>JAPXFQ010002919.1:0-1341073 GCA_028564705.1 Apricaphanius iberus
CCCTGTCTTGTGTCATCGGTTCGCCCCTCTGTTGGTCCGGTTTCTTTTCTTCACCTTCTTCCTTTCTCCCTTCTTGTCTCAGTTTAATGTCCATGACGTCAGGAAATTGAACCCACAGTAATCACTAATAAAGATTTTTCATACATATACATCAAGTGGCGTACTACAGCGAAGCTGTAATACTCTGCTTGGGAAAGTAAAACTGTTGGGCTTGTACTTGGTACTCAGACACCAATTCTGAGTAGCATACTGCTAGACAGGACACGTTAAAAAAAAAAAAAAAAGATGCAATTTTGTATGAAAAGTGCTTTATAAATAAAGTTTGATTTTATTTTGTTCACATACAGTTTTATTTATTTTATAATTACTCTATAGCTTACTCTCTGTGTTTTGACTTGCCCTTTATTCTTATGTTTTTTATGCGTATTCTGTTTTAGCATGTGAATTTCCACACTGTGGGATCAATGTTGCAAAAATATATAGCAAAAATATAACCTCTTTGGCAGATTTAATTTGAGATTATGACACAATTATTAGTGTCTATAAGAAATATCTGAAACACATTAAAGCATTAGAAAACGTCTCAAAATATTAAGGAATTATCTCAGCTAACTTATACCAACTGAAATGCTTCAGTCATTATCATCTTACAACAGCACAACTCAACTTATATGTTGTTGGTAAAAAAAGCTAAGTATCTAACCTTTTGCTGATTTGCTAAACATGCAGCTCCCTGCAGTTTACTGCCGCTGGCGAATCACTAGATGCATATACATGTCTGATGTCGCAAAAACACAGTACCACATCACAACCGATTAAAATAAAGCATTTGCTGTTTTTTATATTAAATTTCAAGCAAGAACTGTATGTTTTTTTTGTTCTTTGTTTACACTTTTCTCTGACCTTAGGGGGTGCTTTGACTCAGTTTCGGGGTGCTTCAGCACCCTCAAAAATAGGCTCAAAATGCCTATGCTTGGAATGCAATAAGCTTGTCTATGGTTCTCACTGTCTCTAGAGAGCATATCACAGCAAAACTATGCATTGCAGAAATGATTTGTTAGCCTGGACCGGATTGTGTCTAAGCACAAATCTGAGTGAGGATTTGCTAACCAAAAAATAATATGCACTGTAGTATCCACTGTTTGAAAGTCTGAGAAGTTTAATACCACTAGAACCTCCTATATCCAACTGCTCAATCTACAAGTATTTGAAACTAGTAGGAGTATTTTGAAGTATATTCTCTGAGCTACAGGGAACCAGTGTACAGACTTTACAACTGGGGTGATATGTTCTACTTCCCTGGTTCTAGTGAGGACACAGGCAGCAGCATTCTGTATCAGCTGCAGCTGTCTTATTGACTTTTTAGGTAGACTTTTTAATAGAACGCTAAAGATGACTAAACATGAACGCATGGATGAGTTTTTCAGGGTCCTGTTGTGACAGTAGTCCTTTAATCCAAGAAATGTTCTTCATGTGATAGAAGGCTGACCTTGTTATTGCCTTTATGTGACCCTTGAGGTTCAGGTCTGAGTCCATTATTACACCTATATTACACACCTGATCAGTAGTTTTGTTTTGTATCAAATTAAGGTGTTTCCTGAATCTTGATCGTTCCTCTTTTGGTCCAAAGATAATTACTTCGGTTTTGTTTCTGTTCAGCTGTAGAAAGTTATGGGACATGCATCTATTAATTTGTTCAATGCATTCATTTAGGGTCTGGATTAAAGTCACCTGCTGACATTGTAATGTACAGCTGAGGGTCATCTGCATATTTATGGTAGCTAATGTTGTTGGCTGTTATACACTGGGCTAGAGGGGGCATGTAGATATATTTAACAGAAGGGGTCCCATCTGATGAGAAATTGCCTATTGACACAAATAATTTGCTGTTCTTGAGGAAGAAGGGTACTTGATGCATCATCTGGAAGGAGGAAAGCAGATAAGGAGACTTGAAGTTTAACGACAAAGTCCAGGAAAAATTAGCTAAGAAGAGGTGGGATACTGAGAGGACTAAGGAAAGTAGACAGGAGTACAGGGAGATGCAGTGCAAGGTGAAGGTAGAGGTGGAAAAGGCCAAACAAAGAGTGTATGATGACGTGTATGCTACTTTTGACAGTAAGGAGGGAGAGAATGACATGTATAGGTTGGCGAGGCAGAGAGACAGAGATGGAAGTGATGTGCAACAGATAAGGGTGATCAAGGATAGGGATAGAAATGTACTGACATGTGCCAAGAGTGTGATGGGAAGATGGAAAGTGCATTTTGAGGAGCTGATGAATGAGGAAAACAAGAGTGTAGAGTAGAAGATGTGACTGTTGTGGATCAGGAAGCAGTTGACATTAGTAAGGATGAAGTGACAAAAGCTTTGAAAAGGATGAAGAAGGGAAAGGCAGTTGGTCCTAAATACATACATGCAGAGGTATTGAAGTGTCTAGGAGAGTTGGCAGTGGAATGTTTTACTAAGTTATTCAACAACCCTTTGAAGACTGAAGATGCCTGAGGAATGGAGGAAAAGTGTTCTAGTGCTGATCTTTAAGAAGATGTACAGAACTGTGGCAACTACAGAGGAATAATGTTTTTGAGTCATTTAATGAAGTTTGGGAAAGAGTGCTGAAAGTTAGGTTTCGGTCAGAGTATTTGTGAGCAAAAGCAAAGTTTTATACCAAGAAAGAGTACTAGAGATGCAATTTTTGCTTTAAGAATGTTGATGAAAAAGTAATTATAGGCTCAGAGGAACCTGCATTGTGTATTTTTAGATTTAGAGAAAGCATATGACAGACAACAGAATTGTGATTTAATTAGAGTCTTGGAGTTAGTTGAGTACCCCTCATAATCTGTTCCTTAAATTTCTGGGAGAAATCCAGCGGACCCAAAAGATACTTATACTGCTGATTCATCCCTCCGCTTGAAACTGTAATCAGTCTCTTTGTAAGCAGGTGTATGTTGCTTGAGGTGGTCTGATTGTGCAGTCTCTACGTTATCAGCAGGGAGCTGGATCCGCTGTCCTTTGGGACAAGGTCTTGTTGTTTTGGGAAACCCGGTGCTCTGTTGTTTAGATGAGAGAAGATGTTAGCAGCCATCAGGTTAATTCCAGCCCTGTTTAGATAACGCTGATATCCTTTGAATAAGTGGGTTGCAGAGCCGAATATTTTGAAGTTGTTGATATAGCTGAAGGAGTTTTCCAAGCATGTTGTTTTGAACTATTTATGGAGCTGTCTTATTCTGGAATACTGTTTGTTACCCCCTTCAGGAACTGGGAAACAAAGCCAATTGTTTGTAATATTAAGCATGTTAATAACCTGAAGCAGTTGGAAGATGTCAGCTTTAAGAACTTCTCTCTTCTTAGAGCTTATGTCATATGATCCTGCGTGGATAATACATTTCTTTAATCCATGAAGAGCAATAATAGAAGGGATTTTCTCTGTAATTTGTATGATGGTGTTCTTTGGGAAGCCATAGACACTAGTGTTTTTGCTGAAAAAGTTTTCGATCCCATTTACTAAACCATAATAAATTATCAGAATCCTTGCTGGGAAGGTTCTTATTTTATTATGTGTCGGATTGACACTCCTTGATTTTTCCCTTTGGTTTTGGGTGTTTCTGAGTGTTGCTTTTTCATATGTTGAGGGGTTTCTTACTCTCCTTTGTTTGTTGCTAAATTTCTCCTGCTGGCCTTGACTGGTGACGGCGGCTTTGTCGTCTATTAGAGAGTAGAGGACTCTATTTTTTAGAGAGATTCCAGGGGGAGAGATGTCACTTGCTTAGACTTGTGGCCTCTTCCTTTTACAGCTGAAGTCATATAAAAGTTGCCTAGAAAAAGGTGATCCGGTCTAACAAGTAGCTCCAGAGGCTGGGCGCATAAATTAATTAATAGGAAAGGTAAGAAGAGTACCGAAAAGGGAGAATAAAGTGGGATATAATGAAGAGATCAGGAGATCAGACAGAGGCTGCTCCTCCTTCAGCAGTCAGCAGCAGACCCAGGTGAGCAATGAGGAAAGAAGGGCCTTGGTCATAGAGGTGGCCAATAAGCCGAGTAAACGCCAACACAGAGCTCCAGTCTTCTTGCGTGGATAACAGAGAATCATGCAGAATTTCAACAAATTGAAACAAACTCCATCAATCAGGCTTTTAATGTGGAATAACCAGAGATAAACACTCTACTGGGGCAACTGTTCTTCAAGTGGAAGAGTTTGTCCTATAACTGGTAGGCTGCTGGTTTGAATCATTGCTCCATCTGTCTTTGTCGTTCTGTCCTTGGGCAAGATACTTCACATACATTGCCTGCTGGTGGTGAACAGAGAGCCTGGTGGCATAGATCCTCTATCAGATAAGTTTTTTTTAAACTTTTCTCTTTCTTTGTCCAGTTCTTCAAATTACCCTAATCCACACTTTCCACACTATATGCACTGCAATAATGTCCATGAATCTTGATAAAAATATAGCTCCTTGTTGGTAAAATATTGTTTTTCTGTAGTAAAATGAAAACAAGTCTGGCATGTCAAAGGGTTTGACACAGTATTGTCTCTAGCATCACGTCTGAATGAAGAGATGGAAAGATTATGGCTGAAATGTATCTTTGCTGCGGAGCGTGTTGCATCTTGGCATTTAGCATACTCTGCGACACTTCAGGGGTTACAAATCGGCTTAATAAAAGCCTAATTACTGTGAAAGGAAATTCCTCTGGCTTTAATAGAATATTAATCACAGCTTATCGCTGTCTCCTACTCGCACTTAATTACCACGCTTTTCTGCTTTTTGCTGTTTCTAGGATGTGTGGTGATTAAACTGTTTATAAGTGATTGATTCATCGCCTTTATTTTTAAAACACTAATATTATCAATCTATTCAATGTTTCTTCACTACAAGAATTCTCCTTTATTGGCCATAAAGCAAGACAACCAGTTTCTTGTACAAAGAGACTAGATCAGAGTAAGTTAAAAAGACTTAATTTGAAATACATAATTGAGTAAATATGTAACAAAGACTCTCTTTTAAAAATGTACAAAGGATAGTCCAATGTAATATGTTAAATATTTATATTTGTCATTTTTAACCTACTTTTTTATTTGTAGAGGTTGTCATGTCAGTATATATGATGTCCTTAATAAAACTGTTCCTATTTACTTACCCACAGCTATGTTTAAATTCAATATCTGCTCTTGCAAGGGCATAAAGAAAACAATATTGTACCAACAGTCTACAGTGCATTGCAAAAGTATTTATCAAATCTAATGAAACTTTATTCATAAAGCGCTTTTCTAACACAGTTTCTGAAAGTGCTTTACAGATTTAAAATTACCCCACAACCCCCCCTTCAAAAACCAAAAATCATCATCTCAACTACACAACCCTCCCAACCCAACCCAGCCATACACATACACACACTTAAAAGCTACAAAAACAACGGGCTGAGTACAGATGAGCCAGGAAACACCATCATGGGAGCCATCTGCATCGGCAGCAGCAGATCAGCAGCAGCAGCAGCCAAGGCATTGACCCAGAGCGCCCAGAGGAGGGAGGGCTGGTACCCCAACCTCCACCCAATCGCTACCCGGGCGTCACCCAGGCAGCCACAGCCGACCACCGCCCCCGATGCAGGGGGCCCCCAGAGAGGAAACACTGGAAGGCAATAAATAAAATATGTAAAATAAGTTAAAATATTAAGTGTATAAAATATTAAGTGTAAAACAATAAGTGTAAAACAATGATAAGATAGAATCAAGATAAAAATGCAAAGCAGATTCATAAATAAACATATAAAAGCTAAACTAAAAATTCAACCAAATAAAACATGCAGAGCATTTAAAATAGACAATAGTAAATAATAATCAGTTAAAGGCTATGCTAAAAAGGTAAGTCTTGAGCCTGCTCTTAAAAACATGAATATCCTCTGCGGCCCCGAGGTCCTCTGGCAGCCTGTTCCAGAGATGAGGGCCATAATAATGGAAAGATGCCTCACCATGAGTTTGTGTCCTGACTTTGGGAATGATAAGGAGATGGGTGCCAGAGGAGCGCAGAGACCGCGAGGGTTCATTTGGTAAAAGCATTTCTGAAAGATAAGAAGGCCCAAGACCATTAAGATACTTAAAAACCATTGAAAGAACCTTAAAATAGATCCTTAAACATACGGGGAGCCAATGCAGTGATTTTAAGACCGGTGCAATGTGCTCCCGCCTCCTGGTCTTCATCAGGACACAAGCTGCTGAATTCTGTAAAAGCTATACTCCTTGAACATCTGTCCCCTTGATTAAAAAACGTGTCACCTTAAAACATCATACTTCAGTTATTTAAAAAAATATATATTATGTAAACTATTCTACAAATGAATATATACAACTTGTGTTAGGCATTTCTGTAAAATCACATGTATAATAAACAGATTCTACTTGGGTGCAATTTAATTCTGGTCTGAATTGATAGGAAGATGCATGGAGCTAAATGCTGGGCATTCCAGGAAGACTAACCTGTTAGAGTCAAAAAGGCTTTATATTAAAATAGTGGTTCACCTTAATGAAAAAACAAATAATGTGTGCTGCATGTTATCATATCTCATAAATCATGAAGAGATTTTAATAAGAGATGCCTTATGTCACAGGTCAACCTGAACAGTTTAGTTTTCTTGTTAGATTTCACAGTATGACAGTTCCTTCCATCCACTCCTCCTCAGTTACCTGTGGTCACATAAAGAGAAAGACATATCTTCCAGCCTTCTACATGTGAAAGCTAAGGCATTTGTCTTTAGGGCACTGGCTGACCAAACGAACCAAACTTTGCCGTGTCCAATTCAAATGTCCGTTGACATGTCGGTACTATTCCTGGGGAGTATAATTCATCATGATTGGCTAGCTCTGCTGGAAGGCATGATTCTGGCCTGTCCGGCAACGTACATCACTGCTGCCTGGGGGCTTTGTGAAGAAGAGGGGGAGCAAGCCATCCTGGTTCAGTTATCACCTATAAGAAATTACTTTTTGGTGGAAAGTTTTGTATTTCAAGGATGTGCATACTGTTGCCATTTAACTTAGAGATTTCAGACTTTCAAGTCTTTGCCATGTTTTCTCACACAGTTACTTCTCTCAGACTCCATTTTCTCTCACTCTCACATGTGCCAACAGTGTGCACTCTAGCATGTGCTACTCTTTTGTTTCCTGATCGTGACATAAAATGCTATGGGCTAAACTGGGGAACACGAGGGATGCTTATCCTGATTCTGTCTTCCTCAGTACCCTCTGATGCCCTGAAGACCAGAGAAGATTGCCCGGGAATCATTGCCATGTGCCATGCTTACATCATGCCTGACCAGTCCAGTCCCTCGGCACTGCTTACAAATACAGTATTTTATATTAAAAATAAAAGTGTTTTTTTCCCTAATTTCTTTAAAATTTATTTTACAAGAGATAAATTCAGGTATGAGTTAGGTGTAAGATTAGGTGCTCATTGTTTTAATTGTTCATTAAATAATACAGTTGTGCATTTTGTCACAACACAACCACAAATATCAACTGATTTCACTGGGATTTTAGAAGGTTCTAATGGAGGGTTGTTGCCTTGCCAGAAGGTAGACCTCAGCCTCAGTCTCAAGTTTTCTGTGAACCTTTTTTTTCTGAAATTGTATTGAATTGATATTTTTTACTATAGCAATATTTCACCAGAAAGTCCTTTAGCAAATCTGTTCCACTCAAAACCTGGGCAGGAAGCACTCCCATTGACAGTAATTAAAACCAAAATAATGCAAAGGTGAAGACAATTAAAGCTTCATAAACACTCACTTAAGTACAGATAAAAAAATAAACAGATAAACGAAAACTTACAAGAAAAGAAACAATCTTGGAGCGTTAGTTTTGCTCCAATCATCTTTCCATTAATTCTCCACAATTTTATTCTTAGCATTTCTTATGCTTTTTTGAGTCATTATGAAAAACTGAGAATACAGACTCTGGTGTTCTCTGTGGAGTAATTAGGTTACTTTTGAACTCAAGTGGAATGACATAACTTTGTTATGGTTACCAGTGTAAACACTTGAGGGGTCTAAATATCAAACAAAAAAAGGAGTAAAAAATGCTAAAGAAACAAAGTCTAAAGACACAATAAGAAAAGCTTCAGAGAGCTTTTGTAGACCTTCTCCACAATTTTAATGAGAATTAGTTGCACACTATTGTAGATGTACCAATACTTTGATCTTATTAGTGTTATTGGTAAATTCAGGATTCAAGGTAAAACATTTGCTTTTGAAAAAAGACAATAAATATTTATTCAATCTGTCTGCATATCTGATCCCGGTTGTAAGAGGAGGATGACCGTAAAAACACGTAGGGACAGTGATTCGGATTTTACATTCCTTGTGCCCCCATTTTTACTCAATGTACCCTCTGCTAGTTAATTTCCAGTCTTCACTGTAATAATAAGCTATACAATATTATAGTGAAGGTGGATGGAGAGGGAAGTCGTTAACCTAGCAAAGGGAGATGTAGAGCACAGTCGATTATTCCCTAATTAAAACAGATACCTCCCCCATGAACAATGTCCCATATCGTCTGTGGACTGTAGCGTCTTAATGTTAGGTGCTAACTGCCTTCAGCACATATGTCAGTCCTCGTTAAGGGAATGTGTTCTGTGGTAATGCCCCTCCATTTAATGCCTTGTAAGGAATGCTAACACTAACTATTTGGCTTCTTTCTTTTTTTCTTTTGGGTGCCATAGTGAGATGACAGAAACCATATGAATGAGCCCTCCTTGGGGACATAATTGCAAGCACAGATCACCCTGGTGTTTGAAACCAGATCATTGATAAAAACTAAATGACCCTCAATTTTGCCAATAAAGTATGTACATAATGAGTTGAGATATGCCTTAATTCATTGTTAAATACATTGTTCAGGGTTTCAGAAATATACCACATTTTTAGATAACATTCATCTGCAACTGATTGGTTGGCTGTAGATGCATGATGTCAGTCTCCCATTCCACAGCATTCAAATGATTGAGATCTGGTGAATGTGGAGGCCATTAGATTACAGTAGGCTCATTGTTATGAATAAAACCAGTTTAGGATAGTCTGAGCTTTGTGACACATTATACTACTAGAAGTACACATCAGAAAACTGAAGCACTTTAATTATGTACTGATGCCTATTGTCAGTAACAATAATCCTGTAAGCTATGTGCTTTAAATGCCACTCCAGAGTGTGTGAACACAACATTGCTCACACCATCACACGGCCACCTCCAGCCTGAGCCATTGGTATAAGTCATGATGGATCCATGCACCAACAAGTACTGAGATTTTTCAAATCTGTTATTGTCCAATTTTGGGGAGCCCATGAAAACTGTAACATTTTGGCAGGCCTGTCATCTGATGTAGTCTTGTGCTACTCTAGCTCATCTGCTTCAAGATTTGATGTGTCATGGTTTCAGAAGTTGTATTCCCCTTACTTTTATTGTATCAAGGAATTAATCAAGCTAATGTTTCCTTATAATTATTTTATGCCACTCATTCAATATTTTCTCTTTTTTGGACCATGACACTGACATTACATGTTTCACCCCATACTCAGTTTTAACTTCTGCAAATTGTCTTCAGCATGTCCAAATGCATTACTTTGTTGTCATGTGACTGGCTATTATGCTATAGGCCTATATTTGAAAATTGTGTACATAATAAAGTGGGAGTGAACACGACACTGGTAAAACATTATAGTTTCAAATAGGTTTTACGTGTTTTTTCATGGTAAACTTACTGTCTAAAGTATTTAAATGAGAAATTATTAGTGCTCAATAGCTTAATTATTTATTAAACGTCGGTGGTGTATTAATAAAGTAAATTTTTGTAACCCTTCTGGAATTATTTAAAGTGACCAAACATGAAAGTACAAGGGTGAAGCCTCATTCGCGTAACAATTAAATGTTTCCCTATTTTGTACTTCCTTTTTACATTTATTATGCAGTAACAATGGCTTAGAAGCGCAAGTTTACTCTGCCATTAGCCTACAAAGTAGTAAAAGCAAATGAACTGTTACTTCTTATGGTGTGTGCATGTGTATGTGTCTCAAAACAGTAAGGATTCTTATGTCAAGAGCAGAGCTTCCTTTTTCTCTCCTCACTCAAGCACCCCTCCATATATGTATTCATGTTGTATTATGAAAAAAGCAAACATGATTATTTTTGGTTTCCCGTTTGCCTGAGCAGTACATTTGGCCCACCCCTCTCTCCCCCGACCCTCTTGATTGAGGGCTAATGAAAAAGCTGTCCTGAGCGTCGCTCTCTCCCTGTATCCATTAAGAATAATTAGACGTGAACAATTTTGATGCCTGTAACCTCGGCGAGTGTGGCTAATGGTGTTATAAATTGCTCCTTGTCCTGGGCCCTGCAAGCATTGGCGCGCAGCGGCGGGGGTGAGATGCTTAATTCAAAAGCACTCTGTCAACAGCACTGATTTGTGTGGTTAATGAGAGCGTTTAAAACAACAGGCACAGCTCATGCATCCTAATGCTGATGGCAAGAGCAGGTTCGATAAAGAGACTTGTCCACCATAATTAGCCACGACAAACGCCCAGGATTAAGAGACAAGGGGCTGAACACTGTGCGTCCTTTTAGAAAAAGCCTTACTTGCGCTTACTTTTCCTCTAACTCTCTTCTTATATCGCTATCAACAGCAGGATGAACTGACTTTTCTGTCATCCGTATTAAATCTTTTCTTTTATTCAACTTTTACTTCATTTCTTTTCTTACAGTAGTTCATTCCTGAAATATGTATGTTTCCAAGGCAGTCCAAAGAACTGAGACTATCGGGGCAGAGTTGCTGAAGAAGCTCATCTTACCATCTCTCACATATTTTCTTCTTAAAAATTCATCCTTCTTTCCTGGTTCTCAGTGCATTACATCAGTAATCTGCTCTTTTTATGTCATTTTCCTTGTTTAATCCCTAGTCATTCTAATCTGTGTTGTATACAGATAAAAAGGCTGATTTCTGTTTTTACCATTGTCCACTTTATTCCTCATCAACAGCTTTTATTGCAGCTTTTCTAACAGTGAAAGGATGATATACGTGATTTCCTGTGGGTACAATCCTCAGGTTAGGGGGGAAAGGAAGAATAACTGCAATGTATGAATGCTGCATCTTTGAACTGAACTAAAGAATCACTACAGGTGAAACTCAGAAAATTTAAATATTGTGCAAACGTTCATTTGTTTCAGTAATTCCACTTAAATGGTGAAAATAATATATAACACACATTAATTACATGCAAAGTGAGACATTTCAAGCCTGTATTTGTTATAATTTTGATGATTATGGCTTACATTTTATTAAAACCCAATTTCAAAATCTCAGCAAAATAGAATTTCAAATGAAAAAAAAAAGATTTTAAATAGAGAAATTTTGGATCTCTGAAAAGTATAATCATGCTTTTCCCATCAAAATGACTCTTATCAGTATAGAGGACTTTGGACAACAGATCAGCAGTGGCTTGACAAGAGGGATACAACATTTGAAGCACATGTCTAGAACAAGTCTGTGTGTGCTCTTGATGCACTAACTTCCAATCCTTGTGAAGGTTCCCAACATTTTTGAATGGCCTTTTCCTGATAATCCCCATCAGGCTGCGACCATCCCTGCTGCTTGTGCACCTTTTTCTTCCACATGTTTCCCTTCCAAACAACTTTCTATTAATGTGATTTGATACAACACTTTGGGAAAATTCATCTTCTCTTGCAATTCCTTTTTGAGGCTTTCCCTTCTTATGGAGGGTGTCAACAATGGTTTTCTGCACAACTGTCAGATCAGCAGTCTTCCCCATCATTGTGATTCCTATTGAATCAGTCTGAGAGACCATTTAAAGACCCTTTGCTGCTGCTTTGGATTAATTGGCTGATTGCAGTGTGAGACAGCCTAAACTATTTAACCTTTTCACAATATTCTAATTTTGTGAGATTTTGAATTTCAGGTTTTTATAAGATATAAGCCATAATCATCAACATTTTAACCAATACATGCTTGAAATTTCTCATTTTGCATGTAATGAGTCTATATCATTTATTAGTTTCACCCTTTTAAATTGAATTAATGAAATAAAGTAATTTATGCATGATATTCTAGTTGTTCGAGTTTTACCTTTATTCAGAGTGGCTAAAATGAATTAAAGGTATTTGTTCATTTAAAATAAGCAGACCTAACATATCCACTGAAAGGTGACATGAATAAGACAAATACCATTTTTAGCAAGACCACCATACAGGTCTGGATGTCACTCTCAGAGCTTCTGTGCAACGCTGGCAGGCAGTAATGTAAAGAAAATGAATGGCGCCGGCTGGTATTTTACTCCATCGGTGTTGATTTCCTATTTTAGAATGGACGATATTATTGTATATACCGGGAAATTAAAAAAAGATCATCTTTGAGCCTTACCAGGCCCCTGGGATACTTTTAAAAATCTTAGAAGCTGATGTAGCAGACCTATTACAAGAGCTGAGATACCCATACACACTATTTCCTGATCAATTTTTCCTTGTCCTACTCCGGAATATTGCTTAAAGCAGATAAAAGCCTGGAGGGATATAAATGGACACAATCATGCTTTGTTATCAAGATCCAGATCTGTAATCTTCCTGTAAAGCACTACGCACCAGGAGGATAAGTGGAAAATTTTCCTAATTTTAGCTTCCATGAGTTACGGGCAGCTAGGTTATGTCTGTCAATATTGGACTATTCATTAGTCATTGCTTCAAAAAAATAAATTGCACCAAAGTCTGTTCCTTATTATGATCACAAGATGTGTAAAAAGCAGCAGGCAGACATCAAAAAGATTTTGATTCTGCAAAGTTTTACGAGATGTTTACTTGTTGCTGTGTGAGCAACAAGACAGAAAAATCCACAGTAAGTTAACTATAGGAAGTCCCCTAAGAAGCTTAATAAATGCATGTAAAATAAATACCATATAAAGTTAAGGAAACGGTTTTACTATCTGATATGAAGTGTTTGCCACAAAACCTTTCCTCGCGGTGGTCCCAGAGCTTCATTTTAGCTGCTCACTAGCGCATTTCAACGTTCTCTGCCTTCTGGATCCTTAAGCCTGCCACACACGAGAGGAATCTGCTGAGGTAACAGTCATCTCAGTCTTCATGTCATTCCTTTTTCTGAGGTAAGGGACTGGGGCTGCCATCATGGAATCATGTGATCGGAGACCACGTTTTGATTGGAATTTTAGCTAAGCAGACAGCTCACAGCAAACGCACACGGCGAGTTTCTCGCCTTACGAGGCGAAAAAAATCAAACCTATTTGATTTTCACGTCAGCGCCTCACGAGGCAGAAAAATCACCAAAAATTAATTGCACACAGCGAGCTATCTTCTGAGCAAACAGCCTTGAATGACTGTTAGCTCAGCAGATTGCTCTCGTGTACGGTAGGCTTTAGGAATCTTGTTAAACTCTCTTCCCTCATCCTGTCCGTGGCTGTTATGGTATCCTCGGGCATAGCAGGTATCTACCCTATTTACTGCAATGTTGATTTTATTTTGGGTTTTTGTATGGGGGGGTTGGGGGGTTATGGGGTCATTTTAAATATGTAAAGCACTTTGAGAAACTCTGTTTGAAAAGTGCTTTATAAATAAAATATGATTGCTTGATTGATACCGTTTCTATGTTTAGGTTAGCTGCATATAACTATAACTATTATATAAAAGCGGGAGGCTGCCTGCCACTATGGCGCTGATTCGATTTGAACTGTTGAATGCTAGGAGAAGTGACGTCATCTCACAGAGCTCATTTGGTAGAACCCATTGAAATTTTCTTCCATTTTTGTCTTTTTATCTCATTTAAATCCACCCAGTCATCAAGAAAACTTTATAAAGAAATTCAAGTTTGAGGTGTTGATATTGTCTTCAAATTAAGCAGATGTCATTTAAATCCGGCAACAGTTGGAAGTGTTAGGCAAGAAGACCTTCAGGGCGTTATGGTTCATTGGAGTTTATCCCTTGACTTGTCAGGACTGTTTTGATGTCAAAAGAGGGAGCATAATTAAATGTAAAGTATAATATAAAGACAGTGGTTATAATGGTATGCCTTATTGGATAACAATAATAATAAGAAAAGAAAAATGAACAAAAAAATGATTAAACAGATCTCAATTTCAACAGTTGTCAGCCTAATTTTAAAGAGGCTGAAACAGGATTGGTACGGTGTAAACTTGGCTGACATATCCCTGCCAGTGCCTTAATATGTTTTAATCAGCTGCCTTCTGTGGCTTTTCTAAAGTACTGCGTCTGTATTTCTGTAATAGATGCAGAGGGAGACAATGACAAAGCCAGGCCTGCTTTAAAAAGTGTTCAATTCCCCTGTAAATGCATGCTGACAAGATTAATGGAGCATTGCAAATGGTAAACTCCGAAACCCACACCAAAAGAAAGAAAGATGGGCACATGCAGACAGATGCAGGTGTTGATACACTGATGAAAGGTGGAGATAAAAACTGAAATACTGATATATGTACACAAACATATTCATATTGCATTCATAAACACACATTATTCTGAACACAGCTAGAAGTCTGCTCTTTCATAAGCTGCACAAACACACATGCATGGACATGCCTGCTGGCCTCCCTCATTCTACTTCCACGTGTCTTGCCCAACACAAATGACTTGATGGGCAGTTAAATGCAGGGGTCGAGGGTTAAATGAACACCGTTGTTTATGAGGATGCAGTGTGAATCCATTTGCATTCTAATATTCTCTCTATTCTGAAGACACGCACACACATAGGGCCCATTATGGGCAAAAGGGAGGGTGTGAGAGGACTGGAGATGACTGGTGGACGGCTTGTTTTAAAATCCCATTATCAAGTTATTTATGGAATTCATGGCCTGACAACCTCTGTGACCTTGTTTTGTTAAACATGAACCAGACACGATTCCAGCACGTGGTGCTGCCTATTAGCTTTTGTTTTCAATAGCGTTAAAATGTCAAAAACTTCAATCACCATTTAGGCAGCTTCCCACTTATGTGTTTTGGCCCCCATGAAACAGACACATGGAAAAGCGAGCACAAACATAGTCATGAGTTTACTTATGAGCATACATGCAGGCAATGTCATTCATATATACTGCATGTCATATATATGTGCATGCAAACACGTGAACTTGCATGAGAATTTAGAAAAGTACACATTATAAATACACCGCATATGGTCCTCACATTCAGTGTCAGTTTAGCTTGTCCCATTCAAGGCCACTGACAGACAGTCATCCCAAACCAGACAAGACATCAATATCTCTTATGTTTGTTTTTTTGCACCATGGACAGTTAAGAGACATCAGCTAGACAAAATCCATGCAAAATGTCTTTGCACAAATCATATCCTATTTAAAGATTTTGTGCCAGTTAAATTTGTTTGAGCAGCTTAGAAAATCACACATCGACCAACAAAAACATAATTCAGTTTTTGTTCTCTGGGAATTTGCATTCTGTTTTATGAATACATTTATTTTTGCACATAAAATTGTGTCATGTTGCATGCCTGATAATTTGTGCTTCAATGTGCTATACAATCTGAAATTTTGTAATCAGGTTTCATTATTGTTTTGAAATCAAAGTTTTATTAACATACCAATGTTTCTGTACACAAGCAACAATATGTTAGCTGGAGATTAGAAAACTGGGTGTGCACTTTTTTTCCAACTAGGGTGCACTCTTGATTTGTTTAGCTTTCATTTCTAAAAAAATTCCGAAGTGCATTCTGCAGCAATTCACATAAAAATTTTAATAAGAAACAACCATTCAGATAGCCCATATATAAGCCCATATGGTATTCTTTTGTATTGTAATGTTGTTATTCTGTTTAGTTTTTTTTTGTTTAGTTATTTTTTTATTTTATTTATTTATTTTTATTTTTATTGTGGGAGGTAAGCAGTTTAATAAGAGTATTATTGTAAAATAAAATAAAAATGCAAAATATATTTTTTTGCATCAGTGTAAAGGTTGCTTTTTACTCACTCTGACATTCGGGATGCAGAACTCTATTAAGGATATTTTTCTGGATAGCTATTCATTGAGTTCCTGCTAAATATGGAATTGAGGAACTTTAAAGGTAACCACATCTTGTGCATCTGTTCCTTTGAGAGATTTGTAAAAAAGAAAAGACAAGAATAACTGACTTAGTATGATGTTGGTTTGTAATCACTTTGATTGACTTGCCTCTTGCCAATTGACTACTGGCAATAGGCAACCCCCTCTGCCACGACCCCTGCAAGGTATGTAGCCAGTCTGGGGGTAACTCAGTTTATCCATTATCTTTAGTATTTTTGGCAGAAAGTACATCCAGTGCCATGTTTTCCTTAGCTTAGTCTACCATCCTTGTCTTTTTTAATCACTAGCCACTCACTTCAAACAAAGTGTATAAACTCAACATGTGCCCTCTTTTAGGCTCCCCCCTTTGCACCAGTTAGTGGAGTAATAGATGTGTGTGCATTTGGAAGAAACAAAGCAAAAACAATAAAAAAGGATAAATCCCAAATGCAACTTGTTGCTAAATAGCCATCTAATTGACTTGGTTCTTTCATGGATGCAACAAGCTTAATTCCTATTAAACAGCTTTGATGATGACATGATTCAGTGGTAATGCAACCAAATACATGATAAAAATATGAAAATTAAAACCAATCAAAGTGAGTGATCAAAAAACGCAATTTAGGACTCAAAGGCAGCTCTTAATGGTAGAGTTTTAATCTTTGATTTAAAGGAGCCTAAATATTCAGGTTTTTTTGCATTCTTCTGGAAGTTTGTTCCAGATTTGTGGAGCATAGAAGCTGAAATTGGCCTCTCCCTGTTCAGTTCTAATTCTAGGACTGTTTAGTAAGTTAGAAATGCTTACTGCAGTTGTTCGGCGAAAGGCGCCCGCTAACCTCCGTTAGCTTCTGTGAGCTCAGTTAGCTCATAGCTACATCGACTTAGTGTCCACTATCTGCTCCCTAACTCACAACTCAAATCTCAGCTACACCACTTTCGCCAGTTTTCCCATTTTCTAGGTGTAACAACATGCATGATCGGCCCATATGGCAATGGCTTTAATTCAGCTGTTCAGAAGTCTAAGGGTGACGTCATTAAGGCTTTTCACCATTTATATACAGTCTATGACTAAAATCAAGCTCAATAATCATTAGATGGTTGGGGGGTTGGTTACTTAGGTTTAAACTGAATCAGAATTAAAATTTTTTGGGGGGGAGGGGAGGGGGTCTCACAATGCATGAGAAGTCTGTTGCTGTTTTGTATATCAAAAAAGCTTTTAGAGAAAAAGTACAGATTGACAACAACAGCTGTTATGAAACAAATCATCTCTCAGGTTTGTGAATCTTATTTTAAAAGTGTTGGCTTGCTAAATGTCAGCTCGTTGTAAGTTTTCTTACAGTAAATGAATGGTAACAAGATAATGTTACTTCTGTGGTAATATTGGAACAATATATAAGTACTTTGATAATAATCATACAATTTAAGTAAATATCAGAGAGGCAAATGTTCTCTGGATGACTGAGGACAATTTTTAAAGAGTAAAGTACTGTTACAATCAGTGAATATAGCTAGTTAAACATTAAGTGTATATAGTATAACATAACATTGGTCTGTTGAAATATAACGTATATTGCGCTTTTTTCATCAGTTTGGGCGACGGGATCAAAAATCCAAACGTAATAAAATTTTCCTCATCAGTTCTTAAACTAATAATATATTCTGTATTCTATATATTTTTTTTTCATTTTAATAATCTGTAGGAGTCAAATAATCCACATCATGCCATCACAGATCAAGCAGATGTTATTTTTTTCAAATAAAAGCAATTTTTTTCATCACAATTACAAAAACCATGCAATTCAATTCAATTAACTTTCATTTATATAGCGCCAATTCACAACAAATGTCATCTCAAGGCACTTTACAACAAAAGACGTTTCAATACAATTACGCAAACATTCCAATCAGTTAAAATTTTCTATGTAAGGAATCCCAGTAGATTGCGATGAGTCATTGACGTGAGGTTGTGCCCGGATCATGCAGACTCCAACCACAGCAATTCCTCAGCAGTCCCTGATACTGAATAAGCATATAGTGACAGTGGAGAGGAAAAACTCCCCTTTAACAGGAAGAAACCTCCAGCGGACCCTAGCTCAGTACAAGCGGTCATCTGCCATGACCGTGTGGGGGTCTGAGAAGACAGAGAAGAGACAGCATGGAGGATGCTCGGTCACTTTGAGCATCATCTGGACCGATGTTCCCCATCCAGCAGGGGGCATTGTAGTTGAGCTGGGTACCAGACCATGTGGAGCTTCTATGGGGAGAAAAATACTGAGAGAAAACTGGGTTAACAATCGCAATAACAGCAGAAATAAAATATCTGGAGAGTGGTAGAAGAAAAACGTAGAAGAGATAAGAAAAGTTGTCAGTCTGTCCTCCAACAGTCTAAGCCTATAGCAGCATAACTACAAAAATAGCTCAGGATAACATGAGCCACTAACTATAAGCTTTATCAAAAAGGAAAGTTTTAAGCCTAGTCTTAAAAATAGACAGAGTATCTGCCTCACGGACTAAAACTGGGAGCTGGTTCCACAGGAAAGGAGTCTGATAACTAAAATATTTGCCTCCCATTCTACTTTTAGAAATCCTAGGAACTACCAGTGGACCTGCATTCTGAGAATGAAGTGCTCTGTTAGGAACATATACAACAGTCAGATCACTGATGTACAATGGAGCTTGATTATTAAGGGCTTTATAAGTAAGGAGGAGGATCTTTAAACTCTATTCTGAATTTAACACGGAGCCAGTGGAGAGAAGCCTAAACAGGAGAAAGGTGATCTCTCTTTTTAATATTTATCAGAACTCTTGCTGCATCATTTTGTATCAACTGATCCAAAATGATGCAGCAAAATGATTGCATTTTGTGGACTTCCTGATAATAAGGAATTACAGTAGTCCAGCCTTGAAGTAACAAATGCATGGACTAGTTTCTCTGCATCACTCCTGGACAGGATGTTTCTGATTTTAGCAATATTCCGAAGGTGAAATAAATAAATCTTAGAAACCTGTTTAATATGGGATTTAAATGTCATGTCTTGGTCAAAAATTACTCCGAGGTTCTTTACATTATTACCTGAGGCCAAATTAATGCCATCCAGATTAAGTGATTGATTTAGCAAGGTTCTGGTCCAAAGAAAACAACTGCAATGAATTTAAAATGTGATGTATGCACCTGTGTGTACATATTAAAATAATGACATTACAGACGAAGCTGTATCATACGATATAGGATCTTTAGGCTCGGGTAGATGACTTCTCATGTTGTTGTGGAGGCTGTATCTGTGCTCTGCTGTCTATCCAGAACTCGGAACATTTCTCAACTAAAATTTATCAGAAGTTGTAAAGACTCTTTGAACCAGCGTGCCCTTTAAAGCTTCAGTCGGAGAAAATTCTGCACCATATCTGCACTGGTGGTTGGCACTGCACTGGGTTCTTGAGAGTGTGTTGGGGATCAGCCACACCAGCCACAGATGCGCTCCAAAGCCCCAGTAACTCTTAAACACATTGTAGGCTTCCACATAGAGAGATGCATGGGTACAGTGTTCAGGTCTGAGAAGATGTTCAGATGCTATCACTGAAATCTTTGTTTTTTATTGCTGTAGCTACCTCATCAGGGGTGAGAATTGTAATATGTCAAAATGAAAGATGGCCTTCTAGATTTTCCCATAGGCTTGATTTGAAATGTACAAGAGCACAAGGTAAGATTTTAACATATTCATAAGTGAGGGAAGTTCTTTTTCCACCTTGTCTTAAATTTATTTTGTGTTATTTTTTAGATTCCTCGTACTTCCATTTCATGGACCCCAAGAGAATTACCATTCTAGTGAGGAGTTCCCGGACTACCAACCCATGAACATCCCCTTGCTTCAGGACCCAACCACATTTTACCTTGAAGAAGGGGAGATTCTAGGATCAGATATTTAGGGGTGATAAGCACCCAGAGAGCTGCCCGGCCGGGCAAGACACATTTGACTGTTTTGTACATTTTAACACACACACATTACAGAAGATAGAATGTCAATGGACATCCATTCACTTAGTCAGTCGCACCTTGGCTTTGATATCAGCACATGCATCTAACATAAGACTTAGAAAGTCACTGCTAATAAAAATATCACAAACTGACTGAATCAATCAGAAATGATCTTAAAATAACTAGAAAAACAGAACTTGGAGAGCTCAGCCCTCTGCCCAGCACCTCAGTACAGTTCAGATTACTTCATAATACCTGATCATCCCCAAGATATAATCATTCATTACTTAGCCCACTCCGTCAACAACTTTGAGTTATGTTGTTAACAGACAGTGCTATTTTTTATTTATTCATTTTCATAATATGTTACTCCATAGATTACTGTCTGTTTTCACTTGCCTTGTGTTTGCCTGTGTGTTTTGCCTTAATATGTACATTTCCACACTGAGATCAATAGTTTGTCCATTCATTCATTCATTCATTTGGATACAAAAAGATAAACATCTGCACAATCATAACCTCTTTGGCAGATTTATTTTAGTGATAAGAAATATCTTAAACATATGAAAACATTTGAAAAAAACTTTTATCTCATCTACTAAGTTTGGGAGATTTCTGATGCCTAACCCCCCAAAATAATGTTTAAAAGAATGCAAAGCTGTTTTTTTTTCTGAATTAACAACACAAAAATATAAATATAAAGGTTTGTTTTTCTAAATTAACAAGAAAATAAATAAATTAAAAACTGAGTTTTTCTGAATCAAAGCTTTGTTTTTTTTTTTGTTTTTTTACCAATACAAGCTATAATTTCTGAAATAATGAAAAAAAATAATTTACAAGTAAAAAAAAAAAAGATTATCTTTACAAAAACATTTCATAACTTGAACTTTTTTAAATTGGTGATTTACTAATAGATAATAAAGTACACACACAAACACAAACTCACACTCATACCTAAGGACAATTAACCTAGCATTTTTTGGAGTTTGGGAGAACGTCGGAGTACCCGGAGGGAACCCACGCTTGCACATGGAGAACAAGCAAAGTCCAATCAGGATGAGCCCAGGGTGTGATTTGAATTCAAGAATTTCTTGCTGCAAGGCAACAGTGCTATCAACTGGCCCACTGTGCAGTGCTAAACTTGTCTCTTTTTTTTTTTTCTTTAAACCACAAATTGCTGAGCTGCTGCACTGGCAAAGAGCACATTTTTAAAGAGGGCAAATGTAAAATCGAGCCATAGACTGCCCTGGTGAGTCTTACATTATTTAACCAGGGCCCAGCTGTGAGGCAAAGTAGATTAAATCCCCCACATTCTAGCATATACCAGTTAAAAGTCTGTAACACCAGTGTGGGCCAGTGCCACCAGGCAAAAACAACAACAGTTATGGAGCCCTGAAGTATTTCATGATCCTTGTCCAGTCCTTTGAGAAAATCAAGTCATACAATGATGAACATTTAGTGATCAAATATGTCAGCGCTGGGTACGCCACAGGCCAGACTTCCCTATTGCCATGCCGATCCTTAATATATGGTCTACAAATCTGGTCAATAGTATTAGAATTGAAAAGATTATCCTTGAGCTTGGTGCAGCCAAAGGGTTATGATGTTAGTTTTCCACCATTAAAAAAAAAAAGTTAAGTATGTATATTTTAAATTATATTAGACAAAAAAAACAACAAACAAATATATATATATATATATATATATATATATATATATATATATATATATATATATATTTTGTTTTTACGTGCAGTAAATCTAAGTGTATTGACAGTACAACCAAAAGAAAAATTCAGTTTTAGCCTCTTTTAGTCAGGTGCTATCATACAGGTTCTATTTAAGTGGTGTCTTGATTCTACAGGTGACATTGTTTGTAAAGTATTTTTATTTATTTACTCTAAATTTTCGTTCATGATTTGTACCATTTACCAAAGTAAAAATAAAAACAAAAGATCACTGTAAGGGAGCAAAGACTTTTTCATCCAAAACTCCATATCAGATCATTGTACCTGCTATATCGCAATCCACACACTTGATTATGATCTGCAGGGAAGCATGTTTCTTGAGTCAAAGATGGTCAGCAGAGCCTCTTGGGCATGCAACCTGCTCTTCTTCCTCTGCCCCTTATGTTAGTTACCTCTCCGGGGAGTGGGTATTGTGTAAGTGTGTGTGCTAGAGGTGGCAGTGCTCCCCGGTGTAGTGTTAGCCTCAGGCAGCACAAGGTAACATCAAACGATTCTTCTCTTTATGAGTTATTTATTTATTACACCCTCTCACTGTGCATGTAGCAGAGAGGAAAATAGCTCCAGAGTTGTACTTGAACGGGATTGCTTACATTTGTCACCTGTGCCGTTTTTTTATTCTCTCCTCAGACACCACCACCAGTTGTAGGTGTGCATTACCTGGTAGTGAGCAAATGAGCTAAGGGAGAGATTGGGGAAGGGGCAGGGGGATGGTAGGGGGGGTCTCTGCAACTCTAACTATGATCCCCACAAGTCTCCATGCTTAGGGCTTCCAGTCTGAGATTCCCACATTCAGAGGATGGGTGAACTTCCCTCATTTATAGTAGCTACCTTTAGAGAGCAAGCAAATACATAGCGACATGAAAGCTAAAGATATGTTTATTTGTGCTGTCATGTTGTGTGCGAGTTAGCTTCACACCTAGGGATCACTGTATGTTGAAATGGTGCAAATTTGAATTTGGTATAAACCCCCATATATCCCTATGAGATAAAAAAAAAATATGACAACGGAAATCTTTCAGATTTTACCAAGGCAACAGGAAAAAAAATCAAAAGCAAGCACTTTAAACCCCTTGATTAAGTGATTTAATAGTGTAAGTATTTTTGTTACTCTTGTAAAAGATTAAAAATTTAGCAAAGTCCAGTTTTATATTTAACATTAACACTGAAAACACGTCAATCAGCAATAAGGAAACAATGACTAGGCTTGAAACACTGACTGTTAGAATAACTTGACATCCTCACACTGATCATTGTTTGTGGAGTTTGCAAACTTGGTTTATATTTCCATGTCTGTAATTATCTACAGAGTGACAAAAGTATTCATAGACATTGAACTTTTTCACATTTTAGAACTTACAGCCTACATTTCTAAGTATTTTGAGGCCAACATAAAGTAATGCATAACCAAGGTTATTATCGTTATCAAAAACAAATGAAATAACTAAATGTTTTCCTTTTTTTTTTCATTTCTACTTTTCATTAATTGAAAAAAATGAGAATTTTCAACAAAACAAAATCAAACTGAATCTGTAATGAGTGTTCACAAAACTAAGTAAAATAAACTGAATTTATTGAAAAAAATTGCTTATTTTTCATTTTATAAACTGTCTCATAAAGTTTAGACGGATTATTGGTCTGCCACATTCCCTGCTCTACTGCATGTTGTCACCAGAAACTAGGGTTGCCTACTTTCAGGAATAGAAAAATGGGACGCCCACCACAACCCAAGTTGCCCAACAATCATGGGGTAGGGGGCCATATCGGTGATATGCTTTATTTTAAGACGGTTCTTTACATAAACAGGCGATCAAAAAAGCCATTAGTCCTACACAGAGGTGGGTAGGTTACCAAAAAGTTGCTTCAACATGTTTTTTTTTTTTTCAAACTAAAGTAGTCATCCAAATAATTATTCCAGTATGGGTAAACATTTTAGTAAAAAGACTTCTATACTCAAGTACTGATTAATTGTTAATATTATCTAATTTGTTATTTTGATTAATTTTGATCAAGTCACCCAGAAGAAAAATAAATAAATAAAAATAAAACAACAGAGCTTGTGTACAAACAAGAACTTTCACTGCAACATAAACTACAACATAAATGTACTCACAGTTGGTAGAATATCCACAAAGTTTATTCACTAAACGTAGTGAAATTTCATTATAATTTTAGACAGGTAAAAGTAGAGTATAAAGTCAACTACAACTACTCCTAAATCTTACTGAAATAAATGACTTGCCAGAGAAAAACTGGGGTGGAAGCCTGGACATTTTCTCCTTGTTTATGCGTGGAAACTGTTTGTAATGTCTGGGTCTCTACCGTGGGTATCTTTGACCTTGGAAACAAACGTCTGCATTGTCCAGGACGGACTGTGAATTGATTTATATCAGCTAAAGGGCAGCTACACACACACAAACAAAAACTCAGAACATCAGACAGATGATGACTCGAGATAGATTAGCATCTATACAATGTATTTATTTCTGAGTATCAAAATATGTATAAATATACATATATTACCGCTCTGCTGCCACAGTATAGATTGGAATTAAAAGCTGCACTTCACCCAAGGTTTGAAATCAGGGAACATTTCTCTAATTCTGCTACAGTTCTAAATAACTGGACAAATATGTGGTTAACGTGACCCCTGTGTGCTATATACAGTGGATCCAGAACAGTAGATGTTTAGAATTATTATCAAACTTCAGTCAAATTCTATCTAGTTGCCGCAGTTTTGGATAGTTTTATGTGTTTATTCTAAAATGACAAGACTAAATGAAACAGAAGTAACGAGGCTATTTTTAAAATGTAAGTAGTAGAAAGTACAGATAATTGCGTGAAAATGGAAGAAGTAGAAGTAAAAAGTAGGTCAATCTATTATTACTTTATTAAAGTATAAATCCCTACATTTCTAGTTAAGTAAGGTAAGTGCATTTTATGTGGTGCATTTTATGCATTCGCGCTCATGGCGTCTATCGCTCGAGTTGGAAAAATCTGAACTCCATCGTCAAATCGCGTGGTGACAACCAATCAAGGGACAGAGTTTCAGTGATTCTGTGACTTTCATGGAGTCACAGCCTCAGCAGGACATGGAGGAAATACTGATAAACATCGTGACTAATCACCTCGAGCTACATGGCACAAGCAGCATGCTATGCAGAGACAGAAATAAAAAAATAAACTATTTAGACAGGAATGCTCTTAAGAGGTTTGTGGTTGGCTCTTAACGGAGCCGTTGTTGCTGTAAAAGCACCTCTCAGCCTAGAAGTGAACCTTGAAATGGCCTCCTCACCTGGTTTCCTGGTAGCAGCTCCCACACCACGTCCCACGCTGCTCAAATATCATAAACTTTTACGGACCGCAGACAGATGGACGGCTGCTCAGAAATGTAGTTGGTGTTTCGGCAGGCGAAGCTTGGACCTTCACGGCACAAAATGGCCGAGCAGGTCACGTTTTCCAGGCGGCGAGGAGCCGGTGTTTATGAGAGGCTCGCTGCTGTTTATGGATCCCTCCGCCGTAGCTAGACTGTATCTGTAGCTCACCAAACCCCCAGTGTAGGGGTCGCCGGTCTACCGGAGGCCAGGCCGAACACGTAATCCATTCTGTCCTCCGTCAGCTCGGTCCATAATCCACCGCCAGCTGCACTCTAGCCCCAGCTCTGCTGAAGCCCTGGCCGAACACGCTGTCCTCCGTCAGCTCGGTCCATAATCCACCACCAGCTGCACTCTGGTCCCAGCTCCGCTGAAGGCCAGTTCGCGCGTGAAAATACCATATTTTAAGGGCTACCAGTTCACGTTATACACGCTTCAAGGTGCAAATGTGGACGCGAACAGCTAGGCGTGTGTCTCGCTTTATAGTCGCTCCTATCGCGTTCAGTGTGGAAACTGCGTAAGAGTTACTTAAAGAAGTTGTTTGGAACCACTTGAAATATTTTCTTAAGTAAGTCTGATGTATTCTATTTTGAGTGTATGGAGAATTTTGCAAGGCACTATATTTCGACATGTCTACTCATTTTGCTTGCAGCCTTCTGAACAATCAAGAAAACCAAGGGAAAAATCTGGCTTTTACCTACTTTAGCCTTTGAGTAATGAATACCAAGTACTGGCAAAGCGTCTAGCTATAAAATAAAATCATCCAGCTGAAACAGTTGGACGGGAAACATTATGTCATACTGCTTCATCCCGACACCTCCCCCACACAAATATTATTCCAAATGAATATCCAAGCTTGTCCTCCACAAACTGCATCAGGAATAGAGTCATTAGTGCAAATGGGCTTGAGGTACTTCTCCAAGAAGTGTGTTCCAGTTGTTTGGCTTGCCTGCCTAATTCACTCCCAGCACACTTATACATCCACCTAGTCTGTGAATTTGCACCCCTCCCTCTCACCATTCCTGTGGAGAAGACAGGGTGACCCCTGCCCCTTGTTCTCTTCTGCTGCAAAAGGGAAGTGCATCCTCATTGAATAATGTATCAGAGAGAAGACAGAGCATTGAAGAGAGCTCAGACCTAGACAAATACAGTCTCTCCATTATTTAGCATTTACAGACACCTAGCAGCTCATTTCTGACTTAGTATTTAACATAATAGTAGGAGAGGGAGGGTATCTCTAATATCCACAGTTATTTTTTAATTTGGCATAATGAAAACAGAAAGTGGATAAAAAATTTTAGAAGTCAAAAAATAGATTTGCAGTGGGGCAAAACATTATTTGACAGCAACCGATTTTTGCAAGATGCCCCACTTATAAATAGGAGAGAAGTTTGTAACTTTCATCATAGGTACGTCTAAACGGTGAGAGAGAAAAATAAATCCAGGAAATCATATTGTATTACTTTTGAAGTTTTTTTTGTATAATGGTGTAGAAAATAAGCATTTAACAAACAAACAATAATTCTGTCCTTCACAGCCCTGTTGCTTCTTCTTTAAGACGCTCTTCTATCCTCCGCTGGTTACCTGTATTAATAGCATCAGTATAAAAGACACTTGTCCACACCTTAAAAATGTCAAAGTCCAACCTACACTGTGGCCAAGACCAGAGAGCTGTCCAAGGACATTAGGGACAAGATTATACACCTTCAATACACTGGGATGAGCCAGTATACAATTGGTAAGCAGCTTGGTGAGAAGAGAACTGTTAACTGTTGGAGCAGTTATTAGAAATTTGAACTAATAGTAAGCTCCTTCAACATGGAATTGCATTCAAGATTTTGCCTTGTGTGGTACAAATGATCTTGAGAATGGTGAGAAAACCTGCAACAGTCAAAAGGTCGCACTGCATAAGCCAACCTGTCTAAAGACTGTCAGATACCATCTGGATGATCCAGTGGAGGATTTTGAGAATTTCATGTAATCATATGAGACCAAAATATAACTTTTTTTTCTTGTTTCAGGGGGAAATAATGCTGAGTGCCATGCAAGAAACACCATACCCAGTGTGAATCATGGGGGCGTGTTTCTGCAAACGGGATAGGATGACTGATCCGTATTAAGCCAAGAATAATTGGGGCCATGAATTTTGAGATTTTGGGCAAAAACCTCCTTTCCATCAGTGAGAGCATTGACGGGGAAAGGGAATTGATTTTCAAGCATGGCGATGATTCCAAACATACTGCCTGGGCAAGAAAGGAGTGGCTTTTAAAAAGCCTTTCAAGATTCTGGAGTGGCCAAGCCAGTCTCAAGACCTCAATCCAATAGAGAATCTATGGATGGAGTTGAAAGTCTGTGTTGTCCATGACAGCCCCAAAACATCACAGCTTTAAAGAAGATCTACATTGAAAAATTGGCCAAAATAGCAGCTACAGTATGTACAAACATGGTGAAGACCTACAGGAAACATTTGACCGTTGTCATTCCCAAATATGGTCACATTGCAAAGTATTGAGGTAAACATTTGTTTGAAAAAAAAAACTTTTTTTTCTGTACCATTTTTACAAATAAATAATTTAAAAATCATATCATGTGATTTCCTACATTTTTTTAGATTTTGTCTCTCACAGTTGAAGTGTACCTATGGTGAAAATTACAGACCTCTCATGCATGCAGAAATCGGTGGCTGCCAAATACTTGTTTACCCCACTGTACATGTGTCTATTTGTATAAATGGGGTATACATATCCACAGGTATAATCTGCAGCTGTGATATAATGCTGGAGACAATAATACAGTAAGGTTCTCAGCTGTCCACACACACACACACATTATACTTTCAGTTGTGTGAATTAAAAAATAAGAATTTAGAAATCTATTTTTTCAGACATCCTGAAAGTGTTACCTAATAAAAACTGTGAAAAATGTAAAGCAACTTTTAAAGCTTGACAATTTTTGTTTGAAAATGAATAGTGTAAAAGTATGTACTAGTCAGTAGCAGAGGAAGTTGATGACACTGTCACGACATAATGTTTAAATACTAGCTGCTCTGCACTCCAATGCTTTTATCACTCTTCTGATTCTGCATCAGCAGCCAAATTAAAAGAGCAAATTTGGGGATTTCTGTTGAGTCAATAAAACATAGCCTTTTCAGGAAAAATCGGTTAAAGGGCTATCTCAATTAAGTTGCTGTTTTCTTGTACACACCCATTTGCTCGATCTGTTCTCAGTGTTACAGAGTTGATTACACCATTTGCACAATTACTGCACACAAAATTCTGCCTTGTAAGAAATAAATGGTTGAATAAGAAATGTTATTCAATTGATGATTCACTTTTATTCTCATTTCCAAACCCTATGACTTTTTATGCCCTTCCAATTCAACAAGCCTGAACACACCTAAAGAAAAAGTAAGAAATCTTTCAGTTTACCCGCATAACTGTTAAATTACTTTAAAAAAAGAGGGAACATATCAATACCAGAAGTGGTTAAACCAGAAGCTCTTTTGTGCCTTTAGCAAAATTTAATGAAACAAACAGCACACATCTTGACAGTCTGAAGCAATAAATCTGACAATCAACTGAACTTAATTGTACTTTGTTAACTGCAGATATACTCAAAAATAATGTTGTTGTTTTTAAATGGAAGATTGCTATTTGACTGTGATTGTATAGACACTTTTGACATGGTTTTAATATACCTCTGCATGCATGTTATTCTGTCAAGAATATTTAGTTCCACCAAGATCATTATCATTTTTCATCCAAATAATAAAACATGTATTACCATGAGGAAAAATGGTTTGAGGTCGTTGCTTTCTTCTCCTACCAGAAAATGTTCCAGAATATGAATTGCTGCTGGTAGTACTGTTCTTACCTCCAGGAGACCTAAGTGAACATCAATGACATAACTTCTAGAAACCCCAACTTGAAATTCTGGTGAAATTAAAATTATGGAGTGAAATGGAGATAAAAGTCTATGTCACAAACAGGGATATCAAACCTGAAAGAGCTTGTGAGATTTGCCAAAAAAGTATTGGCCGGGATTTGTCAGGAGATATGTCAGTGACTTTTTGAAGACCTTAACAAATCAGTAGAGGCTGTTATCTAGCAAAAAAAAATAAATTTATACACAAATGACCAATAGTGTCCCTGGAGGTTTTTGGCTTTTATAAGATAATTAAACTACACAATGGTGCAACATTGTAGACCTTTTGTAAAAGGGTGTAACTCTGGGTCATTCAGGGAGTGAAAAGTTTAAGGTTAAATTGCCGTTAGGAATTAGTGTGTGACCACAAAATTTTCTCTTGTGTCTCTCTTTTAATCTGTAATGCACTTGCTGGCAAACTGTCCAGGATGTCCCCCATTTCTTGCCCAGATACTGCTGTCTATAGTCCCCAGCCTGCCAGCATAAATGGGTATAAAGGATGGATGGATATTTTCATTGGGGCAGCAATTCAATTCAATTCAATTCACTTTTATTTATATAGCACCAATTCACAACAAATCTCATCTCAAGGCACTTTACAACAAAAGTCGTTTCAATACAGTTATACAAATATTCAAATCAGTTAAAATCAGTTTTCCATGTAAGGAATCCCAGCACATTGCAAATATTGTAGTTTGTCACTTCATTACCCATTTTAACATTAACGAGCCGCCAACAACTGCAGGTCCTTGAAGACCCTTTACGAGCACTTGGTAACCTCAATCCTGCATATGGTGAACCCTAAAAAAGTTTTCGACCTCAAAAGGCATAAAGGCAGATATTTGGGAATATTTACCATCCTGTTACTGCATCTACTTAGTCCGTGAGGCAAACACTGTCTATTTTTAAGACTAGGTTTAAAACCTTCCTTTTTGATAAAGATTATAGTCAGAATTTCCTAGGTTATCCTAAATTATTTTTATAGTTATGCTGCTCTAGGCTTAGACTGTTGTGAGACTGTTGGATGTAAGACTGACCACTTTTCTCCACTCACCTTCTTTCCTCTTCTACTACTCTCCACATGTATTTTTTCTGTTGTTATTGCGATTGTTAACCTTGTTTTCTCTCAGTGTTTTTCTCTGTACATAGAAGCCTCACCTGGTCAGGTATCCTGCTCTTCTGCAGCGCCCATCTGGATGGGGAGGATTGGTGCGGATGATGCTCCCAGTGACCGAGCATCCTCCATGTCCTGTTGTCAACTTTTTACTTTCTTTAATATATAAAGTACATCTGTTCTTTTGTTATTTTTGTGTCTCTTCTCTGTCTTTTCGAACCCCCAGACGGTCATGGCAGATTACCCCTTGTACAGAGCCAGTTAAAGGTGAGTTTTCCTCTCCACTGTCACTAAATGCTCGCTCAGTGTTAGGGATTATTGAGGGATTGCGGTGGTTGGAGTCTTCATTTTCCAGGCACAACCTCACATCAATGCAATCTGCAGGGATTCCTTACATATAAAGTTTTTAAAGGGTCTATATCATGTAAAATCAAGTTTTTGGAGATTTTAACCATCTGGTAAAGCAATTTTCTCATAAAAAACCCAACCAGAGTGCTTTTGGCTTAATTCACGCATGTCTGAGTAATCCACCTGAATTCTGCTCTCTGAACAGCTGCCCCTCCCTCTCCTAGAAATCGACTGAGTGTTCTACTAGTGACATCACTGGTTGGAAACAAGGGGGTGTTGAGTAGTCTGCACAGCCCCTGCAGGCAGAGCGGCTTACCTGTGATAGAGTTCAAACGCACCCTCCTCCTTCTCAAAGTTCGTGGCTGTTTCGGTTTTTGGCAGCTTAAATTCCTTTTTTTGGGGGATTTTTTTACCTTCTCTGTGAAAACGCCCGTTTGGTTGCATGGATTACAGGATTTTATTCTACATTCCTAAAGAACAGCTGCTGGATCAAAGAACAAAGATGCCTGATGGACAGAGAAGTAAGTGGCTTCATGCTAATGCTAATGTGGGTTAGCCATTTATCAAGCTGCTTATGTGATTTTACACCAGCATTGTGTGGTTTATTAATTGATCTGTTGCATCTCAAAATGTTTAATAAACGGACGCAAACAACATCCACGGCTTTTTTATATACTGGGCTGGAAAGATTTGTTTAGTGCATTTAACTATGTTGGTTTGGGCTCTGCCTGGGGATTTTTCAACTGAGACAGGCTTTATTGACTGTGTCTTTTTTTAACAAAAAAGAGTTTAATTGTGGTACTTCGTGATTTTCAAATTTTTTGTCAGAGTACTGTTTGAGATTAAGCTCAGCACTGTTTGTCTCAGTGTTATCTGCTCCTGGTTGTGCAGCCGAGTGGAGCGGGGGAGCTGAGCGTAGCGTTGGGGTGCAGGAGGCAGGTTTATAGAGAAACGAGCCATTTCACTTCATGGTGCAACATTAACTACAGGATACAATTTAAATTTCAGGGCAAATTAATACTGAATAACACCAACGGGAACATTTTATCATATATGTATATATATATATATATATATATATATATATATATATATATATATATATATATATATATATATCTATCCTAGAAGTTGAACGCTGTAAAATAGCATGATATAGTCCCTTTAACTGATTGGAAGGGTTGTGTGATTTTATTTAAATAAACTGAATTGAAAGTACAATGATCTTGAAGATGGGTCTGTCTCTGTTTTGTCTCCCATTCTTTGTCTTTATGAACCTGCTCAGAAAATTCTAAACTTAACTTTCCCTAAGACCAATACTAGAGCTAAACTTTTCCACATAATAAACCTTACATGTACATTACCCACAACAGCCAAACTCCCTCTGACTTAACTGAAAAACATTTCCATTTAAATTTTCAATCAATCACTATTTTTCCCTCCTTAGTTTTTTGAGGAATCCCTTTAAACATGAACCTACTTCTGTCTTTTAAGGGCAGTGGGGTCTTAAACACAAATAGTTTTTAATACAGAATATCTAAAGTTAAAAACTCTGTTTATAGTTTATAAATATGAATAGAATAAGAATAGACTATATATGTCATCATATTCTCAGTAAATGAATGAAAATTAAATAACTAAACAATTAGTTATAATAATGAGACACAAAGACACATGCCTGTCCAGTTTGAGAAGGTAGTTTTTTTTTTGTTCACTGGGTCTGATAAAGTTTGGTTGCATTCACACCGGATTTGTTCCGCAACGGAATCTTGGAATCCCTCCAAGACCAACTTTTCAACTGGGACTCGGTTCGCTTGTTCGGTCCGGACCAGACTTTCCTAGTTTTATTCACAACAGTGCAAAACGTTCTGACCAAGGGAGGAAACAAATTAGAGGTTGTTTCAAATGGAGTTAATATGTTAACTTTGGTTCAGGAGCAGGACCACGCCCTAAACTCCCGTCATAGTCAGTAATCAATCTGAATGGTTAGCGCACATGACTCTGACCCAGGAGTTTTGGGGTCGAATCCCGCCCGGGCCCTCGTTGTGCACCTTGCCACACAGGCAAACAGTAAAGAACAGGTAGGAAAGCTGGGGCACAGCTGTGGACAATCTAGCAGGGAACTGGAGAACATAGGTGAGCTTTATAGGACGCAGCACAGGTGCATATAATTAAGGACATTAGACAAGGGGAAAATGGTGCATGCAAGTCAGGCTGGTAAATCAGAGCTGCCTCAAACTGTTACAACTCTTATACAAGATTTTTCAATGTGTTTCACTTTTGATAACTTTCACTGTCAATTTATTTGTAAGAGAAAACAATGGCAAAACAGTGGAAAAAGCTCCTGAGGCAATGCCATACCTTGTACCTTTATCTTGTATAAAATTCCTTTGTTGGGGATGATACATATTACACATAACATTTTTTACTAACTCTGCTTTTATGGTTCCTAAAGTTTCACCTTTTTAGAAGGGGTATAAAGCTACCTTGTGCAATGTGTGTGTGTGTGTCTATATGTGTGCGTGTGCGTGTGTATGTGTGTCAGAACATTTTCCCCAAGCAGAAAATATTACTACTTCAAAAATGTGTAATGCTATTGATCAAGGAAGAAAACAAAACATAACACCTAGTAAAGAAAGACTTTACTACTAAAATTAACCCACTCCAAAGCTTCCCGTGGTCACTCTGGACTTGTGTTTGGATGTGTGATTTTGGTGGAATTTTTGGATTCCCTCAATGCTTAATCTAATTTAGCCAAGCTATATAGTTACAAACAGGTGTTTGTTTTCTCATAATTTTCTCCTTTTTTAAATTTGTATTTCTCAAGTAAGCATGAAGTAAATTTTAAACACATGTTATCAAAAATATGTTTTTTTATTCCTTTTATAAAAATACTATCAGGAGGCACATATTTAATTTAATTATAATGAATGAAAGTTATTTGCAAGAGAGGGTGCAAATGAAGCACACAGATCAGAAGTGTCGTTGTGAACTATTGCGTTTCAGAAATAATTTATTACAAACATGATTATGTTTGCACTGATGTGGGGAATTAAAAGAAGGCTAAATTGTTATTCCTTTTTCAAGAAAGCACAGTATATATATATATATATATATATATATATATATATATATATATATATGTCAGTATATTCCTCTCAGTTGTATTTCTAGTAAACGACATTTTAGAATGTCAAAGATGAGCATCAATGCATAAAGCAGTGGTTACCCTAAAGAAGAGTAGTAGTAGTAGCTTTAGTGCAAACTCACAAGATGATGTATCTAGTCTGGGGTGGAATTTAGCACTGAGAGACAATACATAAAACAAAACCTTCTGCCGAAAAATTAATGAATTTTCTCACCTGGTCACCTTTGGGCTAAGAAACAATACTTGGAATTATCTTGGTGTTGTGGTTGGTGGCTCACTGCTTGAGTTATGTGCTGTAGTAGTGGACAAAACTGTTGTGTCTTCTTCCCTCTTTCCTTAATGTCAAGATTCCTTTTTTTTCCCAAAAGCCCAGGACAAAAAGTGTTTACATCAATCAGGGTTGATCCATGTTTCCAGAATAAATGTTGTTTGTAGCAAGTGTTCAGTAGATCTGTTTTTGCAGCAACGTCCAACATGTTCCCTTCTGAGTCTATAGTTAAAGGTTTTCAGATGGTACCTTAGCATATGCTTTAAAGTCATCCATATAAGGGAATGCAAATTTACTTTTTGGCAAAGTGTGTTTTAAAATCTTCTTATTCCCTTTAAAACCAATGATGAGGGAAATGGTGATATATATTTTGATTGGAGGGTGGGGGTGTTAAGGCTCTAAAACATATATGTGAGGAGAGCACAGAAACATGATCAATCCTAACACAAAAAGAGACCCAGGCACAAACTGGAAGCAAGTAGCCACTGGTTACTCATTTACGTTGATGTTTTTTCTACTTTAGCATCATCTTCATTGCTCTGCTTGCATTTCACATAATTAAAGACACACAAATGAAATGGACCCCTAGGAAAACTGGCTTTGAGCAAAGATGAGCTCCTGGATGAGGTTGGATAATAGGCAGAGACCCTGGGAATGGAGTATTGGCTCTTCTAGGATCACCCCTCCTTCTTATCTCCCTCACTCCCACCCCCCTCCCACCGAGACCCACCTGAAGCCGGGCAGAGTGGCTCTGGCCACAGCGCAGATCAATATCATCTCCGTTATTAATATCAAAAGCGCATTACTTTGTTTTGTGTCTGGCACTGAGCCAAAAGCAGCTCGAAGGCCTTGTCCTGACCGACTGCCATTTCCTTCCTTCCTTTCCACCCCGCCCTCTCTGGCCATTTACCAGGACCATAATTTACTTTGGTGAGTTTTTAGGGTATTGTTTTGTCAGGGCCAATCAGTGGTGAGTAACAAATGATCCCAGTGGAGTGGCGTTGGCTTGGGCACTGTTATCCTCCCTCCTTCTCTGTCCATGAGTGACACATGTGGCTAGATTTATTTTTAAAAGTTTCATTACTATTGCTTTTGTCCTTGTCTTCTGGAAAACAGAGAAAAGAGGGGTGAAGAAGAAACAAAAAGGCTATGTGCTTGCAAGGACGTATAGGTGCCAGCGTTAAACTGAACCCGCTATCTCCCAGCCCCCTCCCAATTCTCCCACCACGGTGAGTTAAAAAAACAACCATCTCCATGGCCAGAATTAGACCTGACGGTATCTCTAATTGGCCCATTGAATTAAAAGGGCCATAGTAGAACTTGCTGTGAGAAACAAAAATATTGACCACTTAAAGGAAGAGAGGGGAATTGATTTTCAAGATGACAGCAGGTGTTTACCTCATACAGCACTCTCCAGAGAGAGTGAACCTCTGCTCACTCTCTCTGGAGAGAAAAAGACCTGCATTCCATGATACATAAAGGCTAAACAAGCTTTTTTCATGGTTTACATGACATATATCCTTACTTTTAAGCCAAAAATACTGGACATTAACATATGAATGTAAGCAATTTATTATTTGACTGGTATAATTGTAGCTTTTAATGACATATTCAGTCCAGACTGAATTCAGCGTCCTATTGTACTTTTTAGCTTGTCGTCCATTTTATGACAATATGTTCCAGTATTTGTAGTATGAAATTATCATGCGTCATAGCATTAATTGTTTTTTATTTTCTAATAAAGAAAACCAATGTTGGCGAGAAATGTGCATACAGTTCCCCTATCACTTTTGCATGAAATTATTTTTCCGTTATTCAGTTGCATAACATCAAGTTTTACAAAGTCAGATTCTTTACTTACCACAATTTGAGACCAAATGAAGGCAGCTGAAATGAAGAAACATTTTTTTTGATACTTTCCATAACAGCTAAGATTATTTTAGAACAAAACCAATAAACACGAGAGATGGCTTTGTGTAAAAAAACAAATCCCATTAGAGCAGTGCCAGTTTCTGAAATACTCATGAACCAGGCAAAAGAACCAGGCAATGTTTAAATCATTCAAATCATATTTCTCCTTTATTGATACTCAGCTTGAACTTCAGCAAGTCATGTTCATCACATCTAGATACCTAAATACATAGATTTTTTCCCCAATATGATTGGGACTATTAGTTTAACATCTGAATTGCAATTTGAAAAGGGGTATGAATTAAAGTGGTTATGAGGTGTACATACGGCTCACAAACTGAATATTTCACAGGCTGGTGAAGATATATGTTTCTTTCACCTTTTAATCATGTAGTTCTATAGTTCTGTAATAATATTCTTAAACCCTGTTAGAATAGGACTGAGCTTTAGACTGTTGTTAAATGCACATCACACTGACTATATGGTCACCGCCAGCTAGACTGATCTTCCAAAACCAACTTCAAGACACACTGCCTGACAAATAACTTTTAGGTTGGTGCTCAGCAAACTCAGTGTTAACAGATTTAACAAAATCACTTAAGTAATTAAAGTCACATGAAAAAAAAATGCTGTACATAGAGACTAAAGAGTGACCCAGCAAACACGGCAAAGAAATGAGCAGTTTACTCACTGTACACTATGAAGGAGTCACTGCAGTCAAAGATACCACAATGGTTGTCTTTCCAGGACTTTCATCCTATGGACAAGTTTTACAAGTACAGGACTGCTTAACTAACTAATTAGAAATGTGTTGCAGTTGTGATCCTGGGGTATGCTTTACTTATGGATTTGTGACTACTCTATGCTTTTTAATTGATGCAAGTTTTTTTTTTACAAAAATGTATCTTGATTAAATTATTAGATGTCACTGTATCGGAGGCCCACATCACAGTGCTTACATTAATAGCTGTGTTATCTCCCTCTCAGTTGACACACATAATAATCAGGTTTGTTTAATTTCATCACAATGTACCAATGTATCTGACATTTCATCCACTGCCGGGTTTCTAAATTTGGCATTCTAACCAAACCTTCCTCTTGTTATAGCCTATCAATTTGGATTAACCATTACATCTGGCTGTATATTTTTAAGATTGTTGACCTCCTGGAAGGTAAATATCTGTCATTCCCTGGCAGAGGTTAGAAGTAACTAGTTACATTTACTCAGTTAGATTTACTTCGGTAATAAAAAAAAAATAAAAATGAAAAAAACGTTTTCAGAGTAGCTTTACTGCACCATTCTTTTTATTTGTACTTATTATAAATTACTAAGTACCCAAGTAGCATACTAAATAATATTTTAATTTTAGTGGAATAATTTCTTGGATGGCTTCTTTTTACTTGAGTAAAAATATGTTGAGCTCTTACTTGAGTAAAAACTTTTGGTACTCTATGCACGTCTGCTTCCGGGTTTTTTCCCAAGACTTTATTAAGCCACATATATGGCCCCACGAGCTTCAACCTGCTTTCTTGTCCCTGCTAAGGAACAGCATCTCTACAGCATGATGTTGCCACCACCATGGGGCACCGAGGAGATAGTCTTCACTGTGTTATGTAGTAAGTCAATGTTTGCCTAAAATTATTTTTGTCTCATCTAACACATCTAACCCAAAATGACATGTGAATAGCTTGAAATAGGACTTTCAACAATTGCCTGCATTGTCCTGCTTTTCATTAGTTTGATATTTCCATACTGCATGAAGTATGCATGCTCACGTCTGCAGCTCCTCAAGAGTTATCATTGGCCTTTGAGATGCTCCTTCTATTAGTTCTCTCCTTGCTTGACTGCTCAGTTTAGTTGGAAGGACTTCGCTTGGTAGGTTAACAGTTGTGTCAACTCCTTTGTATTTTCAAATAACGGCTTGAACACACCTCAGTGAAAAAAGATTTTACAGAACAGCTGGATTTATGGTCAGAATAAATACACACAAACCAGATGTGATTAACAACTTGATTTATTTCTAGAGGCAATTGGATACATAGGATTTCATGTAGGAATATAGGAGATAAAAGGTGTTGAGTTCATATGACCATTAAAATTTGTATTGGGAAGTTGTATGAATACATCTGCAAGCCACTTCATCTATTTAATTCTTTCTATGAGGTTTCCATGTGTCAGTGTGATCACATTTAAAATAAATGTGGACTTTTCCACATAACATAGCAGATCCATGACATAGAACATCGAGGCACAGATAAGTCTCATTTTTTAATTTCCACTTGAACAGTTGTCTAATAGTCTTATTTAATTTTAATAATGCTGAGGTTGAAAAAATTAACATTTGCTGAACATTGGTATCTCCTCTCAGCTGTTTGCTTGCTGTTTTCTTCTCACTCCATACTGATGTCCCGCACTGGGGGGTTTGCTTTGGGCACCATTGTATAAGATGCTAATTTATGCTATTTGTGGGCACCCAACACCAGGCACTGCAAAAATCACAGCATGGGCAAACACCCAGGTGTACGTTCTCTTTCTCAAAACAAAGTGCAAACAAGAATCAATGGAATTAAAGAGAGAAGTGAGCACTGTTGTAAAGGAGAAACGGGCCACCTTGGCTGGGGTGAGATAGCTGGAGGCTATATCATAGTGTAGATGATGTAGAGAGTTTTTGGCGAACATAACACAACACACACAGTAAGTAATTTTTCTCTGCTTCAATTCCAGTAGAACAATGCTGTGTAAACGGGTCCACTGGGGATCCAAGACATTTTTGAGGCTATAAAGACTGCTACAAGGCAGAGTCTGTGTTGGTCTCTTTGTTGGGAGACACTTGACAGGGCTGATTATGATGTGAGCAGAGATATAACAATTACATCTGACAATTCACACATATAGCTTTTTTAAAGTAAACCTTTTCTCTTCATAAACATACAACTAGTAGATGCTCTTTTTTGAGGGAGTGCAGCATTTATCAAACAATACCAAGTGCAGAGGTGAGAGCGGCAGGTGGAGCAGACGGCAGGTGGTGGCTGCCACGCCATGTTGTTCTGTTTGACATGAGAGCAACGTGTCAATCAATGGCTTCCTCCTTGTTTCTCCTGTGAGGCCTTGTGCTATTGATTTCCTACTGTGTTACAGTGCTAGGGGGTGTTCACAACAATGCCGAAGATTCACACCACTGGAAAAATAGTTTTCCAAATATGTAACTTCTGTGCCTCTCAGTATATACTTTTCTAATACAGGGACAAACGGTCACAAAGAACAATATCTGATTTTTATGTTTATGAAGTTAATAAGTATTTAAGTAAAATTTATTTATGGGCCGCTTTTCACAGATAAATGTATCACATAGCACTGTACAACCAAGTAAAACTATCCAAAACATATTAACATGTAAGACATCAACAACAGTAAGTTATGTAATATCAAAACCACTAATATTAAAAGTAAGAAATTAGATAAAAATAAGTGTTTTCATAGGATAAAATTGAAACCAAATTTTTAGACTATACCTTACTGTTAATACATTGGCTAGCAAACATATCCATACCTCTTGAACTTTTCATTTTTGTCTTGTTTAGTCATGTTGGAACCAAAAAAAACTTTACACACAATAGACCAGCAGAAAGTGGTGCATAAAATATTGTCATACATTGTCGTTTGTCATTTTAACTTGACAATATATGGAAAAGTTCAAGGGGTATGGATATTTTTATAGGCCACCGTACGTCTTAATTGCTCGTTTATCAGCTCAAGCCTAATTTAATTTACACATGCCCTTTGGAGTTGAGAATAGTTCTTTAAGACAATCTTTAAATACAGATGCCCTCAGAAAATAATTAATTAACAGCTCATTAAATCATATCTCTGTCGTGTCTGAGAGGCCTTTCTCCTGCCAACCAATGATTGAGGTAATAAATCCCATCATCAAATGATCTGAAATTCTCTCTGCTGTAGCATGTGTATGTTATCAAGAAGAGATACTGATTGGTAGAAATGATGAGGCTCTTTTAGGATTTAGTCTTTTGTAGCCAGTTGACAGATCTTCATCTTCATTACTCAACAGTTCCCACTTCATTCTTTATTTTTGTTCTGTTTAATCCAAGATTTTGTTGGTTTTGCTCGTACTGTAATCTTATTGTTATAGCTGGATTTGAAAGGATTGTATATTTTACTACAAAAAGGCTTTCCCAACAATCACTTGGCATACAATGTACACTGAGCATCTGATCTTTCTGTTTGAATCACAGAGCCTTGTTTTTATGCATAATTGGTTTGGCATCGATTCTGCAATCATTGTGCACACCTGCTTGCCAGAAGAGTAAAAAGACGCTTACAGGAATTTGGGCAATAAAGCACAGTGAGGTCACCCATATTTTTATGCAGTGGCCAGGCTTCTTCTCTTTGCCTTTTATCTCTCAGAGTCTCTTTTACTTCCCATCCTTTTCTTTCTACCATATTTCTCTTTTCTACTTGCACCACCAGCAGCACCTCCTTCTACCCTCTCTGTCTCTGTGCGCGGTGGGGGGAAGCTGTATGCCGTGGCCCAGGTAGAGAAGGGGGAGAAATCAATAGTGAGGCTGTTTGAAGTTTTCTGAAAGACTTCCCAGGGAAGACGCTCTTGTCAGGGTGATAGATAAAGCTCGCGCCTCAGTCAGCTTCGGCAGGAGGCGGCCAGAGTAGAAGAGAGCGCCTCACCTTTTTAAGTGGGGCCCTAATAATAAAACAGCATGAATAAAACATCCTGGCTGAACCATGCGCTGCATTAGTGCTATCGTCCTGTTATAAATGATACCGGTGGCCCCAGCGCCATTTGGGTAAAAGCCCACAGCACCGCTTTAAAAGAGGGCTGTGCAAAGTGAAAGGGAGATAGATTGATATGTGTGTTGTGCACTTATTTATTTATATTTTATAGAGCTCAAGGAAGAATGAGAGAGAATTAGTAAGCTTTACTGTTCCAAGGTGACTTATTGTTACTTTGCTTCTTCTGGAAAGTTGGGGTGATTGGTAAAGTGAAGTAATTATCTTTCCATGCTATTCTTCCTCCCCAGTGACCTAAAAAGCTATTTAAGACAACATGGTTTAAAGGCTCGGTACAATTAGAGAAAAGATGTGAAAAAATATTTGGTTTTCACCCTTTTTCTTGGCTTCTGTCTATATCTCTGATGCTGTTTCTTAGCAATTACATCAGATATCCTTGAGCTCTATCATCCTGCATTTTTAAGACTCAGACATAAGAATTGGTTATCAGGACTTGTTTATCCTGCAGGAGGTGTTATGTCAAGACAAGAGTTTGAAGGTTGTGCTTTATAAAGCAACAAGATGAAATTTAGTGAAAAGCAACGTGAGCACTAATATTTTTATTCAGTGTTAGAATAAGTGTTGTGAAAATAGCAAATACAGATGCAAAGGTTAAAAGTTAATTTACTTATCCAGCGAGGTGGGAATAGTTTTTACAAATTCCATCTGAACCAGTCAAATGGTAAATGCTCTGTATAGGACTCTAAAGTGCTACAAACACTACAATCATCCATCCATCCATCCATCCATCTTCTTCCGCTTATCCGGAGTCGGGTTGCGGGGGCAGTAGCTTAAGCAGGGAGACCCAGACTTCCCTCTTCCCGGCCACTTGGGCCAGCTCCTCGGGAGGAATCCCGAGGCGTTCCCAGGCCAGCTGGGAGACATAATCCCTCCAGCGAGTCCTGGGTCTTCCCCTGGGTCTCCTCCCGGTGGGACGTGCCCGGGACACCTCACCAGAGAGGCGTCCAGGAGGCCTCCGGACCAGATGCCCGAGCCACTTCAACTGGCTCCTCTCGATGTGGAGGAGCGGCGGCTCTACTCTGAGCTCCCCCGGGATGACCGAGCTTCTCACCCTTTCTCTAAGGGAGAGCCCAGCCACCCTACGGAGGAAACTCATTTCAGCCGCCTGTATCCGCGATCTCGTTCTTTCGGTCACCACCCAGAGTTCATGACCATAGATGAGGGTAGGAACGTAGATCGACTGGTAAATCGAGAGCTTCGCCTTTCGGCTCACTACAATCAACAACTCAATATTTCAGACACACATTAAACTGTGTGAATATGTCTCTGAAGACAATAAAACGACATAACTCATAACTGTCTTCTGCTTGACAAGAGAATAAACCAGCTTCTTTACCAGATTTAATAAGTCAGAAATTTTTATCAGTTCACCAAAATGTTACTTTTTAAATAGTGATTTCATTTATTTATTACTATTAGCTATATTAGCCTAAAATGGTAAACTTACTTAGTCACTACGAACCCCAAAGCGCTTTACACTACAGTCCGTCATTCACCCATAAGTGATGGCAAGCTACGTTGCAGCCACAGCTGCCTTGAGGCAAACTGACAGAGTAGAGGGTTGCTGCCCTCTGACCACCAGTAGGTAATGGGTGAAGTGGAAAGGACATAACGACTTTCCGATTACAAGATGAACTCCCAACTCCTGAGCCACAATTGCCACGATCTAATCAGTGAACTAGGGTTGTGACTTTTGCCCAATAATCATATTCAAAGTTTGTTTGTTTTTTTATATTAAAATTCAAATATATTCAAATATGTATTAATAATATTTTGACCATTAAATGTCTTCAGTAAGACTGATATTGGTATCAAACTTAAGTTCTATATGTTCTGTCCACCTGAGGGCAGTGTATCGGCCAATGTTAATAGACTACGTCATGTGAAAGGATGACTGCATCTAAATACCCCTACTACACTTGCTACGTAGTAGGCGAAAAGGAGTATGCAAACAATGTAGTAGATCTAAAGCTCCACTATGCAATTGAGTAGTAGGCATAAAGTTCACGGAAGTGTACTACCACCACAGTAAGAAGCCGGTGGACACAATGCTATCCCACAATGCAGTGGAAGGTTACCGAGGTACTGTCAACCATCGATACCGCTGCAATTTCGGCGTATAAATGTAAAAGTGTAGTGATGTTACTGATTCCTTTTTTTTTTGACAACTGATTAAAAATTTAGGTTCATAAGTTAATGTTTAATGGGAGCACAGGAGACCTTACGTAACATAAAAATCCAGAAAAATGGTGGATCAGTATGTCCGATTTCATGCCTATTACTCCCTCGTTTGCTCGGAATCTGAATTGAAAACGTTTACAAGCAAACATATTTACAAGAAATTATTTACATACAGATTTGAATATTAAGAGATCCCTAAAATTAGTTCGAATATCTTTAATTTTTAAAACATTCTAATTATATTCAAATAACGAAGTTCGGAGTCAAAGCCCTACAGTGAACATACCATCTGTAAGTGCTAAAAGGTCGCACTCTCAACAACAATATTAATTGTGGATGTTGCCACTGAGTCCAGGAGATATTTTTCATGTTAGCACAATGGCTCATTTATCAACCCTTATGCACAGAACTGTGCGTTTTTCTTGTGTTGGAACAATTCTACGCATTGTGTGGTATTTAGCAAATTGAGCGTATAAATGTTTCTAAATATAAGTAATGCTCTGACCGTGCGTACACACAGCATGTAGTGATAGAACGGGGGAACTGCAACACCGAAACAGTTTTACTTTGACAGAATATTTCTCTCATCAGTCTACCGCCTTCATGGAGCTGATGTGGGCATCCATCTGACTTTCAGCAAAATAACTCCAAAAAGTTATACTTACTTACACTTACTTATTTTTATTATTTTAAAAGAAATACTTGTCTAATGTGGTTTAAAAAAAGACTACATGAATGTCTGCCAAAGCTGAAAACTAGAAAAGCAGTCAGAGAGCGGAGATGTCCGCCCAGGTAGCTCAACCACCCAAAACTCAAAACGGTGATGCTGATCGTCCCCAAAATTGGATAACTTGTTCCTGGTCCCACTCTGAACATTTCTTAAATTTTTTTATCAAAAACCATCTATAACTTGTCAGGTTATGTTGCTAAATAACAAAAAAAACAAACCTGGTGAAAACATAACTCCTTGGCAGAGGTAAAAATGAGAGCTAACTCAAGACTTTTTCACAACGCTTTGCAGCATTATACAAGGGAATCTCTAACTTTTTTCCTTTGTCTCCAAAATGTAAGTTAATCCTGTGCAAAATTGCAAAAGCAATATAGAGGCTTTGTAAAAATCCATCTTTCACCAACAGCACACATTGCAAATGATAAGGTATCGGAGCCAGAAGGCTACTGGAGCATCAGCAGGACATAAATCTCCCAGTTCTACTGCCCTGACCTTATTTATTCAGCCCTGACCAGCTCTTATTTTGGGCTTGTGGTGGAAGGTTGGGCCACTGCCGCAGGGTCCTAGACCACTGAAAGCTACTGAAGCCCAAGGGTACACAAGGTCAAGTGGCCTGTTGCTGGGGTCACCGGCTCTCAATAACAGCCCCCCAGCCCAAAGCTTAAACCCTTGACCTCAGTTGCGACTGGACAGTTCTTACGTAGGCTTTAGCTGAGGTTATTCTTTCTCCACCTCCGCTTCCTTCAGCCACACAGGTGTCAAAGGACCCAGACCTGACTAAAGGTCATAGGTTTCCGTGGAACAGGGGGCTCCACTTTAATGCGTTGGATGGGATCATGATGAGCTGCAGCAGGCACTGTTGGCACAGAGGTAGCAGGTGTTGAAGCTGTAGGTGGTTTTAGTTTATTCATCTGCCTAACAGGATGTGTTGGAAGTTGATTCCTCACTGGCACTATGCCATTGGACTTGTTTGCATAGCTAGAGTGTTTAATACTGTTAAAAGTTTAGTTGAATAAAGACTTTTGTGACAGAATCTGAAACTAATAAAAAAACCTAAAAATTAGCATTTTTAAAATTACTCCTTTATGTTAAAATAAAAAAAGTAATAAGGGATAACTGAATGTACACAACAAATAAAAACCTTAAACAAAGACATGTGAATTTTGCATAGATGACTGCCTTTCCCTGAATAAAAATAAACGTGCTAGATGAAGGACAAGGAAGAATTTTTAAAAAACGTACAAAAGCCGAACATTTGGAGGGTGTTTGAACATGTTAAGAATGCAGAGAGAGAGAGAGAGAAAGAGAGACGGAGAGAGAGAGAGAGAGAGAAAGAGAGAGAGAGAAGGGAAAAGCACAGCTGGAGTGTTGAGCTTGTTGCATGCTGAGGGGAGGATACGTGCCTAAATCTGACAGCACCCCACAGAGACAATCACAGAACTGGGAGTCTCCTTATTTGTTTAGCAGCCAGCAGATAAATAACAACACTCCGCTCTGAACTAAAACACTCTTTGTCTCCCTATGTCTCTTTGCTTCTCAGATCTCTCTTTCTCACACTAAGACGGTTTGCTTGCTTTTTCCCTTTCCACTGCCTTGACAGTTATTTGTATTTTCGTTGCATTTCACGTCTACCTGTCTGCTGCTACTAACACAGCCAGTAGCTAGCTGTTTCTTCTTCCTTTAGAAACTGTTATATATGTATCACTGACATATGTTGTGTAAAAGCCCTTTAAAAAAAAAAGGCCAAACAAAGTGACTCAAAACGCAAGTTCTTGCTTTTAAACTGCTATTTCATTAAAAGCTAACTACCAGTTGAATTCTATTTCTTTCACTATTTCTTTCTTTTTATGCAACCATGTTTTTCCAAAAAAAACCAAAAAAAAACAAAGTATCACTTGATCACATGACCTGAAAGCTATGGAAGGAAAACCTTAAATATTACAGTAAAATAATTATTATAAAATATGCTATGCAATCAAATGTCAAATAAATGTTAATGTAGTAAGAAATAATAAGAACGATTTGGTGTCACCTGCGGTCAAATGAACTGGAAGCTATAATGAAGAAGAATATCACAAATTTTACAGTAACATATTCATAAGAAATTTTGGTGTGTCATGTTTCTCGGGTGTTGAGCAACAATTTATTATTTTCTGGGATTACTTTGTTGGTAGATCTCACAGGTATTTTCTGGGATGTATGGAGATTTAATGAAAACCAAACCCACCACTTTAAGGAGTGAGCGATGATGCAGCCACTTTATTAGTGCAGTTCTGGGTGAGATGTTTGTGGGAGTGTCCGCTTTAATGAAACGAATGTCTGTGTAATATCCAACTTAAAACTATTTTCAAAACTAAGTTTCCTAAAGCATGCAGACAGCAAGAGCCCTCAGAGTATCTGCCCACTCACCAAATCATCATCATATTTGCAACACCGTCATCATCACCGACACCTGCGCTCTCTCTCTTTGCGGCTGAAGTGAGACTGTCAGAAAGCCTGACACCGCTGCGCTTTATTTAGCCAAATTGTTGTAATGCACCACTTTACATCCCCAGTAACAGTAACAGTGTTATAACAATAGGAAAAGTAATTAATTTGATTACTGCGTTACCTAAAAATTGACGCTGTTATACTTAAACGCCATTATTCCCAACACTGTTATTGGTTGTCTTGTAGACGGTCTTCCACCTGAGCTGCAGCTCTCTGCTTCTCCTCCAGAGTCACCCTGGAACTCTTTGCTAGTTTTCTGATTAATGATCTGCTTGTCCTGTGCTGGACTGGCGACCTGTGTGTACCCCGCCTCTCGTCCGTTTACAGCTGGAGATAGGCACCAGCCCCCAAAAGTAAGCAAAAAAGTATTTAGTCAGCCACCGATTGTAATAGTTCTCCCACTTAAAATAATGATAGAGGTCAGTAATTTTCATCATAGGTACACTTCAACTGTGAGAGACAGAATGTGAAAAAAAAATCCAGGAATTCACATTGTAGGATTTTTAAATAATTTATTTGTAAATCATGGTGGAAAATAAGTTTTTGGTCAATAACAAAAATTAAACTCAATACTTTGTAATATAACCATCTTTACCAGGTTTGCACACACATTAGCTGGTATTTTGGCCCATTCTTCCATGCAGATCTTCTCGAGAGCAGTGATGTTTTGGGGCTGTCGCCGAGCAACACGGACTTTCAACTCCCTCCACAGATTTTCTATGGGGTTGAGGTCTGGAGACTGGCTAGGCTACTCCATGACTTTCAAATGCTTATTACGGAGCCACTTCGTTGCCCGGGCGATGTGTTTGGGATCATTATCATGTTGGAAGACCCAGCCACGTTTCATCTTCAAAGCTCTCACTGATGGAAGGAGGTTTTGGCTCAAAATCTCACGATACATGGCCCCATTCATTTATTTCTTAACACGGATCAGTCGTCCTGTCCCCTTTAAAAAACTTTAAAAATCCTACAATGTGAATTCCTGGATTTTTTTTTCACATTCTTTCTATCACAGTTGAAGTGTACCTATGGTGAAAATTACTGACCTCTGTCATCATTTTAAGTGGGAGAACTTGCACAATCGGTGGCTGACTAAATACTTTTTTGCCCCACTGTATAAAGCACTTATTTACAACAAATGCATGGCATAGTCTTCAGATATTTATTTGTAAAAAGGAAAGAAAAAAAACAAACAAATAAAGTACAGCTTTTGCTCCTCTGCATTGAAATGGGTCAGATAAAGCATTATCTGATCAGGATACTAAATGGGCAGCTCCTATTGGAGGTTTTCAAAATACATCTCCCTGGTAGGAGGCAGACCCAAAGTTTGCTGTACTGTATTTACTGTATTTCCCTTTTGAACTGGGTATCTCCCAAAAAGAGCTGAAGAGTGTAGCTGTGGAAGAAGTTGGGTGGTTTAAAACCATATTCTGTTCCACCTACAATTATGTACAACATTGTGTCTGTCCATCATTTAAATAGAATAAACTGTGGTGATATTTTTTCTAATTCAACTAAATGAGAACTTAAAGGGAGTGAATACTTTTGCAAGACACCATAAGCTGTTTGTCTGACCAAATAGCAAATATCCCCCAATGTGCCCACTGCCTTGTTAAAATTCCTGTGGTTTTTACTTGCTATAATCAGATAAAGAGTTATCTTTTATTTCCATCCACACATATTTCTCTAAGCCTTACAAAATATTGTTCTGAAAATGAAATCTTGCTCCTTTCGAAGTGATCTGAATATTTTTGAATTTATGCATGCGTAATATCCACTGTGGCTAAAATGGGAACAAAGTAAAGACAATTGAATTTAAGGAGCGATAATAAGACTTACTCAGCATGTTTTAATCTTGGCTTAATGGTAATCTTGCGACACACCGATCTAGCTGTACATTACCCCACTGAAGTTACATGTAAAAAGACAATCATCAAAAATCATGGAGAGGACAATGTTTAAAGAATAGATGCTAACAATGTCTTATGAAGTTGTTCTCTTCTAAACACAGAATGGCAAACATGTGGATGAGATCATCAGCTCTAGCACATTGATCGGCATTAAAACCTTCACTTTGGAGCGACCGGTATACTCAGAGCGCTGAAATTTATGGGCACATTAGAGACCCCTCCTATAGACTGCAGGATACATCATTCTGTAAATTGTAACAATAAAGAATAGGTAGGTTGCTTTTCTCTCCCACACAAAAGGGGAAGAGAAGTGAGGTCTAAAAGCTTAATTGTTTTTGTTAATTAAAGATGGATAGGTAATTTATTTTACCCCTGGGGGAGGTTGGTTACATTGTTGAAAGGGCTTTAAATCTTGATCAAAAACATGATTTGACTTTGATTTTGTGTTATTTAAACAGAGTTTTTTTGCTGATTGGCTTGAACACAACATGACTGTAACACATAGTTAAGCTCACAATATCAACTGTGCATGAATGAGAACTTGACAGGGGATACAGCTGCCGTTGGAGCTCCAGGTTATGTAATTAAATTTACAGATGAAATATCAAAACGCTGCCCAAGAGTGGAGGCCAACACCCAGAGAGAGCTATGGGGAGGAAAATGCTGAGCTGCATATTATGCCTGTTTCCTCGCTTCTCGCTGGCTTTAATGTTAGTGGCCCCGACAACAGATGGAGCCCAGGCTAAAATCACAATGGGTGCAAAAGGGTGGCAAGGGCAAGACCGTGAAAGTCTGTGAAAATTTATGTAGTTATTGATTGACTCATTCGGCTATCACTAACCTTTTCCAGGTGCGTCAGAGCTGAAAGACAATAAAAAATTGGTTTTCTTTTTCAGAGAGGGTTCTTTTTTTGTTTTTTGCCGACTCTGCCAAAATATTAATCTCCTAATTTTTAATTTTTAATCTGGACAGACCTGGAAAATAAATGCCTGTGTCCAGCAGGCCATGGTAAATAATTAAAATTGAAAATTGATTGTTTGCACCAGAGCTGGGATTTATGGGATAGGGGCTCCAGCGCACCCCCAGGGGACCCACTCCCACTTCTGCACACACCAGCCTCGTTCCCGTGTGCTAAGCATTTTTTCACATTATTTCCCACCTAATATGCTAAGGAGAGTGAGTAAAGGGGGGATGGAAAAGAGAAAGGCAGCAAAGACGAGCTCTTTAGGTTTTGCTTTGTTAGATGACTTCTATGGGATTTTTTTTTTTATATTGCAAAAATCAATGGATTGGAACCTTCCCCCCTTTTTCCACATGACTCTAATATTTATTTCAATGTCCTGTCAATAAATATAACAAGGTTAGTTTTACAACGGTTTACCCAGGGAATTCAATTCAAGGGAAGTTATATTTGTTATGCCCGATTAAAAACAGGCAATCGATGTGGGTGAGACTACCACAAAACCACCAACTCCTCTCCTTTTTCTTCTTTGCCATTTCCCACTAAACAGACAAGATGTAATGCACTTCCAAACACAAACGCACACCTCCTGTCTGCACGGTTACAAACGTTCCCAACTTCGGTGGCCCACAGTGTCAGCCTCACCTGACTAATGAACTGCAGGAAAATAAATAGGACTCTCCAGATTAATTAAGGAGAAAGCAAATGTGCCTCAGCTAAAATTTGTTTGTTATACTGTATGGGGGGGTTAGCAGCAATGATAATTCACTTCATGATGAATGTAAGTTGTCACCTGTGGCTCATAGTTTTTACAGGTATATTTCCAAAGCAACAAGCCAAGTGTATATTCCTTTATGATTTCTTAAATTGCTTATTTTAATCAAATAGACTAGAATAATTGAAAAGTTTATATATTTCAGTAATTCAAATCAAAAAGTTAAACTTACGTTTTATAAATCTTCCTTACACACAATGATATAATCAGAAGTATTTAATTTAGATGATAATGGCAAGTTTATACCAGTACAAAATATGGCACCCAATTAAAAACAATGTTCATGTACAATATAGTATATGCGCTTTATTTTTGGTTTGGGTTTCATTTACCTAAATTACTGCAATGAATGCAGCATGGTATGGAAGTAATCACTATGGCTCTGAGGTTTTTAAGAAAGCCCAGGTTGCCTGGAGCTCATCTGTATTTTTGACTCTTTTTTTTTTATCCTCTTCACAATGCTCACCAGTCAAGCTCCATGGGTACGTTTTCACTATTGGAGCTTCAGGATAATTTTACCGGACCTTCCCGATATGAGTGTGTCTCTACTTTACTGTCTCAGGCCGACAGTGCCATTTTCAGGGCCATTTCAGGAACCAATGGAGTACCCGTCTGGAGGTATGCACTCGGAAATGACCTGGTAGACTCTGTATGCGAGAGCTGTGGTTAAGTCACGCTGGTCAGTTGTAATGCTGAAATAAACAGACGTTGTCAAACAGTCCACTTTGTAAATTCAAGAAGGCATACTGGCAAAGCAGTTTATGAAAACACAGTAACACAGCAATCTCTGCTTTCTCCATGTCTATCTCTTGTTATTTCTACTGATGTTAGCACCTTTTGGCCCTTGTGACGCTGCTCACTGCCGAGAGAATTATGATATGTGGACATTTTAGCTAATTCCTTAAAGGGGCACCTTTGTATGGGGATATGACGGCTGAGAGGAGCAGGCCAACATTACCCTGATGAGGAAGGTCTGGTCAAATTACCCTGAAGTTCTGGTAATGGAAATGTGGCTAAAGATACCATCATTAAACTAGGTAGTGGTACAGTGTCGGTAGATCACCATTTCTGTAAGTCTTGTCAGCAGAGAGAAGCATGAATTGCTTTATAATGTCCCAATGCAACACATCGGACCAACAGCAACAGATGACATGGCTTCCAAAACCACCACTGACTGTAGAAACTTCATTCTGGTACTCAAGCACCATAAAGCACTCTCCATTCAATCTCCAGAATTGTTTTGTTGAAATGGAATGTGATGTTGAAATGCAACATTTTCTTTTGTTCAGGAAAAAATATGAACATATATAATTAAAATACAGTTTAATATAGAAAGTACTCTTATATCAGTTCTTTTTGTTCCTGTGTGTCTCTGCTCTGTCTCCTCGAACCCCCAGTCGGTCATGGCAGATGGCTGCTTGTACTCTGGACTTGATCTGTTGCTCTGGTCTCACTCCTGCTAACTGTACAGATGATGAACTCCATGTTACGGGCAGTTTCCTTGTCTCACTTAATGTCACACTCTGCCTCTCTGCAATTAATTTACTATGTCTCATTTCATCCCGGAACCTCAAATCCACTGATATGGATGCTCTCTGCACCAAAATTGACAATTCAAAGTTAAAAAGACGGTTAAATGAAGGAGTTTTGATGCAGATAATGCCTTATTATAGGCCGGAAATCTCCTGCCCCCATTGACTCCTATTATATGAATATGCGTTGATCGCGAATGGATATAAACTTCTTCCAAAGGACTCCTAGTGGCTCCAAACTTATCTGGGTGAGCAAATGGTCCAGGTTGACCCCCTCCCCAGCAAAATGGAGGGGGAAAGTTCAGTAGATAGAGGTGTCCAAAGAATAATAATAAAAAATAATAATAATAATAATAATAATAATAATAATAGTACATTTTATTTACAGTATATACTATATAATTAATTAATGTGCTTATATGGGGTCCAGCTGTCTATGAATGTCCCTCTCCCTGTCATAACCATTTTGTATTAAAATCCTATTTTTTTGCTGTTAAGCAAGATTATGTTGTTTTGGGACACATAAATTGGGGTGTTCATTTACTATGAGCCAAGGTAATTGAAATGATCAGAAAAAATAATCAGAAATAAAAAAAATAACACTCAGTGTAAAATGAATCTAGTACAGTGTACTATTTTGAATTGAATTACTTAAATACAAACTTTTCAATGATATTCTAAATGATCGAGATGCAGCTTTATCATTTGTAAGAGACTAAATCAGTGCAATTTGCCTATTTAGCTAGAAGTGCTTTTGATAAACTCTTTCAGTTTAGCCCTGAAATTCGGTCGTCCTTCATTTTTGCCACTTTGCAGTGGTGCTCTCTAAGCACTGTGCTGGCAGTATTCAAATTTTCCCTCTCTCCAGTTGCAGGCAGAGAACAGTAAGATAACCTACGCAGTTCGATCTTAATAATTAAAACACAGTAATATAAAGTGGAGCGCTGCTCTTTTATTTATGAGAGAAGTGCATGCAGAGATATGTGATTGTGTTGAAACCAGGCGAGTCCTTGATCCCTGACATAAGGGTTTGTATTTTTACTGAATATTTGAATTTCATTGGCGAGACATGATCATCCCCACTCACACAGCCGGTCATACAATCCTACCCTGTATTCTCATGCACACCATCATTAGGTCCTTAGAAGTACGAGGGGGAAGATGTCATCTGTCAAATATCCCACCTATGTGTAAGCACATACAAAAACTGAATCAAATGACTACTTTTACAGATCTGAATCGTATTATTTAAATGCTTAAACTGCACTTTCACAAAACACTTTTTTGGGGGCAAATGTTAGAAAAAAAATGTTTCTGCAAGGCTTGATATTTTTTGTTTCCTTAAATAATTTCCTTAAACCATTAAACCTGGAGAGTGTAATTTAATGTGAATGTAAAAATATCTGTTTTGTGAAGGCTGCAATTGACTGGCGACCTCTCCATGGTGTACCCCTCCTCTAGCCCCATGACCACGTGAGATGGTGCCTATCTCCAGCTGTCAACAGGCAAGAAGAAGGGTACACCCAGGACAGGTTGCCAGTCCATCGCAAGGCAACACAGAGAAAGACAGGACAACAACCATGCATGCACACACTCATATCTCAGGATAATTTATAGAGATCTATCAACCTGACATGTTTTTAGACTGTGGGAGGAAGCCAGAGTACCAGGAGGGAACCAACGCATGCATTGGGAGAACATGCAAACTACATGCAGAAAGACCCTGGGCAGGATTTGAACCCACAACCTTTTTGCGGCAAGACAACAATGTTACCATGCCAGCCCTACGTGAATAAAATTGTTCTACCATTCTTGCATCTTGCAGATGGGTTTCTGGTTTGAATCCCTGCTCCATCCATCTTAGTCTCTGTGTCCTTGGGCAAGACATTTCACTCTGTGAACGGTGATCTGAGGGCCCAGTGGTGCTGATTGAATGGTAGCATTGATTCTCTCAGTCTGCCCCATGGCAGTAATTGAATGTGCATACTGAATGTAGTGGAAAGCGTTTTAGAGTCCCAAGACTTGAAAAAGTGCTATATTAATTAGGTATCTTTTCCACTCCACAACCATGCACTACTTCTATCACATAAAATCCAAATTTGTATTTGCAAAGTGACAAAATTGGGAAAAGTTAGAAGTATCTAAATACTTTTGTAAGGCAATGTAACTGTTGTACATACAATATTTGCATCATCTACTTACCTTCACAATTATATTCCACCAACAAATTAGGTAATCTGGATAAATAGCCTTTTTTGAATTGAACTATCCCTTCATTCTTGGTGCAATCCACCTCATGCATCACTACTGTGTATGAGTGTGCTGAAAACATAGAAAGACTAAGAGCTTCCGTCGTTCCCCCCCAGCTATCCCCTCCACCACAACAGGGAGCTCTGAGGAAATCAATTACTCCCAGGGCGGGCGTGTCGGGCTGCAGGCAAGAGTCCATACATCCAGTATGGGGAATTATTTTGAGGAAAGTGAAGGAAACAGTATAAGGTGGGAGAAGGGAAACATGTGGCCTTGTTACGGTCTTCCATCTACTGCCGCTCAAAATCCACATCCCTCAAGGAGACATAGGCACATCTTCTCACATTACTCCACAAATACACTCCTTCATCTTTCTGGCTGAATAACTCATTAGATCTACATTAGGTTCTCCTCGGTTCGCTCACTGCCAAGGTGTTTGATCAGAAGCATGGGGGACAAAAAAAAAAACGTTTTTACTGTCACGCACACTTAAAATTAATTTGGACCATTTCTTTAATTCAAATAGTTTATGAGTTAAAGTTTCTTAGCATGTTGCAGGTATGTTAAGTTGCAAAAAAACAACAAGAAGCTGGACATCATTTTTTTTGTGGAAAAATGACAAACACACCTAGAAACTTGGATATTAGTTCATAAGTAAATGATAATTTAATTTTAGCACAAATAATCTTTTTCTTAAATAATATGCTTAAAAGACTTGTGGCCTGATTTAGAGAGATTACTAATAATGACCGCAAAATTGCATGCAGTGCTAAAAAAATGTGACAGTGTGTTGTATTTCCTTTTAGGTGATCTACTAAGAATGCATGAGCAATTCATAACAGGCCATGAGCTACGTCACCGCTTAAGAGAGGAGGAATATACGTATGGATTCATGATGCGTCTTTGGCAAAATAAAGGGGGAAAAACAGCATACATATCAAGTCTATGGTTGTTACAGAGTTAGTTTCTGTTAGGTTAGAATGTTGTGAATTTTATTTTCGCTTGTCAGTAATAAAATTAACATATGAGATCTACATGTGCGACTCTCTGCTCCATGCACACTACATATTCCAGAGTCAGACTTCTTAAAGCTGTCCAGATCAAGGTTGTTAGATGTCCATGTTCTACTAATGTTTTTCAAATATACCACACTTTGTCATGGCCTCTATTAAATGTCAAGTTGCAGTAGAAAAAAAAAATGTTAACTATAAAATGTGTCATCTTAAAATGTTTTTAAAATGTAGTCTACTTGTCATTGTGATACTGTGATAATGCTACATTTCATTAACTGGAACCCAGGAAGATTAACCACTCTGGAAGAAACTTATGAAGATCTATGAGGATTGCAACTCACTGTGCGTACAACACGTCGTTATCAGGTGCAGATGGCCTGAGAGCGCAATGAGTTTTTATATGTCGTTGTGAGAAAAAAAGGGAAATATGTACATACTCTAAATGACAGGTTTATGGCCATTAGAGTGTTAATTACCATAAGGGCATATTGTTGTTATGTTGAATGTGGTGGTGCAAAGTAAAGACATGACTTTCAGAAGCTGCTAAAATAGACACTAAAATAGCCAACGCAAACATTTTGATGTTTAGTAAATCCCACTGCAGCTGGTACACCTACTTATTTTCCTGTTCTTCTCCCGATATGTTGTGTTTTCTGACAGAAATGCCCATATCGCATGTTCAGCATGGGGAAAAGCTCTAAATGGATTGTGTGCCTCTTACTTCGGGTTTAACAGGTGCAATGCTCAATACGCCATTTTAATAAATCAGCTACAGCCTGTTTTTGAGATGCTGGGCAGTTTTAACATGTGAAAACCACTGATAAATCTGGCCCTTAGAATTTTAGCTTTTAGGTGTTCTCTGAACAACAAAGCAACAGAGTGAGTATAGGGTTATACAGAAATTAAGATAAATGTAAGAGGCAGATAAAAAAGGTCTAAATTTTGTGTTATAATTTTTATCTGTATATGTTAAAATGACTGCTATTTCTATTTTTATTTTACAGTTATCTTGGGTAAATCAGACAGGACCATGTAAAATACATGAAAAAACAAGTGAGTTTAAGCAATTTAAAGTAAAAAAAAGGCTTACTAAAATGTGATGGAAAATTGCTCTAAACATACATGCCATTGTATATTTTATTTTTTATTTAACCAATATATTACCGGGAAGTCTCTTAAAATAAAAATATATTTTCAAGGGAGTACTGAAATGTACAAATGAGAAAACACTGACTGCAGTTTCTATTTTTCATGTTTTTTTAAACTGAAGAAATGCCTTACCTTTCAAATAATTAACAAGCTTTTCATCTCTTTTTGGATTCTGGTTGAATTGACAAACCGATTACAAATCATGCAAACCCGAGGATGTTTTGCTGTATTTGGAAAGGTTCACACTCACTGAAAATTCTCCAGATGCATCAGTAAATGTTTGTTTTTTGTGTATTTAGTCATATTCAATAAATGCTAATATAAGTATAGGAAAGTTAATTTTAGTAATTCAATTCCCAAACTGAAACAGACTATAAAGAAACTATTACTCCTAGACTATTTTTTAAATTAATTTAATTGGGATGATGTCCTGCTTACAGCTAATAAAATCAGGCTTCTGAGATTAAAATATGAAATAAGACCAATGAAGAAAACCTTTTTTAATGCAGAAATGTTTGATAGTAAAACAATATGTTTAATACCTGTTTATAGGTTGCCTTTTTTAAATTGTCATTGAGGTTTAGAGTAGAGGACAAATCCTCACTACCTGAGCCACTGCTACCACTACATTTTAAAAATGTTTACATTTGTAATGAACAACTTTTAATCTTACATTCTATTTTATTGAATATGAGTGCTTAGCCATTTCTGATTCTGTATATTTATCAGAATTGTAATTTGTTTAGCATTAGACATTATTACACATAATCGAGGATTAAATAGATTTTTAATCACTTTCGGATCTATTTTTCATAAATTTATTTAAAGGAACTCTAAAGAAAATGTTATATCATCTTTATCTCTAATTTCCACTTAGACTTGGCAAGTATACAATAAACTGGGAGGTAGAGAACAGTACAAGGCTAAGTTTTTGAGGCAAAATTATTTATTTGCTGCTCCATTACAAATCCGTCATACATTTTCTAAAACCATTAGAAATCTTTGTTTGTAATCAGAAATCAACTCTGATCATAACACACTGTTGTCAGTGTTTCACAATAAAATGCATGTTTTTCTTATATCTTTCTCTAAGCCAGACACAAAAAAGAGAGTGGTTCATACATGAAATTCTATGTTCTAGACTTTGACTTCTTGGTTCAGGGGGTTCTTGTCTAATATTCTCATTGATGCTTCTAAGCTCTTGGCATATACATTGACTCTGAGCAAAGAAGGGAAGCTTTCTCTTCTCATTGCAATGTAGGGGGTGGAGAAGCAGAAGGATGTGGAGGTGGAGAGCATGGGGAGAGGGAAGCATCTTAGGGCTTCGTCAGGGTCTCAGGTCATTAAATATCCATGCTGAGGAGGAGAGAGTGTTCAGCACCTCCAAACTTCCCTCTGCAGCACACCACATCTTCCTGCCTTTGAAAACCTCACCATGCACTTTCTGTTTTTGTGCACAGCCCTTCCTCAATTTGCTTCACCTTTCTGTCTTTTCTTCCTATCTGACTTGTGCTCTGTTTACAACCTCTGGAACATCACATTGACAAGGATAATAAAGAAACAACATAGTATAAAAAAAAACGCTTAAATATGTGTGGAAAAACAAAATAAATCTACCAAAGATAAAATACAGTTTTTTTCTGGTCTCAGTTTATGCTTGGTAGCCCCTCCCTGTTACTTTCCTCACTAACAATGACTGTGCATCACCTGAAAATGACTCGCTCCCTCACACACAGACACACACATGCAAACAGTCCTACCTATGACACTCACACAGAAATGTCCCAGTCCTAGACCTCTTTGATTCTATTAATAGTGAATACACACCATCATTAGCATGCATGAAAACCTCCCCCTGCACTATTAATAGAACCTGTCCGAATCATTGCTGTCGCATTAGGGGCTAACCGCTACAGTGCAGGGACTTTAAGTGTTGCTAACCGAGCGTGCCTGGTTTATTATGCCTTGTGTGAATAATAAAATACCCTGCCTCTCTCTACTTGTCGTCTCTCAGATCCCCTCTAAGCCTGCAATACCTTCTGCTGTTACTGTAACTTCACATACATGGCTGAACTTGGCAAAGCACTTTGCTTAAGCCCCATCAGATTCGGCTGATATATTTTTTTTACTTCCTCCGATGGGCCCAAGTTGATGCTGGTGATCTTTGAAAATTATTTGTATTATTTAAATATGGAAAAAAAATCTAGTATGGAAGGAATTATCCTTGATTGAAAGACAAAGACAGCTGTCTTACATGTCATACATGTTTATACCTTCTTTCTATAATTTTCAGCAATATGTATTTAAAATCATTATTTTACAGTGAACATAAACCATTTAAGCAATAAATATGCGTATAACCTTATCGATTTAGTGTGGACGTAGCCTTAGCCTCTAATAAGAAAAACAACTGTGAATCCAATGACTGTCGTTATAAAACAATAGGGCTCTAATGAAGCCGAAACCTAACCGCCACCAATAGGCGACATGCCAATGACTGTCGTTAAGACATGGAGCACAAAGGACCAATGACATAATCAGTCTTGTAAAAGCCCTCAAAGAGGTTAAATAACTGAGTGTGCACACCAGTTAGTTGGACCAGTACCAGCCTGGTCAGCGGCGAGCATGAACTGATGAAGCCTCTTGGATAAGAGGTGAAACATCTTCCAAGACAAATTACCAAGTCCAGTTGCGTTCGATTTAAATTTCCTTGAGATTATCTTCCAACTTTGCAAATTTGATGGAAAAAGTTGTTTGTTTTTTCATCATGCAGTGTGGTTTCTGTGCCTTCTTAGATTTGAAATTCTCTTTTGTTTCTGAAGCTTCTATTCTAATAAATGCCTAGATTTGCTCTGCCTTCTTTGTCTCCTCTCCTTATGTGCTGACTGTTTTGAGAGGTCAAAGTTTCTCCCCTTCATGCAACAGAAGTCCCATGGGAAGAAAATTGTATATAACACACCAGGAGCAAAGAAAAGGAATGAGTGAGTGTTAAATGTGCCATTAAACTATATATTATGGTTACCTTACCTTTTGCTTTCAGCCTACTTTTTACTATTCTTGTACATGATTTGTAGCCTATTAACATTTATGGTGTAATGAATGGGAAGGCTTAATGAGTGTTTAATTCAGTTGAAACACATATAAAGGTTTTGTTGGGTGTATGCACTTAGTTATCTAATAAAAAAAAAACACTTAAGACATGTTTTCGTAGAGATTTCTATCTGATTAGATTTTTGTAGTTTTCCATTCAACTTTTGAAGTTGGTTGAAGTTTTGCCACAAACTTTCCAACCTTGATTTTACTGCACTGTTATGTTTTTTGTTAACTAAAAGTGCTGGAGTTGTGATTGCAGATTGGTGTGTAGCATTATTAGATAACCAGAATTTCATAATTTTCCTTGTATCTAATAAGTTTGCATTTTTGAACTGTCATAGTTAATATTAAATCAACCATTTCCAATCTCTTTTCTTTTTTCTTTTTTTTTCAACATACCTCTGACTGCTAAAAATCTTTTGAAAGTACTATGTTTCTCCCATAAACAGTGGGGTGAATGGGCGTGACCCCAAAAATTCAGTGACATAATTCTTGATGAAAATCGATTATTGATATGGAGAAACAACTGAACTGACTGAGGATAATGAATAGAAAAAAAGAGAAATAGAAACAGAGATAAATATGTAAAGAATACAAGATGGAAGTAGGGATGAAACGATGCCACTTCTTTCAAACCAATACAATACCAATACTTGCCGATACCGAGTACCAATGCTGATACTTCTACCACAAAAAAGAAATACAATTCATTTTAAGACAGGTTTTATTTTCTTCTCTGCTTGTCACAATAAATGATGGTGAATTAGTTAAAAAAAAAAAAAAAAAAAAAATTACAACAAACTAAAATTTCAAGTGAAAAAAAAAGAAATTTTAGCAGAGATACTGACAAGTACATTAGAAACGGTATCGGCCCCGATACCAGTGACGATATTGGTGCATCCCTAGATGGAGGTATGTTACACAGCACATGTATTTACTGGACAAGTCTAAAAAGACAAGATACTATAATTTATACATGTTCAACTAAGCTGCTGCTTTGAACCCCAAAACATCTAAAACCCCAGAAACCGTAGAGCTGTCACAGAAGTCAATATCACAAGTTATACATCAGTTCTAATCAAGAAAAATTTTAACAAACACAATAAACTTAAATATTAAAGTTATATGCATGTTAATCCATTTAGTGAGGCCATAGAGATAGCATTTTTGTTAATGAAAATGCTATTTTGTGAGCGTCTTTATAAATAATATAATCTTCCTCAAAAAAGTGGGGACAAGCTTCAGTAAAATATATCTTTCTATAAGAATATCTGGATTCATTTTTTTTAAAGAAAAACATGGACATCAGTGCATTCTGCAGGACATTTTCCATATTCTCTCAGCCAGTTATACCTTCTAAGCTCTAGAAGGCCTGGAAAGTAAGGCCCTATACAGGCTTTAGGACCTCTGCTGTGTGTCACTTTCTTGATTTCCTTTATATTTTGCTTGTTTTTCATAAAAAATGTTTGTTTGTCTTTATCAGTCTTTTTTCTCTATAATGGTGATTGAGTTAAAGAGTGGAACAGGCCCTTCCCCAGAATTTAACTTACAGAACCTCCCCATGTCTCATTAAATGTGTTGGTGCACATGTGTCTGACCCCTTTATGACATTTTGTTTTCTTTTAGATATGCATGCATGTTTTTGTGAAGTTCAGGTTCCCACTGTGTTGACAGGTCTCTCACATGTCCCGGCCACTCTAAACAAACTGAGGTTGTGTTTAATCTTATAATGGCTGAGAGAAGGCCTTCTTAAAGCAAATCACAATGCATTGACCAAAAGATTCATGCATTATTCATACCTCCTTTTTTATCCCCGCCATATCACACAGGCTTGACAGCGTTCACATACACACTCACTGACACACACAGACTCATTTGCACTTGCCGTATTCGACTCTATAAGCCACACGAGCAGTCATACAGTGTTTTGCTATGAATAAGAAAAAAAATAATTATGTCTCTCTTGCTTGCAGTAGTGGTTAATGGGCAATTCAGGTCAAACTTTTATTTTGGAATTTAGTGACTTATGAACTACAGCCTTTTTTTACTGGATATATAACATTTTATTACTTATATATATATATATATACACTTTGTTCAGCACAGGAAATATTAAAGCTAATTTTTAAATACATTGCTCACCCAGAAACCAGTGCGCGGTGGGTTGAGTTGCACTCACTTTGTAGAATTTGTATGTGTGCCCGTGACTTTGCATGAAAATGATAGCAAAGCAGCACGTTAACCCACAGAGGACACCGCACTAAACTTGGCTAGCCATAGAGGGGTTTGTATACTCAGCTCCTGTGTGTCCTGGCTTCCCTTTAATTGGCTCCTTTGCTGCATGAGCCCTTCAACTAAGACACACTCTAAGTCTCTGTTGTATCCATCTACCTCCTTCTTACTTAGTTTTCTCTCTTGAATCACGCTGTCCTTTAGTCTCATCTGCTCTTTTCCAAGAACCATTGCATATCCTCTTTGACCATCCTCACCTTTTCTAGAGAACACCAAGTCCAGCAGTTTAAGAAAATTTAATTGGTACATTTGCAAGAGCTGTTACAACATTTAAACCGTTTGAGATGGAATGCTTAGACCGTGTCAGATTTTGTGTGTATCAGGTGTTTTTTTACATTTAGTGTTTCATTCTTGAATCACAAGATCTACTTTATTTGCCTTGATATATGGTACCTTGCAAAAGCACTACTACACTTACATTTTGTTCACTTTTGGTTATGTAACAGCCACAAATTTGAATCAGGTTGTATGTGAATGACCAATTCTAAGTAGTGCAGAATAGTACTAATGGCTTTAAGATTTTCATCCAACAAAAAATATACAATCTCTTGCATGCATTTGTACTCAACACCCCTAAGCCTATATCCCTAGAAGCAAGTTTGACTATACTTACAGCTTAAGTTTTTTGCATTGTGTGACTACTAGCAGGGATGGGCATGTTACAAGAAAATTTATTTCATATTTCTAGTTACAGCCTCAAAAATGTTATATGTTTTGAGTACATATTACTGTCTCAACTCAAGTAGTGTAACAGAGTTACTTTAAGTTACTTTTGATTAAATATCTTAAATATTTAACACGACTTCTAAACACTTTAACTTATCAATTATAATTTTACACAAGTGTGACACCAGAAATACTGTATTTTTAACACTATTTTATTAAACTTAAGGCTCTAGTTCTTTTGCATGCCTTTCATCTAATGGTAAACTTTGTTAATTTGCATTAAAAGAAGCCGCTGAAAGCACTCATCACAAAGATGGTTAACAAAGATGAGACTCCTGAGACAAGTCTTTCAACAGGTGGTTAGAAAAACAGTGTGAATAATTTCACCATTTGAATGTACAGTTGATCTTTTCCTCAGCCATTCTGATTCTCTGATGTATTGGTTTTGAGCAATAAAAAGTGGACCGTGGATCTTGTTCAAACAGTATCCAACTTGATTTTGTGTGTTGCATTAGCTGGCCAGAAAAACTATTTGAAATGCGCTTGTAACTTGAGTGCCTGAAATCGTAACTAGTAATATATTGCTGTACATTTTGTACGTAATGTGTTACATGACTCAGTTACTGAAAAAGGTCATATATTCATGAAGCTCGTTACTTTTGTAACGCGTTACTCCCGACACTGTCTTCCAGCGCCTAGAAAAGCTTTTGCACATTTAGACACAGATTTTTTGTCATCATTCTTTTTTGTATGTTCCAGTCTTGCCAAAGATTCTCTCTTGGAAATAGGTCTGGGTTTCGACTGGGGCATTGTAACACATAACCAACAAATTGTATTTCTTATGTTTATTGTTGTTCTCCTGCTGGAACGTAAACCTCTCACTCAAGCCTCAAGTCTTTTACAGCCTATGACAGGCTCATCTTGGGGATGGTGTGTTCAGGGTGATGTGCGGGAGTTTAATATTTTGGGTGCCTTCTGCCCATTATTGTGACTGACAAAACTTGAAGAGTAGTTTGAAGTAACTGCTTCCATTTCACCATTTATGTTTCAGAAACTGATACCTTGTGGCTATTTAGGGTTAGTTTTTTTTTTTTTTACATTAGTACAAAAGATCATAAATGAGGGACAAACATATGGGGTGATGGGAGTCACAATTCTCATTTAAGAACAAAGTTCAGCTCGACTAGTTTGCAAAGAAATAGAACTGAGAGGTCATAATTGTACTAATAACAGCCAGAAATGACAAATTACTGGACATATTTATTTGTGTCCTACTATAATTTTCTGGTGAGTTTAATCAGTATTATTTCCTACACCTTCATTGTTAATTAATGCTTTTTGTTTGTCTGGATAACATTTCAGTAAACATTTCTCATTATTTCTTGACTGTCATAAAGGTTGTTAGTGATAACAGTTGTGCAAGTTTTTGTTCAACTCTACATTATTTGTCATGTAACAGGAAGAAATATTTGATTTTGAATTTGTTCATTATTTGGACCATTGTCCCATTACAGATCCAGCAGTTTCAAGTTTGGCCTGAGGGGACACCTACACAGTAAACACATGAGTATGCCCGACCCAGACACAAAGAGATGACACCTCACATGAACAGGCGCTCACATGTGTGCGGAAAGATAGACACAAATACAGACACTGTGGACATAGGCAAGGCTGCGCGAGGTGTTTTGGTGAATTAATAAACACACTTATGCATGCTTGAGCACACACACACACACACTCACATGCTCATGCAGCCCCGTACTGGTACTCACCTTAATTGGCCCACCAAGCATCACTTAAGAAGAAGCCTTTGAGACGGAAAGAGTGTGGGATAGACACGGAGGAGGAGAAAGGGGGGAGTTCATATATAGACAGAGGAGAGAGATGGAGTCATGGTGAGAAGGAGGAGATGGAAAGAAAGGGAGAGGGAGAGCAGAAAAATGGAGAGCAGAAAAGAGGAAAGGAAAGAAAGCTCCTTGTGTGTTTCTGGGGGTAATTACAGATGCAGATTTGCGTTGCCACTTGCAACATGGCTGAATTCATTTCCATCTTCTCTTTGCCCTTCCCTGGTTCCCCTAGGGAATCAGAGACAGAACTCTGTGTGTGCGCGTGCGTGTGTGTGTGAATGTTGAAGGAGGCAAATCTGGGAATCTGCATAACAAGCTGGGAAAGAAAAGAGGAAGAAAGAAAAGAGTATGCAGAAAAAGGAATTTTTGTGTGTCACAAATACAAGGGCAGCTGAGAAAACTCTATAATTTTTGTTTTAGGTATTTGCAATTAACTGAGATTAAATAAGATTAAAATGATTTTTTTCAATATAGAATCTATGTTCTTGCCAAATATTAACCAGAACAGATTCTTACTTATAATAGTGAATCAGTGAAATAAAAATGGGTACAAATACAGGAACTCAAGTTTATTCTGATTCTGTTGAATGTGATTAAGTATAGAATAATTTTTGGACAATCAATACATCATTGCTCAATTACAGTTTTGTTTTATAAATCAACAAAACAACCTACATTACCCTCTAGCGGAAAAAAAAAAAAAAAAAAAAAAATTGCTGTCTTTAATCAGTAGAAAATCATTGTAAACTTTATCAGTCCATATTTAGTTCCAAATAAATCTACAGTTCAACTATTAGATTTTTTTATGTATTGCCACATATGTAGTCTGTTTTTCTATTCCGTTTTTTTTTGTTTTTGTCATTATTTCTTTACGAATAATACTGCAAGATTACGGAAAGATGCTTTCCGAAAAATACTGCATTCCACCATATGCATCAGATTAATTAAAAGGCAACTGATTAGAATTATTTACACTATAGCAGTTTATATTACACTTGGTGCTGTTCTGTCATGGTTTGCAAGTTTTAATCAAATCCTTCTTTTTAACTTATTTACACATATTTTTAAGAGAATACAGTGTTTTCTCATCTTTATTTGCTTCAACTTCTTTATCCACAGATGCATCAATCTGGTCTGACCTTACTGCAACTCAAATGGAACTACAGGGCTGCAGAATACATGTAGAAATGTGTCGAACGTTGAACATGTGTTGCAGTTTTTATTAAAGTTAGTTTATATAATGTACACCTTGTGATATCCTTGAAACAAATTCACAAAAAGCAGAATATGGACTTGTTTAAAAAACATTATTTTTGAAATCCTGTGGTAAAAATCCATCAATAAGATGTGCAATTATTGTAGACAAAGAATATAAAAATAGTGGCTTTAAAGTATTTGTCCTGGCATTACAATACATTTGATTTTGTCATCTATATTAACATAAATGATGTGTGATGCTGATTCAGTATTTACTCTGATTACATCCAGACAGAAGACAGGTGTTTGAAGGCATAGTTAAAGTCCCTGTGGTGTGTTTACCACAGTGTTGTCCTTTTGTCAGCTGAAGATTGATGGAGGCCTGTATAGGCCCACAGTGAACTGGTGTTTGTGTAATGGCACCATGTGACCACTGGAGGCTTGCAGGTCACAGTTCCCTATGTGTGAAAGAAAATAGATAGAAAAAAAAGACAAACTAAACCATAGTCAGTTTCTAAAGTATAAAAAAGCTACTATCACATGAGCAATTCTTAATAAGTGAAACTTTTTTTCTTTTCATGTTTTATAGCTTGTACGTCTTTTGTTTGCTTTCCAAACTGTCCTTGCAGTTAGATATAGGAGGTATTCATTTATCTTTCTGTTCAGCTCTCTTTCTGCATTCTGCCGTTAAACAACATAAAAAAACTATCTATCTATCTATCTATCTCTCTCTCTCTCTCTCTCACTCACACACACACACACACGCACACACACACACCTTTGTATATACTCTGCTTTTCCAGTTAGACCACCTGGCTTCCCGCTGCCAGTCCGCCAGCCAACTCAGCAGCCAGAGACTTGGCCCGATTAATTATCTTCCCGCTAATTGAATGTAGAGGGACTCTACAGGGATGGGTCATTAAACTGATGCAGCGTATGTTTGTCTCCACTGTTTATCTATCTGCAGCTAAAAGATACATCAGGCTCGCTGCTCGCGCACACAAACATGCCCAGTTTCACAGACATTATGCAAGAATGCAGATAACACTCTGTGTGCTTATAAATCAGACTCTCACACACATGTATAAGTATATACAACAAAAACAAGATGAATATGGGGTTATTACAGTCCTGATCACAGACCAATGCAAGGATGATGAAACAGTGAACAGTGGTCATGTTTTTTACCTAAAACCCAAGGTGACATTCTCATCTGCATGGTCTTATCAGCAACTCCACATCTGGGGGATTCAGCATCTGCAATTCTGGTACTTGAATGTTAGTTGTAAATTGATATTAGTTTGTGTGGTTATATTTATGCAAAAATATGTAATGGTATTTCATCCTATGTAAAGGTTTATTTGTTGTTCTATTGGTTGTTTTGTCTGTGAAAATCAGCAATTGAAAGAAAAAAAAATTTATCAGCTTTACAACATAAAAATTACCATAAGACGAATTAGTCAAATGTATCGTATGCACAGACAGACAGGACGTTTAAATTTTCTACAACAGAGCCCTTACTGTAAGGTTTCCTATTCTTGTTTTAAATACTTTTTTTTTTTACCTTTATGTGAATCTGCCTGGTCCCACGTACCTTATTTTTAATTTTAAAAGGAAATTCCTTATTATATGTTATTCTTGTGTAGATTTATATGTTGTTCTGTAATCAGTTAGTTGATCTCGTTTGTGTACTTCACCTCAATATTATTTTGTTTAATCAATTCTTCTAATCAGTTGTTATCTGTTACCTCTCCCAGTGCCTCTGTTTTTGGTTTGTTTTTTGTTTTTGTTTTCTAAAAGCTGTTACCACCTGGTTTTTCTCACCTGCCTCTCATTCCAGCAAATTGTCTTCCCATTATATATAAAACCGACTGTATTTGTCCCGATATCATGTTTTACGAAAGGTGATTGTACTGGATCTTATTTAGTGATAGTGAAGTACAGGGGCATGGATACAAGGTTATGCAACTTTATCATTTTCCCTCTACTTTAAAATTATTTCACAGTTGAAATTACACAAAATACATACAACTTAGTAGTTCTTACATCATAAAATGTAGAAAACTAACAAAATAACTAATTTGTGCTATCACTCACTTTTAAAATGTCTGAACTCCTGGTAAAGTCCACAATTCCACTTTTAAAATCAACTCAACCAAAACACAACATGACTTTGCTGGTATTTCGACCAGACATTTGAGGTGAGCAGCAGCTGACGTTATAAATGGTGCACGGTGTATAATATCAATACTCTGAGATTGGACTGAGCTTGCTGAGTAGCTAAAGGTCACAAAGAGCACATTGCTGATTGTTTCCCAAAAATAGGCCCTTAAAGTTTATCTGATTGGAGACATTACATTTACGTCTTAGAAGCAAAGTTCAATTAATCTGTCATGCTGATACCTGCAATAGTGCTTTCACTTGAAAATGATTGCAGAACTTTTATTTCTTTACGGTGGGCATTTTCCTTTTGCCGTATTTCATAGGTTCGCTTGCTTATCAAAAAATTTGTTTATTATAGTTTAATTTTCACTTAGAAAAAAATATCAGCGAAAAAAAAAGAAAATCACATAATAAAACACATTGAAAAAAATATTATGTCATCAAGTGAAGTAAGTGTTTGATCAAAAAACACAACATGGATTAGAACTTTCGTTTAGATTTAGGATTTCTTATGATCACTTGTCTTCATAGAAAGTCTCTAAATTATTTCTTATTTACTGCATTGGAAATAAAAACCTCTCCTCCATCCTCAGATATTCTCTGGGATTGAGATCTGGAGAAGTGAATTTTTTTCCAACCCGGGCCTTATTTTTAATGTGCATTACATTCATTTACTCACCCAGACAAGGTTGGAAACACTTGGAGTACTTCACTAGAAGTTTCTATCATGATTAGGGTATATCCATATAATGGGAGTTAATGATAGTTAACAAGGCATTGGACGTGCAGCCTCTAAATAAGGCATTATCTGCCACAAAACTCTTTCATTTCCCAAATGTTTTGTTATGAAGCGCTAGGGCTATTCCTCTATGAATTCAGAAGTGTCTCAGAGGTGATTTGTTGTTGTCTGCAGATGTTTTGATAGGCTTTTAATCCAATGATTCCAATTTATAATAACCAGCAATTTCAATGACATCACAGCTGTCTGCCACTGCAGCTGTAGTCTGCGCAGGTTGTGGAATGGAAGCCTGTGGAGGCTGAATTATGGCCACTTGGTCATTTTGTTTGTGCAATTTGGAAACACGCAAATGCAAAACATGGTAATGTTTGCAGTAGCAACTTATGTCCAACTGACGTCGTCCAGTACAAAGTGAAAGCCCTGCTAAGAATACAACTGGGATGCGGCACAGCAGTGACGTCGTTGAACTGTATAGTTGGATTAAAAGCCTGTAAAAAAAAACCTTCAGATAATAACAGAAGAACCTTTTTTCTTTTTTCTAAATAAAAAAGTTATCTCAGTGTTACAAAGTTGTCCTGTACCTGAGCAAAAAAAAACATTATTGGTCGCTTTTTTTTCGGAGAGTTTGAGCTTCTCATCTGAAAACAATAATTCTTCTTAAACCCTATCTCAATCAGTTAATGTTCAACAAAATTTGTAGCAAAATTGAATAAAACCCAAAGATTCCCTTTGAGGATTGTTTAGAAGAAATTCCGAGTCAGGAAAGGACCACCAGACAAAGATCACATGGGTATATACAACAAGCTATTTTCAAATGACGATTTAATTCATCAAGGTAAAAAAAGAAATCCAAACTAACCTGGGCCTGTATGCTAAATTGAAAATGTTGGCCCATAAACCTGATAATCGGCTGTGCAGCAACAACTGGCCTAAAATCTTTGTCAGACATGTCGTGTAGTTATTTCTGCCTGCTCTTCTTTTCAGTGTTCACTGTTTTTGGGTAGTATTTAAGGTCATAGAATAGCTGGAAATTTTGGTTTATTGACTTGATTCATGATCCAAGTAGGTTTGAGTTTAAGGTCATAAACTGATGATAATCTAGTCATCTTTAGGATTTTCTAGTAGAGAGCAGTTTATTATTCAATCACTTAGCACCGGAATTTTTGATTGTCATTAAAATGATCAATAACAAGATGCACACCTCCCAAGAAATCCCATATGTCATAGTAGTTCACCTATTTTTTCACTTATTTTTGGTCAGTTGTCATGGAACTCTCACATATTTAATATTTTTTCCATTTCTCTTCTTTTGTTACTGAAGGCCAGCCACACCTGAGAAAGTTCACGGCTGTTCCATCTTTCCTCTTCATCTCTGGATAACAGATCTCACTGTGGTTCACTGAAGTAACAAATCCTTGAAAGCTTTTCAACACTTGCAAGACTGAAACATTCAATTAAATTAACTTTTATTTATATAGCGCCAATTAACAACAAATGTCATCTTAATGCACTTGAGGTTCTTGCCCGGATCATGTAGACTCCAACCACAGCTATTCCTCAGCAATCCCTCATACTGAGCAAGCATGTAGCGACAGTGGAGAGGAAAGCTACCATTTAATAGGAAGAAACCTCTGGCAGAACCTGGCTCAGTACAACATGTCATCAACACTTTTTGTTTTCATCCAGTTTTGAATTTCCTTACTGACAATGAGGTGTTGCCTGCTTAATGTTATCAGACAGGTTTTACTTAAATGATTCAATGATTTCATTGGTCTCAATTTTAAAAGGACTAAATGTAGACATATTTTTGCGAAACTAATTGAAATGTGTGGTTGACACTAACTTACTAATTTAACAAATACCTTGATTCCCCCCCATTATATAAAAACTGCTTACTGTTTTGACTCAGATTATATATGTTTTATATTAAGATTTGTTTTGTCTGAAACATTTAGGTTTGGCAAAAAGCATAAAGAGAAATAATCAGTAAGAGGACAAATATATGAATAGATATGGATGATATCTTTAATTACTACAATGAAAATAATCAATTCTGGCTTCCTCATTTGATAAAACCTTTAAAGATCCTTTAATCTTACCTGTCTTAACGCCCTTTAAAACACATAAACCACTCTAAACAGATGCATGCATGTATTATCATCTGATAATGAAGGCTTTTACATTTAATTTCATCTCCTGATGTCCCTTTTGTGATATAGCTCTGAGAAGTGATCTAAAAACACAAAATGCAAATGTACATGTTTCCAATCGTATCTACCAACATCATTTAGGGGGTTGGTGTGTACACGTTTTTGCAAGGTGTGTAAATTTGTGCTCACGACACCCTTCGCTTCAGTGCCTCTTCAAAAGCATTGAGTGGTGCCCTTTGTGGCCCCCGCTCCCTCCCTTTTCACTCTCCCTCCTTTTGTTTTAGCGTTTTATATTTAATAGAGCTGGCACAGAAACAGAGCAAGAATGGGTACCTGAAGCTGTGGACGAAGGCCCGCTGATGGCTGGGTGAAGTATCTCCTCTTCCTCCATGTCTCCACGTCTGTCTGTTGGTCCTTTCAAGAGAATATATGAGCGGCAGATCAAAGGCAGCCAAAGTGAAGTCCCCCTATTCTGTTGGGACAGGATGATGTTTGAGATTCCCCCTTCTCTCTATCCGTAGACACACTTGTCTGCTTTTAAACAGGTGTCTTGACTGATAAGAGATAAACATCCAGAGTATAGGAGATGGGGGGAAAAAATGAGAGAAGATCTTTAAATTACTTTCTGTTCTTCCACCGTTGACCTAGCACCACACATCTGACAGAGCACATTGAGAGAACATTGATGCATTTATTGGCAGTCTTAAAAATCTCGACACAACAAAAATACCTGAATTCTGTTTTTAATTTTCACCGGTTTGAAAGTGTTTAGTAAGAATTAATTGGTAATTAATGTGGAAAAAACAGAAACATTAATAATACTTTAACAGGAGTGAAACATAGTATAGCAATGTATGTGGGGAAAAAAAACCAAAACTTATTTTTTTAAAAACTGTGGGATTAACTAAAGAAAAGAGAGAAGGGACAAGTACTGTGGATGATCTCATGACAATGCATTATTGTCTAAGATCCTCTTATCTATATGTCGCAAACTTCTGAATTACTAAATAAAGAGATTTTGTCATGTCCTGCTGGAAAAAGGGGGTTGTATAAAGTATTACTTATGGTTTAATCTGATACATTTTTTGATTTAGTGTTGTCCGATTCTCATATTGAAGATTGAAATATCCCACTTGAGCTCGGGTAGGAAGAAAACAGCCTCTTGTATTATTCTGTTTTCCTATGCAGCAGTTGTTGTTTTTTTTCTTTTCTTTTACCTAGAGCCAAGTGATGAGAGCCCCTTGGCACCTGTCAAACTCTCTGAGTGATTTTTATAGTGGGCTTTCAATCACTTGCCTTGTAAAGTACACAAACACGTGTTCTTTATTGATCATCAATCAATGATCAATTAAGCAAGCCATTTGTCCAATTAGACCAAAAGGTCTATCCGGACCTTGGTTTATTTAGCTGTTTGATTGGAATGAAACAGAGGGAATGGGTATGCATGCATAATTAATCTGCACCAAGTCTTTAAACACTTATCTAAGTCAGATAGCGGGGACATTAGGGTTACTGTCAAGAAAATCTGCTCCCTTTAACACACCACCTGTCAGTCTGTTGTGTTTTTATGGGTGTTAAGGTAAATCACATTTGTCCTGTACTTATAGAAAGAAGTGCTCTGCATGCGTAAGTTTAGAACATAAGGTCAAGACACATGGACAGTGTCTTCCAATAAAATTATTCAAGGGATTGACATCAGTAATTAGAAGGCTCTCTTTTAGCCAGTAAAATCATTTTTTGGATCAGTGTTAACACATGTACCAGACATAGGATTTTGATCCCTGACACTGAAGTGAATAACACTAATTAACCCCTAATTGTACCACTTGTTAGTGGTTTGAGTGTGTTGGGCAGCAAGTACAGATATTGTCCATGGAAAGAACAGCGGTGAATCGGTGGAATGATCATGGTTGGGGAAGGTTCCTTTATTCAAGTGCAAGTGAAGGTAATGTCAAATCCATCAAATTAGTTACTTGATCATGGAGCAAAGAAAGATGGTGGCTTTATCTAATTGATTCTTTTTTATGTAACAACAGGTTTTGGTCTGAATATTTGAATGTTTTCTAGGAAACAATTTGCCCTTGGAGGTACCGTGAAGAGAAAGCCAGCCAATACCAACAGTGTAATGTTTTAGGCAATGTTCTGGTGTAAAAAATTGTGTTTGGGAGATGTGAACACCTTCACTTATCTAAACATGATTGCAGATCATACTCACCTTTTGATGGAAACAATATTCCCTGATTGTTGTGGCCTTTTTCACTATGACGATGGGCTCTCTTTGGCCAAAAGCATCATCAAATGCACATGAATAGATCAAATGAGGGTTTGGTTGCCATCAGCAGTACTGAACTTCTCTTTCTGTCACTTCCCATCATAGTTCAGTCTTTGCCCAATGTATCTGCTACCAAGGAGGCACTGTATTACTGTCCCCACAATATTTCCAACCTTAAACTCTATCAATCCTCTTCCTCCTCCCCCTTCTCTTGCCACAGTTTAGGTGTGCACATTGTTTATTTGGGTCAGCTGGCCTGTCATCTAAGGGAAAAATAGACAGGAGGGCGTCTTCTAGCCTTACTATCCCTTTTCCCAGAATCTTCACCCTCACCCTTCTCTTTCTTTTCCAGTTTTTGTTTTTTTTTCTCCATGCATGGTCCTTCTATTTTGGTTTTCAGCTATTTAACCAGTCAGCAACAATCAGAGCTGACAGAGTGATGGGAAACAATTGAGGTGGGGTCAGTGAAAAAATGACCTCAGTGGGTTTTGGGGGTAGGGTTTGAAGAGAGGCTCACAAAAAATTGCCACCCCAGCGTAGTGTCCTGCATGGTTTTTTGTTGCAGTTGTCCAGTGATAAATTTTAGCTTTTTCCATCCAACTCTCTTCAGGCAACTAATGCTTTTCTTTTTATTTCCTGACATTTTATTTACTCCCCATCAAACTTAAAACCATGGCAGTGTAAATGTTTAATAAAGTGACTCCATTTGCTTTCTTTCCACGCTTGTCTATGACTGCAAGACACTCTTCTTCACTGATTGACAGGAGGCGTAGAGGTGTATGTCTGCATGCTGGTGGGGGAGCAAATGTGTGGATGTCTGGACATTTTGGGGCAAAGTGGGAGGTGTAGTATTGGGGCTGAAGTGGTGCATGAGCCAGGAAGGTTGATGGTGGGGTGGGAGAGTTAAGGGGTGGTAGTGTGAGGCAGAGAAGAAATGGCGAACATCGGTGTGTGTGTGTGTGTGTGTGTGTGTGTGTGTGTGTGTGTGTGTTTGGTGGTGGGGGGGGTTATGGTGTTCAGCCACTCGTTCTCTCACCCCCTCTGTGACAGTTTGGAGGTTTTACACTTAGCTGCCCCTGTGCTTGTTTGTCTGCGAGTCTCAACCGGGTTCCCACGTGAAAGTGCACTCTCTCTGTCATCCAGCACTCATATGACCGAAGGGTATCACAGCCATCTGAACTAGAGCAGGGACGGGTACTAACACACAGACAGCTGCTAGTGCTAAATCCTGTCACGTTTCCTGTGCAGTCTGGAAAAGTATGGGATTTCAGTAGGTCTGAAAAAGTATAGTGAAAGAAAACAGAGAACAGAAGAAAATTTTTATTTTCATACTTCCAACCAGAATTTATAATCCATCAATCCATCCATCCATCCATGCATCTGTATTAAACACTGGTCAAGAAATAGCTAAGAACTCCTGAATTTACATTAATGAATAAATATAATTTTGACTTGCAAAAATATAAAGGTAAAGTTCATTATTTTCTTTTTTTTTACACTGTCCATTTTTTTCAAATCAGAAGTATAAAAAATGTCATTGATTTTTTTTTTGTAGTTAACAAAAATCTTTAGCTATCTTTTTTTTATTAGAACTTGTGTCAAAGTTAGCATGTCATCATGCTAATGCATGGCAATTTGTTTAATATATTACTTCCTTTGTGTACGCATTATCGCCTCATCTACTGGAAAATGTCAAGCTCAGTTGAATTCATTCTGTCCAAATACATAACTAACACACTGATACGCATAAGTGGAGGTCATAGGCTGGCAATTAAAACTGTATCCATGTTCTCACTGGGTTCATCACAAATTTATGATAATTTAATAATTTTGCCACCGGTGTCATATATGGATGATTGATTAGAGATAGAGAGATGGGTGGAAGCGAGACCAAAGGAGGCAGAGTAGGAGGAAAATAAAGACGAAAGGGGGGGTTGAGATCAGAAATAAATTAGTGAAGGGACAGAGGGAAGAATGGGGAGGAAGAAAGAAGAAAGGTGAAGGGGGTTGTGGAGAGGGAGGATGGGGGTACATTCCTAGTGATTCAGCAACATCGACCAATGCAATGAAGGGATGGCAAGTGGATGGACAGAGGGTGGGACGCATGGATGGAGGGGACAGGAGGAGGGGCGACAGGGCTTGCCTTCAGCGAGTTCAGGGACTGGGACAGATGGCGTCCCTCGGCGGACAGAGTGAGTCCCAGTTTTCACCTGCGGCCCCATGGGAAAAATCTGCCTTCCTCGCACATGCAACCACACAAGAGACCCTGAAATGCTTGTACAACCAACGCCACAGTAAGATGAAGGATGTACATGGAAGAGAAGGGGGGGGAGGGGAAAGCGCAGGGAAGGATGGGTGAAGGGAGGCAGAAAAGCGGGTTAGGGGAACAGTAATTTAGGATTGTCTCGGAAAACTTTACAGGAGAAAATGCACAGACTGGAGAAAACACGTAAGATTAGAAGACTGAGGAAAGTGAGAAATTGAAGGAAGCTGTAAAAAAAATCAATAAGCACAATGTCTGAAAAAGACAAGCAGCAGGGAAGCCTTCACACTGCGAAAACTATTTGACAGATACTTTACGACAGACAGCTCAACACCCAAGCAGATGCCTCTCGCTCTCTCTCCTTTTCCTTTCCTCTCTCCTAGGCTGTCATCTCCTTTCTCTCCGCCTTGTTTTCTTTCCTCTTCTTGCCTCTCTCGCCCTGCCGCTCACTCAGTGACTGTTGGGTGATACAGATGGTGCTTTTGAGCACTGTGAATGGGGTCAGGCTGGGTCGACAGTGGCGGGGGGCACAAGGGAGGACCAGACAATAATGTAACGATTCGGTTGCCCCCCCCACACCATAGGACCAGCAGAGCCGTGGAGGAGAGTGAAAGTAAACAATAGTCATTCGTTGAAGGGGTCAGAGGGAGGGGAGAGGGTAAGGGGGTGGTTTGGGGAGGGAGTGTTGGTCTCCCATGGTCCTAACGCAGGCTAGTGTAAGAAGGGGGCAGAATTCATGTACTTATGTGTTGGTCATGTAGGATAACTAAAGGGGAGCAAAGGTTCTAATGTGATAACGCTTCAACTTTGGTATGGGGTCAGCCTTTTGGAAACTAATCCCCGCACTATCCTCAGCTGTTAACATAACTGCTGTGAATAAAATAATTAACAGAGTAGCTTGTATTAATATGATTAACCATCAATAATCCTTTTTTTTCTTTCAGAATTTACTCAAATGTATTGTAAAACCTAATAAACTAAAAATTATTATGCCAGAGTTGTTGTTCATATTAAGTTTGGGAATGTCTGGCATTTCGAAGACTGCAGTATAAGCGAAGGTAGACTGGCTGCTGAGTTAAATTGTGTTTATACCCAAGGAAATAAACATTAATATCAAGACAAAACAGTAAAGTTAACCAGTTTTGCCATTTTTTCAATTCGTGTCTCACCTTGATTTGTCTTACTTTAAAAACAAAATTCCATCTTGAAAATCTTCAGCAAAGGTTAATGTTGCCTGGTAAATCATTTAATAGATTTCGCTAATTATATGATATCGCACTTGAAATTTAAGTGTGACAAATGCTTTACATTTTTTCCTCAGCCCTGCTATTTAAATGTATTACAGATTAGAATTATTCATGTCAGTTTTGCTCGTCAGTCTCAGGCAATTGTTCTGTGGGCTGTAATAGGCCTTATAACTTACCATCTTTGCTCATGGGGATATGTGTTGGAGTACAAATGGAGGGGATAGTGGAGTGTGACAGCTGACACGTGGCTAAGCAGGCCCAAAGATGTCTCATTGATTTAATTGACTGAGGAGGCAGTAATCAATTGCAATGATCAGCATTCCCCAAAGCCCAATCATTTGAAGATTGACTTCAGTTATTCAGCTATTCAGATGCACGTATCTTTAGGTCTTACTGACCCCTTAGCATATTTCTTAATTTGTACTTTAGGGAAAGTCAAGCATAAAAACTGTAATCCTGTGCTATATTCAGGAAGACCTGATCTGTACGAGGCTGCCACAATTCAGAATTAAAAGAAAAAAGTTTTTTTAGTTTTCACTACTGGCACTTTTTCTCTTACGATAGAATGGTGATTTGTCAGGGGTGTACTCTGCCTCTTGCCCAATGACCACTAAAGATAGGCACCAGTCCACCAACCTCTGAAAGAATAAGCGGTATAGACAATAGATCGCTGGATGGATAATGCACTTTTTCTTATGTTGATGTTTTTAATATTATTCACTGACTTGGCACAAAACAAGATTACTGATTTTGCTGACATTTACAACCACAGGTTTCTTAGAAAGCAAAGAATTTGATAACTTTGCCTTCATAAGTCCTTTCAAAAAAGCATTAATCTGGGATCTACTCCACAGATTGTATTAAAATACCATGAAGAAGTGGGAGTGCTAAAAATGTTCAAATAACTTTTCTAAATGGTCCTGATATAACTGATTTCTTCTTTAGGTTTCAGGATGATGAACATCATAGCATTATGGAAAGTTTAATCTGCTTGTTTATATAATGTGGAGGAAGTGAAAATAGATTCATCCAAGCATAACAAACTCAAATAGTTTACATGATGATTACAAAAGTAGATAGTACAACTGGGCTTCTTTCCTAAGTTTATGTTTGGCATAAGGGGGTGGTTTGGGGAGGGGGTGTTGGTCTCCCATGGTCCTAACGCAGGCTAGGTTGGTTTAAATCTTATTTGTCTAACAGATTTCAGTTTGTTCAGGTAAACAATAGATCTTCCTCAACCTCAATAGTTACTTGCGGAGTACCACAGGGTTCAGTGCTTGGGCCGATTCTCTTTACTATATATATGCTTCCTATTGGTAAAATAATTAGGCAGCATGGGATAAAATTCCATAGTTACGCAGATGATACACAGCTATATCTATCCATAAATCCTGATGAATCCAATCAGTTAGGTAGACTACAGGCATGTCTGGAAGACATAAAAACTTGGATGACTCTAAACTTCTTGCTTCTAAATTCTGATAAAACAGAAGTTGTCGTCTTTGGACCAGAAGCTCTGAAAAAGAAACTACTTAGTCAGCCCCTTCACCTGGACGGCATTAAATTAGCCTCCAGTAATAAAGCAAAAAACCTCGGTGTCATTTTTGACCAAGATATGTCATTTAGATCTCACATTAAAGAAGTCTGTAGGATTTCCTTTTTTCACCTTAGGAATATTACAAAAATTAGAACCATCCTGTCCAGGAGTGATGCTGAAAAACTAGTCCATGCCTTTGTTACTTCAAGGCTGGATTACTGTAACTGTCTATTATCAGGTAGTCCACAGAATACAATTAAAAGTCTTCAGTTAGTTCAAAATGCTGCTGCTAGGATTCTGATGAATATTAAAAGAAGAGATCACATTTCCCCTGTTTTAGCTTCTCTTCACTGGCTCCCAGTAAAATCTAGAATAGAATTCAAGATCCTCCTTCTGACATATAAAGCCCTTAATAATCTAGCTCCATCATACATAAGAGACCTGATTGTTCCATATGTTCCTAACAGAGACCTTCGCTCTCAGACTGCAGGTTTACTGGTAGTTCCTAGGATTTCTAAAAGTAGAATGGGTGGCAGATCTTTCAGCTATCAGGCTCCCCTCCTATGGAACCGGCTCCCAGGGTTGGTTCGTGAAGCAGACAATTTGTCTATCTTTAAAACTAGGCTAAAAACTTTCCTCTTTGACAAAGCTTACAGTTAGAGATATGTTTATAGGTAGTTAGAGTCAGGTCAGACAGGTAGATAGGAAGAGACAGGTTAATGTTAGTAGTCAGGCAGAGTGTCAAAAGTTAGGAAGAGATAGGAAGAGGTAGAGTAGCTAGGTAGAGATAGATTAATGTAAGCCAGGTAAAGATCCGGAGCCGGTCGCGGCTTACCGCCGCGGAAGAAATGCGCCCCACAGGGGCCAGCCAGCGCCGGAGAGAGGTCCCTCAAGGGGATCCTCCCGCACAGTGCGGCCGCCCATTACCTGCCGGGTTGAATCCCCCGGGCAGACTGTGCGGACCCCACCCGTTTATCTCTTAAACGTTTCTCGCCCTCTTCAACTCTGTCCTCTCAGTTCTGTCATCAGATAGTTCTGTCTATTTTTCCTTAAGATAGTTGTCGACTATCGGTCTCGTGCCGGTATTTAGCCTTAGATGGAGTTTACCACCCACTTTGGGCTGCATTCTCAAACAACCCGACTCCGAGAAGACCCCGGCATGACGGGGGCCGTTACCGGCCCTACACCGTCCACGGGCTGAGCCCGATCAGGAGGACTCAGACAGAGTGTTGGTAGCCAGGTCTCCTAGTAGCTAGGAGACAGGTTAATGTTAGTAGCTATGCTGCTTTAGGCTAGGCTGTTGGAGGACATTATTAGGGTCTGTTCCTACTTTCTCTCCTACTTCTCCCCAACTGCATGATGTGCTGTCAATTCAAGCACTAACCTGTTTTCTATTATAGTAGGTGCTCCGGATTAGCCCTGCTTGACGACCCTGACTAAGATGGCATTGCAGTGACGGAAAATTCTCCACGTCCTGCAACAAACTTCTGCATCAGTTCTATTGCTCTTTCTGTGTCTCTGTTATGTATTCTCCAAGCCACAGACGGTCGCGGCAGATAACCGCTTGTGCTGAGCCTGGTTCTGCCGGAGGTTTCTTCCTGTTAAAAGGGAGTTTTTCCTTCCCACTGTCGCTGCATGCTTGCTCAGTATGAGGGATTGCTGAGAATTCCACGACGCAATCTTCTGTGGTTCTGTAATTTCTACACTAAACATTGTATTGTAATAACTCTTTTTGTAAAGTGCCTTGAGATGACATCTGTTGTGAAATGGCGCTATATAAAAATAAACTGAATTGAATTGAATTGAATAGTGTTAGAAGGGGATATTTATCAAGGAAAATATATAAAACAACAGATGAGCACTTGGGGCCTTATACACGTGCAGACAATTCACTCCATTTATTTTGCACTTTGTTCCATTTTTCACAAAAAAAATGTATTTATGTATGTATAATTCTTTTTTTAAATGAATGTGTGTAAAGTGATCACTCTCAGTCAGCAGTGGAATTACCCACAGAAGGCTTCAGCAGATTTGTAAAGCAACCCAAATATGGTAAATACAGAAATTGCATTTATTTATTGCTAATTGAGATACAGTGATTGGGCAATATTTTTTTTTCCAATAAGTGAATGGACCATGTATGAATCTGAAACAAAATTGTTTGGTTAGGATGTTATTACTGAGTGAAGACAAGTCAAGGTTAGCCATTCACAGTAACAGTGGGGTGTTTTAAAATTAGTTCACAGGAAGCACAAAGATGAATGAAGACATTTAAAAAGGAAACTGTATTTTCTGCAGGTTATAGCATGTTTTTTGGACTTTATATCTGTGTCTCTCGTGGAACATGCTTGGCTGGTAAATAGTGGATGCCTTTTGGAAACTGAATCAGGCTAATGATCTACATTCTCCAGAGTGAGCAATGACTTTGATTTGAGTAATGCTAGCAGCGCTAATTGCTATTATAATATGTTAAATTATGTACATGGCTTGACTTTAGTTCTCCTCCCTAATATGAATTATTACGAAAAAATATATATTTTAAAGCTGTTTTTCTACTACAACAATTCCACAAGTTGTTCCATCAGTGTTTTGATATTATTAGAGAATTTCAAATTACTTTTTGACTGAGCACAGTTCTGTTTATTCAGCCCTCTCCAGTGGGACTGGTGGGTTCCCAGTTCTTTTTACCTCCCAAAAACAAAGCTTTCACAAGGCCCCCTCTTTTCTCACATCTTTCCCTGCACTCTCCATCTGTGGCCTTTGATTGACAGATGCTGAGTGGTGGGTAGAGGCTCTCTGAGCAGAGATGAGAGGGCATGTGGCAGGGGTCAACTCCCCATGGTCCAGGGGCTTGCAGCTTCCGCCACCTCAGTTTCAAGATGAGGGGCCCATGTTGGGGGCCAAAAGATTATGATCGGAATCCTGCGCTGTGTTAGAGGGCCGGATAAGTAAGTGCTAAAAGTCAAATTGTGTTATGTTGGGGGTACTTTGAGTTACAAACATACAGATGTCTGATTCGAAAATAATTAATATACATGTCTGTACATAATGACCTCAAACTGTGAACAGCACTAACGCTTTGTAAATAAATAGTCAAACAATCCAAAAATATTTTTGTAATTTTGCAAGCTTTTTAATTCTTAGTTGACTACATCAAATGTGAAATCTGCTCATCAATAAATTAATGATCGTCTTTTGTTTATGTAATTATGTATTGATGTATTTTTTGTATGAAAAAAAAAAGTGTTTGGTTGCTTAGACACTTTTTGCTATTACTATGAGGGTTACTATTTTTTTAATTGGACCTTCGTCTTGTCTCTCTTAAAACCTAACTACATTTTACATTCGGTTGATTCTGTCTGTTTCTTTTATTTTATGGAATTTTATTAATCTCAGGGGTTTTTTAAGAGTCTGTTTCTTTAAGTATACTAATTTGTGCAATTATAAGATAATAATAAGATAATGTTCATTCTAATTAGTGTACTAAAAAACTCAGCTATTTTTGAATATTTGTATTATATTTTTTAAACCATTCAATGGTATTTTTATCCTTGAAGGATTAATAAATGCTTTTTATGTCTTGTTCTACATATATATAAATTACTGCTTTTGTATAGCACTATTTTAAGCTTGAAGACTTCAAAGGATTTACACTACCATCAAAGCTGTGGCCTTTGATTGACCCATTTATGCACACATTCACAAGCCTGTTGCTTTTGTTTTTGTACTGAATAGAGGCACTGATAATCTTAAACAAAAAGCCTTATCAGAATTTGTTATGTTTTACAACTCACTCCCTATGCACTTGGACGGAGGGTGGACAGTGAATTATACACATTTAAAAGTGACTTGCTGTGAAGGACAGTCATATTCATCATGTCTATAAATAAATAATAAATAAATAAATAAATCATGTGAGTTATTTAAGTTTGTTCTTTTCCTGCCTTCAGATCATTTGCTCAAATATATCATTCACAGATACGTCAGACTTTTTAAATCATTTAGAGTTTGGGAAGCCTTTTTGTATTGTTTTTCTAGCTTGGAATTCAGAAGATCTAAGGTACTAATATGGATAAGAATTATCTAAGGAATTGTGAGGCCACCAGGACTTTTAAAATCAAATCAAACTTCATTCATAAAGCACTTTTCATACAGGAAATCTCAAAATGCTTTACAGATTAAAATGAACCCACATTAACCACATCCCTATTCCTCCTTGCCGAATAAAAACACGATCCCAGTTATACCACATTATCTATAATGGGTTTTGAGCCTGCTCTTAAAAACATGAATGTTCTATGTGGCCCTGAGGTCCTCTGGCAGCCAGTTCCAGAGGTAAGGGCCGTAATAATGGAAAGACACCTCACCATGAGTGCGTGTCCTGACTTTAGGGATGACAAGGAGACGGCTGTCGGAAGAGCGCAGAGACTGCAATGGTTCATGGTAAAAGCAATTTAGAAAGCTAAGAAGACCCAACGCCATTAAGACACTTACAAGCCATTTAAAGAACCTTACAATTTATCATAAAACGTACGGGGATCCAATACAGTGATTTTAAGACTGGTGTAATGTGCTCCCCATTCCTGGTCTTTGTCAGGACATGTGCTGCTGAATTTTGTAGAAGTTGTAAACTAGACATACTCTTTTTGGGAAGACAAGAAAGCAGGGCATTACAGTGATGAATTCAGAGAGAGAATTGGCCGAACTCTGTCAGTGTTCTAGATGATAAAACCTATTTTATTAAAGTTTTTAACGTTTTTTGAGCTCATCATAGCACTGAAAAAGCCCTAGTGAAAGTTACTTGTGATATTCTTATGGCCTTAGATAATGGACTTGTGATTGTTCTTGTCTTTATGAATCTCAGTGCTGCTTTTGACTCAGTCGAACATATTATTCTCTTAGAAAGCCTTAAACATTAAACAGCACTAGGGTGGTTTAAATCATATTTGTCCGACATATTCCATTTTGTTCATGTAAATTATCTATCTTCTCCACACGCAAGGGTTACATGTGGAGTAACACAGGGTTCTGTGCTTGAACCAATTATTTTTACTTCAGTTGATCCAAAGTGCTGCTGAAAGATTTCTGTTGTTCCTAGTTCCCAGGATTTCTGAAAGTACAATGGGAGGCAGATATTTTAGTCATCAGGCTCCTCCCCCGTGGAACCAGCTCCCAATTTTAGTCTATGAAGCAGGCACCCTTACTATTTTTAAGACTAGGCTTTACATTTTGCCTTTTAATAATGGTTATAGTTAACATGGCTTAGGTTATCTTTAGCTGTCTTTGTAGTTATGCTGCTATAGGCTTAGACTGTTGGAGGACAGACTGACTACTTTTCTTCACTCTTCGACTTTTCTTTTCCACTACTCGTCTGATGTATTTTTTGCTGTTATTTTGGCTGTTAATCTTGTTTTCTCTCAGTGTTTTTTTTTCTCCTTAGAAGCTACACCTGGTCGGGTTTCCTTGTCAGAAACAATGCCCCATTGGATGGGTAACATCCATTCAGATGATGCTGCCAGTGACCAAACATCCTCAATGACCCGTTTTTACTTTCTTTAAAATATAGGTACTCTTACATCAGTTCCCTTTGTTCTTTTTGTGTCTCTTCTCTGTCTTCTCAAACCCTAGATGGTTGAAGCTGATGGCCACTCGTACTGAGCCAGGTTCTGCTGGAGGTTTGTTCCTGTAAAAGGGGAGGTTTTCCTCTCCACTGTTGCTTAATGCTTGGTTAGTTTGAGGGATTACTGAGGGATTGCTGCTGAGTCTGCATGTTCAGGGCACCACCCCATGTCAACGACTCAAAGCAATTGACTGGGATTCCTTAAATAGAAAACTTTTAACTGACTGGAATGTTTGTAAAAAAGAAAAATTCTTTAGATTTTTGCACCCAACTCTGATTAATGGTATATTACTTGTATTTGTATAGCATTTTAACTAATTCTGAGGATCCCGCACTTCACACTACATTCAGTCATTCCACCATTCACACAAATTCATACACTGGTGATGGTAAGCTATTACTCTATTTATGTAATATATTTAAACAACTATCTATAAAGTTTAGAATTTTACATTTGGTTGATTTGTTTCAATTTGCTGAATGCTTAAACAAAACTAGCGATCTTACTTTGTCACATGAGGGAACAGTGCAGTGAAGGTTTTAGAACACATGACTTCGTCTTTCCCAAAGCTCTCATGCAACAAGTGGATAAAAAAAGAATCAAGGGGCATGGCAGGCATGTATATAGTGAGCCAAGTTCTTCTTCCCCTAACTGAGTCGCTGTGCTGTTACTTCAGCTTGATTGGCAGCCACGGGAGCTTTATAACACTGGCTGTGTCAAAAGCATGCACACTTCACAATCTGGTCTTTGTTTGGCTTTGCTCTGCAACAAAAAAAATCACATAGAGCAGAAACTCTGTGGATTGATCCTGCTCATCCTTCACCTCTCCACTGAGGCTCAGAGAGAGTAACAGGACTTATGCACAAGAGTGAATATGTGTGAGCAGATTGTGTGAGTGTGTGCTTATGCATGTTTAAACTTCAGCTGATAAGAGATGTGAGAAGGTGGAGGGGCAGGTGGAGGACACATGGGAGAAGAAGGAAAGCAAGCGACAGTGAGATAGAGACTTGGCCGAGGTTTATAATGGGGCACAGAAGACGGCAGGCGTTGGCCCTAATTGATCTCTGGGTAATGCATCGGACCCGGCCTCAGGGGCCACTGAAGGGGTCATTAAGATGCAAATATGACAGTACTTCTGAAGCACACTCTAGATAAACTCATTGACAAGGTGGGAGAGATGAAAGAGGAACAGTAGAAGCAGAAAAAAATGATGTCTACTTGGATGTATCATTCCTGCTCCGATCGCTTTTATTCGCCAATTCATAGTAAATGTCATCTCAAGGTAAAAGAAAATTAATTTAAATTCCAGTATATAAACATTCAAATTATTCTTTAAGTTCATTAGTCCTATCAGTTGATAAGTTTTATCTAAGGAAAACCAGCAGTTTGCATAAAGTAATTAGCTTGGATCATTCACTCCTCCTGAACAAGATGTAGCGACAGTAGACAGTTGTCTGCATTCTGTCATTCACTTTACAGCAATGCAACATACTGACCAAGCATGTAGTGACAGGAAAAACACCCCTTTATCAAGAAGAAAACTCCAGCAGAACCTGTCTCAGTATTGTGATGGGAATATTTCAAAATAATGTGAGTTAATTGAGTAGTTACATGTTGGTAAATGCATCTAGAGAATATGTCATGTAGAGATCATCAGAGGAGCAGATTTGAGCAGGGTGCCCTCTGACCTCTTTCCCTTTACCCTAGAGTCTGAAATGTTTTTAACCTTCTCGTACTAGATGATTTAGAACGGACTGAAGAGGGTAATATTGGATTACTTCATACTAGAAGGCATTAGGAATAGGAGGGAGCGGAAGAGTTTGAGCATGGCCCAGGTCTGGGGTACTGATATTCCGGCTGATCTACTTATTAAATATCAAAAACGCCTGATGGGCTGCGAACTCGTGCTATTTTTTTTTCTTTACGAGCAGCCACCTGCCTCGACCGTCCTGTTGACTGTTTCCTTTACAACATAACATTAGTTGTTTTGTTTTGTTGTTTTTTTTGGGGGGGGGGGGTTTAGTTTTTGTTTGTATTTTTACCATTTTCTACATATATCGTTACTCTGGCTGCATTTTTCATTAACCCTTCTCTTAGCAAAGGAATAGGTGCCACCCCTATTTAAAAAGGGGGGCCCCAGAATGTTTTCCAGCTATAGGGGGATCACATTTTTGAACCATCCTGGTAAGGTCTTTTCAGGGGTTAGGAGAGGAGGGTCTGTCAAATATCAAGCATTGGCTCCAGGAGGAATTACCTGGTTTTCAGTCTGGCTGTGGAACACTGGACCAGCTCTACAACCTAAGCATGGTCCTGGAGCATGTATGAAATACATGTGTTTTGTGGACTTGGACAAGGCTTTCCAACATGTCCCTCGTGGAGTTGTGTGAGGTGTAGGCTACTCTGGCCATATGGGGTACCAGGGCCCTTGATACGAGCTATTAGGACCCTGTACAACCAGTGCCAGAGCTTGCTTTATATTGCCAACAGTAACTCAGACACATTTCTAGTGAGAGACTACCATGGTTGCTCTTTCTCACAGTTCTGTTAATAACTTTTATGGACAGGATATTTAGCTACAGCCAAAGTGTTGAGGCCTAAGGATCAGTTGTCAGCTTTTTGCAGATAATATGGGCCTGTTGGCTTCGACCCTGTCCATATGTAGCTGGGTAGCTCAGAAATTGGGTATATTTTTCTACGGTTTGGCCTATCAACCACAAGTAAAGCTGCCAAAAACAATTATTTCTAAAAACTCCAGTCAAAGTGAAGATCTACAATTTCTCTTTTTTCAGAGTTTGCGTATGGACAGATGTAACCGGAGTTTTAGGTGTCGCAACCTCAATGTCCGCAACAAAAAAAATGCTTACACTTAGCTAAAGGATTTTATTTATGTCCTAGGAGCTGTGCTGGCATTATCGATTGTCCAAGCGCCTTTTGCTCACTAGTTTTTACAAGCTTTATTACTATTGTATGTAGATGTTAAAGAATAGAAAGGTACTATGAGTGGATAGGATTTGGGAGACCTACAGGTTTGGCAAGTCTATGAAAGTGCTCAAAAACTTGATGATGTGGTTAGGTGAGGATTAAAAAACGTTGGGAAAATATTTGTTTAAAAAAAATGTGGCTATGTGTGTACATGGCCTTCACAGACAGACCATGATCTGCAGCTTTTGCTGGAGCAGTTCACACTTGAGTGTGAAGTAGCTGAGATGGAAATTAGCATATCCAAATCAGAGGCCATGGTCTTGAGCTGGAAAAGGGTAGAGTGACTTCTCCAGGTCTTGGACAATGTCCAGCTCCTCCGGTATTTCCACTACCCTCTTAGGCCTTTCTCTGTTAAGGGATCTACTTGCCAATCCTTTCAAATTAGGTAGACTCCCATGTCTTTGTAGATTTACAGTAATGCCATACTTTACATTTTTAGAGAATGTTTTGATATCCAGATATATCCCTGCTTTAAATTTCTCTAGAACGTTTTATTATGTGTCTAGTGTGTCGCTTAGTCTTTAACATACTGTTTGTACAGTAATATTATCTAACAAAACTTCAAGCCCTTCTTGGAACTATTGGTTTTATTACACTGAATTTGTTTTACACATAGTGCTGTCAACAAATTAAAAAAGTTAGATCAATTAAGTATCCTCTATTATTACTTTTTTTATTTAATCTCTTTTTTTATCTCACCTAATAATTGTTAAGAAACGCGCTCATCTTTAGGTTATTTTCATTTAAATACATCAGATTATGTAGAACACCAAAATATAGCATTTATATAACAAAAAAGTCCTTTATTAAGTTATTTAGTATTTTATAACAGATGTGAAGGGATGCAGATCCAGCCATTTACAGTTTTTGAGACAAGTCCCGAGTACTACCTGCAACATTTGGCTTAGAGCATACACGATTCATCAGCATTCTGGACTGAGGGAGTTAAGTACCGGTATCTGCTCTGATTCCAGCTGGACCTGGACAGGTGGAGCCACACCACGAACTGGCCACCTGTTATGTGTGTTCTAGCATGGGAAAGGAGCCCACAGCAGCACCACTGCTCAGTGAAGAGTAACAAGAATATGTGTTTCACATCGAGACTCAAAAAATCTACCATTAATACCAAGGAAAGTAGTAGATTGGTCACCAATCACTTAAAAAAAAGAATAGCTGGGGGGACTAAAAGCTCACTAAATACAGTGACAAAGTCACTGTCTGCAACTCAATGCTCATCCTCAACTTGGCCTCCCCACTACAGCGGAGACCAGTTAGTTTCTGATAAACAGCCCTACAATGACAAACAATTAATGTGCACTTCAAATTGTCATTAAACCCTAACAACTCAAACAGAGGAACCCCAAAACAAAAGCAACTTGTATGCAAAAACAGTAAATATTACAAATTAGATTAATGTGATTAAAAAAACAGAGTGCATTAAATATAGCAGCAATTATTCAATCCCAATTGCAGCAATAATTTGACACCCGTAGTCACAATAGATTTTGTTTTAGAGGATCAGAGTAATGGGGGCTCGATGCAAATTGACAGCACACTTTCAAACAATCATGTCCTACCCTTTTAACTTCAAGGCTGTTAGAGGCTACTTTGTGTTGCTATATCACATGGAATCTTAATAGGATCTATTGCAGTTTTGTTCTTGTAATTTGATAAGATGTAAACAAAGCTTTAATGAGTATGCATACTTTTCTAAAGCACAGAATTTCTGAAAAGGAGCTTATTTGTTCTTATTTTAACTTTCACCTAATCCAGTTGTTGCTATGGAACTGAAAAAAAAGAAAATACCTCCCTAACCCTTATGCTTTACTATAATCGCTTAACTATCTTTGTCAAATATTTTGGAAATTGCCCAAACCTTTCTGTGTTTTTCTGGAATGTAAATTTTTATTTATTTCTGAAAGTTACGTATTTATCTTAAACACAAGTACTGTATGGAGAGTCTGCCTTCAGATATTTGTATACTTATACTTATACTTACTTATACTAAAAATATTTAGTTTTAATTACAATCAAAACACAAGAAGTCAAAAATCTTTTATACAGGGATTTGTTTGCATTAAAAAAATCACTTACACTCCTCTGTTAAATCCAATTTGGATGTCTACACTATTAACAATGAAAGCTAGTTATCCAAATACTGGTGCCCAGGTCCTTGTATGTGCCTGTTTTTATTTGTCTTTTTCATGTCTCAATTTTTTGTAAAGACGGAAGCAGAAGATATCTATGGCAGGCATAGGGGGTTGGAGGCCAGCGAGAGCAAGGATCGTTTTATTTTTCATTCTCCCCTAATTGACATGAACAGTTCTTTTGACCCTAATTAGCACTCTGTAATTTCTCATTTGCATATCACAAAGCCAACAGCATTTGCATATTTGTAAACGAGATGGGTCCTACATCTGCATGCGTTCCCTTGTTTCCTTGTCTTTCTTCTTTTGCCACTCGCCTATTTTCCAAAGCTGGCCTGCTCTCTCTCTCTCTCTCTCTCTCTCTCTCTCTCTCTCTCTCTCTCTCTCTCTCTCTCTCTCTCTCTCCCTCCCTCCCTCCCTCCCTCTCTCTCTCTACATCACATCGGTTTTATGCCAGAAAGTGGCAGCGACAACAGGGCAACATACAGACAGGGACAGAAGGGAAGCGCTGGTCACTTGGCAAGTACGCTGGTATGAGCTCTCACAATGAGGCAGGAGGAAAGGAAAAGTCCAATTTTAGGTGCAGGAGTGTCACATAAATTCAAAAGAAAACAGAGAAATTGAGGCAGACACGTTTATGAGAAACACCACTAAATTGCAGAAAGAAGAACTTGACATTAAGGGACGAAGAATGGAAAGGATGAGAAGTTTTAATTATTTTAAAGGGGAAGTCCAAATAAAAAATTAAAAACACCTAGACACTAATACTAATTACTGTCTCAGTATGTAGCCTGTTATCAACTGTTTTCTTACTGTTGTTTTTTTCTTTCTTATCCTCTCTGAAACTTTTGGTTGTTCATCTTTTTTATAGAATTCTGAAAGGGAAGAAACAAGTCACACCTGATGAAAGCTTAGATTGACTCCATTATAATAACAGATAAAAAGTGATACATTAATGATCAGAAAAGAATCATGAAGGGTTCACTGTTTGTTTCCTTTTTGTCCCCTATTCCACACTACGAAAATAAAACAACTACATTTCCTTTGCTGTATGTAGCTATACACTGACCACTCATTATTGGTAATCAGTAACACTAAGCACCTGTAGTTGTTAGTCATTATTGACATTTTGGAAAATAATCACATTGGCCACTTGTTCTCTTATTTATTTTCTTGACAAACCAGCACATTTACATTCCAAGGTGACATTGCAACATTTCCCCCACACAAATAATCTTTGCCTTTTTATAAATTATGTTACCAAACTTTTTTTTTTTCTGAGATGTACCCAATAAGTGCCTTACAATGACACTAATTATTTTGATATAATTATGTTATTGTCCTGGCATCAGGTACCTGAAATCTTTTTTCTCAGTCTACATCTTGCTCCCTCTGACCGCTCTCCTCCTCCCCTTGTCAGTCCTGACCTCGGTGACGCAACGCTCTATTACTATGGTAATGGGGGCTAATTGAATGGCTGAGGTGTAATGGAGAAGACAACACAGCCTACATTATGATAAGGAGCCTAGACAATAGCCCCACGTCCAGGGTCACTTCTCGCCAATAAGGTGGGTTTTAAGGGGGTGGTAGGCATCCTTCTTGGTCTCCTGTCTTGCTCCCATCTTTTTCTTTGCCTCTGAGGATTCTGTGTGTGCACTTTTTATCATTGAGGATTATCATGGAGTTACTTTGCGAAGGTCAAGGTATTGGTGTGAAATGATTGTTGCGTGTTGGGTATATGTTTGGTATTTTGGGAAGGTGGTGCCTGCTCGCAAAGTTATCATTAAAAAAGTAATGGAGTTGAATTGCTGTTTTCTGCACTGGATGCTGTGATGTTTGGGGAATTGGTTGGCATTCATTGCTCTCATTTAACAACAACTGTAATGTATTCAACATAAAAGTACAGGGAGCCACTTGTGTTATCAAATGTTCCATTTGTGGCACATCTTCTGATTGCAGTGTTTGGAACAGTGTAATTCAAAAGGCAGCATTTTGACAACTTTGATGCTTTTGAATATTCACATGAGATATAAACACCAGGGATCCCATCAATGAGAGTTTTAAAAAGCATCTACTTACTGTTGGGGACAAGGGGAAGAACTAAAAGCATGAGGAAAACTTTTACTTTTGAAATGGATATGATTTAGTGAGCAATTAGATTGCCATTTAAAGTACAGCTTTCAGGTTGTGTACTGCTGTGCATCTTTGGAAGAGCTGCAATTTAAAATAAATCTGGTTAATGGCAATTCTGTTTTTACCAAGCTTTCATTACAGAGTCCCCCAGCAAAGGAGAACAATGTGGTGTTTTACAGCGAGAAGGAGTGTTCCTGTGAGGAAGGCCCAAATTCATTGACTGAATCACATTAAAGAGACTCAATCAGAGGAAAGGAGAGAGCGCTGCACCCTTTGATTTTGTTTATGTTCCAGAAAATTGTATCGCCTTCGCAATTAGTGTGGTGTAAGGTGTGAGTCTATGTTTAAATGGGAGTTCAAACAGATGGAAAAAATAGGTGAGGAAGGAGAGAAGAGAGTGTAGAGATTTGCTAAGTAGGCTGAAATAACAATAACAATTATTGTTCTATTTTTCTTGCAACAGTTTTTAAAATAATGAACTTTGTTAATAGCAGGTATACTTTGGACTCATGTCTTTAAACTGTTTTTAATATTTTTTTGTAAGAGAGTTAATTTTGCGGCTAAATCATCAGGGCATCTAGTTGATCACAGAACTATTAGAGTATCCAAGAGACCTACAGGTCATCCATAAAACAAATAATTTAAAGCTGGTACTTAATAGGCTAAGTAGGCCCTAGTTAGATAGTGTAGGCTAACTAGTGTTAATTTCCATTAGTATCTATTATGTTTTCAAACTTCAAAGTTAGTGAATAGATTTTTAGAAGTTTTATTACAGTGTGGCCAGAAGAGTGAATGTGCAAGTGTAATATACTTCCTTTCAACAAACACAAATATATATCTGGTTTGAACCCCTACGTCGTTGAAATAGCTGGGTCAAGTGGACTGCACTTCCCGGTCTCAGTACCGGCCCAGTGAGCAGAGCATCAGAGAGGAAAAAGTGAGAAAAACTGAAAAAGGAACAAAAAGAGAATAGGGGGAATGAACAGAAGGAGGCAAAAAGCCATTTGAAGTAATCTCCTGTTGGAGGTCTGAGCAGCTACCACCTCTCTCTTTCCCTCTCTGCCACTTTCTTTTCTACATCATGTTTTTGCTGTTTTTTCACCCCTGCTGGGGGCCCACTCGTGCTCCCCTGCCTCAACCCCATATTGGATCTCAGTAGGTATTTTGTGCTTGTAAATGAATAGGCAAATGAGAATCGGGGTCCAACTGGAGGAGGGTGGGTAGGAGTATGAGTAGGGGAAAGAAGATCCAGGGGAGCGGAGGCAATTGGGTCTCTAAGCGGAAACTCAAGCCCCCACCCTTCACCCTAAACACTCCACGCACAATCACACACACGCAAGCCCAAATGTCATGGGTGGCTAAGAGCCTGGGGGAAGGCACCTCATTTCAATGTGGCTTCCTGCCGGGTTTCCCTGATGCAGCGAGTGGAAGACCCTGCACTAGGAGACCCACTGATCTGTGATAAAAGCTGCTACTGCATCCTCCTCATCCTCTTCCAAATTTAAAATCCAATTCTAGCTACTCCAAATTGCTTACTGGTCTATTTCCTACTTGTAAACAGTACCTTCATGCACTTTTTAGGATATTTGTTTGTAGTAATGTTTCATCTGAAGTGTATTTATCCATCTGGAAAGGTAAATATATCAGTAAGTAGTCAGTTGATGTAATTGATTATTTTTATTGCAAAGAAGGGAAAGATTTAATACGAAGTTCCAACTTATGCAAGTGGATATAGTAGTGAGTAATTAAAATCTCACTGTATAATTTCACTGGTCAGCCAACTAACAATTTTGCCAAAATTACTATGATACTGCATACCGTTTTCATATAACAAAATTAGTTTTTACAAAAACATACCTATTGAAGTATCATTATTAAACAAATTATATGTCTGATCAGTGGAATAATTCTCTTAGCAATCATGTTCAGGATGTTGGGGTATCATTGACAGCAGTATATTATTTATTACAATAGATATAAAATATATTGACCCATAGTGAGGGAAAAACAGCTGTATCTGCTGCAAAGTGACTGACAAGTCAAAGCATGTAGAGTCACACAATGATAAGAATATAAAAAAGAAAATAATAAAGATAAACAGTACAGTAAGGGCAAATTTATATACTCAGAAATTAAAGTACAGAACTGTACTTTTAACAGTAAAATGTCTTGTCAGTGGGATGCTACCGTCAAAGGTACCATTTTGTACACTTAACAGTTTGTATCTGATTTGTACCCCTGTAGTCTGTACCTTTTATCAGCACTGCCTTGACAGCCAGTATTGATTTGACATGATTGACACATCACCTGACCACAATCTAGCAAATAGTTGCCCATTTGTTTATTTGTTTGATAAAACAAACAAAAAAATGTGTTAATAATATAACAATGAAGAACAGTTACATAAATCTAGCTTTGCTAATGAATGTATTGTTTTTCCAAGAAATGGTACAAATATGTACTTTTAATACTGAGGAACATGTTTGTATTGTTCAGACAATAAAAAGGGTACAGATAGTTACCCTGAGGACCTGCTAAGAATTTTGGGCCCCATGACAAGAATCTTGGCAGGGCCCCCAACACAGCTGATATTTTTTTCTTATTAATTTACATAAAATCTTGCATTTTATGGTATTTTTACTATCATTCTCATATATTTAAGTCAATCAGACTTTATGTGAATCATATATAACTGCTTCTGTACTGTAGACCACCTAAAATTCATTATTTTGTGCTTGCAAAAAGCAATGTAAGTGGATTACAAATTATTTACTCTTATTTTTGCAAATTGTTTGAAAAGTGGCAATGGACAGATGGTAAAACACAATCAGGATTTATAAAAGATAGGTATATACATAATAAAATCAGATTAGTCCTTGATTTAGTAGATTATTATTCTTTGATTGAAGATAAGGGTTTCATTTTAATTTTTGGATCTTTACGTAGCATTTGATTCTGTTGAACATACATGTATTATAAAAACGTCTGAATATTTTGGATTCTATACAGAGTTCATTAAAGCGATACATATAATGTGTGAGGATATTAATAGCTCGGTTTCTCTCCCCCAAGGAACACCTAACGGATTCACTATCAATCGTGGAAACAGGGAGGGCTGTCTTTTTTCTCCCTAATTATTTATTTTAGCTGCTGAGTTATTAGCTATATCTCTAAAAAAAACTGTCCAGTTCCCTTTGGTAATAATAACAACATTTTAATATTTTCTAAAGCATTGGGATTCTATTTACATTTAAAAAATGTGATCTTGTGTCAATACATGATATGGAGCAAACTGACTTATATGGGATTCCAGTTAAAATTAGGTAAAATCTTTGGGAATGATTATAACTAAAGATACTAAAACCAGAGAAGACTTAAATATTTTACCTATAATAACAAAGTAAATTTATACTCAACTCCTGGTTGCAGGCAACTCCTTGTAGGCAGAAACTCTGATAGAAATCCTCTGCCAGCTACTGTACAAACTACTTTGAGCTGTTTGGGAGGTTTCAGTGAATCTCTTGAAGATGATGGGGAATTGTGTTCCTACACAATCCCCTATGTTGTCAAATACAGTATGATCCACTGTTCACAGAATACTTCCATAAAATCCTTTGTAGAAATGATCATATTATTATTCACATGATAAATATTCAAAATAGTTTTATTAAAATTCACATAGTTTTAGGAAAAGTCAGGGACCAACAAGGCTTCATTACTTAATTTGACAAAGTTATTTAATATGCATATTTCAAAAGGTTCAAAATATGTATTTGACTGTTCAGAATGATCAAGACCTCATTTTGACGGGGGGAAGGTCAACTGATAGTCAATATAATATCCTATGTTTTGCATTTATAAGTTAACAGAGAAAAAAGGAGGGGGGTTCTTGAGCTAACGTGGAAAATTTTGAGCAAAGCTACTGTATCCCATCACCATGACGTGAAGATCTACAGAGCTACTGCGCTAATGAGTTAGCACTAATTTAAGTCCGAAAACATCACTTTAACTGAATAATGCGCACTTTAATGCAGCGGTAACTCACTACGAAATGTGCTGAAACCATTTAGTGAACCAAAACGCATAAACAACCATTAATACAGTGGCTTTATACTCCCTGCATCTCGACATAGGGGCTGCTGGCTGTCAGCAAGACCGAGCCGACAGCCGAAGCAGATGTGGGAATCTCTATGAAGCTTCTGAACAAGTTTACAAGTACAGTCAAAAGAACAAAACATCAAACTGACAGCGTGTCAGTTGGTAAACCATCAAACAATTTTCTTAGCACTGTATTGCATCATCATGCCCAAATAACCCAAGAGCAAGCATTTATTACTTACCAATTCAGTAGCAACGTGGCTAGTTCAGCATCCATACATCCTCCTGTATCTCACAGCGGCTGACTAGAAAACTGAAAAGTTTTAGAAACTAATCTTAATTTGACCTAAATTAAGAAACAGTTTGACAGAAAAAATCTTCCACAGCAGTGAAGGGAAGGAATCGTTCATGTAGGCGAACCATGATGTACACATTTCGCATGTGCCGCTGCCAGTGTCAGACGATACCATTCAGCAAGGGAGAGGGGTGAAATGATAATATCATTCATAATTCGAGGATTTTTTTTTAATATCAAATCCCAAACATATATAATTTTCTTATTTTAACAGATCAAATGAAATATTTCATTTAAAAAACTTACACAAGACAATACATATTGATAGCCCTCAAAGGGCCCCCTGTCTGTGCCGGGCCCTCAGAATCGTCCTAAACCCAACCCCCCCACCACCACCCCCGACGGCGCCCATGCTGAGGACCAATATTTGTTCTTACTGTGTTAATTTCTTATTTTGTACCTTGTGGTAGCCTACCTGTTCTGTACCCCTATTTCTGACAATGTACAGCATAGGTGAAAACATACTGTGCAGTTATTAAAACTAGCATACTCTGGAATATGCAAGAATAATTAAAATAACACAGTAGACTGTTTATGAGAAATAAAAAAACTGCAAACAGTAGGGATGTATACAGAGTTTGTTAAGAGCAGTGATTGCTATAAAATCAGCCTACACACCTGCTATGAGGAAGGATCTATGATGCTGTCATGATTCTCTCTACGATGCAGCAGTCTGTCACTGAAGGAACTCTCCAGTTCTACAACATGGAGTGGGATAACATGTACATTAACAATGTTATTTTTGGCAGTGTTCATCAGTCTCCAACCAAGTGAACTTGGTCGAGGGGACATCCTAGTACAGAGCTGTCTGGATGTGAAGCTTTTTTTTCACTCACTCTCTCTGCAAGCAGCGCAGGCAGGTGCGGGTGTTCCTTTTTAGCCAATCAACCTGAGCCAGGGTATATAAGGTGTGGCAAACCAATCCAAGTTGTCAGACCTTGCTCAGATGGTAGTGTTGTTGCAAGCACTGGTCTGACCATTTACCTCTAGCTGCATAGAAGGGTGTTTGTTCTTTTTGTGAAAGGAAGGTGCTTGTCACACTCCTTTGTGTGGGAGCGTGACCCTACAAGTTTATTACTCTTTATTGAAGGGCGGTGGAGTTTTTTTTTACTGTTGGCTTGTCTTCTTTGTTAAAGGAGGTTTTTTGTTTGTTGGTTGTTCTTTTTTTAAGAAAATAGTTTGTTTTGGCTTAATTGCTCTTAGTTTTCCTCTGGCTTTTTTATCCCCTGCTGAAGGCAGTGTTTTTTTTCTCTCCCTACAGTGTGAGAGAACTCCAGTTTTTGTAGACTGAAGTTTGGTTTTATTTGACTTCTTTCTTACCAGGAGGATCCAGCCACAAAAAATATTTTATTTGCTTTGATAAACAAACGTATTACTTTTTAAGATGAAACTTGTCTATTGCCTTTTCATTTAACCGCAGGCCAACTTTATCACTTCGTCCCTCCCTCTTTCTCCTAGACTCTACCTGAGGTTTGGGAGGTAACCCCAACATACAGTCAGAGTAGGTCTGTACAAGTGCCCTTTGTACTCTAAAAGACCCTTTCATCTCGGCATGCAAAGTCTGCCCTTACTTATCTTGTAAAGAACATATTAAGTATATTTTCATCCAAGCAGAAGTTTTTGCAAGACAACCTTCTCTGTTTAAAAGATATCCGAAAAAAATCCTTCATAGAGTACATTATACAGGCTAACGGATGTTCAAGATGGGTTTTACGCCGTCTAATACCTGTTGACAATGTACAAGCAATCTACCAGACAATTATATTCATGCTCTTTGGTTCTGCCAACCTGTCAAGAAATATTGGTACCAGACATGTGAAGACCTATCAAAGTGTCTGAAATGTAATATCACACCTTCTCCCACAGTTTCTTGCTGGGAAATTTAGATGAAGTTACCATGGATACAAAGTCTATGTAATTAGTTCACATTGCCTTATGCATCGCTAAGAAAAATATCCTCTTGAACTGGAAAAATAAAAATACTCTGAATATTAATCAATATAAAGATCTGGATTACATTGGTCTAGAAACGGCTTCTGCCTCCACATCTGATCAATCTTTCTGGACTCCCTTGATCGTGGAGTGTGGAGCTTAAGGGATGTTGGTTTCTGCAAGGGGTCCTCGGGGTTGAGTCCGCTTATGGTTGGGGCGGTGGGTGCCGTGGCTCTCGCCTGGGGTGGGACTTTGGGGGCTTTGTGTGGTGACTCCTAGTAGCTGCATGCGGCGCCAGCGGGTGGCCGTGGCAGGTGGCTGGCATCTCTGGGCCCGATCGATCATATTGGCACTGGACATGGCTCCTGGGTCTTGGTCCAAGCACTATGCGCGGGGTTCTGGGGTGGGGCCCTTTGACCGGTGTCGGTCGGCCTCCGCGGTGGACTGACCGAGTGGTGGGGTGTGGGCTGGTGGATGGAGGTGCTGGGTTCGGTTGCCTCCCGGCCATCGGGCGGTAGTAGCAAGGCTGGAGGGTGTCGGCCTGGGGGGTTGGCCGCCTGGGGCTGCGATCTGCTCACGGGCCCGGCGCGGCGTGTCCGGGGTATCCGAGTTGGTGGTGCGCCGGGTTCCGACCTCAGCGCGGGTGCCCTCAGGCGTTTCGCGGTGCTTGGGGCCTCTCTTGTTGACGGGGAGGCTTTTACCATCTAGCACAGGCGCTCTCCCTAACGGGGTGCGCTTGGGACGGGGGGGAGGGTGTACGGGGAGAGTGTGGACTAAACTCAGCCTGGGTGTCTAGTGTCCTGTGTTTTGTTAGTAGTCTGAATGTTGAAATGGATTTAGGTCTCCCCCTGGGATGGGGCAGGCGGATGGCCTGGGCCCCCATGGGGCTCGGAGGTGCGACTTGATGTGCTGGGGCCTCCCACCCCTGGTGGATCGGGCTGAACGGGGGTGCCTATTGGGGTCAGCAGGGGAGCTGGCTCCCTGGGGGTGGCATCGTGTCACCCCAGTTATTTCCTCTCCATCCTCATTTACCTCTGTCCACCTGCTCCTTCATTCTACTATTCACAAGGCCTTGGGACGTGGGAAGGTCACAGGGGTGCGGGATGGAGTTTCCATCTTCGTTACCCGGTAGCGGCCTTGGTCCCAATTTTATTGAGCAACTTAGACACTTACACTTACAAGATTTACATGAAACATGCACATGTAGGGACCTGGCGGTGGGTGCGCCTCGGCACTGGAGGTGGGGCCCCATATAAGGGGCCTCGCCTGTGGTGCCGGTACCCACTGTTTAAATGCATCTAGACACTGAGGGCCCGGGGAGGGAGATGGGGGTACCTGGCAGCAAGCAAAAACACCACAATTGAGCAGAGGGAGAGAGGCTGGGGGTCTTTCCACACCCCTGTTCGTTGGACCATCAGGGGTTGGAGCCCGGGTAGAATATCGGGTCGTCTGGTCAGGGATCTGGGCTGGTGGGCTACTCTTGCCGGGGTGGGGGCCTTGGCGGTCTGCTTGTCCCCGTCCTGGTGGGCAAGGGGTCCGTCTGCCGTGTGCAGGGGCAGGGTGCTCTATTGGGGCGTCTGTCCCTGGGCCTGGGAGTATTGAGTATGTATGGGGTGTATGAATGAGTGTACAGTGTCCTTTTTTCGTGTGTCCTGTATTTGTAAGAATGTGTGCGCATGAGAGGGAGGGTACGTATGAGTGTCTCTGTCTGTCTATGTCTACTTGTCAGGTTGGGTGTTTGGCTGCCCTCTGGCCTGGTGCATCTTCTACCCCTCCGTCACTCCTGCCCTCCGTCACTCCTGCCCTCCGTCACTCCTGCTCCTGCCCGCTGGTCGATTAAGGCTCTCGATGCCTGGGGCCGGGGGTCCCGGTCGCAGCCCGGCTCGGTCCTGGTGCATGCCTGGCTGGTCACGGGCAGGCCTGTGTGTCGGGCGGCCGCTGTTTCGGGCCGACGTCCTCCTTGGATTGACTGGGGCACCTCTTATGGGGGTGCCGGGGTTGTAAAGTAGGTTGGTGCCGTCCGGTGGATTGGACGGGACGGTGCCTGGCGCCCAGGCCTCCTGCCGGTTCCATGAGTTCTGCTGCGTGTCGGTTCATCTGGGGGGGGCTGTCCACGATTGGCTGGACCCCTGATCTTGGCGCTCTGCGTGGGGCGGGATCTGGACCCAGTAGCTGGTAGATCTGGATGTCCAGGTGCTGGCTGGGCACGGCCTGGGGAGGGCGTACATCCACTGTGGCTTTTACTGTGGCTCCCTGGTGTGTGGGTGTGTGTGGGGGGCGGGTTGTTGGCGGTGGGTATTGGTCCGGGGTGGCGGCGGCGTGTGTTGTCCGTCAGTCGGCTGCGGGTGCCTCCTGCCTGGCGGCGGCGGCAGGAGACCCCTGTCGGCGGGTCCCTGGTCGGGGCCCTGCTTGGGGGCGGGGTGCCCCTGATCCCCGTGGCCTCCGGGTCCTGTTCCGGGTCCGCCCTGGCGTAGCCGATTTCCGGCGGAGCCCGTGGGCTCGTCACTGCGATCTCTCGGGCCCCAGCATTACGGCTGGTGGGTGTTCCCCTGGGGCTTCCAACAGTTCCTCTCTTGGTGGGTCATCGGCCCTGCGCTGGTCCGCCTGCGGCTCCTGCGCTCTGTGGGACCCTGGACGCATACGTCTCCTGCCTCCTTCATGTCTGTGTCGATTCCTGTAGGTTGGATTGACGGTTCCTTACACCAGCTATCAATCACTTTCATGGGGAAACCTTATTCAGACCTGCATGCTCGCACACACACATTGGTGTGGGGACATTGGTGAGGAAAGACATATCTTGAGCTGAGGTTATCGTCATTAGTTAGTTGTTTCCAGGAGCTTACCAGAAAAATTTGTATTTTGTTCATTAATCCATGCTTGTGTGTAGTGAATGTGTAATTCTTATTTTATATTACTGGATCTGAACTATTGGTTTGGTTCTGTTCAGTTCGTTGTTTTTGTATGTTTTGTTTTACCGCTTCTCTGCCGTCCGGCAGAGGTGGAGGACTGGGATGTTTTCTTGTGTTCTTTGTTTGCCTCCCCGTCTTGTGTCGTCGGTTCGCGCCTCTGCTGGTCCTGTTTCTTTTCTTCACCTTCTTCCTTTTTTCCTTCTTGTCTCGGTTTCGTGTCCATGACTTCAGGAAATTGAACCCACAGTAATCACTAATAAAGATCTTTCATACATATACATCAAGTGGCTTTGGGAAAGTAAATCTGTTGGGCTTTTACTTGGTACTCAGACACCAATTCTGAGTAGCAAACTGCTAGAAAGGACAAGTAAAAAAAAAAAAAAGATATCCGACTCAACACATACAGCTAAAGTACTCAAACTCAGACAATTTTAGGGGGAACTGACTTTTGCTTTTCCCTGACTGTGGTTTATTGACCACAGAATCAGTAGGTTAGTTAACCTAGTTAACACCCACATAGTTTGAAGTATCTTGTTATAAAGAAGGAGAAGAAATGACAAAACAAATTTAATATTAATTGTAGATTCACATTTTGTCATTGACTCTTGGAGTCCAAGCCAGAGGGTGCCCAAGTGGGGGCCATGGACCAAATTCAACTCCCCCAATTTTTCAATTTTGCCCACCAAGGGATTTCTTGTGTCAAAAAAAAAACAACATTGTTCCAACTGTCAGCTAAATGGGCATTAAACGTATTTTTCAATTGCTGATCATTGTGTTACATTTGGACCCAGTGGGTCTATATTGGGCTGCATATAGTCCTCACCTATGGTGCTTACATGTTTTATTTGAAATACTGGCCAGGAAAACATGAAAGTATCAAAAAAATAGCATCTATTAGTTCTGATACATTAATACACAATAGGAAGACAGAATAAAGTTGGTCCTCAATAAGATAAAATGGTACGTTAGCCACTGTACCATTACACACCTATGCCATGATGGTTTGGAGTTGGCATAGGGTTCTCTGGTAAGGTCCACTAAAATATTAATCTTCTCCCCTCCCAGAGTTTGTATTTGACACACACATGTGCACACACACACTGATATCAACACACATTGTAGCTCCCACTGGTTTCTGCAGTGGGCCCTGAAATATTAATGTATAAAGTAAATTAAAGCTGCAACAAAAAGAAATGGGGTTTTTCTTTCTTTTCCTGTATATCTTACTGTCTGTTCTTTATGATTGGATGGGGGGTTGGAGGGTGGTATAAAGAAGGAAAAAAGGAGTGGGAGGATGATTAGAGAAAAGGAGAAGGTTAAGAAGGTGGGTGGCATATAAAGGAGGTCTTCACAAAGAACGCTAAGAGATTTCTGTTACTAAAACTTCACATTTTGTTAAGGATATGGGTTCTTTCAGATCTTAGATTTAAATTACATTAATTAAAGGCTATCGAAAAAACAGTAAAGACACAAAATTATTACTTTAAACATGGAAAATAAAAGAAGCTAGAACAAGATCACTTTTGAAGGCCATCGGGTCACATTTACAACAGAATAAAGTAACACAAGCCTGTTGGCATGTAGAGGTAGAGCACGGAAGATTGTCGGTGAATGTTAAAATCATTTTGCATTCCTGTCTGCTTTACAACAGCATGTCGGCACTAACATTGGACCCCAATACTGACTCCTGACCACTTTGACTGACAGTTCAGAGTTTTTCAACCTTCCCAGAGAATATTCAAATCTTATCATGATACTTTTCCCTGAAAAAGCTTCCTCTACATTCCTCGCAGACTTTCATGTCTATAAATCTCAGTTACACACACCAAAGCCTTAGCTCTTTAGTTACATTACCATATCTGCTTGTGTGTACAGTATCAGCTAATCAGACATTGCCAGAAGTACCAATCTTCAAACGTGTTCGCACAGCACAAAGACTCATCCTAAAAGCCCCAGATTGCCACCTGATCAAACACTTTTATAAAGACATTGATACAATCCATAAATCTTTCTGCGGCTCATTCTCCTTCTCTGTTAGACACTCAGGCTGAAACACACTAACCCACGCACGCACACACACACACACACACTTTGCAACAGCCGCAACATAGACTTTATCTCCACCATCAATTTCCGCTTTCTGCATATGGCTGGAGCTGCTTATGCATGTGCCGCGGTGCTGTACTTTATCAAAGGACCCGTCCTGGGCTTGGGGCCATGCATTATTAAACACAAGAACTACCATACACACACGTGCACACACACCCACACATTTACTGGGGCACAAAGCAGGGCCTGGCCGAACAGGTATACACACAAACTAACACACTCTCGCAGTATTTGTTAACACCAATGACCTGGTGATAGAGGGCAGACACAATTGGAACTTACTCAGAAATTTATCAAGAAATAAAAATATGCAGAATATAGTGTTATCATTGACTCCAACACTGATAGAAAGCACACATTGCTGTTATTGAGGTACGCTAAGAGAATATATCTTGCCATAATGCAGACTTTCACGTTCACACTGTGTGACATGTTAGGGTTTTCATACTCAAGTTCAGCACAACACCAGACGCAGGAAACAAAGGATTGGTTTCAAAGTGATAAGTGTTTTTATTAAAAACAGAGTGTCGTCTCAGGAGGAACCAGGAACAGAACACCAGGAGCAGGTGATTGTCTAGAGATGCGGAGCTTGGGAAGGTAAGTTGGGTTCTGGACTGAGAAAAGCTAAAGGTGGGTGTGGGAAACCTGGATGAGCATCCTGGAAGCAGTTGAGTGAGATCTGGATGAGAATCCAGTTGATAGTTAAGAACAAATGCGAGTTTCTGTCCTTCTCTTGTAGATGGTGAATTGGCTGGCACAGACAGGCAAGCTGTGTATGACAATAAGGAGATCTTTGTGACAGGATGGCCCCAACGGCTGAGTCTGAAGTGCTGACCTCCAAAATGAACTGCAGGGATGGATCCGGATGAGATAGAATGGCTGCCTGAATTAATTATTCTTTGAGTGTTTGAATACCTGATCAGCCTCTGGGATCCATTGAAACCGTTTTGTTTTTGGCTCCTGTTTACAGTCGTCATATTGGAAGTGAGTGTCAGTCATGGAGAAGTTGCTCACCTCTAAAATGACCATAACGAAAATACAATCGGATGATTGCTGCTTGCTGCTTTCCTCTTTCACCCGCTGTGACACAACAGGTGAGGCATATTGTTGAGGTGGGAATGGCGGAAAGGTTGTTTTGGAAGGGGCCTTGGTACACTGGATTCAAAGAATCTCTTTCCCCCTCAAATAATCTGGACAGCACCATTAAGGCAAACTATTTTAAATGTAAAATTGTCATTGAACAATCCAGTTTCTGCTATAAAATGAGACAGCATTTGTCAAGAGATAACACATATTCTAGGAGTATCAGTATAAACAATACTTTATCAATTATGAAATGATGATGATAACAATAATGACGGATACAAACAGAGATATAGAGTTGAGGACATAAGATAAATGGTTAAAATTCAGGATATATTTTCTGAATCTTCTGAGGCATTGATTGTGCTTTTGTTCCAGAGCTGCGAGGAGTTGCAGGAGGGGGCAGGTAGGAGGACAGACACTGTGGCAATTGACAATTTATCTATGCTGATTAGGTTCAACTCTGCGAGATAGGAAGACTTCATTGCCATCACCCTAATCTTTAGCTCCCTGCACAGATTCTACGTAAAATGTTCTTCAGGACTTTAACTAGGTTACTCTAGAACAGAGATCTTAAGCTCATTACCATTTTGGGCCACATATATAATGGATGTCCTTAAAGGGCCGGTTGTGGCAGAAAGTATTGTTAAAACTATACTTACCAAACCGCTAAAACATGAATAAATATCTGTCTCAACAAGTACTTCTTAAAATCAAATGATACTGGACATCTTTTCATAATGATGTGAATTAGGACTATTCAAATAAACACTGATTTGAATGATAAAAGGGTATTTAGATGGATATAAATAGAACTTAAAAGTTCAATGTATTTGGTCCTCTACAGTTTAGAGGGCCACATCAATGGTCATGGCGGGCCAGATTCGGCTCTTGGGCCTTGACTTTGACACCTGTGCTCTATAATGATTATATTGCTTCCAGACAGAGTTTCAGGAGCATTTTGGTAAAATGAAATTATTCCTTAAACCTAAATCTGGTCTGGTGTGATCTTGGGCTTAACTGTGTATGAGAACAGTAATAAAAATTAGCATCATGAAGACTGAAGGACACACCAGACATGTCAAGTTGGACTTAAAATAGAGCACACCTCCTACATACCACCTCTATTGTGAAACATCGTATTGGAAGCATCATGCTGTAAGGATGCTGCTTCCTTTTCCTCCAACTGAACAAAAAAAAAAAGAGAAGTACTTATCTTCGGACCAAAAAATGCAAATGCATTGCAAATGTAAAACTGCAGAGACACTAAACTCTTTTAAACCTAAAATAAAAACTTCCTTGCTTGCTTATGAGTAACTGATAAGATTAGTGCTTCATTTTTTAATCAAATGCTAAATGTTGTCTTTTATTGTTTTTATTGTTTCTCTGTTTTTCATTTATAAATATTTGTTTATGCTTTTTTAGTGATTCTATGTTTTTATTTTTTACATTTTTTGTAATCATGTAAAGCACCTTGAATTGCCTTGTGGTGAAAGTATGCTATATAAATAAATTGCCTTGCACAGGGATAGCAAGATGGGCCTAATTGAATGCAGGGATTTCATTAATGCTTTTGTATAGCTATGTTTCAAGTCCTATTCATCTGGTTTCTTCTGCCACCCAACCTTTTCTTTACATTATTAAAAATGATATCTATGTATTTGAATTTTTTGTAATTCTGTAGCTTACTACAGTAACATAATTGTGAGATTGTGTAAAATAGAACACATAAATCTACAATTATAAAAAATACATATTTTATTTAACGTGAAGTCTTCAAAATTTAAAAATGTTACTATGGTGTCATTTTTCTCTTCATAATTAACAAAGGCAACTGAGAGAATCATATTTAGTTGTCATACTTAAGAGTCTTGCTAAATATCTTTTTCTTTTTATTCCCAATTCCGCTTAATATTTTCTATATGCATTTATTACTTCTTTCAAAGACAAAACCGAAAAAGATTGTTTGGTATTTCATCTCAGATTCAAATTAAATTCCTGATATAAGGTTTGTAATCAAACCCTATAACACCAACCATCTTGGCTACATGCAAGCAATAAATAAGTGTTTTTGTCTTGTCTACCTTTGGATTGAAAGATGAATTTATATTCCTTGAACAAGAGAACACATTTGTTGGAAACCAAGGGTATGATGGCAATTACAGTCTGTTTGCATAAGCATTTATTGCAGCTCTTTTGACACGGTAGTATAATGTGATATGTTCTGCTTCCTGGTATAAGAGTCAGCCAAGGTAAGCAGCTGCTGGGTCACACTCCCTCTCACCTTCCTCACCCCTTCTGTCTGGAAGAAACTGGAACACTTACAGCGTTGGAGGCAGGAAGTACCACAGGTGTACGAGTGTGTGTGTGTGTTTGTGTGTAATGATAACATACCCTGCCTCACCCAAACACCGACATGCCTAGCAGGTGTGTGAAGAGGATCTTTGATCTTGGAGACCTTTCAAAGTTTAATATGCTGTGATTGGAATTTGATTTATTGCTTGATTGATTGGTTTTATATCAGTTGGAAGTAATGTCTTTTTAAAAGAAAACATAAAAAAGTCCCTTCTTGCCACCTGTGTTGCATTTTAATCTATCATTATTTTAGGTCAAAAAATTTTTATTCAATGAGAAAATCATTTTATATTCTCTTGCAGACATTAAACTGTCTAGGCATACTGTGATTGAAATGGTCTAATGTTGCTCATGAGTTTAATCATGAGTTTAATGTAGGTGACCATGCAGGAACTGCCTAATGTTTTTGTCCATTCAGGAAGTTTTTTTTATTTCCAAGTATGTTTTGATTTTGAATGTGCTTTTAAAAAAGCAACTTGTAATTTCCGTACATACATGTGACTACATCAAAACTTGTCAGAACACGATATACTTTTTTGGCAATTAATCTCTCTCTCTCTCTCTCTCTCTCTCTCTATATATATATATATATATATATATATATATATATATATATATATATATATATATATATATTTCTTTTTTTCTTTATTTTCATGACTATGAAAATAGTAGATTCACACGGAGGCATCAAAACTATGAACTGAAAATATGTCATATTCTAGGTTCTTCAAAGTAGCCACCTTTTGCTTTGATTGCTGCTTTGCACACTTTTGGCATTCTCTTGATGAGCTTCAAGAGGTAGTCACCTGAAATTGTTTTCCAACAGTCTTGAAGGAGTTCCCAGAGATACTTAGCACTTGTTGGCCCTTTTGCCTTTACTCTGTGGTCCAGCTCACCCCAAACCATCTTGCTGGGGTTCAGGTCCTGTGGCTGTGGAGGCCAGGTCATGGCCTGGCGCAGCACCCCATCACTCTCCTTCTTGGTCAAATAGCCCTTACACAGCCTGGAAGTGTGTTTGGTTCAGTATGCCCTCAATTTTGAATAAATCCCTAAACGTGTCACCGACAAAGCACACCCACACCATCACACCCCCTCCCCCTTGCTTCACGGTGGGAACCAGGCATGTAGAGTCCATCCATTCAGCTTTTCTGCATCGCACAAAGACACGGTAGTTGGAACCAAAGATTTCAAATTTGAAATCATAAGACCAAAGCACAGATTTCCACTGGTCTAATTTCCATTCCTTGTGTTCTTTAGCCCAAACAAGTCTGTTCTGCTTGTTCCCTGTTTTTAGCTGTGGTTTCCTAGCAGCTATTCTACCATGAATGCCTGATTCACACATTCTCCTCTTAACAGTTGTTCTAGAGATGTCTCCTGCTAGAACTCTGTGTGGCATTGACCTGGTCTCTAATCTGAGCTGCTGTTAACCTGCGATTTCTGAGGCTGGTGACTCGGATGAACTTTTTCGGACTGACTGACCTTCATTTCTTAAAGTATTGATGGCCACTCGTTTTTCTTTACTTAGCTGCTTTTATCTTGCCATAATACTAATTCTAACAGTCTATTCAGTAGGACTATCAGCTGTGATTCCACCTGACTTCTGCACAACACAACTGATGGTCCCAACCCCATTTATAAGACAAGACATCCCACTTATTGAATCTGACATGGCACACCTGTGAAATGAAAACCATTACAGGTGACTACCTGTTGAAGCTCATCAAGAGAATGCAGTGTGTGCAAAGCAGTAATCAGAGCAAAAGGTGGCCACTTTGAAGAAGCTAGAATATAAGGTGTATTTTCAGTTGTATGTAATTCCACATGTGTTGATTCATAGTTTTGATGTATTCAGTGTGAATCTACAATGTCAATAGTCATTAAAAGAAAGGAAAAACTATATATATATATATATATATATATATACGAACCTGTGTTGGTATGACCTTCGGCCTCTTAGTTTATGTACGTTTGTATATGACAGAGTCAATTCAAACATTGATGATGCAGTTTGTAAAAGACTGCAATTAAGTTATTGATGAACTTCACTAATAGCAATATGTTGATACAAGTATAACTAAATACAATTATCTACGAATAATAAAAAAAAACACTAGCATGATTCAATTTTGTCCATTAGACTTAAAAAATTAAGAAAAAACATTGGTTGCTCTTGTGGAGGGCATGTAAAAGCTGGGCCCTTAGTTAACTTAAGCACCTTCCTGCCACCCCACTGGATCACTCATCTCGCCCTCAGCCCGACAGCTGAAAGGGAATCATAGGTTCCTTTGTGCTATACAAACAGATTTTCCTTTTTGGGAGTTAATTTTAGAATTATATTTCTTGACCTCTACGAGAACCATTGGTTGGGACATTTCACATTTACAGACGTGGACAAAATTGTTGGTACCCTTCATTAAATAAAAGAAAAACTCATAATGGTCACAGAAATAACTTTAATCTGACAAAAGTAATAATAAATAAAAATTATATAAATGTTGACCAATGAAAGTCATACATTGCTTTTCATCCATGCTTCAACAGAATTATATTGTTATTTGTTAATCCAAGGTATGTCCACTAATCAGCATCCTAGGTGTCTACAATCCTGTAATCACTCAGTGGGCCTATATATAGGACTCCAGGTAGTCACTGTGTTGTTTGGTGACGTGGTGTGTACCACACTCAATATAAACCAGAGGAAGCAAAGGAAAGAGTTGTCTCAGGAGATGAGAAAGAAAATCATAGACAAGCATGTTAACTGTAAAGGCTATAAGACCATCTCCAAGCAGCTAGATGTTTCTGTGACTACAGCTGCACATGTCATTCAGTAATGTACGATCCATGGGACTGTAGCCAACCTCCCTGGACGTGGCTGCAGGAGGAAAATTGATGACAGATCAAAGAGACGGATAATCCAAATGGTAACAAAAGAGCCTAGAAAGACTTCAAAATAGATCCAAGCTGAACTTTATGCTCAAGGAACATCAGTGTCAGATCGGAACATCCTTCGCTGTTTGAGCCAGAGGACAAATCATTAAAAAAACCAGACTGGAGTATGCCAAACTACATGCTGACGAGCCACAAAGCTTCTGGGAGAATGTCCTGTGGACAGATGAGACAAAAATTTAACTTTTTGCCAAGGCACATCAGCTCTATGTTCACAGACGGAAAAATTAAGCATATCTAGAAAAGAACACGGTCCCTACTGTGAAACATGGGGGAGGCTCGGTTATGTTCTGGGGCTGATTTGCTGCATCTGACACAGGGTGTCTTGAATCTGTGCAGGGTACAATGAAATCTCAAGACTATCAGGGGATTCTAGAGAGAAATGTGCTGGCCAGTGTCAGAAAGCATGGTCTCAGTCGCAGGTCACGGGTCTTACAACAGGAAAATGACCCAAAACACACAGCTAAAAACACCCAAGAAGGGCTAAGAGGAAAACACTGGCCTTCTATGAGCCCTGATCTCAATCCTATTGAGCATCTTTGGAAGGAGCTGAAACGTGCTGTCTGGAAAAGGCGCCCTTCAAACCGGAAACAACTAGAACAGTTTGCTCATGAGGAGTGGGCCAAAATACCTGCTGAGAGGTGCAGAAGTCTCATTGACAGTTACAGGAATCATTTGATTGCAGTGATTGCCTCAAAAGGTTGTGCAACCAAATATTAAGTTGTGGGTACCATCATTTTTGTCCAGGCCTGTTTCATGCATTTATTTTTTAAATAATTCCGTTGAAGCATGGATGAAAAGCAATGTCTGACTTTCATTGGTCAACATTTATATAATTTTTATTTATTATTACTTTTGTCAGATTAAAGTTATTTCTGTGACCATTATGAGTTTTTCTTTGATTTAATGAAGGGTACCAACAATTTTGTCCACGTCTGTAGGAGGTTTGTATTCTGTGTATGAAGACATTCTGTAGTTTATTGGAATTTTTTCTTTTTTTAAAGGCCAGGGATACCTTACAAAACAAGAGGAAAAATTCATACTTTAGCATCCCATGCTCAGTTTTTTGGAAAGCCAACACTAGGATTACCATTAGCTTTCAGCAGATGGTATTTTACCTCACAATATACTTAATGAACTTAACCTTGTACTGCTTAACCCTGGTCTTCAAGAATGTCATGAGATCTGTTTTTTTTACATGAACACAGATGAACACTTTTCCCTAAATGCATGCATTTCTGGCAATCTCCAATGTCCGACTTTATTTGCTTGGTAGAGCTAAATTAATAGCAGCCCTCACTCTGCATATAGTTGCAAAATTTGAAGAATATGCAAACTAAGGTTTGCAAATATCATTTTATGAATTGTCCAAGTGTGTTTATCCCACACAAAATTAATTGTTTAGTGAAATTAACAAAATTAATGGTAGTCTGTTATAAGAACATGAAAATCTTTTTGTTATGTTTCTGTGACAACAAACACAAGATTTTAATTTCAATGTTGCTGTACATGATAGAAGATTACATATCATGTTGTGATTTTTGAAGGATCCAAGTGCAGAGACTAAATGTGGCAGAACAAATGTTAGTTTGCCTTCCTGAAAAAAACTAAACACAAAGGAATTAATTAGTGAGGCAACACCTTACCCACAATTAAGCACACAGAGAAATTACCTGACTATAATAAGACCTCTTGAACACAGATGAAAAAGCAAATTATCAAAACACAGACAAAAAAATGTAAAATCATAACTCACAAACCCAAGAATTGCAGCTGTCTAAGCTTAAACATTGATATGTGCGTAGACTATAGAGATCCCTGAGATAAAATTTATTTTCTGTATGCATGGATTCATTTTCTGTATGTGTAACCTGCAGGGATCAAATAATTTACAGTTGTCACATTTTTTCTGAAAGTTTCATTTCCCCTCATAAACATTTTATCACTGTTTCTGAAAGTGAGTCACTGAGTGTGGTTTTGGTAAACTTATGGTCTTATTTTGAGATCATTCAACTTTGGCCTTCAGTATTGGGAGCTGTAAATTTGGTGTGCTCTGGTTATCAAGGTGACTGGAGCACAGAGAGGTCATTGAATGACCGCTGTGCTCTCAACCCTACTTGTCTGTCACACTTGCTGTGACCATAGCTTTGTAAATGGGGGGCACGCAGGTGACGAACAAAATACAAGAGCTGTGACAGCAAGGAAAGTGGGAACATATGGATGAAGTTGTCCATAAAGCCCTTTAAATATAATACATGAAGTCAGGAGGGTGAACTGGTTTGAAGGGCTTTCAGACTCTGCCATGTTCAAGAATAAGATTTGGGCATATTGTGTTTTGACGCAACAGGATTTTCACAAGGACATATTGGGGGTTATGACCCAAACTGAGATGAGCTTCAAAGTCAGAGAGAGCTAGAAAACAGAGGAGCTGATATGAATCACTTTGATAGTTTATCAAGCCACATCTTCTGTGCAGTGATGAACAACTTCAGATCTTTTTAGATGAACATATCTTTCAGGGTTCACAGAGTTTGTAAGGTATTTTTGGCATCAGTTCCTTGCGTTTTGCTGTTAGGCATGAGCTGGAAAGCTGTGATGTGCCTGTGACCTATGGCATAATGTAATGTGTTTGGAAAGCATTTCCGCTCTGCAAGGCTGGACAAGGTTTAATAATGCCCGCTCTAGCTAGTTCATGCTCATCCCTATCTGGGGTGATGCTGGCAGAGTTTCCTATGTAAGTTCTGCGCCAAATTTTACCCATTAATTCTCCTTTGAATAATAAAATCAGATGAGGTATATTATCCAGGGTTACCCCTATATACCTTGGAGTTACATTTATTTCTATTTTAAAGATATATAGTTATTTAGTTATAATGTGGATATATAGTGTTTCAATAACCTTTTTTGTTGGCTTTTCTAACTCACAGCTCATGGATGACTAGCATGAATAGGAGTCTGGCACATTCTATCCGTCTCATTGCACCCGCGCCCAGCCGCAACATGCTTGCTTACCCCTACAAAATGAAAAATCAATACATGTCTCCTGTCTCCTCCATCTTTTGCAGGACAATTGACCCTGACACCATGATCTCTCAGTGTGAGTGATATTATTTCCACTAAGCTGGGCCAGAGGTAAGAGGCACATTTTTCAGTGGGCAAGCAGGACACCTCTTAAGGCGCCTCTGTGCCAATGGCCAATAAAGTCAAGTGCAGGCCATTGAGCAAATAAATAGTTTTGTCAGGTTTAGGGCCTTTGAAGGCTTGATAAAACTGAAGGCATTTTTACCACATGTCAAAGTTCAGCTTGTTTTAAAATATAATTTACCACACACAGCAACAGTTGGAGCCATGATTTTCAAACTGTTGTACGACTATCACAGTTAGTACTTTAACAAATAAACACAATATGCCTTAAAGATGAATTGATGAAAGAAACTGTTTACTGATTTCCCAGAAAGTTCCTGAAAGAAAATAAATTAAAGGTAAATTAAGAACAAAGCAGATTGTATTCAGTGTTCCTTTCACCTCTAAACCTATAACATGGAAAGAATAGAGTAGAACATTCCTTTAATAGTTCCACAAGGGGAAATTCAGTTGTAACAGCAGTCAAGAACAACAGATATGAAACAAGTAATGAAAGTCACTCCAAGTATTTACAGATGAGAAAAATATTTACATAAGAATGTTCAAAAACAAGTGAAGATTGTGTGTAGTACTATGCACAACTTGGATCTGAGAATTATATCAAACCCAACTAAAATTACGCTGTTCCAATAAAAAAAAAAAGCTTTAGGTAATAATGTGCTCCAGTGACCATTAGCCAAACAAGCTCATAACAACGTTACTATGTGTCATGAACTTCTTTATACTGCAGCAACATGCTCACCTAAGGAGTTGTATGAGGAGGTATACAGTCATGGCAAGTCGTGAATAACACAAATATTAGTTTTCACAAAGTTTGCTGCTAAACTGCTTTTAGATCTTTGTTTCATTTCTTTCTGTGATGTACTGAGATTATTATGTCAGGCTGATTGGGTTACAATGGCAGACTTGACATGTTAAAAGGAGGGTGATGCTTGAAATCATTGTTCTTCCATTGTTAACCATGGTGACCTGCAAAGAAACGCGTGCAGCCATCATTGCGTTGCATAAAAATGGCTTCACAGGCAAAGCTATTGTGGCTACTAAGATTGCACCTAAATCAACAATTTATAGGATTATCAAGAATTTTAAGGAAAGAGGTTCAATTCTTGTTAAGAAGGCTTCAAGGCGTCCAAGAAAGTCCAGCAAGCGCCAAGATTGTCTCCTAAAGAGGATTCAGCTGCGGGATCGGAGTGCCACCAGGGCAGAGCTTGCTCAGGAATGGCAGCATACAGGTGTGAGCGCATCTGCATGCACAGTGAGGCGAAGACTTTTGGAAGATGGCCTGGCGTGAAGAAGGGCAGCAAAGACGCTACTTCTCTCCAAAAAAGACATCAGGGACAGATTGATCTTCTGCAGAAAGTATGGTGAATGGACTGCTGAGGACTGGGGCAAAGTCATATTCTCCCATGAAGCCTCTTTCAGATTGTTTGGGGCATCTGGAAAAAGGCTTTGCCCGGAGAAGAAAAGGTAAGCGCTACCATCAGTCCTGTGTCATGCCAACAGTAAAGCATCCTGAGACCATTCATGTGTGGGGTTGCTTCTCATCCAAGGGAGTGGGCTCACTTACAATTTTGCCCAAAAACACAGCCATGAATAAAGAATGGTACCAAAACACCCTCTAACAGCAACTTCTTCCAACAATCCAACAAAAGTCTGGTGAAGAACAATGCATTTTCCAGCACGATGGAGCACCGTGCCATAAGGTAAAAGTGATAACTACGTGGCCCGGGGACCAAAACGTTGAAATTTTTCTGAAAAAGAATGGCCAACACTGCAAATACTGTCTCTTTGCAGAAATGTCATGTAATTGTCAATAAAAGCCTTTGAAACGTATTAAGTGCTTTAAATTATATTTCAGTACATCACAGAAACAAAAGAAGCAAACATCTAACAAAGATCTAAAAGCAGTTTAGCAGCAAACTTTGTGAAAACTAATATCTGTGTCATTCTCAAAACTTTTGGCCACGATTGTAGTACTGTGTGTCTGAACGATTTATTGAAATTTAAATGTCAGATGTTTATATAAACATTTTTATGTAAAGCATCCATATTTGATTGTGACATCTTATTGGTGAGACCACCTGAATTTTCTACTTTGAATTCACCATTTTAAAGAACTTTTTCTATTCTATCCTACTTCCATTTAATCTTAGAAAGAAGAAGAATACATTATTAGACCATGTTCTTCAATCAATATTGCATTTTCATTGTACATCTTGTAAAATGTATGGTGTTGTAAAAAAAAATGTTTTCTTTTCTAATGACCTAAGACACTTAAAATGTCTGCTAATATGTCAGGACTTTACAGGAGTTGGTATTTACAGGGACTTACTACTCAGGGTTTGAAAGCCACTGTTCCTTTAGTTTTTTAGTTTTTCTTCTGATTAATCGTGTTTTTTTAACCGATATACTGTAAATAGAAGCCTGTGATACCAACTTTCTGCTGAGGTGTCGCACTTTGAGCTTTCTAACAGCCACATTTTAATGTATCGATATATACTCTGTCAGCACATTTCAGAAATTATGGGCTAGATTAAACAGCAACTTTGACCCACCTGTCAGAGGATACAAGCTTTTTTTTGCTGAGAGAGATTAATGCTTTGCTTTAACATTTTCTCCTGAACCTCCCAGAATGTTAATCAGAGTGCAGGAGCAGCAGCGGCAGGGAGATTGGTCATTAGGGAAGGTGAAACACATTGATTTTTAATTTTGACATGCAAATTTGTTTGCCACCCTATTTGTACAGTAAGCTGACCTGCTTGTGTTCTTCTCAACTCTTCTTAGCATCAGTATACTTTGTTTAGAAGTGGCAGATTAGTTTACTTTATAGGTAAGGTGGTTTAAGATAAATTTTCAATCTTAAAAACAATGTATTCTATATTCCATTTAAAACTCCACAACAACCTACCGGTAGTTTCCACGTTCAGTAAATACAATGACCTGATTCGTACAAAGGATACTAGAATCTTTTACAATATAAATGGCCATAACATTCTAAAATTATCTTCTGACATTGATGTAATTAGGCTTTAATGTGATAAACCAGCACAGTACCACAAGTAGTACAAAAGTAAAATGGAAAGTTATATACTTTTTAAAAATTGTTTAGCAGAGATCCAGTGTGGCACGTAAAAGTGATCACCCTGCTTTCCTTTGATACCCCTAAATAAAATCCAGTGCAACCAACAGTATAACTTATTCTCAGTATGAATAAAAATATTCAAATGTTGACAGTTGGAAAATATTAACTCTTCTTAGGGAAAATTTAGAGAATAAAAACTGTCAACAAAACCTATGTTCAAAATTAAAATAATTGAATTCAGTTTATGCACTGTATATAGTGTTAATTAACAACAGATGTCATCTCAAGACACTTTACGAGAAAAGTGATTTCAGTACATAGTACATAAATTCCAATCAGTTAAAAATTTTCTGTGTAAAGAATCCCAGCAGATTCAATACCATACAATACGTTTTAGACTCAACCATGAAGTAATAATATTTATTTGTCCATTATCAAGAACCTAAAATACAACAAGAGAAATTGAAAGGTCAATGCCCACTATCAGACCTCAATATTTCATCCCTGGCATAGTGTACCACCTGAAACGTGTCCACACCGATCAATCTATTCTGTGAAGGTAGCAAAGTCTCTTACTGTGAACAGGGGCTTGAAGGAAACAGATATCAGCCCTGTAGGGGAAGAACGCCCATTTTAATGAGTCAACAAACATTCATACAGACTGAGCACAATCAAAAAAACTCCAGGTGTTTTGTAAACTATTTGGCCTAGGTATTTGACCTTCTTCAGCACTGACACCCTCATATACATCTTTGTCATTTCCACTGCCTGAGGATTATCTGTTTAGCTATGAGGTTTTGGATTCTATAGGTAAGAAAGTAAAAGATGACTTACGTTACACATATTCCTTCAGCCTGCTCTGAGCCTCTGCCTGCTTCACTGCACAGCTGGATGAGCCGCATCAGCAGTTCAACTCTGCCTGCCGCTGTGATAGTTTCTTAGAAGTGTGTTAGCCATTTCAGCGAAGCAGATAACTCACAAAACCTGCAGTCTGTCAAGGCGTGTCACAAATTTAGCTCAGCCAGAGCGCCTGTGGCACTGTCAGGCAGAATTAGAAAAAAATTAAGACATCCATCCCAGAGACACTGTGTAGGAAGATAGAAACAGAAACAGGCAGCAGTAGATTGACATATTTGCCACATATTCACTTGAGCGTGTTCATGGGAGCACAAGTGGTGTCAGTGGCAGCACTTTCTCACCTCAGTGACAGTGAAAAAGGCTGTGATCAGTGCAGTGGAAGGCACAGCATGGTGGGGTTGGATTAGCTATGATAATATGATGACAGTAATTGAGCTTGTCATAATTGCTCAATCATTGAGCCTTTCCCCGGGGTCTGAGAGGCAACTGTTAGCTGCTGTACAAGCCGTCATTAGAGGCTTGTGATACCGGGATAATTCACTTACATCAGAACGAGTGACACTTTGATCATTCTGTGTGTCACTGAGTTAGGCCACAAGATAAGGGATAATTTTCTCTGTAATATTATTTATGATATTGATTTGTCTAGCATAAACATAACTTTGCAAGAAGAGGATTGGACCAGTTAGTCAGTGTTTTAACGTCCTTGCGAAAGTATTCATACACCGTAAACTTTTTGCCCATTGTGATGTTATGTTAAAAAATCAATATGATTCATCTCATCTAATGACCAATCTTCCCTTTACTGCTACTCCTGAACTTACATTCTTTGAGGTTCAGAAGAGGTCAATATATTAAAGCACCTTGCAAATGTATTCATACACTTGCACTTTTTCACATTTTGATGTTAAAGCCACAAGTTCTAATGTATGTTAATGACATTTTATGGGATAGACCACCCATCCATCCTTTATCTATAACTTCTATCCTTTGCAGGATTGCAAGGTCTATCCAGAAATTTGATTAGACTAATGCACAGACATGCTAAATGATCAGTTTTTTCTTAGAGCTTTATAAATAAAAACCTAAAAATGAGTTCTGTGTCTTTAACCAAAATTACCCCTAAACAGAAATGTCCTGGGGAAGTAAACTGACTCTGTGGTGGCTGATTTTTATTTATTTTTTATTTGTTTTGCAAATAGTGCTTTGTAGCACCAACCCGAAGTTAAAAGTTGACATAGTTTATGACCAGGATGTGTAGGGTCTGCAGATATTTTTGCTACCCTTTTACTGTCTATGTACAAGTACAAGCCCTAGTTTGAGGGAAATTTCAATCTTGATAATCTTCTCTGCAGACATAAATGCTCATTCCAGTCTGAACCTGTCCTGTTATGTTGATGAACCAAACCACACAGTGATAAACTAACACAAGACGGAGTGATAATGATCGAGTGGAAGATGACCAGCAGCTCCTGTGGAAGGTTGTACTTCTTAACTTACCAAAGAAAGGGCAGTCTCTGTTGGAACTGCTTCCAAATAGTGTCTTTGTGTTAGGACCATGTCAAGTCCTGAGAAAAGTTGTTTCCTAAGAACCAGGACTTCTCCATAGTAGACACAGTGTTATTGAGGATGATGAACGGAGGCAGTGTGGGGAGGTGTTCTCCAAAAGTCCACCGTCAACTCCACAGTTTTGAGCTGAGCTGGTTTAGTTCCATGGGGTTCTGAGCGCATAAGTGGACGAGGAGGACCACCTTCTGAGACTATCTCCATTATCCTGAATTTGACCAATAACAGGGGTATCATCTTCAAACTTCAGCAGTTTTACATACCAATCTGCTGAGATTCATTAAATATGTGTACAGAGAGAGGAGAACTAGAACACCCCCCTGGAAGGAGGTGGTGCTGATGCTTCTTGTACAGGAGACAATGTTCCCCAGTTACAGCACTGTGGACTGGGTGAATTTCTGGTGGAGGATGTCTGGGTTGATGGTTTTGAAGGCCTAGCTAAAATCCACAAACAGGATCCCCGCATACATCCCTGTGTGGTTGAGGAAATGCAGGAGAAAGCGCAGTCTCAAAATTAAATGCAGCATCCATCGATACGATTACACAGTAATGTTAGGGAGCCTGTGATGTCCTTCGGACGTCTCAACCCCAGTTTTTCAATGGATTTCAGAACCTAAGATGTAATCCTGTTATAGTGCAGTTTTTAGGGGCCGTGAGAATGTTGCAACAGTTGAAGCAGTAGGAAACCTCACATGACTCCAGGTTCTTGATAAGCACAAACGTCCATTTGCAGATGTGCTAAAGTGGCATAAATATACACCAAAATAGGATTCTAGAAAGTTTTGAGTCAAGTAGGTATGCCTCATTTTTCAGAGATTAATTTGTAAAATGTTTTGTAAATAATATATCCTTTTCATTCCACTACACAATATCCTTATGTTGATATATCACATAAAATTATATAAAGTACACTTAAATTTGTAGTTTTAATGTGCCAAAATTTGAAAAAACGCTAAACCTGAAAAAGGTATTATTTACAATACATTGATAAATTTTTTGATTACATTTATTCTTCCATATTGTATGTGTCCAAATATGTTCACTGACCTAAAAGATTACCACTAAAATGCATTTCCTTGAATCACTCAGTAACAACTAAGATGTCATAAACCGTCAGTACCTGTGCTCCAGTTATAACTCCTGAGCAAAGTCAAAGGTGCTGAGGAACAAACAAATGATGACTACAGTGGTGGCATAGATTATTAGGACACATAGGTGGCAATGACAGGGGCACCTCACAGAAGAATTTACTGCCAGATTTTCTCCATGAGAATCTGGACCCAAATCCCCTATGCCACAATCGAGAGGACGAAGACAGAAAAAAAAGAGACAGAAATTGGAAAAAACAGCTGAGGGTGTAAATAATTCATGCAGACAATATGACTTTTTTATGTAAATTCAGTGCATTAACCCTCTATTATAATGATGGACGACAGATACGGGTGATGTTTCCTTGGTAAGAGCTAATGGATGACCATCATAAATTCACTGCACATTTTATTGTGTTGCTGGGCAAAATTGTGCCTGCAGGCAACGTTGTTTACTTTTATGTCAGGGAGGAGGAGAAAAATCCCGCCGTCTTCAAAAGGAGAGATGGGGTAAAAGAGAATAGGGAATAAAAATAATGGGGCCCACACAGTGTGCCTTGCTCCATACCTTCTGCTATGTTTGGAGCAAGTGATCCCCCAACTGCCTACGTGTGGGTTCTTCCGCCTTCTTATCCCTTCTGTCTCCCCATTCCCTCGTCTTCTTCCTCCCCTCCAGCACTGTCTTCCTTGGAAAACAGCAGGGTCTGCTCACATTAAGCGGCACCACGCTCCTCCACGTTGATCCGATTGCAGATTGTCTGCCTTGCCAGTTACTTTTCAAAATTTGCGAGGTGTACAAAAAAACCTAATTTTTCTTCGCTGTCTTTTCTTCGCAGCTTACTTGCTGGGCATTGTGAGAGCATCTGCTACAGATGTTTTCACTGTTACTTCTTGAGCAGCAAATCCTAAAAAAAATACTTTTCTAATATCTATGAAAAACGCATGATATTTATGACTGATTTTGAAGCAAGTAAGTGAGCAGACAACAGTTTTTTGTTTTGTCGCTTAAGTTTTTACAACTGATGTAAGGGAAGAGGGCAGCACAAGTTTAATCAACTTCTGGTTAGCCAGTCTATCATTCCCCTTTCTGCCCTCTAGGTTGCCCTCAGGCCTTTCTCAAATCAACACTCGGCCCACACTCACTTCTCTTATTTTCAGTCTCTTTTCTCTCCTCCTCCTTCTGTGTCCCTCCTCCCTCATCTTCTCCCTCAAACCTTCCCTCCGTCTCTGATTTATCTTTTAATATTGTCTGCCTAATTAACACTACACCCTCATGTCTCATGTGTCTTGTTTTGGGTAGAGCTTTACCATACTAACCCCCCTCTCGCCTCTTAATATCCCAGTCCTTCGAATTTTCTTCTTAAATGTGTTTGAAAGAGTAGACTTGCTTGGAGCAAATTATTTAGAACCAAAGTGAAAAGCCAACATACATAAACACAGCACAGTCTTTAATGCAATTCACATCAACTGCCTTTAATTACTAACAACATAACAGAAAAAAATATTTTTTTTTCCCCCAAAAATCTGAGGGGCACATACATTAAGATATTTTGAGATTCTGTATGTTTGCACTGAACTTGAGCTTGTGTGCACTTCTAATTCTGAACTCAGATGCAAGGTTTTATTCCAAAAAATAGATTCACCAAGCAATGAGCATCTCTGAGCATTGATGCAATTTGCCCAAAATGTATTGGCCTGCCGTAAAATTTGCCATGTTTCTGTTAATCAGCCAAAACAGGGAGCTTTGTATTCTTCAAGATCAGAGCTGTTGTTATGTAAATCAATCACTTCCAACCCTGGTCCTCGAAACACACTACCTTACCTTGTTTTAGATCAGGGTGCTCAAGTCCAGATCTCGAGAGCTACCATCCTGCAACTCTTAGATACACTCTTAAACACACCTGAATCAAATGAATGCCTTTTAACAAACGTGCAATGTCACTATCACTGATCAGTGCTAAAAAGTGTCCACTGCAGCACAGAATTACAAGAGCTTGACAATGGAAGAGGCAGGAGTGGCTGCCACATTTCCATTTGCTATGTTGCCACATTTCTGTTTGCTATGTTGTTAGACACTGCTTTGCCAGCAACTGTTCCAATTTTAAAACGCCAATTTTTTGGTGATGTCTGCAGAAAGCATTTCCTACAGAGTTACAACCAATAAGCATGAGTTAACCACAGGTCCAATCCAGCGACTCTACTGGGCCATTTCTGAATATATACCCCAGGGCTGGTGTTTGTTTGATTCCTGAAATGGCCCAGGTGATTTTGATTGGGTGGGCAAAAACACTCTTTGTGGAAAGCTGGTGGTGATTGTGGTTAGGAGAAGAAAAATTGACAATGGTATAAAGCCTTACAACTCAAGTAATATATTTTACCAAAAATATAATTAATCCTTTCTTCTAGTGAGGTATGTTAGATCTTTGCTTTATAAATGCTAAAAATGTATACGTGTTCTGTTCAAACACATAATAAAAATAAACCAAATTAACTAAATGTCTACTTTCCTGTGTCCTTGACTTTGGGAGAAAAAATGGGGTTGATAATAAACAGATTTCCTATACAGTAAGTGAAATGAACTGTGATAACAATGTATTGTCTTCCTTTTTGTATTTTGATAAAGTTGGTTAATACAGCAATTTTTATTCCCAAATAAAACATTTAAAAGGGTCTTTCATTCTTATGTCTACAAATGCCATACTGAAGAAAATCTTTGACTCCGATGTTACAAATTGATGCTTCCTTTGGTCGGTTTTATGAAAGTAAAAACCTTATTGTCTTTCTCTTGTAACTACTTCTGTGTCTGCTTTTTGTGGTTGAAAAAGAGAACAACTGTGAACTGACATAATAATAGGTGCAAATGTATCTTATATGCTGGGCTTGAGTATGTGTCTGCATATATTAACTGCAATGTGCCTTGTAAAACTTGTACAGAAATGATGTAACTAAAATGAGCAAAACAGTTAGAAAAAATGGAGAACATTAGACATATCTGTTTATATAGCATTGTTTGTTATATAATGCAACTCCTTAAATCAGTTTGATGTTACATTTATGCATTATGTGCTTAATTGTGGATGATAGAGAAAGAAAATAGGATCAGGAACACATTAAAATCACACATAAACACATGAAGTACTTTCACATTCTGGCGGTACCAGTGAAGAGGAGTAGCAGATGGTGGCAACCAGCTGTTTTCGACAAAACTGGCAGTGGGCACACATTAACACACTAAAAGACTCACGTACACACTCATTCACACATAGACCATCAGCCCCAGGCTCCCAACTGGGTCTTCATAGGGTCATTCTGTCACCTTCCCCAAAGACATCAAGTTGCACCCAGGTTCCATTCTAGGGGTCACACACCTGCGTGAGGGTCCAAAGGGGAAATCTATGGGTGAATTTAGAGCACCTGCAGCTGAAACAGGTGAATACTACATCCTTTTAAAGAGGTGTGTGATTGCAAACCTACAAAACACCCCCCCTTCTCCCTCCCCCCGACTTTTACACACCTCACTGCAGAGTTAAATGGGCCAACTAAGTGGTTAAGGCAGAAGTCATATATGCTGCCCTGCATAACAGTGTCTTGCTAAACACGTAAGGATAATTACCACCCAGCTGCCTGGTGCCATGTGCCATAAAAGGTCCTCGCCTCAGCACTGGGTCCTCCGAGACTTTCCCTACCAGCCCACTGCTAATTTCCCAATTTGTCTGCCACATTTCCTTTCTCATTTTACCATGCTTAACCTTTTCCATCGGCTAATGCACACCTTCCCAGCCTCTTTGTCAAATCTGGGCCAAAATGATGCCTCCTAATGATTCACCCACCAGCGCAGTCTTTCTGTGGACTAAAATGAACAAACAGCAGCTCAAATGTCACTGGGGAATTAAATTAATAACACCATGTACATAAGGACTTAATAAAGTGAATTCATAATTGGCTTTGTTACAGCCATGAACAAACACCAGTAGGTATTTCGTTTATTTTATCTGTGTTTAAAGTTTCCATCCGGTGCCCCCTGGCAAAGCAGACACTTTGCACAGTGCAGGGCAGACTTTACAGAGCCCAGCCAGCCAAATGTCTGGGGAACCCATCTCCACTGACATTGCTGCAGGAAAACCCAGGCTTGGCATCGTTTCCCCTTTTTTATCTGGGGGCACTCTGAGGGTGTTTGTCTAGAAAAGAATAACAACTTGTTTTATTCATGTTGGGGATTGGAGACAGTGCGTCCCCCCTGAGAGAGGGGTTGATGGGTATTAGTGGGAGAAGGATAGTCCCTTTATACTGGGCTTGCAGGTTTCCTCGAGGAAGGTTTGATCCTAAGTGCAACAGGCGACAGATTTTTACCTCAATCTTTGAATTAATGCAAATATTTCTTCTCTATAGAAAACAAAAACACAAAGGGCAATATTGGATAAGCACTTTTTCAGTAATGCTTGCACTATATTCTTTTTTGTTAACTTGGTTTTAAATAATGCATTAGTACTCCAATCTATTTATTAATATAGCTTGTCAATTTATTTTTATGTTAAGGTATTTAGTAAACATTTTAGCCAGTGATATTTTTGTTTAGTTCCTAGGTAGTATACGTATATACTACCACTTGCATTTCCTCAATTTCACATTTTATATGATTCTTTGTTAGTCATTATTGCAAAATAGTTTTCGTAATTGACTTGGGATAACATTTAAAGTAATTGTTTTATTGTTGTTTGCAGGCTCATTCCATAAAAAGTGTTAGGCAAATAAAATCTTATTGATCCCCTTCAACTGCACAAAATTAAGAATGAAGTAATTACAGAATCCTTCACAGCTAAAAGTACTCCTGGTAAAGACATTTGAAAACCCTTTCATTACAGCATCATTTGAGACTGAACATTTTCTTGCAGTTCTACTTTAGATTGTTTTAGATAATTTGAATGGTGGATTGATTGCTGTCCTGATTGCTGTGCACCCACAAACTCACATAATTCCTTTTTTGGAGTGTATGTCCTCCAACAATGAAGTGACCCAGCCCATGTTTCCGGTTGGATCACCCCACTGTCAGTTTGAAAGAAAGCGCGCCAGTGGAAAGAAAAGAGATCTTCTGAGAGCTTTTCCGGCTGGGAAAAGGAAGAGATGCCACAGTCTTTAGATAGCTGCTCATACTGTTCTCCCTGAGCCTGGATAGTGGTTTTCTCCTTGTCTATGTTGGCCAGCTTTTGTCATCTCTGTTCTTTAGTTTACCCAGAGCCTCAGCAGTGAGTATGAAAGAGTGAAAGATGAGCTTCCTGCTGAATTCTTCTATCTTAATGCCTCCACTCTAGCCTAGCTGGTGGGGGCAAAAACCATTTCACTCTTGTTGGTGTCAGCAGACATGTTGGGAATCTTATCCAGGAGATTGTAGATAATGGCCCTCGACTCCTTGTAATCAATTTGGAAACCTTCAAGCAGTGGAACAAACATCTCAAGTTCTCTGACACCACCATCATCTGTGGCTGGGCAAGAGCGCTATTGACGTTGTGAACAGGAAGCACCTTGTTATAAGTAACAAAGCACACTTTTATTGCAGAAATCTCTGCCCCATCTTCGCTGGGCAGCTTTTCTAGCAGAGTTTTGAGCTCATTATGTATCAGTTTGACCAGTCTGCTTTTAACATAAGACCATAAAAATATATACAGGAGCGAATTGGGAAGATTGCTGTTGTTAAAATAATCAAGTGTGCCAATAAAGTCATGGGATCCTACTGAAAGGTCAGCCCTCTAGTAGAAGTCCACCCTACAGCCCTTGTGGTACAAGTGTTGAAAGTAGAAGGCAGACACTTCACTGACAATTGCAGAAATGGTAATTTGTAAGTTTCTTTATCTATTTAAAAAAACAACACTTCTATCTACACATCTTGCTGCATTTTTGACCTCCATCAAACAAATACATTTGCTGCACCTTGCCTTGCCTTCCAATACACTCGAAAAGGAATTAGGAGATGGCAGTGAGTTTGTGTTCGTCAATGTCCAAATTTGTCAATGTAAGAAGACAAATTTGGGCCCTCCACCAACCTCATTTTTTTTTATAATCCAGGGTGTTTTAAAACTTTTTAATTATTGCTCTCACTGTTGATAATAGAACCGTTTAAATCAGTAGCAGTTTTCTTGTGATCATGTCCAAATGGTCTGCATTTTTTGAATAGCATGTTTGCTTGTCCTTCCCTTTTGAAGAAGATTAAATAGAATCTCTGATCAATTCTTGATTTATTTGTGTTTAAGATTATACTGTTAGTACAATGTTAATTTATTTTAAGACTACCTATCTTCAGTGTCAGTGTCAACAAATCAAAAAAATACAATATAAACATCTGTTTGGCAGACTTCTCGACAAAAATGGCAGCCAATGTGAAAAAACTTGCTTTTGAACAGTGAGTCTGACATTTTTTTTTACGTGTCCTGTCTAGAAGTTTGCTACTAGAATTGGTGTCTGAGTACCAAGTACAAGCCCAACAGATTTACTTTCCCAAGCAGAGCATTACAGCTTTGCTATAATACTCCACTTGATATATATGTATGAGAAATCGTTATTAGGGATTACTGTGAGTTTAATTTCTTGAAGTTATGGACACGAAATTTTTATAAGAAGGAAGAAAGAAAGAAGATGAAGAAGAGAAACAGGACTGGTAGAAGTGTGAACTGACAATACAAGATAGGGAGGCAAACAAAGAACACACGAAAACATCCCAGTCCTCCACCTCTGTTGGACGGCAGAGAAGTGGGAAAAACAAACAAAAAGTATGACATTTAAAAATCAGGACGTGCCCACAAAGTCAAGCCCTTTTTACTCTTCTTTCTTAGCCTACACTGTATTTGTATCTAAGATAATTAAAATACTAATCATTTTACTATTAATTAAGCAGTTAAGTTCTAGTTAAGCTTGTATTAGTGTTGCCATTTGGCAGTATAAGTGACAACCCTAATGGGGACTCTAAGAAAAAGACATTAATTGGGTTTGGCAATTCCATTTCCACCACCAACTCTCCCTGTACACACCCGCTAGCCCATCAATAATTTATCTAATTACTGATATTGTGGCATGAGTCACTCTCAATTTTGGAGACAAACATGATTATTTAATAATAATAATGCTTCCAAACATATGCAACATCTCCTGCCCTGCCTTTCTCCCCTCAATTTTTAATGATTTGATGACACAATGGGCAAAGGAGACCTCAAAGAGCCCAACAAAAGAAGTCCATCAGTGACCTTTACATGGTAAATGCTAGGAGAAAAACTGCAATAATACAAAACCGGCTTTTGAATATGTGAATGTGTGAGTCTGTTTGTGTTTTTGCATGTTTGCTTTTCTGATAAATAGGAAGTCTTTGGCAGCCTTTCATCGAAGGAAATTGGGAGGGCAGCAAAAAGGATGTGGTTAGATGTGGGCATCTGACTGCTATCCACATCCCATAATGATCTCAATAATAACCCTGACATAAAAATAGTGTGTGATATGGCGATATGAGTGAACGACAGTATATATGGTGGTGTATGTGTGCTCTTGGCTCGGATTATGAGGAGCAGTAAAACACAGAGCAACTCAGTGAATATGCTGGAGGTAAATGAAGTCCCACAGGGGTAATATCCACCTCACTGTAATAATTCTGCCACTGTCAAAAGCCAGGTTATTTGCGCTATGTGTGTGTGTGTGTGTGTGTGTGTATGTACAGTATATGTGTGCGTCTGCGTGTGTTCAGGAGTTCGTCTGCTGGAAGTTTTACACACATGCTCTCCACTTCTGCCTCAGAAGCTGAATCCAACTTCCCGTCTTCTTCAGTGCATGGCAAGCTCGACAACTTGGAACTACCTCGGTAGTCAGCTGAGGCGAACAGGGGGAAGGAGTCATTCACCCAGCGTGTGTCAAGCATGAGTTGACTATGAGAATGGGCACAGAGGCGAAGCAAAGTCTATTTCTGTCTCGGATGAGCGGGGATGGTCAGGGAGGAGAGCGAAGACTTCCCACTGAGGGAGACACTGGCTTTCATTGTGAGCTCCAGGGCTATGGGGAGCAGTGATCGGAAGGATGGATCTGTTAAATAAGTGTGTTCCTGCACTCGCATGTTCCTCTGCACCCAAATACAATGAATGACACTCATTAGCCTTGCGTAGCCTTGCTGGCTGCAGTGCCCTGCGGCAACAAGGTCATATACAAGGTTGTGAGTCGATTACATGGTCACACACTTGCTGACCAGTGTAACACATACCCCAGATGGCAATTTTCCTTGGATTTGTATATACTCCTAAGAATAAAAATAAACACATATTTAAAACTGATTCCTCAAGCTTGCTATTTTTTAAAGAATCTGTTTTTTTACTATTATTATTAGCCACTTTTCAATTATACATCTACTTTTTAAGCCCTCAGTCAATAAATATTTTATACTCTATATAGAATAAATCCCATGTGGAAACCATTTATAGCCTATTGTCTCAATGATTGGCAGTCATCATTTCGTATTTTTAAGCTAGAAGCAAGAATATTTCACTGTTTCCAAAATGTTACTCTGAAGCACTGTTTACACATTACTCATTAATTGTGTCATGTTTTTACTGAATTTAATGCAAGTACATTTTTAAATGACACTTTAACTATTCTTGGCCTTTCCGAGATTTTGAGAAAGAAATTCATACCATCATTTTATCTGCACTCCCCTATCATATTATTCAATACATTTATAATAGCCCAGGGTTTGTCAAACTTCCTTTAAAACTATAGATGCTATGTCGAGATAAGCACTCAGAAAAACTAGAGGTCATGAAATGCATTTGAAAATGTGTAAGCAAAGACAAGCAAAAGGAAGAACACTTTATGCCTTTGTTGATTTGTGACATTAAAGACAAAATTCAGGGGTGGGGTTTTTTCAACCTGGACCTTATTTTTAGCATTTATTACATTCATTTACTCATCTATGACAAGTTTGGAGCCACTTGGAGTCCTTTGGAGGAAGTTTATATCCAGTCGTGATCAGGGATATAAACCAAAATGCTACCCTACTTTCTCTCTCCCTCACAGCTGTTGGTTGAATCTCTGCTGAGTGGGCCCTAAAACCTAGGTGTGGCTGGATCCAGACTGACATAAAAAAATGTTTCCATCTGAATTTCAAGTGGAGTTTGTACTTTTAGAATCACATGGTTAGCCAGTATATGCAAGGATGTTCAAAGATAACCCTATCATAGCTTTCTTAGTTTTTCTGCTTATTGTTCATGTTTGAAATAATTCTGTAGCCTATTAAATACCTCATACTCTGCCTGACAGGGCACAGTCCATAAAAATATCCTGAATTCGGGTTGTTGATTGTTAATGTTGCTGCATATAAACAATGGAAAACCTGCCCCCAAGCTGTGATTTTTTATCATAATTCAAATTTTTATTTTGTAGTTTTAATTTTATCCCGTTTTGTTTACCTTTAAATTACTGTTTTACTCCTGTTATTTTAGATAAAAAATATGCAGTACTTGGGCAGTGCTTAAAATGTTAAATTCTCTACAAAACTAAGTAAAAAAATAAATTCTTTACTAGATATTTTTTAAATTTCAGCAGCACACAAGACAATGTATCAACAATTTTAATTTGTTTTTCCTATTTTATTTCTCACTTCATGTTTAAAGTGTTTACACCCCCCCCCAAAAAAAAAAGATTTATAAGAATAAACACTCAATGTAAAAACCCTATGATTAAAAGAAAACATCAATGTGTTAGTAAGCTTTAACTTTAAATTGAAAATGAACAAGCTTTAAACTTATAAAGCAACAATATGTCAAACAGAAATCAATCACATTCTAAATAGTTCTGTTGCCTTTACCTGCAACTATGTATGGTGCCTAAACTTTATACATGAAAAGCTCTGTGATTATGCTTTTTGGTGCAATGGAAACAAAATTATTTATAGCCTTCGTTACATAAGAAAAGCTTTGTGAATGGCCTTTTAGATCTAGAGAGTTTGCCACCCAAGGCATGGTGGCCCAGAGAGCAGTAGAACAATTTAACATCTCTATCTGTTAAACAGCTTCCTATAGAAGCTGTTTTTGTTTCTTTAAGCAGTCTGTAGGTTATCCTCCATAGGTCAAGATCTAAACCCCAAATCAACAGATTCAAACCACAACTGTTTTAAAGAAGCTTTACACTTTTTTGTTTTACTTTTTTAAAATAAATGAACTCCAACTCTTTGAGATTTAAAAATGTTTTGCTATTACCCTAGTCTTGAGCTCCTTCAACAAATTAAATTCAGGACACTGCTCTTAAAGGGAGAGGAATATGTTGATTAAATTAGAAGATTAATCCAAATCTAAATCTACCAATGGAGTGAACCATTTCGGACTTGACTGTGCGACAATTAATCAGATTCTACATCCTAAATGTCCCAATAAAAATATTTATACTCCCAATAAAAGTACTAAATGTTTTTTTTGTTTTTTTTTCATATTCTTCTGAAAATGTCCTTACGATTGTGGTAAGTTTTTTTGTTTGTTTGTTTATCAGGTGGATGTTAGGAAATGCTAAATAAATTCCTCGCCCATGGCACACTTCATGTAAGAACCAATACTGAATGATGTACTTTTAATTTTTAAAATAAATTTAAATGTCTCCTTGAATCTCAAGATTTACAGCAGACTCACACATACACACACTTTGTTGTTTTGGTTTCTTATTGTGCTGTACACCTCTATAACTTTACCTTTTCTCTTTTTAACAAATGTTAATGTTTTCTTTACACCCACAATAATCCGGTGCATTCTCGGTCATCAAGACATAAAGAAAAACATTTTATTAAGAAAACTGAATATTGCATTTTATTTTTTACATGATTTATAAAATAAAGTTGAAAATATTCTTCATAAAGAATTGATTCTCATCTAAAAAACTCACAACACTTGGGCATAAAACTACCTCTTAGGGAAATAATTGTATTAATGTATTTAGTGACCTTACTGACCTTTCTTCACATGCCACATTTACACGAAATATTCCACCTCTTCATCAGGAATATGTATGAAATTGATATGCTATAAGCATGTTTTCTGGCAAATAATCTCTCTCTGTTCAGGTCATCCACATATGTCTTCAAGTGTCGCCTCAGGCAAAAATTCAGAATCTTTTTTTTATTCTGATTTGTGCAACAAAATATTTCCACATTCCACAAAAGCTTTCTATTACTGTGTGATATTTCCATTTGCTGAGACTTTAAACTTTGGGCGATATTTATTCTCATCAACGAGCCCTAAACTGCCTTTAGGGAACTTTTATTTACAGAAGCAACCTAGAAAGTCTTAAATCAATTATTTGTTATTATTGTTACTTTTTATGTGTTTTCATGTGCAGCTGATGTTCCTTGGTATTAGTGTTTTATCTGCTTGTAAGGAATTGGATCTCCTCTTAATGTGCTTATCTGGTCACTTCTGCCATAGCCATTGTTTATTGGACATTTGTATGCCCTTGCTTCTCTGAATTTATGAGTGCATTTGTGTTTGGGCTGAAGTCATCTGACTCAGGCTCTTGCAGAAACACAGGTGAGGCTCTGTCTGAAATTAGTCTCAGTGGGAAGATGGGCTCCATCAATGAGGTCTTCTCTGTATGCCAGCAGGCCCAGCCCACAGCTGCCCAGCCACAGTGGTTGTCACACTGAGAAGCACATGTCGCTGAGGAGGAGACATTAATTGCCTTGGAGCTGTGGTAGGACGCTCACTAGAGGAGCTCAGGTGCACCTTTGCTGCTGCCTTGCAAATGACATGCAGAGTGTTGGCTGCAGTACCTCCTTCTTGTGAGTAATTGACCCTAGGGATCTGCCTTGCAGTACACCCACCCTCCTTCCTGCTTCCTTTGCGTTCCTCTTTCCTATTCCCCCTCTGTTACCTCCAAGACAGGAGAAGCTACCACATGACCGGATGGTCATGACCCACAGACTCCTTTCACCCTGTCTTAGGCTCTTTCAAAAGAGCTTTTGTTGTGCGAAAATCTGTTCCCCTTAAATATTCTGTTCCCCCTGGTGTTACGTCCGTATGTGTTCCCTAACCCTTTGTCGTTTCTGATTGGCTGATCAGTTGATTTCTTACTACTCGTAACATTCGAGAACATTTGCCTAACCCTAAGTAATTTTCTAATCCTAACATTGGAGGAGCATTACCTAACCACATCTTGACTATTTTCCTAATCCTACTATTCGGGAACCAGTGCCTAAACGGAGGAACAGAATATTTCAGGGGGAACAGATTTTTGCACTTCACCTTCAGGACTTGGTATGGTTACTGGTCAGTTGTTTGCAAAAAACAACATGGATATGCCACTTCTTGTCTTTTTGTTAGCGATCAGCATTTTGGGCTTCCGATCCTGATCCGATCTTTTAACCTGAAATCCGATCCGATTTCGAGTCCCCTTCCGATATTTTGCTTTCAGTATTGAAATGTATAAAACTGTAATATATATTTTAGCAAGTAACTCTACTTTTTAATAAGACTGATATCATTATTAAGCATTACCATTATTGCTGCAAATCCCGTGAAATCAAAATCTTAGAGAATTAAAGTCAAATTCAGTTTAATATTTCAGACAAAAGTAAAAGGCAAGACACTTGATTCAGTATAATTTTTTTTAAGTATTTCCGGCAGGCTATATATACAGCCTATGGTGTGAACAATGCTAATCTTACACTTTCATGGGATAACATTCAACATATTGTTGAGTAAATATTGTTAGAATGCTCACATAGTTCTAAGTTTGTAAGTTGCAGTATTACTTTTGGTGTTTTCACTATAAGGCCACGTCCACACTAAGCTGGCTAATGCCTTAAACGTATAATTATTTAGTCTATACCCCCCTATCGTCCAAACTAACCCGGCGTCGTTTAAGGTCTGTGGCCGGATAACTATTAACCGGGTAAGAGAGCCGTGTAAATCTTAATTCAACGGCTAAGCAAGCCAGTGTGGAAAGCTTCCCCGGATAATGAAAGGAAGTGGCGTAGATGAATGCTACGTCAATAACAATACGACACTACAGACAAAGACAACGGCGAAGAGTAATAAATCGATCTCGTCGTCTGTCCACACCAAAAACTCTCTCTTCTTCTGAGCAGCTATTGTTCTCTTCGGTTAACGGGACAAGCAGATATGTACTGTGCTGTAGAGCTTCTTGTATATATTATGTAGGCACTGGCGTCACGTAGGCTATACGCGTTTTCCGTTCGTCTTTTCGCGCATGCCCAGTATTTGCACAGGTCTGTATGGGATTGCGCAATCATGGGAACTTAAATGGACCTTAAACGGGGCGTAAATGCTCGTGTTGAGTGGATAACATTAGGCCTACATCTTAGGCACATTTCTAAGCTGAGTTCTGTTCTTATTAGATTGCATCTGGAATCTGTAATTCATGCTTTCATCACCTCATTCTTAGATTATGCTAATTCTCTACTGCTTGGTGCTAGCAAATCCATTATTTCCCAGCTGTAGCTGGTTCAGCACGCAGCTGACCAGTTTTTAACATGCACCAATAGGAGAGATCACATAACCTTATTTCCTAAATCACTTCACTGGCTGCCTGTTCCATTCCAAATTAATAAAAAAAAAATTTTTATATAAAGCCTTACATGGTCTTGCCCTAATTTATTTGTCGGAGTTTATTAAGGCCTATCATCAAATTTAGGCACTGAGTTCAGCATACCAACTACTCTTGGTTGTCCCCAGAATGAAATGAAATGCAAAATGTGCGGTGAGAGGGCCCTTGTTCGCTGCGCCCCGAAGCTCTGGAACGACTACTTGGCAGGCAGTCGTCCTCCGTAGAGGTTTTTAAGTTATGTCTTAAGACGCATTATTTTAACAATGCTATCCTTCGATTAGCCTCTTTTCCGTGATAATCTGAATTTCTTTTTTATTTATCTGCTGTCTGATATTTCCATTTATGCTTTTATTACTCTTATTTTACTGTGCACCACGTTGTTTGGCCAGTGGCCGTTGTGAAAGGGCTATATGAATAAAACTGGAATGGTATGGTACATCTGGAACAAAGTGACAGAAGAATGCAAAACCGCAGAGACATTGAACTCTTTTCAATATAAAAGAAAACTTACCTATTTAGACATTCTTATGAGTAACTGATACTATTATTGCCGATACTATTATTGTTGTTTTTAATAAAATTTTGTTTGCTTTATAAATGTCCGTTTAAGCTTTCTCTTACTGATTCTGTTTTTAAATTTCACATTTCTGTAATTATGTAAAGCACCTTGAATTACCTTGTGTTGAAAGTGTGCTATACAAATAAAATCACCTTGCCTTTCTTTGCCATGTATTAGAAACTTTTCTACATCTAGAGTGTTAGTGGATAAAATGTAAGCTCTTCTAAGATCGGCAGAAAAAGAAATAAAAACAAACAAAACTGGGCTTTGGCTGCAGTATGGATGCTGCTCTGGACGGACATAGTGAAGAAAGAGCTCAGCTAGAAAGCAAAGCTATTAATTATTACGGTCCATGCATGTTCCAACCCTCACCTGTGGTCATCTGATTTGGATCATGACTAAAAGAAGAAGATTAGGGCCACGTCCACACTAAGCCGGATAATGCCTTAAACGTACAAGTATTTAGTCTACACCCCCCTATCCTCCACACTAAGGCGGCTTTGTTTGTGGTCTGTGGCCGGATAACTATTAGCCGGGTAAGAGAGCCGTCTAACTGCTAACTGTTATCTCAACGGCTAAATGAGCACGTCTGGACGCAACTTATCCGGTCACCGGCTAAATCAGAGCAGCGACGTCAATCAAATGCTGCGTCTTAAGTTGATGACGACAACAACGCGACACCAGATGATGACAACATCAAAGATGGAGACGAGTCTCGCTATGCTACTGCTTCTTTTGCAAATTCAGACGTTTGCAAAGTTAACCCTAACCTACTTGCGGATGAGAAGGCGACACAGGAGGTGATCCAGGAGTGACAGTGACAAAGATTATGGGGGGTCAATATGTGTTCTTTTTGTTTTTCCGCGCGCATGCCCAGTACATGCATAGGTCGGCATTGGATTGTGCAATCATGGGACCTTAAACGGGGCGTAAATGCTTGTGTTGAGTGGATAACATTAGGCGTCTAACTCCCCATATAACCTTATCCGGCTTAGTGTGGACATAGCCTAGGATTGCAAGCGACTGAAATGAGCCACTAAAGTGGGGTCAGGCTTCTGATTAGAATGCCTCCTAGATGAGTGACAGTTTCCTGGTATGTCATAATGGGAACAAATGCAGAGGAAGACACAGGACTGTTTCAATCCATAACCAGACCGTCGAAATGGATGGATGAATTTTAAAAAGGCAATCACCTGTGTATTGTTTTGTTTCTGTTTCCATTTTCCTTCATTTTTTTCTGAATGTCCTGATTGTTTACTTTATCCTTTTTTCTTCTCTGTGTTTGCCTTTTAGAGCAAAGTAAAAGTAGGTAGTGCACGACTGGTAAGCCATTTGCAAGAAGCCTGCAGCTGAGATCACCGCCCCCTGACATAATATGAAAGGTGTTGCAGAGAATGACACTGTTAATCTTGAAGGATTACTTTCTCCTCGAATAATATGTCACAAAAAAAGTCTATACTTTTACTAATGTACTCTGTGCGGATCCTATATCCTGTGCCTCTCTGCTACAATTGATGTGCATGTGTGTACTTGCTTTTTGTGTGGGTGTTCATATGTTGAAGTGGGCCATCTGCTTGGATGTTTTGTGTTTAAAGATCTGCTTACATTTGTATATTTGCAAATGTGAGATTAAATCTTAACACAGAAGAATGTGTGTGTGTTATCTGTAGCTTTTAACTGGTTGGAAGCAGCTTCTTTGGTGAAGAGGCCAGCCACACTAGCAGAGGGCTGTGCTTTAGTGCATTTCATGCTTAATTCTGTGTCAATTAGTTGACTGCTACCTTCCCTCCAGCAAAAGAGCAGGGAGAGAAACGCATGCCCACAGAAATCCTCTGGCTTTGACAGGCGCAGTGTTCAATCATTTATCCCAGAGCCCGGGGCCACGGAGCACTGTCAACAAACATTCCATTGAAATCATATCAAGCCTCTACTGTTCCCTCATTTTAGTCCTCTCCCTGCTCTGCCTCTCACTCTCCCCTTCTCCCTCTGCCTCTTTATCTCACATGTTTCCCTTCCCTTGGCTTCAACTCTTTATGTACTCCTACCCACCTTCACTTTTCTTTGCTTCTTTCCCCTCAACGTTCACCCTGTGGGTTTTTTGGTCTCTTTAACGCCTTCTTTAAGCTGTGTCTGCCCTCCCAGGACTTGGCAGCAGAGTGTTAATTTGTTAAACTGCGCTCTATTAAATATAAGTTTCGCCCCTGACTTGGCACAGAGTCAAGTTTTGATCAGATCTAAAGACGAGTAATAACCAAAACCAGAAATTCATAGACAGTGCATTATACAAGTCTTTATGTTGCTTGAAACTTTCAAATTTCACAAACTTCTTTGGATTTTCTGTGATAGGCCAACAAAAAGTAGTGCATATCTGTGAAGTGGAAGGTTTTTAAGGGTATTCACCAATACACTAATAAAAGTATAGAAACCGTTTTGTTGAGGTCACAACTTCAAGTGCTACATTTATTGCCACATTCTTTGGAAATTTAGTCCAGCTCCTTCAAATTGGCTGAAGAGTGTCTGTGAATAAAATGTTTTGGTCTTATTAGAAATTTTCAGTTGGACTAAGGCAGGACCAGAGTGGGACTCATTTTCCACCCTGGACTTTTACTCATTGGAACCCACTTAATATCATAAACCATTTTTATTAAAATTAGGGATACACCAATACCGTTCTAATATACTCGTATCAGTTCAAGTTGAGTGATACCATGAACCAATACTTAAAATGCGGAAAATCTGCAATAAATTCATAGAAAATATTTAGTTTTCATTTCAAAATTTAGTTTTGTGTTCATTTTTATTAAAATTGTATTTGCTACTGTGTCTAATTCACAGTTGTTTGTTTTAACAAGCAGAGAAGAAAATAAAACCTGTCTTCCAATTCATTGCACTTTTTTGTTTGGTAGAAGTATTGGCATTGGTACTTGGTATCAGCAAGTACTCCGATCTAAGTATCCTTACCATATAAGTTTGAAAAAAGTGGTTTCCTGACATACCTAAATACAATCATGTAATTATAACCTTACATGTTAAAGCTACAACAGGACACTGTTCTGTAAAGCCTTGTACTTAGGAGTGTTTTTTTTCTAAAGAAATTCAAATTCAGGATAAACAGGAGTTAATTACTTCACAAGGTAGATTTTAGCATGCGTTCACATTATTCTTTAACATCAGCATCTATATTATGATTGGCTACCTCTGAAATTAGTCCCTGAGTAAACTGCTCTAAAACTCTGTATCCTTGATATGCCAAATATGTGTATGCCAAATAGTATGAGACTACACAGAACTAAACATTTTCCCCTACAGGTTTAAAATTTTTCCAAGCTACTTAAAAAGACTGTTACTAGCAACTCATTTTTGCTTAACTGCATATTTGGCAGATTAGTAAGACACTGCTTGCCATAGACCCAGTCCTTGCGGCCCAAATATCAGACCAGCTCACTGGGAAATGTCCTGGTACCCCAGATTAGTCACTCGGGTCCTGGACTAAGGTCTAAACTTTCTCTGGGTCATTTAAACACAAAAGAATCCATCCATCCATCTTCTTCCGCTTATCGGGTCGCGGGGGAAGTAGCTTAAACAGAGAGACCCAGACTTCCCTCTCCCTGGCCACTTGGGCCCAGCTCCTCAGGAGGAATCCCGAGGCATTCCTAGGCCAGTCAGAAGACAAAGAGTGAGTCCTGGGTCTTCCCCTGGGTCTCCTCCCGGTGGGACGTGCCCGGAACACCTCAGCAGGGAGGCTTCCAGGAGGCATCCTGACCAGATGCCCGAGCCACCTCGACTGGCTCCTCTCTCTGTGGAGGAGCAGCGGCTCTATTCTGAGACCCCTGCAGATGACCGAGCTTCTCACCCTATCTCTAAGGGAGACCCCAACCACCCTGCGGAGAAAATTCATTTCAGCCACCTGTATCGGTTATCTCATTCTTTCGGTCACCACCCGGAGTTCATGACCATAGATGAGGGTAGGAACGTAGATCAACCAATAAATCGAGAGCTTTGCCTTTTGACTCAGGTCTCTCTTCTAGCTGTAGAACTCTGCAGTTCCTCCATAGTTACTATAGACCTGTTTGCATATTCTCTGATTAATGCTCTTATTGTTCACCATCAGATTAGGTGGATCCATGTCAGGTTTGCCGTTGCGCCATGCTCTTTTCATTTTAGGAGGATAATTGAAGAGTTCTCTTTGTTTTTTAACAAACCTTTGTGACCTTCCCAAAACATCTGTATTTATAGTTAGATTAGATTATTTATAGATGTTTTTGGTAAACTATAAGTAACATTACTTATTATTACATATATTTACGTTTTTAAGCATACAATATTTTTATTTTTATTTTCTATGATTAATCATTTGGAAACCAGTGACTTGATCTTATAGTGAAGCTACTTACCAAGAATTCAGTTTTTTACCATAAAAAACACTGTGTAGCAATTTGTCTTTTTATGTTTTGTTTAAAAGAAGATACAGACACTGTAGTTTGGAATACACAGGCCAATTAGCTCCCCAATCTCTGTGCTTTCAGTTCCCCCCTTCTTTGCTTTTTGGCCCCGTGGTACGCTAGAAAATATGCTGATTTAAGAGATTCTGCAGGTAAAGGTGGACAGAGGCCAAATATGATTTTTTTTGGCTTCCTCTGCTCTGGGCTACAAACATTCATGCAGAGCATGAGAGGGAAGAAGAAAAAATAAGAGGAATCTTGCATTTTATCCCCTGAGTATTTATCCCGAGAGAAGCTGAAATCACCTGGGTATTTCTGTGGTGTAGAGTAATAAATAAATGCATTGGGTTAATTATTAAATACAGCCTAAATGAAGACAGATATCATCCTCTGAAGGCATGTTCTATCCAAACTCTTCATCTTAACTCAGGATGTTGTTGTTTGTTTGTTTGCCCTGCTGGTGGTCAGGAGACATACACTATAAATCTTCATATCTTTCTTCTGTCAACTAAGACAAGTCATTTTATGTGCAGATTTGGTAGCTCTGTTCTTTTTCTACTCAGAGTCCTGCAATAGAATCATGCTTTACTGCAGTTAACGCTGCAAGTGTTTTGAGATGTGTCTCTCGAAACCTTGCTCATATAAAGTTTGAGATCTTTAAAACATTATTCCTTGCTAATGGCTCAGTCACAGTCCAGTTGGATGGAGAGCATCTGTGAACATCAGTTTTCAAGTCTAGCCACATATTCTCAGTCAGAGGCATAGCACCAAATGCTGGGGCCTGTACGCTCTAAATGTCAGTGGGACTCTGAATGTCACTCGCAATGTCACATGGGAAAGAGGGGCATTTAAAAAATAAAATAAAAAAGGTTTAATGCAACAATCAGATCTGAATTAAATTCATTAATTCAGACTCCTGACCAAGCATAAATATGTGACGAGTTGGGTACCCACCTCGCGTCATTTTTTGACAGGTTGTATTGTTGTGGTCCTTTATTGTAAACATCCGAAGTTTATTTTGTTTCAGAGCCGTTCGATCTAGCAGAATATCATACCGTACGTTGAGTTATGTAAACAATTTTAACCAATCCACAAGTTTTATGTTCTACCCTTAAGGTCACAGAAGCACAAAAATACATTATTTTTAACAAGCAAGCACGTGAACGGATCCCTGACGGATTACTGACGTCTAGGGATCTGTATAACATACAACGGGAGCACCGAGCGCGTCAAAAAATGACGCGGGGGGAGTACCCAACTCGTCACATATTTACGCTTGGTCAGTGTGTCCATATGTGACGAGCTGGGTGTGAGGATGTGTTGGCTTTTTCAAAGATGTCTCGTCCATGTGCAATTTTATTTTTGTTGGATTAATTGTAGAGGATTTTGTTTTACAATCAATATAAATCAATCAATATAAATTACAACTTTAAGAACAAATCATAGTAACTGATTCATTGTTATGCTAATAAATAGATTAAAATGAAACATTTTTGGATAGGTTTCTGGCTGTTGAAATTTTATATTTTAGAGAAATAGCCAATAAATTGTAAGTTAACGTTGCATTAAATCTCTTAGTGTGGTTTGATTGTTGTTCAGACAAGCCCTGCAAGCCAATCCAATTAACTATTTGTCTTCCCACTCCTAAATTTGTATTTAAGTGAGCAGATAGTAGTGTAAAGGTGTTTAGGGTTCATCGGCAATATCCCCATACAGTCACTTTGGAAAGAAAATATTGAAAACACATTGTTGGAAGCTAAACAACCAGACCTGTTGTTCTCAGCATCGTCATTGTGTTAGATCACACTGCATCTTGTTAAGTCACGGCAAGGTAATTTTACTGTATAGCACACTTTCAACACAAGGCAATTCAAGGTGCTTTACATGATTAAAATTAGAACACAGAAAAGAGAGCATAAATCACTTTGAAGATTAGCCTAACTTATAGAAATTATGCATTAATGTGTTTATTGTGAATAAAGCATTTCAAACCTAACATATGACCATTCTGGATGATCCCCTCACTAAAACAACCACACTTCCCCGTGAGTAAGATGTACGGCTCGGCCCGTGGTAAAGAACGCCCTGTGTCCCTTATTTTAATTTATGAAAGTTGGCAACCCTAGGTGTGGCTCATCGGAAAGGCTGGAGTTTTTGATTGGTTCCCTACCTTTTAAAAAGGTAATTAGCCTCACCTGCAGTGGGGGAGCAGCTTGACACTGTGCTGCTTTCCCCCCCGAGAGCCTGCCACCAATCTCTGCTTTTTGTTTCTGGGTTTTGTGCTTAGGTTTGTTAGAACTTTAGTTTGGTGCTGTACTTTTAGATAGTGTTCTTCTTTGAGTTTAATTTAGATAACACATATTTAGTTAAAAAGACAGCACTTTAAGTTCTTAGTTTTGTGTCCCATTTTATTTAAAGGAGACATATTGTGAAAAAAGCACTTTTCCTGGGATTTGGGATGTTTTTGTGTGTCTCTGGTGCATATGCATGCATGAAGATTTTGGAAAAAAAACATCCATGCTGTTTTGAGTGAGATAGGGGGTTCTTAATTGATCCTGCATTCAGTCTCTGATTGAGCTGTTCAAAATCTGTCCGGCTTTCTACGTCACAAGCCAGAATATTGGAATATCCAGGTACCATTCACATTAGGAAACACCATGTTGAAGCACCACCCAAAATGCTAAGTTTTTGGCTGGTCAAAAGAGCTCAAAACACTTAAACAGGTCCCATTCGAAGTAAGGTCAGGGAAGACGGGAGACGCACCACCGCAAGAAGCAACTCAAAATCCGCGGAGGAGAGGTGAGACGCACCGGCGCAGAAGCTACTCAAATTGCGGGCAGAAGACAGGAGACTTGCTGCCAAACTGAGCTGCTGAAAACCGGGAATAAGACGAGAGACCTGCTGCAGAAGAGCGGCATACGTTGGATTTTTTTTTTTATGGTATGATGCTGGCAGTAAGGGCGGGGAAGACTGAGGACCTGCTTCCGCGCAGAGCTCAAAGAGCGGTGTCTCCACGGTAGAGCCCTGCACTGGAGTCCTAGGCCCGAGGCTCCCGGCAGCCCGAGGGCCCGAGGGCAGGGCTTCGGGCCAACGATCGTATAATTACCTCGGATATGTGATGATGATTTGGTGAGTGGGCAGATACTCTGAGTGCTCTTGCTGTCTGCATGCTGTCAGAAACTTAGTTGTGAACTTAGTTTTAAGTTCGATTTTAGGTGGACATTCATTTCATTAAAGCGGACTATCCCTGTTTCACCCAAAAATGCGTTAACAAAACGGCTGCATCGGCGCTTGCTCCTGAAGGCGGTGGGTTTGGTTTTAAATAAATCTCCATACTTCCCAGAAAATACCTGTGAGATCTACCAACAAATTTACCCCAAAATATTAATAGTTGCTCGACACCCGCAGGAACTTGACACACTGAGGTTTCTTATTAATATGTTACAGTTAACTAAGAGAGGGAGTGGGGCTGTCCACACTTTTTTATCCATTGTAGGCATTGCTCACGTTTTTATCGGCTTTGGGAATAGAAAGACACATAAAAAAATAAAAATAAAAAATCCTCCAGACAATTTCTCGGTGGCATCCGTGTCTAATTTACAAACATTTGGCTTGGAGTCAATGTTTGGCGGACATAAAGAAAAAAGATTGAAAATTGCGAATTAAAGAGTTTGAACAACACCAAGGGAAAAGCTCTGTTCTAACTTTAATCTTATTACAACCCTTCAAGTTGAGCCAACCAGGTTTGTTCAGTTCGTTGTATTCAAAGCTGTCATATGACAGCAAAAAAACAGGTTAATCACATCTCCAGAGATATTTTGAAAGGTCAGGTGAGGCATCCAACCGAGCACCTATTTTAACCTGCTGTTTTATGTCCACTTTGATTTGTCTGAAACATTTTATTTATTCACAGAAAATTAGAATAGTGTTTTTTTCTAACTGCAGAGCGTACACATTTTCAGAGCTGGTTGAACTGATTTTTTTTTTTTTAAGGTTACACTACTGTAGCAGCCATGTCCGTAACTTTCACACATAGTGGTAACAGTCACTATGTGAGTAGTGGGCGTGAGGCTGTCTACAGGGTTATTTTGTTACATCCCCAGACCCCTAGCCCAACCAAGCAAACTAGTTCACTTCTCGAAGTGAGGTTTCCCCTCATTCTGTCTTCTTTTTTTTTTTTTTTTTTCTGGACATCATTTTTAGCAAATAATATGTTAATTTAGTTTGGAAGTTAGTTATGTTAGTTTGGAGCCACTTGGAGTCCTGCAGGAGAAGTTTATCCACTCGGGATAAGCATATATACATATAAAAGGAGTAAATCAGGGCAGGACATTTGCCGCCTGTAGTAAGGCATTATCTGCCCGAAACCATTCATTTAACCATGTTTTGTTATTAATCGTTAGCACTACCATCAGAGTTCACAATGTCTCAAAAGTGTGTTTTAATTCTTTTCCAGGGTGTTTTAGAGGCTACAATCCAACTACTATGATGTCATTGCTCCATCCCAGTTGTAGTCTGAGCAGAACTTTCACTCTGTGCTCTACGGCGGTTGGCTAGAGAGAATTTGTTACTACAAACAATAACAGGATTCACATTTGAGTGTTTCCAAATTGCACTAGCTGAATGACCAACTGAACTAAGTTCAGATTCTTCAGGCTCCCTTTCAGCAACCTAAGCAGACTACAGCTGTAATGGCGGACGGCTGCGTTGTCATTGAAATCCCAGGTTACTGTAAATTGGAATCGGCTCAGTTTGCAGCTGAGTTTGAAGCAGCTGGGATGAGAATCAGCACCTCCGAGTCTGAGACCATCGTCATGAGCTGGAAAAGGATAGTGCCTTGTCTGGTGCCGGGTCTGGAACAAGGTCCTCTCCCAAGTTCAATTATCCGGGGGTCTCGTTCACGTATAAGGGAAAAATGAAGGGGATCCGATATACGGATTGGTGTGGTATTTGCGATGATTTGCGTGCCTTACCGGTCTGTCGTGGTGAATAGAGAGCTGAGTTGAAAGGCAAAGCTCTCTATTTAACGTTTGACCTACGTTCCTACCCTCATCTATGTGTAGCAAGTAACTGGGTAGTGACTAAAACAAAAATATCACGGACACAAGCTGCTGAAATTAATTTACTCTGCAAAATTCCTGGGCTCTCCCTTGGAGATAGGATGATAGGATCCCAGCTTTCCTGTCCCTGTTAAAGATAAGCATTCCAATGGCTTGTAAGGATCATATATTTAGGATAATGTGGTGTTTGGTTTCTACCACACAGTGTTTGTATGTGTTGGTCAAAAGTTTAATTAAATTCTCATTAAGTCAGACTGTCTTTTTCCTCATGTTTTAAACTTCAATTTGTTTTGAAAGTCATTACAATTCCTTCTAAGTATTGATGTGTGTATGAGTCTAGATAGTGTGTAAATGTTTATTTGTGTGTACAAAACTAAAAAACAAAAGATGGCAGGATCCCTTTGGAGGAGAACAGACAGAAGTTTTTGTTAGGAGTGCCGACAGATTGTCCCACTTGAGCTGCAGATTATTGCACTTTCTTTGGCATTTTAGGTGATGGCCATATATCAGTGGCTTTTCAGCTGTGTCATAATCTGTCAGTTTTCAGATGAACAGTGTGCGCTGACATGTTCAGAGGTCTGCTTTGTTCCTTTGGTTTCATGTTGTTGTTTGTTCAAATATGTTCTCTAATAAACTAGAGGGATTCACAGAACAGCTGCATCTATACTGGAAATGTATCTACTAATAAACAGTAAATAGAGGTAGTTTTTTGCATAATTTTTCAGGGTATCAGCTCAAATAAGTCAAATTCAATTTATTTATATATTGCCAATTCTGTACATATGTCATCCTAAGAAACCTCATGAGACAAATACATTGAATTTATGTACAGAAAAATGTAATCAGAGGGAAGAGGTCTGAATACACATGTGCAATATTTTTTAATTATGATTATTTGTAAAAACAAAACTTCAAAAACAATTATCATTTGCATGAAACAATACGTTTTGATTGTGGAAGTTATGATTAAACACAAAAACGTTGAAGGGGTTTGAATGTTATGTAAGCCATTGTAACAAATAGATAAATATAAGACATGATATAATTCGACTTAACTAGATCATATTTAAGACTTTAAGTCTGGGTTAAGCCTCTCATACAAAACATACCTTATGTCAACAGTTCTTAAAAAAAGAGAAAAAATAAACTTTTTATCCTTTTTTTAACAAACAAAATACTAAGCATTTTTACTGATATCCAGTTTTCCTCTGTAGAAATTGGACAACTATAAGAAAACAGAAACGCCCCTGTATTAGTCCCTGGACAAAGACAATTAATATTTAAAGATGATTGCTAATGCCCTGAAGTCAAATACAGAGACTAAGTAATTAATTGAGCTGGATGGTCTGTAGAGAGAATGGACCGGATGAGTGTTGTTTATCTCTGTTGTTATTGAAGTCTGTGTGATCGCTTTCAGCAAACAATTTTCCATTGAATGGGGTGACACTCCTGTATGTTTGACCTGTAAGGCATCAGAATCAGAATCAGAATCAGAATCAGAATCAGTTTATTGGCCAAGTATGTCACATACAAGGAATTTGACTCCGGCAAACTTTTTTCTCCAGTACAGAACTTGAATAAGTGAATCAGCAATAAGTTCACATGCTTGGGAGCTAGAGAATCAGTCGGGGATTAATTGTCTCTTGTGCTTTCCTGCAGCATGTATGTAGTGCAAATTTGAGATGCCTTTAGTTTATTATACAACACAGTTTGTAGAAAGCACTGCCATTAACTGAGACCCATAGACCTGTTTTCACAAGCTTGTACAACAAGTGGATAGATTTCCACTGCTGATAATAGCAGATGCACTTGGCAGGACAATACGCCATGGGATTTTTTTGTTGTTTTTTTTACATCACTTGGCCGACTTCCTGTGTAAACTGTTGGATGTGAAAGGAGTGTCAACGGAGTGCTAATTGTTGTTCGGCGGTTTGATTTATCACCCGCACGAGCCACAGAAGAACAAAGGATTATTTTGCATTTGGCTGACTGTCCCCATTCCCCAAGCTGCGCACTGATGATTCTGTTTCCATGCAAAGTGCCTAATGTCAGTGTTTCAGTAAAGCTGCCAGCTATATCTACATGCTGGATCACTATGTTTCAGTTTAGTAATGGGGCCTTTACATGCTACATGCTGGCTGAAATGTTCAAGCCCAAAATAATTTCCTTTGTGTTTTTCTGTCTCTTTTTCATTGAAATTTCAGAAGTAGATGGTTTTTTTTTTTAAATATATACTAACATTGATCTTGCAATTTCCCATATAAAGTCTATTACGGTTTTTAAAAAATATCTATATTCTATTATTTGAAGAATGCTATTAAAATTGTATACTAGTGACTTAGCAATACCTTTAAGTTAAAGTGGACTCCCCAAGAACTCCGGCACATCTTTGATTAGATCAAATAGGCTGCAGATAAATCGTTGTAAAGATTAACTTCATTAAACTATTGCAAACTTTCTAACTCCAGATGTTGGCAGACACATTTTACTGGGACACAAGTAAAATCTACAAAAAAACTACAAAGTGCCTATAGATCTACTTTAAAGCATTGTAAAAAAAAAAGCCTGACTCTTCTGAAAGAATATACACATGACTAATCGAGGACTACAGAATAGGTATAATACTGTTTAAATTAAATATATTTAGAGCGTACACGCTAAAAGTTCACAATATCTAAAAAATCTTATGTCGATCAATCAATCCATCAGTCAAACTTTTTCTTCTAATGTTTTTTTCATATAAAAATTGCAACTCAAAGTGTTTTAAAGATTAAAAGTAACCAAACATAAACCACATCCCTGTCCCTCCCCAAGATTTAAAAGCTTCATCACATTTATGCATTTTTTTCCCACCTCCCCCCAGCCCAACCCACACACACTCAAGAGTAACATTTAAAAGGGCACTGGGAAGAGTGCAGATGAGCCACACACGTTGACAGGAGCAGCCAAGGCACAGACCAAGGGCACTCAAAGAAGATACCTAAACTTGGAAGCTGGTGCCCAATTCAAATGTAAATAGGAAATGTTTTAAGAAAAAGACGTGAAGATAAACTGAAGCTTATGATTTATGTCAGAAATTCAACAGAGACACAGGTAATATATTTCATAACTGTTGCTCCCTACCATGTTTATGTGACATTTGACTTTTTTGGGGGTTGAAACACAGATGTGCTTAACTAGATATATTGTTTTGTTTTTAAAAGTGCAACAAATATATGCTATGTTGCTTAATGTATGGTCTCTGCTCCAGATCTTTGAATTTAAAAATGCACTCCATAACTTTGTGGATAGTTGCCCTCTATTGTCCTCTCAAGGTTTGCGGCATAACGTCACTATTGTAAAACCAAATCTCTATAGAGCACATCTAAAGAGGTCAGTCTATATTTGTACCGTTTGGTAGCAGAACCTTATGCGATAAAGCATCAAGCAGTCAGGATTTCTGAGAGGCACAGCTGAAGAGAAAAGTTGTATAGTGCAGTTTTCAGCAGCGGGACACTCCCACGCAGTAACAGCTCCGAAAAAGAACCTAATACATGCTAACCTTGCACTTTCTGTGGAGCAGTTCTGGATAGATGTGTAGACTCGACATGGGGCGGGGCTACACATAGATCTGGCTTTCGCCAGGTTAAATGAATGCTGGTGTGCCCCCAGAAAAATTTTGAAAACACATGTTTTTAAGGTGTAAAAGTTACGTAGGTTGTCTTTAAGTGTTTCCAACCACATCAGTGGCCACCGGTGCATAAAATACCACAATTTGACATGCACACTTTTGCAGTCCATCACAGGTCCACACTGATCTATTTCTAAAAAAGAAATACTACATTAGAAATGTTTCAGCTATGTTTATTTTAGTGATAGTAACAACAAGTCTACTAACAGGAAATATTTTTATGGTTATTTTTGCAAAATAGAATAAACATATTAAATTCAGAGGGCAGCTTTTTAAAAGAAACATTAAAACAAATAATAAGGCAAATATTTATTTATTTTTTTCTAATTTATCCAAACTTAGTTTTTATCAGCTTTTCAAATCTGAAACTTGATGTGAATAATGTCACAGTAGATTTTGGATAGGGATGCAACTTTTTTATACTGAAACAATACTAAACCTCTGAGTATTGCAGATACTTAGTACCAATGCAGATACTTCTACCACACAAAAAAATGAAATGAATTGGAAAACAGGTTTTACTTTCTCCTCTGCTTGTTACAACACATTATGGTGAATTAGATAAAACAATATTATTCAAAATAATCACAAAACTGAAATTTCAGAGAAAATATTTTTTTTTGTGAATTATTGCAGAGCTTCTACATTTTAATTATTGGTCCATGGTATCGGTTAAATTTAATGAGTATGTTATCACCAATAAACGATATCAGGATCAGTATCAGTGCATCCCTAGTTTTGGAATATTTAATACACTTTGTTTTGTCTCTGTTGGGTCACACACAGCCATCGGGTGCCACTAATCTGCATTCTATCTCCACAGGAAGTGGAGAAGAAGAGTTCATATAACCACCACGCAAGCGGAAGTCCGTCCTTCATTCACCCAGAGCCATGGAGGAGGAACTCATTCAAGCAACACCGACGGACGACCTATCAGATGACTGAAAACGGGAGCCTGAACTGCATCCCTGGACCGGCTGGAGGCCGCAGCCCTTTGTGCCAGAGCCAAAAAGAATTGACATGCTGGAAAGCTGCCAAAAAGTTACTGTTTCCAGTGAAAGAAAGTTGGAGCTGATTGCTGCCTAGTCAAATCGGAAGACGGGCCACCAGCATCTCCAGCGGCCAGCCACCACCTAGTTGAGCTCAGAGAGGAGGGAAAGTACGCTGAGGCCAGACGTTTCCGGTGCTACCAGCCGGCTAATTAGCTAGGCAACCCCTTTGTTAGCCTGCCGGCTAATACCCATCGAGCTTCCCCCTCGACCACAGAGAACACTGGAAAACTGTAATCGTTCTATAAGGTCTGTTTGGGCAGAAGCAAATTAGTTTAGGATTACCAATTTTAAAAGGTATGTGATTTACTGTTAATTTGTAGAAGTTTCATCTGCTATCTTTGGGTAAACGAGGCCTCGGCCTGAAGTTTAAACAAGTATTTTTTTTAAACTGTCAAGAGAAAATGTTGAGTTGTTGAGCTGCTCAATCAAACAGGACTTTGACCTATATTAAGATTAGCTCACGTGTTGGTTTTGGCCTTCATTTCATAAACAAAGATTGCTATTAATGGTTCAAACAGAACTCGGCTTATAAAAGATTGTTTAGGAACAGATTATAATCTTCTTAGTTTTTTTTGAACTCCCTTTATTTGATCAAAATACAGGAATTAGATTGTTTACTGCGGTGATCAATCCATGAATTAATTCTCCAAAGGTTAATTACTCTTATCCAGATAATTTTTAAACAAACATTTCTTTATCCAAATAATGTTTTGATTGTCCTTACATTGTTTTATTAGTTTACACATAAATCAATGGTGCTAATTAGTTAAACTAATTACAATTGGTAAGCTAATTTAACTTTCATTCCAGCATATACAAATCAAGCCCTGGGTTTGATTTGCTTCCAGATTCCTCCAAAGCATAAATCAGAATTCATATATGTTATTTTTATATCATTTTTATACATTTGTTTCCTTTAGTATTAGTTATTAATTTAGTTTGATCAGTAGTGTGTTGGTTATTTAGTTTGAGTGATTCAATATTTATTTTCTTCTTTTGTGAATAAACTCTTGTCTTTTGGAAAGTAAATGTTGTCATTCTTGTTCCACACACAAATGGCAATGTTTCATGATCAATAGACGGTAAAGAATCCAGTCCTTCAGATTATGAGACTGATATGGATATTTGGCCATAAAAATAGTTCCTGGTAGTCCAGGTGGTGCCCCAAAATATTAATATTTTTATATAAATTATTTATCTCATTGACTGCCATAAGCAGTTCTTTGACTATTAATAGCCAAATAGCTGCATTTTTACCTTAATTCCATAACATACTGTTTAATGAAGCATTTCCAAAGTAGGGAATAAGTTGGCATTAAAGAATAGACTCTGACATCAAAAGTTGGTATTGTGACATACCGTTCTTGTTTTTTGCCCAATATTTGCAGTAATGTATATGCAAGTAGCAGCATAAAACATCACACAGGGGACATTTAAAATAAGCATTACCAGGTTGTCCTAAATGTCCTTGTCTTACAACACCTAAAAAAGTTTTGTTTTTTTCTCCTTGCTTTTTAAAAGTGTCATATGAAAGAAGGATTCAACAATCACAAGGCTTTTTTTTTGTAAGTTTTGTAGATGCTAGTCATGAATGAACATGGTGGTGTGTTTCACTGCCAGCTGGCAGAAGAAACATGACACGTCCCATAGATGAGCGCGGGGCCAGCTGGATATCTGCCGAGAGCTTAACACGCTCTTCAGCATTGCTGCAGTCTCCATCAGCCTGTCCCGTTAACTGAGGAAACACAGATCTAACTGTTCATTAATCCATGTGGTTTGTTACTGGATCTCAAGAGCATGTCGTGCTCTTGGAGCAATGTGGTTAGAGTGACATATTTTTAAACAACTCTAAAGAATAGAGGTTATGTGAATCTTTAATTGAGATCTTCAGACATAATTTCTTACCGGCCCTTCCTTCTACCAAGCTCATTACTTTACTTGAGTAATGTAATTATTTTCCTGTGCTTCCTTTGCACAATTTCAGATTAAAAATATTTGTATTTTCCCTAAGTTTAACTGCTCTTTGACTACTCACCTGAAATACAACAGTGACCTTAAAGCACAAACTGTGAGAAAATGTTCATGACACAAACATTACTGACTGGTTTTTTGCTTTGCTCATTTTTCTGCCGGAGGCGGTAATCAATCATCCAGTCGTTTATCTCACACCGAGTCTTTTTATCAACTGCCAGAGCCTTTCAGCTGTAGAGTATTTCTTAATACAGGGTTGTTCACTCACTTTGTCAAAATTATGACTAGATTAAAAGTTCCCATGACTCTCCAACTGGTGTGTCATTATGGGCCATCTGATCTAACTGTGTTTGACAAAAGCTCTTGGAATCTTTTAATCAAAAATAAAAGAGGGGTAACAGCAGGTTTGATTCAAATATTTCAAGTTTTGCTAAGACTTTCTTACCTTTACAAATTATTTTTGTTTTAATATTGTAGGATGTATTAGTTCAGGAACTATGGCATCTATTAGTTCAGGAAGTTCGACATTTATGCATGTTGATTCCAGTGCTACAAAATCCCAACATGTCATCTTCCTGATATCTTAGGCAATAAATATTAGGTTACTTTTTTCCACTGAACCGGTTGCAGAGCCAGTTTTTTTTTCTGCTTTTGTTTTCATGCCAAAGCACTGACTCTACCATTAAAAACTTAAAGCTGTGAAAAGGTCAACTTTGCAGGGCCAGAGCAAGAATTAAGTTAGTAAAGTGAATAGAAAGGGAATAATTTAAGAGAAAAAAACAATAAAAAGTCAGATCTTCTACTCTTAGATGTCAAGTTACCAATGAAACAACACTAGCTAACTAGAAAATTCCTGAAGATATTTCAGTTGGCTGCTACTTGGGGCGTATCAATTGGTCCTGAATCAGAGTTTCTGTTGCTGAGTTATAGGTAAGGTGAGCCTCAGCTTTGAGAATTATAGTTTAAAGAACATAAAATGTAAATAGCTCAATGCCGTTTTTTGGCATTATGATAAAAGTGACTACAAAAGCTGTGCTTTATGTCTCAGAAGTTCTTAATGATGGTATTTCCGTCTGCTACATTATCAAATGTCATCTGTGTTATGAATGTGTTAATTCGATGCATCTTTTTCTAAATCTGAAACAGATATCAGGGAAAATGTACCATCCAGATTTGTCTGGATTCAGGGTTAATTATGAAGGGCAAAGATGTGGCAGTATTAAACCCCTAAGAGGGCAAAGTTAGACAAAGGATGGAAGGGAACGTATTTCCAGTCTATACTTAGGCTGGCTGAAATAAATTTGTAAGCTTTGTTTTTAAAATGTTAAAATAAACCCAATCCCATCACGCACAATGTGACACTACTTTATCTACTAATTCTGCAAAAAAAAAAAAAAAAGTTTTGTCAAAAAGGAAGGCTTTTATTTTGTGGAGCATGTTTAGGCTTTACTTTGAAAGTTCATCACTTCTTGTCAGTTAAGGCTGATTTACTTGTATTAGTGGTGATATAGTAATATGTGAAGTTTTATCAGCTCTAAAGGTAGATTATAAGTCCTGAATAAGTAGGCTTTTATTTTGAAAATTTTTGTAAGTTTTGTTTTAAAAAGTCAGAATAATCCAAACTGTATTGCTTTTTGAGAGTCGACAGACTGAAACCTAATGCTGAACAAGTCTGCTGTTTGAAATGTGAAGAGTTTTTTGTAAAGAATGTTTAGATCTTATTTTGAAAGTCCAGCATGGCTGTTGTTTCTGCATTGTCAGTCCATTCTTTGCAAGGCCGGGCCAAAATTACATCACTGTTTATCCTGTTTTATTATATTAGTAGTTACAGTAGGGCTGGACAATAATTCGATAGCAATATACATCTATCGTTAGACGTATGGTGCGATAGAGAAAAAGGGGTTGATAAAAAAGTTTGAGAGAAAAAAAAATTTTCCACTCATTTTTTCATCATAGCAAGGTAGCTTAATACAACAATCATTACTTACTCCAAACTAATCATTAACGCTGACCCACTCAGCTCTGTCAGTCTCTCCTTTCAAACCAAAAAAAGGATGAAATGATTTGAGCTGAAACTGAATTTTTTGATAGCCCCTAAGCGAACCATCACCGTAACTTTGCCACGGTCAGATGTCACAGCAAGGGAGCAGCGGAGGGAGTTGTTCCGGATAAATTTTTAATTGGCCCAGCCAGGTTGCATCCTGTTTTGAAACAATCCTCGACGCACTAAAACACTAAAAGTAGCAATAATAATACTACGATCAGCTGTCTTAAGCAGGAATCCACTGTCCCGGCTCGCTGCGAATCTGTTACATAGAGACGCAGGACACTTACCCAGGTGCTAACAGCACCTGTGGCTCGCGCTGCTAACAACACCTGTGGCTTTTAAAATGTCCCCTTCGTTCTGCTCCTGGCCCTCAGAACTGAAAAACACTTTAAAAAACAATAAAGGTTTGGATAAAATATATATATATATATTAATTATGTTAGTATCTCTTGATTTGTTTCTGTGTCTTACAAACTTGGTAATGATAAAAAGAAGTGTTTGAAAACTTGATTAATTTAATTCTTAGTTTAAATTAGTTCATTGAAGATTAACAAAATGACCAGAGAGGCACTTAAAATATATTTTTTTACATTTTGTGATATTTATCGATAATTATCAATATCGATCAATATGACTATTCCATTATTGATATACTCTTTTTATATATTGTCCAGGCCTTAGTTACAGTGTATGCACATATATTTAATTAATAGCAAAATACTTTTTATTCTCAAATGCCTGAGGTTTTTCTATGTGGAGTATGTGGAAAATATAACGTCTGTTGAAAGATGGTGGTGTTTCTAGACAAGAGGAAAAAAAAGAATTGCTGCACAAAAACAATCTGGAGTGTAACAGGGAGTAGATGTCATCTCATCTTGAGAACTTGGCCTATTTTTTCAAGTTATTTACTTATCTAAAGAAATTGTTTAACACATATTTCAAAATTTTATTATTGTTTTTTTTTTTTACAAAAATACTGAAAATCCAGTGACTGTGGAACATCCTGACAGATGCTTCACAAGCAGAATACGATAAACAGAAGAAAACAATTAATTATTGAGAGCTTGAGGTGATAAGTGAGCACGCAGCCAGACCCCTCCTTAATGGATAAAAGCCAATGACCCTTTGTATTTGTTTTGTGAAATTAAGAGGATGCAACTGTTCATTTTCTTACTATTTGTATATACAACTAGAGGTTATTACTGTATATTTGTGTAGACTGCGTTTTTATTTCTTTGAAGTTTTAATTAAATAATAATGAAAAATAAAATCATGTTCCTCTGTCTCTTTGTTCACGTCACTGCTCTTTGCTGTTTTTACTGTTAAAAGGAAGATCTTACTCTAAAACAAGCATTGGTCTAACTCTGAGGGGAAAAAAACAAACTATTTGTTATTATATCGGGCAAAGGCTAACTCAGTAAATATCTTCACTTTGGCTATCAGTACAGGAGGTAAATATGAAACAGAAACACATTTATTTTAGCCTTTCCACTTAGCGTTTCCCATAAGTCACTGACATTATTACCCTCTTGTGTTTTTTTAACTGTCAAAGATGCAGCATGTCGGGGCTTTTCGCCTTGGGTCAAAGCTGGCTGTGTTTGGGACGATAAAGCACCAGGGAGTGTGTGTGTGTGTGTGCTCGTTTTGAAGAGGGCTTGTGCGTATTGAAGGGGGATATGCAGTGTGGCTGCATACAGATGGTTCACAAGCCAACCTTTCAATTAGGCCCGGGGTATAAATAAAAGCGGTTGATTGGAATGTGGCGGCTGCTGGCACAAAAGGTTCTCCTTGGCTGGGTTCCAAGGCCTAGTCATTCGCTCACTCTCTTAGTTGTGTTGGAAGCTGCCCAAGGTTACTTCCAGATTGGACACAATAATTTTAGACTTCCTTGTTTTTGTTGCGACCACCTTCGATCTCCGTTCCCATTTCTGTCCTTGTTGCTCACTTTATGTTTAGAAAAAAGGCCTTCAGATGAAGCCATATGGAGATCCAACATTCCGCCTTTGGCTATTACTGCATTTTGTGTATTAATTTTATTTTAAACCACATGGAAAGGCATCTTAACTGCATTTTCAGCTTCACATCTTCAAACATATCCCATATGTGAATTTGTATATGGTTATGTTTACTTATATTTTTGCTTACAGCAAGTTTTTGGGTTCCAGTCCAGCTCTTAATCTTATTTAGCTCAACCTGCAGGTGAGCAATCCTTGTAATCTGCCTGGGGAATCCCTGTGTATCCTTCACAGATTATAAGGATGAGCTTCCAGACAATTTATCCCTCGGTACCCAAAGCTTGTCACTGTAAGCTGTCTCAGAAATTATCCACACACCCAAACATGAGGTGGTGAGGGTATGAAATGACAAAGCAGAAATATTTTGGGAGGAGGATATGTTATCGCTGTCACAGAATTATTTGGAATTTGCTTGCGAACAGGATTGGAGTTGCTCCTTTTTCCAGAGGGCATAGTCTGGGAAAGTCTGAGGAAGTATGGACTTTCATTTCAGTGTTTTAGATGGATAAATATGAGAAATATTTGCATTTACATATTAACTTTCTCATTTTATTGTTTAAAGATTGTATCCTTCTATTTGTCTGTCACTCCATAATCCATCCATTATTTCAATGTTCTTTTATCCATCCATCCATTCATCCATCCATCCATTCATCTATCCATCCATCCGTCCATCCAATTTAAAGGCACACTCCATAACTTTGCAGATATTTGCCCTCTGTTGCCCTCTCATGACTTGCGGCATAATGTCGCTGTCGTAAAACCAATTCTCTGTCGAGCGCATCTGAACTAGTGACGGTTTTACAAGCTCACCAGCAAGTAACGGTGTGTATTTGATAAACCACCAAACAGTTCAGGATAGCATACACATCTTAAAATACATAAACAAACTCTTTGCTCTTTGCATCACGACATGGGGGCTGCTGGCTATTAACAAGACCAAACCGACAGCCAAAGTGTATGTCGAAATCTCTATGGAGTGCTTCTAAACAAGTGTACTGCTCCTCAGCCAAAACATCAAACTAATGGCGTGTCAGTTGGTAAACCATCAAACAGTTTCCCCTGCAATGTAGCTAGTTCAGCATCCATACATCCTGTTGTATCTCTACATCTCTCTCACAGCGGCTGACCACGGAAAACTGAACTTTTCAGTTCTGTCAGTTTGTCAGAACTGAAAAGTTGTAACACTGTGCTTTATAAGCTAATCCTACTTTGACTCAAACAACAGTTTGACCGAAAATATCTTTAACAGAAATGAAGGGAAGGAATTGTTCTCTAAACTGTCTTCTCCCATCTTGCTGCTCCGCTGACATAACACTGCAACTTTCATTACCCCTCCATCACACTGGGTGCAGAATGGATGCACCTCGGTATGAATCATCAAAACAAGCCTTCTCTAGTGGTGAAGCTTTCAGCTTCAGTAGCTTTCAGCTCTTGCAGCCCAGTTTCTTTTCCTCGCTTCTTCTGATAACATCTTTTTTGGTTTCTTTGGTGGATCTGCCATGGCTCAAGTCTCAAAACAGCAAGTTTGTTTATATCATCAGGTTGTGCGTAGTGTACTGCTGTAAAGTGAAACTCAGTCAGTACATCCAGAGAAGCAGTCAGCGGGTGAAAAGTTATATAGTGTGGTAAACACCAGAAGGACCCTCCCATGTAGTGACAGTTCCAAAAACGAACATTAAAAATGGGGTTGTGTCACATAAACATTTCGAATACACGTGTTTTTATGGTGTAACAGATAATTGGGATTTCTGAAAATGTGAATGGAAAATTTGAATGGACCATGTTTCTAGAAAGAGTGCTCTTGCCTAATGACCAATGGAGATAAACACCAACCCCCTCCACAACCCTGCTAGAGCAAGTGAGTATAGACAAAAGATGGATGGATGTTGACTTTGAGAACTTTTGTAATACTTCATTGAATTTAGCAATCTCTTAATTCCTCTGTGTTGACAAAAAATCATTATTTTAAATCATTTGAAGAATTTCTGTTTTGGAGAAGCTAAACAAATCATGTATACGTGTCATGTGTCTATTAATAATATATTATTCCTTTTGTTGAGAAACCTTTTCTTTCCCTCACCCCTCCTCCACCTTCTCCTGTCTGCCATCCACCTACCCAAACTGTGTCTGGGAAGCCCCCCTCACCCCAGGCTCTCATCCATCCCTCCAGAATCAGTAGAGATTAAAAATTAGGGGATTAGGTTCCCTTCCTAGCCCTGTAATGAACAAAACAATGCTTTCTAACGTTAAGCGAGAGCTCTTGAGGCGTGGGTAAGTCCTCCGTGTCAGTTATTCCTTATGGAAGGATTCCCTCGGAATAGACACACGGTCCCTTTCTGCCTTTGACCATTTCCATCATCCCAACCCCCTCTCTGTATGATCCAAAACTACAATGAGGTGACAAAGGAGACAGGGTCCTAATATATCCTAATAGGGTCAGTGGAATCAACTGCTTTATTAGGTTTACAGTAGGCACAAAGACAAAGTGACTGATGAATTCCAATTCTGTTAGATGCCAAGTGTAGTGTTGAACTCCTTTTTTGTCCAACAGCTTTGTGTCAAGCAGTAATAATGATTTTGATAAGACTGAGAAGTCCTACGGTTTGTGAAGCACTTGCCAGCTACAAAATTAAGGCCCTGTTTTAAATATGTCAGTGCCACAGTAAGGCTGGAGCTACAGCTGGCCATGGGATGCACTCCTTTAATTTCATCGCTCTGTCAGCTTTTATTAAAACCCATTTTTCATGGAGAGAGGAAACACAGAGATAAAAAAAAAGTATTCAATGGGCGGAGAGTTATAGGAGAAAGGGACAACGAGAGGAAGGATAGATATAGTAAGACAAACAAGGGTGACGATTTTGAGATGCCAAATGAAATAAATTGTTGTTTTGAGGAGGGGTAAGTTATATGGGTATTGTTCACTGTTTGGATGGGGGTACACTAGGATAGGTTGCTGTCACAATGGAGAAAGGGTCTAAAAAGCTGGGAGACAGCGGTGAAAAGCAGGGGCGAGATAGTTGGAGGGGCTCAGTGATTAATGGTGAATCTGGGATATAGTGGACCAATGGGAAAACCCATCCTTGTCTCCTTCCTCATTCCCTCTACCCCCTACCCTATCCTTCTGTCCTCACAACCCCACCTGTGTATCCATTTATAACTGTCTTGGGAGGGGCAGTTCAGACTCACTGATGTGCCCCTTTGTTTTCTTGAAGAAAAGAGCAAGAAAAGCATCTACCCAAATTCATTCCTTGAATTATTTTTAGAGGGGCCATAGATTATTTTAGTAAATATATAAAAACTTTTTTATTTTTTTATTTGGATCAACTAAATCTGAAAATAACCCAGATCTTTTTCTTGAGCCCTTGGTTTGTTATAAGAAACAGTGCCTCGATGTCAAGATCCAAAATCTATTAAATTGAGGTATTAAAACAATTTCCTACCAGTTGAAGCATTTATCCATGGCAAACTCCTACTTCTCCCAAATAGATTCGTATGATTATATAAAACTGTTATTCTGATTCATGTGACTATTGCATTTCCTCTTATAAAACCCTAAATATTATGCTTTTTTATCATTTGCATCTGATTTTAAAATGGTGCTTCTTGAAGCCTACTTTACGCCTCTCGTTCAGCGGAGGACAAAGGCACTTATTTTTGAGTTCTGGGTATGTATTTCAAATTTTCCTTATTTCTTGTGTCACAGTTATTTTTCATTTTTATTTGATTTTACTTTATTGATCAATTGTAGGCTGAGGCTCTCCTTATTTATATACAAGCAGAGTTATTTATACCAATGGCGTTCCATTAAAGTAATGTTTTAATTTTGCCTCTTTTTTTTTCTTCTGTCAGAAAGTTGTGTCAGTATATCAGAATGCCCCAACCAAAGTCCTGCCTCTAATGTGTTTTAAAATCTGAGGGGAGAATTAAAGAAAATGAAAGATTTAAAGAAGTGATTACAAACCTATATTTATTCCAAAACACATACTTCATTTTATTGGTTTATTGCTTTTTGAAAGATTCCCATCTCATTTCCCATGAGAAGCTAACTTTTTGGTGAAATAGAAAGAATAAAGAATTATAAGTTTGCTCCTATATGTTGCCATTTCATCATTTTTTTATATTCCATCCACCTTTTAAAGTATTTAATCTTTTAAGTACAATTAAATCATTACATAATTTTGTTTTTAGTTTATAGTCAAGTATTTTTAGAAAACTGAGATAAATCGTCATAAGAATGCCCATATTTTATAGTTCAGTGTAATTGAAAATAATCTCGGAAGACCTACTATTACTACCTATATTTCCACTTATTTGGCTCTAATTGCTCTTTTAGTCTGTTGACCTATATACATTATAACAAAATATTCCTGATAAAACCAGATTTGTTGATGCTAGATTTTATCTATTGAATTGTTCACCGAATTTCCACTTCGGTGGGCAATAAAGCTTCATGTATTTATTTTATTTATTTAAGTTATTTAGAAGCATATGTCTTTACAGTAGACTATGAACACAATTTAAAATGAAATATTTTAAGGAATAAGACTCAGATTTTACTTTATTTAGTTTCACAAAAATATAATTTTTGATAAGCATACCAAATACAATACACCAGAACACATTAAGTTTTTTACAGAGGAAAAAACATCTTTGAGTGTGTTTGGCACCTCAGTTCATGACCCATTTTTTAAACTGCCACTGGAAAATGTCAAAGTATAATTTTTCTAGTGCTTGGCTTCTCTTTACAGAGCTAATTAGAGGATTACATGCACTTGTCATGGCTATGAATGTCATATTAATTTAGTGCAGTTAACATTTACAAATTTTCCAGTATGTAATGATAATCCTCATTAAACCACAATTCTTTTTATATGTAACAAAAAGCCAGTTTAAAAAGCCTCATTTTTTTGAGGGTCTAGCATTATGCCAGCAAGATTTGTTTCTCCTCTTTTTGACAGAATGTGTAGCTAAGCTTCATTTAAATCACTTGGTTTCCTGGTACACACACTGTTTTTATCCACAGTCCATAAACATTTATTAGAGCTTTGATTGGGGCTTAAACACCCATTCTTGCAGCTTTTAAGCAGCCTGCTTTGATCATGTACCCATACCACACATCATGCTTCTGATGTGTGGTATGGGTCATTGCACTGTTGGAACATTGAATTGCTTCTATTTTCCGCTGTCTAGCTGTTAATTTGAGGGGAAGTTCAAGGATTTGGAGATGGTCTTGCTTCTACATAGATTTACCCACTTTCTGCATTGGACCAGTACCACTCGCAGCAATACAGTTCCTCAGAATGATTCTGCCACCACTTTGTCTGCAAGTTGGAAAGAAAGAACAGTTCAAATAAATCATTAAACGCACAAAATCATTACTGACATCCATGCTCATGTTCACTGTATGTAAACTTCTGACCACAACTTTACATCCTAAAAAGGGGTAAGTGCTAAGGAAAAGGGTTTAAATTGGGAGTCCATGCATTTACTAGTATGATTTAAAAGCAGGGTAACATCCAAACTCTTGTCTATAGTTATAAAACTTAGAATGGCCACTGAATGACATCATGTGAAAAAAATATTTCTGAAGGGAGTAGTAAAGACATTGTATGTGCCTATCTGAAAATATGTATGTATAGTATCCACACTATGATCACTCTGTCTTTGACTTTGGCGTAGACAAACAGCATCAAAGTGGTCCACCAGCTCATCTCCATCCCATCTCCTGGTCCCTTACTCCCCATCTTCACCTCCAAACCCACGCAACCCGGCACCTACATTCAAAAAGAAATTAAATGATTTATTATGTCTTCCCGCCTTCTCAACTAAGTAAAAACATAAAAAATACAAGAAAGGGCTTTAGGAAATCCTTTTACAATGCTTTTGCATGCTTCTGTTTCCCCTGATTTGCCTTTTCTAACTGAATAGTACATGATGGCACTTGATGGAGGAGAAGAGGAAGAAGATGACAAAAAAGCAAAAGAGAGTGAGTGAGTGAGTGAGTGAGTGAGTGAGACTAAAATCAAGTGTGACAACATATGAATTTCAAATTTCTGAGGAGACATCAAAGTGCACCATCCGGGTGTCTCCTCGACAAGGACACTTTCTGATTTTTAATTCCATACCCTGATTGTATCGCTGAGGCCCTAACTAAGAATGGAGAAGAAGCACAGTAGAGCGGCATCAGGCAGTGAGAGAGAGGAAGGGGGGGCAAGGAGAGAGTAAGAGAGATCAGAGGGGGTTTAGAAGGAATAGATAGAGATGGAGGAGGAAGGAGAGAAGAAAGGAGAGCCTCATCCAAACATAAGCAGCTGGGCCCTTTGTTGTCGAATCATAGTTCCTCTTTTATCAGACAGAAAGATGGAGAGAGGAGCGAGGAAAAGAGACACTGAGAGTGAAAGCGATCCACTCCTTTTTCCACTGGGGTGACAGGGACATGGATGGAAGGAGGGCAACTTTTTTCACCCTTTGCACAAATCACATCAAGGCTCGACTTCCAAGGACTCATCTCTATGTGTGCCCTTTGAGAACAAGTGCTAAGAAATAAAGCTGGAAGGGCATGTTACCAATGCACTCTCTTTAACCAGAAACAATTTGCCTGTGTACACCCAGCTGTTCAGTCATGTGCCAGTACAAACTGGTAGACTCTGCTAATCCTCTGTCCTGCTCAGTGCTGTCCCATTCAGCAGCAGATCACCACTGTAGCAGCCTAATTGCCTGGGAGAATCTCAGCAGGAATGTGGCAGACTTCTGGGTTCTTTTTTGCTGCCAAAACTCAATGCCAGCACTGCTTAAGCGGCAGCCTGACCCTCTCAGTAGCTACGCCAGGGGCCTCATAACCCCAAACGATGCCCCATGATGGTCACTCCCTACAAGGCCTCACTGGGAACGGATGGGAAACCCCAGGGAAGAAGCAGAGAGGTTGGAAAGGTCAAGCTGATGGCACATACTCGTTTGTGGGACAATATCCAGTTCCTAAATACAAGCACACACTGAAAAACACATTTGCTTTCAGCCCTTTTCTTTAATGTATGGAGATACAGTTGAATATAAATGAGAACAGAATTAATTTGTTGACATCAACCTTTGGGATAAAGTAATTCTACAGCACAAATCATGCCAGATTTCTTTTCAGATTTTTATTTTTATAAAATGTCTAAAACCATTTAACCTATCATTGTCCTTCCTTAACACAGTCATCTACAACTATGTGTTGTCCTATCAAGTTAAATCTTGTAAATTGATAACTGACTGTGGTTTGAAGCTGGGAAAATGTGGAAACCTTCAAATGGTTTGAGGAGTTTTTGCGTGCACTGTTGTGTTTTAAAAACCCAGATTTGAGCAAAAAAACTTCAATCAGATTTTCTCATTTATAATGTTGTGCTGTATTCCATGTTGTCACCAGTTAGGCCACTTTAACAAGTCATGGTGTTGTAACACATGTAGAATCTGTTTGAGGTATTTTATTGTCTTGATCAAATAAGTAGCAGCTTGCCTAAATAATGCTGATAAGAGCATATGTAGAGCTAGAATCTGGATATATAGCTGATGCTGCCTGCACAGATGTACATGTCAGCAATGAGATGAGCCCTCTTCCTATAATATCATGAATGCTGCTAACAAGATCATGTCTTTTATTCTAGACAACACAGTGCGTGTGTTTTTTTCAGCTAACCTTTCAAGTGTTATTTTTATTTTCATTTCAGGCCACAGAAAGTTTAGCAAACTATCTACATTATCTTGCCACTTCTAGTTGTGTGACGTAAAGAAAAATCGTTTTTTACTCAAGCAAAAAAATAAAAAACTGCCTTACGCTGTGTCCACCCTGAACGCGGTAGGAGCGACTAGAGCTTCAGGTTTACATGTAAAATCAATGGAGGAGCTCGATGTAGCGTGACTTGGGAAGCAGATTTGCGATTCGCAAAAAAGCTTTTCTGCCTGATTTGCGCGAACAATTCACGCTACAGATGCAATGGAAAATTCGCGCTGCATTTTATGTGGTGCGTTTTGTGTATTCGCGCTCATGGCGTCTATCGCTCGAGTTGTAAAAATCTGAACTCCAGCGTCAAATCGCACCACGACAACCAATCAGGGGACAGAGTGTCAGTGATTCTGTGACTGTCATGGAGTCAAAGCCTTTGCCAGACATGGAGGAAATACTGATAACCATCGTGGCTAATCACCCCGAGCAACATGACACAAGCAGTTTTCATTACAGAGACAGGAAAAATATTAATTTTATATATAGGTTAAACTATTTAGACATAAATGCTCTTAAGAGGTTTGTGGGTGGCTCTTAAAAGAGCTTTTGTTGCTGTAAAGGCACCTCTCGGAATAGAAGTCAGCCTTGAAACGGCCTCACCTGGTTTCCTGGTAGCAGCTCCCGCACCATGTCCCACGCTGCTGAAATATTATAAACTTTTACGAACCTGCTGTCCTCCATTAGCTCGGTCCATAATCCACCGGCAGCTGCACTCTAGCCCCAGCTCTGCTGAAGGCCAGTTCGCGCGTGAAAATACCATATTTGAAGCGCGTCCAGTCTGCTTTGTACACGCTTCAAGGTTCGAGTGTGCACGCGAACAGCTAGGCGTGTGTCACGCTTTTTAGTCGCTCCTATCGCGTTCAGTGTGGACACAGCGTTAGCCCACATGTGTCAAACTCAAGGCCCCCGGGCCACCATAACCATTTAGGGGACCCTTGAGACTCTAGTGGGCCACATAACTCTAACTTCAAGATAACAATTGTGTTTAAATATTATTTTAACAGTCAAATCAAATAATGTTTTATTTGAATTGTGCCACATTACAATAGCAACTTTGTGTATTGTTTTTACTTCGTTGTGTTTAAACAAACTGATATGGTCATGAATTTCTGTTTTTGTTGCATTTCACGTAAAAAAAAGTGTTAATTGTTTTAATAGTCTTAACACAACTTTTAAAAACTAGTATTTATTCATTTTAATGTGGTTTTTGCATTATTGTATAATAAGGAAATCAACATATTAAAATCTGAAACTATTAATTCATTTAGTGGCAATGTGATTTTATCATGTTTTCAACACTAACATTTTATCACAAGTTCAATTCATGGAATTTAATCAAAAAAGGAAACACATGTCAAACCTCCAAAATAATTTTATATATGGTCTGTATCTTTTTTTATCACCAAGAAAAGGCTTAAAAGGATAGCAAAACCAGTTTAACTGGATCAATTAATCACTGTGGTAATCCTGTCAGAAGCCTAAGATTTAAGGCTTGTGTACATAACACATCTGGAGTTATTGGCCCTTTCATCGTCACTAGAGAGGAGGCAAAGGTGCCGGCACCCACAGCAACACACCTGGGATTTACAGCAGTTTTACTGCTATCTGTCATATTAGAATTGATATTTAAAAATGATTTGAAATGTGTTCTCCAGGTAGGTCTCAAGCTAAATCTAAAAATCTTTTTTTTTTAAAGTAGCCTTAAATTCCAATGTGAAATAATAATGAATGCTAAACAGAACATTTCTTACTAGAGTTGGTAAAAGTTCAGAAAAACGATTTTATTTCAATTTATCAGAGCATAGAAATATAGAAATTTTCATGTTTGTTTTTCCAAACATAAAAACAAACTTTATTAATTTTTTGACATTACAATGAATGGATAAAATAAATGGACAAATTAACACAGAGCACTAGCAAGAAATCCATGAAAGGTTCAGTAGGGTACATATCAAACATGTAAGACGGTGCTCCACTTGGATCAGACCAAAATGTATGTTTCTCACCTACAGGCAAAAAACATTTTGTAGAAAAAGTAGTTGTGCACATCAAACTGACACACCTCGGTGCTGTGTGAATGCTCTGCTTAGCATTGACAATGAAACTGGTCAGTGTTAAGGAGAAATGGCTAAAGCTAAATACAGGAGAATAGTGTATATATAGTATACACCAGTATAATAGTATATATATATATAGTATATTTATACATATTATATATATTGTATATATATATATATATATATTATATATATATTGTCTTGGTTTAGCACACAAACTCACAGTAAAATAGATTGAAGTTTGTGGTTGTAGAAGAAAAAAAGTGAATAAAAGTTCAAGGGGTGGGAATACTGTTTCATGGTCCTGAAGTATATCCTGTGTTTTAAGAGTTAAGACAATTACAACAGAAGGTCAGACAAACCCATGCCATGCAAACCATCCCACCGTAATGCACAGACACACACTTGCAGGAGCCCCTCCTCAGCCATGGAGTGGGGTGGGCAGTGAAGCAGCTGGGAGACGTGGAGCCACAATGGCCCTTTAGGGCGAGACGGCCCTAATCCGTCCCGCGTCCGACAGCGCCGGTGAAAGGAGGCCTGTCAATCATAGCATGGCACCCTCGGGTCTCTGAGATGGGCTTGCTCAGATGTAGGATTTACTGTACCCCCTCTTTTCTGTCTTATTAAAATCTCTTTGCAGACAGACTGTGATATGTGTACGCACGTGGGTGCAAACACACCCACAAATGCACACAAACAGCTCATTGCCACTCGTCCGTCAAAGCTGACTACGTTATGGAGATGGTTGTGTACTTTTTAATAATTTGGAGTTATGCATGTTATTTATCAAATATTAACAGTACAAATGTTAACTCTTCTTTTTATTTAAGGAACATAGTTTAAATTTTAAAAAAACTCTAAGAAGAACACATACACAACAATGTTTAATTCACTTTTTATTTATGTATGTGTTTTTACTTGATCATTATACAGTCAAAAAAATCTTAATTTGCTTAAATCAGTAACAAGGAGGTTTTTTATTAATATAAGCAGTTGCACATATAACACATACAATCACATATTCTAATAAACAACAAAATCATGTAGGAGATGGAAATATCTCATGATCAAATTGGATACGTTTCCTGGTTGTATGCTTTCTGACTAACACACATTCAGAGTCATGGATAGAGAAGGTAACTATAGAGGGAAAAAAGACAAATACACATGCACAGATACACACAGTTTCACCGTCACACAGAGTAAGAGTAAACACTTATTTAGGGGTGTCAGACACTGCATGTAATATCCTCTGGCACAGTGGCTGTTTGGGTGCATGTGTGCGTGTTGCAATGAGCCGTCAGCTGAGCTGAGCTGCACGCTGTCCGTTGCAGCTGGGTGATGGTGATCAAATCTAACAGACAGTGAGGACTGGAGCACGCTCGCTGCCTCTGAGACACGGAGGGAGAGAGAGGGAGCGCACCGAGATCGCCTCTGGCCACCATTATCTCTTCAGTGCATGACTGTGTCCATGTGAGTGTGACAGTGTGAAAAATAGTGTTTGTTTTCGTCCTACATGCGTGTGTGTTTGCTTGTTCGTATGTGTGTCAGTGGATGTGACCGAGTGTGCGTTTGTATTTGCTGGTCAGTGTGCTGAAATCCTAATAACTGAATAGGGGATAACTACATGACAAGAAGACACTTCTTCCCATGTAGACTCCAGAAAAAAGAAAAACTTCCTGCCAGGTCTAAGGCTGCTTAAACCTTGTTCCTTTGTCACTAGTGGTTTATTTATTTTCAGTAATTATTGACACTGAGGAACTTTCCATACAGTCTCCTCTTTCGCCAAAGTGATTAAATTATCTGCTTAAAGGGATAGTTCATGGCTTTATTCAAGGTACAGTCCTGTAAAGTGATTAATATTATACCTGCTGTAGAAGATTTACCCAGTTCATCCAGTATTAATCCATATTTGTTAGTTCTGGAGAAAAAAGCAAATGGTTACTAGGGAGGACATAAATAAATATAAATGAGTCCTGCTGATTTAAAACTCACCAATTCTGAAGAACCTAATCATAGTTTCTGCAAATCCTAATTTTGAACCTTTAAACCTATATAATTTTTTTATGATTTTGGAATAACGGGAACATGTAACGTGTTTCTAGTTAGAGTAACTGCCTATTAGTTAAATAAGGCAATGCAATAGCAATAAGCCACCATAACAGTTTCACTCATTGTGCTTTTTTACTTTTATATAAGGAAGTTTCTCTGGACATATTTTATATCGTCCTGTCTCACTGTGTGTATAACTTAAGAAAAACCATTGATTGAGCAACACATTTCAGCTCCATGTTTTAGTGTACATGCATTTGTCCCATACCTAAAGCGCTCCACTCTTAGCTAATATGAGGCTATCTAGAGATAGTAATACACAGGACGGTGGTGACCCACTGCATGTTTTAAGTCAACAGTTCGCAAGTTTTGGGGCTTGTGTGATAAAAGTGGGACTATTTGTGTGTTAAGCCCAATGGCCGTATTATGATGTGAATTTATTCTATTCCATTAGAATTGTGTCTTATTTACATTAAAAGCGCTACCAGGAGCATGTAACAGCCAAACAGCGTCATATTTGAAAGAGCAATATTTTGTCATGAAACCAGTTGATTACTTATTTTGAATGTGTTGAGTCTTAATTAATTGTACTTCATTTGTAAGAGGAAATCCTTTCTGTGGACAGACTAAAAGATGTGGTTAGTTGTCAGAATGATTTACATTGAGACCCATCCAGTTTTGGAAGATACATTTCGTTATTTTCTGTCTTTGGCTTTTGCTTATCAAGACAAATTGTATACTTATTTTTACTTTTTGGGACATCTGTGAGAAGATCACTTTTATATTATTCTTCTGGCCCAACAAAATGTATTCAAACAAAAATCTTTAAAGTTTTGAATATTCTTCCCTCCGATGCTGAGAACAGAAAACAGCCCAGAGCCGTTCTGGCCTGGAGACCCACATCATTTAACATACTGCCAACACCACTCTGCCTCTGCAGCCAGAGCACCACACTCACTCAATCCACACATCAGTCACTGCTCATACGGTGTGGGTGTGTGGGTGTGTGTGTGTGTGTGTGTGTGTGTGTGTGTGCATGCGCTCATGCACGTTTAAGGGAAGAAACTGAGCTGAATGACCAACTAATCACTCACACAATGCAGCAGGGACCCATAATGAAAACCACTGATAAGAAAAATTAACATAAAACCTAAGCAGTACAGAACAAGACAGTGGACATAAATAAAGAAGCCCCATGCACCATAAATCTAAGCTATAAACATAAACACTGACAACACACTCATGTAACTGAGAGACTTCTTCACTCTAGGCTGAGGAAAAAGACCCTGGAGCACATCTACTCGTATCTGCTTTATCCTCATTTTTACTTTTTGCAAGCTCCCGCAGCGCTGGGTCCTCCTCTCATAGCACGGTGCAGTAAGTTTTAATGGTAAATCAACAAAGGGGCGACATGAAAGAAAGGCTAGCTTTCCAGTTTGCAGGGTGAAGAATTATTCATCAGCACTGTAGTGTTGCACTGCAGGCAAAAATCCTGCAGCAGCGCTCAATTTTAATTGCCAGAAAATGACTGTAAATGATACAGAGAGAGAGAAGGAGAAGGGGGCCAAAAAAAGGAGAGAGAAAAGAAAAAGGAGAGCAGGAATCAGAGGTATAAAGAACTGGGGGAAAAAAAGAAATCCCCCACTACCAACAGCTGCCCCCCAAAATTGAAGGCCGCGGTGATAAAAAGCTGTGTGGCAATCACAGAAGTGGAGTGTCCCCCCCACCCAGCAGTCTAAAAAAGCGATAGTGAAGGGAGAAAAGAGGACAGGAGGGCGAGGGGGAGTGCCATCAAAAAAGGAATGGTGGGATTAGGTCTGAGAGAGAGTTTACTACGCTCTTTTTGTGCACCGAACCTGCAGGATTAGAGATAACAAATGTTAGCTGAGGAGGAGCACCTGCTGTGAGCTGAGAAGTGGAGGAGGCAACGTGGAGGAGAGGGGAGGAGTGTAGAGACGAGCTAACCCGCTAACAACACAGAAATGGGCTTTTGCTGCCCCCCATGCAGACTTAGGAAGATGAAGGATAGAGAGAAAAGTGAAGATGTACATGGACTGGTACAAATTAAATTTGTAATAATCAAAGATGAAGGGGAGATTGTGGATGAGTAATCACTGAAGTTTTTCATCTGAGGACCTTAGATCCTACACTGCTCCCAGTAACCCCAACTGTTTTACCAGTTGGGATTTTTGGGACTCCAGTGTAGGTCCAACTTTATGTAGTAAAAATATCAGAAGACATATCCTATTTTCAACTAATTTCTTACCTCTTTTTCATTCTTCTCATTGAGGCCTAACTACTTTTCTGTTGGGGTTTTTTTTCCGCCCCTCTGTATCGCTTTGGGAAGATGTGGCTAAAACTACAGCTAGGACCTTGGGAGCTCACTGTCTGCTCTTCTCAGTGACCCCAGCCCAGGCAGCACTCAGACTGGTCAATCAACAATTAAAAGCCTGTCTGTAGCCACTAACTCAATTCAGCCACTCAGCTTAGTGGTCTGTTAGAGCCAAGTCTCTCAGACAGAAAGGAGAGACAGGCTTAGAGACATGGACTTCCCTGCTTCTCACACACACACATACACAAAGAGGTTCTTGCTGTTACGGTCCCCCCTATGCAGCCTTATATTTGAACTTCCACAGGGGGATGCCTAAAACTACTGCCTTTTTGGGGATAACAGGAGTGGAAACATACATGACAACAATAAGCAGGAGGGATCTACCTTAAGCTCTGGAAATACAAGCCACACCCTCCTTTGGTACCTATTTAGTGCAACAACGAAAAAAATTTGGACTATAATCCAAGGACCTCCACACAAACTAATGCAAGAATGACTGGAATCAATGAAAACGGAATCTTGAAAGACCACCTGCCTGTTTAAAAATAGCAGTCTATAAGTTTGGGGGTTACAAATAAAAAGGCAGAACAGGAGTGGCACAGGTGGAAAATGTAAAGCTTATATACCTGATAATTGGCTATAAAACAAGTTATGTTAAGTTAAGGGAATGAGCTACATTAATGTCTTACCTGGATAAGAAGCTCACAACCTCTTTTGGAAGCTGTTTAATACCATGAAAGCAAGTGTGAACATGGTTTAGAGACGTCAATAAATTACCGAAGAAAGGAGAAAAATATACGAAGTTTCACTTCATGTGACTCAGTCACACCAAACTGATGCAGGGTAATCAGACGATTCACATAACTTGTCATATCTATTATGATTTTATTATGGAAAACAAAAATTTAAAATCTTCATACTTTAATTTTTACTTTTTTGGGGTGGTGGTCTCTCTTTCTGTTGTGAAAAGGTATCAAAGATTTTGTGGCACTTTGCATTTAGGCTTCACATATGTCCACGCACAGGAGTTGTTTCTCTGCTCATAAAGTACATATGTAGTTCAAGCACATGTAGCTTTTAATTTAAACTATCTTCTTTATAATATCAATTATTTTCTGCACTAAATTCATTTCTCTCCGTTGAGCCTTCTCTTGCGGATGTTTCTGATGATCTTTGTTCTAGATTCCTAAACTTTTTTTGTTCAAAAATTGTTAACATCGCAACGCAAACTCCCTCCTCTATGGCTCTACCTCTGCTGCAGTGGCGCGCCTTCAGCTGGTGCAAAATGCGGCTGCTCGCCTCTTAACTGGCACTAGACGAAGAGAGCATATTACTCCCGTCCTGGCCCACCTGCACTGGCTCCCGGTGCGTTATCGGATACAGTTTAAGATTTTACTTTTTGTTTTTAAATCCCTTTACTTGTATGTGCCCCCTTACTTGTCTGAGATGGTTCAGCCCTACATACCGGGTCGGATCCTTCGGTCAGCAGACCACCGCCTCTTGCAGGTCCCTGGGGTTCGGGTGAGGAGACGTGGAGAACGTGCATTCTCGCTCTGTGCCCCTCATCTCTGGAACCAGCTTCCTCTGGTAGTGAGGATGGCCCCCTCTCTTTCTGTTTTTAAATCACGCCTGAAGGCTCACTTTTATTCCTTGGCTTTTAACTTGACCTAGTCGGCTATAGCCCTGTTTATTTTATTTTGTTATTTTATGGTATTCACTGTGCTATTTTAATTATTTTATTTTTTGCGTGTTTGCTCATATATGTTTTTAATACTGTACAGCACTTTGGTCGGCCTCGGCTGTGTATAAAGGTGCTCTATAAATAAATTGGTATGGTATGGTATGGTAATTCATATTCCTTCATTGCTCATACTTATATTTCAAATGAATACTATATATTATATATTAATATTTAATAATAATAAAAATAAAATAATAATAATTTTATCAGTGTCTCCCTCAGTGCCACTTTTAGAACTCTTAATTCTACATGGATATATCAATCCATTCTGCTTATCCTTAAATGTGGCTGGTGTCTATCTCCAGTGGTCATTGGGAGAGACACAGGATACTCCCTGGACAAGTCGCCAGTCCATCATAAGGCAACACAGACACACAACCATGCAGCACACACTGTAGCCACAGCTGCCCTGGGGCACACTGACAGAGGCGAGGCTGCCGGAAACTGCTGCCACAGGGCCCCCTGACCACCACCAGTAGGCAACAGGTGAAGTGTCTTGCCCAAGGACACAACAACTGAGACTGTCAGAACCGGTCATCTTAAGACATCTTAAGCAGGGTTTTTTTGACATCCAATCTCACTTCAAGATGGAAATTGTGACACTGTGGCCGTTTTCCAAGAATTAACAGCTCAAAGAGTAGTGTAGGCTGATGTGCTTTTTTTAAGGTTTCATGTTTAAACAATACAATGCAATCATATAGTATATCCTCTTGTATGCCGTCTGCATATTTTGAAAATTATTATGTTGGGCCATCATGGCCGAAAATGCCAGGGCCACTTTTTGGTCCCAGTCCAGCTCTGCATTAAAGAATATGAGTAGATTAAGTTAGAGTCTTAAGCACTCCACATCAAACTCATGTAAGAATGGATGGTAATAATGAAACACAAAATGCTTTGGGCATATTTTTTAAAATCAGCATTGCACAGATTTTGTTCTTTTGGTAACATGTCAAAAGTGGAGAGGGACGGGTGGAAAAATGGTAAGCCAAATTCAGCTATTATCGCACTGTTTGTCGTTCTATACCTTTAACAGTAGGCACACTTTTCATGTAATCTGCCACTACAAATCACCAGACACGAGATAAAGAGGTTTTGAGCTGCTGTGGTCATTTCTATGCAGCCTTATGTTTGAACCTGTCGAGCAGATTCTTCGTTTTGTAAGCAGGAGCTGAAGCAGGCAACAACAGGCAGGAGTGATTTACTTTGAGATCTGGCATGGACAAAACGGTCACAACCTCTCTTGGTTGGCTGCATCCTAACCTGAGGGTTTAACCCTTCTTAGTCTTCAAAATCGACTTTGACCTTTTCTTTGCTCTGATGTTAAGCAATTTACTGTGCTGGATTGTTGGTCAATTTGTCTGAGTATGTGTGGCTAAGATGTGTGAATGTGTGTGGCTGAGAAGTTCAACATCTGACAACCCACAAAGTGAAATCACCACTTAGGTGCTGGTTCTTGCTCTCAGTAGATACACACTTCACTTACCCCGTATGTTCCCTGTTCTGACTGTTTAATCTTTCACTCACTGCTTCAAAAAATAAATAAATAAAGACTTGGAAATGTAATATAAAAACAAAAGTCAGAGAATAACTGCAGGGGCTGGTAAATGAAGCATAAAGACCCCGAGTGACCGAGGGGAATTATTTGGCTCCATTAAGCAGGCATTAACATGAATTACTATCTAATTAAAATTAAACAGCTCATTAATAACTTTGCGGTGGGGCCTTAGTGTGGAAGTTCTCCTGAGTGTGCGTGTTTGGAGTGTGTGTGTTTGATAAAGCAAAACTGTATTTGAGTTGTGGCCAAGAGAGCAATCGAGTGGAGTAAACCTAGGCGGTAGCCCCAAAGGAAAGTCAGGGCCAAAGAGGGTCTACTTATGAAACAAGACGGCACTGAAAAAAGATGTTCCTCTTCAAATAAAGTTTTGTTTAGTCACTGTTTAATTGGGCAGCCGAAAGAATAAACTGTTAAAAGAAACTTGCATCGCTGTGCTTATAAGAACACACATAATGAAATCATCACATTAAACAGATGAGAAAACCATAGATTGATAAGAATGTCAAATTAAATTAACTAAAGATCAAAAACTTCCGGCTTCATGCTTGAATATTTGCACACACAGTAACAAACTGTGGCAATATGTGCAAGGACCGTTAACTCACTCCTGCTGCGTCCGCTTGGGGTTGTGGCCTCCATGCTGGCAAGCAGCTCAGCACTGCAAGGTCTGTCAGGAGACAAGAAGGCAGAAAAAGTTAGTCAGTGTCCTGGACTTTACTGATAAAGGACAAAAAGAAAGGGTATAAATCCCAATTACCTATTTCCCCTCAATCTTAGCCCTTAAACATTTGTAAGGGGAAAGGCATCTCAGTTGTTTCTGTGGGGAATGCAACAGCAAAGGGGAATGGCTTATTAGACCTTAATCACTCACATTAAACATGCAACAAGTGTTTGGCACAGTGACCACTGTTAATCAGGCTAAAAAAATATCTAACTTAGGAAAGAAAATGTGTGCAAATATTTTTCCTTGTAACCTAAATAAAATCATTAATATTTAGTTTGTGATTCATTACCCCAGATAAAATAAATAACATTTTGACACATATAAGAATTTGTCCAGAGGGACTAATCATTGTTGTGTTTAAAATATGTTGGATTAGTATGCTTAAGGCCTACCACTTTAGAACAGCAAGGTTTTAGTATATTGGCTGCAAATTATCAAACATCTTAATACCTTTTTTTAAACACAACAGAGATTTTTTGCAGGGTTTTATTTTCACAAGGATAAAAACTCACTAAGGCGGACATCAACTGCAGAATGGTTTAAAAGAAGAGTGGTATATGAGTATAATAAGTTATATGTCTCTGCATATTAGGAAATAATGAGAACTTATGTTGATTCAGCTTCTTGATGTACTGTCTGATTTCTTGGTTGGATACCATTGTGGGTTTGTTTTATTTTGTGTTTTTTATTGGGATTGACTTGTGTGATACCACTGTATAAATTGATTAATTAAATTAAATTAAATTTAGTCACTGCTTTGTTACAGCTGCAAACATTTTTTAATGAGAGAGATCACCACAAATTCCTGAAGCCAGCCTTTCTTACTTAGTGATAGTGTTCTACCATTAATATTGCTTTCACTAGCAGGGACCACGCCACAGATTGAGAATTTTAACAGTTTATTGAAGGCATGGAGAATTGAACAGTCTGAGGAGGGACATCGGAGACCCAGGGGAAGACTCAGTGTGGGGGTGCAGTCTTCGAGAAATCATCTTTCCGAGCCTGCTCAGAACCCCCTCAGACAAAAGCCTATACAATGTGCAAGGCACAGAGAAAGTCATCTCGAGGCCCTTTATGAGAGGTCGTTGCAATCCAATCAGATAAAAGTTTGTCTGAGTAAGGAATCCCAGCAGATTACCGAGTCGTCAACGCGGGGTTGAGCAGTTCCTCAGCAATCCCTTGTACTGAGCAAGCATGTAGCGACTGTGGAGAGGAAAAACTCCCCTTTAGCGGGAAGAAACCTCTGGCAGAACCTGGCTCAGAACAAGCGGTCGTCCGCCACGACCGTCTGGGGGTCTGAGGAGACAGAAAGCAGGGGGCGTTGTAGTTGAGCAGGACGCCGGACCGGATGGAGCTTGTTCTCCAACAGTCCGAGCCCACGACGGAACATCTGCGGGAACGGCTCGGGACCTAAACGAGAGATTGGAAGAGTTAGTAGAGGAGTGAACAGGGGCACAGAATGTGGAGGCTGTGTCCGATGGACGCTGCTGAAAAAAAAAGGGGGAAGGGTAGAAGGGGCGGGTCGGCAGTTACCCAGGAGAGAAGGAGCGGGTCGGCAGTTACCCAGGAGAGATGGAACGGGTCGGCAGTTACCCAGGAGAGATGGAACGGGTCGGCAGTTACCCGAAGAGATGAACGGGTCGGCAGTTACCCGAAAGAGAGGGAACGGGTCGGCAGTTACCCAGAGAGAGAAGGACGGGTCGGCAGTTACCCAGGAGAGAGAAGGAACGGGTCGGCAGTTACCCAGAAGAGATGGAACGGGTCGGCAGTTACCCGGAAGAGAGGGAACGGGTCGGCAGTTACCCGGAAGAGAGGGAACGGGTCGGCAGTTACCCGGAAGAGAGGGAACGGGTCGGCAGTTACCCGGAAGAGAGGGAACGGGTCGGCAGTTACCCGGAAGAGAGGGAACGGGTCGGCAGTTACCCGAAAGAGAGGGAACGGGTCGGCAGTTACCCGAAGAGAAGGGAACGGGTCGGCAGTTACCCGAAAAGAGGGAACGGGTCGGCAGTTACCCGAAAAGAGGGAACGGGTCGGCAGTTACCCGAAAGAGAGGGAACGGGTCGGCAAGACCCTGCAAAGAGCGGCGACGGGTCGGCAAGACCCTGCAAAGAGCGGCGACGGGTCGGCAAGACCCTGCAAAGAGCGGCGACGGGTCGGCAAGACCCTGCAAAGAGCGGCGACGGGTCAGCAGGTACCCGGAACCTAGAGGGAGGGGAAGGGAGGGGCGAAACAATCGAGCCAAACGAGGGATGAAGAGCGGGCAGAGCTTATAAGTGTATCGTGATGTGATTAGAGATGTAGGACAGGTGCGGGGTACCGGAAGAGTTGATTAAGACTAATTACGAAGTGGTACGAAGTGGATCTGAAACGTGGTCCCTGCTCCCGAACCTAAGTCAACAAGTTAACTCCATTTTAATGTAAGCGAAAGAGTTACATTTTGGTCTTTTCTAAACCAAGTTGACAGGGCCCCAAACTTGTGGGAACCTTTAAATGTTTCTTCTTTCTCCTCCAAAATTTTTTTTTTCCTTCTTCAGACTCTTCATCTTTGGATAGATATGTAATTTACTATAGCTTTCATGTTGATAGACTCCCTCACCTGAGCCTTGGATCTCTGCTGCTTCTCTTGGGTTATCATGGCTACTTTCTTGACTAATGCCCTCTCTTATCAGTTAATCAGTTTAGGTGAATGGTCATGTTTTGGTATAATTGCATTTGTGCCATACTTCTTCCCTTTTCACATGACAGATTTTTTATTGCCCTTTGAAATATTCCATCTTTATATTTTTGTTATGATGTAAATTATCATATCCAGTATGTTAACTGTGTAATGCACATATTTTCAAACACCCATTATATAAAGAATAAATTAGTTGTGGTCAACTTTGGTAATTTTTGGTAAGTAAATTCTGTTTTGCAACCAGTCTCTCTTTGGGATTCAGATAGAAACAAAATATTTATATTCCAAAACAGCTGAACTGGCACCTTTTCCTTTACTAATTTGGCTGTAATTGATAAATACATTCTTTGCTCTGTGAGAATGTGCAAGTTCTCAACCAATGTCAGACTTACAAACACCAAACTTCTCGTGCATTGATAATGGAAACCCATTATCCAAATCCACAAGATTGTCCAAAAGAAACCAGGACTAAGAAATAAAGGCAGATAGCCCTTGATGATCAAGAATGAATGACAGTGAGGGAAAGAAAGGGAGTTTAGAGCCCCGATGTATGCCGGTGCATGCGTCAAGCATATCCCTCCACCTCCTACCCTTGTCCTTCCTTCTCTTGGCCAGGAGCTGTTTACCTCTCTATCAGCAGTGCTCTCTGAAAGCAGGGACCCCATCCATATTCACCGGCCTCGAATTCCTCTGCTTATCTCCCCCCCAACCCTTGAAAAACCTCCTCGTGCTTCTCTCTGCACATACATACATACATAAACACGTCTTTATGCAGGCGAGAGGCAAACGCGCCAGTCCAGGAGGGGGTCGGGGATAAAAATCACCTTGAATTCAAAGCAGAGGATTGGGGGTCCTCAGTGGGCAGACAAACAGGCAGCGAGGCACATGGGCTGAAGCTCACACTGGCACGACACAGACAGGTAGACTGAGGCTTTATAGGCTCTGAGTCCAGATGTGTGCATCTTTGGTAATTCAAAGGATTTGAAAGAAGGGAATGTTGTTGTCAGAAAGTGTTTAAAAGTCTGTATCTAAAGTACAGAGTTTCAACCTGCCCCTCCAAATCTGATTTCTAGATAAGGTCCAGCACAACCAGTGAGAAGTAAATGCTATTTAGTAAATTTATTATGTCAAAGATCTAATTTTTTCTCCTTTATGTGTTAGTCATATGTAGTCCTATGTTAAGCAAAAAAGGGAATCGACAGGTCAGACCTAAAACATAACTGGAAATACATATGAAACAAGAAGTATGATTGGTTAACCGCTACGTTCAATTTCTAAGCAAAATCAATGGAACTTTATGGCTACAGTTGTGTGTTTACGACCATAAGCCCCTTAAATATTGGATGAGCACTCTATATTTGATCAGTTTTATGCATCACAAAATAAGGCATTTTTAATAACACAAAAGAATAAACAAATAAGATACAATTAGATTTTTTTTTAATACAACATAAAGGTATATTTAGGTTTTTAAAGAATTTTTTTTATCTAAAGCACACTCCATGTGTTTGATAAGAATGAAATAATAATTTTTGGAAAATAAAAATGACTATATGACTCGCAACATAGCGTAAAGCTACAAAAGTACATGTATGGCTCATTATGTAGAAGACCTTTGCACAGAGAGATGCTTGTTGTATGCTAGGCTTATGTTAGCTTGTTTCCTCTCTCTTTTTGTAAGTTGCAAACATGCATTTACAGGTTCCAATTCACTGTTTGTTGATATAACTTAACAATAAGTTGTTTTGTTGAGTTTTAAACTTATTACTTTGCTTTTAACTTTTTAGATAATAATGTATGATTACAGTATGCTATGCTGTGCTGTCTTCATGTCTCTCTGACACAGCTATTGGTTGAGGTTAAATTAAGAGTCCCCTAATGATAAGGTGTCAATAGGATCAAGACTGGCTTTCTTATCGATCAAAATATCTGAGCTATAGTAAAGTTTCTAATACAATCTTTGAAAAAAAGGCATTTGAAATTACTTCTAGGTCTTAAAAAGTGAACGTAAAGATCTCCAAAAGCTTTCATAACTCAAAAAACTTTTTTGTTTAGGCCACCTCAGAGGTTCTTAACAAATCTAATTGGATTTGCTGTTATTCCCAACATGGAGATTCAAATGAAGTGGTCCAAACATTTATGATGGTGGCTGCTTTGAAAAGGTGTGTGTGTGTGTGGGGGGGGGGGGGGGGTAGACCGGCTGATAAACTCTGCAAGTACAAGTTGAGGGCTCAAAGAGCGCTCCAGCAGCAGAGACACATGGAGCAGGAGGGGGGAACTCTAGCCCGCTTCCTCTGCAAGCCATGCGTTGTTTTGGGATTGAAGTTGGGAACTCTCTCCTCTACTAATTGCGCACTGGTGCTTTTCATGAATATTCATTCTGGTGTGTTCAGACCCCGCCTAATTAGCCGGGAGATAGAGGAAGAAACTCGCACCTTTTACCACAAGAGCACCCCCCACCACCACCTCCTTCCTTAGCTGCATCCTCAAGGGGATGCTGGCAGAGTAGCCCAAGTTCATTAGCCAAAAAAGAAAGAGGGAAAAAGTTACCTGAAGAACAGGATGATTTAGTGTTCAGAATGGATGGCCAACAAGCAGCTTTTTCTTTTGCCGATTGCATATTTAGAGCCTATTAAGCATGCCTGTCAAAAACAGTGAAAACAAAATACAATTATCTGATTGAACGACTTGGAAGATATTATTCCACTGTCTGCAGGAGGTACATCACATGAATTTTAAAACCTAAACATGCTCCTGCTGTTGCCCCAAATGTTCCCCTAGAAATAAGAAAAAAAGTATTCTGCAGTGAGACTGAGGATCTCTTCACAAAGTTTTGAAAACGGTGACCAGATCAGGAGAGGTACTGATATTCATGAGGTAGCACAACAAAACTCATGCCAGAATTTTAGGAATTTTATTTTGCTGTTGCAGTGAATCTGAACTGCATTCTCAGAACTTAATGGGGCTCACGGGGACAACACTTTCTAGACCTCTTAGCAGACCCTTAATATTCTGTATGCTACCTTTTGTCATATATTTAGAAAATGTCCACCTATGGCTGTATTTTGGAAAGCTGTTTGTGATCAGATGCCTGCATTTTTTTTTCTGTGACTGTCTGTATTTGTATCTTATGCAATACCTATCCGTATGCTAAATAATCTTTTTGGTAGGTCTCAGCTATCAAAAATAGTTTGCGATGAGATGCAAAGACCGGCTCAAGACCGGTGTAGATGTATCTATTCTAGTGCTTTCAATTGCTCTAGTGAATGAGTCTAATACAAATCTGGGAACACACACTCAAGAGGATAATTTCTTAAAAAGAAAAGTCATTATATAATCGATATGATTCTCATCGATATTATTATAATTGATTATGAGTACTGACATTAGATTTTTACTTTTTTCTTTGTTTATTATGATTTCCTTAAAGAATCCAGAACAAATAAAACCCTTGTTATGTTTTGTTTTGTTTTTTGTAATGACACTATATGAAAAAGCCAAAATATGGCATACATAAATTAATAATATCTTCTACAGTGAAAGTAAACCCCTGTCCACCACTGATCCGACCCCTCTCCCCTCTTTAGGCAGGTGTAAAAGCTGGATGATCTCAGAAACTGCAGTTTTGTTTTAAGATTTATTGATTGATTAAAGAAAAGAAAATGTTATGAAAGTTTAATTAACTTTTTTAATGACTTAAAGCAAACGGGAAATAAGACAGGAACTTCGGTTAATTAGAGGGTCGAAAGGGCTCTATTGACTGACTAGTATCCTGGCAATAACTGCCTTATATTAAGCATTTGATTAAGAAATTGCTACGTAAAAATGTTTTTTAATCCATATGTTATAGAAAACTGGAAGAAATACGCATATTTAAGCGAAATATTGATGCAAAATATATCGGAACTTTAACTTTGACATAAAATCATAGCATGTAGTTGGAATTGCAAGTCTGAACTCGCCCGTTTCCGAGTTTCTGATTTTATGTAACGCCTTCCCACATCTGCGGAAAAGCTGGCAAAAAAATAAAGAATAAATCATAAAATCGTGATGTCATACAGATACAAAGAAGTCTTATTTCTCCTAAAGGAGGTCACCCAACTTCCTCAACACTCATCTCCGCGGTTCACACTTGGAGCGCTCTGTAATTTCATCCTTTATTCACTTTTTTTTCTTTTCAACCCGTCATATCGCGCTCATTTGCTGCCTTCTTTTCCCTCTGCGGCCCGTCCCTTCACAGCTGAGTTCTGTTTGATTCCCTTTCATCGGGCGCACCATGGAAACCTACTGCGTCCTGGCAAAAATGCACCTCAGCGCAACAACAAGGCCGTATTCTTTCCCCTGCAAGAAGGGGCCCAAAGCATCTGGACCTTTTCTCTCTTCCAGCAGCTCGACACTGGCCTAGCAAAGCATAAGCCTTATTCTGTGCGACAGAAACCAGCGCTTTTTATAGACTGGAGGAGACAAGAGTGACTGAATGGCAAACGCGTCTTTATTAACTGTGAGCTGTGTGGAGCTGCGGGTCCCTCAGAGCAAGCGACACACAGGGTCTCTCGGGGGTTTTACGCACAGATTCCAAGAAGTTTGCTGGTGGGAATATCTCGAAATATCAAGATAAAACGTTGTTTTTTTTTCATTTTTATATATTTCTATACTCTATTCAAACGACTGATTACATTTTAAAAGTCTTATTGTATTGTTGTTTAAAACATGACAAGACAGGAAAAAACGATTTACACATTCAATTAAATATGTTAACGTGGCAGTAAAGTGTAGTAAAGTAATCACATATGTTCCTTATTTTAGAAATATAAATTTATACGCCACCAGGTAAAACATTTGATTTTGTTATTGATAGATTGCGTAAAATCGCTACAAGATGCCTAAAGAGCGTCCCCCACTTATTCCAATAAATATATAAAGGACGGTGGGTAAAAACCACGCCTTTTAGGAGATGATGACGAGCACCCATGACCCGGCCAACATTTTGTAAACACGCTCACACACACACACTCATACACACACTTGCACACATGCACCTACACTGTTAACGCTGGAGACAAGGGTATAGCGAGGACGCATCCATGGCAGAAAACAGACAACTCACCGTTTTGTCATGAAGCCCTGGATTAAAATGAACATCAAGCCGAGTAACTCCTGTAAATAGAAAAAAAAAAAGAACAGTCGCACGGAGCTGAGATAAAGACGGCAAAAAACACATTGCTTTTAGGTGAATGATTCAAATGGGACCTTCCCAAAAAAGCAGCTCTTGTTTTAGAAGGAGCAGAACATGCGCCTGATTGCAGAGTTTTGGGCGAATGGAAGGGGAGAGATGTAAGATTTGTTTAAAGCCCCGCATTTCCATTTAAGAACGTGATTGTGTTTGCAAAGATCCCTTTCAATCTTTGCATCCCCACCACCACCACCACATCCCCCCCCCCTCCTCTCTCTACCCCTTCAGCGTCTGTGAGGCTGCTTTGCAATTCATAGAATTGGTAATTTGCTATTGGGACAAAACGTGAAGGGAAAAATAATCAGATCAACCGGGTGAGGAAGAGGAGAGTAAGCCAGGAAAAGATAAAAAACAGGAGATTTATCTCTTTAAGTTGCAATTCTTCAAAAGATAAATGATATTTGAAAAACATTAAAAGAGTTGAGTTGAACATCTTGTCAGGAATCATGTTGTTATTAAATTAGTTTGTCTTAGTAGAGATAATGATCATTAGGTATAAATAATAATTTTAATATTTAGGTGGAACGTCAAAACCAAAAATTATAATAATATTTCATGACTTTTATTGTGTTGCTGTCATACTTTTTATGAGAGGTCTGAATTACAGGGACATTCAAAACTTGGAGAGAAAGAAGTGCAAGTAAATAAATACACCTAATTGACGCGTTTCCTCTCATTTGGTAAATGTACATTGTTACAAACATTAACCTGTGCATATAAGATTCCCAAATGAATTTGAGCTAGGGCAGACTAATGTGAACACTTCCTGTTTAATATTTTAGCTACACTCTCTACAAAGAGTAAGAGAAAATGGGGCAAAGAGAGCACACATCTTGGTCTATCTTAACTTAGTGGATGGTGATGATGAGGTCTTACGACACTTAAAATTACTGGAGACAATACAAATCAACAACAGACGCGGAGGCTTTTGAAACGGAGCAAATGCTTTCAGATTTGTCACACTTTTTTCATTCATAAGCGCTCACAGACGCATCACATCAGCTTATTTGCGCGCCTCTTGTCGTGTGGGAGGTTGCAGAGCTGGAGAGGATCGCGCTTTATAATCCGTTTAAAATGAGGAGCGCTATAATCATCAGTGACCTATTATAAAGGTGCACGTGTGTGTGTGCGCGCGCGCGGGGGGTGCTAAAGAAAGAGGGGAGCAACCCTTCAGATAGACCTCCTTACTCCCCCACGTGGTTATTTGCCAAACAACCGATCCGAACCTGTGGAAACCCAATCAGATCCCGCTGCTCCAGCTCCTTCTCACATTCTAAACTGAGAACATTTAGAAGACACGCAGAGTCTGCGAGCAGGTGCGCACAGAAACTCAAAGAGACATTTTATAAGTAGAACATATGTTTTTTCTCTAACATATGTAACACTGGACCTCCATCCATCGAACACGCCGTCCTCTGAAAGCGTGTGCCTATTGAGTTTCTCTCCAGTGGGGTTGATTCGGAGACGAGCCAATACAAGCCGAGGGGAGGCGTGTCTTCGCTCTTCCCGAAGACCTCCCAGAGCAGGTTGTTGCGTTTTTGGCTCTAAAGCCCGGAGACCTCCGAAGCGCTCGTCAGTTTTTCAAGTTGGAGCCATGGCGACAACAGCTCAGTACATCCCGAGGAATAACTCCTTACCGTCCAACCCGCTTATGCATCCGGATTCGGACAGGATGCACCAGGGGACGACCTACAGAGAAGTGCAAAAAATGATGCACCACGAGTACCTGCAGGGGCTCGCGGCCACCAACACGGGGCACCCGATGAGCCTGACGCACCACCAGTGGCTGCCCACCTCCAACACCGACTGGTCCAGTGGCACCCACATCGGTCAGCAGGAGCACAAAGCCGGCGTTCAGGCGAGCAGGGAGGACTTGACCAGCGGCTTCCACCACAGATCTCACCTGGTGCATCAGCAGACGCAAAGCGCGCACCACGGTTCGTGGGCGCCCGCTACTACGCACCACTTGTCTCCGTTGTCCCCAGCTTCTAACGGCCACCAGTCACTGGTCTACTCCCAGCCCGGATACACAAACCTCAACGCGATGTTGAGCCCACAGCCTGGGGCCCTGCACCACGGCATGAGGGATCCGCTCCACGACGAGACAGGCAGCCACGATAACCAGATGGAGTCACCTCAGCAGGCTTTCAGCCACCACCAGGACCACTCGGACGAGGACGCGCCAAGCTCCGACGACCTGGAGCAGTTTGCCAAGCAGTTCAAACAGCGGCGGATCAAGCTGGGCTTTACGCAGGCGGACGTGGGCTTGGCCTTGGGCACCCTGTACGGAAACGTCTTTTCTCAGACCACTATCTGCAGGTTCGAGGCGCTACAGCTCAGCTTCAAGAACATGTGCAAACTTAAACCACTGCTTAACAAGTGGCTGGAGGAGACAGACTCGAACACGGGCAGCCCCACCAATTTGGACAAGATCGCGGCGCAGGGCAGGAAACGAAAGAAGAGGACCTCCATTGAGGTGGGGGTGAAAGGGGCGCTGGAGAATCACTTCTTGAAATGCCCAAAGCCATCCGCTCATGAAATCAGCACTTTAGCCGGTACTCTGCAGCTGGAAAAAGAGGTGGTCCGCGTTTGGTTTTGCAATAGAAGACAAAAAGAGAAAAGAATGACACCAGTGGGGGTCCCGCACCCGAATATGGAGGACGTATATTCTCAAGCAGAGACCCCTCCTCTACACCGCACACTACAGAGTCCTGTGCAGTGACTGCTTTCATGAACAATTCGAGCATTTAGAGAGAAAAGGGTGAAAGGGACTGTGGAGTTTTACAGTATTTAAGTTGAGCTTTTGTTTTCCTGAGAGAGAGAGAGAGAGAGAGAAAGACACAGGATCAGTTGTTCCGTTTAGTTTTCGGGATTAAGTTAATTAAAATAAAAATCAGAAGGGAACATAATAGGAAAACAGAAAAAAAAATCCCTAAACTGATTCATTTTCGCATTCAAATTGAAGCAAAGATATTTTATTCACCTAAATTAAACAGATTAAAACTTTTCTGTTTTGAAATGTTAGACCTGTTCTCCTCCTCCTGGTTCACGTTGAACTCTTGGACATCACAAGAATGAGGTAGTCGGCTGAAAATGATTAACACTGGAGACGAATGGCTCACACTGAATGAACTTTTTATGCTTTTTATCAGGCTCAAACTGCTCAACCAGATTTCTGAATATGAGTGTACACTTTCATTATAATATAATTCCTTTATGTCTTTCGTTTGCAAATATTTTAACTTAAGTGTCTTTATCTGGAAAACTGTTTTGAATTATGCTTATAATTTCCTCATCAGAGTAACTTTTTTGTTTAGCCTACTGTATGCTTCCCCCATATGTTTCCTTGATGGTGGATAAAAGTTGGAATATCGTGAATTAAACAGCTAAAAAAAGCCAGATTAATCCAGATAAAGACCAATACATCATAACGCCTGGAGTTCTGAAGACAAGGATTAAAAATAAGAAATAAATATTAATAAGAAAAATAAGTTTTGCAGCTGATCCCGTCGAAATGTGCAAACGGCATCAAACGCTAAAATTCTGTTGTTTGTTTTTTTATTCGCATTTTGGTGTTAAAAATATAATTTAATTTGCATTGAGCACTTATTTTTTTCGGTACTATTGTTTTTATTATTATTTTATTGTCTCTTTATAAAAAATGATATTGCTGTCATCGCTGATAGTGTCTGCTAATCTGCTAAATTCAAACATTTCAAGAAAATATTTGGTCAAAGATTAAAACCGAATAATAACTCAGGTAATTGCAGAATATATCACGTCTGTACATGATTTGCTGTTTGAATCTGGTTGCATCTCCACCATTTACCTTTGTCCCATAGTATGTTAAAAGGCTGTACTTGAAGAAAATGTACAAAACAGATTTTTCTTTTATATCTTTTCTCTCTCTTTTGACTTGTAAGGAAACCTGAAAAGCTCGTGCGTTGTGTTATTTCTCAATGTTGGATCAGTAAAAAAAGAAACAAATAATAAACAAATAATACAGCAGTGCTTTTTAACAGAAATGAGGGATACTTTCTTTTTTTCGAGAAAAAAGTAATGGTAATAAAAATTAAAAAGGAACGTTTTAGATAAAATGTTGCCAGGATTATTTCCGATCTGTAAATATGTCCAATATGTAAACTTGTATTTGTTCTGAGATATTGTTTTTTTTTTTTTTTTTTTTTTTTTTTTTCTTTCCGGGCAGTTTTGTACACTTACTAATTCCGATAAGATATTTTAATATGATTTCATTTATGAATCTGACCATTTATATATATAAATATTTATTTCTTAAAAGTGTTTGGAGATCCTTTTGTTTGTTTAGCTCTGTCGATGGTTATGTTGCTGTGGATTTCCTCTTTCCTTTATGACATTGGTTGTTTGTTGATTGCTAAATGTAGACTGCAAAGTCACATTTATATTTATGTTATAGTAATATTTTATTACTTACATAAAACATATATACAAGAAATGGTCTTTTGTCTTCATTCGGATCCAAAGCAGTTATTTTTTTTTTCCGTTTATTGTAGAGCATCTTCAGGCAAATAGGATAAACATGAAGTTGAGGCAGATCAGCCAGTTTTTTTTTCGTTTTTTTTGTTTTTTCTATTTCTTTAGGTAGCAGTGATTGGTTATGTAATAAGGCATCGTTTGAAAGCAGAAGCTGTGTGTACATGTGCTGTTTAAGGGAACTGACAACAGTAGTTCACCTCAGGCATTCCCTGCTCTCTTCATTCTGTGACGCTCTTCAAGTTTTTGTGTAAACGCAGAATTAAATTGTGCAATATTAATACAAAATTATTGTCTTTTTATTGTGTTATTTTTCTTCTGTTATTCTGATTCGTTTGGAAAAGGCCAAGAAAGGCAATCATCATAAGTAGTTACCCCCCCCCCCCCCATAAACTATCATAAAACAGGTATTGGATAATTGTGACGACTCTTTGATCTGGCAGAGAAAAATGCCTGAAGGCGCTAAATGAGCTAAAGTTAAAGAGAGAGAAAAATTACACATAAAGGCCCAAGAGTTTCTATAGTGGTGAAGACGGATTTAAAATCTACAGCGATTTTAACTGTATTAGCCTACTTAATAAATCATTGACATTATATTACAAGAGCGATGTCTAAGTCCAACAGTCTTTTTATTTCATAGGACAAAGTGGATATGGTCAGATTTTCTAATGTGTCATGATCCCATCCCCAAAAAACTACAGCAAATTGTGAATTAATCTATAGCCTAGTCCCTGATTGCTTATTTTTTTCTCCCATATTTAAAAAAATAATAATTCAAATACAGCGACACGAATAAAAAACATCTAAAAGCGAAAATCATAACTGTAAAAATCTGCAAAAGAACGAAGAGGTTTGTAAACCACAACACCTTTCGAGTTTACGTTGTTTGGGATTTTTGCTTGAAGTTTCATGTTTGTTTTTATTTCTTAGCGAATTTCCAACATCGGAAAGAGTGCTGTTCAACAAAATGTTTTTGAAAATCCTGGATAAACTAATATTTAAGCTGTTTTTGTGTCTACGATATAAAACTGTTATTCTGCAAATTTTCAGTTGCCTCGCGTGGCCTTCAGATTGTGTTCAAGCTTGGATTTCTGCTCGTCTTTTGCGCAACTCAAACAGGAAGCTGATATTTAAAGTAACAACATAAAGCTGCAAACTGCATTTTATGTGGCTGTAAAGTAACTGTAAAAAAGTTGTCTTTTTAATCGACTGAGGTGGTCAGTGCTCAACGTTTAGGTGGACTCCAATTTGCCGAGCAACAATGAGTCAAAAGCTCCACCTGCTGGCAAAGCTGCGGTTATTCAACATGGTACCTGGATCTCAGGATTTCGAGAGATAGGATTCCAACAGCGATATTCAGCCAGATTATTGTTTTTCTCTGCAGTTCTTTCAGTTACGTGTACCATTAATAATCTCTTTAAAGGAGTAATAGAAACATCAAAATGTGAACGTGTTTTATGCACAAGCAGGCTAATGAATTTTACCCTTGACACCCACTCTGTCTTTGATTTACTTCGTTGTCACATGTATCCTTTTTGAGACCTTTCATCGTGTTTGATTTTAAATAGAATTGTTTTAAATACTCAATATCCTCAATTTCTTTCTTTTTTATCAAGTTCTATAATAGGGTTGTTTATGTATTCAATCGTGTCCTCTTTTAACTTTTCTGATATATCCATCTAGATAAATGAAGAAATGAATATTATCATTAATAATGATTAACAATGCTCATGTTTTTAGTCATTTAATCAGTCCATTTTTTATTTATTTAACTTTTCACAAACACACACACACACACACAAAGACATGTAGCAGAGAGTACTCTACAGATACCAAGGAAAAGATCAGGATGTAAACTAACAAGCCGTCTGCCCTATCTGATTAACTTTAAACATAAAAGACACATGTCCACACAGACTTAAGGATGGCTATAGCAACTAGGAAAGTGTTTTGTTAACTTTTAATGTCTGCAATGATGGAACAGTTCAATTTTAAATTGCAAAGCAAAAGATAAATGAAAAACCAAGATAAAAGTAAGAAAATGTATTACAGTTGTGAGCATAAAAGTACATTAAGTTGGTCAAAACAATTATTGCAAATACAGAAGGCCAAATCAGGATAAATAAATAAATAAAAAAACAAAAACTTTAATAGTAGCTAAACATTTGGAAGTAAATTCTGTAGATACAAAAATAAAGTGTGAAAAACAAAACAAAACATCTTTAGGTTTGAAAATTTCAAATTCTCGCATTCGTCTCTGGTTTTTCAAGAAGCCTGCTCCACAGTCATCAGTTGTAATTACTTAAAGAAATCCCTCTACATGTTTTTGTCCAAATTTATGAGATCAATAAAAGAAATGCATTTATCCATCTTAAAATCAGAGTAAGTATTGTCCAGGATTAGAAAAAACACATGAAAAGAACATTGCAGTTCTAGCAATGTCCTTTATGTGAATTAATGTAGTGTCATTAAAAGTGAGCGAAAATTGATTTTCAAAAAATACTACCAAGGATCTTTGTACATCTTTATTGTTGTATTTCCAGAGCACTCCCTTCAGTATATAGTTTCCTCTAAAGCATCTGTAGACCAATGACTGATCTGTCCATTTTGGTTGAGATATAGAACGTTTTTTTCTCATTTTTAATCCATATTTTGATTTCCAAGCTAGGTCAAAAAAAGATATAAATGGTTCTTTCTCAGCAGGAGGCACAACAGTATAAATCTGTCTGTCATCTGCAAGCCTGGAAATTTACAGCATTTCTCCTTCCTGCTAAACACTGATTAAGTTGAATTTCATAGTCTAGGAGGAATTTTTTTTTTATATTAAGACAATCTTTTAAACTTCTTAAATAAACCAAGTTATGACCAACAGTAATCAATTAAAAGCTATCGCAAGACTCTGAAACCAACAGTGGACTGAATTGTTAAAAGGATTAAACAGCATAGAACAGATAAGAGAAACTGTTGTTGCACACAGTTAATTTCTGATGATATGCAGTTTTTGTCTGCAATGATTTGCGGCGGTACACAAGCTCCATTATGCCATTAAATCAATAATACATGAGCAGAATCTTTCACAAGACAGTAAAGCTCCCAAAAAAAATTCAACCCACAAATCACAACAGTCCATCCTCCCCTCTTCTCTCATCCTGCAGCCTGTTCTGCTGCGCTGAAGGGGCCCTCGGCAGCTCTTCGGGAGGAGATCCAGCTTCAGCAGTGATCAGGCGCCAGTGAGCACCGATGCCTCCTTCATCAGGGAAGTATCGTCGCACACAGAAGAATGTGGATTAGTGATGATTAGCAGGGATTATGGCTGGTTAATGGTGGGAAAATACATTAGGAACCGTCGGCTCTGACAAAGTGGGAGGGGGGGGGTGTTTCCCTCACGCTAGCGGATTTGCATTGATCCACAGCAAATGAATGAGGATTAGCAGCATCAAGCTATCTGCCAACAGATAAATAACATTAAGCGCATTATAAGGAAATGCTTGTTATTAATGACATTACAAAAGCCACTACAATACTGGCAATTATGGAAATAATAAAAAACACCTGAACAACATACTTGGAGGATTCTTGGAATTATGTTGATTGTCATGTAGAAGTAGGCGATGATGGGGTAGAGACCAATAATAATCAGTTTCCAAGAAAGATTTTAGCTTTGTAGTTTAAAAAAAAATGCCATTGTGAATGTCAGGCACCTTACTTCCATTTACCTGAGACTTTATACATGAAAGAAAGCCAGACTTATTGCTTGCTGTATGCAGCATACACACTCTTTAGATTTGACTTTTCACCTACAAGACTTCTCTTTTTAGATGACTTTAGATGGCTTCACCAGACATTATATCCTGCATCAAAGATATCCTGTCCCGCTATTATGAAGCAAACTTTCTAAAAATATGAAGGCTTTCACAGGTTTGTTACTGTCCCGTCTGTTAAATTTAATTTGGCAGCAAAAAGCTGCATTTTGTGTAGGCAAGTTAAGAAGCACAGGTAGCTTTAAAATGGGGAGAGTCTGGAGACTTCACCATGGAGAAATGTTTACTGATATGGTGTAGACAACAGCAAGGTTGTCTGAATCTATAAAGTGGTCAGTCAGTTGGTGGAAGGCAGGATTCAGCCGTTGCAAACACTCTGTAATACTGTTCCTCCTTGTCTGTACAAATAAGTTTGAATTAAACCTCCAATAAATTAAGGAATCTTCCTCACCTCCTTTATTTAAAATGTTTTTTTCCGACTACATTTTTTGGCGCCCAAGGTGGGTTTCAACAGAATGGGGGCCTTGATCAGATCAGATCAAACAGTCAAATGGCCTAGACCCAGGAGAATTAGCCTTCTCGCCATCGGACCTCTGTAGGTTTGTGAGCAGGAGGGGGCTTGAACTTCTCATGGAAGTACCCCCTCCCCCTGCCTCGAATTCAAGAACCCCTTCATCTGGTGTGAGTTTTGATTCCTTCTATAATATTCAATTAATTTCATTAGTCTCTAGCAGTCTGGCAGTCTGATGCTTGAAATTTTAGGATGTGTGTTTTCAGTTGCTGTCTTTTCTAGAAGATAAAGTAATGGTAAACATGGTAGCGAGTTTTCTATGACTCCTTGCCTCGTTAAAATATAAAAAGCAGAGACAAGGTGCACATAGCAGCACTTGTCTGGTGGCCTGGCGGTGGTTCTTTTCTGTTTTTACACAGTAGAATGCAGCGCTCGTCACGTTGTATCTGTGTGGTGGGGCTTTTAGAGCCCACACACAAAGGCTGTTAGTGAAACAGCGATTGGTTTAGCCTTTTCTCTGGGAAAAAGTGCATTTCTGCAGGTTAAATATTTATAAAAATAGCTAGCTGGTTTAGACAGATGTGATGCATAGTCCCCTGAAGTTCCACCATCGGGCTGTCCAAAAGGTCAACTGTGAAAAGAAAAATGGCCATAAATATAAAAATTTCTGGGTATCCAAATACAATTGTTTCCTTTTGTGGAAGTCTTAAAGAAAACTGAGCTATGAAATTCATTAAAAACATAAAAATAGACCAAATTTTACACCACAAGTGAGGAGGAAAGGACTTATTGTGCACGTTTCAAGTAATAAACGTACTCTGGCGTGATAAAAGCCGGTTTAGTAAAAATAATATTATCCATTCATTATTGGTTGTGTAATGACTCCAGTGTACCCCCCCCCCCCCCAAGTTGGTGTCCTGGTAGGAGATTTGAGCTCCGGTGCTGCCCAGGAGGTCATAAAATTAGGCGAAGGACAGACTATATGAACCCACGAACGGTGCTGATGTCGACATTTCGCTTTATTTAGCTAATCAAGCCAAGCCACACTCTCGATACTATCCGGCATAGTTCAGAACGTACGGCAACGGAAGAACAGAAATTGCCCCGCCCGCATTGCATGCTTTTTAAGGCATGCGTCAAACTTCTTCCGTTGGATGTTTTGCTCGACGCATCCGTTGGATGCGGTCTAAATGCAGCATAAGCTTAGCAAGAATGTCCCATTGTCAGAATTATAATCTGGATCCAGCATGATCAAAAATAAGAACCAGTTAGCTGGAAACCACAGCTGGCAATCTCCCTCCTCAGACCCGAATGACCGAATTACCTGCTTGTGCTGATATTTCTCTGTCAGTCAAGCTAAGAGAGATGTTCAGAGCCACATACCTGCAGAGATACAATTGCTTTCATAAGTGGTGACACAACTAGTTTTAGGCCAATGTTCACCTGAAGAACATTTATAGCATTAAAGGACTAATGTTGCAACAGGACCATGACAAATTCATCCATGCATTTATCTTTAGTCTCCTTGATGATTGCAACTGTGTCCTCACAGGTCTGCCTAAAAATTAAATTTGACAGCTGCAGCTGATCTAGAACCCTGCTGCTCACATCCTCACTAGAAACAAAAAAATAGAACACATCACCCCAGTTCTAAAGTCCTTACATGTGCTGCATGTGGCCCAGAAAATAGACTTCAAAAATGCTCCTACTGGTTTATAAATCATTGACTGGCTTAGCAACAACCTATGTCGAAGATCTGTTGTCACTATACCAATCAGACCACTCAGCTCCTCCAACTCTATTCTACTAATCATCTCTATTACATTACAACCAAACATGGAGAAGCATCTTTCAGGAATTGTTAAACTCTTTTAAATCAAGAATAAAACCAATTTGTTTGGAGCTGCCTTTGAGTAATGCGCTCAAATATTTGTGTGTGTTACGCTTGATTGTTTTTTTCTCCAATGTTGTATTGTATGCTTTTTTAATTGCTGTTTTTGCTTTCTCTAAAGTTGTATTCAATACTTTTCATTGCTTCTTTATCACCAAATCATGTAAAGCATCTTGAATAACCCTGTTGTTGAAAGTGTTCCATACAAATAAGATTGCCTTGCCTTGTCAAAGTAAGGATTTAATTTCTTCCTAATGTGGCTCTTGTGTGGTGCCAGAAATTATTTGGATGTGGTTCTGAACATTAAAATTCTTATTTTTTTTCCATTGAAAATAGTTATTTTAATAAATATGATAAGCTATTCATAAAATGTTACATTTTAAGCAGCTTAATTGATAGTTCTTAAGTAAGAGGTAAATATGAGTGGATTAATAATAAAGTAAAATCTTGTTTTTGATGATTACTACCTATCAACTTAAGCTCGAGTTTCAGTTTTGTTTTTTTGTTTTTTCAGTATTTATATTTACATAGTACCTATATATATATATATATATATATATATAACACCTGTGATGGACTGGTGACCTGTCCAGGGTGTACCCCGCCTCTCGCCCGTTGACAGCTGGAGATAGGCACCAACCCCCCCCACGACCCCTGGAGGACTAAGCGGTTCAGAAAATGGATGGATGGATATACAACACACTAGACAAGACCCAAGGTGTAGGCTGTGCAAAGAGTCATCTGAGACAATCCAGCACATAACAGCATGGTGTAAAATGCTAGCAGGGAAAGCATACATGGTACATCATAACCAATTGGCTGGCATTTTATACAGAAACATCTGTGCGGAAAATGGGCTGGAAACCCCAAGGTCAAAGTGGGAAACACTTTGACCTTGCAAAGATCCTGTGGGACTTCGAGATCCAGACAGAGAGGATGGTAATGGCGAACCAACCAGACGTTGTGGTGGTTGATAAAGAACAGAGGAAGCTATTGTAGTGGATGTGGCAATACCAAGTGATGGTAACATCAAGAAGAATGAACATGAGAAGCTTGAGAAATACCAAGGGCTCAGTGAGGAGCTAGAGAAGGCTTGGAAGGTGACAGTAGTACCTGTGGTAATCGGGGTATTTGGGGCAATGACCCCCAAACTGGAGGAATGGCTCCAGCAGATCCGTGGAAGAACTTCAGACATCTCAATCCAGAAAAGTGCTGTACTTGGAACAGCAAAGATACTAGGCAGGACCCTCAAGCTCCCAGGCCTCTGGTAGAGGACCCGAGCTTGGAATGGGAAAAAAACTGCCCACGGTGGGCGAGTGGGGAAATTTTTTATTTTATATATATACATACATATATACATATATAAATATATATATATATATATATATATATATATATATCAAATATAATCACAGATTTTAATTAAATTGCAGATTACATGCATTCCATTTCCATCCTTGTCTTTAGCTAAAGTGTTAATTTTACTGTTGACTGTCAATAAAAACCTTTTACTTTTAATATAAAATACTGTATAGACTGTTTTTATTGAAAGTTAAAGAATGTATCATTCTGTCTGATTATGAGACTGATGAAGTGATTCTTTGATGTAAATTCTCAGTTATCCAGGACATGATAGTCTTGAGAGTTTAAATGAAGGAAACTGGAGTGATTACTGTATAAACATTAATGTATTTGATATAGCTCCCAAATGGCTGTATATAGTAATAATTTCCTAAAACTTTCTACCCATTCTTTATTAATGCAACAGGTAAAAGAGCCAGGAGGTTTCTCTCTACCTCTATTACCACTTCTTCCTCCCACTGAGCTCAATTCTTCTTTTCTTGCCGTTTATGTAATAAATACTCCTCTGTCGCAGTAAGTGGCAACGAAAAAGAGAGGGTTGGAAATTGGAAAAAAAAAGAACGGAATAATGCATTTCTTCATCAAAAATTCCTTCTATTCCTCTACCTCAAGGTTCCCCTCCTCTGAGCCACTTGAAAGGTTGGCAACAATGTGGCCACACAGTGAACACCTAGTTACCATATGAAACACTCCAGCAGTGAAGTGAAGGAGAAGGAGAAGGGAGAGGAGAAGTCTTGTGTTATTTATGATACTGGACCGTGTAGCTATATGGGTTCCCCCCTTCATGTTGGCTCCAAGGTATGGCCCCCATATGCAGAAAGTGGTGGTGGGTTCGCAGCTTTAGAAACCAACTCTCCCCTCCTCACTGTATCTCTTTGCTCCTCACTCAGAGCTTTAGAAGAAGAGAAGTAGCCCGTCTCCCTCTTTCATGGCTTTGAGGGACATATTATATCGCCTCAGGTGTCTGTCAGTGTGACTAACAGTTCTGAGAGTGGAGAACTAATATCTCAGGAAGTTGCCTTGAGGCGGCTGCACATGGATGTTACTGTTGGTGGTCTTACAATGAAAGGACTGTTATTTTTTGAAGATTTTTGGTGCAATGTAATTATTACAATATTCTTTGATCTAGCTGATATTAAACAATGACTTAGAGAGCTGTAGAATATCATTTGAACACAATGGGAAACAAAATTATGAAGGGGAATTAGTATTGGCAATATGTATAATATTATAATGGTATCAATTACTAGTAATGAGGTTACATAAATGAAATTCATACTTAATGTCATTAATAACTATTCACACAAGCAAACATAAACGCAACTTAGTCCAATAAGTTACTTTTTAGAAGTTTAACATATTAAGTTTGTTAATTTACATGATTTCAGGCAAGTAGTAGTACAGTATTCTGAAAGGTAGGCCTACATAACAATCTTTTCATCTTCACACATAAGTTTTACGATACTATTTTGTTGTTTGATGTGCTGTACCATTTCTCCTCCAAACATGGTGAGTACAGTGACTTTCAAAAATCTTGATTTTGGTCCTATCTGACCAGACTGCACTCATTTAGTATTTCAATGTCCTGTTCATATGTTCGGTTGTAAGCCATAAACAAGCTTTAACATACATTTCTTCGGCAGTGGAGTTTTGTATGGTAGGTGTTCAAAGACGTTATTGTTGCTGTGTGTAGGACTTAAAGGGGACATATCGTGCAAATTTCACTTTTTAGCCTTTAACCAGGGTGTTTTGTGCATTTAGAGTCTCTATAAGTACAAAAGCATAGAGTAGTCACTCCAGGTGCTCTGGAGATATATTTGTATGCAGTTTTGGTAATATTTCTTTTTAATCTGTTCAGTTTTCTCCATTTTCTGATATGTTTTTTTTTTTTTTTTTGAAATATTAAGTCACTGTAGTTGCATTGAAACTACTAAACAATGTTATGGACTTCTGGCTGAACTCCTCCTGAATCTGCCAATTTGTTTTATTGCTGCTATTTTGTAGTCAAAGTTTAAAAAAGGCCAAAAGTACCATTGGAAAAGTCAAAATCTTCAGTTGTTGGATGTATTAACCCCACATGATTCTTTACAGTGTCCCCCAGCATTACAACCTACGTGAAGTGCCTGGTTAAGTTAAAATTGTTGTGGTAATGAAGCCAAATCTGTGGGGAAAGTACTTTTTGTTTGCAATTGCACGACAAGGATTTGCTGAAAGACTCTTATTGAGGGATTAGTTCGTTCTGACTATGGAATATGCACACAGACAAGTGGTAAGCTTCAAACAATTCTAAAATTACAGCAAACTTTAATTTTAGACCTTAATGTATTGCCTCCTGGACCCTTTGCTTATTATGTACACAGTATTTTAGCTCATTGAGAACATAGGGATTTTTAATAGTAACAAGTGGGGTTAAAATCCTGGGGTGTTCAAAGCAACAAGATTCCCAAAAAAAAAGTAAAATTGTTTTTCACATTACACCTCTAAATTATGTATTATCCATTTCAATATTTATAGATATGCAATATTGGTTGAGCTTTCAATTAAGATGTAACAGGAACATAATTGAAAAGAGACCAAAATAAAGGCCACTGTGGCCACAAAACCTTTTTTTTAAAGTTGACTTTGAGTTATGCTGTTGTCAATGTTTGGTGGTTATTGTCCACACACCATCATAGAGATGGAACTGCATGGGAGTCAAGTCTCTGCCTTGACTTTGGTAATAGTGTGAGGAGTGCAAGCAAGTGCAGCTTAATTTAAGGACTAAGTTATTTTCATTTACTTACTTGTTGACGATCTGGAGTAGATTTCATGTCAATGACCCCATTATTAACATTTTTACTGGGAAAAAAGTTGACATGCTCTGTAGATGGTAGATAGTACTCAGTAAAATAATTGTTTTTGTAAAGCACATTTTTGTCTTGCAAGGAATAGGTGGTAAAATTCAAAATAAAGCTGTATTTCAGCATTATCTTTTTGGACCTTGTGACACATGTGAAATCATACAGCACAGCTGCAAGGGAGATCTTTCAGACAACTGCACAAGGTTACAAAGTTAATTGTTGCACCAAAACGGACATGGCAGAATAATGTAAAAGATTGTCCCTTCTCTTCACCTTCAAATAGGCCATTTGTCAACTATTGCAAAAGGCGCTGCAATGTCTCTTGACTTCAGTAACAAGGTTTACTGCAGAGAAGAGAAGAAAAGATGCGGCCTCGCCGTGAAGAGACACACACCAGAAAAGAAAAATGAAGGTCAGTAACCCCAGAGCTCACAGAGATGTTCAGGGTCTTCCTTCTTTCAAATGCATTTGAAAAGAATGAGAAATATACCTATTTAGAAATGCATACCAGTTTAAAAACGTATATATATGTTTTTCATACATGAAGCAGACTCTTGTTTCGAGTGAACCTATGGAAAATCAAAGAGGATTCACATTCCTTACTTTTGTCCTCTACCTACAGTATGTATCTTTTTAATGCATGTATGAACAGATTTAATGTTCTGAACCTCAGCAAATTGGAGGTAGACAAGAAACAGATCATAAAAATGATTCCGCTGCCCAGGACTGCTGGCTGTGGCCCACGATGCTCAGTTCAAAGAATGTAGATTGTTGGGTAAATGAGTACTGCTGCTAAGCCCACACAGTCAACCAAAGCAACAACAAAGATAAGAATGAATAAATAAATAAATAAGGATTTTTGAAGAGAGAGGGGGGAAATGAGGCAAGTAGGCGGGGATAGACACAGCGAAGTGATGAAATGAAGGCCTGCCACTGTGCTCAAGGACACCGCATGCCACCATGTAATTAGAAATGTACACAGATGATTTGGATGCAGCGATATGATTAGGCAGTGCAGTCCCCAGTCCTGGGCCTAATCAGCTCACTTCTGAGAGTTGCTTCACTGCTGTTGGTGTGTGCATGTGTGTATGTTCAGAGGGGACTAACAAACTCACTACAAGTTTGTGGACTTTTTTTTTGGGCACATCTTCCTTCGAGACAGTGTAACATGCGGAGATGTGAATACCACTCAGGAAAAAGAGTGAAAGGAAATGTGGATACATTTACTGAAAATCTGTTCATGGTGACAAATTGCGGAATTTGTTATAACGGTATTAACTGTAAGCAGTATGACTCAGTATGTGTCTTAAGGTAGTAAACATATCCTGTAAAGAGGAAGCAAATTATGCATTCCATGTAGTGTTATTTAGAATCATTTACATCTGATCCTGCTAAATAAAACCCAGTGCAACTCATTCCACATGTGTGTAATTTAATCTACATGTAAATATAGTGGTTCAGTAAAAGCCTCAGATATTTGTAGGGAACATTAAAGAACAAGCAGAAGCATGCAGATATTTAAAGCTCAAGTGGGAGAATCCAGCAACAGGACAACTGGCAGCATCGTGGTGTGGGGATGTACTTCTTTAGGAAAGATAAGGAAGCTAGTCAAAGCTTCTAAAAAAACAGATGAAGTTGAATACAGTTATACTGCTATATTTAAAGAAAACGTCTTAGAGGCTGCTCAAAGTTTTCCGATGTATTTAATACCAACAGTGACAGTCCATAATAATGAACAAAATCACAGAGTTTGTAAATACACCTGTTTGTCCCTCCCCAGTGGGAACTTAAAGCTATAGCAGATTATTTTTTTCTGATTTTCAGGCAAGAATCGGCCTCTCCACTTTTTGAAAAAAATTGCATGTACAACAATGAATCTTCCCTGGAAAGTTACAATATAGACATAGATAACTACTTCCAGCAGTAATCTGAAATGCATTTCTACAAATAACATGCTTAACTTTAGCCTACCTGCCAAGTAGAAACTTGGTGATGAAGACATCATTGGAAAGAATCTCCTAAAAACACTCTGGTCTTGTTCCTCACTTCTGATGCCTTTCTCTTCTTCTCATACATCTCAAAGACACTTTTTCTCCTGTGACTCTCAGCAATTTTCAAAGAATCTAGTGAGAACTGCGAGGTAGAATGAATAGATGATGGTGTAGCGAGATACAAACAAACACCTGAGATTGCACTTCTGCACTCGCAGAATGCTTTACAATTAGGAGGACAAATAGTACAGATGATCATCCTGGAAGAAAAAGATCCTCCGCCATACCTTTAACTCCTAATATTTCTACATAAAGCACTGGAAATGTGTGCATACACAAGACATCAACACAAAATGAAAAGCATAAAGAAAAACACTGAAAATATAAAAAATATAGCAGAACAGTTGAAACCATTATGGAAGTAAAAGTGTACATATTAAACATGACTGACAGGCTTGAACCTGGAATGGAGCTATACTGGAATGGTTAGATCATATCAACATATCAGGTGTTAGAATGGCCCAGTCAAAGTCTTGATCTAAATCCAATTGAGGATCTGTGGAGAGACTCAAAAGTTGTTGTTCAGTGAGATTAGTGTAAATACATATTGTACTTTTTAAAAATTAGAATACCAAAAATACCTTTTGAAACTAACAACATTTAAGCAGGAATTAAACATATTCTTTTTTTTATTTCTGCATTTTTTAATTGATCTGATGAAATATTCTAATCATAAATGTTATATTTTCATCAGCTGCTAATGGATAAATCTGCATAATCAACAGAAATATGAAAATGTCAAGCTGTGTGTAACTATATGTATGTTGTGTTTCACTTCTAGAATAGACTTACTGAAAAAAAAATGCTTTTCAACTTATGTAGTTGGTCTTTACATTCAAACATCGTTATCCTCCCATTATGCATTACATTGCCTTGGTATATCACATATAACCCAAATAAATGCATAAATGTCAAACAGTCAAGGAGTATAGTAAATATGTTTGTAAAGCTCTGTACAGTAACTGTTACACCAGTGCCAGAGTGAAAATCAGATTAGCAAAACAAAATTAAGACTTGAATATAAAAGGCTTATAATATAAATAAATTCAGTGCTTACATTTACTCCTTACAGTCAGACATTTGATTATATTTTAGAGTGGTAATTGAAGAGTTTACCTCCTAACTCCTAACACATATGTGATCCAGAGATGAAGGTCGAGGCGCACACAAAGGAGGTGACAATGCACAAAGTTTCAACTAATGCACAGAGACCAATTAAAAAAAGCTGCTCCCTTCGCTACCCTTCCTCCTCCTCACTATGTCTGTCCCTCTGTTCCCTCCCTCCTTCAGTGGCTTGTTATTGATCACCTTTAACCTTCTCTCTCAGCGGTGTCAAAACTACCATTTAGGCTCTTCCCCAGGGCTAATGGAGTGTCGATCACACCCTGCCCCATAAATCATTACAGGGAGGAGGATTTGGGAGGTTTTGCTTGTTTGAACCACACAGGAAAATCTTGATTTCTACAGGAAAATTTTGGCAAGACATAGCCCCTCGCCCTGTGGGGTCAGAGGTCATCTGTGGTCCCATGGATTAACACCCAGGCAACCTCCGCCAGAGCTGAGTCTACCCAGCAAGACTCAATTCTCTGTGGCACTCTTTGATTTTTAAATAAGATAAAAGGTCAGTGCCGGTCGTGCTCTGTCTTCACAGCAATCTGCTTCCCTGCTTTTTCTTATTCTCAATGGGACCTATTTTTTTATCTTGTTGGTGAAAAACTGAAAAAGTGATGAGAAAGGTTTTAGCTGAAGGTAAAGCAATGTATTCTACTCTTCTTCACTTCACTTGCCATTTCTTATGATATACTCCACATATAATGAGACAAATTACAAAGTCTTTCCATCTCTCTGTTTACCTGCAGCTCCACCTGTGCAGTTCAAATTTGGCAACTTTCTCTATGCAGGCTCAGGGGCAGTTTACACTGCAATGTTGCCATTCTTGTTTGAATTCGCAGGTGAAAAGGACTGTGTTTATACGACAGGGCGTTGATGTCGTTGAAAACGTTGTAGTAGATATGCCTTTAGATCGCAGTGTGCCCTGTGTATGCAGTATTCTATGGTTTCCCCCTCATTACACGGAAAGGAGCTGAAGGATGGCGGAAGGCGCAAGTCATTTATGTCGGGGCCGGCTGGCAAGGAAGTCACAGTTTTCAAAAGGCCCCATCTGTTCGTTTACATGACAACGAATCACCTTGTTTTCAAAAGGTTGCCCTCACCACCCCAACATCCCGTTCTCATGTAAATGACAGGTGGAATCACCACGAAAAAGCTTTGTTTTGTTGAAAAATGTTGTTTAAACTGCCCCTCAGCGATGAAACCAATGAGGTTGAAGATACATTGTTGGCTTTACAACCAAGGATTTTGAATGAAGCTCACAGGTGTCATTTATAAAGCTTGCTTATACGGCTATACGGCTTTTACTGTCGTTCCCTGGCATGTGGATGGGGGCGGGGGGTCTAGGTTGTTGGCCGTGGGGATTGGCCCAGGTTGGCGGTGGCGTGTGTCGTCCGTCGGTCAGCTGCAGGTCCCTCCTGCCCTCGGCAGCGGCGGGGTACCCTTGTCGGCCGATCCCTGGTCGGGGCCCTGCTGGGGGGCAGGGCGCCCCTGATCCCCATGGCCCCCAGGTCCTGGTCCGGGCCCGCACTGGGGTAGCCGGTTTCCGGCGGAGTCTGTGGGCTCGTCCCTGTGGCCTCCGGGGCCCCAGCATTGCGGCTGCTGGGTGTTCCCCTGGTGCTTCCATCTGTTCCTCTCTTGGTGGGCGGTAGGCCCTACACTGGTCGGCTTGTGGCCCCTGCGCTCTGGGGGGCTCTGGACGTTTACGTCTCCGAACTCCTTCATGTCTGCGTCGATTCCTGTAGGACGGATTGACGGCTCCTTGCACCAGCTATCAATCAACCTTATTTACACCTGCATGCTCACAGTCTCATAGGTGTGGGGACATTGGTGTATACAGACATAATCTTGAGTTGAGGTTATAGTCAATAGATAGTTGGTACCAGGAGCTTACCAGAAACATTAGTGTTGTGTTCATTAATCCATTTTTGTGTTTAGTAAATGTATAGTTCTTATTACTGGATCTGTTTTGTTAATGTTGTTCTGCTCTATTGTCGGTTTTTGTTTGTTTTATTTTTCCCACTTCTCTGCCATCCAACAGAGGTGGAGGACTGGGGTGTTTTCTTGTGTTCTTTGTTTACCTCCCTATCTTGTATCATCAATTCACACTCCTACCTGTCCTGTTTCTTTTCTTCATCTTCTTTCTTTCTTTCTTTCTTTCTTTCTTTCTTTCTTTCTTTCTTTCTTTCTTATTATTGCAACTTCGTGTCCATAACTTTAAGAAATTAAACCCACAGTAATCACTAATAAAGATTTTTCATACACATACACCAAGTGGACTACTACAGTAAAGCTGTAATGCTCTGCTTGGGAAAGTAAATCTGTTGGGCTTGTACTTGGTACTCAGACACCAATTCTGAAAGGCAAACTGCCAGACAGGACACATGTAAAATAAAAATAAAAAATAAAGCTTGCTTATGAATAAAACTGGGTCTGAAAACTGAATAAGCAACTTTCAACTCCAAATTTGGGATGTATAGAAAAAAAGTGGCAAACAAATGTTGCCAAAATTGTGAAGCCACATTTTCAGACTTAGACCCTAACACACACACAAATACATAACAGTTAGCCCTCACCCCCGTATTTGAACTGAGAATTAAACTGAAAATCTGAATGACAATATGTTGAATTACTTCACAGTATATTCATATGCAGCCTATGTCCTAAGATCATACAGGAATTGCACTTATTGGTGCATTATTGTGAAGTACAAATTTAAATATTGCAGTGACACTCCTGCATAATGCTGCACAATGAATGCGCTGACAGTCATTGAAGATCAGCCACTTGAACCATCTAGATGAGATGAGTTGATGTAGATTCCCTAAAGCTTTCCTATGTGATGAACTGGATCCTTTATTAGATCTACCAACCCACTGGAACCTTGCATCCCGTGCAATCTTCTTTTTTATATCGACCTTGCTGCTGCCTCAACGCTGTGTCACTCTTAGCTCTTCCACTAATTTGTGATCCCTAATAATTGTTTTGCAAGGAGGAAACCTTTTAAAAGCAGACCTAAAACACACATTTTCTTTCATGCTTTAAATATAAAATAGTGCTGAAACTATTTCATTTTTATTTGTTTTAATTTGCTTTTATTCCAATCGTATTGTTGCTTCATATAATTCAAACTTTGTATTTATTGTTTTTAGGCCTATTTGTTTAATCTTTGCTGCTTTTATTTTTTTTACTGTCCAGATTCCTATGGGTCAATCTTTTTCTGTAGTTTACTAAGCTGTCAATTGCCCTGTATAGGAATGGATATACACATTAAATTTGGTTTTGGTTTTGTTTTCTGGTTAACTATATAGATGAAAAGCCTCCATTGATTTTTATGAAGGAGTGGTGGTAAAATTAAGCTGGGGTGTAGCTATGGCATCCATTAATGGTTTAGGGCTCTGCTGTTGCTTTTCCACCCAAAACTCTCCCTTCTGTCTCTGCCAGGAGGCATGGGGGACAGAACCCTCCACCATTGAGGGGATTAACTGGAGTGACACCTCCTTAGTTCGCATGGTCAATGCAATTAAATGGTGGCCCTAGGCCTTCAGTTTGTTACAATATCAGTGACAACAGAGAGGAATTGGAGGCTACCACATATAATTCCTCATGCAAATGAGATGAATCAAATTTTTCTTGTGCCAAAGGAGGGATCTGCCTGTTAAAGCCAAGAGTAAGGTAAATTATGAAGCAAAAATCTGCAATCAAAGGATAGGAAGGTTTATATGTCCCTGATATCTAAACAGTCAAACCCAGGCCTGGTGGCTTGCTTCAGTCTCCTACTGTTCCTCGCACACCCTACAGCCTTCAATTAGCGAGTGTTCGAAAGAATCATGGACTTTCACACAAGCCTTTGTTGCTTCTGTCTCCCACTCCCAGTCTCCTCAGTATTAGATGTTTGAAAAAAGGCGTAACTCAGGTTAGTACATCCTCTCTCAGGGGTTTTGGGAGTTCTCTTCCCCTCTGTAAGATCGAGTCCACAGAGGCTTTAAACACAAAAGAAAAAAAACAGGTTGAGTCATGGAGAAAGAGTTCTTTCTCAGAAAAGATCAGCTCCCTATTTTAACTGTTTGATAGAGCTTGCTATTATTCCAAAGATCTAGTTGTTTGAAAGAAATATAAAGTGTGTGGAGATCAGTGGAACAAAGTAAACAGTAAGGAAAGTAATAGAAAGATAGGAAACATGTACAATGGTGGAATACAGCTTACAGTGCTTTGCAAAGTATACATACTGCCCGAACCACAGACAAATATGAGATCTTAAAACTTTTACATCCTTAGAATAACTGATATCTATATCTATAATCATAGCAAAAAGTACTCTTTACCTACCCTAACCTCTCATCTGTTTCTGTATTGCTGTATTTGTCTCTTACACAAGGCAATACACTAGACAGTTCAGCGCCTCACACACTGCTGTCTGTTCTGATAAGTAGATCTTGTACTGGGAACAGTACAATGAGAAAGCGAACCATGGCAAATATGTTACAAACAAAACTATCTGTGTTATTCAAACCAGAAAGTAATTCTTATACAAGTTTTATCAGGTTTTAGTCTTAGTTGTATGTTTTTCTAGATTGCAACGAACCCGTTTACTGTTTGAATACTGTTAGGAACACTAATTACCACTTTATGACATAATGGACTGTGCTCCATGAGGTTTTCAAAGCTGAGTTTTTGTTTTAAAATTTAAATATGCTTTAAGCCCAACTGTACCCTGTGGCTTTTACACCAATGTTTATATTACTCTCAACCAATCTGGTGTGTTCCTTTGGCTTAAGGATGCTATTTGATCTCTACTGTTCAAAAACAACGTCTGAGGCCCTTACAAAGCAGCTAAATTTATACTGAGATTAAATGAAATGCAGCTACACTCTATTTACTGATCATGTGATCTCTAAAGGCTACTGGTTACGCTGGAATTATTTTAAGAAAAGGCTAATTTACTGTTTTTGGATCAATTTTTTTGTTGATTGTTAAGACAAAGAACATTCAGAACCAGTGATTTCGTTGAGATTCTTTCTTTATTTTTAGTGTTCTGGTCTTTAGATTCACACTTTATTCCATCAGTGTTCATGTCAGTTTTTATGTTTCCCCTGGCCTTAATTTTTCTGGTGAGGAAACTGCATTTTCCGGATTAGTCACACAGATTAGTAGCTGAAGCGCCAGTGAGTTTTATTACCTCCTTGTGTGGTTGCTCTATTCTTTGTTGTCCATCGATTGTGTATGCGCCACAAATATTATTTTAGGCTCTGCTCACCGGTTCACTTGTTTGTTTGTTTCAGTTGTCATGGAGACGAGGAGCGGAGGTCACGTGGGTGATAGTGATGACGAGTCAAGGTGTCAAAATGGGTTGTCAGTCAGTCACTCGGGTGTTTTTTCTGTCAGAGAGAGGATGTCTGGGGAGCCATAATTTTGTTGACCGTTCAGCTTTTGTAGAAAACGCTCAGCTTATGTCATTAAGTTTATATATGCTTATCATCAGTGCTACTGTCCCAGTGCATCATTGTTGTTTAAGCCACAATAAACGGAAGAAACGCAATTGAGCTTTGTGCGTATTTTATGAAGCGGACAGCGCGTCATACAATTAGATGAAACCATCCATATCCTCTCCAGCGACTGTGGAAGTCGCTATAACATTAGTCAACAAAAACGGCATCCAATAAGAGAATCATCGCAAGCAGCATCAGAACGAAGGAAACGGGAAGACGCCAAGTAAGTGCAGTGGATCGGAATGAAGGCGCGCGCAATGCGGCCACACCCGACGTAGTAAAGAGCACAGGTAAGACAACCTGTGGATGTCTGTGTGTGAAGAAGCAAGCCACATATCATAAACGCTGAAGTATCTCCTGGGGAGACATTGAAAGGAATGAATGCTGGTTATATGCTTTGTTTGCGCTGGCTCAGCCACTTTGAGTGTCGTCTGCACTTGGTCTCATCCATATGCTGCTTGGATGATGTTTAAAGGGACAATAAAAATGCTGTTCGGTTGAATGGATATTTGACCTTATCCACTACTGTGGATGCAATTGTTCAATGAAAAACTGAAAAAAAAAAAGGGAAAAATAAAAGGAGTCATGAGTCAAAAAAGTGTTAAGGCCTTGTCTTCTGAGAATGATTCTGGGGAGAAGAGGGAAAGTAAACTCACACCAAAGGCCTTGTTGAATAAAATTGAAAAACTACAAAATGATCGCAAAGGATTCGTCAATAAAATGAAAGGTTTAATACCAAAAATAAAAGGGCTCATGAAACAAAATGAAAATGTTACAGAAATAAAGCGGTACATTGAGGATTTAAAGGCATTAAGTGAGAGGGTGTCTCATTCACACAAAGAGGTACTGCTTCTGATACCTGAGGAAGAAATCATAAAACAAACGGAATGGTTTTCGAGTATCATGAATTACAGCAATACATTTCTAAATGAAGCAAAAAGATGGATAAATGAGCAGGAACAAAACCCAGCTGTTTTTCCAAAGCAAATTGACTTAATTGAAACAAAGGAAATCAATGAAACAAACATTTCATTAAAGCCTGTAATGGAAACTGAGGATGATATTAAACCAAGTGACAGTGTTTCAAATGTTGGAAGCCATAAAACCTCTTCATCAAGATCTTCAACTTCATCTGTTCGACTGATGGCTGAAGCTGAGTTGGCAGCTTTAACAATGAAGCTGAAATTATTGGATGAAAAACATGCACTGGAGGAAGAGGAAGAGCGGCTGCGTAAAAGAAAGGAAAAGCTACAACTGGACACTGAAATTGCTGAAAAAATGGCAGCAATTAACGTTCTCAAAACTCAAAAGCACAACGAGCAGAAAAGGATTATCAAAGGTTTCAGATGGAATGAATTCATACCTGGAAAATGAACAATTTAAACAGCCACCTAATGCTAATGCAAACGAATTCATCCCACTCATTTCTGCAAAACAAAATATATGAACTAATGCTGAAACTCTTCTTGGAGTAAAGCAGAAAATTAAGCATGCAGCAGTGAGGACTGAACTTTCTACAAATAATCCCTCCCAACAATATTCAACATCTTATCAAAACCCACTTGATCAATATGGGCAAAATACATCTCACGTAAATACTTCTGTGGATTCGGAACCACAAAATGATGTTGTTGGAATAATGAGGAAACAAAACGAAATAACAGCTCTGTTGATCCAACAACAATGTCTCTCTGTCCTACCAAAGAGAGAAATCTCTATTTTTGATGGAGATCCACTTCAGTATCACTCATTTATTAAAGCCTTTGAGAACGGAGTTGAGTGTAATACAAACAATAACTGTGATCGTTTATATTTTTTGGAACAACACACAAAAGGTCATGCAAGGGAACTGGTGAGAAGCTGTCAACACATCAACCCAAATCGTGGCTATATAAAAGCAAAATCCCTATTAAAGGAACACTATGGTAATGAACAGAAGATTGCAGCTGCTTACATGGACAAAGCCCTCTCATGGCCTGTGATTAAAACAGAGGATGTAAAGGCTATGCAGAACTATAGTCTTTTTCTCAGAGGGTGTTGTAACATTATGGAGGATGTGCAGTATCTGCAAGACTTGGACATGCCCTCCAACATGGTGAACATCATAAAAAAGCTTCCCTACAAATATAGGGACCGATGGAGGAGCCACGCTTGTGAACTGCAGGAAAGAAGCAGAAGAAGAGCCAAATTTACAGATATTGCAGACTTCATTGAAAAACAGATAAAAATACTGACAGATCCTGTATTTGGTAATATACAAGATTCTCCGACTTCACCACAAATGAAAGGAATAAACAAACCCAAATTCCAAAATCAACTTGGAAATAAAGGGACCAGCTTTGCCACAACTGTGCAATCTTTGGAGACCAAACCTGAGTCTGTGAAGAGAGAAAAGGAAATTAATCAAACTGGAAGGAAGTTGTGTATTTGTTGTGGAGGAAGACATGTACTGGATCTTTGTGCAGAGTTTGGAAAAATGGCCCACGAGAAGAAGATAACCTTCTTGAAGGAAAATGGCATCTGTTTTGGCTGTTTGTGTACAGGACACATCAGTAAAAATTGTTGCAAACGGCTTTCCTGTTCCAAGTGTGACCGGAAACATCCCACCATCCTCCACAAAGACTGTGTACCATCGGAACAAAGTGCTAGGAATACACAGCCACATGCAGACAATATGTTGGTGTCAAGTGGTCTTACAGGGGCTGGAGACCAGGAATGTAAACTACCCATTGTGCCGGTTCAAGTAAAAGCAAAGAAAGGAAGCAAAATTATTACAACATATGCTTTCTTGGACCAGGGGAGCACGGCTGTTTTCTGCACAGATGGGCTGATGCACAAACTACACCTTGTAGGAAGGAAAGGAAATATTCTTCTCAGAACCATGGGACAGGAACGGATTGTGAGTAGCAATACTGTGTCAGGACTGGAGGTTGCTGCGCTTGATGGGGAAGAATTTTTAGAACTGCCAAAGGTGTACACGCAGGAGTCCATGCCTGTTCATACAGGAAACATAACAACAATGAAGGATATTAAAAAATGGCCACATCTGAAACACATAAACTTGCCTCAAGTCAATGAAGGAATAGAACTCCTGATTGGTACTAATATTCCCAAAGCCCTGGAACCACTAGAAGTTGTGTGTAGTGTCGATGGTGGACCATATGCTGTTAGGACAAGGCTGGGCTGGACGGTCAATGGACCACTTTCCGGAAACTGTGGAAAAACTGTTTATCAGGAACAGCCACATGTAACAGTCAACCGAATCTCTGTTGCAAGCCTGGAAGAGCTTTGGAAACAACAGTTCAAAAATGACTTCCCTGAGAGCAAATTTGATGAGCAGACTGCAATGTCAAGAGAAGATCAGAGGTTTCTGGAATTGGTTGCAAACTCTGCCAAACACGTGGATGGTCATTTCCAGATTGCATTGCCCTTACGAAATACACATATCAGGATGCCAAATAATAAGAAGGTTGTTCAACAACGTTTGGCCCTTCTAAAAAGGAAGTTTCAGAAGGATTCATTGTTTTATTCTCAATACAACATCTTCATGAAGGAACTTTTGGCTAAGGGTTATGCAGAGGAAGTGCCTCAAGAGGAATTGGATCGTAGTGATGGTAAAGTGTGGTATATACCGCACCACGGTGTTTACCATCCCACCAAAGGAAAAATCAGGATCGTGTTTGACTGTGGAGCTGCTTATAATGGTACGTCTTTGAACATCCAGCTCCTACAGGGACCTGATTGTACTAGTTCATTATTAGGAGTGATCACACGATTCAGAAGGGAACCTGTTGTAATCATGGGAGACATTGAGTCTATGTTCCACCAGGTTTTGGTCCTGCCTGAGGATAGAGACCTGCTGAGGTTCCTTTGGTGGCCGAAAGGTGATGTACAACAATCACCATCGGTGTATAGAATGAAGGTACATCTGTTTGGAGCTACATCATCACCTAGTTGTGCCAACTTCGCACTCAGAAAGTGTGCAGAGGACTTTGGACATCTCTACAATGAAGAAACTGTGAACAATTTATTGCACTGCTTTTATGTAGATGATTGTCTTGTGTCAGTGGCAACTGAGGAGGAAGCAGTGTCACAGTACCAACAGTTGGTTTCTCTGTGCTCTAAGGGAGGATTTTCTCTAATGAAGTGGATGAGCAACAGGCCTGGGGTGCTGAAAGCCATCCCTGAAAATCACAGAGCAAAAGGCATGGAGGAGTTGAACATGGAGCTGGATTCACCTATTATTGAACGAGTGCTTGGTGTGCAATGGTGCATACAATCGGATTCCTTTAAGTTCAAGATTGTACTTAAAGAGAGACCACTCACCAGAAGGGGACTCCTCTCAGTCGTCAGTTCCATCTATGATCCCTTAGGAATGCTGAGTCCTGTGGTTTTAACTGCCAAGAAAATCCTAAGAGATCTATGCCGTAGAGAAATTGGCTGGGATGATAATGTACCAGAGCCGTTTGCCAAAAGATGGCTGAAATGGCTGCAGCAGCTCCATCTGTTGGACAGGTTTGAGGTCAGCAGATGTTTGAAACCTGTAGGATTTGGAGAAGTCACAAGAGCCCAGTTGCACCACTTCTGTGACGCAAGTGAAGATGGGTATGGGACAGTGACTTATTTGCTGTCTGAAAACATTGGCTCAAAACGACACTGTGCATTTGTAATGGGAAAGGGTCGTGTCGCTCCGCTCAAAGCTGTTACCATCCCCAGAATGGAGCTTATTGCGGCAACCATGGCCAGCCGAGTTGATGTGCTCTGGAGAAAGGAACTTCAACTGGAACTTCTGGATTCTGTGTTTTGGACAGACAGTGTGTCTGTTCTCAAATATATCAGAAATGAGACTACACGGTTTAAGGTATTTGTGGCAAATCGGGTCACACAAATCCTGAATGTTTCTTCTTCTGCACAATGGCATTATGTGGACACAGCTACCAATCCAGCAGATATAGCCTCAAGAGGGGTGAAAGTGGACCTCTTTATGGAGGATGTTATGTGGTTGTCTGGGCCTCAATATCTTCTAGGATCTGTGAATGAGTGGCCTGTTAACCCCGATGACATCGGTCAGCTTTCATCCGGTGATCCTGATGTAAAAACAGCTGCAGCAGTGAATGTTGTGCAGGTTGGAGAAGATCCTTTGACTCGCCTGTTTGAGTTCTTTTCCTCCTGGACACGCCTTAAGAAATCTGTGGCTTGGTTATTGAGGATTAAAGATTTGCTCTTTTCCTGTGTAAGGAAGAGGAGACAATTGTTTTTTAACCTAACACAGTCTGATGTCAGTAAAGAATGCCAGAATTCTCTCATAGATGAAGCCAACATCAAGAGGACAGCTGTGCATAAGAGTCTTTCAGTGGATGAACTGGAGAGGGCTGAGGTTGCCATCATCAAGTTCTGTCAGAGAAAGCGCTTCTCCGATGAGTTCGCCAGCCTGGAAAAAGGACAACCCATCATGAAATCCAGTCATCTTCGTAGGCTCTGCCCACAGTTGCAAGATGGAATCCTGAGAGTTGGTGGCAGGCTCAGCAGATGCTCAATGCCTGTGGAGGTTAAACATCCAATAATACTGGCAAAGGATCAACACATCTCAGAGCTTTTGCTTAGACATACACATCAGGAAGTTGGACATGCTGGTCGCAACCACATGCTGTCTAAGCTGAGGGAAAGATACTGGATGATTGGGGTCAGTACCGCAATAAGGAAAGTGCTGTCCAAATGTGTTGTCTGTCGACGTTTAAGTGCTCTGCCGATGAACCAACAGATGGCAGACTTGCCCAATGATAGAATCGTTCCAGATGAACCTCCATTCACTCGGGTGGGGGTGGACTACTTCGGACCCTTTGAAGTGAAATCTAGGAGGAGCATGGTAAAAAGGTATGGTGTTATCTTTACCTGCTTCGCCATAACAGCCATTCACCTGGAGGTAGCTTCATCTCTGGATACCGATTCTTTCATTAATGCACTCAGACGCTTTATTGCCAGAAGAGGTCAAATTCGAGAGCTACGTTCCGACAACGGAACCAACTTTGTAGGAGCAGAGCGTGAGCTGAGAGCTGCTATTGAACAGTGGAACCAGGTTAAAGTGAATGATTTCCTTCTGCAGAAGGGAGTTAAATGGAGCTTTAATCCACCTGCAGGCTCACATCATGGAGGAACTTGGGAGCGACTGATAAGTTCGGTCCGAAAAGTACTCAATTCCATTATGAAGGTCCAAAACTTGGATGAAGGAGGTCTTCATACAGTACTTTGTGAGGCTGAAGCCATCATTAATAGCCGTCCAATCACTAAAGCCTCCTTGGACCCAAATGATCTGGAAGCTTTAACTCCAAATCACCTTCTACTGTTGAAAACTTCACCATCACTTCCCCCAGGAATATTCCAACACACAGATGTGTATGCTAATAGAAGGTGGAAACAAGTCCAATACATGTCTGACTTGTTTTGGAAAAGATGGGTGAAGGAATATCTACTGCAGCAGCAGGAGCGTCAGCGATGGACCGGTGTGAAGAGGAACCCCGTCGTGGGAGATCTTGTTCTCATTATGGACAGTTCTGCACCTCGGAACTCATGGCCGATGGGCAGAGTCACAGAGACTTTTCCTGACCGAAGAGGATTTATCCGTCAAGTTCGGATCAAGACTCGGACTGGCCATCTGGACCGGCCTATCACAAAACTGTGTCTGCTGCAGGAAGCTGATCACAGTTAGATTTTTTTTTTACTTTTAACGTTCTCCCTTTACTGAGTTTGGACTCTGTGGACTCTGTTTTAAATGGACTGTAGAGTTAATTACAAAGTCCTAATGAGTAATATTGTTGGACATGGAATGACAATCAGGGTTTGTTGTAATTTCTTTTTTGCATGTATTTGTGTCTTCCACTTGATTAGATATGGATATTATTATGATATATCATAATAATAAGGGGCTGGTGTGTATGCGCCACAAATATTATTTTAGGCTCTGCTCACCGGTTCACTTGTTTGTTTGTTTCAGTTGTCATGGAGACGAGGAGCGGAGGTCACGTGGGTGATAGTGATGACAAGTCAAGGTGTCAAAATGGGTTGTCAGTCAGTCACTCGGGTGTTTTTTCTGTCAGAGAGAGGATGTCTGGGGAGCCATAATTTTGTTGACCGCTCAGCTTTTGTAGAAAACGCTCAGCTTATGTCATAAGTTTATATATGCTTATCATCAGTGCTACTGTCCCAGTGCATCATTTTTGTTTAAGCCACAATAAACGGAAGAAACGCAATTGAGCTTTGTGCGTATTTTATGAAGCGGACAGCGCGTCATACAATTAGATGAAACCATCCATATCCTCTCCAGCGACTGTGGAAGTCGCTACAACAGATTGTTATCCTCCATTATAACTTTTCCTGTGATTCTCTCTCCATTTCTTGGATTATTTTCGGTTAGTTGATCTACAACTGTGTTTTGCAATCCTGCTTCTTAAGGCACACTTCCCTGCATGATTTAGATTAGGGATGTTCGATATTGGCTTTTCTACCGATATCCGATATACCGATATAGCCTAACTCATAATTTCTGATACCAATATAAACCGATACCGATATGTGGGGACCCTCCCTCATAAAAAACAAAAACTATTAAACCCTTTTAGGTAACCACAATGAAATATCTTGTATCATGTATACTTGAGTTTTAAAAATGTAGAAAATGTAATAAGTACTAGAATTTTAGTTAGGCAGTTAAAAAAGGTGCCATTTTTATTTTGCCTTCAAAAGTAGCAGGATGTTTAAGTTAAGTACATTTGAAATTCTGTTTATTTTGAATTGTTCTGTTACATAAAATCCAAATGAAACACTTTATGTTTCTTTAGGATGAACATCCTTTGGTGACAAAAAAAAGAAATAAATCAACCCTGGTCACCCCCAACCACCGAGCCATTCAGCCCAAAGCTCCAGACACTGGTAGGAGGCGTGTAGAGTGGGGGCCAGACAACTAACCATCCATCACATCTTTCTGACCCGAGCCCAGTGTTGAAAAGACCAGTGATATCACTCACTGCTGACACAGCCATCAACGTTTGCCCTTAGAAACGCACATGTGTAAAGACACCGGAGCAGCACATGTACAGCAGCAAGTCCAAAAAATCATGTCACCTCTTCCACTACCCTGCATTGAATTCTCATGATGATTTCTCAGCCCTTTTTGTTTCCAAAAATGCCAATGTTTTTAACAGCTGGTTTAAACCACGGCATATCAAATAGGAACTTGTCTTGTTCGGCAATCTCGAAAAGTGAAGTTGTAACTTCCAGCGTTGAAAAAGCTGCAAGGCGAAGCTCTGTGCTGATCTGACTTGGAGGCGTCACAATTGCTTGTATTGTCCTGCTGCCTCTCAGCTTTTTTACATATGTATGTGTTGATTGCTGCAAGACAACAATGCTTCAGCATGGCATTAAGCAGTAACAATAACAGTGATGCTTGCCGCTCCTACTCAGCATTGGATGTTTATCCAGCAAACCTCTGTGTTGACGCCCAATGCTCAAAACTGTGAAATACAAGCCAAAGAGCCAACTTTTGAATATCATGAATGGAATTGTGTCATTGTTATTATTAATATGGTTATCATTATAATAACATATCAGTTATCACAACAACACGGTGTTGTTGTGATTGAAGAAATATGCAGCCAAGAGTATCTCAGTATTTTCTAGAACATAGACACACAAAGTTATGTTTGTTATTTCAAAAAGTCTGTAGATGTGTAAAACAAATATAAAAAAAATTGAAAAATATGTGAGCTATCCATCAACTCAAAGGTAACCTGGCCTTCCCACATTATTCAGTGCAATGTAAAAATTAAAGATTGCATTCAACCCTACAAAAAACACCCGAGGGGGCCAAGCTATGCACCACCCCCACGGGTACCCTCTTGTATTAGAAAAATCTTCTTTCTTAGATCCCATTCAGACAAAACCACACATAGGCGTATGCAGACAACAGTAATCTCTGATGGCCTTCTGACTCTCATGGCTGGCATTTAGCAGGAGAGATTCATTGCGTGTGCACTAGCAAGAGGGAATGTTAGCCAGTGAGTTTGAGCGTGTTTTGTTTCGTCAAAGCAGTACGCAGCGGAGAACAGTGGCTGAGGTGACAAGACTTGTGGTGCAGATGTCCCAGCAGCGAGTTGGGCCTCATGAAAGGCTGTCGTTGTGATGGTGACGGGGAAACGCGTTGGAGGCCAAGCCTACGCACTTCAGTCATTTGAATGGCTGGAATTTAACATGGTCGAAGAGAAAAAGCTCATGCGTGCAGATTGAAAACAAAGTGCCCTCTTTATTACTTTTTCTTTGTACTGCTGTCACTGTCACTCTTTCTTCTTTAACTCTGAATCATTTCATCTGTGAAAATGTAGCTGTAATTTCCATCCTGTTTATCCTGTAGGATCTCTACAAAATGCACAATTATAGTTTCAATAAATAAGCAACTACTATATTTATAGACAAAGGCAAAAGCTATGGACAGGAGGATGAATTAATATTCAATAAAATCTTAAATGTAGGAGGTAATCCTTAAGAAGATAATGGACAGTCAATTGAAACCAAGATAGATAGGAAGTCAAAGTGTAATTGATTTGAAGTGGAAATGTTATGATTGATCTATTGATTAGCTATCTGGTGCTTCAGCTCATCTTAACAGCCGACATGCGACTTTACTCTGGGGACCATGAAGCATTAGTCTGCGAAGCACACAGACACGCCTTAGGTTCATCTATTTACCATGTGACTTCAGGATTACAAGACAATGGAAGGTAAGAGAAGGATGTCCTATTAAACAGCTGTTCTGGCAGTACAGCAGTTGTGTAACTGGATGGACTTAATGACTAGGTACAATCAGTTTGGCTCCCTTAGATACATTTTTATCAACTGTCATTTTATGATCAACTGACTTTGATTATACAGTGTTTTAATCAAATGACTGCACAGCTTCCAATGGTAAATTATTTTTGTGAAATATTTTTTTAAAGTTAAGAAAATAAATAAATACCATATATACACAAAAGTAAAAATAGCTGTAATGTATTTCGTTGAATATAATTGTGGCTGAATTGATATTAAAGCGACAGTGTAATCCTTTCAAACATGGGTTACAAAAAGTAGAACTATTTGAAGCTCAAGAACCAAAATCTAGGCAGGATTTAAAAAGGTCTCATACAGATAAATTTAAAATTATTAGAAAATACAGTAGGCTAAAAAATCTACAAGAAAACAGGAAAGAGCAACTAAAAGGCTGGCAGATGAGTCGATTGTTATTTAAGTTACTCATGTAACTCAGTACGTTTACATGCAGCAAGAGAAAGTTGAATTATTACCTTAGTCCGACTGAAATCAGACTTGTAAAATGCCTGTATACACTTAAGTCTAGTCAAACCAAACTAGAGGTGCAGAAGCTTGGCAAATCTACCCGGATAATGTGATTGGAATCTGACTTCTCTGCAACCAGCCCCTTCGGCCTCACCCCTGTACCCGCTCAGTAAGTTAGAAAAAGGGGAAATGCGATCTAGTAATAACAACAGTAGTGTTATAATGAGGCATATGGCGTCTAAGACAAACGTAAGCGGCCAATCAGTGCATTATTTGGACTTATGAAGAGCCGATGTATTGTGACCCTGAATATCACACTTTAACTCCGTCTGCTTCACTCCCGCCAGCCTCTTTCTACTGCCTGAGTGCAGCTGGAAGCTAACTGCTATAATGCTAACACACAGGGGCGCATGTCGCAATCTATCATCCGGGAGTTGAACGTATTTCATTTAATAATTAGATTTTCTGAGTGACATGTAAACTGGGACTCTGCTCCCAACAGGGAGCAAGCCCTTTATCCGATTTGACCAAAAAGCTTGATTTAGATGTGCATGTATATGTACTGACTGATGTGAAACGCTGAAAACTGTGTGGGACTCAATGAGGATCTAATGGCAGAGAAAATCTTGTTAAAACAATAGTTACAAAAAAAAATCCCATAGTACTTATAGATGAAATGTCTGAACAATGTTTACAGTTCTTCAGACATATAGGCTAAAGCTGATATGTTTTTGGTTTAAATGTGAAAGATTTCTCAAAGTTTGAGAGCACACTGTGTGTAAAATCAATACTGTGGCGACTGTGGCTCAGCAGTACAGTAGTTGGCTTGCCATTGGAGGGTTGTAGGTTCAATTCCAGCTTCCTCCAATCACATGTCAATGTGCCCCTGGGCAAGGCCGTTAACCCCACAAATTCTACATCCTACTGAGTCATGTTGGCTATCGGTGTATGAATGTGAGTTTTAATGGTTGATTGTGGCTTTATTGTAAAGTCTGGTCAGTACTCTATATAAAGCAGAACTTTATATTCAACAAAATACATTACAGCTATTTTTACTTTTGTGTAGAAAAGCTATATAAGTTCAGTCCATTTACCATTTGAGCTACATGTCAAAATATTCCAGTGTGCAAATAATATAAAAGTCCTGGATTTTGCATGTGTGTTAGTCATGGTTTAATTGTCAGTGCAATCACAAGGATGTTGTTTCTAAGAAATAAATGTTTTTAAGCTGCACCAGAGATATTTTGTCAGCAATGCATCATCTCTGCGTCACGAGCAACTTATTTGCACAGGTGCTGCTGTGGTGGCTTCCTAATGAGATAGTGCTGTATGCTTTCATTGCACAGTTTTAAGCAGTAGTTTATGAGCTCTAATGTTGTTTTTTATCTGAGTAGTTTGACGTGAAGTGTATTTAAGAGTAATTTTATATATACAAGACAATGGCATTACAAATCCCTCGGGAGCAACAAAATGGAATTTACTTTAGGTTCTGTCACTTGTTGGAAGATTTAGAACTTAGACATCGAAAGAAATGCGTTGTAGATTAACCTTTTTTATTTCTTGTGTCCAAACTAAAGCTGCAATCATGTTGCAATGTGTGTTCATTTATCTAAATTGATGTCTTAATTGAATCTATACCTAAGAAATAAGCAGATTGTGTGAAATGTAAATGCCATATCAAGTCAATTAACTATAAGTGACACTTGCATTAGAATGAAAGGTGTGATGTGTACAACTGCATAAAGGCATTGAAAGTTACGTATGCTGTGGTATTCCTATCATACTTTATTCATTTAATATACTTTATAAACATCTGACCATTTTTGAATGAAAGGGGTCTCTGAGTGCTCTAAGGGATCAGAAAAGTATTAGCAAGGGTAAATCAGAAACAATGTTGGGCTGCCCTGCCAATGGGCCACTTCATCAGTAAAGTGAGGCCATCTGCATAGGATTTCATAAGATTAAGTAATGTTATTGTCACATTGGTTTAGCATTTGTAACAAAATTGCAACAAAAAAGCTGAAAGCCGCTTTGAATGGTCCTCACACATGGGTGTAGTTATGTATGTGTTGAGACTAAAGAATTTGAGCGACCTGTAGCCAGTTGATTAAGATGTATGCTACAAAGTTGGGATTTGGTTGCATTAAGCTCATGTCTATTTTAAAGCATTAAAACGTTGGAGTAAAATAAGACCTTGGTTCAGGTGTGTTGCACCAAATTAAAATGGATGACTGGTGGGCAGTGTTGGGCAAGTTACAAAGAAATTGTAATATACTTCACATTACTAGTTACAATGTCAAAAATGTAACATGTTTGAAATACATATTACTGCCTTAAAAAAGAGTTACACTACTTTAAGTTACTTTTGGGTAAACATTTTAAATATCTAACACGACTTCTAAGCACCGTAACTTATGAATTTACAGTTTACACAAGTGTCACACAACAAATACTGTATTTTTAAGGCCTATTTCATTAAAATTAAGTCTCAAGTTCCTTTGTATGCCTTCTATTTCATGGTAATGTTTGTTAAATCTAATCAAAAGAAGGTGCTGAAAGTGTTCATCATAAAGATGGTTGACAAAGATGAGACTCTGATGTCTGAAGTCTTACAACAAATGGTTTGGAAAACAGTGTGAATAAGGCTGCTGTTTAAATGTACAGTCAATCTTTTCCTCAGCCGTCCTGATTCTTTGATGTTTTAGTTTTGAGCAACAGGAAGTAGATCTTGTTCTATGGTTTCCAACTTGAATTGGTCTGTTGCATTAGATGGCCAAAAAAGTGATTTAAAATGCATTGTAACTTGAGTTACAGAAATTATAACTAGTAATATTTTGCTGTATATTTAGTAAGTAATGCATTACACTTCTCAGTTACTGAAAATAGTAATATATTCCTGTAACTCTCACTTTTGTAATGCATTACTCCCAACACTGCTGGTGGGGAAGGACTGGATTTTAAACTGGACAACTTCCAGTCAGCATTATCCTTCTTATTCTATCAAAGGAGAAGTTCAATTTTTTGGACCTTATTGGACCTTGTTTTATTCTTATTCTGGACCTTATTTTTAGCAAATATTCAGTTACTCTCAAAGACAAGTTTGGAGCCACTTGGAGTCCTTCGGGAAAAGTTTTTATCCAGTTGCTATCAACTCATATCTATATAACGGGAGTGGTGGGGGCGGGAGATTTACCGCCTGTAATAAGGCATTAACTGAACCAAAACTCCTTGGTTGTTTTTCCTTAAATTACTCCATAGAGTTTGAGTTGTATTCAAAGTAGACTATCCCACTGTTGGTCTGTGACCTTTTGAAGTGTAGTTTCATCTTTTTCATGCTTTCTATTGGTTGTTGATTGTGTTGGCTCTGGTCTATCCTCACCTGGCTGATCAACAGCAGCTCTTAATTAGTTCAGCAAGCTGTCTTTCTGGGGGGCTTAATATGAATAGCTCACCTTTGTGACTCTTTTTGATGAAAAACTTGTTTGTGTTTCAACACTTTGTTTTGTTGTCCAGCTGCTCAGATGGAAGCGCAGACAAAGAAGTTTATTTACCATTTCCCCCTGGATAACATTTTTCATAGTGCCAGCAGCCTTAGGGGTGCAGCTCCCCGAATATATCTGTTTGGTTATTATTGTAGAGGCTTTTGTTTGTCACTCTTGAATCAGAGAAAAATAAGTTAGTTTTGAATTCCTCCCATTATAACTGTTTTGTTAGAATTTCTTGAGAAGGATCCACTGGCCATTAGCCTTTCTCAAAAGGTATCCCAATACCTTAGTTTACAGTTTACGGCTAATCTATTTCATGAGCTAGGTTGTAATAAAGATGAAATAAACGCCCAGGGTTACAATGTCAATTTGATGTATAATTTAGAACCTAATTTATGGAAATGAAACCGTATCAAAACCTATTGGGTTAAGGACATAACTCTTAAAAACTAAAATTCTCCATTACTAAAGATGGTACATATTTTCATAAATAAAAGTAAAAGGGGTCACCAGGGCAGCAGCTTAGGGGACTCTGTTCAGCTTGCTTATTTCCATGACCAAAAATATAAATATAATTTAAACACCCCTGAAGACAGTGTTTGAGGTTTTGGATATGTTTATCGATCTAAAAACAAATTTCATCTGTCAAGACTTTTTAAAGTTGCAAATATATTCCATCGAGTAGGTATCTCATCCATAAGGAGCTGGCGTTATAGGACACCGCAAACGATTATGTTTGAAACCAGGTCAAAGAGTAGAGAAATCTCACAACAATAGTGGCAATAAACACCATAGTGGCATACAGCGTTTGGGTCCTAATAAAGTGAATCCTTACCTTAATATGGATCCTACAATTTGATTTAAACTCCCTCCTTTATCACCAGCAGCAAAAAAAATGGATCTGTAAAACAACAGACACCATTTGCTTTTAAGAAAGCGCTCCTTTAAAGGAAACATATCATGGAAAATCCACTTTTTTAGCCCTTAAATGCATGTAAATGTGTATTTTGGGTGTTTAGGAGTGCAGACAACCTACATTTATTCTATACATTCTTTTTTGGTCCTATTTTTCAGTCTGTTTAGTTTTCTCTACTCGCTATTACGTTTTCTTGTCTATTATGTCACAGCATTTGTTATTGAACTGCCAAATAAGGTAATGGACTTCCGGTTAACCAATTTCGTGAAGCCGCCATTTTTTCTCCCCCACAGCGATTTTGTAGTCCAAGGTCAGTCATGTCGAAATTACAAGAAAGCAAGTCAAAATGTTCAGTTATTGGGTGTATTAACCCACACAAATCCCTACATCGACCCCCAGCATCAGAGGCTCTGAGAAGTGCCTGGTTAAATTTTATTTTTAGTGTAAATATACCGACATCCATGGGGAAAGTTCTCCTCGTTTGCGCGAAGCACTTCGAGGACGAGTGCTTCAGCAACCTCGATCTGTATCAGGAGGGATTTGCCGAAAGACTTCGTCTGATTGAGGGGTCAGTTCCTTCTCTCCACGGAAACAACGGACAAAGCAAAGCGGTAAGCTTCAAATAACACTAAAATGACAGTAAACTTTATTTTAGACATAAATGTTGTGTGTTGATATGTCGTACGGGCGATTGTTTTGATAGTTGTAGCATTGTACATTCGGCTTCTGTTAGCGATGTGTGCTAGCTTTTAGCTGAGGATATGACTGTACTGCATGCTTTGAATAAAATGATTGGGCTTTTTTGCCGGTTTTTGTCGTGGGGTACACATGATGTACAGGAATTTAGCCACGATGGCTTCGCAATAAAAAGTTTATCTGCCAGTAGTAATCGAATCGCTGCTATCAGACTACAAAAATGTCCGAACAGGGTGGAGCGGAACGCTCAGAACCCTGGAGGCGGAGGGGCATGAAATGTTTCTCATACATTTAAAGGGACCGCACGAAAATGAGTTGCTCTAAAGATGCTCCTCAGAACGGTATAAGGAGGTTCTTTGGGGCTACAATAACATGGAATTTAGACCAAACCACTGTGGTTCTACTTTACATAGACAACAAGTGAATGATTTACATGTGAAAAGGAAGGATTTAAAAGCATGATATATCTCCTTTAAAGCTGCATTCTGGAGGATCTATTTATTTATTACAGGGACTATATCTTTTTTTTTTTTCAACTTCGGGGACATATATATGCTAAAATATTACCATTGATGTTATACAGTATTAATTTGTCCTAACATTTAACTTGTATCCTGTAGTTAATGTTGGACCACGAAGTAAAACGGCTCGTTTCTCTACAAACCCGCCTCCACCACCACCACCACCCCCACCCCTGTGCAGAGCCTTAGCAGTTTGGACTGAGAGAAACAGTGCTGAGCTTTATCTCAAACAGTATTCTCACAGTGAATTTGAAAAGCCCAACCTACCACAATGAAACTCTGTCATATCAAGGGCTCAGACGTTTGGTTTATTTTATTAATTAATTTATTTATTTTTGGTAAAAAATTGAGTCAATAAAGCCTATTTAATTTGCTAAATCTCCAGGCTTTAGACAGAGTCCAAAACAACACAGCTGAGTCCATTAAGCAGATCTTTCCAGCCCATTACAAAAAGCCGTGGGTGTTGTTTGCACCCATTTACTGAACATGCTGAGATGCCACAGATCAATTATATAACCCCACAATGCTGTTATAAGATTACATAAGCAGCTTGATAAATGGCCTACATACATTAGCATTAGCATGTAGTCACTTACGTCTCTGTCAATCAGGAGTCTTTATTCATTGATCCAGCTGCTTGGAATTCTAGCAGATGTAAGCCGCTCTGCCTGCAGGGGCTGTGCAGACACCTCTAGCACTCAACTTTCAACTAGTGATGTCACTAGTTGAACACTCAGCCGTTTTCTAGGAGAGGAAGAGGCAGCTGCTCAGAGAGCAGAATTCAGGAGGATTACTTAGACACCCGTGAATTAAGCCAAACTCCACTCTGGTGGGGTTTTTTATGAGAAGCTTGCATTACCAGATGGTTGAAAACTCCAAAAACTTGATTTTGCATGATATAGCCCCTTTAAAGTTTTATATATCCTTAAAATGATGTGGGGTATGTGGGAAGCTTGTGCGGGGTGGGGATGTTTTCGGAAGGGCCTTCGTATGTTGAATAAAAATAAAAATAAACTCTCCCCCAAATAATCCGGACTGCGGTTTTAAAGCTAGATTTGTCACGTTTGTCACCTGCACTTGCTTAGTGTTCTTTTCTATTTTTCTGGGGCTGTCACAGTGCCACCAGTGGGCCGGTATATGTACTGTAGCATTCTAAGCTGGTTTGTGTGATCTAGTATAGAAAAATGTTTTAATTATTGTGGCGCCGTTTTTACAGACTCTGTATTTGAAACTATACCAATGTTGTCTCCTTGTAACCACGGCCTTACTTTGCTGGCAGTGCTCCAAGACAAATTTCAACAGTTTCTTCCTCATCTCCTCCTTCTTGGTTAAAAAATGCGACACCGATATTGCTATGTCCACAAATACGACAAGCCATTACATGTTCCACTGCGCTGTGGAGTTGCAACGGCTATCTTCTACTAGCAGAGACTGCTCTGCTCTCTCCTGGCTGCAAAATCAATTATTCCCATGGATGGTTGCAAGTCAAGGAAGGCAAGACTGTGAATATAATTTTTCCCTGTGATGTAGAAGGGACAGGCTTTGTCTGTCTTGCTTGTTTTACTGTTTATTCCTGTCTGTGGCTATTGCAGGCAATGGGGATTGGAGAAAAAGATAATGTGAGCCATGCATATGCAACTCAGAGTGACCAATCATATTTCAAAAAGAACAAGTAGGTTAATATTCTATTCCTCAGTGAGCGATACTTTTAACATAACTTTATTAAACACGTACTTACGCTGTTATATAATTTAAAGAACTTGTAACAAAAATACACAGAAAAAGAGCAAAGTAAAAAAGCTCAGATATACAAATATAAAAAAATAACAAGTAAACTCTCAGCTTGACATCAGATCTTAAGCAGTTTCTTTATGCAATCAGCGGTTCTGTTTTATAGTGTGATGTATCATCTTTCAACGTACACAAAGCTTCCTTGCATGACTGTGACTTGGAGAGCTAGACTACAGTGAAGTTCTTTATCCTGACTGAGGACCAGATAAATCACATACACAGATACACAAGAGAGATATGCAGTAAAATCTGACAAGCGGGACTGAGAAAAGGATTTTTGTTTGAAGCAGGAAGGGGGTATTGTCCACCAGCTGCCAGGGCGTGGGCCACAGGAACCAGGGAAACATTATCTCTCTCGGGTAGTTCACGAATCCAAGTCTGCTCAGGCTTGACATAATTTTACCATCAAGGTACTGTTCCAAGAGGCTCTTGTCTCCCATAAGAACAAAGTGAGGACTTGTCAGAGAGTCCAGCAAGGCAACTCCACGCTCCACTCCTACCTATTCTCCTCCCCTCTGCCCACTGGACCAACTGTGAAGCTGCTGGAGTTCAAGCCTGGCCACGTGTTGGTCATTACACTCCCACAATGACCTTGTTGAGCTCAACATTTAGAGTCCCATAAAAACATTATTGTCCGACTCCTGGGATCATTTTTCCAGCACCACAAAGGCCGAGAGAAAAACAAAATGTTAACCACTCCCGGGGCGTTTGCGGAGGCAAATTTTTCAGATTCCGCCCCTTCTCATCTCTGCCCAGCCGCCCTTTGGGACCACATTGCACCCACGCTGACGTAGTTCCCCAGTGGTGCCCACAGGGTGCTCCTACAGCAGCACTCTCAGATGTGAAAATGGCTGCATGCTAAAAAATTCTTTTGCAGCCTTATGTGCATCCAGACAAGCCAACTAACAATAAAATCCCTTCTCTGCCGCAGATTCCACCCTTTCTGCTTTTCCACCACTTTAATTTCATCAACTGTGTCTCATAAGTGTTCCTGTTTGTCATATACCAGACTGTCCTTCAATCTAGCTTCCCCTTTTCACATGCATCGCTTTGGACCCCATAACGGCTAAAAGTCTCTAATGGTCATTTAGTCTCTAAATATGTCTGTCCCTCATCAGCAGGGTTCATGTACCTTCTCAGTGAATGGGCAAGGTCGTGCCAGCCTATTAACCATATTAAAAACCAACCCATTATGATAATTGGGTAGGTCTAATGCATGTACATGTTGCTTAGCGCCCACATATTAACTCTGATAGATGACTCTGTGATTAGCATTGAAAGGTACATTGTACTACTGCGCTCCAGCCTGCCCCTACGCCCCATGTCCTCTCATCCCTTTTTTCCAGTTTAACGACCGCTGTTGTGGACTTTTTTTAGTCAGTTGTAAAGAGCCAAATGTTAGATTCTGGTACTCAGTGACACGACCTTGGATGTAACATGCATACTTGCAAAGAAAATGACAGACGTAATTTCAAAGGAGTAACAGGTTTGGTTCAGATAGAGTCGGTCTATGCACTAGAGAACAATTGTCAAATGTGAGAAGAATGTAAAAAGATTTACAATTTTACTACTATCTTGTCTTACATGTGTCGCATCCTGCATGGCAAACAGTATGGTGAGTGTGATTGCATTCCCTGTTTAAATGATAAATCCTTCTATAAAAGGCGGATTTATTAAAATAGATCCATTGTTGTATATGTTTCTTCTTGTAATTAAAAGGAATAGCAACCCAAATCTTTTCAAGCCAACAAAGGCGGCAGGTTGTGACTATTATAAAGAGACAAGTGTCAAAAAGGAGAGAGAGAACAGAGGAAAGGCTGGGTATGGAACTACAGTCCAAATTAAAGTTAAAAATTGTTTTAAGGCTCAATTATTGACATGATATAGCTGTAAGGCATAGGCAGCTAACAATTTACCAAAATATTAAGAAATTATGGTACTCACTATTTTATGTATCACAACCAACTGATTAGAAAGCATTTTTTTTATTATACTCACCAAAATTATAAAACGAGTGAACAGGTTCAAAGTAATAGCAAAGCCAGCTTTGCCAACGGCATTTGTTTGTAATGTATTGGCACCACACTAAAAACACTAAAAAGGTCAGAGATTTGTTAATTTTTGCAAAAACAACTTTGCTAATCTATACTCATCCAAACATGAGGAGTGTTGCCAAACAACTTTTTTATTTGTAATCTCAAGGGAGGGGGGGGGGGGGGGTCACTTTGCTTTTACTTTCCAAATCTCATTTCATTAAATTTTTCCATCTGTCATGAACCACCAGCACCCACCTCAAACCAGAGCTCTTGCTACAGCTCCGTGTTCGAACCTGCATTGATCTTTCAGGGAAGGGAGTACATTCTCCTTACGTTCTCTCTTAGAGGACAAACATCAGTCCCATCTCACCAGCCATCCATATTCATGACTCTTTCTAAATATCTGATAGCGGCCTCGCTACAACAGTTTAGCCGGCAGAGCAGCATAAAGCAACTACTGCATACACACAAATACACTTTTTTTTTTAGATGTGTGCATTCATGCGCAGTATGCAGATGCTTAAACATTTACTGCATTTCCAGATCTGTGTGTATGTGCTCTGTTTACATATAAACACAATCTGTAGCATATCCTCCAGAGGTTTTACCTGAACTCCTGATAGCATCAGCTTGTTGCAGGGCTATCACTCTCACTTGTCCCCTCTTTTTTTCTCTGGGATGTAATTAAAGTGTACGTTCGACCACAGAATGAGAGGGGAATTTTTAATTGTTGTATTTACTTTCCACCTGACAAGGCTCATGCTTATGATCTGTACCGTTTCTAATGGGGACTTTGAAAGAGAAAAAAAAAGTAATCAACATAACCATCACCTGTCTTAAGACAGCTGCTTTCCTGTTTGAAACCAGAAAACCTGTAAATAATATTTATTTTTCCAGTCCAAACTTAGAGTCTTTATTTAAACAAATGCATACAGCAAAAAAAAAAAAAAAACATAGCGCTACATTCAGTCATATGACAATAATCTACAGTATAGATTATGGGGCGCCGAATGTAACATGCAATGTTTCGTGGACAGAATGACTTTTGTTTCACGAAATGCATATATTCATTACGAAACGCCGTTTGTCCATGAAATACACAAATTGGTTTGCATTGTGTCCACGAAACACTCAAGAGAGCACATCGTTTCGTGGACCAAATAGACTGGTGGCCTTTTCCTTTCGTGGACACAAGGCTAAATGGACTATTCACTGTCGTTGACGAAATAAACTTTCATCCACAAAAGTATTGTGTTGTGTTACAGAAATTATGACGTGTACAAAAGGGATTTGTTCTCCAACTCTGCAGTTACAGAAGGCATTCCGTCCACGGAATAGAAATTTCATGACTTACGAAATTCTTTCAGGAATGTATGCTTTTATTCCCTGGACGAAATGCATAATAGAATACAATTCGTGAGTCAGCAGTTTACGAAATGAATTATGTGTCACAAAATAGTTACTTAATAACTTACGAAATGAATTCAGTGGCATTGCTTGAATTTCGTGGACGAAAGGCTTTTACATAATTTATTTTGTAAAATGATGACTCACGAAATGTACTGTAGCAGTTCTATTGAGCATATCGTCCACCTTATGACTGCTACAGTACTGATTTCGTGATTCTATTATGCATTTCGTCCACGTAATGACATTATCATGTCACATAATTCATTTCGTAAACTGCTGACTCACGAAATTTACTGTAGCAGATTACAAAACGTATTTCGTGATTCTATTATGCATTTCGTCCTCGTAATGACATTATCATGACACATAAAATAAAGCCAAGCCACTCTCTCGTTACGATTCGCCATAGTTCAGAACATGCTGCAACAGAGGAAGCCCCGCCCATCCGCTCCTTTTTGCTCAGAAGCAGGCTATGAAAGCCAAAAAGTATTTACATCAAACTTCATCCGTTGAATGCGTTGCCTGACACAGACCAACTGTGCGGTGTGAATGCACCATAAGTCATGCCCTTCTACTTCCGGTCCATGGGTCCCCTAATGCCAAAAAAAAATGTTTTTAAATGAGAGTCAATGGAGCGATAAAAGTTATTTTCTGATCCAATTTGAAATGCGCTGTGGATCGAACATATGATGTCCGTGATTTTAAAAAACAAATATTGATGCAGAGAAAACGCTGATTTTCGACCGGAGGCAAAAGCTACTTTAGGTTTTGTATGAAAACATTTAGCAGACTACAACTACAGAAGAAGAAGGAGAGCGAGGGTCGTAGCCTCCAGGCCGAAGAAAGGAGCATTAAACATGGAGAAAACCACTATAAACCGGACCATGTGAAAAGTAGATGCTATGTCGCAGTTCAGGAAGATCAGCAATTTCAAATTTATTTGGATCCTTATTATGGAATTGTGCCAGATCTAATGAGGATTTGCTCTCGCCAATGGCCTAAAATGAATGTCTCGATTGATGTCCTTTAAAAACTGTGTATGGTACCAGAGCAATACCCATTTGAATCTGCCTATTGATTCATTAACTTTCTTTAGTCTTGAAAATGGAGGTTCCAGGATCACTGTGAACAGCTTTACTTGCAAAAGTGGAAATGAGTTGTTGTTTTTTTGTTGCAAACTGCCACATGTTTTTTCTTGCTTTGTTCTAGAACCCACTTTTGATCCTTTTCCATCCATTACCTATGCCGCTTAGCCTTGCAGGATCACAGGAAAGCTGGTTCCTATCTCCAGCAGTCATTGAGTAAGAGTCAGGGTACCCCATGGACAGGTCACCAGTCCATCGCAGGGCAACACAACACAGAGAAAGACAGGACAAACAACCATCCACACAACCTCATACCTAAGGGCAATTTAGAGTGACCACTTAACCTGACAGTCATGTTTTTGGACTGAGGGAAGAAGCTGGAGTACCTGGAGGGAACCCACGCATGCACAGGGAGAACAATGCAAACCCCATGCAGATAAAGCCCAGGCTAGGATTTAAACCCACGACCTTCTTGCTGCTAGGCAATGGTGCTACTAACTGCGACAATGTGCAGCCTTTTAATTTGTAAGGAATACAAAACGCCCAAGCAGAATTAATTGGGGGGGAAAAAGTCCACAATGCATAAATATAGAGAAATTGTAAAGGGAAGTTGTTGGCAACATGTAGATGTCTATTCATGCATCATTGAAACATTATTTATGTTGAACAAATAGGCCAAGAAAGCCTGACTTTTAACATCTTTCCTTGTTTAAACTTGGACAGGACTGTTGAGCTAAAAATGGCCTCTTTCACAAGACAGTACTGTCTGAACTAAGCTTAAAATCCTGGAGTTGCAGATTAAAATGATATGAAGAAGACGTCCCACTGATAGTTGGCTCCTAATCGCATCCCCACATCTGATGCTGTGGCTGAGGCTGAATGTGAAAGTAAGTGAGAAGACAGCAGAGATATTTGAGAGCACTTATTTGAAAAAGGAAGCAACCATACGCTTGGGATTCAAAAGGGAAAAAATTCAGAATTGTGCACAAAAAACTATAATATTCAAATCTGACAATGCGACTGAACACAACTGGCACAAGTTTATTGCACTTCTGGCACAACAGAAGCCTGAAACAGCCCCTTCTACGGAGTTTCTTTTTATTTACTGATACCTAAAGTGTTTACAACCACCCTTCTTCTCCTTCAGCTCATTACAAAATTAGAATTGCTGATGCCAGCATGAAAATACATTTTGCTTCAGTCTGACGACTGTGTTTGTTTTGTTTCCAGTACAAATAAACTGAGATTAAAATATGGTTCCTCTGTAGTGTGCCTGTGGGGTAAGGAAGAGAGTCTGTGCATCTCAAACCGAGCTGCTGTTCAGTGTGCATATGAAAGAATGAGATGTTGTATGAGCTTGTATGTATGAGTGTGACTCTGTGTTCCCAGAAGGTATTTCTGTTCCTTGTGGGAAGCCCAGTTAACAGGCGGTGAAGAGCTAGACTCCATAGATTCAAAGATGGTTTTTTTTTCATCCATGAAGTTCATATAAGACTCTCAGGAAACACAACAGAAGAACACACAAACAAAGCATGCAAGCATACTCGCAATAGTATTTGAAAACCTTGAACCTTTCATTATTTTGTGATTACAACTGCTCATTTTAATGTAAATGAAATTTAATGTGATAGACCAAGTAAAAGTGGCACTAAGTTGAGGCCAGACTTATATATAGTTTTCTTTTGTTTATCAAAAGAGATCTAAAAAAAGGTTTTTTTTTAAAGTGTGATTTTAATATCTAATTAATCTCCACACGTCAATGTTTCATATAACTACCTTCCCTTACTGTTATCCAATTCGTTTGCGCTAAAATAACTAATGTATTCCAAAGTCTAAATACTGAAAATTCTCCATTGCAAAACAGTTCAAACTAAGACAGACTGGACCTAAACCATTCTAATGTAGCTCAAGCTGTATGATTAGGCTTTTTTATATCCTGTTGGAAGGTGAATCTCTGCCCCAGTCTTAAGTCATGCACCTCTTAGTTTATCTTCCAGGACATCCCTGTGTTAAGCATTGTCACTTTTCCCATCAACTCTGACCAGCTTCCTGATCTCTCCTGAAGGTAAAAATCCCTATGACATGATACTGCTCTCACCATGGCGTGTCTCCTACATGGGTTGTGTTAAATTCCCAGCAAGAACTACTTAGTGATTTATTTTAACAAGATCCTAAACAGTCGATCTCTGTCGATCTCCCCTAGAGCTACCATGGGGTTTTTGTGGTTAATCTAACTTGTGGCATGGCCTGTCTGTCGATGGCCATGTTTAAATGGGTTTGCAGTTGTGAACTCAAACTCTAGACTACTTAACAGTGACTTTACAGAATTGTAATGATATCAATATTAAATTCCAAATTATTCACTTTAGATGACTTTTCCAATTGATTGATATTATTAATGGGTATCATGTTGGAAGGGGCTAAATCCATATGCATGTCATACTTATCAGATTATTCTGTGTTGGTTCATAACAAATAAGTCCCAAAAGAAATATATTGGACTTTGTGGTCGTAACATGACAAAATGTACCAAAATATATGTTCACGGCACTTTGATGCGTAATACTTAAAGAGTGAAGTAAAGTAGAACAAAGAAATAAAAGTAAATAAAATGTGTAAATAAAGAGATGAAAATCAAAAAGAAGGAGGGAATCCAGTTATAGCTTTCCTCATTAGCCATTCAGAGCATCTTGGCTCCTCTCCCACACCTCCCGGCTCATCATCGCCTGGGCCATGGCTGCCAGCGCACCCCCACCTCTATGAGCCATCCCTCCTGCCACATTTTCCCAATCCCTCCCTCCCTACGCTCCCATCCCCTATAATCACACCCGCAATCACAGTCCCTAATTAGGTTAATTAATTTGTATCAGCCCTTGTAGGGACTTGGCTGATGAGGCAGCCATAATAGCGTCAGCAACTCTTCCTGCAAAGAAGAAAGGGGGGATGAGTTTGTGGCGGGAGGCGGGTGGAGACAAAGATCTGATGCAAGACTATAAACCAGGGGGTCATATTTTTATCCCCCTCCCCCAAACCTCTCACCCCATCACATTTCTCACCCTGGCTTTGTTATTCAAACAGGGTGACACTGACACCTAAAACAGTGAAATATAACCTATCATGTCACAATGTGCCACTTTGTCCACTGGAATGGAAAGATTCTGTGTAATTATAATCGAGTTTGTATCTTTCCAGTAAAACAATACTTCTCTGCATTTCTCACCCAGGTTGTTCTGCTTGTTTGTTTACACTACTTTCACTGTGTTTTCAGGAGCAGATCACTGAAAGGGGGGGAAAAAAAGAAAACAAAACTGTATGATAATGATTCTCTTGGCGGTTTGAATGCGTAAGTCGTCAGAGATGCCGATCGAAGCATCGCATTACAATCAGCGGCCCTCGTCGCCCCTCATCAGGCCACTGACGAACAAACTCTGATTAACACAACCATCTGATTACCGCAATCACCCGGGCTAAACACGCACGAGCACTGTCCCCCTGCCTGTGCACGCACACATTCATCCCAACACAATGAGGCAGACGCAAAACAGCTCTCATCATGCATTGTCACACAATTCCCATTAGAGAATTGAAGGTTAAAGAAACACACTAAAAACTTTCAGATGAGGTGGATTAAGATGCTGAGAATATTATAGTGGAGTGGAAAAAGGGCACGACAAACCCACAGCTTACTGTATCAACCTGTCCACTATTTGTGCATTTTTAGATTGCTGATTTCTTTGAAACTACACAAATACATGTCCTCATGTGAAGGAATAGTTGTGATGCATGCAGACACATGCATAAATATACATACATGCAATCTCAGGCAGACAATGACACAAGGAGGCTTCCAGACAAGGACAGATCCGGTAGTTAAAACGTAATGAACACGTCCCCAAGGCACGAACCTGGCATTCCCCTGAATGATGGACTGACAGTAATGCAGAGGCAGATGGGTGCGCTCCACGCCCCGTTCAACTCCACACAAACACACACATCAACACACAAGTGTGTACACACACCCTCCCCCTGGTGCATCCTGGGCCTCTCTCCTGCAGAGAGATACCCCCTGTTGGTCTGATGGGGAGGTGGGAGCGTAGCAGGGGTCCTGTGTGTATAAATGTGAGTGTACGTGTATCTAGAGGTGGAGTGCACAAGCATGAGGCCCCTGTCATGATTTAGGCTCCCATGCAAATTTAATCAATTCGAGTACCTCTCGCCAGCCAGGGCTCATTAGCGGTAATTTAAAAAAGAAGGCTCTGTGATCCCCACCTCTTCGCAAGAGCCAGACTTTTAACTCGGGCATGCACATGCAAACCCATACAAACATGCAAAGATACATATTGATATCCAAATGCACACTCACATTAAAAAAAGGCTTGCACATCATGGGCACTGTCAAGGCCGCAAAGATTTTCCTTCAGACATCTTCCCTCTGGCACAGAGAAAGACACTGCCTCTTCCTTCCCCCAACTCTTCTGTCCCTACTGTCTTTTCACAACTTCAAAAGCCCAGTGACACACAGCTTTCAGTTAAAGGAGAGGGATGATTCCTAGATAAATACTAGCTCTCATCGTCCCTTTTCAACAATCGGCACATACGCTCCAAACACTAAAATCCCATGCTACCTATCTTGTCTCCACACCTCTCTCTCTTTAGCTTTCAGTAATTGGGGGATCGATTAGCAGTGTCCTTAACCATTCTTAACCCTGGATCAGTATGCAGGGCAAGCTGGTGAAGGAGCTGGGTGGAGGTGCTACACTTTTGTGAGGAGCCAGTGCAAGGTTAAAATAATGTCGCTGAACTACAGTTGTAGACGTTATTTTTGGGTAAGAAATTAGAAGCTAATAGGACATAAATATACAGACCATATGGGTAAAAAGCCTTGAGTTAATTTTTTTTTTTTTTTTGGACTGTAGCTTAATCTAATGAACTGTTCTCTTCAGTTTAACCTGCAGGTTTCCCATAAGATTTAAGCCTGGGAACTCCTCCTGGGAGGATTTAAAAAAAATATATTATTCTATTGAAAGACTGAATCACAACCTGCTTTTAGTCCTTTTTTAAATCAGAGTAAATCCAATTCTAACCTTTGACAGCTTAAAAGACCCATAGCATCACACATCTTCCCCATACCCAACAGTGGATATGAGGGGCATTTTCACATATTCAGTCTTCATTTCATACCAAATCCACCTGGCTTGCTTGTTACAAATAAGATCAGTCTAAAGCCTAGTTTATGGTACTCTTACCGCAAATTTGCGCTCAGACACAGACGTATTAACAGAGCCGTTTTTCGTTTATGGTTCTCATTTTTTTTTTTTTTCTCCGCTCTCCAGCGTTGTTCGACCAGGAGAGCATGGGATGCTAACTTTTCATGTCGTCTCTGCCTACTATCACAGCATTGTTTCAGGGTATTTTTAGGCTTGTGAACGACCAAATTTCCCCTGGTGGGACTATTAAAGGATTATTCTATTCTATTCTATTCTAATACATTTCCCCCTCAAGGAGCAATGGACGACAAAAATTACGTATTGATTTAGCTGTATTGCTTTTGGAAACAAACACAGCAGCCTTTTTTGTTGTTTTCCTACACCCCCTTGTGTTCAAAATTGCCAAAAGAATAGATTTGATAAATTATCCTTTCAATATAAAGCATATAGTGGCCAAACGCTGCATTAACTACGGATTACAGTGATTATAGAGCACCATTCTGGTGAAGCAATCTCTGGCTGTTACTGAACTGACCAATCAGATGCATACGGTCTACGGATAGTTAGAAAACGGGGCTCTAGTCCGTGCGTCTCTGCGTAGGTGACCAACAGCCCTTGCGTCGACGGATAATCGTGTTGAGTCAATCAGTCTCCGTCAAAACAGAGAAGCAAACTGGCCTTAAGTCTCACCTGACCAAAGCATACAGTTGTGTAGAGTTTATTCAAACTTTGCATGCTATGTGCAGAGGTATGTAGAGTACCCTGAAGTTGTAATCAAGTAACAGTGGCACTACTTCAACATATTTTTACAAAAGTAAAAAGCATTCGTCCAAGAAATTACTCAAGTAAGAGTAAACATTTTAAGAATTTGATTAAAAGCATAAGTACTCATACTATTTAATCATAACATTTGTTGGAACATTTAAAAATGATTGTATTAGTTTAACAAAATTACTGTTATGTGTAATTTGTGGTATTTCAAAAGCTAAATTATAAAGATGTAATATTTCCAAATACAAATTCAAGTACGCTATGCGAAAAATTCAATTAAATTCTTTTCAATAGAAAAAACGTATGATACTTATGCTTTTGGTAGGTAATGCATATATACTTAGAGTATTTCCATTGAAAATGTATGGGGTTTGCCATACATTCACTAAATGGCACAACAGGGTCAGCATATAGAAAATAATGTTAGAGCAACAAAGCTTGTGTACAAACAAGAGGCCTCATTTTAACATAAACTGCAAGTGTATCTCTGTGTATCATACGGTTTCAGTTAAAATATGCTTTTATCAGTTTTAAGTTAATTTGCTCTTGTTTGATAAAATATCCAGAAATTTTACGCACGAGTATTGATATTTATAATAATATTACTAAAGTGTCAAAGTAGGGCGTAGTAAAACTACGCTTAAAAGTACTATTTATACAAATAGTCACCCAAGTAAATTTAACTAATTACTACCTACCCACCTCTGGTTATGTGTAGTTATAATGGTATGACAGAAAATACTTGTTCCTGGTATGTCTCTCAAAAAACTGAAGGATATGTAAATAGTGTCTGATAGGTATGGAGCCTAAGTGACTTGGTGACCCAATATATCACACAGTAAGCCATGGAGTTAGTTTTTTTTTACCTCCCTTCCATTCTGCTCCAAATGCATGGTGGAATAATAAATATGGGTCCTTAACCAACCTATTGGCCATTGGGTAAAGAAATGGGCCTGTTTCGTGTAATTTTTGCCCCCCAAGGAAACAGAAACTTGTGAATTGTTAAGCAATTGAATGAAAGTAAAGTTGAGTTTGGTTTATTCTGAAAAGGGGTAAAATAATGTAATCAAAGTAATCATTAGATTTTCTTGTTTTTTTGTCTCTTTTTTTACATGTGAGACTAAGCTCATGCTTTACAAAAATACCAAAAATGTTCAGTACCTTTCGGCAGATCACTATATTGAAACCTTTTCAAACAGAAAGCCGCAAAACTATTAAGATTATCTTTGAACTGTAGTGGTAGCACATGATAGGGCAAACAAAACTAAATTAGGGCTCTGAAGGATATAAGTGATTAAAATAAATATAAGAACTTCTGAAGATACAACTTTCTAATACAAGATTGGAAACTAAAATCCTTGATAAAGACTTCAAGTTGTTAATTTGGACCATCATATTCTCTGATGGCTGCATTTGGAAAACAAAGCTGTTTTGTTCCATGCTTCCTCTTAACCAGGCTACATTTTCACTCTCCAAAAGTGTCAGGGTCAGTGTCATACCCTGCAGCTGTGTAACTGCCACCCTGTACTCCACTTCCAGCTCCAATTTCAAAAAAGTGACTATTCGTTAACAAACCTCACGGGTCATTAACTTTACAGACGGCATATGGGAGGGAAATACAGCCTGTGAAAGCAGCCAGATGAGTTATGAGGGCTTCCACAATAGAGGAATTCCTGTCTATATCTTTAAAATCAGAAGGTCACCCTCTGCCCACCCCTGAGCTCTGCCACTGCGCCCCAGCGTAAGAGCCCCTTCGATGGAGGAGGGAATAAAAGGAGAGCTTGAGAAGGGACAGAAGCTCGACTGTGCTCAGGTCACATAGTCAGCGAGGGGTCCCGGAACTGCGCACACAGTGTTTTGACCCCTGGGCTCCTCTTAACGACCTACACCCCCTCAGCTTACGGACATTGGCCCCGGGGCCCTGGTTCACGCACGCTCTCTCAGCATCGTGACGCAGTATCCGAGGGCAGGCTGAGAATGTGATTTACTAACTCATAGAGGATACATCAGCGCTGAAATGAATGATCGAGCTCTGGAACATGACAGAATAGGTGTCCAGTGTTTTCTCTCCATAACAGGCTCGAAACAGATAAGTCACCACATTCTCACAGGTTTAAAAAATTTGTTTTAAAGCTTTCGATCGTTTTAAAGCTGATGGTTTAATGGAAAATTAAAAATACTCCATGAGGTGGACTCTGTTTGACTTTGGCTCATCTTGAGCTGTTCGTTTTTCTGATGGCCTCTCTCCCTCCTTTCCCTTCAGTGTCCCCCTGCTGAAGCAGATGGATGGGCTCCGCTTATGAAGCTGTTGAAACCACAACGATCGGTCAACTGAGCGTTGATATGATCTGCTGCCGGAAGCCATACCTTCAGCCTGCCTTCCACCAAAGGTCGAATGTGGCGCTGAAACTCACCCCATACGTGTTGAAGCACAAAAACAGACACAACCTTATACATTAACACTGATACATGATGATCAATGAGTTTGGTGTGGTTTTGCTGTACCTAATAACGCCTTGCAAAGGTGTTAATAAATACAAATAAGAAAATTTGCTGTATATTAGTATTTTGTTCCCTTAAGTCAGTTTAACATAACCAGCTTTTGCTGCAGTTTTACGATTTTAGAGAGAGCTCTCTACCAGTTTTGCACATCTAGATACTGAAATGTTTACCCGTCAATCTCTGTAAGAAGAGCATCTATAATCAGCACCGTTTTATATCTAGTCAAAATTTCTAATGTTCCTATCGTTCTACATTTTGCCTAGTTGTTTGCATGATTGAACAGCTACATTAAACAGAAATTAACTTGATAGATGCAGGTAATTTGGTGACTTCTGAATGTAATTGTTTACACTGGATTTCACTTTAGAAAGTCAGAATAAAAATTGTTGAAATGCACATACATTTTTTTCTGATTTTATTTAGAACCATTTATCATTTCTCTCCCACTTCATAATCATGTTCTACTTTGTGATATGTAGTCAAAATGTCAAGGTAAATTCAGAAAGTTTTGGAATTCCACTGAGAAAAAAAAAAATTAACTTGTACAAATACTTTTGTAAGGCACTGTCTACTTGTCACATTTTTGGATCACAGTCAATTTTTGTTAATGAAGTGATGTGCTAAAAAAAATTATAGCAGAAAATGTGAAACAAGTCAAAATACTACAACTTAAGGATTTTTTCCAGTATAATTTCTTTCTGAACATGCAAGTTGATGAGATCACAATATAACACTTTTATTGAGTTCTTTGGACTGAAAAATACAGCCTAATGAGGTCTCTAATTAAGATCAGAAAATGTATATACGTTATTAAACGAGTCTATGAAATGTAATTGCACTTTTTATGCAGAGGTTAAAATATATATTTATGGTGCTCAAATGATAAACTCACAAAATTAACATACTCTCACTATAATTCAAATAGGAGAAAGAAACTTTTTTTGTCATAGAACACTAATGCCCCCTTGTGGTAACATAAAACATTCTAACACTATTTAAGCAGCTCAGTTTATCAGGGCACAAATCACAGCTTTTAAAACTCCAGCTAAGCCCCTTCCAGCAATCATACACTTGTTCAGCTTCTTGCTGCCAAAAGATCAGTAAACTCTTAAGAGTGTAAGTTAAGTCAACAGCAATTTACCTCAATTTGAAGAAGACAAATAAATGTGCATGTTGATTTTTATTTGAAAGAAACTAGTGTTTAAATGACACCACTCCAACAATTCAAAGAAAAAGATTAATCCTTTTTTGCATTTCCTGGGAAACCAATTCAAATTAATTATTTTGTAGGCATCTTATCCCAAAACTAATTTGGTCCTCTGTCGTCCTTCCTCAGCGTTTCCTCTTGGACTCAAACTTGTAAATGGCTGCAGTATACAATGTCTCCTTTTTCACCTTCACTTTCTTGTTTTTATCCTGAAGCCAAAACAAAATAAAATAAATAACATGGACTGTAAGATTTATTGTTGTTCAAGTGTTAAACATTACTCACCTGGAGGTCTTTACGGGACTGAATTTTCTGACTGATGACAAACATTTTCTTCTCTCTGTCAATTCTCTGGGAAAGGATTTTATACTGATGCCTTCTCTGCCTTGCCAGCTTCTACGGGTTAAGTAAACAGGAAGGATTTTTACCTCAAAGAGCTCGACGTAAAAAGCCACAACAGAAACGCCTGAGAGAAATTTTGGGGTTTTTTTTTTTTTTGGAAAGGAGGCATAAGTGAACAGTCTGTTGCCCCTTTTCCACTAGGGTCGCTTTAGACCCGAACAGTACGACACGGTACAGCCTAGAACAGGTAGGTTGTGCTTCCATTACCATCTCAGAAAAACTGTAGCGGGTGAGGACATGGGCGGGTTTACCAAAAGCTCCAGCAAAAAGCCATCACAAAGTCGTCATGAAAACACACATCCTCTCAAAAGTTAAAAGACTTTTGACTCGCTTCACATCTCTCAGATGTTGATCCCTGCATGCCTCCAGCTCCTGGTCTGTTTTTATTCATGCCAGTACTGATTCTAACCAGCGATCATCCAGTTGAAACCGATCCAGCTTTATGATCACCGCGAAGACATCCTGCCTCTCTGCTGCTATACCGGCTTCTCCCTCCCCGACACCGCTACTTGCTGCCAGCTTCTCCTCCTATCACACACTGACTTCTGCTGCTACCGCTACCCGATGGAAGTCTGCTTCACCCTGCGTGTCGAAGCAGATAACAGCGCCGGTCTTGCTGCAGCTCCCTGATCACCAGAGACCTCCTGCTTCTCTGCTGCTACAACCCCTGACAAAAAGTATGGAATCACCAGTCTTCGAGAATGCTCATTCACATTTTTATATGCAACAGAGAAAAGGCAAAACACAAACATGCCACAAAACTCAGATTTCTCAAAAGGGCATCTTCCTGGCTTTTAGAAACAGTACAAGAAATGAACAGAAACTCAAGTGGGAATAAATTGCAAGTGTTTCTTTGGAATAAGGGGCTGGAAACAAATATGGAATCACTCATTCCTGAGGAAAAAAGTTTGGAATCACAAAGAATAAACAAACACAGAAACAACTAAAACCACCCACTAGAACTTTGTGGCACCACCCCTGGCTTTGATTACAGCCTTGAGTCTCTGAGGCATGGACTTAACAAGTGATGAACAGTAGTCCTCCTCAATCTGGCTCCAACTTTGTCTGATGTCTGTTGCCAGATCCGCTTTTAATGTGAGAGCCTTGTCATGGACCAATTTCTTCAATTTCCACCACATATTTTCTATCGGATTGAGATCCGGGCTATTTGCAGGCCATGCCATGGACCTTATTTGTCTCTCTTCAAGGAAAGTTTTAACAGTTTTGGCTCTATGGCATGATGCATTATCATCTTGGAAAATTATGTCATCATCCCCAAACATCCTTTCAATAGATGGAATAAGATAGGTGTCCAAAATCTCAATGTAAACTTGTGCATTTACTGAACATTTAATGACAGCCATCTCTCCAGGACCTTTACCTGACATGCAGCCCCATATCATAAGAGCCAGTGGAATCTTGCATGTTTTCTTCAGGCAGTTGTCTTTATACATGTCTTTGGGACGGCACCAAACAAAAGTTCCAGCATGATCCCCTTGTCCAATGCAGATTCGTGATTCATCAGTGAAGATGACCTTCATCCAGTCATCTACAGTCCATGATTGCCTTTCCTTGGCCCATTGAAGTCTAGCTTTCTTATGTTTGTAAGTTAACATTGGCTTTCTTTTGGCTTTTCTGTAGGAAAATCCCATCTCTGCTAGACGGTTCCTAACAGTTCGGTCACTGACTCTTGCTCCAGTTTGTGCCCATTTGTTACGCATTTGTTTTGCTGTGCATTTTTGGTTTTCCAAACATAATGCTTTAAGTTTTCGTTCCTGTCGCATAGACGTCTTCCTTGGTCTACCACTACGCTTGCCTTTGAAAATCTTCCCATGTTGTTGGTACTTAGTCCAGATTTTAGACACAGCTGACTGAGAACAACCAACATCCTTTGCAACATTTCTTGAGGATTTACCTTCTTCCAGAAGTTGGATAATTCTCTCCTTTGTTTCAATTGACAGCTCTGGTCTGATTCCTGTCCATTGCTTTGCTGCAACAACTCCCCAAGTTGTGAGCACTCCTTGTTAAATGTATACCAATCCACAGACATAACGAGTTGCAGGTGATGGTATAGAAAATGGGAAATAATTGGGTTATTCTAATGGGTGATTCCAAACTTTTTTCCTCAGGAATGAGTGATTCCATATTTGTTTCCAGCCCCTTATTCCAAATAAAACACTTGCAATGTATTCCCACTTGAGTTTCTGTTCATTTCTTGTACTGTTTCTAAAAGCCAGGAAGATGCCCTTTTGAGAAATCTGAGTTTTGTGGCATGTTTGTGTTTTGTCTTTTCTCTATTGCATTAAGAAAGTGAATGAGCATTCCCGAAGACTGGTGATTCCATACTTTTTGCCAGGGGTTGTACCACCGGCTACCAGCCTTCTTCCTCTCCTCACTGCAGGCTGACAGTGTTTTCTCTCTCTTTCACACACCAATTTTGCTGCTCCAACCCACGTGTGGAAGGTGACAACAGCCCTGATCGCAACTCCATTCCTCTTGGAGACCTGACAAAAATCTACCATCACTCACAATTTTCCCGATGTCTCAGATGCCAAAGCTGCAGCCCATATCGTAGATTCTCCCTGTCATCTTTCGGCTTCAGCTTTATCAAAACCACTACCCTCCCTAAACGCTATAAAACAGTTTATAAAGCACTCAGTATTTTAATATGGAGGTACTTAAAGCAAAGAAAAATAAAACCTTCTCTGACACTTTCAATATTTCCAACATTTCTGATTTTGGTGTTATTACTGTTATTATTACACTCTGAGACATCACTTCAAACAAACAACTCCAGGCCAAACAGTGGCTACTGCTGCTAGGTAGGAGTGACAGGGATATTGTATTACTGGACCAATCAGTCCATAGGTGGGTGTGTTGTTTCGCTTCGGACCGAGGCAGAGGTAGTCTTAAAAATGGGTCGGCTTGGACTGGACATAGGTAATGGAAACCAGCCAACAACTACCAATTCCGTACCGTACTGGCTCTAGTGGAAAACATTTATCGCTGAAATTGTAGCCAAAAAAAAAAAAAAAAACCCTCAACAATCAACATTTTAACTAAAGCTAACCTTTATCATTTCTGGTTCCACAGCCCCTTTGATGGTCTTGGTCTCCAGTGTTTGCAGAGTTGGTCTGTTGTACACTCGGTCCAACAGCTCTGGAGCAGTGTTAAGGTGGCTGGCCAGGTCAAATGTCTGCACTGAGGGCAAAAAATAAAACCTAATCAACTCTGCAGGACTCTGTTTGTTCACATTGATTCCTACATGTCCCAAGTGAATAATAATGATCTTCTAAGCATCTAAAATTCAGAACTTGTATCTACTAAACCCCAGTACTCACCCTCCTTTTTGGAATCAACGAAAAAAGTGTGTTTGTTCTTTTGTTTGCATTCTGCATCCAGAATATGGAGCTCGCCTTTTAGCCTCTCTATTTTCTAAAAGAAAGAGAAAAATAATAATTGTTATTATCCACTATATTTAAACCATCATCTTAAAACTGTGCAGGTCTCATAAATATGTGGTTTTTAACCTTTTTCGGGTCTTGACACCTTGAATATTTTTAATCAACACTGAGGACCCCCCTACCCCCACCCCACACACACAACAGAAACTGCCTTAGATATTGAATTGTGGCATTTTTGCACTCTTTAAGGCAAATATGAGTTTTCAGTTATAATTTCCACAACAAAAAGCATAAATCACCCATAGTTCCCTGGCATATTTAGGGCAGTTTCCAGAAAAATGTGTAATATTCTAAAATAAAATAGATGCAGTAACTTTCAAATATGGTAATTAACAGAATTTTCCCTTCTATTGGTATGTCACTTAGATGTGGTGTTTAAGTGTTAGTGAGACACTTGCACTTGTCTCCCACCTATGAGACTCTGTAAGCTGGGTGACAGCTGTAATGATATCTCGCTCAAGTTGAAGTCAGTTTCTCTGTTTGGTCTTTATGTGTGTCCGAGCTGATTAATTATTAGATTATTAGTGTGGCACCAGGTGTCTTCAATAATGACAATTTTGACAATATCGACAAAGGTACCTAATTTAGGACTTTCATTGCCAGTCATATTCATGAAGATTAAAAGAAAAGGAACAGTTCAAATATATCAGTCTGTGTGTAATGAATTATTATAATATTCAACTTTCAGTTTTTTAAGGCAATTACTTCGATAAATAATGTTTTTTACAATATTCTACACCTAACGCTACATTACTGATATCAAGTTTCAAAGCGCCCCTCCACCAACCCTGTTTCCATCATCATCTCCAGGTACATCTAAATAAATTATATATTATATCAGTAATTAAATTCATAAGGTGACATTGTCTTTATTACCAACTCTGAGGGAAGCATGTTTAGTTTTTTCTTCATAATTTTTGAAGATTACGGCTAAAGCTACTGAAAACCAACGACAGTTAAACAGAAAATTTTAATACTACACAAGCTCAATAAAAGCTCTTCATGTCCTGTAAAGTATGCACTCACTACTCCTTTGCTTTCCTTTTGCATGAATTGTGCTGAAGTGTTAAGAAATCCCAGGTTATTTTAATACTGCCCTTAAGATATCCTCCAATGTTTGCTTTGTTGTCCCAACTTTCTCTCGAGTCTGGAAGTTTAATGGCCAATAATGGACAGGGATACCACAGTCACTGAGGTAATAAGTGCAACTGCAATATAATCTGGAGATGTACACATGAACATGCTGTGATGTAATTCTTAAATGCAAAATTTTTTTTTTTTTCAGATTCTCATTTTAGTTATCAGTGCAAAGATGGGGTTGGGGGGCTGACTGTTGTTTGTGTATGTGTGTGTGTGTGAGGTCTAACAAAGTGGCTTAAATTCACCATTTTCCCATCTCATCATCTGCGTGGGCAGTGCCATCCATGTCTAAAATATGCGTAAGAAAGTCTCAGTGTGCTTGAAACCGAGCACATTTTTTCATCCAGTTTGCGTAGAAAGTGAATAACGTAACTTGCAGACCCTGTTTTGTGCTGAAGCAAGCTTTAAAACAGAGACACTGGCTCATTTTCTGCATAGCCCAAATAATAGAGACGCATTTGACATTTGTTCTGGAGAGGCTTAGTACAAGTAATCATCTATACGTGGTGTCTCTTACCATCCTGACTTCAGCTGCAGTATACGCCTTGTGAATGTGAACCATTTAAAGGTGTTTTGCTCTACAATCCTCACAAGAATACAGTTACTTCTGTTGCTTATGCACCTTTCACACCGCATTTTTTTCCCTATTGATCAACTTTCCTTAAACATGCTTGGAGCCACTACTCTGCCACTTTCTTCAGCAATGACTTGACTTATCCCTATGGATGGTCTCACAGAATGAATGCTGAACTAGTATGATGTCAGATATGTTTGACATACTTGTGTTGATCATAGCATGGTCATAGCATTTGTGAATAAAAAATTATTTACTCTTGATCTTATGTAAAAAGAAAACATTCTTAAGGAACTTAATTATTTTAATATAAGTCTATATATTATACTTGTTTCTTTTTCTAAGCATAATTACCTTTACAGTAATATGGGAGTCTACTGAGGTACATATGTATTACTGTTTGTGGAAAAAGACAGTTCCGACTTGGGAATAGCTGACACACCTTGGCCTCTGCAACCCGTTTCATCTCCACGTATTTCATGTCCTGCGACCTCATCAGTTTCTTCTGTTCCTCAGTCACCTCCTCCTCCTCATTTTTCTTCATCACATGAACTCCATCCTGTCAGCATGCCACCAAACAGCAAAAACAAATTCAGTCAGACCCAGATATAGAAGAATCCGTATAAAATGGTCTGAAAATTATGCTGAATTACTTCTAACCTCCAGTTTGGAACTGATCATGTTGAAGTAAAACTCATCTGGGTTTTTCTCCAGGGCTTTTTTTCGCAGAGCAGCAAGGGTGTTTTGTTTCTTGTGATAATCTCTATAATAATAAGAATAATAAGAAGAATAAGAAGAAGAATAATAAGAAGAAATATTTCATCAAGATCAACAAATTTAATTAAAATAATAATAACAATAATAATAAACATAATACTTACTCTGCTCTGAGTTTGTAGTCTTTCTTTTTTTCCAACAACCCCATAGTTTTCCTAAAACCAGGCTGGTTGAGAAAATTCAATCATTATTAAGAGGTTGTTACTATTAGTAGTAATGAATCTTTAAATCAATAAAAACACAAGCACGCATTTCTAAATTTGAGTGTAACTGCTTAGCTAACCAAGAAAATATTTGATATGTTTACCTGAGATCTCTCATGGTGGTTCCTCTGTCGGGACTTGAGCGCTTTCCTGAATGAAGACATCTTTAGATAATGTCCACAAACCTAAGACCTCCTATAAAACGTCAAATAGATAAATTACGTTTTATTAAGTAATGACACAAATACAGAAAGCTAACTGCTGCTCCGGTTCGGTTGCTTCCTGAGAGCTGAACACGTGGGATCCTGTCTGCCTCATGGCGTGTTTCTCATTTCCCGTTCGCAGATTCGCAACTTTAAAATAAAACTTTACCAAAACAAAACAGAATATAAACTGAACACTTACTTGCTTACTTTAATAAGAAGCAAAACAGTACAATTCATATTTTGTATTACTCTGATTCCAGTGGCATTTAATGTGAGCACTGCAGATTATTGTAAAAACACTAGAGGGAGCTGTTGTATAGAAAATCTAGATTTTTTAAAAAGCCATAGGATTGTTATTTGATGTAGAACGTGTGTGAACCTTATATTTAAGGGTCAGTATTATGGAAAGAGTGTAGTGTTGAAGTATGTGTTAAATTCCTTTACTTATGCCCATGTTTAAAATCCTGTTGTACACAATTTTCTTATTTAAAACGCTGTTAAACCATAGTAGATTAAGAGATAATCCCCACATCAAAGCCAGCCTAAGGCACAATCGAATTGACCATCAGGGGCCTCCCATGAAGGCTTAAATCGTAATACAGAAAATACAGCTATTTTTTTATTTATTTGTTTCTAGTGAATAAGAATATGTTTACGTTTTATTTGATGACTTCTGCATAGATAAATTAAAATATTTTTAATAAATAATTTAAAAATAAAGAAATGGGCAAGTTTACCTCATAAATGTGCAAAGAATGTTTTTTTTTATGCTTTATTGCTGTTTTACTCTATCCCTTAACCATCTAAAGCATTTTGAATTGCCTTGTTAGTTGTAAATAAAATTACATTTCCTTGCCTAGTTTTTTCACAAAAAATTCTCAGGTGATGTTAACCAGGTAGCTGTGATTCCTGTTAAGGTCAGTCAATAAAATCTGTACTAATGGGCTCCAATTCAAGTTCTGATTAAGACCCCATGGAATTGACAGCATAATTCAGTGAAATTGGGTTTTCTGAGTAATAGATATTGTAGAAACACGACTGAATCTTGTCCTGTTGGCAGATCCGATCTGTGGATCTTTACAGCACCCATTGAAAAAAAATAAAAAAATAAAGTTTGAATCCTTTTTTTGAATCTATGTTTTAGCTTTCTCTTGAATTATTTTTACCATGGCAGATAGTAGGGATGTAAGAAAATATTGATAAACCAATATATTGTGATATTGTATATCGATATTCAAGAACAACGAATCAATTTAAAAAAAATTATTTCAATGAAATTCTGGCACACCACAATCATTTTGGCAGTAAAATTGAAAGTAGGACTGGTAGTTGGTGGCTTTTTTACCTCCTTCGTTCCAGTGGATCAACTAGAACTAGTGATAAAACTGGCTGTGTTATGGATGAAACAGGTTGGAGTGGTTAGGATGCTGTGATTTGTGTTTTCTACAGTTAAATTCAGTTTTGAAAATGGCAATATATAGTATTACTGACAGGATCATGATATATTGCATCGTTCCATCTGTATCATGATAAATTGCTGTAGAATTAAAGCTACAGAGAAAAAATGACAATTTTGAGCTAAATTCCCCCATTGTAAAAACAGTTCGTTGTAAAAGCTCTTAATTCAGCACTTATAATGTTTTCTTGGAAGCAACTGGCTCTCCACGTCTCGTTGCAATATTCCTTTGTAATAAAAAGCATATTTAATAATGTAAAGTCAAGGGTCTTTGTGTATCTTAAACCATTCAAGACTCTACAAGCTACACAACAGAGATCAACTTCAAATAATAGTGGAATAAATCATTTTCATTGCTGATGACCTCGAGCCATGCAAAATATATACATTGGCTGCCCATTACAGACTGTAGATTTTTTTAAAGTAATTATGATAAGGGTTAGTTCTTGCCAAAATGAACAGTTACAGTTATAATTTGGTTGCACGTTTGTATTTTTCCAAAATGAGTTCAGTTCCTCTGGATTTAAAAACTCTTTGTTTGATATATTGACCAGTTTAACGGACTTAAAAGAGATCAACTTAAGTAGGAAGCAAACTGCTACGTTCTTATTTGAACTTAAGGCTTTTAACGAATTTGAATTATATAGGACCTGTACAATCAGGATTTTGCTCTTGAGAGAGATATTGAGTCTCTTTGTTGTTTTTCCATTCCATTTACTGATTCCTGCAGGAACTTAGAAGATTAAGAGGTCACTGTTCTACCCTGGGAGAAACCACTGTCCACTTCCTGAGATGATATAGTCTGCTGCAATGAAAGACAAAGCCACAGTGGCACCAGTCCCCTAATCTTACACAGACTTCCTTTTTTTTGTGGATGAGAGAAGAAGCCAGTGAGACAGAAAGGGTCACTATCCCCTGCCGACCACAAGGAATTTGTTTTATACGTGTGAGATTTGCCTGGCATGCAGAATGTTTTGTGGTTGAGCAGAACTGTGAATGGGATCAGTGTTTCCACATTATGTCACAGGCTTGTTTATCAGTCCTATGGCCAATAACCCTATTTCTTGCAAAGGTTTTAGCCTAAGGTCTGTCTGATCCTCTCAACCACTAGAATATTTCAACCAGGCAAACACAAATGGTGGGCAAAACATCTTACGCTCTTACTTACAGGGCTCCGTGCTGTTTAATTCATGTGAGTATTTATCATTACGAGTGAAATGCCTGGTGAGCCACAGCAGGGGTAAATACTACTTTGGAAATCAGAGGCTCGTAAGAAGCTGATGCAGGAGCAGGAGCACAAGAGCTTGTGGGTTTGTTCAGGGTCAGCAGTGGAGGAATGCCCTTGTGGAACAGATGTAGTACCGTTTGGTTTGCTAATATGACCCTGTAAAAATAACACTGCTGACATATTGTAAGACTTCTGTGCTCAGGCTTAGCTCAGTGCTTTGGTATGTCTCCACACTATGGTGGGTCTTCATCTAGAGCAAGCTGCCAAGCAAGCCAAGTCAAAAAAAATGCATGACAAAAGTTCCTCCTGCATGGTTGTTTAGATGCATCCAGTTTCATTGTTTTCAGTGAAATAATTCAGTAAATCTTAAAGCTGCCTATCTTTTTCTCATTCATGTTCTTATGTATATATAAATGTGCATTTTCTCCCTTAAACAAGTCACCACTAGCAAACTACCTGGAACATCTTGTTTTTTGTTAAGTATTTAAAACAAATTACATTTACATGTAGCATATTTGCAGAGGTTTGTTTGTGGTAACTACTTTTTTTTAATATTTACATAGTTACAATTACTTGAGTAACTCATTTAATTCTGCTTGAGTAATATTGTTTTGAAGAAACAATACTCTTGAGTACAGTCTCTGGCTACCCCAGCTGTCTCCAATTACTTCACACAATAAATAAATTAGATCACCAGAGACAAACACACACTTGTGCATTTTATGCTAAAATGAGACCTCTTGTTAGTAGAAAATCTTTATTTTTCTGACGCTGTTTTCCGTCTACCATTTAGAGGTAAAATAAATATAAAGTTAATTGTGTACATTGTCACAAGAAGTAGCTACTTTGCTCTGTTCTTGGAGAAGACTGGTGCTTAGTGGGTGGAGCAGATTTCTTGCAATCCAAAAGTTAGTTCAAGTCCAGTTTCTTTTTGCCACGATGGTGTTCCCATGAGTTGAAAACTTGACCGAATGACTGAATGTTGTTATAATGTAAAGGGTTTTGATAGGTCAGAAGTGAGTGGTCTTTACAGTGTGAAGAAAATATATATTGGGAAACTTGTTTCTCCTGAATGTGTTATTATGTAATGATGTGATTAATTTTTACCCATGTTTCATTGTATTAATTAAAAAATGACACATACTTACATTCATTTGTTACTGCTGATTGTATTGTGAGTTTCCACACCATGGTTTGACAGTGAATGAAATCCAAAAACTGTTCGAGTGAGAGCATCAAGCTTTGTGTCAAAACTGATCTTTCTCTGTTCTTTTCAACATCAAGAAATGCTTTTTCTATGCTTTAAAGGATCAAAGTCAACTCCAAACAACCAATGCCAGAATACTGCTTTTGTAAAGGTTTGAAAGACAGTGTTATTCTCAAAGAAACCACCAACATATGGTCCAAAATTTGTGCACTAAAATACTCAATACTAAATCTAACTCAATCTAAAAGGAATTGTAACCCAATCTTACCCATGGGAGTCAAATAACTTTACCAAGCAATAAATAATAGGGGTATTTTCAACAAATAGGTGAAGTTCTTGTTTAATCTAAAAAAGGATCAGAACTAGTGCTTTAAATCGCTTTGCGTGATTTGATAAAACTAACTCCTTCTGAACCATGTAGACGCATCAGTGTCCATAATCTAATAATGTAAATTACATGATGTGACACTGAAGGAGATTATTCAATTTGCAGAGCAAAGCATTTGCTTGTTATGTTCTCCTGTTTGGTCCCAGTTCAACTTAGGGGTACTACTGGGATAGCTTTTAACACGCTGTCTTTAGCACTAATTCTTGAAAACAAAAACTGTCAGCTAGTAATGCTTTGATTTTTTAAACCTAATTATGATGACGTATTTACAAAAAAACTATCTAATGTCGCATTAGACTAAGCATTAACATCAGAAAAACCTCCAAACGTTATTTGTCTGTACTGAAAATCCAAGTAGAAGTCAAATTACGTTGCATACCAGGAAGATTCATCCTTTCATGGCAGCTAAAAAGTTGACTAAAAACCTTTATTCTCCTTTACCGTGATCAGCTAGTCATCTAGGGTAATAAATAAGTTGCAACTAATGTAAAAGTTATTTTAAGGAGCAAAAAGGCTTCGATGCTAAGGCAAATATTATTGTTGATTTACATAAAATGCTAAATGGTCTGCATTTGTGTAGCGCTTTTCAGTCAGATGACTACAAAATTCTTTAGACTGTTCTGTAATTAGCCCATTCATACACACATTCACAAACTGATGGTGGTAAGCTACATTGTAGCCACAGATGCCCTACACAGGTGTCAACAGGCCTTCTGACCACCACCAGCCAACAAGGCAGGATAAGGTTCTTGCTTAAAGACACAACAACTAGGAAAGACAGAGTGGGGGTCCAAACCAGCAACTCACCATCACTGGTCACCGCAGAAGTGTTTTACAAGCCATAATTCAAAACATAGGTTTCAATGATCCATTCTTGAGAGGTGAGTTTAGTCAGGGAGTTTTAATACTTATCTTTCAAAAAAATTCCATGAATGAGAGCCCATGTCAATACCTGGGATTGAATAGGGACATCCCATGTTCCACCAGTGTTTTGCAGCATGTGTAAAACCTTGAATAAGTGCAACAGCAGATTTTAGGAGTGAAACTGCATGAGCATTTGTCACAGGATTAGTTTTTTTAAAGATGAATATGTTGAACTCAAATTGATGTTTTACATTTCTGAAATGCAAAAAAAAAAAAAAATCTTTAAATTCAAAAGCATTGCATTATGAGTGTTATTTCCTCCATTCTACTTTGTTGCTAAATTTTGTTTTTTTACAATGTGGTTGACATAAAAATGGTGTCATATGGTTGCAAACCATAACTCTATAATTTGATTGAAACATTTAACTGTATAATCTCTAGTCTTGTGCTCAGGGGCATGATTCTCATGAGAGGTAATTTTACTCAGGTGTTCCAAAACTGCACGTTAAGAAGAATTGAAGGTTAACATTGTAGTACTAAATTAAATTTTACTGTAACCCTTTTAACTTGCTTTTCTAAAAGCACCACAAAGAGGCATTTAAGATTAGCTATCCGTGACCTTTTTTCAAAGACGCAGCGTGCAAGTTGTCGTACTCGTTCTACCTCAATGAATTGACAGGCATGTGTATCCTCTAATTTGTAGCATACAGCCTGATGGGACCACGCCTTGGAGTGTAAAAGTAGAATTTAAAATTAAGGGGTTGTGGGGAGTAAAGGGGTCAGTGTGGCGCAGATCACATTCCCTCAGTTGTCAAAGGACCATGAAAAACACAAGTCACAAGCTTTGACCGTTATGTATTTATTGAACAATTTCACATCTAAAATAGCTCATTCTCAGTGTTAGAGATGCATATATTCTCTCATGCAATTACGTTAAATGTATATACAATTGAGTATAGAATTATTCATGACCATGTTAGAATTAATTTTAGAATTTTTTCACAATCAATCAAACAGTTGGACTTTGATTGGAATTGAGACAGGCATTTCTTAAAAGATGATAAAACAATTGAAAGGCAATTTCACTTGTTACAATTTATTTAGACCCTCTTTTATATTCAAAAGAAAGATTTTGTTCCCATTACAGCCGTTGTAATCAAACCCTTCTTTAAACAGCCGACTAGCGTTTTTCTCTGTTTCCAGGGCTATTTTAATGATTTAGCTATAGTAATGAGATCCAAGTGATGGATTCCATCAACCTAATCATTCTCTCCATCAGAATCAAGTAAGGACTTCAAAACATTATTAACACCTTAAAACATACGACCATGTTGGTAGAAATAATATATTACTTTAAATACATATATTTTCTATAGATTTGAATAACGATGGGCTTAACTATATACATATTAAAGAGAACAAGAAGACTATTAGAAAAGCAAATCGAAAACATTTTAAACCAACTCAAATGTTGTTTTTCTCTAACTAAAACAGCCAAAGGCTTCGTAATAGATGAGAAAGCCGGCTGAACAATTCATTAAAACTGTTTCAAAATATTACCCTAAAAAGTAAGCTTTCCCATGCATAGATGACTAAAGGCATTGAGTTTCTGGTGGCAACTCAGAAGCATTCAGCTGAATTGCTAGTTATGGAAGCAAACAGCTGAACCGGTGGCCCTAATAAAGAGGTATGTGACTGTTTATCTGAATTGTCGAATTTTGTGGGGAAAAATTGGTCTCTAGCAACAGATATAGTAAGTTTTATATGAGTGAATCGTCAGTTGTTTAGATTTAAAACTAACTTCTCATAAATAATTTGGAGCTGAACGTGGAACGTAAACTATCCAACCTAATTATTCACATAAAAAAGATTCGTGTAATGATCTTTGTATGAGTACTAGGACTGATAAGCAGCTTCATGTAAGTGTCTTCTTGTAGACTTTAATCTGAGCTGCTGTGGAAAAGAACTGACACCAGAATTCACCCCAAGACACATAATGATTAGCCTTTTAGGCTTAATTTTAATATTTTATGTTATTACACATGCAATAACAACATGGCCCATTCATATTGGGTGGCGCTTCTGTTAACAGTGCTGTCTTTTAATGCATAGCTGAGTAACTAATGACTAAGCTGATCAGAGGTGATAGCCCTTTGCCAAGTGAGACAGAGCCTGCTGCATTGAAGCAAATGTCTCTCCCACTTGTTGAGTCATAAAAAGAGGAAACATCAGGCCGGAAACACATTTTACAAAAGAGAAGAGAAGTGAAACTCAGTATCTGGGCTGGTCTTTTCTGAATCTGTTCTAGACATATTAGGACATACAGTACACAGATCAGCAAAGGTCACTGAGTGCAAGTGATGTTATGGTTTGGCTGGGGTTCAGTCCGTCCACAAGTATTCATTTGGATGTAATGTTTCCCCAAAATGGTCAGGGGTGCCTGGAGAAAGTTTGCAAAGGGGTGGTCAGATAGGGGCCATAAGAGGAGACTTTAGAATACTTATCCTACCATCATGTCGATGTTGGAGTTGGAGCCAAGACAAATCTCTTCAAAAGCAACGTGATAAGAAAAATATAAGCATGTGTTGATAAAAAATGAAAGACAATACTGTTTAGATATGTTAACTATTTGATGTTTGATTCATTTCTAATCACTAAGTATTCATAAGTTCATTACACGTCTTTGTATGGTCATTTCATTATGTTTATCCTCTAATCCACTGGTGTCCAAAGTGAGCTCTTAGGGGCTGGTGTCCTACTTGTTTTAGATTTCACCCTGGGTCAACACACCTGTATCAAATGATTAACTTATTACCAGGCCTCTAGAGCAATCAGCAGTGTTGGAACAAAGACACTACCTGCAGGACACTAGGCCTTGAGGAGTGGATTTGGACACCCCCGCTCTAACCAAACAAGGTATCTGAATGTGGAAGACAGGCTGTGTACAGGATAGGAAAAAGTGTGTCATTATAGTATAGTGTATAGCAGGGCAGGAGTGGGACTAATTGTCAGCCCTGCAGTTTTATACCTTAGACCGCCCCACTTTATAACACAACCTATTTTTATAAAAATTTAGGCAGGCACAAATACAGATCTACTTTGTAGATCATGATGGCTGTGGGGAGAAAGGATTTCCTGTAGTGGTCTGTGTTGCAGCCATAGACTGTATATACACTAGACAAACCCTCGTTGACGTCACCCATAGGTTTCTGAAGAGCAAAAATGAAGCCAACTGGGCGGTTCCCACCGCCGCCATCTTATCCGCGTCACTCGCCTCCTCACTCTCAGAAACTCCAAAAATGGGAAAAGAGGTGGAGCTGAGAGTGGCGCTGTGAGGCTGGGGGAGTAGGGTTAACGCTCCGAGCCGACACAGCTAGAAGCTAGTCAGAAGCTAGTCGGGAGCTAACTTAAGCTAACGTAGGCTGCAGCCGGTTTCAGCCAGAATACCACGGTTTAGAAACTTTTACCCCGTTTTTCAACAACGATCACTTTAGACCCAGAAATATCTTGAGTAGAGAAAACATATCCATATAATAAGACCCAAATGGGTCGGTCGGGTCAATACGCCCTAATATTGTGCTTTTTCCATTACCATCGGTGGAGGTTGAGCACATAGAGGGGCACATCTTAACAACACATCTAGCAAAAAGCAGTTAAAAAATAATCATGAAAACTCAGATCCTCTAAAAAATAAAAGGCTTTTGACTCACCTCACATCTCAGACATCCATTAATTAATGACTTCAGCTGTGTTCCTAACACCTGTACTGATCTAATCAGTGATCATCCAGTCTGTCTAGAGTCCAACTCTGTAGTCTTTCAGACTGATCTAGCCGTCTCCCGCTCTTGAGTCTCCCGCTCTGACCGGATCTGCCGCGGCGTCCCGGTCCTGCCGACTTTGCTGCTCTGCTGCTACCTGACCGATCGCCTGCTCCAACTCGCGTGTACAAAGAGATAAAAGCTCCGACCAGAACAGCATTCCGCTCGGCCACCTGACAGAGACCCCCCCAAGCTGGTTAAGCATCAGCCGGTATGAAGCCTCCCCCCAAAGCATAACCTTCTTGGACGGTCTGTTACTGTAATCAACACCACAGCAAGCCGTCTTTGCCCAATAATTGCAGATTACATCCGAAACCAAATAAAAACTGCAGAGGCAACTGATAGTGAAGTTCAGAAACACCAAATGACTGAAGTCTTTATGTTAGTCCCAGGCTGTGAAGAGCTTCCCCGCAAGCAGAGGGGGACAGCAGACTACGGAGCAAGCTATTAGCTACAGTTAGCCACCATTAGCCAACAGCGTTAGCCTAGACGGACCTGTCAGTCAAAAGGATACGCCCCTAATTATTCATAATTTCACAAATAAATAACAAATAAACGGAGAACTTCACCCCATCAGAGTTGTCATGATGATAAACCTGAACTATCTAACCTAAAATGGTTTTTTGAACCAGGCTGTAAACATGATTATTTTTGCTGTAAAGTTGGACTTTTTAACATGGGAGTCAATGGGAAGTTGCTCCTTTTTGGAGCCTGCCCCCAGCGGATGAGGGCTGAACTGCAATTTGTGTCACGTCCGGATTGGCTTCACATAGTTTAAGTGGACTTTGCCCCTTGGTTGCAGCGAAACTGAAGAAGCCTCCAACTGAAGATGCTTTGTTGCTTTAGGATAGTCTCATGAAGAAGATGCTCAGAGTTGTCCTTTTTTTTAATTAAGAATGCTTCTTTGCATCATTATCTCTAGTTGGTCCACAGTCATGCCAAGAACAGAACCAGCCTTCTTCGTCAGGTTTTTGTACTGTTTTAAGTCCCTGGCTTTGATACTGCTACCCCAACAGATGATGGACAAAGAGATAACAATAATGTAATAGTATAATAACGTAATAACGTACTAGTATCAGTTACAGTTAACCAATACCATGAACCGATACTGTGGAAACTCTGCAGTAATTTAACAAAAAGTGTTTATTTTTCACTAAAAATGTTAGTTTTGTGGTTATTTTAATTATTCTATTTGTATCTAATTCCCCATCATTTGTTGTAGCAAACAGTAAAAAAAATAAAACCTGTCTTACAATTCATTGCATTTTTATGTGTGGTAGAAGTATCAGCATTGGTACTCTGTATCGGCAAGTACTCAGATCTAAGTATTGGTATTGTATTGGTTTGAATAAACTGGTATCATGTCATCCCTAATTAAAATCATCTAATTATAACCTTGTTTATTAAAGCTTCAACACAATGCTGTTCTGTAAAGCCTTGTAAGTTAGAGTATTTCTTTCTAAAAAAATTCTAATTCAGTATAAATAAGTGTTAAAGGTTTCATTAGGTAGATTTATTTCAGCATGCATTCACATCTACATCATTCTTTACAACACATCCATTAACATTATGAGAATCTATGTTTTGAGCTGCTGCCTCTGTAATCAGTCGCCGCGTGGACTGCTCTCTCTTTCACACTTTCTCTAGTTTCCCTAATCTCATTTGATGCAACTGTCACAATAAAAAATAATATTCTGTAAAGCTTCAGTGCATTTTATATGGAAAACACATTTGACTTAACCAATTAAGATATTTTCAATGGCGAAATATGCAGGCTTAATTTATATTACTTTCATTCTATTCTCTTTCAAATCTGGACTTTGTGTATAATGTCATACTTTTAAAGTTAAATATATCACAGGTTACACAGTGTCATTTAGGCATCGAAAGTGGTTGTATTGCCTGCGTGTTAACGCACATATTGCTTGTATACTGGCAAAAGAAATCCCCTCATCACTACTGACTTCTGACACTGGAGTCCGTTGTAACACTAATTCGCTACTAAAAATTGTCATAATTCTCAGCACAAATCTCCAAATACTACAAAGTCTTGGATTAGTTTATGTCAGTTTTTTTTATTAACGTAATGCTGAATGAACTAGCATTACAGGACACTTTTTATAGCAGGTCTACACCATGCTCTTTGTTTTATTAGTACTAATTTATGGTATTAACGCAATAAATAATCCTGCCCACTCGACTTCTGAGAGCAATATTGCTTCAAGCTGGATTTTCCTTCAAACTCTTAGAAGCTACAAGACAAGGTTCCCCAGTTATGTGGTATTGCCTTATAATTATTATGGATATTATTACTATGTTAGTTGCCACAACTTCACACCATTGACTTGATAAATTAAGTAAATAGATAGTTTGCAGGGAAAGTTCGACATGTTGTCTTTCCCATTTCATTGTCTTGTTTATCTGTCACATCTTGTTTTGATGATCATTTTCGCACGAGTGAAAATGGTACGGGCATTTCTTTGAGATTTCTGATGTGTTATCGTAGTCCTCTAAACCTTTCAAGCACATTTGACTGAGTGCTCTGATGTAAAAACAGTAGCGGTCACCTGGTGGCTGATGTGGCCCGGTATGGCAAGCCTCTAGAACCACGGAACTAGTTAAACATTTTCCCCTACAAGTTTGAACTTTTGCCAAACTAATTCAGAAACACTGTTACTAGGAACTCATTTCTGCCTAGTTGCACATTTGGCACAGTAGTATAACTCTGCTTGGCACTGGCCGTTACCGCCCAAATATCAGACCGGCTCACGATTAGCCACTAAAGGCCTGGTATAAAGTATTTATGGTGAATTCCATTTAATTCCGACTTCTAAGTGAGAAAAATAAACTGGAATGCCCTCTGAAGTCCGACTTCCCACTCGGAAAGTCTGATATTTTATTTTGCTCGGACTTTGACTTTCAATATGGTTCTATTCCTCACATCAACCATAGTAGCTGTGGTGGAAAAATGCATATTGTAAAAGTAAGAATGTGTCTAAAATCCATCTTACATGTAGAGCTGGCAATTGTAATCTTAACAAAATAAAAGGGTTGTTTGTATATGGAAAGTAGAGCTTAAAATATTTTTTGTAAGAGGTACTACAACTATAGCTACCTGGGCGCCGTCATATTGGAATCCTGACTTATCTGATAACGCTGCTGGATCGCTGTTTACTTGGGCGTGACATCAAACCATGCTCCGAGTTCTGACTTTCGAGATAAATAGAATGCACCAATAGTGTAGACTGCTTCTTCTGCTAGCCTGAACAGGCAGCCTATTGATACTGTTGTGCTCCTGCTCCTGACTGAGTTATGCCCCTCCGTCTGGATGTACGTGGGTGGAAAATACTTCACACAACAAGGGATATCCGTTTCGGAACTTTACTGGACTTTGGATGGTAAGTACAAACATACAGCGATTTACATTGATGTTGTGCTGCTATGTTGGCTGTGGTCTCTGGCTCGGGCACAGAACAGCAAACAGCCTGTCCATGCAGTTAGCAGTGAGTACCGTTCAACATCCAACTTACATGTGCATGTTACTCTCACTGACGAATCAGGATGCTATGCTTAGTAACACGTAGTGAATAAGGGAGGGCCAGACATAGTTACTGTGGACTATCTTACAATACATTTGAGCACTTATGCAAGCTAGTGACCGGAGGCTTGATAATCGTTAAAGCAAATAAAGGTCTCAGCCACCGCATTGCACCCCCTGGAGGGGGGTGGCGAGAACCACTGCTCTACTTCAACAGAAGAATGTCAGTGTAAAAGGGCGCATGTCACCACCTAGCATTGCAGAGTCAATACACTTTATTTAATAATTCGATTTTCTGAGTGCCATGTAAACTGGGGCAAGACTCTCAACTGTATGGTTAAGCTATTAGTCTGATTACTGTAAATCAGCTGTGAAAAAGAATTGGAGCCCACTGCAAAAAAACAAACACCCAACATAAATCATCAAAAGTACAAGTCATGTAAAAAACTGGTAAGCAATTAAAACAAAGTTTCTGTTTTTGCTAAAATAAGAATTTTTAAAGGATTGCTAAGAAGGTCCTATTTTATAACCCATTTTAAAATGAAATTCCAAACAAATTTGTTCATTATTTTATATGATGAGAGATGTCCTATTAGAGCCAAACTTCTTATTTAACTATTTTTAGCCACCACTTCCTATATTCACGAGTGTTGCCTTTTCGTGTGAAAAAAAAGGGGAAAAAATACGGTTACCACGGACTTTAGATAAGCTCTGAGCGACAGAATGGGCCCTGTAGATTTCCCTCCTGCCCGGACTTCTCTGTCTGCTCTTGTTTGAAGTCGCTAAAGAGAGGCAGGGAGGGGTTGGAGGAATGTATTTTGGGAGGCGGGATCTTGTGACTCACCAGTAACTTCCTCAGTAGTAGGACAAAAGTAGCCGGCAAGTCGCATCCATCTTCGCCGCAGAGGTTTGACTGCCGTTAGAAGAAGCCTAGAAAGTTTTCCTACTGGAGAAGCGAAGCTCTTGATCCGTCAGAGAAGAGAGCTGATCTCATATCAGATCCTGACAGAAGCAGACTTACCACGTTGGGAAGGCGAGTCCAGACTTCACCCATCACTCCTGGTAAGACCTAAATCATCTTTTCCCTCACCATTTATTCTTTACTTTTATTTATTATCGAATTTACCAATTTGCCCTTGGAAAAGTTCAGTTATCCATACTCAGCCTACTTCCCATTGAGATTTTTTGTTATTTTGTTTTATGGAAAAACTTGTAATCATAATGAGTACAGTAGAGGTGATGCAAAGGTACTAAAATTAATCAATGAAAAGTAGTGGCAATACTTACATTTTCTTCATAAAATTTTAACTTTGCTTAAAGTAATTATAAAATAACATCTTAAAGGACAAAATGATTCAACTCTTTAAATAGAATCAACAGTTTCCATAGCTTTGCAATTTTAAAGGAGATAGCTGAGATAAACAGGTGGTACTAGGCATATTAGTGTTAATTATTCAATAACGGGTACTCCCTGGTAAGCTTACATATTACCTTGCATATAATCCTTTGTTTTCATTTAGAAAAAAAAATCACCTTAAAAACATTTTTCTACACATGTTGATGTTGGCCATGCTTCTTTCATAATGACTTGTAGAAAAATAAGGATGCAAGTTTAAACATATGAAGATTTCAGCTGTACACCCATTTTTAAAAGCCTATCCTCAATTCACGTTTGATCTCCGCTTATGTCTAGCTACATTTTTTTTTACAAATGATCCTTTGTGGAGAAACTATTGGCTTGTGTTACCATTTGAACTATCTGTAGGAAGGATTAAGGAGCAACTGTTGAAGCTCCCAGCTGAGTGGTCTGTGAAGACTTCAGAGAGCAAATTCCCTCAGGCTCAACGTGTCTGTTCTGCAGCAGGAGGAAGTGGAGGATGGCGGTGTGAGTCTGCAAAGGGTGTGTCTGTGGAGCCATGTTGGCAGTACATCAATAATCTGTAGCTCATAGTGTGTTGTCATCATTATGACGACTGTTTTTGCGCACTTGTTGCTTCATGGAGGCGTGAAATGGGCATGCTTGGAGAGCAAAGTGCTGGGACTTGTCAGTGGTGGAATGGTAACAGGATGGAGAAGCTGCTTTATTTACCAGTTTACACAGAAAGCCTCTTTATTTTGTGTTAGACTCTCTGAAAGAACATTAAATGTGTTTTGATGAACCAAAAGCAGAACATTTAGGAATAGGAGACTCTTATCGCTGCGCTGACTCTGCAGAATATTTACCATCAAAGTCTTTGAAGCTTGAATAGATAGTTTGGATTTTTTGTGCTGAGCTCTGTGAAGTTAATATTTGTAAAAGTTTCCCTATCTGTAATAGACAGATGTCATATTGCAGTGAATTTGTAGAAAACTCAACAATACCTCAGAGTGGTAGAAAGGTAACAGCTAATCAGACAGACCTCCATTTTAGATGACTTCAGTAGTTTAAATAGTTCAAATGAGATGCAATTGTAACAACCTCATTAAAGGATATTAACCATCTGCACTAACACAGTTGGTCGTCATTAAGCATTTTGTTTTTTTCTAAAAACTGAGGATCTTCCATGTTACAACCTGTTCATGACACAGTTTCATGCTGCCTACTGCAACCTGATCGGCCGAGAGTAATCAGTTTGCTCTTGTCTGCAAAGATTCGAGTTGGTTTCGAATCTTACTACAGGCCTCCATTTGTTTATTGAAAATAAGATATTGAAGATATAGTCATTTGTTTAGAAATTGTTTTAGCTGCCCTTCAAATAGTTGATCAGGTGGCTTGATGTAGCCGACAGCCTCCATGAAAGTAATTTTGAATAATAATAAGTAAGGAGACCATTACTGATATTAACACTACAAGAAATAGGTCTAAAAATAATCTGAACTATCCCTTTACAAACTATCAATTGAAGTGTAAATAGTAGCTATATTTGGCCATTAATATCTGCTGATATTGTTAATTTTGATGTTAATTAAAACAAATAAGTGCATTGATAACGCTTGGCTTTACTGGTTGTTAAATTATGAAGTTTGTTTAATTAAATCTTAGTTTATTGTAATATTATCCGTTTCACCATTTTTAGATCTTGACTTAGAAATAATCAAATGCTATCATGAGTCATAAACTGTAAAGAAAGAATTTGGTTCAGCCCCAAGACTGAACCATCTTATGTCTCAAAAAACTTAATTCATTGTGAAGATTAATTGTTTCTCATTCAGGTAGAATATCAGTGTCCTTTCTTGAAGTCAGCCTCACAAACACCAATGCAAAACTCCGTCCAGCATCTTTATTTTTTTGCTGAAGAATTTGCACCCTTCAGGTATTTAGTCTCTGAGGAATCCTGCTGTGCGCTCACCGCTGAGAGGTTATTTTTACACAAATCTTTTGTCACAGTAACAAGCTTAAATAATACCCTACTAGCAAAAAAGCCAGCCATTCTGTCCCAATTAGCATCTGGGAAGTTTGCCTTGATAAAACCCACGGGCTGTATAATGCATTTGTTTGCCTTTTTTCCTCTTCCTCTCCCTCTCCGTCTCACTGACCGTGGCTACATTCTTCAGAAGGCTCGATGTTTTCCAAAGGTTAGCCCCCGCATGGTGTTTGGACCCCCGCCAGTTCCGAACTGCAGCTCAAACGACCCAGACTGGTTGTGGCTGGTTTTTATGTGTTGGCACTGTTTGAAAGCAGGCCAACAATACTGATGGAGAAATCAGCGGTCAAGTGTTTGCAGGTGCTCTGGGAACAGAATTTAAAAATATGTGTTGGAGTTGTTCTTTTTCGACACTGTTATGCTGACCATTCCTCAGTAATGTCTCTGAGGGCACTGGGTACAGTTGTTGCATAGCTAATCGGTCTGTGGCACTTTATCCCAAAGATTTTGCAAAGGTTTAAACTCAGTGTGACTGCACTTTGACTTGCTTCATTAACAGTTAGTGCAGGCTTTTGTCATCAAATTTAAAAGGCATGAGTCTCCCTGATCAGCACTTCCTTTATCGCTATCAGCACTTTATTTTTTTGTTGGTGTATATCCTCAGTCATCCAGGACATAGAGGTCTTCAGAGTTAAAGAATAAAGCTCTGAAGAACTGAAGAAGCCCCCTGGATGAGTGGTGAAACATATTTGAAATAGGAAGAGGAGTCTAGTTGTCTTTATTTATTTTTGTACTTTCAAGACTTTATTTCATTTAAAACTAAACTCATGTTCAGCAGCTCTGGCAGATTGATAAAGTCCTTCTTTGGTAAAGGCTTTGGTATTAACAGAATAAAACTAGGTAAAGAACACACGTGTGAGTATCTTTTGTAGCTTGTTATGGTAAGTCAGTTACCTCCTCTGTCGGATGTGGGGGCACACGGCTGGAAGGAGTAGCATGTCTGCATTCCCTGAAAGGGGGGAAGTGACCTCAGATTTCCTGTGTGGGGATCGCCAGGTGCAGCGATGCTATTGTGAGGGTCGGGAGACTTCCTCCATGGATGCTTTTGTTGGTAAACGACTGAAATTTGATACTTTGAGTCCAGGGCCCTGTAGGAGGTGATTACCCCCCACCACACGTATACACCCACACACATTCATAATCCAGTCATCTGGCCTCACTTGCTAATCCATCTCCTCCACAGCGCTCAGTCAGTCCCAGATTCTAGAGAGAAAGAGAATATGAATTTGATATAGTCTGCTTAATAGTGTGAGTAGTAACCAACTCCCCTGCTAATGGGGTAATTATATTTCTCTAGCCGTACAATTACAAGTCTATACCTAGCACTTACCTGCTGCACTCAAAGGAAATTTTGTTCAAGAGGAAATACCAAATTGTGAGGCTGAATTGCAGATGCCTTGTAACTACACAGTTTAATACTGACTAATTACATGCCATGAAAGAATGAGGCTGTTATGCCTCACTTCAACCCAGCAAGATGCCAGATTTGTTATATTTCATCCACCATGGACTGACGGAACCCCCCTGAAACATCTCTCATGTAACAGATGTCATCTGGGTGCAAAGGAGCCGTAGTTTGACAGCTGCATCATCACATTTTGCCTTGTGTCGAAGAAATGCGTGAGTCAGGCCTGACTGTTCTCCTGCACCCTCGCCTGAAGGGAGGAGGGCAGGGCTGTGCAACAGAAGTCCATGGTGCACACACAAGTTAACGAGACCTGACGAAAGGAATGTTATGCAAACTTGCAGCGGTTAACAGTCTCCTCCATCCAAACCTGCCTCGTTTTGTTTATTGGAACGAGATCCCAGAAAAACCTGTCTGGATTCATAGTAAAACTCAAATCACCTCTGCCTCGGGTAAACAGAATGTGTGGTGAAAGTGTGGAAAACTCTTGAGGAGTTTGTTGATGTCATTACGTACTCAGTATTCAGGCACCAGTGTAAGATGTTATCCTGGGAAAATAGTTTGTTTCAACAGAGGGCCCAAATGGTGCAAGTTGCATTAGGAAAAAAATGGAAAGAGGAAGAAAAATAGACAATTTGTATTGGGTTTTATACTACTCTTCATTCAGTAGGTATTCCTAATCATAAAAATAATGGTTCTGTTGAATTGTACGAGTCATTGTATATTGGAAACAGGGGTAGCTAAAAGAGGTGTGTTTTAAATTACACTTGCTTAAAAAGAAGATACTCTATTCTGATTTTGCTCTTCGGAAAATGATGAGAAAGGAAAAAACTGAGGCCTATGCTTTATGATGTAATGCCACATTTTCTATGCGGGATAAAAGATAAATCTTCTCCTGGATTATGATGCTGTTAGAGGACTCTCTCTGCCCTGACCTGGAATTTTCAGGGGCTCTGTCAGAACTATGTCACTATAAATTTGTTGTATGCCGTACTCTTTGCCAGCTCACTAAATAATTTAGTAGTCTCTCTAAGCTGTCTTTAAGTGTGTGCATGGTTGCTTGTCATGTCTGTCTCTATGTCTCCCTGCAATAGACTGGCAACTTGTCCAGGTTGTAGCCCGCCTCACACATGTTGAACACTGGAGATAGGCACCAGCCTCTCTTGAAACTCTTTGAGTGATTTAGATAATGGATGGATGTTTAAAATGTAAAATATATTACAGTGATCAAATCTGATATGGAAAAACTCTACACCTATGGTCTCCAGCTATGATGCCGTGGACCAGTACTGGGTGGTGGTTCTATTGATTTGGAAACAGGAGGAGAAAAATATAGATATATTTTTTTGTGGTATTGATAATCAGTAGGGTTGGGTGATATAGCCTTAAATCTATATCGCGATATAATCTGAAGCATGTGCGGTAACAATATTTATTGGCATATATTATTTTCTCCTGTTTACATATGCCAAAATGAAAACTCACTTTGCGCAAAATAAATTTAAAAATATTCAAATACTTATCCAAAAATCCAACAAAAAACTGTCACAACATAAAGATAAAGATATTTTAAATAAAAGTTAAAAGTTATGAAAACACAAAGTACACACATCTTGAAATCATCAAAGTACACAATCGCAATAGGCTGGTATAGTGAAAATATCTGCCCTAATATATATATATATATATATATATATATATATATATATATATATATTAGACAGCAGAAGAATTTGATTAATATGGACTAGCCAAAAGTGCACTGAATATTGTAAATTCTGTTTTGTACTTTTGGGATGCTTGTTATATTTACATTCATACTGATATTGGCATATCTTACTCATTTTTATAACAATGGTATATCAGCCCTGTATGTAGAATTGTACCAATATTAACAAATCAGTAAATATTGGTTATCGGCCATGATAACAATATTAATATCGAATAACAATATTGCTCAATTACCCACATTTTCATATGGGTGCATACCTATTCTATTTATATAAACCCAAAATGGGCATTCTTAGTTTTTTTCAAATATATTACCAAATTCTCATCTTGTTATGAACCCAATATGGTGCACTATCTTGTTTGACCAGCCCTAAGGTCAAAGGTGTGTGGCAGGCAGGTGGCTGCTGGCTCATCTGATCCAGGTCATTGGATGTTTTTGTGCTTTCTTTCTTTGGAAAGACTATTGAAAAAAGGGAACGCCTGTACAATATTATAATAAAGAGTAATTGGTGTTTTTTTGTGTGTATGGAAAATGTTTCAGATACTTGACTTCAGCTAATGAAAAATAGGAGCAAAAATAAAAGTGTTGCGTTTGTGTTTTTGGCTATGTAGATGGAGACATTGGCCATGTTCTGTTCCATACCCAATAACAAAATTTGTATCTATCATTTCTTTCTAGCCAAAAAGTTTAAACCAAATAGCTCAAAAATTAAAACAGTCATTAAGGATAAATAACGTCCCAAACATCTACAGGGTTTTTCTTACATAGAGATGTCAGTGGCGGCCAACACTGTCTAATTTATTGCTGCCACCGGCTCACGATGGAGATGTTAAGAAATAAATATGTTCAGTGCTGTCTGTCGGGTCTATGCACTCAATGGTCGGAATTTAACTGCAGTTACTCCAAACAAACGCGGCCATAATGGTGGCACCGTCTTGAAATCAGCACATTACCCTGCATGAAGTCCAGTGTTCCCAATGTAGTGACTTTGTTGCTATTTTTAATCACTTTCAGACCCCCTATTTTCCAAAAGCGCCTACCGGAAAATGTAGCGAAAATTTTGACAACCTTTGTCTACTTTCTGTCAAACTTTGTCGCTTATATTCCCTGCAGATTAGAGATCCGACTTGCTCTGCAACCGCACTGTAAGCGCTTGCAGCTCAGATCAGCCATACAGAGGGAAGACGCTGATTTTAACCTGTTGCAAACCAATTTATTTTATCTTTAAAATTAACTGAAAAGTTAAAAATAAATATGCAGTAATGTAAGATCGATCTTTATTTGATAAGCCACACACAAACATCCTTCTCCACACAAATGTAGGACATTTAAAACATCACAAAAAACACTGAGCATAAGCCATAAACTCATGTTTAATGATGGTTAGCAGTCAAATTTGAACCATAATATCTCTGTCCTGTAAGTACATTTGGTTACTTAACAATGTGTCCTTTGTTGAGTAATTATGACTTCGAATTCTCGGCATATACATATATTTATATGGACCGGGAAAAAAAACAAAAAAAAAAAAAACATGCGTGCCTTCAAGTCTTCCAGTGGGTACCACCACTGACCTTTTTTGAACTACGAAAAACCCTAATCTAGTTGTCCAGTTATAAATGATTTGAACTGAAGATGAACATTTGAAAAATGAGAATTCACTTTAACACGTGATTCAGTATTAAGAGTTTCAAGGGTCACATTTTGTGATTGTAATAACAGTAAAATATATTAAACATTTGTAAACACCATCAAGATGGAGTAAGAGGTTGTTTGGCTAATCTAAAAGGTCAGAACATCTATCTGTGAAGTAGTCACTACACAAACTCTTTATACTATGACATACCTAGCTCGGACTTCAAATAACATTTTGTGAAAGCAAATCTATGGGCTACATAAATCTAACTAAGTGCATTTGTTTCTATGGAAGCAAAACTTTCATATATCTCCCATTAAATGTCCTAGATTGAAAAAATTAAGCTATAAATTCAAATATCAGCCAAGCAGATATTTAGCAAGCAGTTGCACACCAGGCATCAAATGAAGCAGCAGTGCCCGGAGCTCAAAATGCCACCTTTCTGTACACTGTAACTCTTCTGAATAGGCTGTTAACGAGCTATTTATCCTTACTCCCAAAACGGCAGAGCTTTGGTCTTAAATGTATTTGATCATTAAAGATTGGAATTCATATCCATGCACTTTTGTTTCATGATGTATCACCACCTGGACCTCCCGCTGTTGTGATTGCTCAGTTTTATATGGGTTGTAACTTCAGTTTGCCCCAACTGCATTGGTGATGACTTGCTTCCAAACTACTTAATAGAGCTGGATCCCACATGTGCAAAGAATGAACTCAGACCATGACATTACAGCAGAGGAAGTGTTGTTAAGGAGTTTGGTGTTTAGCCTGTTTACGCTATTATCTCAATGTGCATGAATGTGTTGCTTGTTGCACAACTATCTTCCAGGAAAGAACCATAAGGACCTGACTTATTGGAGCATGTGAGAATCTGTAACTTGTTCAGTTTAGACGTGTATTGTTCTTTCTGTGATAAGTACAGTGGTGTTTATTTGCAATGCAGCTGCTGGAGAGAGCATTCCCCTCATTCAAAGTAAACACTGTAAAAATGCCTGCTGTACATGATGAAACTAGCAAATGATCAAGAATGTGATTCCTTACCCAGAATGCATTATGCTATCTCTCTCCATCATCTGTCTTTTTATGTCTTTTCGCTCACTAGCATTTACAAGCATACACGTTTTGCAAGCTGTGGCCTCTCACTTTCGTCTCTTTGGCTATAAGAAGGAAACAATGGTCTCCAGCGCCGAGACACGCTTAGACAAGCCACAGTTGCTAGATACACTAAGGTGAGGATTTATGCCTCTTAGTTAATTTAACTGTATATGACAGATGGGTGCTTTTCAAAACACACAGAGGAGACCTTACTTGGCACAGCTTAGACACACTTTGGCACTCAGTCTTAAAGCTGTCAAAAGTTAAATGGGAAGAAGTATGAAGTTGACAGGATCTGTCTTGTTCTTTGCCTCTCTGCCTTATCCCACCTTGTATGCTGACCCACCCTCGTGTTGTGCCTTAGAGGAGCCATAAATGGCATAAAGTGTCTGTCTTGTGTCTATAAATGGACGTCAGATGCTGCATGGAAGCATCACACTGACGTATGACTGAGACTAGTTACAGAGGAATATTCTGTTGTAGTGAAGAGAGACTGAAAGGACACCTAATGACTGCTTAAATATGTAAATATTGTTTGCTTTTGACTTAAAAGGCTAATAAGGAAACATAATCGATAAATGTACATAATTCTAATGTTCTCACTCTATATGTTTGTTTGCTCGGCTGAAATCCTATCTATATAGAGCTGTCCAACATCTAAATGTTGAAGTATGTTGTAACTTTATTTATCAGCTGTTGTGCTACATTCATCTTACAAGATTTGAGGTTTTTATATTTTGTGTATAACAAATTATTCCATACCATCAAATCCAGCTGAGCTAAAAGATCATTGGATCCAGTTTTTCTAAATTACGATCTTGTCCTGATTTCTAAATATAAACATGTCCCAATAATGATATTTTTTTCTGAAACATTCCACCCCAACAGCCCCCATGGCAAGGTTTTAAAAAAGTATTTTATTTATTTAATTTAATTTTTAATTAATCTTCATGAGCTTCACTAAACACACAACAGACAATAGACTATTATAAATCCTAGGTCAGGTGTGTCACCTCATTCACTTAACCATAATGTGTAGTTTGTATTATGAAGCATTAAGTGTATTTATTTTTTTCTGCTGATGTTGTGTATAGTATATGATTTTGGGCAGTTAGCCAAACCACCTACAAAAAAGGAGGCCCGATTGCATCAGCAACTCCAAAACATAACACTTGTTATTAGAAACGCACTGACCAGTAAATACAGAACTTCTTATAAACAATTGGTTTTCTCAGCATGCTTGTGATACAGTTGCACCAGTGGTCACATTGAAATACACAGTTTAGTTTCAAGTTTAAAACAGCACATATTCACTGTTCACCAGCTTTTGTGCAGTCTTTTTTTATTATCTTATTCCTTATGAAGTCGTGTGCATGTGAACCACAACTGATTTTCATTCATTTCCTAGCCAGGAACAGATGTGGACACTCCATTTAGTCATTTACATCCAATGAGATCGTTTGTAGCACAACTAAACAGAAATGACAGTGGAAAAAATCTGCAAGAAGGGCAAAAGGCTAAAAAACCTGGAGGCCAATTAGAAAAGTGGAAAAAAACAGAAATCAGGAAGACAACAAATCCTGCCAAATGTTTAAAAAAGCAGGGAAAGAAACAATCACTTATCTGAGCTCAAAGTATGACTCTTTATAGTTACCATAGACAAACGAGTGGGGACGCAATGCTCCAGTCCAGATATTTCATTGGCCAAGCAAAATGCAGCTAACAGCATTCCTCTTGTTTACAATACGAATGTGGACTTAATTCGCCAGGGACTCAACATTTCCTCACCGGGGATTTGAGAGTAGGAGCGGCTTTAGCTCTGGTCCTGCTGCTTCATCTATCCTAGCCATGGTTGAGCTTTAGCTTAGCCAGTACCTACTCTTTAGCGTCAGCTAATGTGCTCTATAGATGTGTGCTCTGATCATGGGGGATGTGATACAGGCAGTTAAAAAAATAAAGACAAAATCAACACCTTTAAAGTCTTCTGAAATTACATTTTGCATGGATGGACAAGACAAACTCTTGAGAAAAGTATATGGTCAAACAAAAAACCGTAACCATCAGGCCACAATAACAACATGAAAGCTTGAAGGTAAGGCCTTTACATATAAGAATACTATTAGCCAAGTCCGCCACTATGTCAATTATTTCGATGATAGCATCGTGGTGAGGGTTTGTCTATTATTTTACTAAGTGAGTCAAATAATAAAAATGGAGGTCTACCACCATGTCTTTTAATTTATCTGAATATCAACAGCTAGACAATTTAGACACACTGTTTCAGGAGAACTACGATCCTAAACACTCCTTCATTCTGATGTGAATACCAATTCTGCTTGAAAAAATGCTTTTGTACCTAACCAGAATTGGGACAAAAGCTTGTTGATGGCATAAGAAAGTGTGTATTCAAAATGTTCAAAATGCTGAAACTTGATAAAGGGTATTCAACAAAATAATTGCATGGTGTATGCATATATTTGAGCCTGTATGTATAATTTTGACCCTGTAGGGATTAGAGCAAATTCTCAGTAAATTCAAACTCAAAAAGTTAGTTGTTATTCCATCCTGAAGAAAGGAACAATTCAAATGGTGGCGCAGTGGTTAGCACTGTTGCCTTGCAGCAAGAAGGTTTGTGCGTTTGTATCCCGGCCCAGGGTCTTTCTGCATGGAGTTTGCATGTTCTCCCTGTGCATGTGTGGGTTCACTCCGTGTACTCCGGCTTCCTCCCACAGTCCAAAAACATGACTGTAAGGCTCCAAATTGTCCTTAGGTGTGAGTGTGTGCATGGTTGTTTGTCCTGTTTGTCCTGCCCTGTGATGGGCCGGCGACCTGTCCAGGTTGTGCCCTGCCTCTTGCCCATTGACAGCTGGAGATAGGCACCAGCCCCCCTGCGACCCATTAAGGATTAAGCGGTTAAGAAAATGGATGGATACATTCATGCCTTTGACCAATACTATGAATAAGAGAAGTGGATGTCCTCAGGGTTATTGTAAATCAGTGTATTTATCAGAATAGCTATATACCCTTTTGTGAATACACATATTTTGATCTATTCCTCAGGTATACATACAGTTGTGGGTTTTCATGTCCAACTGAATGCATCTAAGAATGGTAGATTCCATTTACTCCAGTCCTTATAGGTCTGACAGAAACATATTAGTTGTTTCTTCTCTACTTGTAATTAGGTTCACCATACGTTTGCAGTTTTGTCAGTTACTTTAATGGACCTAAACATTTTGCTTCAAAAAGACCAACATCCATTGTTAGCAATGGAAATTAGATCAATGGGTAAAATGCAGGCGAGACAGTGAGCAAAGCAATGTGGAGGGCCAATGGCACAAGCACCATGACTTCACTCTTGAAGTATTTAGCCCCCTTTAACCCCCCTTTCCTCATCCCATTGCTTGCTTTCTCAACAGTGGTGAGAGGAAGCTGTTAAAAGTTTGAATGATTGATGAAAAAGATGGGAGTAAATATGTTTGGAGATTTGATGCATGATGACTGCTGTTTGCATCATGCCTGAGTTTATTGGTAATAATCTCCGTATCATGTGATTTGTACAAAAATTATATATCTTGATAATTGACTTAAATGTATGCTACATTTGAACTTGACCTAAATTAAAAAGGGTCTTTTGAACCACAACAAGAACCTTGTGGTTCCTTCAGCTACTCTCTTTGTTTACGTCCGTTTTGTGTCCCTTGCTTTTCCTAAATCCCTTGAAGCCAGAATTCCCTCCAGATAGGAAAAAAAGGAGTAGGATAAAAGTGAAATGAGGTTGGTAAGGATATGTTGTTGATAGATTAGAAGATGTAGACTGGTCTGCAATGTAAAGCAGGATAATTCAGCCTTGCTATCAGTATTTACCAAGCACCTGTTCTCTCTTCTTCTCTCCATTTAATATAAGCAGATGGAACTTTGCATTTTATCAAAGGTAATGAATTAGGTGGTGGAAGATGAATGGTGTTTTGCATGAGTGCATGATAAAGAGCTCCTGGTCTGTGACACTAGGATAAGACCCTGAAGAATTGCGGCTCTCTTTGTGCAAAGTCAAGTAACTGAAGCAATTCCAACCTTGATGCCCCCCTTAAGACTTAAATAAACCTCAGCTGCTAAGATCAGTATTTTCTTATTTTAGTGCAACATGACAGTGTCACTTCACTCTTCTTTGGTTGGTTAAGTCAGATTTAACGTGACATGCTTCATAATATCCACGAACAATGAAATGTCCCTACATATTTGTCCATTCATGGCTCCGTTTACAGATACAAAAACTGAAAACACATTAATTTAGCTAAGGATTTTAGAGAAAACCATAAAAAAATAAGGTATATGTGGTAATCAACGTTTGCCGGCAGTCTGAGTGCATGGCAGCATGATTTATGGGTACCTTTAAAGTGAGCTCAGTGAAGTTTCAGAGCCTTCACCTAAGCATTTCAGGACTGGGACATTCAGCTATAGACAAGGCAACAGAAAATAAAAAAATGTTTGGTTGTTAATCTTCATTGGTGTACCAATCACCTGACATTTTTGTTAATCATTAGCATGCATTTGCTTCCCACCACATAAAAATGTTCTGCTACAACTAGCAATATGGATGTTGCTATTATATCTATAACATATTTGGAAGTCAGCGCAAAAAAGGGAATCTGTCTTTTTAGTAATGCAAAACACTATTTCCTTTTGGTTATCTTATAGACAGAACTATATTCACACTGCGGATTTAGAGCATCCCAACGTTTTCTGTGATGTAGATAAAGAGTAGAGTTATATAGAGACTATCTAGTTGGGATATCTAACCCTTCAAAATAATATATTTCAGGAGCAGATGTCAAACAGAGGGATATATGCTTTTATGAAGGAAAAAAAACTCATCTAGACTCTTACTTAAAACCGTGATTTACAAGTGACATTTCCAAATTTACTATGTTACAACACAGATCTGTAAGATTTTCTGTTCTTCACTTAGCTGTCCTGTTATTCACTAAAGTCTTGGTGTCTCTCACCCATCTGCAGAATTAAAGTGCAGTAAATACGAGCTCTTCAGTATAAACTCAGTATACACATGCCATGTTCTGAATGTTGTGACAAAGACATTAAGAGTTTATTAAAAACTAACTTCCTAGATCCATCTTATTGTTTAAGCTTATCAGTATCTTCTGTGCAAACATAAAGGCCAGGGATCATAGCAATGAAAAGTAAATACACTCCACAGGAAGTCTCCACAAAAATACTCAAACAAAGTCTGCCCGTGTGTTTGCACCTGTTCCCTGGATGGGCTTTCAATGCGCGTGTCGCTGGAGACCCTCAGTTTAGTTGTTGTGCCTATGTTCTGTTTGATCCCTCTCTAGCTACTTTCATCTCTTTGTCTCCAAAAGTAAGTGTGTGTTCATGCATCACGGTGGATGTGTTTGGCGACTCACAGTGCCCGCAGGTGTGTCCGTTTCGCACTGTCTTAGTCCTTGTGTAGGACAGTTTCTGTGTTTAGACATAATAAGGCTGTTTTTCATTGCAACTGTGTGCTTAAATGTGTATGTGACAAGTCTTCTTGAGAAGTTCCAGGGAGAGCTCTGTTTGGGGTAACGGGAAGAAGCACAGTATGAATTCATTATGTCATGGACATTGTTGTCAACCCTGCACGGGGTGGACAAGGTCATTGCCCAAAAGGAAATTAAGCTCCTTTTTGTTTTGCAGAATACCAGTGTAAAGGAAGAAGACATTGTTTTTATGACAGCAATTTTTTTCTAAGGATATTTTATAGATTGAGCCTCAATAACACCTGCATTGTTGTAGTTTTGGTTTTGTTGCATTTTAATTACTTAAATAAAATCATGCTTTTGCAATACTGTTGATGTAGGATGTGCATTAACATTTATATTCTAGAAATTATTTAAGATCTTTTTGAATTTTCATTCAATTGAAATATTTTTTTTTCTGATTTGTATTCTTCAGGCTTACACATTTTCACCATGGCTTCAATAAAAACCCAGGGTTGTGAACTACATTAAAACTATGTAGCACAAAATGAGGGCAGAATGTTACTGCCAAAGGTTTATAGTCCTCAGTGATGTGGCCACTGTCTACTTGTATCCATAGAGACAATACAGACAAGCAAACATTTGACTGCTAAACTGGAAATTACTTTTGAGTTGGTCATCCCAGGTCTCCCTGAATTTAGACACAATTATGTTTCTCTACACATGAACCAGTTTCTTCAGAATAATATAGTCTGTGGAGGACAAAGTTGAATGTTATAGTGTTGTTTAGAATATATATATATATATATATATATATATATATATATATATATATATATATATATATATATATATATATATATTTGTTTGTGTGTCTGAGTGAGTGTGTGTGTTTGTGTGTGTGTGCAACTGTTGTCTGAGATGTGGATTATTCTTGTGGTTTGAAGTTGGAAATAATTTAGTTATACATCTTCCTGGTGCTCTTAACAACACACTTAATATTCATGACAACGGATAATGGGGTGTTCTTTTTCACTGAAAAATGTGTTGTTGTTTTTTTGGTCAAGACATGAACCATATGGCTAGTGGCCATATTTGCTGCCATGACCTATAAGTCTGATCGTGTTATAAATGATTGCTTACTGTTTGTACTGCTATTTCATTGCTGACTGTGCAGTCTGTCAAACTTTCCACTGCTTTCTTGATGACCTGCCTGGTTATGCTAATCCACCAACATTGAGAGAATGACTAGAACGCTCAAGAAGTTATTTTCTGTCGATAAAAGCATAAAATGAATAATAATTCTCTTTCACTGGACTCAATATGACCTAAACTGTGCAATCTATAGTCAAACTTAGTGAAGGAAAATGCATTACTGTTTCAAATTGAGGTATTCTGTGCATACATGCTATGACTAACACACCCTTTTTTTAAAGTCTGTTTTCACGTTAATAAAGTACATTGTGCATATTTCCAAATTTGTATACACTCTTATGTGTTGCCCAAAATATTTGTTTTTCTTACCTAAACTGGATGTGATGCATAAGAGTCCAAGTATTCCATTTAGTCACTGTTTCCATAAAGAAAGAGAAGCAAATTCAAACACACCGCTGTGCCAATGTTTGAAATCTCCCATGATTTCATTATATATTGATTCCGATAAAGTAAACTCAAACCTTTTAAAATAAATTATAGAGGCCACATTTTTAATTGAGACTTTGTTATTAGAAACTTGTCAGAAAAACTAATTGTTTTCATTTCTTTAGATGGAGCAATGAAAAATCTCAAAGATAGCATTCGACCATCCAAAATTATATTTTATAAGGTAGGGAGTCTACTGTACTGTGGGATATGTCTTGATGCAATATATTGGCAAGGATATTTTCTCTCTCATTCAAACCATTTAATTCAGGTGTTCTTGTTGTTTTCTATTGCCACAAATGTATATATAGTATTAAGCACTAAAGCATTAAAATGAAAAGCACTTTATAAATAAAGTTTGATTGATAACAAAGTGGAAAAAATTGGGAACAACAGCAGCTCAACAAAGCAGCATCAGGGGTATTCAGAGTTTACATTGTGCAGCTAGCTTAAGAACATACTGCAAAGCTAAACCTGCAAATCTGATTTGCTCTTCAGAGGTTTAAAGAGCGTCATGGAATATTTTTTTTTTAATTACTTGTCCTGTCTGGCAGTGTGGCACTCAGAGTTAAAGTCTGAGTACCAAGTAGAAGCCCAACAGATTTACTTTCATAAGTGGAGCATTACGACTTTTCCCATAATACTCCACTTGATAAAAATGTGTTAGAAATCTTTATTAGATATTGCTATGTTTTTTACCCCTGATATTATGGGCATGGACATCGAAAATAAAGGGGAAAAAGGATGAAGAGAGCTAGGACAAAAAGTTAAGAGGGAGAGGGTTATCTGCTTCTACACCTAAAGGGTGGATTCCATTGGTCAAATCTGATTTTAAGTTTTATTTTTCCTTTTTTTTATGGAGGTAGTTTAAATTGAAGATTAAATCAAGAAAGCCCAAATTATGTTTTAAAGTACAAATTCCAGTTGTTATCGGTTTTTTATTCAGTTAAAAAGGAGGTCTGGGGTGGCGCGTGGTGTAAAGGCAGAGTGGGTTTGTTGGCCCTTTTCTGTATGTCTTTTCTCCTTCTCTCTTTGCCCATTTCCTGTCTGAAAACTGTAACTAAAGCCACTGGTGCCACAAAAATCTTCAAAAAAGTACACCAAGCTCCATGTTTTTGGCTGTTGTGTTTAGACACTGAAGGCACTGAAAGTTCTTATTTTTTGAAGCATTTAATGTATAGAGTAGTAGATTTTTTAGCACTTAGCCTAGTACTCACTGAACAGAGCTGATTAAAGGAAAGTTGGCAGATTCCTAACTCAGAAAAATTAAATGTCCCATCACTATAAGAAAGAAAGAAACACAGCATAATGAAAAAAAAAACTAAAAGTAACTTTCATTGCAAACATTATTATCCTTTCATTAAGCATGAGCAGCAAGGTCAAAGCATTCTCCAACTCTTATGTCTTCAGATGTTTGTGGTCTTAAAAACCCACAGCAGTTCGTCAAAGGCACGTGCCTCAAATCCAAGAATGTGTAAATAGAGGGAGTTTTCCAAATTGGCCCCTAATTTTTTTGTGGGATCAGACAGTTTAGAGAACCCAGCTTTATAAGTTGGAACAATTGACCTAATGATATATTTGCTGAGTCTGCCTGGCAGTAAAGGAAGAGTGGTTAGAAAGAAAAAAAAAGATTTTTTTCCTGTTTTGTCACTGAAGGTATTGCATCAGAATGGATGGTGGTCTTAAAAGCACAACATCCTCTCTCAGGGCTTGCAAACGAAATCAGACAGCATGCCAGGGGAAGTATCCTGACCTCACTTAGCATACTTCTCACTCTGCTCAGATTTGAATGGAGTGTGTATATATGTTGAGAGGGCCTTATTTAAAAAGTTCATACAGTTTTGCTGTTTTGTTAAAAAAAACAGTGGTATTGATTAATCAAAGAGAACTAATTATTAAATAATCTCAGATTTTGAAACAGGTTATCAAACTTATTTTTCTCCGAGAGATAAAGCCAGACATGTGTGCTGCAAGATTTACATGTTAGCAATTTTCTCCTGCCATTTAAACTTTTATTGGCAAATACCAACACAGGAAAATGAGGGAGAAAAAAAGGACACCTCCATGCATTTTGAGAGCAGTGACACTCCACTGGCACACAGGAGTTAACTGCATAGTTTTGTCAATGCAAACCAGATGTCAGGCACTAATGTATGGTAGTATTTTATTTTTTCTCCAAAAGTAAGACTGACTAATGCAGGCTAAAAATGTCCTCCAGTCATGATGATATAGAAATAAATACAGTCATTTCAGCTTCAAAATTCCTCTCAGCATGGTTGGGTCAGTACTGTATGATTTGCAGTAATTGTGATGTTATTGTTTAGCAGACTGTTGTGGCACAAGGAGACATTCACATTTTCTAGTCGAACTACATTTCTGCCAAAAAAAAAACTATATATACAGTATATATATATATATCAGAATTCTGTTCCACACCAAAAGAAAAATATAATAGTAGACCAAGAGAACTTGATTAATTTGATTATTTCATTTATTGAGCAGAAAAAATATACCCAAGGACCCTAGCCCTATGAAAAGTAATTGCCCCTTTAACCTAACTAACCTAACCTAACTGGTTATCCCTTCCTGGCAAGTAGTTTTTTTACATCCCTGGAGGACTTTTGGTCCAGTCTGTCTGATTACAAATTAAATTACTTGAATAAAGCATGAAACAAAATTATAACATAAATCATTTCAAAATATATGTACATTTTCTTTCAGATTTGCATTATAAATATTTTATAGTTTTTGGTGAGTTGAGTTGTTATGCTCATCGGCATTATCTAATTGAGGACGTATTTCAGCCTTCGAGCTAGGGCAATCAAATTTGAATCAAAATCGTGATATTTAAAAGCTCGATGGCAATTAATCGTGTCGTGTGTTTTAATCGTTATGCCAATGGACCAATCCAGTTGAACCACAGCCTTGTTGTAAAGCTAACTGGTCAATCAAGTCGCAGAAAAAACATGGTACTTAAAAGCAGCAGGCTTATGCTGGTAGGTAAAATAAAAGTGTCATGTCAATATTGTACAACTCGTTAAGAATTTTGAAGGAAAATGGACAACACAGACGATGATAAAGATGACCAAAATGTTGAAACTGACCACAGAAGGGAACACAGCAATGAAATTGTTGAGAAAAGTTTCATTGTGAGCTCAGTATTTTGTAAATGGTTTGGATATTTCCGAGAGGACAGCAGCCAGCCTAAACCGATCTGTTTGTTGCGACAGACTGTCGCAACAAAGCAGTTCTGAAGTGATGTGATTTTGTTACCAATACAACCGTAGCAGGATGCACACTCTTTATGCAACATTAATAGTGAAGACTATATTTAATTGCTTTCATTATTGTTGCTGTTGTTTTGATTAGATGAAATTGAATCTAAAATTGGGATCATTCTATATATTGATTATAGTAGTAGTAGCTCCTCTTCAATACAAGAGATAGGACGATTTGGGGCGCAGCTGTTTGGCTCCCGAAGGGGGTGAGGTTTACATATCGTCACCACAGACATATATTTCTATGATCGCCACCCTCCCGTCACAGATGTCCGTCATACAGTGGGGCTGATAGACCAGTCAAAACATTGCATCATTGCATTTGACGACGAACTAAAAGAGATGCCAAATTAAGAAAGAGAAAAAGAAGAATTCTATTGTATGACTTAAAACAAGAGAAAAACATAGCATTAGAAGCTTGAGGTAAAATAGCTCGTATCAGTCAAATATCAAGATCAATCATCAGTAAAACGAGAGTATAAAAGCACTGCATTACTTTTGATTTATGCATGTGGGTGTACTGTATAGCTTCAGTACGTGTAATAGTGAGTTACCACTGCAGCCGGCACTAAAAACTGTAGGTTTTATTGAACATGATCTTTAAGGTCATCCTACAGCATCACAACTGTATTTATGTCATGATTTTAACTAGGGGTGTCACAATTCTCGAAATACTCGATTTGATTTGATTTTCAATTTTAGGGTCATGATTCAATTCCATTCACTATTTTATTTTTCTTTTCTTACAGTACAGAGCCCTATGCCATTTTTAGACTAGTCTAATCTATGATCATTTGTTTTATTAATTACATTTTGTACAGTAAATCTTATTTCAAAAGACAAATAAGTGACATAATTTCCATTATTCTTGTGTAATGTATCACATTAGGCATTAATGGTCATAATAATTTCAAACAATAATAATAATAATTATTGATTTATTTTTTACTTTTTTATATTTTTATTCAGTATATCGTGAGCAAACCCAACACCTGCTAATTACTTAAAGTTTTTAGTTACTGCAGTGGGACAACTCTTAAATAAAGGAGACCGCTCTGGATGGCACAGAGGAACGAGCTAATGTGCAGCAAATGGTGGTCCTCTTGTTTACAACGGAAATATCGACTTAACTCACTGGGAACTAAACATTTCATTACTGGTGATTTGAGAGTAGAAGGAGCAGTTTCTGGTCTGGTCCCACTGCTTCTTTCTTCATCTGTCCTAGCCATGGTTTAACTGTAGCTTAGCTAATAGCTACTAGCTTGAGTCAGCTAATTTGCTCTGTTCACAGGGGATGCTCTTATTGTTATATAGCAGTTAATATTACCAGATGTTGTTGTGAGTTGTATGAGAACTGGTGAGAGTTACTTATTAGGGTAAATGCAATGTGTAGTTCCTTGTAATGAGAAAATTGTGTAATTTCCTCATTATAAAATTTAATTATGTACATTATGTAAACATGGGAGGAGGTGATCGCAATCCTCTTTTGGATTTCGATCCACAAGGTCATGACATAATTTTGATCGATTTCGATAACAAAGTCGAGATTGTGACACCCCTAGTTTTAACTAGGCCAGAGATGATAAACTGAAGCTGGACATTGTCCTTCAAGGTGTTTCAGTAGAGATGATAGTTTATAGTTATATCAATTATTGCAAGTCATCCAGGTCTCCCAGTACTTTAGAGTACTAACACGCTCTTGATTGTGCCTCTCCTTTGATGGTCCACCCATGTTGCAAGTCTCAAGCCCTAGAAATGGCCTTGTAGCCCTCTCCAGACTACAGCCTAGTTTCACCATCAGCAAGTTTACACCACATGCAAAGGTATTGACAGAGACGTTTTCTTTTTATATGGTTGGACTGGACGGTGTAGAGAAAACCCCAGGAAAATTCAGACTCATTCCTTCGGACCAGAGGGAATACAGAGGGAAGAAGGGAAATGGATCGTTGGCGGATATTTGAATTTTTCCTCCTTCAGCTCTGTAGGCTGACTGGGAGAGAGCAAATGCGTAGTCGCAGCTGCCTTATGTCAGCTTGGCTGCGTCATCCTTGGCCATCACTGACCAGCTGACCAATGGAAAGCTGTTGGGGTTTGAGCAAATGGCTGCCGAGCAATGCGAAGCTGTTGGGGTCGACCAAATGGCTGCCGACCAGTGGGAAACTGTTGGAGTCAACAAAATGGCAGCCGACCTGTCGCAAGGGATGCTGGGAGACTCAGTCCATTCAATATATCGTGAGCAAACCCAACACCTGCTAATTACATAAACTTGAGAACACCTTTCTGGTGAAATGATCTTGGGTGGATGTCAGGCTGACCAATCACAAACCTGTGCTCTCCTTTGTGTTTGGACGTGTAGTTAAAAAAATGGGCTCTACTCCATATGTCATTGGATGATACCGCTGCATGTCTCCGCACCTCCACAGATTGAGTATATGTAAACTAGGCATTATATATCGTTGTTCGTTTCTCTTCTGTTCTTGATTTTTTTATATCAGAGAATGGTGTCTTGCTTTAGCCTACTTCATGTTGTTGAACAAGTTCTTCTCCAGTCATTCCCAAATTCTGTTTATCAGATAGTTATTAATTAATGACTTGACATTGAGGAAGAATACATTTTCATGCAGATCTAGGTTTGTTTTAACCTTTACCCTTATTAAATAACTGAATTTTATCTGGTCATTTTGTACGATATTAGAACTAGTTTGATAATCTAAAATTATTTAAGAGTGTCAAAAAAGCAAAAAAAATTATAAGGGGATAAATATGTTTTCAGAGCACTGCATGCTTGAGTGACTACACATGCTGTTATTTTTTTAGCAGATCCTTGAATCTAAAATTGCCAAAAGGCTGTCACAGTATGATATATTTGTGTTTTAGCTTAAGCTAAATAAATGTCAGCAGTTTATCCAAAGCTTTTGTTTATCTTTTGTAGTTTTAGTCTATTTGATAAATGAGCATAGAAAATTTCAGACCACAAATAGCTTTTCTCTTACCCCATATTGGGCACTGCACAATGCAATAAAGGCTAATATTAAAAGACATTAAGCCATGTCTCAACAGTAGCACTGTCATTACAAACTGCCAAAGAGGGAATAAATTACAAAGTCCATCGTGACATTTTCTGCGACAGGTAGTCATTTTCTTCCCTTTTGTTTATGATGCTGGCTTTGATTTGAACCTTTTGTCACCTCCCACTCAACACCAGGCAGTGTTTAAGAGCTCAGGGACAATAACAGGGTAGGGTTCCAATGTCTGGTCATGCAGCACCTACCCTGTCGTCAAGTCTGACCTAGCTCACGCTGTGCATTAATCTCCATCTGCATATTCTCAATCATTAATGTTCTTATAAACCTTTATTGTTCAGGCAATATGCTGAGAATGTTGGCCGACCCAGTTATAACGTATTCAAGTAGAAGGAATAATTATGACAACATGCATAGTTATTATCCCATTATTTACCAGTCCCATTTTAACATGGCCCAGCTGTAAACTTATGGTATAAACTCTGAGGACTTTAGATTGCTTAAAAGCCTTAAGTGAGCACCCTGGTACAAATGTATCTTAAAATAAATAAATATTTGAATGTAGAAACACAATCTCGAGCTGACATTAATTTTTTCGAAATTATCAAACTCCCCTTTGGCACCCAATAATTCCTGTAACATCAATCACAATTAAAGCATTTGTTTAACTTATGTGTTACTTTCTAAATTAATCTAAGTGTATTTGAACTTGTAATTAGTTATTAATGTTTTCCTGTTTCCATGTCCATAGTATGAAGCTAAAGTGATATTACAAAAAAGGGGCATTTCTCTTTGCCACTCTTCAACATAGAAAACACAAGAAACTTCAGATACATCATGACATAAGTCCAAGGAACTAGCTGCTCAACTAAACGTTTCAATCTCTACAGTCAGTCCAAGATGTTTGTTAAGTAACTGGGTTCTGAAAAGCAAGGCTGGGTGAACACCCAAGTTCATTTTGTATCAATGTACAGTGAGGAATATGTTATTGATGGTAAGAAATTTATTTAAAGCGCACTCACTGCGGGGAACTGCCATCTTGGGGTCACCAACTCTCCATTTAAAGAGAGTTATTTACATGCCAACTGATTGTTTAGAAGAAATACAGAACACTCTTTCCTAGATCTTATTTCCTACCATCACAAATGTAAATATGAATATTTTAGTGAATTCTAACTAAAATAGAGTTATTTAGTTAGATGACACCAATACTTTTTTCCCCTTTTTTTTTGCTTTACTAAGTTTAAATGAGATTTGTTGAAAGCTGGAAAGGGTTTTTTTATTTTTTATTTTATTTTACGCTATTGCAGCAGTAGGGCTTTATCGCAAATTTTTATCAACTACAGCTGCTAAAACTGTATGGCAGGTACTGTATGTGTTGTATTTTAAGCCATCTTGCCTTTAAACTGATATTGTGCTGTGGTAAAAAGAACAAAACAATGAAACGCACTATTGAGGTTTCCAACGTTTTCAGGAATCAACCATCCGAAGTACGTTTAAAAAAACACACGTGTTTATAAAATGAGTCTGTATGAAGCAGTGTATCCCCTTCATGAGCAATTTCCTCCTCTTCCTGTGATAAGATTCATTGACTCAGTATGTCGTTTTGATTACTGCTCTGCATTTATCTGATCTAGTGAAAGCCAAATGGAACAGCATGTAAAACCTTTAAGTAAATTTTATAATTTGTTTAATAAAAAAACACTTTCTCTTTGTCCAACTATGTTTTTGCCATTGTGTAACCTGAAAAAAATACTAATGCCTTTATGTGATTTTCATAAAACCAATTAAACATGTTTCCTTGGTTAGTTTGTGTGACTCTTCTCTGTAGGTATTTAACTCTGAAAAACATGAAATTAATCCCTCTGATTCAGTGTTGTAATTTTCCTTTTCTGAACCATTTGGGAATATTTGTCGTACACTTCATGCCTTTGTGTTTAGTCACCATAAGAAATTTGTTCACGGTAATGAGTTGGAAAATCTGTTTGAATACATCTCTATCTGGGGTCTTTCATGTGTCTGAAGCTTTAGTTTACCTCATTTTGAAGCTAGCCATGAAGATTTTCTCTGTTTAAAAGATGTCCAGAAACCTGACTAGAAACAGTGTGATGACTGAATTAGAATTCAGGGCTCTAATAAAGTATTGATCCTGCTTCAATTCAAATTTTCTCCTTGACTGTCACATTTTCTGGTTTATTTTGTTAGAGAAAACACTTGGGAATTTGAAGGCATGCTGTTGCAACAACATACACTCCTCTGGTGTATGAGTCGATTTACTAGCAGACGATCCGGACAGACAAGGGTGATCAAGTGGCCTTTTTAGCGGCTACTTTGAAAGTACATTAAATGTTACTGAGCATAGTAAAGAACACACTCGCTAAAGGATCCACTTTAACTAAATAGCCTCTCAGTCACAATGTCCTTACAAAAAGCAAACCTAACAATTTCAGCAGTTACAGTTTGAGCAGTACTTATCCGCTCTGGTAGGCTTTATAAAACAACGCCATTTTACTTCAAGCATTCTGCTGAACTGAAATATTTAAAATAACATAGACAGAGATATCTGAATTAGTGGATGGATCAATGGTTGGTCCAACAGTGATGTCTGTAGAATAGAATAGAATAGAATAAAAATTGCCATTTTGTATCAATTTACATTGAGGAAGATTGGTGTGGAGGGTAAGAAAAGTATTTAAACAGGCACCAGACAGTGCAGGTACATAGGAATTCCTTGTGTATTTTCTCAGATTCATGCAAGTTAAAAAAAAGAACATGAAATAAGATACAACAAAGAAATCACAAATGTGCATTATCAAATACAATGTCTCAAAGGAGACTTAAGTTAAATAAGAAATCATTCATGGAAGAGTTGGAAAAGAATAGGAAAAATTAAGAAAATAGAATCAACGGATACTGTTTGCCTGAGGGAAATTGGTCAGGATCCAGACTTCATACCAAATCGTAAGGATGAGACCTTCAGGATATGGGGAACTAAAGGACTCACAAGATTTCATAAATTGTTCAAAGATCATACAGTTGATACATTTGAAAATTTAGCTAAAGAGTATATTCTCCCAAGTAGCCATTTTTATAGATACCTCCAAGTAAGGAGTTATATAATAACAAACATACAGTCTTTTCAAGACATTAACCCTGTGGTGGAGCATATCCAGAAAGTCTATGAAAATCCAAGCTTCAAAAATGTAACGGGACAAATTTATAATATTTTAAATAACAACAATCAAATTTATCAATTATTAAACTCTAGGGAGAAAGATATTAGAACAACAGTGTCTGAAGAAGGGTGAAGTCTGGCATGCAAAAATGTGTTTTATTATGTTAAGTCCCCCTACTGGCAGGAATATACTTGGAAAATACTGGTTAGGTTTTTTAGGACACCATTGATTATTAATAAATACACAAACCAAATACAATATTTTTGGAGAGAGTGTGGGGAAAGTAATGTTGATTTAGCCCACGTCCTCTACACATGTCCAAAAATTTTGCCATATTGGGTTCATGTGTTGGAATTGATGGAGCAAATCTGTGGTCAAAACACTAACTTTCAAGAGCTACACTCCATGCTCGGCATACAGCCAAAAAGTTTAAAAAAAGAAAACTACTATATCTTCTGAGTGTTGAGACTGACTGATATTAAACAAATAACTCAAAATTGGAAAAAAAAACGGGGCTGCACGGTGGCGCAGTGGTTAGCGCTGTTGCCTTGCAGCAAGAAGGTCGTGGGTTCGTATCCCGGCCCAGGGTCTTTCTGCATGGAGTTTGCATGTTCTCCCCGTGTATGCGTGGGTTCTCTCCGGGTACTCCGGCTTCCTCCCACAGTCCAAAAACATGCATGATAGGTGAATTGATCACTCTAAAATTGTCCCTAGGAATGAATGTGAGTGTGAATGGTTGTCTGTCTCTCTGTGTTGGCCCTGCAACAGACTGGCGTCCTGTTCAGAGTGTACCCTGCCTAACGCCTGATAATTGCTGGGATAGGCTCCAGCTGCCCCATGACCCTGAATTGGATAAGCGGTTAAGAAGATGGATGGATGGAAAAAAAACGGAACGACCTAATCTAGATAAATGGATTAAAGCTGTAGAAAATGTATACGAAAACAAAAAAATAACGCAAAAGATAAGAGGTAAAATGAACTTGGTCTGCATGTGTTTACCAAAGGGCTTAAAAGGAAGAAGGAGAGAGGAGAAAAAAAGGAAGAAAAAAGGGGAAAAAGAGGAAAGGAACCAAAAAAAGGGGGGGGGGGGAAGATGTTAAAGTATGTTATGTGTATGCTTGCACATAGACTAACAGATGTATAATTTTATATAGATAAGTTATGAAACAAGGTAAGGTTACATCCCATATATACACAGAGCTGCATTATATTCGGAGAAATGGGGAAGCAACATAAGAAAAGGGAGAAGGGAAGAAGAAAGGAAAAGAAAAGAAAACATGAGATGTGTATGTATGTAAGTATGTATGTATTTTTTTTTTGTATGTATATATAGGTATATATGTGTGTATCTTTTTTTAAATCATTTTCTTTTTCTTATCTCACTGGGTGGAAAGGAAGGGAGAAGAAAAAAAAGAGAAAATATTGTGTCAATTTTGACTTTTCACAATTGTGTAATGAGATCTAAAATACTATGACACAATAAAAAAATAGAAAAAAGTTAAATAATAAAAACACTCAAGTTAAATTAGAAAACTCAATACAGTACAAAAATGCAATAATAAAAATGCAATATCAAAAACTGTTTAATTGCACAACTTTTGCTTTTTTATACATTGCACATTGTGAGCTTTGGTGGTATTGCAGATTTTGTTTATGTATTGGGGGGGTGGGGGGGTATTTCCAGGTATTTCCATCCCTCCTTAATGTATCAGGTCCAATTCCTTTATTGGGGCAAATCACTCCTTTCTCAGAGTAAAATTATCACCGGTCACCTTAATACAGAAAGAAAATGTCCCTTTTTCAGTTTTGTATCTTCATATTTGACAAAACTAAAAACAGATCCAGATGGTTGAAAACACATTCATCATGATACTTTATAATAATAAAAAGAACATTTATAATAAACTAGTTTCCCAGATGTCATATATGAATAATGAATGTAAATTCCTGTCATCAAATACATTAATCTTCATGACAGATTTAATTGAAATGCAAAAAATATGAAAAGGATATTTATAGAGACATTCTTGCAAGATGTTTGTATAACCGAGTTAATTGTGTATGACATCTTCATGGGAAGAGAAGTATCTCGTCACCACATGAATTTTTCTGTTTTCTTCAGAATGGTTGGTCAGAAATGTTGTGCACATGTGACACAGATCAGCTTCCACCACACTGAGCCATAAGCTGGCTGATGTTATGATGAGCGCTGTCTCTGTGACTATGTTGCTATAAATGGATGTCAGGCTTTGTCTAGCCTTATGAAACCGATCTCTGTTCTACTATTGGATGGAGAAAAGTGGGAAGCTGAGAGATTTCTTTGTATCAGGGTCTTCAGGCTTTTCATTTAGAATTAGGCACAGTGTAAGCAAGGTTTGGGCTGGTGATTTAGAAGTTGGCCTGTGGGAAATAACTGTACTCTGTGCTTGCTAACTCTCCAGTAGCCGCCCATGACTGTGTTTCCCAGCGACAGCTTTGCAGTCGGTTTGGATGCATCAGTCTGCTGCTCTGTGGTGTCTCACGGTTGGCCCTGAATCTGACCTTCTTCTGCCAATCAGGGAGTATTGTGATGACTAGCAGAATGCAGCCTTCGCATTCTTCCCTTATCTCATATCCGCATGTGTAAAAACAAGCAAAGAATTCAGCAGTCAGTTTGTAAGTCATATTTGTGAAAGTTCATGTATGTCATATTAGGCAGCAAGCTTTCCCTTTTTGCTAATGCTAAAATGTTAGCTTTTATCAAATCAAATTAAAGTGTGTGCACACATGGGGGGGTATAGTTGTGGTGATGTTTTTATTTTGGGTTTTGTGAGGGGGGCATTTTAATCTATAAAGCACTTTGAGTAGCTGGGTAGTTTGAAAGGCGCTTTATAAAAAACGTTTGATTTGAATTGAGCATGCTTTACCTTTATTATTATTATTATTATTAGTAGTAGTAGTAGTAGTAGTAGTAGTAGTAGTAGTATTTTCTGTTGTTAGATATTTACATTGCCATGTTATATTTCTCAGCACTATGTAACACCTTTTTAGCTATGCCAGCATGTATTTGTGTGTCTATGCCTCCAACCCACATTTTCCTCCTGACACTATTTATATACAACAGCTGTAGTCTCCTCTATGTGAGAAAATAATTTTGTATTATCTGTTTTAGTAAACAGCTGCAACTGGTAGAAACCTTATTGCAAGACATGTTGATTCTGTTTTGCTTTGAATTTTTATCTTTGAGCAGGTATTTACTTCTAACAAATAATTTGCTTTGTAATGTGATTTCAAAAAAGGTGATTTTGCTATGCATTTCTAAGAAGTACAGGTTAAAAATATATTTGAAGGTACTAAAGTCAATTGTACTACTCTGTAATAAAACATGCCACTGTATAATCTTAAGAGCATTTAAATATATTAAAAATAGCTCAGCACAATCAGCATATTGCTTTGTTCTGTGTTGGTACTGTAATGATTTGAAAGTTTCCCAGGAGGTTGAGTTCAGTCATAGCGCTGGTATTTTGGATCATTATTAGTAAGGTTCTTAGTCTTTGAGCACTGGAAATAAAGGAGATGGGCCTTTGCGGTAAAGCAACCAGAGTAGAGACTGTAAACACTGCTGTGGGAAACACAGGCTCACGTCTGGAAGCTCTTCTCTTTTCTTCTGGGTCAGCAACATGTGTATGCACTCAAATCTTTGTCCATCACCCCTGGGGTCAGTGGGTTGACGTCATGCCCCTCACTGTGAGACCGTGTCATCAGAAGTTCATCACAGGCTTTGTTTTGGCTTGTCAAACACTGATACTGGAAGTGAATCTCTGCACTGAAAAGATTAGAAGATTTGCCAGGGAAAACAAGCATTTACTCTTAGTTATTGAGTTGTATGTTTATTTTAGATTTGTGGTCTTTTACCAGTTGTTTAATCTTAACCTGTGTGCCACCTTTCTAGAGGACCCCCCCCCCCCATGTTTTTCTAAGAACCCCCCTACATTAGGGAAACATAATTATTTTGTGTCCTACAGATATATGCCCCTCATAGATTTGTACTTTTTTTCACATTTTGCCGCCTTTAAATGTTTTAACTCCATCCATCCATTTTCTGAACCGCTTAGTCCTCAAGGGGTTGTTTTAGCTCATTTAACAAAATGTTACATCAGAGATAATCCGACTAAATACAAACAGCAGTTTGCGAGTGATGATTTAATGTATATCGAGATAAAAGCCGTACAAACCAGTATGATCAGAGAAGAAATAGCAAGATTCCCTAAACCATGCAAATATAGTAGTGCCACCTATTACAATCAAGTAATTGCAATGGTTTAAACTATTCTTTTACATTGCTCTTGAAGAGTTCTGTTCCACTCATCTCTGAAGAATTGTTTTAATTTACTGACATTGAATAGTTTTATAATATGAACAACCTAGTAGCTCATGCAACACCTTGATGAAACTGCTCTATTAAATCCCCTACAGTTTGGTTTCAGGAGAAATTATTCAACTGCTACTTCCTTCAAGAAATTAAATCCAGTTTGGACCAGGAGGGTGTAGTAGGTGCTGTCTTCCTTGATTTACGGAAGGCGGTTAACACGATAAACCATTTTATTCTTCTCAGAAAATTAGAAGAATATGGATTGTCTCACCATACAATACATAGGCTTGCATCTTACCTGGGTAGCAGACAGCAGGGTGTGAGAGCAAACAACAGCTTCTCCTCCAAAATGTGAGGGCTGCAGGGTTCAAGCCTTGGGCCAATGCTTTTTAGTATATGCATTAATGACCTTCCATCTGTATGCACTGTAAAGGTCATCATGTATGCTGATGACACTGTTTATTCACTCATGGAAAAAATGTAGCTGAATGAAAAAAAAATTAAAACAGTTCATGAGTTTACCTATTTTGGGGTAACGTTGGACTCCATCTTAACTTTGAAGAAACATTAAAAAAAAAGATGTGTCAATCCCTAAATTTACACTCTCTACTTACAAACACATACGAGGGTCACTGACCACTGAGGCGTCGTATGTGTTCTTAAATTTATCTTATTGGAATGTTTGTATAATTGTATTGAAATTGTAATGCCTTTTGTTGTAAAGTGCCTTGAGATGAAATTTGTTGTGAATTGCCTTATATACATAAAAGTGAATTGAAATTAAATGTTTCTGTGTCGTTTTCTGTACTGCGTGACAAGCTGATCGCAGGTAAGGATGACAGTCCTGAATCTTGTTTGGTCATTATACAAACATGCAATTAAAATCCATGATTAAAAACCACAGCTCTACCACCCCTGTCTTACTCTTGCGAAGGATGACTTTTTAAACTTTGATAATGTAATTATATATACTGACCTTGGCTTACTTTTCAAAATTCTTTATAGTGCTGCTTCTTCTTTAAGAAATTTTGTCTCATTGATCTCAGATAAAACCACTCGTGTTCACACACTTTTCTTGTAGAGGACATTCCACAATGCAAAACGGAACTCGCTCAAACATCATTCTCACATATAGCCACAAAACTGTGGAATACTTTGCCAACAGAGGTTCTGGTATATACAGGATTTCTTATGTTCACACGAATGACGAAATTGCTTTTATCAAAACAATATTGTACACATGAGAAGTGAATGAAATCATAAATATTAGGCTAGATTTGTATGTAGATGTGTAATGTATGTGGTAAGTGGGTGTGTGTATGGAGGGTTGGCTCTTGGTTTTCCTGGGGGATCTCCGGGTTTCCACTCTTGGCACACTGGCTCGGTCGATACCAGTTAAGTTGATGCCATCTAAAGTGAATTGTCTGGACTTTTACTGGGCAACTGCTTTTATTTAAATATTTAATATTTATTTCAACTTATTTTATACTTACTTAAATATTAAAACATTGGAGTCATTCATTGCTGGTGTGCTTTGGATCAGTGTTGCTTTGGGTATTCCAAATGTGATTGAAATGTCCTATTTCCAAATAACTTAAGCAGGTTATACATGATCTGAATCATCTCACAGGATTACATAAGACCAAGCATTTTGACTGTCAGCGTTGTTGTTTTTTCAAACTTAAATCTTATTGGTTTTATGTTGTCTGTACTTTTATAGACATAAGTCCTTAAGCTTCTCTTGTGTCTCGTCAGTGTACTGCACATAATATTTTCCCAAAAGTCGTTGGGATCATAAAGATTTTTTTTTCTTAAGAAAATGTGAAACAGGTCTTATGTGTTCTTTATTGTTTCTTTCTTGTTGCCAAATCATCAACTCTCACACTGAGGCAACTGATGCATACAGAGCTTTAGAGGTTTTCTGGGTTATTTTTTTGTTTTAATAGGATGTGTTAGGATGTAAATCTATACCTACTTAACAGCTTTTTGCACACTTTTGCTGGCTGACACATATAATATACATGCACATTGTAGAGAGTAATATGTATCTTCATTGTACAATTTGCTTTTGTAAGTTAGTGTTGCTATTGTGTCGTCCTGAGTCATGCCTCATCTCGTTCGCTCACCTGGCAGGCCAAGACAGCACATTCTGTACCTTTTTTACCTGGCACTGCTGATTGTAGCATGCTCAGAGTTCTCCTTTTTAGGCATTTACCTTGTTGATCTAATCTATTCGTAATCTTAATGTGGGCTAACGATTGCAACATTGCTGGAATTCAGGGATGGATGACTTGTGAAATTCAGTGGATGTTAAACACATGCGGTCGTGTTCAGTGCCTTAACGTTACATTACACAGACCAACCACAGCTGCTCACTCTGATTTTTATCCATAACCTCCAGATGGATATTATAATGTGAGTGATTAGATATTTGTGATGTATTTAGCCCAGTTTCTGAGTACTTGGAGAGATGTTGCTTTAGTAATTTTAGCCATGGTGCTATAAACACTGGGCCGCAGGGCTGTCGTTAGATTAGACTTCATAAATAATGTTTTAAGGTCACTGAAACGGGTGAAAATGCCTCAGGGGAAGATGTGTCATGCTACAGCTAAAAGCTTGTCAAAGGTGTAATGCCTCAGAGCAGGTAAACTCTGTTGGATTGTGACTTTCTCAACCCGACTCATTAGGAGCCTTTGTCTCGCAGAGACCTCAGACAGAAACCCGAGTCTCTGTTTGATGATGGATTCTGTGTAATTTGTCTCGTTTTGTTATTTTTCCCTTTCTCCTATGTCACTGTGTGCTTTTGTGTGGGAGTTTGTTTACATGTCTTCTGTGTGCTTTTGTGTGTATTACACTTGAGTGTGTAAGATGGGCAGCAAAAGTCTGGTTTGAAGTTTGATTGATTGTTATATCACTGTTGATTATTATTCCTGGGTGGTGGGAATAGATATCCAGCGGTGTGTTCTGCCAGAGGATCGGATCACTTATCACCGGGCTGTCTTCCAGCCATATTGTAACGCTTTGGCAACCTGATATGGTTGCCTTAATACTCCCATAATGTTATTCTGTGACTTTGTTGTGTGCTCACTCATGGTCAGTGGCCCCAAAATGGATAGGTAGATCATGCATCCCGTAGTCTGTTGAAATGACCCATTTTTACTTTAATTCTGAAAATGAACTATTTGTTCTTAAATCTAGGTATTTGTATTAGGGCTACTACTAGTTATCAATTAGTCCGTTTTACATGTGCTTCTCTACAGCCATTCCCTTCTTCTTGAAGCTCCTCCATTTACAGCTAAAACCTGATATACAGTGCATAAAAAGCCATATCACCTCTTATTTTATTTATGTGGGATGTTTTTAGTTTGGATTTCCTAAATTATTACTATGATTAATGCTGTAATAAAAAATGTAATGGAAAATTGGGAAAAAAAAATCTAAACTTTTTTTCCAAATTCAAACATTTACATACATTGTTTTAGTATTAGCTAGATTTTGCTTTTTGAACTGTATAACTAAAGTCTAAAATATTTGTGGTATTCTACCAAAAAACCTTCTCTCAATAGTTTGCTGGAATTTTGTCTTTTCCTCCTGACAGAACTGCTCTAATCTAGTCAGGTTCGTATCCTGCCTTGTTTGCAGCTCTGCCTACAAAATTTCCAATAAATAGAATTTTGTTCCCATGCTTTAACTTCCTAGCTGATGCATTAAAACTTTGCTTTAATATTTCAACATACAATTATTTCCCCATAATGTTATCTGCTGCAAAACACATCACAGTCACCATACTACTAAAAACTTGGGGTGGGTTTGGGCATGTGCCACTGGGAGGAGACTCTAGGGTAGACTGAGAACACGCTTGAGAGATTTTGTATCCTGTCTGGCATGGAAACACCTGGTGATCTCCCAGAATAAGGTGGAGGATAATTTTTGCTATAAAAGCCTAATGCTATTACTGCTTATTATAGATATTGGTATATCTGGTGACACGATATGTATCCTCTGGAATGAAGAAGGTGAAAACATCCACCAGCTATCTATCATACTTTTGATTTTACTACTAAAATGACCATCATTATTAATGGTTCCATTCAAATTCTTAAACATTTAATAAAACTAAAAGTTAAAATAAAAACATAAATTTATATATATATATATAAATATATGTGTGTGTATAGCACAGACCAAAAGTTTGGACACATCTTCTCATTCAATGAGTTCCCTTTCTTTTCATGACTATTGACATTGTAGATTCCCACTGAAGGCATCAAAACTAGTACATCAAGTACTAAGCATCTCTGGGAACTCCTTCAAGACTGTAGGAAAACCATTTTGGGTGACTACCTCTTGAAGCTCAAGAGAATGCAAAGCAGTAATCAGAGCAAAGGGTGGTTTACATATATATACATACATATATATATATATATATATATATATATATCTCGGCATATCAATATTTTCTTACTTCACTCCTGCTGATGCTGTGACTTCCACATTCATTTTTATCCATTTATTTTTCTTGAACACTGTTTTCTTCTGATCCTCCTCTTCCTGGGTCACAGGTTGGCAGAAACTACGATGGCTGACCGGTTTGACTGTGATAACTGCAAAGAATCCCTGTACGGCCGCAAGTACATCCAATCTGATGACAACCCATACTGCATCCCCTGTTACGACAGTCTATTTTCAAACACCTGTGACGAATGTAAAGAGCTTATTGGCCATGATGCAAGGGTAAGGCGTCCATGTTGATGTGACCAAATGTATAGTCAGCAATGTTACAACTCCAAATTGCATGTGAAAGAGTATGTTATTTTTCATCAAAACAAAAATATAATTAAAAGATGTTCTTACTTTACTGAAGTCGATGTATAACTTTCTTTTTTCCACATTTTATACCACCCAACATCAAGTTATTCAATAACGAACAACAAAGGATGACTGATTAGCCTTGTTTATGTTTTGACATGGCTTCACATTGCTAAAACACAAGTTGTTTCATCTTATCGATGCATATGTCATCATAAACGAGGGGTATTGTATGAGATTTTTTTAGTCAACAAACAAATTATGCCATTGTAAAAATACAGGATGAGGAAAATTCGTCCTCTTCTCCACAATCGTGTTACATACAGATACTAACTGGTGGCTTTAGAAGGTACTTGGTTGCACTGCATGCCGTTAAGGAGTAAAGGGTTTCCGAAAACAAATGCTCACCACAACTTTCAAATTGTTATTTGTTTTTAAAAACTGCAATTTTCTTTCCTCTTCACAACTATGTTGTACTTTGTGTATGTTCGTCACATTATATCCCAAAGAATGCATTCAGTTATGTGGTTATAACATGATAAAATTAGGGAAAGCTCAAGGGATTTCAATATATGTGTAAGGCATTATATGTTTGTCTTGTTTCACTCGGTGCTCTCCATGCAGAAATGTTTGTGACAGTTTCACACTCCTCTCTGCTCCTGTTTTAGATACATGCCTATGTTTACCTTAAGTCTTCCTGTCATTCCCTTATTTGGTCCGTTAGGTTCCTAAGTCACTGACAGCATGACTTAATATCAGTGGAGGTTTTGCAGCTGTAAAAAAAATGACTTCCAGTCTCTTCATTGTCTCTTCCCCTTTCCGCTGCCAGGAGCTCTTCTACGAGGACAGACATTATCACGAGCATTGTTTCCGTTGTTTCCGCTGCGACCGCTCTCTGGCAGACGAACCCTTCACCAGCCAGGATGACGCGCTGCTCTGCAACGACTGCTACTGTAATGAGTTCTCCTCCAAATGTGTCGCCTGTGACAAGATCGTCATGCCAGGTGAAAGTGAAAATAGATGTAGAAGATTTTTCTCACAAATTTGTTGAATAAGAAGATTTCGGTCATCAATTGAAAGAAGAAAAAGCCTTTAAAGGCATTAAGGAGTTACAAAAATATCTCTACCTCACCAACTTTGCTTCCTCATGTACAAAGCTTCATTGTTCCTCCTCTTATTTACCATGTAGTATACAAATGCAAATCATAATAGGCAAATGATTTTGGAAAATACGGGAGAAGTAAAAGATGATCAAACAGAGAGATAAAAGACAAAAATTCTGAAAAAACAAGTGGAAAAAAGAAGTGCAAAAGAAACATTTCTAGCTAAGCAGGAGCCAAGGATGAATGTGACAGATTAATTATCTCTCTGCATCACTTGTCTGTAAACTGGATCCCCAGGTGTGGAACCCTACCCGCAGAACTGCTGATCAAAGGAGATAAAGAAGTCATTTAGCAAACATCCATCCAACACCTTTCAGAGCACTTATAAAGCTTCAACAGGTTCCAAGAACAGTTCCATTCCGATACGTCAGCACGATACGTCATGTCCCTCACTTATCTGCCTAACAGAGTGGATCTTTCGTTAGTCTCAACTGAAAAATGTGTGTTAAAATTGAGCAGATTAGATTAGTAGATTATTTGGCTGTGTATTTAGAAAAGCCTGTGAAGCTGAAATTTAGAAAGTCTGCTGTAAACATTTTGTTGCAGTTTCATGTAAAATCTAAACTTTTGCAGTAACATAAGAAAAAGATTATAGGAAAAGATTCACAAACAGTCTAACTCAGACATATCCTGAGGTAAAGTCACAAAACTGTGATGTTTGCACCGCTTCTTGGGCAATGTTTTGTGCATGCTATGTCCTTTATGTTTGCACCAGATTCATGACATAGATTCTGTATCAGTAAACATGTTCAGGATTTTAATTCTAAATGAATAGGTGATGTTGATTAATTTGATGGCTGTGGATCAGTTAGTCATTTAATTCCTTTACTTGGTTCACTCAAATAGGAAACAATGTTGAATTGTGTTTTCTTTGTTCTTAAAAATAAAAGTGAAACTGTTGATCTTTACTAATGAAACAAATACATAAAGTGTTTTTTGTCATCTACATTTCATGGCATTAGATATTTCGGATTTAGTAGATATGACGGTAAAAAACAACTGACAACTGGCAATGAAATGTTTGATGACCCCTGGTTTAAGACAGGAGTTATCAGCAATGTTTCTGCTGCACTTAAAAGTCTGACAGACAGTATAAATTCATATGTGTCGACTTACTCCAAAATCAGATATTTAACTTCTAAACCTTGTAATACATGGATCTTATTGATTGATTGATTTATGGATTTATCTGTTGGTCCTCTGAAGAACAAACTAAATGTTTGTAGTACTGTGTTGTTAAAAACACTTCTGTGCGGAACTGCTGATCACAAACTCATTCAGCGTATCACAGCGTGTAATGCAGGAACCCCTTAAACTATCACAACTGAATGCCAAGCATTCAGTTGTGATAGTTTAAGGTGATTTCTGATTTTAAGGTGATTAAAGTGATTTCATTTATCTAAAAATCACCTCATAATTTCCTCCCCACTGTTTAAGTCCTCATAAGCTGGTGTCCAGCCAGAGTTTCTCCCAAACTTGCACAAACATAAAACAAGGAGATTCACACCCACAGCTGACATGAAGGCATAAATAAACTCTCAAGGAATTTGTGTGAACATTTTCAGTTGACGCTTTTAATAAGATTGCGCTGTCGAGCTGCTTATAAGCTCTCATGTCGGGAGTGGTCGGTTTGATATTCTATTCATCCTGCAGCCAACGCCTCTGACACAGACAGCGGCTGTGTTTCCAAGATCACTGCAATCTAAAAACCAATCTCAACTTTCATTTTGGAATCTGACACTATTTATGGCACAGACATCATGTGTTCTTTTCAGATGAAAAAAAAACAACTGCTCTAAAAATGTGATGATTGAGTAGATCAATTCAACACTTCTTCATCGGCACCTCTCTGTTTTTGTGAAATTGGATTGTAGAATCTCACTCATGGTTCTGAACAATAAATAGCTACTATTGTCCATCTTTAACCACAGTGAGTCATCCATGAATTTATAATCTGGAAAGAGTTTTTCAGGATATTTTCATGTTTTTGATTATGGAGCATTGCAGCACAGAGACTCTGAAGCATTGAAACGTAAGCAATCTGTGGAAATGTCAGCCCCATATAAACCACTGGATCACAGCATAATAAACTCGACATCCAGGGGATTTACAGGAAGATCAATCGGTTTCCCTCTCAGAGGGGAAAACTGTATTACCCCTTTTTTGTTTAAAGCATGTTGCTACTTTCTTACTGTAGAAAAGATTCATGGAGTCTTTGGTATTCATATTTAAACAATATGATAAACAAGGGTTTTTATATGCCGCTGTGCAATCAAGAATTTTAAGTGAGCCCCAACTAATTTTGTTCGCCTGTGCTGCTCTCCTTTTTTTGCAGGTACAAGAAAACTGGAGTATGCAGGCTCCACATGGCACGAAGGTTGCTTTATCTGTCACAGCTGTGAGCAGCCGATTGGCTCCAAGTCCTTCATTCCTGACAAGGACGACCACTACTGCGTGCCCTGCTACGAAGAAAAGTTTGCTCCCCGCTGCACACGCTGTAAAAAGGTCTGTAAATCTGTCAAATAACTCCAGTATAACATGATTCCTATTATATTAGGCTGAGAGAGCACTTTTAAACTGCTGAACGTATACAAAGAAGACGAGTAGTGTTGATATTTTGCAAAATGAATATGAAAAATAATTGTGTATTTTTTTTGTCCAGGCTCTGGCTAAAGGTGGCGTGACCTATCGGGATGAGCCATGGCATAAAGAGTGTTTTGTGTGCACAAACTGTAAGACGCAGCTGGCGGGTCAACACTTTACCTCCAGAGATGACAGCCCCTATTGCCTGAAGTGCTTTGGCAGCTTGTACGCCAAGAAGTGTGAGGCCTGCAGCAAACCGATTACAGGCAAGAATAAACAACTTTACTTTATCCTGGGAAAGTACAAAAAACAGCTCCTTAATATTTAAGAAAGCTTTATCAGTTCAGGAAGTGTCAACAATGAGAAAGTTTTATAAGAGAAACCTTGATTGATCTCTCTGGGGGAAATTTGGGTGTTATAGTAGCACACGCACAAATAAATTGCGCATAAAGCATTAAAGTTGCTGGAATAGGAATAGAAATGACACTATATAATTACCATTACAAACACACTAAAATCCCATCATGGCATATGGTAAGTTTGAAGGCTAAGAAACTTAATTCTGATTCTAATAATAAGAATATATTTTTCTGCTCTGGGCTGATTATTATTATGTATTGCCTGTTTATTTGCTTTTCACGTTTTATTTGCTTTCGTTGATCAGTGTTTTACTACTTGGTCTTCTATTTATCTTTTTTTATTCTATCTATCTATCTGTCTTTCTGTCTGCCTGCCTGCCTGTCTGTCTGCCTGCCTGCCTTTCTGTCTGCCTGTCTGTTTTCCTGTGTATTTATTTAGGTATTTTAAGATGTTATCCTGTTATTTTATACAAATAACAAATAAATAGACATTGTTCCGGTTTTTCCTCTGTGGGAGCCTTCTGCCTCGGGAGCGGTGGTCTTCTGTGTCTGCCTGGGTGCTCTCCAGGTAGTGCTTGGGTGTAGGTGGGGGTCCCAGCCTACCCTCCTCTGGATACTCTGGGTCAGTGCCTCGGCTACTGCTGTTTATCCGCTACTGTGGGTGCAGATGGCTCCGTTGATGGCGTTTCCTTACCTAACCTGGCTCATCTGTACTTAGCTCAATGTCCATTTTATTGGGAATTATATGGTCTTTTTTTATGTCTTTTTAATTTTGCTCCTGACTGTGTCCAAATATGAGAATAGGATTGGGTGGAGGGAGGTATGAATGTTTTTATGCTTAAACTTATTTGGGGGAGGGGGTGATATATGTGGGGTGATTTTTACTCTGTAAAGCATGTTGAACTGATTTTTTTTTTTTTTTTGCATGAAAAGCGCTTTATAAATAAAGTTTGATTGACTGATTATAGTACACTTAAATGAATTTAAATTAATAAAAAATGTATTGAAATTTTTGGAGACAACACCCAGATATGGTAACCTTTGCCTTAAAAAGATGGAGGATAAAAATTATAAATCTCTTAACACTTGGATTGAATCATTACGTCACTATCCACAAAATAAAAATATCTGTAATATTTCATATTTATTTTATATTATATTTGTTGAATTCTATGTTTTCTGCAGCTCTTTAATTGTAAAGCTCTAATTATAAATGATATGAACAATATTTTTATGATCTTTGCTGCTTTGGCAGATCATCAACATAATCAAATCTTTCACAATCTACTATTGTCATACAATTTTCCAATATACTTGAGTTTAAAATATTGATGCATGAAAATGTTAACTGAGCGAGAACACTGTTGTAATGAACTGCAATGGTCAGCTAAAAGGAGAGATAGACAAATTGTTGTTGTTAGAGTCTGGCAACATTTTGAAAGGATCTCTGCATCCTGACCTTTTTGTTTATATCGCCCTTCTTCTGCTCACAGTTGTGTCCTCTCTTTCAGTGTCTGTGTTATATCCACAGATTAGAGCAGAAGCCATGTAGATTAAATCAAACATGAATGTTTGTTTTAAGCCCGGACGCAGGACAACAGGTTGAATTATTTCCAAAGGCCAGAGCTAAATGTTGAGCTAAGTTTATAGTGCTGCAATTACAGTTACTGTTCGCTTTACAAGGTATTGACTCATTGATCCTGAATAGTTATACTCTTAAAACTTTAAAGATTTTTATTTAAATAAAAAGTAAAAAGATTTAAGATTTAAATTTTGATATTGATAGTATGATATATGTTTGTCCTAAAATTTCAATAAGGTTTTAATGTATGCCTTGAAACAGTTGTTCAGATAATATGCAATTTAGAACCCACTGTGGACCTTTTAAAACTAATAGCTTATTTGGCTCAGAGATTTTCACTACAACATTGTAACTAAAGTTAGTAAAAGATTAGCCAATCATTCTCTTTACTCAGATGGACCTCTTGTCCCTTTGCCCTAGGTTTCGGAGGAGGAAAGTACATCTCATTTGAAGATCGCCAGTGGCATCAGCCATGCTTCACCTGCTCCCAGTGCTCCATCTCACTCGTGGGTGCTGGCTTTTTCCCTGATGGAGATAGGATCCTTTGCCGTGACTGCCACAGCAACCTATAAAGCACTTACCCGGATCTCAGCATTCTTTTTTGCTCTTCAACAATTTTTTTAAACACCCAGGGTTATTTACCAAGGAGGGTAGCACCGGCTAAAAATATCCTGCCTCAGGTTGTTTTAATATAAAGACATTAGTTCCCTAATGACCTTGTTTTATATAAGAGGAGCTATGATAGTGTGCAAAATTCCGCTGATGCTACGGTTTTCTTTTTCTTTTCTTTTCTTTTTTTTTTTTGCATAAATCAGCACAAAGTTTTTCTCTTTAAGAAAGTTAAAAATTTTGTTTATGGAGTGCCTTATTATCAAAATGATTTCTATCTTTAGTGTTTAAATAAGAAATTACAACTGCTTGACACTTTGCCAAAAATGTCTTAATTAATATTACTTGGGGGCTCTAAAGAAAAGACACAGAACACTGATATAGTATACAATGTCTGCGTTCTATATTTCAGTTGAATGGTGGAGTTACTGTTCTGATGCTCTTGTAACTACAGGTTCATGCATTTTGAATGTTGCTTTTTATCCCCTTTCTATTATTGCTTCATAATCAGATGTTTATGCATTTTGAACAAGTTACTGTATTTAGTGACACAGAAGGAGGTGTGACACTTTTTTGTAAAAAAGTGGCCAAATATTTTTCCTTAAATTCAAGTGATAACAAGTAGAGATTTGTTGGTTCAGGAAATTTCATTTGCACTTTGGAAAAGATGTCCTTTTTCTACCATTACTTACTTTTATGTGCACATAATTACACAGCTGTAACGCATGGCATAAGTAACAGATCCGTTTTTGCCGTGCGTGTGCCTATTTTCTAACTCTGCAATGATTCTTCATTTACATAAATGTTCAGTTAAGCCCTCTTTTTTTATTTTGTAATGTATATTTTTAATATCTGTGCACAAAGAGTCAGTATTTTTAACTATAAAAGAAAATGCAAAACTGTTTTGCATTGGAAAAAATATGCATGCTTTAATTTGCCACAGTTTCTCTCATTACAATTTTTTTTTCTTTTTTATTGTTAGCTACAGTAATGTATGTAAAAATGACAGTGTTGCGACAAACTATTTACACCTTTCAAGGTCTCTTCTATTTTTGCTCTTTTGTCACAGTTCTATGTTTCATCATCTAAAAGAATTCTTCAATCATAGAAAGATACAAAATGCGATTTTTACATCAGAATTTCATTTATACACTCTTAACACCAAATTGGCCCTATAGGAAAAAGTACATCTAATAACTGGATTTGTCAGAAGCAACAGCTGTCATCTTGCATTCGCAACCTGCAGATTTGTGAGGGTTTCTTCTTTGCAGAATTGTTTTAGTTCAACAGCATTGAAAGGTTTTCCAGAAAAAAAAATCACAAACTGATGGTTGAATGTTCTCCTGTATGTTTTTTTGTTTTTGTTTGTTTGTAGAGAGCACAATTTATGATTGAATCATTTGTTGCCAGTCATCCAAGTCCTAGAGCAGCAAAGCCATCCCTTTACCACCACTATGTATGACAATTCAAATGTTGTTTTTCTGAAAAGCTGTGTTATTGTTATGCCAAATGTAACAGGACACACACCCTCCAAAAAGTTCTGCTTTTATCTTTTCAGTCCACGGCATATTTTCCTTTATGTTTTGGTAATCAACATGTTTTTAGGAAAATGCAAAACATGTCACCAGTGTTTTTTTTTGTTGTTTTTTTTTGTTTACCTTGATTCCATTTTCTTTGTGTTATATAATGAACACTGACCTTAACTTAGGGGAGTGAAGATACTTTCAATGTTGTCTGGGTTCTTTCTGCCATCCTGGATGAGTTGTCAATGGGCTTTTGGAGTAATTCTGATGGCATATCCACTTCTGGAGGCAACTACCACTCTTCCATGTATTTGTTTCAGTTTGTGGATAATGATGAAATTGTTGTCAATGTTTTTAATCTATTTTTGAATTTCTTCAGAACAGTCCATGAGGTTCTGCAGTTTAACCTTTTTATAGCCTGCTTTATGTTGTCAGACAGTTTTTCCTTTTTCCTACAGGTCAAGCAGCCTTATCAAGCCTGGATTTGGCCAGTAAACATGAATAGTAGCCTTTCAAATGATTTTATTAATTATCGTAAATGTATTATTACTCAAGGAGGACTGTTAATAATTTTTCCACATATGCTGGGGTTTGATTTGGATAGCTATTTACCCTTTATAAATGACATTGTACTTTAAAAACAATAAACACAATAGTAGAAAAAACAAGATATCTGTAATGAGGCAAATACTTTTTTCACAGCAGTGTATATATAATATTTGTTTAGATTATTTCAGCTTTGATGCTGGTAAGTCAGAGTTGGCCAATAAATGTTTTAAGATTGAAGATATTTCATCAAAATTATGACATTTGAACTGACTGTAAATCAGTTTGTGATTGTTGTGGATAAATTGTGGCTTCTATTTTTAAAGAACAATTAAATAAAATGACACTGACTGATTTGTGTTTATAGTCTGTTTTTTTTTTTAGATTCTGTGGTTATACTGAAGATCTATTGCTGGATAGAGCATGCATGGTTTTCTTGTGACTTGTGTTTAGGGACTAAGCCAAAGAAAACTCCCTTGGAGTGTTCAAAATGTCTTTCTAGGAAAAAAAAATGCACAAATGTGCATGTGATTGCAACTTAAGAGGGAGAGGATATGAAAATATGGGAGTGTGAGAAAGTGTTAGAGAAAGCATGCATGTGTAACAGCGTGTCAAAAGTGAGTGCGTTCATACCTTTAGGATAATCATATGTGCAAGTAATAAATAAATAAAACAAAGAAAAGCATGTTAATCTGCTCCTGATGTGACATGAATGCACGCCTGTTTATGCTGAGTCGCCTGTTTTACTGCCTTGATTGAGCGCACATACACCAGATCCATTCTCCTGTCGACCATTGGTGAAATATCCTCCTCCCTGCCTCTGTTTCAGATTTTTTCACCAAAAAAGGAGATGGAAAAGTCATAGCTGTATGGGGGAGGGCAATGGTGGAGCACAGAGAGCAAAATGAGTGTGGGAGAAATATAGGAGAGAGACAGAGAGGGAGGATGTTCACATCTGGAGTTGCTCCGTGACACTTTCATCTGGAGGGGGGGTCAGCTAACTTGCGGCCCCCTATGGATTTATTAGAAGAAGGGACAGGAGGGAAAATGATGGGCTAACAGGAAGGGTCAGGCTTAAAATTAACTGTGTCAACCATACACACACTCTTAAAGCAAAAGCATGATGGCCATGGTCTCCTTTTTCCATATTAAATATATCCCAGACTCAAGAAAATCTTTTTATATCTGGATTTCCTGCATGGTGGTCCCTGATATCCAAATTTCTGTTTATTCAGTTACACCAGCCGCAAAACAATGTCATTCTAAAACAAAAAAGTTGTATAACTTTAATTTGGGATGTCAACATAAAAAAGGAAAACATGGTCTCTCAATCAGTTTTTTTTTCTCTATTAAACCTGCTAATAGAAGACCCTATATTCTCTCTGCTGTAATTTGTAGCAGGTATTAGCACTATGAAAAAAATATGTTAGTTTATTATCAATCAATCATTACTCTTACATTTTCATCAGTCAATATATTTAATGATAAGATGCATAATCTTTTTTTTTTCGTTCTATGCAACTGAAACTATCCAACATTTTATGCTTTGGGTTTCACAATATTAGGAGACATTTACCGATTTCACTGCTAAATATTGAAATAACAGTATTGTTTGCAATTAATTCGCATTTTGGGCTAAAATTCCTGCCCGTGGACCTTCCTCACAAAGTTTTTGGTCACTTGCCATGCATGAGTAGGTTCTCCTCTTGTACTTTGGCTTCCTCCCACGGACCAAAAACATGACTGTTTGGTTTATTGGTCTCTCTACATTGCCCTTAGGTATGAGTGTGTGTATTCATGGTTTGTCATGTCTGAGCCCCGCCTCTTGGCCAATGACGGGCACCATCTCCCTAATCCTGCAAGGAAAAAGCGGGTAAGGACAATGGAAGGATGGGTTAACTATCTCACATTTCTGTCTTTCTTTAGTAACATAATTACATCCCCATCACTGTCTGCTTAGCTGTAGCATATTAGTCACTAAGATATAAATCAACCCTGCATAAAATAAACTAGAAATCTATCTAACTGGCCAGGTATTTTATTGGCAAGCACTACGTTGACATGACCACAATGTGTAAATCCATTGTTAATTAAATTTTCAGTATATTTAATTTGAATTACTGATTAGAAATATAATGAATAAATCAGCCTAATGTACAGAGGTATTGGATTTAGCTATTGTCCTGCTGGAAGATCCAGCCACATTTCATCTTCAAGGCCCTCTCTGATGAACGGGGGTTTTTGCCCAAAATCTCACAACACCCGGTCCCATTCATCATTTCCTTAATATGGATCAGTTGTTCTGTCCTCTTTGTCAAAAAGCAGCCCCAAAACATAATGTTTCCACCTCCATGCTTCACAGTGGGTATGGTGTTCTTGGGATGCAACTCAGCATTCTTTCCCTTCCAAACATGGCAAATGTTTATAAGAAATAGTTCTGTTTTTGTTTCATCTGACCACATATGAAATTATCACCAGATAATCCAGATGGTCTCTGGCAAACTTTAGATGGGCCTAGACCTAGGGTGGCTTAAGCAGGGGGACTGCAGGATTTTAGTCCATGACAACATAGTGTGTTACTTATTATAACCTTTGTTACCGTGGTCCCAGCTCTCTTCAGGTCATCGGCCAGTTCCCCCCATGTAGTTCTGGATTGTCTCCTCATTGTTCTCTTGATTACCATTCAGGTCCTCCAACTCTAGTTTACTAAAAATTCCTAGAATTAGAACTAGACTGGGAGAGGCAGCTTTCAGCTTCTATGCTCCACAAATCTGGAAAAAACATCCAGAAGAATACAAAAACCCTGAATCGTTAGACTCTTTTAAATCAACGATTAAAACTCTACTATTCAGATCTGCCTTTGAGTCCTAAATTTGCACTCTTTGATTCTCATGGGTTTTTTTCAACTGATTGTGTTTTATCTGTTTTTAATCTACATTCTTGTTTCTTATACCTTACCTAAATTTCTCCTTGCACTTTGCTGTTTTTATTAATGGATTATCATGTTATATTTGTTTTTGAACCATATTCTCACATACATTTTATTTTATGCTTCAATTACTAAATGCATTTATTTTAGTGATGATCTGTTTTAATTTTCATATTCTTATCATGCATTTGGTTTCCTTACCACTGAATCATGTAACGTGCCTTGAATTACCTTATTTTGAAAGTGCGCTATATAAAAGAAATTGCCTTGCCTATGTGTGTCTCACAAGGTGAGATCCTGCATGGAGCCCCATATCGAGGGAGATTATTTGTGATTTTGTATTTTTTACATTTTCTAAATCCTTAAACATTTGATATCTTCTTACCAATCTGCTATCCAATTGTAGATTGGCTCATCCCAGTCTTGTGAAGGAGTACAATCTTGTCCCTGGTTTCCTTGGACAGCTCTCTGGTCTTGGCCATGGTGAAGGTTAAAAACTGACTGCTTGAATGTGTGGACAGATTACTTTTATAAAGATAACAAGTGCCATTAACTCAGGAAGAGCTTCTTAAAGAAGAAGTAACAGATCTATTAGGGCAAACATTCTTGCTTGTTTGTATGTTCTAAATACTTATTTTCTGCAACACTGTACAAATTAAATATTTAAAAATCATACAATGTGATATCCTGGATTTTTATTTCAAATACTCTCTCACAGTTGAAGTCTACCTACGATGAAAATTACAGACCTCTCTCATCTTCTTTAGTGACTTTTACAACTTTTACAATCAGTGACTGCAAAACACTTTTTCCACTGCAGTACATAGTGGCACACAACAGCAGAGGACCTGAAAGCCTGGGAGTAGATCAACAGTTAAAAAAACCCACATCTGTTTTCAAAGCTGACGTGGGTCTGGTGATGTTGGCAAGGTTCGAAGTTGGCCTCTATGGTTTAGGCCTGGCTTTTGTCCTTATCATTCACTCCCATGATAGGTCAAGGAGTTGTGCTTGTTTGTGGCAAGGTCTTTAAACTTGTATAATGAGTACTCTCTTAGCAGGAAAACAAATCCTTGTTTTCCCAGAGCTCATGGTAGGACGTGTGTGCTGTTCAGATCAGAGCAGAGTTCCTCTCCTAAGTGCTATCCGAATACAACTAACTTTTGGTAGCTGTCAGGTCCCTGTATGTTTTTGTTTTCAATATAAATGCTATAATACTGTAGTAATTATAATGTGCAAAAGTCATAAACAATTCCTGATTTGATTTAGACATCAAGATATAGTGATGCTGACTCATATTTCTTCAGGCCTTCCCTCAGCTCCTATTTTTTGTTTCTCACATCTTTAGTACATGCCCCTGGATATTTACACATGAGTGTAATTATTTTAGTGTAGACCCTTCAGTTGGACCTGTGAATTAGAAAATGAATTAATCATGATTTTCAACACCTGACAAAGAAATTAATCTTTTGGTTCTTATTTATTCAGTTCATTCTCTGAAAAATGCAACAAATAGAACTGCACTTTGAAAAAGAAATCTGATCATTTTCATGCATGTGTTTTTAGCCTCCCTGAGTCAATTGGAATTTTACTGCAATTGCAATTATGTCTCTTTTGGGGTGTTCCTCTACCTGCTTTCCACAACAGATGTTTAAAGTTTGGCCCATTGTTCCTTTTAGAATAAATCAAGCTCAGTCAAAATCATGTAGATTAATATCAATTTTTAAGACCTCTCACAAATTCTTAATTTAATTTAGGTCCACAATTTGACTAGGCCCTTCCAGCACAGATATACTTTTGATAAAAACGTAAACCTTTGAACTATTCCTTTTGCTCTAACTGTGGCTTTAGTCATTGTACTACTGGAGGGTAAACCTCTTATTATAACAGTTTTTTTTCCTGAGGTTTTTGTCCTGTATTTATGCTATATTTAACCCAATCCAGGCCTACCACTTTGGACAAGTCTGAGCTTATGTTGGTTTTTCCCCAGCACAGCATTTTCATGGTTAGAAAGTTCAGATTTGGTCTGATCCACCTGGCAGTTTAGGTGGACAGTGAAGGCTGCAAGTTTTTATTGTCCAATACTCTTTCTATTTTCAGGTGGTACATTCAACAGTGCTTCATTACATGTTCAAAGTTCTGCATATGGTTCTACAATCTATCCATCCATCCATCCATCCATCATCTTCCGCTTATCCGGGGTCGGGTCGCGGGGGCAGTAGCCTAAGCAAAGAGGCCCAGACTTCCCTCTCCCCGGCTACTTGGGCCAGCTCCTCGGGAGGAATCCCGAGGCATTCCCAGGCCAGCTGGGAGACATAATCCCTCCAGCGGGTCCTGGGTCTTCCCCTGGGTCTCCTCCCGGTGGGACGTGCCCAGAACACCTCACCAGGGAGGCGTCCAGGTGAATGAATGACAGCGTTGGACCAAGTGTTCCCTCGCCCGGACGCGGGTCACCGGGGCCCCACTCTGGAGCCAGGCCTGGAGGTGGGGCACGTTGGCGAGCGCCTGGTGGCCGGGCCTTTACCTATGGGGCCCGGCCGGGCTTAGCCCGAAGAGGAAACATGGGCCCCCCTTCCCATGAGCTCACCACCTGTGGGAATGGCCATAGGGGTCGGGTGCAATGCAAGATGGGCGGTGGCCGAAGGCGGGGACCTTGGCGGTCCGATCCTCGTCTGCAGAAGCTGGTTCTAAAATCTAACTTTGTTTTAAACCTCTTCAAACTGTTCTTCTCAACCTGTCTACTGTGTTGCTTTATCTTAATAAAGCTGTTTGTTCTGTAATGATTTATATCAAACCACTGAGGCCTTTACAGTGTTATGGGAATAAGTGATGAGAATTAATTGATTAGTAACATGTTAATAAATGCATTATTGGAATATGTAATTTAGAGATAATCAGAATATTTAGTTAGTAGGCGATCTGACCTCCTTCCCTTTCGCGCCTCAGTGTGAAGTGTTTTGTTAACCTTGTGTTACTAGAGATTAAGACAGCATATGAATGAGTAAAGAGGATAACATTGTTTTACTTTTTACCAGAAGCTTTTTTGTAATTGAAGGTTCAGAAGAGTTGGAGCTTTGCCTAGCTCTGGGGCCCTTCATAATGATTCTGACCAAGCTGCTTTTTTAAAGGTTGGACATGGAACATGAACACGATAGTGACATCTAGTGTGTCTAAGTTGTAGTTGCAACAATAGAAAAATCTTTCCAGCCATTGGGTTGGCTGGTTCTCCTCCTATACACCCAGTGAGCAGCCTAAACCGTGTCCAGAGAGGAATGTATGGTAGAGAAGTTTAACTGACAGCTAACATAAGCAAAGTTAGCAATTGAGTTAGCTTACAAATCCAGCAGGAAAGTCTCTGTTTCCGCATTTGTTTGATTCCGTGGAAATGTTTTACGTGGGTCTATATAGTGTGGGATTCATCTCAATTTATTCTACTTTTTGCTTTTCTCTGGTCACTCCTCTCCTGATAACAGATAACGAAATCTCTGCGATCTGAAGCAGCTGCTTGACTTGCCGACCCCGCCATTTTTTCCAGTACTAGCCGGGCTGTGGCGACCATAATGTTGGAACATAAAGACCGTATCTGTCAGCCTGGAATGGCAACCGCTACTGGCTAGTATATATAAACATAACGCATTTTCGTGGCTGTCAATTTTTTTATTTTATTGTATTTCGATTCAAACATTATTTTTTCAGAAAATTAAGTTTCATTCTGCACCCCTCTAAATGCCCCATGGAGTTTAAAAAAAAATTGTTTTTATGAAATTGTTCCATATTCAACCATTAATACAAGAACACGTAAAAAAAGACTGCAGCCTCATATTTATTAAAGGAAGAAGAAATTTTATTCCACGACAGGCACACTTCTGTATACTTATATTGAATACAGGCAGGTTGATTCTCTTTACTAAATTGAAGACTTGGTACTTTCTTTACTATAGAAAATACTCCTACATAAGTTATTCTGTTCTTTCTGTCTCTGCTCTGTCTTCTGCTATGAATTGTAGTTATGCAAATAAACAGAATTTGATTACATTTCTGAGGGCTTTACATTTTATTTTGATGCTTCAGAGTAAAGCGGAGTGATCAAAGAATGAAATCTTTCAGATTTTTAATGAAATAAAGAACTATCTATTTCTTTCAACTTCACAACGTTGTGTTGCCCCATCACATACAGCTCCTGTTAGTTGCATTGTGACAAAATGTGAAGAGGTTTGAGAGGTGTGAATTTATTTTTGTTTTATTTTTTGTGGGCCATTTTACATTAAGATACTGTAGACATTCCTACTGAAAATGTTTCATAACGCTTGAAACCTTCTAATTGTTTCTTCAATTTTTCACTTTTTTTCTTTTTTTAAACACACAACAAACAATAACATGGCTTTATTGTGAGGTACGGGGATCAGACTCAATGTGAACAAAACAACAGCTACAAGGCCAGAAAAAAGTATTGAAAGACCAAGAGACAGCCTGGAGAATCACTGATGAAGACCATAAAATTGTCTTCTTTGAAACAAATGTTGCAGTGTTATATCTGTGACTTATTAAATAGCTAATCATAAACATTTTTAAATCCAAAAAGAAATACCTGAAAGTGACCTAAATGTGTATTTTAATCTCTTGAATTATCTCATGGTGACTGAATTTGCAGTAAATGTCATACATACACTCTACCCATGTTGCATCTTACACCCACACTCCATATCACACATTAGCTGCAAAATGTGTCAGCAAACACAATCTGTTTGTGTTGGTTGCATTAACTCTCTACATGTACATTTTTGCACTTTTCTTTGTTGTATGTGGTTTTGGATCTAAAACTGTGTTGATGTGGCATCAAAGGAATGTGATAAATTCTTTTAGGGACCTTAAAAACATTAGCATCTTCGGAGCACAACAAGTATATTGTCTGACTTTGGTTTTAAGATTTGTCCTGGTCTGTGTTTGGTTTGTTGAAATCCAGAAGAAATGTTCAACCTAAATGTGCTTTGAGTTAGAACATTTCACTGTGGTTCAAGTGACGACAGGACTCTGTATTAGTAGATTTAATGTATGGGTTAACCTTCTTATTTTGGTTGAGACTGAGGGAATATATATCTGTTTATTTGCAATGTTACTAATGGTGTTTGTAAAAAGATGCCTCTGATTTAAAAAAAGCATGAAAACTAGAAGTTTAAAGCAGCAGCTGAAGTAGTATATAACACTTGGTGAAAGTATTCACAACTCGTTGAAACTTTGTCTTTACACTTCATCACATTATAACAACATTTTTCAATGTATCTCATAGAGATCCCTTGTGAAAAGTGTGATTATTCTAATCCCTCAAAAAAAAAAAATTCTGGGATGCAGTATAGCACATAATACATGTTTTCCTCTTACTCACACCAATAATTCCATGCAAACACAATTACCAGTGATCTCAAACAATATTCAAAATTAATAGTACGGGTATTTACTACTGACATGTTACTTACACATAACAAAAAAGATTCACACACACAAGCTCTCAGGTTTTCTACATCTATTTATGTGGTATAATACTAGTTTGAATGAGTGACTAATACTTGTTCATGTGTTAGATAATACTGGTTTGAATTAGAGGCTCATATTAGTGTGTGTGTGTGTGTGTGTGTGCGTGTGTGTGTGTGTGTTTGTGTATGCAAATGGACATGATATTACTATCTTTGTGGGGACCAAAAAAATTGGAAGGCATTCATTTTTGATGGGTAGGGTTAGGGTAAGGGGCTAAGGAAAGCATTATGTCAATGAGATGTCCCCACAAGACATGAAAGCCCAATATGTGTGTGTACATGTTTAAACATCTTCGCGCGGACCAAAAATTTGGATTTACTATCCTTGTGGGGACCGACAGCCCTTGTGGGGACCAAAATCCCGGGCCCCACAAATTTGAAGGCATTTTTGAGGCTCAAAATGAGGTTTTAGTGTCAGGGTTACAATTAAGTTATGGTTAGGATAAGGGTCAGGGTTAGACATTTGAACACACCTGTGTGTGTGTGTGTGCGTGGGTGTGTGTGTGTTTGTGTGTGTGTGTGTGTGTGAGAGAGAGAGAGAGAGAGAGAGAGAGAGAGAGAGAAAGAGAGAGAGAGAAATGTAATTTTGTCCCAGAAGAAGCAGGGTTTCATTACAGGTAAACTGTGTCTTTTCCAATAGAGGGCAGCATTGCACGCAAATCAATTAGACACCAGCTATGAAACAAGTTGACACAGTGGCTGAGTTTGCTGCGGTGTTGCCTTTCAGGATGAAGGTCCTGGGGTCTTTCTAACTGGAATTTGCATCTTGTCCCTGTGCACGTGTGGATTCCCTCCAGGTACTCCGGCTTCCTCCAACAGTCCAAAAACATGACTGTAAGGTTAACTAGTCTCTTTAAACTGCAAGCCTGTCTGTGCATGATCGTTTGTCCTGTCTGTCTCTGTGTTGCCCTATGATGGACTGGTGAGCTGTCCAGCGTGTACCCCACCTCTCACTTGATGGCCGCTGGAGATCATCACTTGATGGCCCCGCATCATTGAAATAACTCTAGTCCACAATCAGAAGGATTATTTAGCATATGCAATTAAAACACATGGGTAAAGTGAAGGTAAAAAATAATATATTAATCTTAAGATGAGTGTTTCTTTTTTATGATGGTGATGACATCCTTAAAGGGCCAGTTTTGGCAGAAGGTATTGTTAAAACTATAACAAACTGTTAAAATCACCCTCTTATTTCTAAAAGTACGTCTTGAAGTTAAATAATTCTGAACAACTTTACATAATGATGTGATTAAAGAATGTTTAAATAAACATGGATTTTATTTTACTAATAAAATTGTATTGGTGTGCACAAAAATGGAACTTACATTTTTTATCTATAGGGTTCCCAAGAGTTTAGAGGGCCACATAAATGGCCATGGAGGGCCGAATTTGGCACCCTGGCCTTGAGTTAGACACCTGTGGTCTAAAGGATACAGTGAAGCATTGTAGAGGTTCTTTGAACATTTGGGGCTGCATTTCAGTAAATGGAGGTGGAGTTGGTCAGGATTTATGGTGTTCTTGATGCTGAGAAATACAAGCAGATACTTATCCATCATACAATACCATCAGAGAGGCGTATGATTAGCAGCAAATTTATTCGGTTGCAGGACAACGACCCCAAACATGCAGCCAAACTCATTATCATCATAAAGAGGAACATGTAGTCCTGGAAGTGATAGATCCGATAGAACCCCAATCTCAACATCATCAAGTGTGTCTGGGATTACATGATGGACAGCAGGCTCGGAGGAAGCCTAAATCCACAGAAGATCTGTGGTTAGTTCTACAAGACGTTTGGAACAACCTCCCAGCAGAGCTCCTTCAACTGTGTGCCAGTGTACCTAGAAGATTTTGTGCTGTTTTGAAGTCAAATGGTGATCACACCAACTATTGATTTGATTTAGATTTCTCTTTTATTCATTCAATGCATTTTGTTGATTGATGAAAACAAATTATTACCATTTTTTATTTAAAAGCAGTCTGTGTTTACAGTATTTTCTCATATTTGGCTAAAACTTTTGGACAGTACCGTACATAATTAAAAAAAGTTTTTATGAAAAAGACTAGTTAAAGTGACTTAAAAGATTTTAAAAGATTTTTTTCTGATAGTCAAGAGTGCTTAATAACATTATTGCTAAAAAGGGAAAAAAACTGTGACAGATTGATAAGGAATGTGAAACGCAAGGTAAAAGTAGAAAATGAAAGTCACACACTAATAACATTTCAGCCAGGTCACCAGAGGAAAGCAATTGTCACATTAAACTGAAAGAGAAGCAAATATTCTTGCAAAGGATTTACATTTTGATCACATTCAAAAAAGAATAGCAAGAAAAAGAATAAAAATTGTAAAAAAAATAAAATAAAATAACAATTATTAACTGGACCTTATTTTAAATACAGCAGTTGTTTAATGCTTGAAGAATGATATTACTAGATATCAGTTTTCTCAGTCTGCATTCAAATTAAGGAAATGTTGATTTTCAAAAGCTTTAAGAATACAAGGTGTATTTTGTTGTTGTTTTTACAAATTTTGGAACACGTGGTATGTTAAGGTGCACAGTGTTGGGACAATTTACGTTCCAATAGATCCCTCTGGAGGACATTTTTTTCATTGCCAGAAGGTCACAACTTACGAAAGAGAATATATATAGACTAAATATAAAAAAGAAGTTCAAAAAACGACTACTCTGTGCATGTTCACATCTTATTTCACTTATTTCAGTCAGGCATGTTATGCCTATTAATTTCCTTCTACCTTTTATTTATTTATTTATTTATTTATGGGGAGGGGGGTGATTGTTTTTTTTTCTCCCAGTGTAACATGTCACCAATATTTTTGTCAAAAGTTTCATAATTATTCAAAACAGGCCATATACTTAGTCAGTTTCTATGTGTTCAATAGACAGGTTATGCTTCATTCAAAATAGGCAATATTTTTGCAAAAAGCTGACACATTTATGCTTGATTATAACAAAGCTTAGAATATTGAAGTCATAAAGTCGTGCTTTATGTCCAAACGTGCACACAAACATTTGACATGTGAAGTTGATTTTGTCCAGAAGGGGGCAGTGCAAATCAAGCTTCAGAGATGTCGTCGAACTATGTAAAAAATGTATGTCACAAAAGTAGTTTAGCCCCATTCCCAGACTAATTCAAACGGCCAAACCTACTTAAAAAATGTCACTAATTGAAAGGAAAAATCAATTTTAATCAAACAGCTTTGATTTAAACAAAAAACAAAAACAACTTAAGATATTTCCATTTTTCATGGCTGTAGCCTGTCCAACCTGTTTGCATCCCGGTTGTTGCCGATGTTGCCCTATTGTTGGTGCTATATAACCAGAGCTTATGCACAGTTCTCTGAAATATTTCTGAAGCAGAGAAAAGATCCTGTCTTTGTAGATTTTATATATATATATATATATATATATATATATATATATATATATATATATATATATATATATATATATATATATTGTCAGGCCGACTCACTGACAACTGAAAGCAAGAGATGCAGCTCTGAAGTCCAACCCCTCAAGCTCACGCACGACGTGAAATGATGCCTTGTCCACACGTAGCCAGGTGTCCCACAAAATGGAGATAATTTTCTACAGTTTGGCCTGTCATCCATATGTAAATGCACTAGAAACTAATCATTTTAAAAACTCCGGCCAAAGTGGGGATCTGCATTTTCTCGGTTTTCAGTATCTGTGTGTGCTGTAACGTCACTATCCGCGGCAACAAATGCTACATCACTTGTGCGAGCAGTATTTACCCTCAGAAACAGCATGTATGCCCCCAGAGCTGTGTTAGTATCATCAATTGTCAAAGCGCTCTTATCTGGCCTGCATTTTCAAGCTATATTGCTGCTCCGTGCTGAAGTTAGGGGATAGAGAGTTACTCTTAGCGGAGAGGATTTGGGAGAACTACTGCTCCCTACAGGTTTGCCACGTCTATGAATGTGCTGAAAAACGCATTCATCCAGTTATGTATGGATGGAGGGCTTTTTTAAGGAGCGAAGGAAAATCTTTTTTTTTTTAAAAACACGGCTAAGTGTGTACATGGCATGAGTGTCAGAGGAATTAACTTGAAAAGCAGCAGCACCGGGAACAGTGGCTTTGAAAAAAAAACTTGGGATTGTAAAAGCAAAAGAGGAAAGTGTGAAAACTTGATCGTAAGTCTTTATTTCAATTTATATATTCTGAATTTTATGAAGTTATTTAACGTTTATTTTTTTTTACTTTCAGCACATACATTTTCACAACATTTTATTTTTAAGTTATAATCATATTTTTCAATGCCAATATTTCTTTTCAGGTTCATTTTAAGCTGGCAATGTTCTGATGCCATAGACCTTCATCTTGAAGACGGGGTGTCTGACTGACAGACTTAAACTATGAGGTGCTTCTAAAGGGAACAAGTTGATAGCTAAAAGCCTTCGTGCCATTCTTTGTTTAAAAACTCTAGGAACCACCTGTAAAGTTACTGTTAGAATCTCTGATATTTGACGAAGCTTGATTATTAATATATTTTCCAAGAGGAATATGGAAAACCTTCAGTCGAGCTGTGCAAAGCTGCTTGAGACTAACACTGAAAATAATGACTACGTGGCATAATAAAATCTATTACATTTATTCAAATCATTTATACATTGTAAAATCAAGTTTAAGTTGGAACTACAATACCAAAAGTAAAATTTTCACAATGCACTGCTGAAAAGAAAGTGTACATTTGATCAGATATTGACAAATACTATTTAATGTTTTATAGTCACAGCAAATTTACCAAAAAATACAGAGTCAATTTTTATCTGGAAAGCAAAGTGGATTGTAATCCGTGCACTTTTTTTGCAAGAGCTTGTTCAGTGGTTTGGGCTGTTTTTTGCTGGTGAAAGATATAAAAAAAGACCACTGTGAAAAAAAAATATGTCAGTGTGAATAAAGATATCCAAATCTAAGTAATTCAAAATAATTTCTTGAATTCTTAGAATATTTGTAGCTCAGTGGTGGTGTACTGACTTGTGATCCAGACACTGCTGGTTCAATTCTAGCCTCTACCACATCTTACTGTAATTTGGGCATTTAAACTAACTTAATTACTTTGAATAATAACAACCTGATAAATTCAATATAATTAAGAAAAAGTTACTTCACAAATGTTACATTTAGAGTTAAGTATATATTACTTGATACTGGCAATTAAGTAGTACTTGTTATAACAGCATTACAATTTACTTAGAAAAATTGCGTGCAAGTACTTTGTTGCAAAAACTAACTGCTGTAATTGTAGCAAACAGTGTTATTACAAAGTAGCGACAGAGGCTGACTTGATGAGAACCCAGCAGTTTTTGGATTTTGACAACAAAATAATAAAAAAAACAGCTTTGGTTATCCCTCCACTTTTAATCACCACTTTGCATTGTAGTCGTGGTAGAAATGGAAGAAAATCTGGTACAGTTGCTTCCACATTTTCGTACTTTCTTATATTTTAGCTAGATTTGGACCGAGCCATATAGGTCCAAATAAGTATTTCAGCACAGTTTTATAGGCTAAGTAGGGACAAGTACTTGCTGAACTTAAATGGCCATAAAAATATTTCTATGAACGTCCAGGTCATAGTGAGAAATTGACTAAATCATTCTTCATCTGAGGCCTTGGTAAATCAATGGCACCCAGATATTCCAACAATATACCAAAACCTTTTGCTTGGAAAACTGCAGAGTGGCGAGCAAGAGAACAGAAACTAAGAGAGTAAGAGTGGGAGGTGGGAGAGAGCTCCGTCCAGTGGAGCCAAGGCAAAAATTTATGGTCAGGAAGAGCGATGAACGTATAATTTACAGTGTATGCTCTGCCATTTTCCCTACCCTCCCTTTGGGTAATGAGAAACGGCTGTTTTGTTGTGCGGCCAATGAGTGGTACACCCCCTCCCATCTGGCCATGACACACCATTAGTTTTTATTTCTGTCTCTGCTTTTACGACCCCCTGCCCAGGCGCCAGCGTTTGGCCGGTGATCCTGAGCATCCTATCACACCATCTGAGCTCTTCCACCTCCCAAGATGGCTTCTTATACCCAGAGAAAACCCAGACCTTAACATCACAAGGCTTTTGTTCATTTTGATGATGCAGCATAGCAAAGTTCAGGAGGAGTTTACTTGTACTCTTTGTTGATTTGATGAAATTCTGATCCCCAAAAATTGAGGTGGTACTCGTTCTGAACTGTAAAGACATTACGTTACCTTGAAGTTTTATATATATTTTTTTCAATCTGTAAACTCAATTGAAAGAGGTGTAATATTGCAGATCTAAACCACTTTAATAAAATAATTATTTTTATAGGAGGCAAAATGGGTACCTCCATTTGGAGTTTTTCCAGGCATATCCTACTTGGACGAGAACCCGAGGAAGACCCAGAACTCACTGGGGAGATTATGGGCCTTGTTTATCAATGGTATACGCTTGTTAAAACCAAGCAAACCGAAAAGCGTCGCAAAGAAAGGGTGTAGCTGATTTACTAACAGGGTGCAGAGAGCTTTGCGCTTTTTAAACCTGGAGCAAGACGCACAACAATCTATTTAGCGAGTTTGCCCTTGATTAATATGCAATGTGGACGTTTCTGTCAGAAGACCCAAAATATTGGGAAGGGAACAGGCAAATAAATAGGTGTTCCAGGCACAGTGTGATTAACTAAACATCAATCTGTTTGCCCCGGTTATTTTAGCGTCCATTTTTACCACCTCTGAAAGGCATGTCTTAACTTTGTGCAACCAGATTTAACTTAAGTTTATTACTGATAACTAGTAAATGTCATTCAGACACATTCTAACCTAATATTAATTAAAACTTTAATGGCCATAAACCTGATGGTTATGTCGATATTTCCTATTTTTCCCCAAAGATGCATCACATTACTGCACACTAAGTGCACCTCCACCTGCTGCAAATGTGTTTAGTGAGTTATGTTCCTCATGGATCCTCAATGGTTTCCACCAATCTTCCTGGGGTCCAATTAATAAAATGTAGTAATCATGCACAGTACTACAATGACAATTAGGCTAGATATATGGTATTTTAAAAACAAAATTCATACATTTCATATTACATATTTTCAAGATAAACATACTGCAGCTTTGCATTTTATAGAGGCGATGATAAAGAGTAGTGCATTTCAACATTAGTAAAATATGGACATCCTTGTTCAAAAAACACATAAAGTTTAGTACTGACAAATGAGAAATATAATTCACAACACTCTAGCCTAATAGTAATTGACTCTGTAAAAACCATAGACAAGATATGTATGTAATTTTTTCCTCTTTATTTTGCCTAGGATGTATTATGAATCCATGTGCCTATTTATCCTCTCTCTAGCCGTGGTGCAGCTCATGGCACACACAGTAGCAGCCGCAAAGTCCTCATTTGAATACAGCTTCTTGTGCCTCTTATGAATTGCTCACACAATCTTAGTAGATCACCTGAAATGAAGGATAACCCATTGTCTCAAAAAATTTGGGCCGCACGCAATTTCGCGCTCATTATTTTAAATTTTGATCAATCAGGCCCTATATCTCCCATCTGGCCTGGGGGCCTCACCTTGGGATTCCCCCAGAAAAAAGCGGGATATCTGAGGTTCCATCCTAGACCTGTTGCCCCCATAAAAAGACCTCTGATGAGGGGAAGACAATGGATAGATTCTGAATAAGATTAAGAAGGTTTTTACAAGCTTTGCAATCAGCTACGGGTGGTATCTTAGGGACCTTATTATCTGTAAAAAGATAAATTACAAGAAAAATTCAAAAATTACAAGCACATCTAATGTACCACTGATGCATTACCAACACCATCCGTAATTTATTCAGACTTTCACAGAAAAAAGCTATACATGATGATACTAATACCGGTGAACACATCTTGACATACTGTATTACATATCACAATCCATAGTATGGAAGTACGAATAAAGTACCATGTAACATCTTCAGATATCTTATATTTAAGACCAAAAGCTTTCTGTGTATGCAATGTAAAGTCAGTTTTTTTGAGACCATAAATTGCTGTGATTGTTCTGAATTATGAGCAGCAGGAAAACATTACAGTTGTGCAAAATCCTTAGACCATGTTGCCAAAAACATGCTGGTTATTGATAGGGTTTATTTTATGGCTAATGTAATGGTAAGTGTGGTTCTTATATATTAATGTGCATTTACATGTCCTTCCATTTATTTTCCAGACTTACTTCCTTCAGTCTATGAGACGAGTAATAAGACTAACTGGATGTGCAAACACTGACAACTCATGTACACACACCAAAAATCTGTCCACCACTTAAATCCGTGCAGATATGCATATAACGTACGCAAACACGAATACATCAGGTAGATTTAAATGCACACAAATGTACTTGTACAAAAATGCTACTTAGTATCATGCAAGTATTAATTTTTGTGCAGATATTTTTTGTTTGTTGGATAAAATATTTCATTTAAAACAACCAGAAAGCTGTGATTTTCTTGTTTAGAAGCCAAAGAAGGATATGGATATGAAGAATATTATTGATTATTCTGAACTTATTTTTGTACCAGATGCCTTCAAATTTATTCACTGAAGACTTTTGATCCTCAGCAGCCATAAATTGTTTCGAGTGGCTTCGTTTTTGTTTCAACTCCACTTGGAAAGTAAAGGTTCCCAAAATCTCTTGCTGTTCATTGTCTCCACATCACGCACTGTGGCTTTTAAGGAACTCCATCAGCCACCTCTCGAAAATACAAAAACAAATGATTGTGTTCAGAATCTGGCTGGAAATTACACACTTTGTCAGCCTAAAAAGACTGTAGAAAATCTCCACAAGGAATCAACCTTCTTGCTTAGTGCCGAGATTTGAAAAGAAAGATATGTCCAAGAGTTTTAGTATAGTCTGTTTATGACACAAACCAAACCAAACCGCAGTTTCACTTTCCAACTGTGATTTCAACTGGAAACCAGCAAGGCTGTAAGAATAACACAAGATCCTCAGAATTATTTTTCCAAAAAGCTTCAGAAAACCTCTTTGTCGAAGCAGTCCTCCAGTTCTCATTACATCGTCTACAGTGCAGCATAGCAGCAGTAACTCTTTCCTTCTGCACTCGTCTCTGTGCTGTTGGGTGAGACACTGTCTCAGTTTTTTTACTAAGCCTCACCCAGCAGGCCTCAAAGTTTAGGTGACAGCACTGGTTGTGATGGTGGAAGCAGTGGTGGTCCTGCTCTGGCCTTTCCTCCGCTTCCCCCCTCCACCTCCTCCTTTGCCTTCTCGTCCTCTCCCACGTGCATTTTCTCTCCTGTTTGTATCATCCTGTCTGTTGCCCTTATTCTTTTTGTCTGAAATGACAAGGCACGGAGAAAATTATTAATGTCTATATTCTCCAAAATGAAATGTTACAAATCAGTTATCATCATCTTGTGTTTTGTGGAGAAATCATCGTCTTCTCCTGTCAAAACTAAAATATAAATTGTTACGGCAAGCTATTATGTAATAATGGATGCATCAATTTGGCCAGTTGATATAAAACTTCTAAAGAGTACTTTTAAAATGAAAGTATGTAATAAAAAGAGTAAGACAAGAATAATTTCAAATCTTTTCCCAACAGTTGGTCATTATGTCTCATCAAAGGTTATACAAATCCATCAGTGAGGTTACATTGTGAGGATATCACTTGCTCACAGCAAACTATAGGTGACTTCACAGCTTCCTCTGCTGCCAAGCAAACACCAAAGGGCTTTGCATCAAAATTTATTGGTATTTTTTTTTTTGCGTGTGTCCTGAATGGCAGTGTGGTACTCAGAATTGGTGTCTGAGTACCAGATGCAAACCCAACAGATTTACTTTATCAAGCAGAACATGACAGCTATGTGTGAAAAATCTTAATTAAAGATTGCTGTGGGTTTTATTTCTTAAACTTATGGACACATAAACAAGAAAAGAAAAGAGAAGGAAGAAGAAGATGAAGAAGAAGAGAGACAGGAGAAGTAGGAATGTGGAACAATACAAGAGAAGATGGGAACAAACAGAACACAAAAAAACATCCCATTCCTCCACATCCGCTGGAAGGCAGAGAGGTGAAAAAATATGAAATAGGAAATAACCATTCACAACACACAAAAATGGTTATATAAACACAAAAACATTGTCGCTAAAAAGCTGTTGGCACCAATTAGCTATTAATGATAACTTCAGCCCAAAGATATGTGTGTAGATACCGATGTCCCCACACCTGTGTGTGAGAGCATGCAGGGACATATACGATTTCCCATGCAAGTGTTTGACAGCTGGTGTAAGGAGCCGTCAATCCTTCCTATAGGAATTGACGCAGACATGAAGGAGGTCGGGGATACATACATCCAGAGGGCCCAAGAGCACAGGAGCCACAGAGGGAAGCCCCTGGGGAACATCCAGCAGCTACAATGCAGGTGGCGGGGAAGCCGCAGGGACAAGCCCACGAGCTGTGCCAGTAAACGGCTACGCTAAGGCTAGGCCAGCCTACACCACTAACATCCCAGCCCCCTCCCCATGCCGGGGCGCCACAGTAACAGCTACAGCGGACGGACACCCAAATCTACCAGCTTCCGGCCGACGCAGAGTGCTGAGACGAGGCACTCAACCAAGGCCTGAGAAGCAAACCCCAATGCACTGAACAGACACAAAACTCACAGTACTGGGAGCGGATCCAAGCGCCAGATCAGACCCCCGCCGTGCCAGCAAATGGCACCAACTAACTTCAAATCTGGTAACCCCAAAAGAGGTGCCCCAACCAATCCAAGGAGGACCCCAGCCCGAAACATCGGCCACCCAACACATTGGCCCGAGCCAGACTGCATCCGTGCATCCAGACATGGTGAGCCACCAAAGCACCAGTGGGCAGGGACATCAGTCACTGGCAGGCCGTGACAGATGGGAAATAGGCCCTCACTAAATGTGGGGCCTGAGATGCATCAGCCGAGAGGGCAGCCAAGGACCCAACCTGACAAGTATACAGAGACACACAGACAAAATCATACGTACCCTCCCTCTTATGCACATACATTCTCACCAACACACCAGAACACCTAAGAAAGGACGCTTTACACTCACTAATATGCCCCATACACACTCTATACTTCCAGCTCCAGGCACCGATGCCCCAGCAGAGCAACTTGTCCCTGCACCCGGGAGACGAACCCCCTCCCCTCCCATAAAGGAGAGTACCTGTGCTAAATAGTAACTACCTCCCTGCCAACAAGGGAGGTCACCTCCACCACCTGCGCATCACTGGCCCCCGGACTGAGGCAACCTAGTGCTCAAATACCCCAGCCAAAAACGCACCGAGACCAGGAGCGGACCGAAGCCCCGGGCGGCCGAACCCAGCGCTCCCAACTATCGTCCTGCCCCTCCACTACCCGGTCAGTCCATGGTGGAGCCCAACTGACACCGGCAAATTGTCTGACCTAGTCAAATGTCTGACCCCAGCACCCTGCAGGGCACTAAGATCAAGACCCAGGAGCAATGTCCTGTCCGCCACGCACTGCAGACACTAGTGGACACTCCGACGTGCAAATACGGCAAGGGGCCATCCAGGAGCTGGCGACGAGAACCAGCCCAAGGAGATGAAAAAAGGCAGCAGCACCTGTCGGCCACTAGCTGACCACGGCTGCCACCATCCAGCACTAGCAGAGGCCCCCCACACTGGCCCATCCCCGGTCAGGACCACAGCTAGGCACTCCAGAGCCATGAGCTCCCAAGCCCACCCCAGACCCACCCTGGAGCAACACCAGGCCAGAACCCCGTGTCCGCTAGTGCAACCCCCCCTAAAGCACCACATGCAAGCCATCAGGAGTTACCATCCAAAGCCACCAAAGCTCCACCCCGGGAGGGGGCTATGGCACCTAGTAACCCATCCGCAAAGGGGTCCCACCCCCAAGGACCCCTCATAGACGCAACCAACCCTAAAACGCCCATCATCAGCAACTGTGTCCTACGAGACAAAATCAAGGGCCCCCCACCCCTACTAGGTGATGGACTGATCAAGGGAACCCAGAGAGAATGATCACATGTGGAGGCAGAGGCCGTCTCCAGACCAATGTAATCCAGAAGGAGATCTCTATACTGATTAATATTAAGAGCATTTTTACTTTTCTAGTTCAAGAGGATAGTTTTTTTTAGTGATGGATAAGGCAATGTTAACTAAATTATTAGACTTTGTAACTATGGTAATATCCTTTAAATTTACCAGCAAGCAAACTTGGGGAGAAGGTGGGATATTCAATTTCAGACACTTTGATATGTTCTCATATATCTGGCACCAAAATCTCTTAACAGGTTAACAGAACCAAAACACATGAATCTAATTGTCCAGTAAATTTTTGGGGGAATCATCTTCAACAACTACTACAGATTAAACCTGTGATGATGAAACAGAATATAAAAAAACAACAAAAAAAACTATTTAAACTGATCTAAGTATTAGATTTAGGAAGTGTTTAACTGCGTCTCCTGAGCTTTTACTTTCTCTGGAATAGGAGTCGCTGCAAGGGACTGATTAACTACTGTAATCAGCAGCTTACTTCTGAGATAAGTTGAAGTGAACAGTGAAGGGAAAAACATTTTGTGAACACCCTCATCACAGAGAGTTCATAAATCTCAACAAACTATTACTGGGTAACTTCATATCCAGCACCCGGTCCCTCAGCATCGGCGCCCCCCAGGGATGTGTTCTCTCCCCACTGCTTTTCTCCCTTTACACCACTGATTGCACGTCAAGAGACCCTTCTGTGAAACTCCTGAAGTTTGCAGATGACACCACCGTCATTGGACTCATCCGTGACGGCGACAAGTCTGCATACAGAAGGGAGGTGGAACATCTGGTCCTCTGGTGCAGTCAGAACCACCTGGAGCTAAACCCGCTCAAAACTGTGGAGATGACAGTCGACTTCAGGAAGAGACCCCCTGCAACATCTCCTCTCATAATCACCAACAGGCCAGTCCCCACAGTAGAGTCTTTCAGGTTCCTAGGATCCACCATCACACGGGACCTGAAGTGGACCTCCCACATTGACTCTATAAGGAAGAAGGCCCAGCAAAGGCTGTACTTTCTGCGTCAGCTCAGAAAGTTCAACCTGCCTCAGGAACTGCTGACCATATTCTACACAGCAATAGTCCAGTCTGTCCTGACCTCATCCATCTCTGTCTGGTTCGGATCCGCCACCAGGCAAGACAGGGACAGACTGCAGAGAACAGTCAGGTCCTCAGAGAGGATCATAGGTTCTGATCTTCCCTCCATTGAGGACCTTTTCCGGGCCAGGGTCAGGAAGCGGGCCAGAAAAATCACCACTGACCCCTCACACCCTGGCCACAATCTGTTTAGGCTCCTCCCCTCAGGCCGGCGTTACAGAGCGCTGTACGCCAAAACCACCCGACACAAGAACAGTTTCTTCCCCCAGGCTGTCGCTCTGACGAACTCTGAATAGTCACAGAGTGTGAGTCCATTCACATGATCAATAAACTAAAACTCTGCACTGCTGTATATACTTACTGTATATACTTACTGTACAATAACCCTGGTTTGGTGTATATATTATCCTTTATTTTTTATTTTAATTTATTTTTTATTTTTATTTTTTCCGTTTTTTAATTTCACTTATTTAAGTTCTGTACTGGAGAGAAAAGTTGCCGGAGTCAAATTCCTTGTATGTGTCATACTTGGCCATTAAAGCTGATTCTGATTCTGATTCTGATTCTGTGAACAAAAAAAAATATTTCATGACTGGGAATTTTTTTAATATTTAAAGTTGCAAACATTTTGATAAATAAAAACAAAGACAAGGTGAAGCTTTAATACTTAACCAGTTAATCAGTAAACTAATTAAAGTTATTCCATATGTGGATAGTTTCAATGCTGAGGATTTATATATTGACATGCACTCAGAGAAAACCATCCGTTGAAACGCAGAAAGATTGCGACCAAGAATCAACAGCATTAGTTGAAAACCATGTAGAATGGCAGCTGGTACTGTAATTGCATTTATCAAAACATCCTCTTCAGAAAATTAAATTCTAAAAATTATTTTATTATCTTTCTAAATAGTACATCTCAGTCTAGAAAACAAACATATGATGCTCTTTATTGGATGTTTGAAAAGTTTATTGTTCAATTACTCAAATTACAAATATATATTTATATTCTCCATCAAAAATGAGGTGATGATGCTACAGCAGCCTCTCGTACTTCTGTAGATTAAAGTATAGGGGAAAAAAGGCCTTGGTTAATATCGTTGTACCATTTCTAGCCAGCTTATTTTTAGCATCATCCACAGTTGACCACTACAAACTATACAATCTCACTTCTGCAGGAGCAAAGCCAACTCTGAATGCTGAATATTTGCCGATAGTCAACGAAAATGAAACTATCATCTCTTTAACATCAACAAGCTAGAATTTTTATAGCAACGGATCAACATTAGCAGTGAACTCTAAACCCAGCTGTCCTGAAGCACATGGGACCGATCTGGCAGTGATCTCTCAGTCTGTTTAATTTAAATTTCAACAGCTACTCACTCCTCTGTCCCACTTCACACACTTAAACTGTGCACACCATACTCTGCTTCAGCTCTTGTACACACCTGTCACATATTTTAAGGGCATACTTCCCACACTGTGGTTAATTTTCGCACCCCATCAATTGAGAAATGGGATAAGCTAATCATTTTAAAGGTTTATGAGAGCAGTATAGATAGTGAAGTAGCATTTTTTTGTTTTATATAATAATAAATATTTAAAATGTTTAAAAATCGTTTTAACCTTAATGAGATGACCATCGTCAAGAACACGGTGAGGGCCAATGGCAACTTGAACAGTTGTCACAAAGAGGAAAACATATTTTATTGTTTAACAACCATTGAATTACATGTGTTGTGACTAGGGATGCATCGATACCAATACTTGTATTGGGTACAGATACATCTAAAAAAAATTTATATCTTAAAAAAAAAAAAAAATTCAACATCTAGTGAAAATTATTCAAAAGTCAAAATGTTGATGTTTTAAACCCTCTCTCTATAATCAATAGAAAATCCGAATTTGCTTCACAACTATTAAACTCTACATATAATTGCTCTCCAGGTTTTTGCATTTTTCCATTGGTACAACTTTAATGCAAAGTTATTAAAAAGTAACTTTTCTGTTCAAATTGAACAGCTGTGTAAAGCTATAGTCCACAGTGTGACGTCATCAAAGAGAGGAGGTGGAGATTTTAAAATGTAAATAGCTATACCTCCCACCCCTGCTCCTGCTCCCCATTAGGAAGGAGCTGAAACCTCATACCGTGAATGCGCAGGCCAAGCGGAGTCAAGAGAGAAACAACAGTGCATTGACCCAGCAATTACCCAGTTTTTACAATACAAAAATCCCCAGGTAAGGGTGTTTCTTTAACAAAAACATTAGCCATTTACCTGTTTACTGCTAATCTAATTGAGGAACATCCCACTGCAGTGGCATATCACAGGGGAATGGGGCACATTCTCATTGAGTGGCAGCTGTGTCTTGTGGAAATGCAAGTCTATTGGTCAACGCTCTACGCTAACATAAATGGTTGATTTAGCTGCAGAAACCATGTGAGGGAGTTATGGGAAATGCAAATTCTGAAAGATGACTAATTTATCTCATAGAATAGGGTCAGAGAGTTTGAAACCATGTATCCCAGCTTTAATGCTCCTGCATAGTTGAAATGAATTAAAAAATCTTTAACAATCTAACATGTATAGCAAATCTTTTGGGGTTTTTTTCTCCCAAATATTAAGTTGTAGAACTTATTTACTTTGAATGAACATTTTGGTTAAAAAAAATCTTGTGAAATGAAACACACATATATTCTGAGATCTATAAAAATAGCTAATTACTTATAAACCTTCTTGTAAAGGAGATATGTGGTAATTCTCTTTGTTTTTTTATGTATAGATGTTTCTGTTCTATATCTTTTGTAGATTTTCATTGATTCAGAGACATACTACCTCTGCATCTTTGGTCGGTTTAGAATTTTTTGTTAGGATTTATAAAGTAAAGGCGGACATTTCAATATACAATTCATATCTTTACCTCTTACACAGAGACCAGTATCAGCTCATTCCTGCACTGGGAAACTAAGAGTTCACAAATTAGTCACAAAATCTAAATATATTGTATCTTTGCTGTGGGCCGATAAAAACATCATAGTTTGTACACTTGCAACTAAACTCCAGAAGAGTCTCAAAAGTTACAGTAGATTAGTTTAAAAAAACAACTGGAGAAACACAACTAAACACATTAATCAAATTGGCTGACATTTGTCAAGATTCGGCATTGGATTCTTACTATCAGCCTCTTTAATATCCTTAGTGTTGCATCAATAAAGAAAGCTTTTATGTTTCCTATTTAAACAAGCCCTAACAATGAACAGTTGAAATTAAACATGATGGGCAAGGGTGGAGCATGTCTGAAGGGTCTTCAAAAATATTTCAAAATCACAAGCATACACACTCACTGAGTAAGGACTTAATTACTCCTCTAACAAATTGCTGATGGAGCCAAGAGACAGGGACTACATCAGTTTATGACAGCCCTGATTGCTCCTTCTCTTCATCCAAGCTAAACAGTTTTGCTTGACAAATGCAATAACACATGCAGCAAATCCTTTCGCGTGAGACTTTTAGTGGTGCTTCAGGAAACTGTGTGGGGAAGAAGAAAAAAATCACAGCCAAATCAACACAAAGCGTGAGATCTGCAGACCACTAAATCACTAATGTTATAAAAGATCTGCCCCCTGTGTTTTATAGAGCCCGCCTGCCAGCCAGCTCCCACAGATGAATCCACAGCTGTGCTCTTTTACCCATATGAATTTGTTCACTGGAGTCACAATGCCATCACCCATGAATTATCCTACAGATAGAAATCATTTCAGTGCAGTTTAGCAGAAATGTACCAAATGAAAAACCAAGAAATAAAAGCTCCTTAGCATGAGCAGTCAGTTATTATGTAATCCACAAACCTCTTGGATCATCCTTAGATTTTTTATTATAAAATAGCTTTGCATAGAGTATACAAAGGGTAGTTTCCAAATTTTCTCTGCTAATTACCCTTTTGAACTCAAAGTTGAGGGGTTTTCCAAGAAGGATTTGTAAGAGTGAATTTGCTTCTCATTTTTGATATCCTGTAAATAAAAGCCAACGAACAGCCAGCTCCTCGATGAACAACTACAATTCTTTATCCAAGCAGATCTGTATGCGATACTGCCGGATCATGTTCTGTTGTTTAGATCCAGAACCTGAGAGGAACTTTCCAAGTTTAGAGAATGGTAACATAATATGCAAGCCCTCCCCATGTTTACTCACATACAGTATATCGGGGCAGGCCATCTGTTACATGTTGAAACATCTGTACTGCTGCCAGCACTGTGCAAATGTTGTTAGCCAACGTTGCCGCTGTGGCCGAAATCCCCTAAGCGTGCCACCGTCCAATAAAGACTTTAAATACTTCTCATTTAAAGTTCTCCTTGCCCTTGTAAATAAGTTTACTGTTCTATCCCTTGTGAAAATTGGTGCATTATGTAAAAGAAACTGACATGTGGAGGGCATTTAGGGAGAAAGTGATTTGCTAATAACTCCAAATTAGCGTTAATCCTTTTGCACTTAAAGAGATCTAATCCAATGAAATTCAATCAGTAGGGTCAACAGCTACTAAAGTGTTGAGAACTAGTGTTTGCCCCTTACAGATCTCCTGTTTTTGCTTTTTTTGTCACACATTTTTTAGATAATCAAAACAAATATTATAGACAGAAAGCCTGAGGAGTAAGAAAAATACCGTTTTGAAATTAGTTCATTTATTAAGGGAAAAATGCAGTTAAAACCAACTTGTCCCTTTGTGAAAAAGTAATTCCTTCCTGTTTAATCATGACCCAAATGTGAATAGGAACATTTTCTGGGAAGCTGCTTCAATTTCAGTGGCCAGACTTTACTGATACAATAAACAATCACATAAACAGTACCTTAGTGACACCAAGAAGTGAGTTAAAATATCAATGTACAATACTTCATGTCCCAATCTACAGATGTTTAAAAAACAAATGAGAAACAAGGCCATTGATATTAACCAGTTTGGTAAGAGTTGCAACTCACTTTCTTAGGCTCTGGGACTACGCCAAACAACAGTGAGAGCTATGAGCAGTGGTCAACCTTCCCAGAAATGATCAACCAATATTTCTCTAAGAGCACATTACATGTTTGTGGTTCAACAAAAAGAAGAAGACTGGACAAATTTGAAATCTATGGCAAAAAGCACTGCTAATCAAAAAGAACACAAAAGCCTGAAAGTAAAGTCAAAACAGAAAAATACCTTTGGGTACATTTTTAGTGGACTGCTGAGTCAAAAGTAGGACTTTTAAAAAAGGCATTTAAAAATAAGATTTTACTGACAATCAACCACTGTTGTGGTAGATTCATGACCTGGATGTCTTGCCATAGTCGGTAAAACATTAACTCAGCTCTCTATCTGAAAATTCAGACGGAAATCGTCCACCTATAAGTATAGCCATTTTTAGAAAGACGTTACGGAGACAATTCCACTCAGTCTTTAACCAGAGTTGTCTTTTCAAATACACCACTTTTACTGGAACATTGCCTTTCAGCTGCTTTCAAACAACAAGAAATTTACCGGCGGAGCCTGAAGAATCATCTGGGTGGGGGTTTGGGGCAGGAGGGTGTGTGAATTTAACAGTGCGGTGGGCGTACATCTCATTTCCCCCAACAAAGTAATCTTTGCAAGAGGGCTGACAAATTAGCTGAACTCCTCTCACTGCCCAAGCTGAACAGAAAATAGAAGCAAAACGAAAGGATTGTGAAACAGCCTTTGATTTACAGCTGTCCCTAGCTATACTGCGGTTCACCATTCGCTGCCACGCTGTACCGCTGATTTTTTTATACAGTTTTAAATGCTTTCTTTACAGTGTATTAATGTGCATTATGTTCTGCGTCTTATTTGATTGGAGGAAATTATCAATCTCCTCCGTGTCATGTCTCCTACACTTGCCAAATTTCTTATGCCATATCATAGAAATGAAATACCCGTAACTTTGTTCCTCTCTTGAGAAAAGACCACTGCACCAAGACCTTCATTGGAAAAAGACACACCAGAGCGGCGCTCGGAGAAAGAAACAGCGTCATATTAATACTTTTATGTATCTATGAAGGTTTGAAGTTTTAGAGTATTTAAATTGGTGAGAAATGTGAGTATATGTTAATGTAAGTCTAAGAAAAGTATATAAAGTGTGTGGCGAGGGGTTTTACAGCATTAAAACAAGCTTTATTCAGCTTTGTAAACAAAGTAATTTGAAAACTGCATTTTGTATTTTCTCATCTTTGCTGACATTTTGTTTTATTAATCATCCAAAATATTAAAGTTTGACAAGAAAAGCAAAAACAGAAGAAATCTGTTATTTTGGGATAGTTTTGCATGTTTTATCACTGTGGATTAACTTTTTTCTTTGTCTCTAATAAGGAGAAGAATTTTTCCTGAACCTTTTTATTCAACTTGCGTTGCTTCTTCCAAGGGTTATTTTTTGATGGCATCAGCAGTGAACAAGGCAAAGCGTGTCTAATAAAATGTTAATGGTCACTAAGCTGTGAGAATGTTTGTTAACCTGCTGGAGAGCAATTGGCTGTGTGCAACCATGAAAACATCTCACTTCAGTGGTCTTCAAAAACAAAAAAAACCTCTTTCTCTTGCTTTTCAGATCCCCGCTCCAGCTCAGCAATACGTAATGTTCACCCTTCATCTGTTCAGCTAATGGATTCAGTTTATAGTTTATATGTGCTAATCTCAGGAGATCCTGTAACCTTCTGTGTCAACTGCTTAACCAAGCCCAACCAACATGCTGCGGGACAAAGCTACACCGATGAGAGAGCCCATCTTTAAGAAGTGAGCAATAAATCATTGTATGCTTTTTTTGAAAAACATTTTGCCATTAATTTACTCATATGTCTGTGCAAAGCAACATTTTATTTCATTTGTGATTCAGCTTTTATGAATGTGTCTTTTACCTCTTGGACAAGGCGTCTTGGTCACAAAACATTTTCTCCTTTCTGTCTTTGGAACACAGGTTTGTGAGGGCACATAAGCAGGGGAGGTGTCCACACTGTGAATCTGGGGAAGGGGTAAACGAACCCGGGTTTGTGAGCCCTTCTTAAATCCACATGTCTTGTTCTTCTTCGTGCAGGAAGTCCACTGGCTCCACTCCCCAAATTCACACTCTGAAGCATGATGACCTGGAACAAAAAATAAATATGCATTTATATTCAAGCAACTTAGTGACTGAGTGAAGGGCCCAGAGCTTCAGCATCTCATATTCGCTTCAGTCTTTCTGTGTGCTTTTCACACCTCAGTAGGTTTGACTCAGGATAATGAGCTTAGGGAGTCTGCACATCTGAAAACAATTTGTGATTTGTGGATGGATTTATAGCAAGGGAGCAACAGGTTTAGGTAGTTGCTAAGAAACTGAAAATGTGTTGTCTTTGAGCAAACTCTGCATGTAACAAATTCGGATGAGAGCAGAGCTAACTTAACTGAGTAATACAGTGCCTCTCAAAAGTATTTTTACCTTTGGAACATTTTACAAGTATACCATGTCGTAAGCATAGACTTCAAAGTATTTAACTCGGCTTTTATGTGACAGAACAATGCAAAGTAATGCATAACATTGAAATTGAAACAGAATTATGAGTAATAAACTTGTTTCAATTGTAACAATATGTGCATTTAAATAAAATATTAACCGATTTTTCTTTCCTACGTGACTCCATATTATTTGTGGAAAACTAGAAGATTTGTGGGGGGGTTTCCTGAAGCTTATCTAAACTATTTAGAAGAAAATGGAGCTAGGAGAGATGAAATACTTAAGTGCAACGTTACTTAATACACCGTTTTTTAAGGTTTGCAAAGACGCCAGTCTAGGACTGTTTGACTGTATCCCTGAGAGCAGATATACATTGTCGGGATTGATATTTTTTTAGGGCTACTTTATATAACAGTCTCGTATTGAATATGTTTATATAATCTTTAGTTAGTATTCAGAAAGTAAAAGTCTGTTTTTATTAGCTTGCATGATAGTAAAGAAATGTTTGTCAAGTAAGGTTTATGGGGGAAAGCTTTTAAGTCGTAAAACTCTAGGCTAAGGTTATTGCACGTTGTAAAAGTGGGATGCGGAGATAAGGAACAGAGTAGAGAGTAGACAGTCATAAACAGACCGGATGGTTACAGCGATAACTCAGGAAACCTTGAGAATAAACGTTTGGTGTAATAAAATCTAGGGGGAGGAGAATAGACATGTGACTACGTTATTTGTTCTTCTTTAATAAAAAGGGTACACCCCTGTATATGACAGTTCAGTTCAGATCAACTCAGTTCTGACTGTTCTCCATCTGCAGATGTGTATGAGTGTGAAACAGAAATTCTGTGTCTGTGCATTATTTCACTCTCTGTCTCTCAGCTCTGATTTTATTTTGGAAAACTTCCCGCCGGGGTAAATGTTGGCGCCCCCACACTCTCAGGAAGCGAGTGCCGATCGCATGGGAACGAGGAGCCAACACATGGTGGAGAATGCGTGCTCCGTAATTCGGTCTTAGGTTGTTTCGGAGCTGGGAGAGATTGAGTGTGAGTAAAGTGTGGTATAACTGGTTGATGCGTGTGTTTGTGACATTGCAGTAATTGTGTGTTTTTTCCTTGGAGTTCAACAGAGAATCGGAGAGCGACTGGATTGATCCTTGCTAAATCAGCACCCGGGTGGTTTTGTATCAATCTGGAACAGCGCTAACACCAAATTAATAGGTATTGATTGATCTAACCGTTCTCCGTTTAATGTTGATGGGTTGTTTTTTTGGTTAAGGGCCGACCAAAGTGCGGATCGGGCTCGGGGTGGCCGTCCGGCCCAACCAGGACGCTGGTTTGGGACCTCCTTGGCTGGCAAGCGACTTTAGCGCCAGGCAGGGCCCGGGAGCCCTCTGACTGCTAACGGATTACCTTGGAGAGGCTGCGTTTTCTTCCAAAATGCGCGACTGAGCATCGCAAACGGTGGAAGTGAGGCTTTAGGGTCCAGTTGTTGGTCGGCCCGGTTTGAGGTTAGTGTTTGATAAATGTTGTAAAATTACTGTACTTGTTTTTGGTGTGATTGTGGGTGTGCTTGGACGGAGTGGAGGCTAGGGAAGAAAGCTACTAGGTAGCTTTTTGCACACCGGCCTCATATAAACTCCTCATTTAGGGGAACTAACTGACTGAATCTAAAACCATAATTCCTCTGCGAATTTTAAACGCCTAGTCGATGCCCTCGTTTTCTGTTTGTGCAGATTGCGTAGAAGCTTGGCATTGTAGAGGAATAATGGGAACTATCATTTTCGGTTGGTTAAAGTACCACATATGTAGCTTGCAGCTAACATACAGTGTGTGTGAGTCTCGCCTGGAATAAAGGCGTTCAACCTTGTACACTTACGTAAACACGTCTAAAGCATTGTTTAACACATATATACGACTATTGTTATGGATAACTGGTAGTAAACTCTTTAAAATATATATATAAAATAACTTTATTGTAAAGGAGCGGCACCGTTTTGTTCAGATTGAGCTGGGGTGCTCATGCTTACAGCTACACTCTGGTAGCCTAGCTTCCGACCGGTATTTGTTTGACACGGTTAAACAGCTATTAGAGTTTTTTGGAGACGAAGTGTGGTTCTGCTGGAGGCATTTTGTTTTTGTCTTTGGTTGGTTTACTTATGAGTACAGTTTGTTCGGTTTAACATTGTAGTGCAGAATTAGCCGTCTTTGTCCCGGTTGTTTTTTTTTTTTTCCGTTCCGCGTGGTGACCCGGAAGTTCTATTGTGTTTGACTTGGTCCGCTAACTCGGTCGACTTCTTTTTTGTAAAAACGATCTACGATTGTGTTACAAAGCGAGTTTTTCAGATATTTTTTCGGTTTGTTTTAATGATAAATGAGACTGCTTTTATATTGGGAGAATTCTATTTCTTTGTGTGATTCGTGGAAGTGTCCGTCGCGGGTTTTGCCGCCGGCCGGACTTCATTAAAATTCTTTGTGTTTTAGACAAAACAGCTGATATCTCAGTATATAAGTAAATTAATGAGAAAATAAAAAGTTCGTTATAAACCTTTTTAGATTTCCTTCGTTTCGGCTTTGCATAAATCATTATTAAGGTTAATGTTATGTGACTAAAATAATACATAAACCACTTCACTATAAAGAATAAAAATAAATAGGTTAAATAAAATACTGCCTGTCTTTACTATTAACTGCATTGATATTGGGATAAATTTGGCCTACTAATTGATAGTTTTTCAATTAAAACAAATAATTTACAGAGTTATTACAAATTGCCTACTTCAATTTTAATCCATTTTGGATTTTGTTTTAAACTTTCAATGGCAGCCGAAAATAAATTGCTTCCTGCTCCACAGGAGTGGCGCACGTTAGGTGCCCAATTGTTAATAGGCATTACAAGGCTATATTCTGTTTTGGTTAGTGGGACCAGTACAAAATGTAAGAAGCAGTTCCAGGCCAAGATGACGCCCAGGTGGGCTCGTGGAGATGAGAAGAGACAGTTGTTAAACTTTGTTAAAAGAAAAACAGAACAGGAGACTGATAAATTGTTTTTGGCATACAATAGCAGATTAATGGAGAAAATAGAGCAGCACGAATACAGGTTAAATAAAGTTCAACAACAGATGGATGAGGTCCTTAAGGATCAGGACAGATTAACATCTTTGGTGCGAGGGCAGGCTGCTGACCTTCGGGGGAGTACCAGCCCCACTAAACGTGATGAATGTGCAACAGTTGGACAGGTTAACGACGTACATACGTTGAGAGTTGACCAGGGCGAGGGGGTTTATCAGAATACCAGAACTCATGGGGGCCCTGATTTAATGCTTCCTGTAGTGGGAGCTTCAGATGGTTCAGGAATTCACAAACCATCGGAGAGACACATAACACATTATTTACAAGAAGCTCAAGATTCTGCTGAGGAGGATAAGAAAATGGAGACTGCTTTGCTGAAGCTCCAATTAAAAGAGGCTCAGAATAAATTGAGTGACTTATATCAGTCAATAAAAGTGAATCGGATGGTGGCTAAAACAGCGCCGACTGTTGGATCAGCTACAGTGTTGCCTTCCTTTCCTGTAATGTATGCTGCAGCCGCACCGAATCAGCCATTTGCTGCTCCTTATCAGACATGGCACTCTCGGGGACGGTCACGTGGACGGGCCAGGTTTGGTGATAATAGAGGCATGGGCAGAGGGCAGCCAGGTGCTGACGGTTGTCGGAGGTGTGGCTCAATTGAGCACTGGGTGAAGGACTGTCCACATCCACGAGGGGGCGCTATTCCTCCCGGTCAGCCACCTTCACATTTTGCTCCGAATCAGCATATGGTTCCTCCCTACTATCAAGGAGGACAGGGGGGGCCTCAGTTTTGACAGTGCCCGCAGAGTACCTTGGTGAGCAGGACTGATGGGGATCCAATGCTCACAATGGACATAAATGGACATTCATTGCCATTCTTGGTGGACACTGGTGCTACTTTCAGCACGCTGGACGGAGTTTTACCAGACGTCAATTTTTCTGGGAACACAGTGTCTGTGATGGGCATCTCTGGGGCTCCGATGATTCTCCCTGTCACTCAACCATTGCCTGTTGCGGTGGGAGGTCAAGGACTATCACATCCTTTTGTCATTGCTCAAACCACTCCTGTCAACTTGTTAGGCAGAGATCTGCTTATCAAACTGGGTGCTACTATCCTGTGTACCCCTGATGGACTTATGGTGACTTTTCCGAATGGACATACACATTGCTGTGACACCATGAGTGGTCAATTTTTGCTGAAAGATGACACTTCACAAGTGATTGATATTTTCTGGGCCAGATTGACTACGATGTCTGCAAGTGAATCTTCTGCGGCTGAATTTCTGAGATGCTGGAAGCCGTGGCTGCTTGAACTCCAGCCTTTTGTTCCACCGCCTGACCCAGTACATGTAACCCTCCTATATGAGAGGGGCGATCCTACTTTGTATCAGGAAAAATTTGAAACAGAACTTGAAGGACAAACTTGGTCTGTGGCTTCGGGTCCATGCTTTGTGGGGAAGGAGGGTGTTGCACTGTTTGCTGATCTGACTTCAGAGCAGCATAAATGGTATATGATGGAAGCTGAAGCGCTTCCTCACATATCGCTATTGTTGCATCCAAAACATCAAGCTAAAGATTTGGGGGGAATGGTTAAAAGGGGAGTTGCATTAAAGGATTGGATTCCTACCCAGGTACCTTCAGTCTCTTTTTCTCCTTCTTCTCAGATGTACAAAATAGACACGCAGCTCTCAGACACTACTTTTTTGGAACATTTGCAGCTTTCTAGAAATCATGGCAGAGAAAAAACAGATCATCCTGATGCAGTGGAGGCGTTGAAGGTCGTGCCTGACTCTTTGTGGTCAGATGGTCCCACTGATGTTGGTCTAGTGCATTCAACACCCATCACATTTGAGATGAAACATTCTGATCCAATTTGGCGTCCGCAGTATCCACATAAACCTCAGGCTGAGGAAGGTATTGCAGACACTATTGCAGGGTTACTTGAAGTAGGAGTTTTAGAACCATCAGATTCTCCATGTAACACCCCTATTCTTCCTGTAGAAAAACAAGGTACTGGTAAATACAGAATGGCACATGTGTCCTACACTCAGATGAAACGTAATCTTTGTTTTTGGTGACATCCTTTCCTGCCACATATGATTAAGAGTTTTTTGAGTGAATGTGTGGTGTGTGGTCAATTTAATCCTAAGCCTACTATCAAGCCAGAAATGGGAGCCTTCCAGGACTTGTGCAGGCCTGGCGAGGAGATCGTGATCGATTATACAGATATGGGGACACCTGTTAGGGGTTTCCGATACCTGTTAGTGATTATTGATTCATTGACCCCGTGCTTTTCTGCTTTTCCTGCTAGACGGGAGACTTCTCAAACGGTGGTGAAATCTTTGATTAACCACTGGATTCCGTGCCATGGCTTTCCGACTAAGGTCAGGTCTGACAATGGCACACATTTTAAAAATAAACATCTCCGGCAGGTTGAGGAACAGATGGAAATAACCCACAATTTCGGCACTGTTTATCATCCGCAATCGCAAGGTGTTGTCGAGCGTTCTAATTCTACTTTAAAGTTGAAGCTGGCAAAGATTTCAGCTCAGACGGGGCTTAATTGGCTAGATGCTCTCCCTATTGCTCTGATGGCCATCAGATCATCTGTCTGTAGGACGAAAGGTCTTACTCCTTATGAGATGTTTACAGGCAGGATCTTCCCTGGTCCTTGGGCTGGCAGAGAACCACAGGTTTCGCCACATCCTGATCCAGATCCTCGAGGTGATCATCAGCAGCTGAAGGGCCTGGTGTCCTCCTTCCTTCCGGCTCCCCGTGACGTGCAGGGACCTGCGGCGTCTGCTTCCGAGGCTGGACGAGTTTGGCTGAAGGTGTATAAGAGAAAGTGGCAGGAGCCTCGCTGGTCTGGCCCGTTCCAGGTTGCTGCTCGTACGACTCACGCTGTCCAGCTGCGTGGGAAAGGTTCTACTTGGTTTCACTGGTCCCAGTGTGCTCCGGCCCCTGACCCCCCCTCCTGTCCCTCACCTGCAGCAGCTCTCTGCTGACCTGGAGGAATCTCTCTGCAGTGGGTGGTGTCGGTTCTGACTAGGCAGTATCGACTGCCGAAGCCAGGAAGCAGGGCTTGGCCCACCCAGAAGATTGGTTCCGGTTGCTGTGATCATTCAGTGTGATCTTTATGTGCCAAATTGGGCGAGATAAGCAATTTGGGCTTGCTTTTCTCGAAGAGGGAGTATACAGAAGAGAAAGATCGCAAAACATCTAACACATTACACAGCAGGTTTTGACCACGTCACAATCGGTGAAGGAAGCCAGGAGGCGGGGCCTGTCTGTGTATTTGTGTTTTATTGGGGGAAATGTTCAGTTAATGAAGTAGCTGGCATTTCATTGAGGGCGATCTGAAAAAAATTGGAAGAAATAAAGAGCCCACTCTACTGAATCGTCTCACCACTTGCAGCCGCTTGGTGACGGAGGAATAAACAAGAGTAAAGACTAAAAATATAATAATAAAGACTGAACATTTATTAATCATTTTTCTGTTTTTTACAGGTTGTTTAACCAATTTTTATTCTACAGGTGCAGATTGTTAGACACTGCCTAAGAGGGTGTCAAAGACTTTTTAAGTAGTAAATTTGTAGGATTTTGTCATAATACTCAGTTGTTACGGTTTTATAAAAGTTTTTATTAATACGCTAAAACATTTTAAGGGGTGTTTAAATCATAATTAGGTTGACTTTATTACTAAATCTTGGTTTCAATTATCTTTTTTGATGATATGGTTTTCTGTCAATGTTTTTTAGGTTGTGACAATTGCTAGAGTTTGCCTTGTACTAAAAGAATATTGAATTGGGTTAAAACGATAAAAAATAAATTAATAAAATAAAAATAATTGCTTAAAGGTAAAGATAAAGAAAAAACAGACACCCTTCCTTGGTTAAAATAAACATAGGATCACACCACTAACAGAAAGTATGCATCTTTGGGAAAATAAGAAGGTGCTGTGCACCACAGGTATTTGCATAATGTTATTGGTCAATATTATCTTTTACTGTTGTGGTGAATGGCCCTATAATAGTTCTACAATTCAAACACAGGTTGAAGTTCACTCAATTAGACCGAGAAGAAACTTAATGGCTAAATCAACTCCCTATTCACTGTGTGGCTCTTCCGCCGCACATCGTGGATTTTCTCAATTTTGCATACCAAGAGGACGATCTGCAGTGATTACTATTCCCTTAAATACATTAGTTTATAAGGGAGAACAAGCAAGTAAATATAAAACCTACCCCTTGTGGTACATAACAAATGATCAAAAAGATACTAGTTGGTCAACTTTAATTGCTGATCCCCGTGGATATGACTGGAGAAGGTACACTACTACAGCTTATGCAAAACATATGCGTCCTTTGGTTAAATTGGATAAGGTTGCAGATAAATTACTTCTTACTGTTAATTTAACTAAAAGTGATCTCCTCCCCTTAAAATATCTCGAGAATGGGCAAGGTTGTACTCTCTTTATAATTTGGGTTTATAAAGGGGGAAAAGATGTTCAATTTCCTATTATAATCTGTCAAGATTCTCGTAATGCTTCCACCTCGGTAAGTCAAAATCAGGCCTCAGCAGCAAGAGGTAGTGTAATTAAAGAAGAACCATCTGTGGACGATTACTTTGAAATGATGACAGGTGTGGGTGGCTCCACGAATAATTGGTTGCTTATGGTAGAACAAGCAGGACAAGAAGCGAGGCGGGATTGTGTTGTGTGCATGGGAGCCAGACCTATTCTCAAGGTGGTCCCTGCACCTGTTGAGCTCAACACAACTTGTCTGGTTTCCCTGCTGTCTAGTGTAAATCCAGTAAAAGATTGTAGTAACTGGGAGAAATTATTCCCTATAGCTGATAACAGAGCTACCCCACCTTTCTTTGATAGTAATGTTGCTCCAAATAATTTTACTTGTTTCAAAAATGATAAGCCTGGAAATAAAGTAGTGGGTTCAGTCAACATCACGTATTGCAATTCAATCCAAAACTCTGGCAATGTCAATAATGGTTTCATTAGCAGTATTTGTGTCGACTAGGGTGTTATGTGGATGTTGTTGTATTCCATGTATACGTTCATTATTCATAAAATGCATTGACAAAGCTGTTGGTAATAATATGCAAGGTCAATATCTGTTAATCCCTCACTTGGAGCCTGAAGGAGAAGTACAGAGAAATGGTCAATCTATTTGAAAAAAGATTGAAAGAGGGAATTGTCGTGATTGATATTTTTTTAGGGCTACTTTATATAACAGTCTCGTATTGAATATGTTTATATAATCTTTAGTTAGTATTCAGAAAGTAAAAGTCTGTTTTTATTAGCTTGCATGATAGTAAAGAAATGTTTGTCAAGTATGGTTTATGGGGGAAAGCTTTTAAGTCGTAAAACTCTAGGCTAAGGTTATTGCACGTTGTAAAAGTGGGATGCGGAGATAAGGAACAGAGTAGGGAGTAGACAGTCATAAACAGACCGGATGGTTACAGCGATAACTCAGGAAACCTTGAGAATAAACGTTTGGTGTAATAAAATCTAGGGGGAGGAGAATAGACATGTGACTATGTGCTTTGTTCTTCTTTAATAAAAATGGTACACCCCTGTTCAGTTCAGTTCAGTTCAGATCAACTCAGTTCTGACTGTTCTCCATCTGCAGATGTGTATGAGTGTGAAACAGAAATTCTGTGTCTGTGCATTATTTCACTCTCTGTCTCTCAGCTCTGATTTTATTTTGGAAAACTTCCCGCCGGGGGAAATGTTGGCGCCCCCACACTCTCCGGAAGCGAGTGCCGGTCGCATGGGAACGAGGAGCCAACAACATGTAGCACTTTTCTCTTCCACTACTCTCCAGTTCCATTATTTCCCATTGCTTCAACTTTTAACGTTATTTTGAATTGGCGCTATATAAATAAACAGATACCAGGATATCACTGTGATAGAGCCAAGAAGCCCAAGGCAACAAGGTCCACAGCGAACGACAAGATGACTATTAGTTATATGCCCCACAATTCCTGTTCTGTTTGCAAGTGAGGAAAGAAGAAAGGGACTGTTGAAAGAAAGCAAAAATAAGTCACAATTACTGTAAACTATGCATTTAACACCACCATGGCGATGGCAGCATCATTCCATGGGGATGCTTCTTTTCAGTCGGGACAGGGAGGCTGGATGTGACTGGAGATAGATAGGGCTAAATTCAGGGAAATCGTGAAAGAAGAGCTGTTAGAAGTTGTGTAACCATTGAGGTAGTGATATTCCTTCTTGCAGGACAATGACCTAAGCACATAGCCAAAGGTACAACATAATGTTTTGCTAAAACCACATCCATATATTATGATGACCCAGTCAGTTAGAACCAAAATCTAACTGAGTCTGTTGCATGACTTAAAACTTCCTATTTACAGACTCTCTTCACCTAATCTGACTGAAGTTGAATAATAGAATGGGTAAACCCTCTGTCTAGCTGTGCAAAACTGGAAGAGACACACCTAAAAAGTTTCATAAGTGTTTTTGCAGCAAAATGTTCTACAGAGTATTGATCAAGTAGATTGGTTAGAAAAGCATTGCACACTTTTCAGATATTTCACATAAAAATCCAGTTAAAATACTTGTGGTTGTAACGTGTCATATGTGAACAAGTTTAAATAGCACGACTAGTTTTACAATGTCAAAAAGGTTGGTGGCATTTGAAGGCTTTTGACTGTTAGTATTTGAGGCATTAAAAAGGAAATTAGAGCATGCCACTATTGTTTTAGAGATTGACACAAAAAATACATAAAGGAAGAAAATCGTTAAGGATTCTGCAAATGTTCTTTTCCCATGTTTCATCCAAGTAACATCAAGTGACAAGCACAGTTTAAATATTTGCATCAAAGCTGTTTTTGAACTGTGAGGTAAAATATATAAGTTTACTAACCTTCACAATCCATGGTGTTGTTGGCAGTGTGCTTGCCTGGAGGGCAGCTGACATAACATCGGCCACTGTGTGAATACAAGCCCTCCTTACATTTTGTGCAAAAGTTGCGACTGAAACATGCTTCACAATTTTCTATTTTACATGCTGAAAAACATACAGACAAAGAGAGGGGATTACAAAACATTAAACTTCAGGATGTTTTCAGTTCCAAATATTGATATAAAGATTCTCATTGAAATATTCAGTTTACATATGTAAAGCTCTTGAAACACAACGCCAAAAGACTTTATTTTCTCAAAGAGATATTAGTAATTGTGAAATGAACTTCCGTCATAGTAAGCCTTGTAGTAAGACATCCAAGAGAGGGCTGTTTGTTTTTTGTTGTTATTTTTTTAGGGGGGGGGGGGGGGGGGTATTAAGTCTTAATTAAAGATGCCAGAATTTCTAACAGTTGATTTGTCAATATCTAAAACTTAAAACACATTCCGACATTAGGGTGACCAAGAGTATCTTAAATCTGACCTTTTACACACTTTTTACTCTGTTGTCTAAGTGTTATAAAAAGGTTCTTGCTGGACTTGTATAGTTAACTAAAAAACCTCTTGGGTGGTCTATAAAATATATATTATGTTATTTCTTAATATTTTGGATTGCCATATACATTTTTTGACCAACATACATTAGTAAATATAAAAGGGATATAAAATGATAATTTCATTTAATTATCCAATCCAGTCAGACCTAGCAATTGCACAGTAATATTGCTCCACATCACTAAATGATGAATTAACTGTAAATCAAATTGTTTTTTGTTTTTTTTTCAGTTTCGCCCTCCACTCTCAGGCCTGACTAGCGCCTGACCTGTAAACTAGAAATATATTAAATAGAACCTGACTGACAACATGGAGTAGACCAAAAAATCTCAAAAAGTAACATGGTGTTTGTGATTCAATAACAAGAAAAAGCCTACACAGTGACATCCATGGGGGATTTCTTAGGAAAAAAACAAAAACAAGACAAACACCTGTCTCACACTTGCTTAAAGTCCACTTGATGTTCTGTGGACAAAAGCAGAACTTTGTGAGAGGTATAGATTCCATTATAGACTCACGTCTACTTGGGTTAAGGAGGAAAATTATGTAATGGACACAACTAAGATCACCTCTGATTGGCACAAAACATACAAAATTAAGATTCATAGGGTCCAAGTCGGGACCTAAATCCAATGGAGATGCTTTACATCCTCCAGTATGGTTGAATTTATGCAAAAATGAGTGAGACAAAATTCATCAGCAGCGATGTAAAAGCAGTTAATCATTGGTGGTGTGTTATTCCCTTGATTGATACCTTATTTTTGAAAAAATATGTAAAAAATCTTCTCATTGCTTCTTTAACGGTGCATTCAGACCAGCCCTTTTAGTTCAAAAATTATCTCTACTCCCCCTAAATAGTTAGGTCTTGTGAGTAAAACAAAAAACAAGACCACCACACAAATGTCAATTCTGCCTCGTTCTGTGCTCATGCTGAGCCCATTGCTGCAATTAACTTGTCTGGAACATTTGCAAAAGACAGCAGAGCATTCCTAAAACTTCTAAAATCTGATGCCACTCCTGACACTGTTTGTGTACATTAAACTGGAAGGGAAATGTTCCCACTGCAAGAAAAAGCACTGCTTGGTGGTGCTGCTTCCTAGTGCAGACAACAGACGAGGAGGTAAACAAGTTGCTCAACAGGCTCCATTGGTTTGAAAAAGTGCAGCGGGAATGCAAATCACACCAGCTAAAAGAGAACAACAATGTTGAAACTTTGGTCCCTAATCAAACTAAGTCTACAGAACTATCAGCTGTGAAAAAGACCAAATGTATTGGCTAGAATAACTTCATCAATAGAAGATATTTCCTCTTTTATATATTTAAGTAATTTATACATTTTACACTGAAATCAAAATAATATATAAGCAATACATCAAATAGACAATAAGTAAAATCAGATTTTATGAAGGACTTCCTAAAGTTCTATTATGTACAAAAATGTATTCAAAGTAATATTATTCAAATTAGTATATCTTACTAAAACAAAGATGATGATGAAAACAAATGTGTTTTTCTAAGACAGGCTAAACCTTCTGCAGCTGGTGTGATGCCAAGACAAAAATGATTTAACACTTAATCCCTCAGTGAGATCTTAAGACAATTCCCTTTTGCTTCCAGTTACTATTTTAAGCCTTGACAGCTAAATTAGCCATAAACAATGTTTGTAGCATGATAATTTAAGACAAATGTTACTAATGATACATTTTTAGATGACATGTAAAAAGCCAGATGATTGTATAATAATCTTAGTTTACCACTAAGTACCTCTGAAAAGAATGTGAAGGGAAAATTCTGCCATTTTAGCGACAAAAATGAAACAAAACAGCAGAAAGTTGTTCTATGCAGTTTTATCTACAACTTTTGACTGCGAAGTACTATGACATTCATTTGATTTATTCATCAGATATACTGTAATCTAACTTGATGTGTAAAGTACACTTTATCATATGCATATGGAACAAAACAAACAACATAAAAATAGCTTAAAATAGTATTTCCATCCATCCATCCATCTTCTTAACCGCTTATCCAATTCAGGGTCACGGGGCAGCTGGAGCCTATCCCAGCAATTATCAGGCGTTAGGCAGGGTACACTCTGAACAGGATGCCAGTCTGTTGCAGTAAAATAGTATTTATGTCATTCTTTTATGATTTAACATGTATAATTAGGGAACCAAATACCCTTTTAAGTTTTAGTCATAATCCAAAACAGCCACTGTATATAAATGTATACGATTCAAAACCTGCATTGCTAAAGTAAAAACACAACAAACACCCTGGCCTGACATAAACCCTGCAGACCAGTGCCAGCTGAAAAACAAACTCTAAAAGTGTTTTTTATTGGGATTTTTTTGTCCAATGCTTATTTCTACCCACACATTTGTGAAAATAAACATCAGACAAAGCTCCTGGCACTCTTCCCCATAAGGGAAGAAAGAAAGGAAGTTTATTAAGAAAGGAGATTGCAGCTGTCCTTTTAACCATCCTGTAAATAAGCCAAATCTGCTTATTATAAAGAGGACCATTTAAATCTTTATATTCTGGCATTATAGCAAATTAATGGTTTGAATTTGTATTTTGCCAGTATTTTCAACAGGATAAGGAGCAACAGAGAAGCAATTTCACAATCAAGTGTTTACGCATATTCCTAGAGTCTTGCCTTTGTGAGAAATGCATCATCACATAACATATTACTCAGACACAAATATTTACCACCACAAGTGTAACCAATATTGACAAAATGCAGTGCCACCCACACAATCCACATATGTGTCTTAGAAATTTAGATGTTTAACCTGTTTTATTTGATTAGATCTTTGAGCACATTACTTTATTTCCACCCCTTGTAAAAAAGGGGAAAAACCTTAATGTAAAGTGCTACTCCATAAGAGCAATGACTAAAAAATTGAAACTACTTGAAATACGACTAAGGCTAGATGAGGCCCCAAGTTTGCTCCCAAAAACAGTGAGAAAGACAGTAAAGATGTTGGCGGAAGAAAAAAACCCCAACATGTTCACTTTTGAATGTTAGGAAAGTTCAGCAAAGTGGGGTTTGTTGTAGTCACTCAGTCTATAAAATAACCATCATAAACTATCTACATCCCAAATGGTTGTTTGGGAGCCAGGGCAGAGAAAAGCCTTATACATCACACACATAAATGTGAGGAGTCTACCAAACTTTAACCCAATCATTTTGTAAGAGAAGACTAAGACTAATGTTTTCTGCAACAAAAACTCTATGTATTAGAGTAGGTGAAAAAACACTTTATTCCAGTAAAGGATCTGAAATACTGGGGGGGGGGGGGCTCCTTCCAAAATAAAAATAAAAACTGGAAGAGGGTTCAAGTTTATCTTGCCACAATGCATATTACAGATGATGATGAAAAAGAGAAAGATAAATTATTGTTAAGAAAACTGTTACAAATAGTGGCATCTTATGGTAGGAACAAATGTGTATAATTTCTTTGTACATATCTTTACTAGAGATGATGATGAACACGAAAACAAAGAAATAGAGAAAGTACGTATTTATCTTCTGTCTGCCTCAACCATTTAATATACATGATTATAATTTCAGTTAAAATGTCTGCACATGCAACAACAGTTAGAACTAAAACAGCAATAGCACATAATATTTGTTTAGACAACTAAATACCCACATAAGCAGGATATGATGAGTCAAATGTAAGCACACATCTTCCACAGGTCTGATTTGGAAATTGTTGAGAAATTAGTTTGATGAATCCTTCATCACTTTGCAAGATTGTATTTGAATGTCAACAAATTTACCATGCCCACTCATATCCTGTTTAGATTCGTCTGGCTCTTTTTGGATGATCTTACATTATTTATTTTTATTTTTTCATATTTTTGAGTGTTCAAAGTAAAACTCACGTGTGCATCGGTTGTCGCCTTCTGGGTTCCTCATGCCGTAGTATCCCACAGGACAGGAGGGGAGGCACACTCCTATCTGACGCATATCATAACGCTCCAGGAAGATGAATAGCTTAGGATTGCATTTAATGCAGCCATTGGACTCAGAGCATCGGTCACAGCCTTTGGGGCAGGATGGTGGACCCTCAGTACTAACTGTGGAAACATGAGGATAAACAAAGAGGAAGGAACAGGCATAATGAGCTTGCAGAAAGTAACAGTGTGTACCGAGTTTAAGTTTTAAGATGGAACAAAAATATGGGATTTGTCAAATGTCATATTTTATATTAAGTATAAAGTTTTAATATGGAAAAAGAAAATGTGATTTGTCAAAACCTAGATTATTATACATGGTACACACCGTTATTTCTGTAAGATCATACCTGTTGGGTGTATGAGATCAGCTTCTGTGTTTTTGTTTAATCTCCACCAATTGTTATAATAATACAAGCACTCAAACAGTCCAGGGTTAAAGATACAATAACAGTACAGCGATGTAGTGAAGTATGGATTTCCTCTTAAGCATTCCATAAATTACAAATCTTGAAAAGGCAAACTGAATAAAATAAATATATCCTTAGGTCCAAGGCTTCACAAGATGAGCAATAATCAAGCTTATTATGCATAGGCTCTGCAGCATTTTAGTTGCCAGGAGCTCAACCTTGAACTGAACTTTGATGACCCAAAAATAATTATGAATAATGAAGCTCAAATAAACAGAGTTTAAAGTGGAATAGAATAGAATAGAGCAATCCTTTATTGTCACACAAGGGGAAATTTGTAACAGCAGCAAAGTTGCAAGAAATACAAACACTGATTAAGATTCAGAAGTGGAAAGGTAAAAAAAAACGAATTTAAGAGTTAAGAATAATATGTATGTTATGCACAAAATGCAAAGTAATGTGCAGTCTTTAAAAATTTAAAATAAAGATATAGTGACATACCCAGATTAGAACATCCAACAGAGGAGGATTCTTTTTAAATATTTAAATTATTGAAATAATTTAGAAATGTGTATGAGTGTGCAGGCTTATTTGTGAATTATAAAATGTCAACATATAATTTCCAAAGTGAAAATTATGTGAAATGTGAAAATTACAGCATGGATAAAGATATTTAAGTTTATTGGGACTAGTTTTGGTTGGTAGGTCTAACAGGTAGGAAAGATCTTCAAAAACAGTCCTTCATGCAAATAGGATGCAGCAGTCTGTCACTGAAGGAGCTCGGCAGCTCAGGAACATCTTCAGGTATGGGGTGGGAGACTCTGTCCAACAGTAATGGTATTTTGGGCAGAGTCTTTCTGTCTCCCACCACTTGAAATCAACACCTGCACTGCACACATCCAGGAAATACCCTAAAAAAGACCTGTCCTTCTTGATGAGCTTATTCAACCTCTTCCTTTCAGCTGTAGATAAACTAACATACAACACCATCAAAGATGGCTAATCAAAGTGTTCAGGCACAGACCTGTAACTGGCAGGACCAGAGGCTGAAAAGGTTGGATGGACAGATCTGGAGTGATCAGACGCAGGGAGGTTGGGCAGTAAGCATGCTTGGCAGGCATGGGGAGGCTGGAAGCTATGAACGGGCGGACAAGATGACAGATGGCTTATGAGGTCAGTGAAGGCTCCTTAAATATGGAAGTTGGACCAATGAGAGAGAAGGTTGTAAGAGTGGCAGGAGCTCAAGATTTCCTGAGAGTTAGTTGAACTTTTGTGTTGCTTGCGTTTGCTATGTTGCCGCCTGAAATGCAAGAAACGCTTGAAAAGTTGACGGAGCCAACGCACACAACACACCGCAGAGACTGACGCTGCTGTTTGGGGTGGTGTGAACGCAGCATAAGAGTCCACTCTCTCAATGTCCACTCCCTGGATGTTCACCAGTTTCAGTGTGATGGGTCTGCATCTTCTGAAGTCTACCACCAACTCCTTGGTTTTCCCAGCATTGATCAGAAGGTGGTTCTGCTGGCACCAGTCCACAAAGTCCAGAGTCCATTGTCTGTACTCTGAGTCAACCTCCCCAGTGATTAGGCCGGTAATAGCAGAGTCATCGGACAACTTCTGAAGGAGACAGCATGGGGAATTGATGGAGAAATGTAGAGGGTGAAGAGAACAGGTGCCAGCATTTTTCCCTGTGGGACCCCCGTACTGCAGACTAGCCCGTCAGAGGCACAGCCCTGTGTCCTCATATACTGTGGGGGTCCCATAGGTCAGTCCCGTATCCATCACAACACATGCTGGTCCACTCCTGACAGCTCCAGCTCTTCTTCCCTTGCCTAATTTTCCATTTAAGATTTTCTCAACACCTCTCAGCTCCTCCTTGTCTTCAGATCGAAACTCTTTCTCCATATCCTTGAGGAGAGACTTTTCAGGGTTAATCCAGGGCTTGTTGTTGGAAAAACAATGTACTTTTATTATGGGTACATAATGCAGTCCATGATGCTGTGTATTCGCTCTCCCAAAAAGGCTATAGAGGTTGTCCCATGCAGTAGAACTGAAACAGTCCCTCAGAGCCACATAAGTCTCCTCAGACCACTACATGTGGCATGTAGTGGTCTGAGGAGACTTATGTGGGAAATAGTGGCACTTTTTCACACTCCTTGGACCCGGCATCCTATATAATGACACGGCTAATTTATAGATTTTATTGGCTAAAGGCCTCTGGGGGGCAATATAGCAGGAAGGACAAAAGTAAGACGTGGGGAAAGATGCCCCCGAAGAAGATACTATTTTTCATGCACACGCCCTCACCATGGAATATACACGAAGAAATGCATATACTGCAACTTTTTAATTAAAAGTAATCAAGTTGGTCAAGAAGGAAATAGAGTTACTGCAGATAAGCTTGACATCAATAAATCAAAGGCGAGACGTTGGAGGAGGCAGCAGGAAGAACTGAGTCAGTCAGTATGTTTATATGCACATCTAAATCAAGCTTTTTGGAGTAATCGGACTTAGGTCTTGCCCCCTGTAGAGAGCCACTTTACATGTTAGTCAGAAAATCAAATTATTAAATGAAGTATGTTCGACTCCCTGTCAATAGATGGTGACATGCACCCCATGTGTTAGCGTAATGGCGGTTAGCTTCCAGCGTCATTCAGACAGTAAACTAAGGCTGGTGGGAGTGAAGCAGACGGAGTTAAAGTATGATATTCACAGTCACAACACATCGACTCTTCCTAAGTCCAAACATGCACTGATTGGCTGCTTATGTTTGTCTTAGACGCCACATGCCTCTTATAACACTACTGTTGTTATTGCTGGATCACATTTCCGGCTCTCCTAACTCCTCAAGGGGATGCACGAGTGCGTGTGGGCGCATGGGTGGCTGGTTATAGAGTGGTCCGATTTGAATCGCATTATCCAGGTAGAATAGCCGAGTTTCTAAATCTCTAGTGTGTTTTGACTCCAGTCGGACTAAGGTGTATACATGCATTTTAAAAGTCTTATTTCATTTGGACTAAGGCAATAATTAGAATTTTTCTTGCTGCATGTAAACGTACTGACTGTGAAAGGACGACAACAGCTTTCAGACGACATAAAGACACAGAAGAAGATGACTTCAGCTGCCTTAGTGCACAAGAGCCAAATGAAGATCGCGACCAAAGACCTTTTTGGTAGGCTAGAGTATGTTTTATTTTCTAACGGTTTATATTATAGGTCCAAGGTATAGCTTTTTTGAGATATTTTGGTTTCCTGGAAAAACTTGCAATATATCCTGTAGCTTCTGCATTTCTGAGCCAACCTTGAATGTTTAAGTAGACGTATACCAGTTGGTATCAGTTTATATCGGTATTAAGGTTTAGACTAGTTCGGTATATACGAATATTGGTAAAAAAGCTGATAAGTTTCAACTTTTACTTAATGCTTATATCAAGACTGAATTAATTAAAAGATGTTCCTGTGGAACCCCCACCACCTATCTACAGATGCGACTCACTTTACTTTCTTTCTTCATCCCTTGGTCATGCAGCAAATCGCTTAATCCTAAACAAAAACTGAATAAAAGGTACACAGAAGCAGTAAACTAAATCATTTCTAGGAAATGTGTGTCATAGTGCACATCCTTGCAAGCAGTGTTCTTGGGGGGGAAAAACAACAGTCATCTGAGTTGATTTATTGTGCTGTTTTCTATCAGCTGAACGTGCACTCGAACAGCAATCAATCTGCTGCTCTGCCTCGTAGAGATAAAGACAGACCCCGTTAAAAGGTTTCTTCCAGGAACAGATTTCTCAATGTCTGAAGAATGGTAAGCAGCAGTGATTAGAAGCAGTTGTAGTTAGTCTCTGTTACAAATTGCATCGTAGGTAAAAACTGTTTCAAAGGAGAAGTCTATTATCGAATTACTGAAGCCAGATATTTACATGCATTGTATGAAAATACACATATATTTTTTCTTTGTGTCTAATATGAAATCAAACTTACCTCTTCTTGTTTTAAGTCAGTTTAGGTTAACAAAATTAGATTTCTGTACCTATAAGCCATTTGTTAAATCACTGATTACTTAATTTCTTACTAACCTAATTACTTAAAGTGTATTTGAATAGAATTTGTAGTTACATCAATGATGATGTAACAGCTTTGTAGGGCTTTTGAATTATTTGATTCACACTATCCTATGGAGGCTTTGGATGTGTTTGAAGACAACACCCAAAACGTGATTTCTCTTTGTGTGACATCATAAAAAAAAATAGATTGACCAAGACAATAAGAAAGAAAATTATGGACCTCTACAAGTGTGGTTCATTTTTGGAATACAATTTTCAGATGCCTGAAGGAGCAAGATTCATTAGATCAATACGTTACTGCACTGTAGAAAAAATGTTAAACAGATAGGAAAAAATTCTCATAGCTACAATTACACAAAGATAGAGATTTTGTTGAATTATAGTCAGGTGTTTAACCAGTTGTACCAAACAGGTGCTCATGATCATCAATGTCACACGTAGGTTGAAACACATTAACTGAAACAACAACAGCTGTATTGGAAGCTTAAAACTCGGTGAAGAACAAACAAACTGTGGTACAAAGGTGAGGTTGAGGAAGATAGCTTCAAGTCATGGCAAGATTGAGCACAGCAACAAGACACAAGGTAGTTATACTGTGTAAGCAAGTTATCTCCCAAAAAAAGATTTCAAACCACCTGGGTTTTTTAAGATGTACTGTTCAAGCTGTTTTGAAGATGCACAAAGAAATGGGCAACGTTGAAGATTGTAGATGCAGTGATCGGCCAAGGAAATTTAGTGTAGCAATAAAAAATGTCCAGCAATACCATCAGCTGAGTACTGGCAGAAACCAGTGGGACCCTGGTATACCCATCTATTATCTGGAGAAGTATGGCCAGAAGTAGTCTTCATGAAAGACTACCGCCGACGTGAAAATAAGGCCAAGCAATTCCTTGTTCCTTGAATGTGTAGGGCTGCATTTCTGCAAATGGAGTAAGAGATTTGGTCAGGATTAATGGTGTTCTCAATAGTGAGAAAAAAGGGGAGATACGTATACATCATACAATATCATCAGGGAAGTGTATGATTAGTCCCAAACTTATCCTGCAGCAGGACAAAACACCCATACATACAGCCAGAGTCATTAAGAACAATCATCAGCATAAAGAAGAACAAGAAATTCTTGAAGTGATGTCATGGTCCCCTCGGAGCCGTTATCTCAACATCATCAAGTGTTTCTGGGATTACATGAAGAGACAAAAGAATGTGAGGAAGATAACATCCACAGAAGACCAGGGGTTAGTTCTCCAGGATGTTTGGAAGAGCCTACCAGGAGAGTTCCTTCAAAAACTGTTTGCAAGTTTACCTAGAAGAATTGATGTTGTTGATGCTGTTTTGAAGGCAAAGAGTGGTCACATCAAATATAAATGTGTGTATAAATGGCATGATAAAAGCAAGACACCTAAAATACTCCCATCTATCCGGTAAGAGTCATTTTTCACTTAAAAGAAGTCCAGTACCAACATGGTCTGAAAGTCACTCTGAGAAAAAGAAGTCTCTACCCTGAAAGCAACATAAAATGCCAGATTATAGTGTACAATTACACTCAAGAAAAAACTGGACACATCTCCTGAGAAAAATGGGTAACCTTCAAAGCCTGAGAACAATATCATATGTTCAGTATCAGGTGGCAACCACATCTTTGATGCAGCTCACAAAATAGATTGTGAAAATGATGTTGATATTTAAGCAATATCTCAATGTCTGAGGTTTGGGATAAATTTGTCTCTGCCAAATGGACAATGAGTCAAAATCAGTGTGATAATATTGAGTCATCATAAAGGGAAGCTGTGTATTCAATCAAAGTGACCTACAAATCGGAGTCAGTTACACAAGCGATTTCAGGATGATTGAACCAAAATTCCAGCAAGCTATTATAAGAAGGCTTTTGAAGAATGTGACACGAAAAGATTGTATCCTTCAACTTGACCTGTCATAAAGTGTTGATAAGGTAACTTCTGAAATTGAACAAGGTTAAAAACCAATCTCTTCCTAACAAGTTTTGTCCAATGAAAAGTTAGAGAGGGGGAAAAATTATATAAATTGGATATAAAGTAAATATTATTTCAACTGTAGCTAAGATGTGAGAAGGGGCGTTTTAAACGGTTTTGAAGAGTTATTTCTAAGGCAAAGGAATGCAAACATATTTTTTTTCTGTTTTAACCAGTTTAAAGCTTGAATTCAGCTTGGGCAAAAAACTGTTAGTAGCATCATAATCAACTGCTGTTTTCATACTGGAGGGTAAGATGGACCGAGGCTGAATCTGATCACTTTGAAGATATAGTATCTTTAAAGAAGAAGAGTGAATTACAAACATCTCCCATATTTTGAAAGGGAAACCTTCAACTGACTGAGAAACTCTGGAGGGAACCTCCTGTGTATTATTAGTTGCTCCATATCTTCTGTTTTCATCACGCTGCCACAAGATTAATTCGGACTCTCCCTCCCTCCCACTTTGCGTGCTTATATTAGCACCACATCTGTTACTGGGGCCAGTCTTGGTATTATATGTATTCTGGCTTTGAGGAGTTGGGGTGAGCTTGGCATCCGCTGAAAGCTCCTTGTGTGTAAAGGAAGAATTATTTCAAAGCTGACAGAAACACCAGCACAGAAAGATATGCTGCAAGTTGATCTTGCAGCCCTGTCTTTGTAGTTCCGTGAGGTCAGAAAATGCTTACAATAATATTGGCCGCCTGAGTCAAGAGAGAGCTTAGAGATACTCAGGTACTCAGTCTGTTATGTGCCCACACAGCCAGACACAAAATGAGCAATGGCTTTGAGAGGGAATCCATCAAAAAAAACTTCTATAAACAACTTTAATACCCATAAAAGTTTTACATAAACTGAGCAATCCATAATCTTAAAAGAGCAAGAAAGATGAGCCATTCAGGGGGAAACTCTGAACCTAACATAACCCGCCTTGGAAAAACAAATAAGGGCGAAGGGAAAATAAACAAAATGTTATCTTTACTTTGCTTGTAAAATGTTTATAAGATGTCCAACGCAACGAGTCAGACCACAGAAATGAAAAGCACTGTTACAGTGGAAGGAGACGGAAACAAATAAAACAAACCAAAAAGTGACAACTTACCCCGTCTCTGTCTTCTCGCCTTGGAGAGCTTGAGAACATCGCTGTGACCCATGGAGCTGAGAATGATCATTGCCAGCGCCACCAGTCCCAGCTGCATAGTCCCTGCTGCCTTCCAGGCTGTGCAAGGTCCCCCCCTTGCAACCAGATGGATCAGGTAAGGGGGGGGGGGTTCCCCCTTCCTCTGTGGGGCAGGTGGATCCCTCCGGTGCAGGTACTGATGAACCCTCTTCTCAACACGCAGATCTGCTCCTCTCCCTCTCTCTGCCTCTCTCTCCCTCTGTCTCTCTCTGTATCGTTCACTCTACTGGCTGATATATCCACAAGTCTGAGATGTAGAGTGTGACGCTGGAATTACACGTCTAGACAAGTCCAAGGCAAAACAAGTCATCATGTCAGAGGTGACGTAAACAGACAGAGGCGATGGGAAGAGAGAAGGGTTGGAGCAGCGGGATGAAGAAGAGGCGTGTTGAAGTGCTTATGGGTCAACCCATGAAGTTTATGAGCAGCTTGAAATCGAGCTTAAAGCCTTCTGTTGCAGCCAGATTTGCTATCATTTGAACACATGTGTCGCTTTAGAAATGGAGGCAAATAATGGTGTGCAAGCTGGCAAAAGATGACTGCAGGTATTTCGTCCTGTGTGGTTGCACATTTGTTTGATCCAGTGCCTAATGAGCAAAAAAAAAAGAAAGAAAGAAAATAAAAAAAGAGCAGAAAAAATAAGTTTAGCATGGATTTCACATGGAATAAAAGAATACAAAGAATAAAAACATATTTTTGGTTTAAAAAACTATTTTTCTACTTTATGATATTTATATAATAAGACATAAAATATTTAAATGTGGAGCCTTTTAAAGTGACTTGCAAAGGTATTTATACCCCTTGAACCTTTTCACGTTTTGTCATGTAAAAATAAACGTCAATATATATCATTGTTTTGTTTATTTGATAGATGAAGTCAAAGTAATTGAATTTTGTAGGTTGGAAAGAAATTTAAGTCAGTATTGATTTTTCTTCAACAAGACTTCCCTAGTTTAGCAAAACATCATGTAGGGGAAACAGCAAACAATTTTTTCTTCAAAGTTTATGCTAACTTCCTGACAATAATATGTTAACTTTGCAATGCACCACCACACATGCACATTCTGTAAATACTGTTATATAGTTACATTTTCTATCTATCTATATATCTATCTATCTATCTATCCATCCATCCATCCATCCATCCATCCATCCATCCATCCATCCATCCATCCATCTATCTATCTATCTATCTATCTGTCTGTCTGTCTATACATGTTGTCCTACTCAGTCGTACATTCTAATCTGAGTATGGCACTTTTTAAAACGGCACAAAACTCTGATTTTTATAGATGTACATATTGATCTTAGTTCTTAAATTCTGTTTTTATAATTGTGTTAAGCTAAGCTTCTACTAACTTGACACGTTGCTGATGTTATAACTGATTTTCCAAAAAATTCCTCAGATTTTCTATTATATAAAGAAAATGGTGCTGTGGTTAGACAACCAGCAAAATACTTTATGTAGCATAAAACTAAACCTCCTGATCACACAATCCTCAGAGAGACACATGGTATCTTCATGCAGCAGGGAGAGGTTTTCTCAGCACGGACAGGGAAGCTATTCAGACTTGATGATATGATGGATAAAGCTAAATAGAGTGCAGGCCTTGAAGAAAACCTGATGGAGGTTTTAAAGATTTCAGTCTTGGGCTGAGTTTCATTGTTTAAACACATACATCTAAAGTTACAGTAAAGTGGTTCAGATCAAAGTATACTCATGAGTGAAAATCTAAATCGAACTCAAGGTATAAGAAAGAATTGATCATTTATGTGAACAGATGCTTTTCATCCAATCTGCTCAAGTGTTGAACTTTGAAAAGAATAGTCAAAAAATGCAGAGTGAATAGTAATCTATAACACAGTTTTCGTATTTTAATTTCGAAAATCTTTAAAAACCCAGTGCCGTTTTCCCTCGACATAAGAACTGAGACCAATTTTGTTCTGGTCTATCGAATAAAATCCCAGGTTAAAGTTTGGCATGACAAAATAAATAAACAGTTAAATGGTTATAAATGCTTTTTCCAATCCTTAACTTGGAATATAGATTACAAAACCTTCTTGTACCAGAGAGAGTTACCAGCAGGACCAGCTAAAGTTAATTCATTAGCACAATTTTTCTTTTTAAACAACAAAGAGATCTCGTTTAAGTAAAAAACTGAATTCTTTTCAGATATGTATTGGCTATTTATTGGACATATGTAAGTTTTGCCTAAAATCTTAAACAGAAACATTCAAGAAGTAGTTGCAGCTGGCCAGAAAATATCTTTAATCTTCACTCTTAAAACCCATAAATGTTTTTGCAAGGCTAAGAGAGGCAAGAGATACAGTGTTTTGCAAAAGTATTGATACATTTCGAACTTTTCCACATTTAAGTCACACAAAACCAAACTTCATTATATTCTATCTGTATTTTATGTGAGACACCAAAATACTGGATAATTATGAAGTAGAGGGAAAATACTATTTTCTGATATTCTAGATTTTTTTAATAATGCATTCGTATTCAGTAATCTAAGTATAAATAAAAAGTATAAAGTATAGATAAATATAAATCAAATCATAAAGATCAAGGGACATGGCAATCAGGCAAAAAATGAATTTATTTGGAAGTTTACAGTAAATCAGAACAACATCCCAAGAATTGAACATATCACTTATTGCTGTTCAATCAATCAAACGATAATTAGAGGGTATATAACACTACCTGCAAACATATCAAAACATCCCTATGCATCTTAACTCACAGCTGCAAATAGGACAGCATGAATTAAAGCAGCAACCAAGAGGCCCATGGTAACTCTAGAGGAGATGCAGAAATGCTTCACTCAGATTTGAGAATTTAGGGGGAACTCCAGAAATCTGGCTTTTATGAAAATTTGGTTAAAAAAGAGCTAATGATGAAAGAAACCCCTAAAATTTCATCTAGAGTTTGTCAAACACAGTGCCTGAGACACAAGAAACATACAATAAGGTGCTCCCAATATTTTCACTAAGTATTGTGTGTGGATCCTCATATTCTATGATAGGCTATAGATACGAGAGTGTTACTATCTTCTGTGATCTAAATGTCAGCAAATGAGCACAAATGAGCCAATATTTATATCCAGTCTTTAAAAATCTAAATATTTTCCCTCAGTTTTGCAAAAGAAAAAGGGTTTATATAATTTTCATCTGACTCAGTTAACTAGTGACACTAAATCCTAAACAGATACAACAAAGATGTGCAATTTGGCACTTAACTACATCCGTGGTGGTGTGATGCTTACTAATAATCTTTGAAATGACTGACTAAATGAAGTGATCCATCATGCAAGAGGGAAACCAAATCCCACAAATGCTTTGGGTTCATGACACCTTAAGATGCACTTGGCACTGGATCAATAACTCGGTCTTGTTTATGTTCCGGAAATTCAACGTCATCCCTAGGAGACACAACACGAACCTGAGAAACTCAAAAGGCTTTCGTCATATTTGGTTCTGAGATCTTTTTTAAGATAGTGTCATGTGGCGCCTGTATTTACAGCTCCTGTGTGAAGAGGACACACAGAACATGTTCATATCTAAGCAATGGGCGGTCCTCCCTCACAGCTCAATAAAGAAAAATAGGACCATATTTGGCTGCTGAGCTTCTTGTGGCTCTGAATCACACTGAGGACAATACCATTTGGTGCGTCTAAACATTCCAGCAGGCAACATTACATTACAAGTTCAAGTATAAATCAATGGGGACAACATATTTTCAGATTTCTACACATTCCTACGAGCAGCTTGAGCCAAAATCTCATGAGAATAAGCAAAGAAGGTTCTTTTTTTCCTCTAAAAGGGGACATTTAGAAGTCTTATTACTTTATTTGCTTATTTTACTTCATTATATATATATATATATATATATATAGATATATATATATTTTTTTTTAAGTTTAGAAAATAGAATAATTCTAAGTTATTCTATATTCTAAGTTAAATTCTATTTTTCTTTTCCAGTAAACATATTGTGAACAGCTGTACTTTTCCTAAATGTCACTTTGATTCTAGAGCAAATTTTGATTCAAATAACTGGAAGCTCCATCTGCAGTGGGATGAGTCAGAGTCAACTTTCCCAACACTCACTCAAACTGCAGGCTAAAAATTATTTCGTAAAACACAGATATTAGTCAGAATGCCAATTGCGAATCCTTTCTGAGTACAACAATCAGGAGTATATATTGATAATTTACAATAACAAGCTTTATTTTAATGTTTTGTCACAAACAGTTCTTTCCTAACCCAAGTGTGGTTTTCTGTAAGCTGTTAAAAGTTTGCTCCATCTTTGCCTCTCATCCATTAAACTCTGTCTTACCTCTCCAAACAGAGCCCAGTCAGCTCATTAAAAAATCAGGAGATTAAATTGCCTCCTTTGTAAACCCTAAGTTTGATGTATCAATTATTCAGATGCTGAAAAGGAGCTGCCATTCTGGGAATTTATTGAACCCTGAGATGCCACTACTCTGAGTGCAGGGTTGCAAATGTCTGTGCATGAACTTTACACCTGTAACTGAACCTACTGGCACATGCTTAAACTATGTGTGTGTTGGGGGGATACATGTGGGGTAATTTATATTCTGTAAAGCACTTTGAACTGCACTTTTTGTATGAAAAGCGCTTTATAAATAAAGATCGGGTGAACAAATATTTTACTATTCAAATGATGTGTGTCAGATTACTTCTGCAGCCCAATATTATGAAAGAAGATTCATATGAAACAAAAGAAGACAAAAAAGACAAAAGAATATAAAAGTTTAAGATGTAAGAAAAGGATGAAAAAAAAAAAAAATCTAATTTAATTTATTTATTAATTCTGATAAGTTATGTTTAAAAATGCACTTGTTTTCTGCAAAAGTTTGGCTAACTTAAAAATAACAATGGCTTTTTTTTTGACAAAGTAACCTGTGAAACCTAAGATTTTTCCTAATTCTTTATTGCATTTAGATATTTATAAAATTCAAATAATTAAAGTCAGCCCACTTCATTTGCGCAGTGTGGACAGCAATTTTGTTGCACTAGGAGTATAGGAGCCGCAATTCTGCTTGTAATGAGTGATCATATTTAAAACAACTATGATAACTTATGAGACCACGGAGCCAAGTGAAAGAATCCCTACCATGTTCCCATGTGTCAAACAACCACATAACTCAGGCGTGCAGAGCTTCGGCAAGCTTTGGGTTTATTCTGCACAGCTCAGATCATCGCAGGTCAGTTTTCCCTACCAGAGCTTGCACAACATGCCAGAATACAGTAAATTGCATTAGACAGATCTTTGAGTGCATAATAAAAAACATACATTTCCACTTGTCCCAAATTAAGTTTTTTCGCTGAACGAACATTGGAGAAAGTTGCTAAGAAAACGCTGGAAGTTATGTTACTTTATACCACGATACTGCATGTGCAAGTACACAAAGAGTAAAAATGTAATCAGTATAATATTAATTTTGAATTTATGACATAAACATAACCAGAATTATGAGTAAGTCATCTCGCCCAATTGTGCCACTAAAGAAAAAGACAAAAAAATTAGAAAGGAAGCTTAACACAAACATATTGCAAATAAAAATAGCTTGGATAAAATCTTTAATTGCCTTTTTTAACTCCACAATGGTACTACTACTGTTACTACTACTACTACTACTACTACTACCAATAATAATAATAATAATAATAATAATAATAATAATAATAATAATAATAATAATAATAATCCTGTAATTTGGTTTGCCTATTTTACTTTTATTTTACTTTAAATTATATCCTTAAATATATTAAGCAACATAAACCCCATAGACTCACCTGTTTATGTAGCGTCTAATTGAAGCGGATCCCTCTTCTAAGATAAAATCCTTCTCTTGGCTTCTTTGGTCTCAAAAGTATTAGGTTTTACCAGAACATTTTAAAAATTTATAGTAAAACCGGAGGCACACGATGACAAAATGTGAAATCTATAAAGTTTTTAAAGTCAAACGTAAAAAAGCACATAAAGCAATACAGGCTCTAACAGTCTGTTTAAAAAGGTCAGCCTGACTTCTGTTCCTCTCTGTCAGTCGCGGCGCGCTGCTTTGCTAGGGCTCTCCTGCGAGGTGCGCTTTTTAAACGCGCTTTGGGGCTCCAACTGCGTCCAACTCCAGCGAGTGGTTCCAAAGCTGTAGTATTAACATATAAACTGCCGTCCCTGCCAGAGGGCACTGCAAGACCCGCCCCCTACATTCTCACAAACGAGAGGATAAGAAACCTGCGGTGGACCTGTGCGTATGGACATGCAGTTAAATTCCAAAGAAGCATCTGCTCTCCTTCATCTTAGAATTAGTTTTTTCTAAACTCTGACAGAAACCTACAATAAAACGTTACGATATGATGCAATCGATTACCACAACATGTGCGCATATAGTTAGAAACTGTTTGACCAGTTTCTCTTACATTTTAAATTATGTTTGTTTTCATTCATTTATTTTCAATTAACTGATTTCAGGTACACTTAACAATAAAGAATAGGGGGGGAAGTAACAACTGAGTCGCCTTTTTACACGATCTGTGCCTCAGCTAATTTTGCTTAGTGCCTTAGCTTACTTTTAACATGTTGGATTCTCTATAACTTTTAGATTATTCTGCACCTTACATATTTTTCCAGGTAGGCTACCTTCTACAAGCAACAAATTGTTGAAAAATATAATCTAAAGACACTGATGCGACTGAGTGGGGATGAAAATTGCAGGATGGAGGCAGAGAAAAAAACCCAACAAAGAATGGGAAGGAAAGACAAAAACAGAAATAATGTTTGATATAGCTCTCAAATGGCTTCGCTTGTTCTTGAAAGGAACACAGACAACGTCAGTTTTTCTATCAATAAATCAAACACATCAATGACTCTGTCCAAGAAAGAGACACTGCTAAACAAAAAATCTCTGGGCCAGGTGTAGCTTCTATGGAAACATAAGAACTGAAAGCAAAATAACTCCCTTTATATTAATGAGAGAAAATAAAATCTGAAAAGCAGATTTTCATCCTTGTGATAAAAAAACATACTATTTTGTCATTTTTTAATCGAAAGTCAGCATTACCTTAAGTCTGATTGTCAATTTTCACAAAATACAGATAAAAGACAGGAGAGCAGTTTCTATTGCCTTGATCTCTTACAGGGGTCCATAAGTTACAATTTTTGGAAACTTACCACAGCAATATTGGGTTCATATATTTTCAACAAGATAGGCTACTAGATTAGCGCATCAAGTTATTCTTCTGAAGGATTTACTATGGGAATGAGTATAAAGTGTTTTCTCTCTGTTTTTTCCCCCATTGATGAATTTAAAAGCAGACATAATCCCATCTTTATGACGTCCAGTGATGCACTCAAATTCCTATGACGTAAGGAGGAGACAGGGATTTAAACAAACTCATTCATTTTTTTAAACACTTGTCTAATACACACATTCAGGCTGAGGTGTCGAATATTTGTGGAATTTGCTCTCTCCAAATGCTCTGGGGGATCAGCAAGGGTGAAAGAAGTATTCCGACTGTGTTTCGTTTTGAATGTGAGTGACAATAAACTCTCCTTAAACATCCTGTTATCATTTATTCTACAGTCCTTTTTAAATCATTCTGACTTCTCATTATGTCATGAACACCTTCACTGACTGCCAAGAGACGGTCCAAGGGAGCCCTAAAACAGAGCCAGACAGTCATTTTGTATCAGCTGTAAAATGCTTATGCATGCAAATATTGCAAAGTCAACTTTATTAAGGTCATTATTCCTGTCACGGTCTAAAAGCCAAGGGTAGTTACGGACCATGTACCTTCTGGGTAGACTGCAGAGCAGTCAGTTTCAAGAGAGTCAAGGGGTTTAAATGATGACTAATGATAGGTTTATGACCACTATACTATGACTGCACAGAACAGGGAGAACATTGGAAAATATTATAAATATGGTGGTTACATCAATCAAATATAAACAAACATAGTTTTATTATCCCAAACATTGTGAAGCAGAGGAAGATTATTTTAAAAACCAATCATATTTATGGAACTGAGTGGCTTAAAATACACATAAGACAATTTTGAAAAGAAAAAAATTTATTTGGGCTGTATTTGCTTGCAGGATCCAAATCTCAGATTGTTTCTAATTCAACCAGCAAAACAATCAGAGGTTATAGATCTGTTGTTACTTGTTGTACTTGAAGCCTTTATTTGGAACGGCTTACATCAGGGTTATTTTTTTTGTTTTTGTTTTTATTTTTTTTGTTTTTGTTTTTTCTTTTGTTTGTTTAATTATTTTGTTTTGTGAGTAAGAAACTGAGATGCACCAAACTTGTAGATGCAAAAGAGAAAAAATTTCTGAGGTAACAGTCAAAGTAGTAAAAGCGTACCATGGATGCTTTGTCTCTCAGTGATATTCCACTTCACAGCTCAGGTTAATTGGTGTGATCATGATATATAATTGTTTTTTTCATAGTGTCAAACAGTGAAAAAGAGGAAGCAGGTGTGCAGTATAAATGTACTTGCATTGATCATCAATAATCTTTCTTGTTCGGCTTTTTTACAAGCAATGACAATATTCTGTTGTGCATAAAATAAGTGTAGGACTGAGGTTTTTTTGTTCCAGATAATTTTCACATATTAAAGCCGGTAAACACCAACTTGTGCATGAAGTGGTGGTGAGCGTACAATTTGTTGTTCAGTGAACACCGATGCCATTGCACACATATTTATTTATTTTTATTCATAAGGCTAAATCATGAAGGCCCTAAGCAAACAGATGCTTCCCAGCACTGTAAATGCAATGAGACATTTACAATGGCACTCAGATGTTTACCTACACTCATTATAGCCTCCTGAGACATGGCCGATTCATTTGTGTACTTTGAAGTGAAGATTTCTTCCATATCTATCTTCTCTTACTATTTTGAATCATTCTATTAAGCCCTACAGTACTTTTTAGAGGACCTCATTGGCTTACCAGTGATGTGCCCTCTGATAGGCCTTTTTGCTGGGAAGTCCCCTTTTTTCCTAAATCATAATAGCTGGCGTACCAACAAGCACATTTTTGGAAATATGAGAGACCAGTCAAAAAACCTTGATCTTTTGCTATTTTTACCATGATAATTATAAATACTATTGTTAATAAACATGTCAATAAAAAAATTTTGACTTTTGAAAACAGTTTAATGATTTATCTTTTCAAATAACAGTGCTTTTATGAATGTCCATTGTGGAGGACATCAAGACGGTTTTAGTGAATTGAATGATTTTATTGTTATAAGAGAAATGCATGAAGCAGAAAGGATTCTATGCGAGGTAGTTGAGGTAGGTTCAGATGTGTAACTTTCAGACTCAGAGCCAGAGAGGAAACAGGAAAGTCACTCGTGCTTTGTAAGAAAGATAAAGCTCAAGGAGAATATTGTTTTTGGATCAAACTCAATATATTCTTGTGTTATTGCCATCAGCTGCTGTTCATTTTTTGTTTTAAATTCAGTTGTAATTAGACGTGATTCGTCCTGTTGTCCTCTACAGTGGACATACTGTAAAATAAGAATGAAAAACATATATTTAAAAAAAATTAAATGCTGAGGTGGTTTATTGGCCTTAATGCAAAGGAAATCACAAATAAAGAAAATTTAAATAACTTTTTTTCTTTGTATATAGTTACTTTATTTATTCATTCCCAAACCTGTTTTGATGTGTATTTGCGCCATAAGAATATGTTTTTTTCAAACTTTCGAGCTGTTGATTTTAAATTTAAGATGAAAAAAATGGACTTTGTCCTCCTTTTCTGATATAGCTATCACTGTAAACCAGACATTTGCCTTCAAACCACCCCCTCTATGCTTTAAAGTTGACTTATGCCTTGTTTCAACTAAGGAGTATGGCAACAGGTTGATGCTGTTTTATCGTGGCATACTCAGGAGAGCGTTTCCACTACCAGTGGATTCTGACTGGGCAGGCGCAGATTAAACCCAAATGCCTGATGTTGCAACAAACGTGACGCACTGTTTTTAATTTGGCACTGGCAGCAACATTCTTTTTTTTTTGTACCCCCAATCGATGCACCATGTGGTGCGGTGCCAGTAGCTCCGCCCTAACCGTACAGCACCATTGTCCTGTAATACATAGACAAACAATCAACAAAATAATTAATAAAATAGCAAATAAGCAGACAGTAAAAAAACAAAATTAGTGCCTCAACCAAACAAGTTTGTTTGATCAAATGTGTTTGAGCTGTGATTTCAACAGAAGAAGAGAATCAATATTTCTGATGACAGAAAAAAGTGAATTCCAGAGCTGAGGAGGAGTGCGACTGAAAGCTCGGCTCTCCATGTCGACAAGACGGGCAAAAGGAACAACAAGATGAGTGGCTGACAAAGATCTGAGTGAATGGGAAGGAGTGGCAACCTGAAGCTGGTCACACACATAAGGAGGTCCAAGGCTACTTAAAAGTGAGAATTAGAATTTTAAATCAAGGATTCCATTGGCAACCAGAGAAGCTGCTGAAGAACTGGTGTAATGTGTTCTCTTCAGGTAGTCGAGTTCTATTGGAGTTGGATTTTATGAAGGGATATGTTGGTGAGACCAAAAAGAAGAGAGTTGCAACAAACGATCCGGGAGGTGCTAAGGCTATGAACGAGGATGGCACCAACAAAGGAGGTAAGGAAAGGACAAAGTTGCTTAATCTTATGTAATTGGAATTATGCAGACTAGGTGATATAATTCATATGAGACTGAAATGAGAGACGACTATCAAGTATGACACAGAGACTCTTTATCTGAGGGAAGGATTAACGAATAAGTGCTGATGTTGATGGAGAAACTGAGCTTGCCTCAGAAATGGTTCAGTATGGTTCTGTTGTGTAGGCCACAAACAAAGTTGATGCAAAACCTGCTTCGCTGGGGACAATGACACTGGTGCTCTAATGATTGATTCCTCAATTGTACTTAAACATCTTAACTAATTTCCTTTCATTCTACAGTGAAAATGTGCTTCAGACGGTTTAAACTTGAACAAACCAAAATTTTTGAAGAGGACATCGATACAAAACAAAATCTAACAAAAATCCGAATAACATCTCTTAAATACTTGACAAGCAGAAGAAAAGCTTCTATAATTAAAATTTTTGAAATATTCAAAATATTTATTTGAAATATTTTTTCTGCTGTTTCTATCTTATTCTTAAAACCAGAGAGGTTTGGTGAGAGTATTCTTATTTTGACTTCTCACTCCCTTCCAAGAAACTGGAACTTAATTTTGACCTGCTTTTGATCGTATGACTGCAGTTTTGAAACCCAGGTTTTTACAGTCAAATGTTACTACCATGGTAAAGTCATAACGTCCTTGGAAGAGACCCAGAAAAACACATTTTTATCACTCTCTGCCTGAAACATTGTGATCTCATTGCATCATTTCCAAACTTTACAGAAAGCTGCTGCTTGGTTTTATTTGGTATAAAACAGTCTGAACACAAACCCTTATATTTCCAGCAGGCCTGTCCATTTCACAGTTTAATTCAAGTTTAATTCAAGTTTTCCTTAAATATTTAACCTTGGAGAACCCAAGAACCATTGTCTTATTTGGAAAACTATAAACTATGCATTAAATGACTTCTATAAGTTCACTGAACATCAAATTATCCACTATTTCAACTTCAACCTTTTATTCCCTAATATAGGATTAGGGTCAAATTTGACCCATTGGGTTTTATGCATATCATTTCAAAGAATCACAATAACAAACTCTGTCAATGTAAACTATATATATAAATAATCAGTCAACAACAAATCTACATTAAACAATGTTTAATCCTTTTTTACTTCTTCACTGGCCAGTTCATTGTCTACAAAGTGAATGACAGAGAGTAGCTGGCTGAACCGGTTGCGACTCATTACATCTGCCACAGGCCCATAACGAACTTCACTTTCCCAGTACTGACGTACTCCAGACAATTCAACTATCCCATGTTGAGATACATTACAAAAACTTGTTCTATCTCCTTTACTGAAGTGTCTACACATTTCCCATACGTTTGAACACTGTGTTGATAGGTATGCTCAACAATATTTTCCAACATATCAAGGGAAATGAAGCATTAAAAGTAAACCATTGTCTGTCATGGCATCCTGGTATGACTCAACCTGTTCACCTACAAAAGTTCAAATCAGCCAACTCAAAGCCTTTCTTTCGCCATGTATGCGTTTTTGTGGGACAATTTGGCTCGATCTGTGTGCTAGCAGTCTCGGCAAATGGCACATCTTCATCACTGGACGAGCGACTGGACGAGTCACTGTCTTGGGCAGAAAATTCACCACTATGACTTCTTTGCAGATGAAACAATTCATCAGAATCTCCATCGCTGTCCAATTCAGGGCCAAAGTCACTATCATCAGCTTCAAGTTGCTCTAATACTTGTTTTACAGCGAACTTTCTGTGTTGCTTTCTCTGCCCTGAAAACGGAGCAGCCATACTCCCTGAAAAGATAAAGGGAATTTACTTTATTAGTCTCTGACCCTGTACTACACAGGTAACTTAGTAAAATGTATTATACAAATAAATTTATTTCAAGGCTTAAGTCAAGTACAGAACTGTAACTATTCTGATTCTACAAAGTCACTCAATGAACCAAAGGGTTATTTTTGACCCGACATTTTTTAACCCATACACCCAGAGTGTCATTTTTAGCTCAGAGTCACTAATTTGTACACAAAGAATATAAAACTTACTTCCAGGCATTCTGCAAGTTGATACAAAGTAGATTAACAAAAAATACACAATTTAACCAACCACTGGTTTGCTGGAGATGATTTTGTTTGGAGAGGTTTCCAGCTCAACACAACAGCATGTGGTCAGCCATCTTCTCACTACCACTCTGGTTCATTTCAGTTTGATATAAATCCACTAGATGTCTCTATGCAGGGGTCAGAATTGGAACTCTGGGCTTTAGAAGTTAAATTTGAAAATTGTTTTATGTTTGTTCATTTTGAGTAGGAGCAAATAACAACGGCCAAATTTGACCCCATGGGTTCTCCAGGGTTAAAAAAAAAGTTTCTTATAGAGATGCACAGATACAGAAACTGGTATTGAGTATCAGGGCAGATACTGTTCTAATTCAACATCATTTGTTTAAACAAGCAGAGAAGAACATTTCAGTATCATATCAGTTTTAAAAAGCATATTCTTACACAAAGCATATTCTTACAGTTTCATTTAAAGGTTCTGATATCCAAATTAAACCATAAAATTGAGACATTTAAAGCAGCTATCCAAATTCTTTGGCACAGTTTTACCCCCTGCTTTACATTCCATGTCAACATATCTGATGGTATTTGAAAATCTCTGATTGATGGTCATTTTTATTTCTTTGAGTTCAAATAAGAGTAATGTATTAAGAGCTAAAGATTATGTATCATAATACACATCTACTTATAATGAGACTCTTTAAATTGCGCTGACAGTCAGGAAACACTGAACTGAGCAGACACAGATGACAACGACGATGGAAAACTCATGCAATAATAAACAAACCAGCAAAAACATAAGAACACAGAGGGGTATAAATACACAGGGAAGGTAATCAGGGAGACGATCAATGAAACTCAGACCAGCTGTGGACAATCAAGGCTGCAGGGACAGATGTCCCACTGTAACAGTTTGTTCAGTTTAACTGTGATTCATATTTGTTAGCTTAAGCTACACTGCAGAAAGATGTCATGATCCTAGGGTGGTTTTCTGTCTCACTGTGTATGGGGGGTTCTTGTCTGCCTACTTTTTACCTATTTATCTTCATCAGTGCATTAAATCACTGCTCAAAAGCACCAGCTGTCATGACTGTGTTAACCTCTGCTTAGCAGTTGCTACTTGCCTAATGTTTATTTGGGCCTTGTGTTTTTGTACCTCAGCCTGTTTAAGAATAAATATCCTTGTGAATCAGCCCTTCACTGCAATAGTGGATAGAAATACGGTCATGATAGTTTTCCCCTTGGATTTTTTTTAAATAAGAAAAGTGGCTGTCAAATTGCAGGTACCCCTGGTTTTCTGACCTTGTGCCTCCCTCTGTTGACAATGGGCAGTGCTTTGACTTTTAAAACATTTCACATTACATAGAATAGAACAGAACATAGACAAAGGAAGCTCTATAAATATTATTTTTCATCATAAATCATGTTTCCTGCCTTGTGTTCTCTTGTCTTTAACTCACCCCAGATTATATCTGAGATTATATTTGAGGTTTATTTGCATGCAAAATCAATAGATTCTTATTTGTTATATATATTTAAAGATATAGCTATATAGCTTACTCATTATGCACCACTTTAAAATAGAAATACCAGAAACAGAATCTTGTGTTGATGGTTGAAGAGAATAGAGACTGAAACCTTGTATAGTTTATGCCAACATATCTGCATTCTTTCCATCCATTCTAGTATTTATCTAAGATGCTTTAGCGTTTATTGGAAAGTCATAGATGAAATTAATTAATGTCCTCATGCCATTTTTGGATTTGGATTTTTGGAGCCTTCATCATTTATTTGGAGACAAAGTGTTTACACAATTCATCTTTAAAATTATTACCTTCTCTGTCACATTTCTAAACCATGTAAATAGCTATATTTAACATTTCTGAAGTGCAAGTTTTGTGTATCTTTACAGCTGTTGTTTAAAAAAATGTTTGAAATGTGCAACTTCAGTCTTAACGGTAGTGTTACATCTGTAACAAAGGTATGTTTACTGAACAATGGGACATTTCATTTTTGAACCTGCAATACATCTATAGCCATCTGAGTTAACATAAACATTATGCGCGCAGCTATTTATCAAGTCAATTTCTTTAACATCAACAGTATGATTGAGAATACCTAAATAAAAGCCATCCTGTCAAGTGGACAGAAGATAGATGTGTACCTCAAATGTTATTGGAAGCTTTTTTCTTTGAAACCATTCCCACTCCTTGAAAATAAAGATTGATCATACTTGAAACAATGTGCCAGGAGATTTAGCCGCTGCCAACATGTGTTTGCCATATTGGTCCTCAAATAAGCAGCCCTAAAGACGAAAAGAAAATCACCTTACATCTGAGCACGAAAGCCATGTGGCTGCTCTGAAAGGATGTCAATAACTTCCAGAAATTGACAGAAATTACTTGCAGCATTTTTTTAACCGGTAACATTATGTCAATTTGTCTAAAATAGATTCATCCCCATCTTTAAATGTAAAGTAATAATATGAAAAAAGTCAGATAGAAAATCATTTGCAGTGCTTTCCAAATAACATCCTTCAAATGTCGTAATACACTGATCAAAGAAATAATTGGAATGCGTAACCAACACAATGTAGCTCCTAGTCAATCACACTTCTTAGAAATCAAACTGTCCACTTAAGAAGTAACAATGATTGACATTCAATTTCACTTGCTGCTGTGCAAATATAATAGACAACAGATGGGAATTATAGGCAACTAGCAAGACACCTCCAGTAAGGAAGTTGTTCTGTAGGTGGTGACTACAGACCACTTCACAGTTCCTATGCTTTCTGGCTGATATTTTGGTCACTGTCGAATGCTGATGGTGCTTTCACTCCAGTGGTAACGGAGTCTACAACCCACACAAGTGACTCAGGTAGTTCTGCTCATCCAGGATGGAACATCAATGCAAGCTGTGGTAAGAAGGTTTGCTGTGTCTGTAAGCATAGTGTCCTGAGTATGAAGGCGCTACAAGGAGACAAAGCTTCAGGGAATGTGGAGGATGTTGTAGGAGGGTAACAACCCAGCAGCAGGACCACTACCTCCACTTTTGTGCAAGAAGGAACAAGAGGAGCACTAATAGAGTCCTGCAAAATGACCCCAAGCAGGCCACAAATGTGCATGTGTCTGCTCAAATGGTCAGACACCTGACAGTGGAATGAGGGTCTGTCGCCACAAGTGGGGATTGTGCTTACAATCTAACACCGTGCAGGATGTTTGGTATTTGCCAGAGAATACCAAGATAGGAAAAATAGCCACTAGCACCCCGTGCTCTTTACAGATGAAAGCAGGTTCACACTGACTACATGTGACAGATGTAACAGAGTCTGGAGTCACCATGGAGAATGTTCCGCTGCCTGCAACATCCTCCAGCATGACCGGTTTGGCAGTGGGTCAGTAATTGAGTGGGGTGGCATTGCTCGCCAGAGGTAGCCTGACTGCTGTTGGTTTCCTCCTAAGGCAAGAAAGTGCTAGACCTCATGTGGCTGGAGTGTGTCAGCAGTTCCTGCAAGATGAAGGCATTGATGCTTTTACAAAACTGCAAACCTCCTAAGGAAGTTGGATAGTAAATGAAAAGACTGATTGATCGAAATCTTGGAAGAAAACACAGGCCAGCGAGAGTGTGAGACAAATGACTTGTCTGCAACAGATGTCTGAGGGATCCAGATGTGAAGAAAGACTTCGTCAGAACACTGACTCACCTTCTTCGGATCAAGTTTTTTTTTAATGATTATAGATGACCAGTTAGCTAATTGGCTGTCTATCTATGAAGAAACAATACACGATATCATTTGAATATTGCATATGAAAAATTTTAAGATTTTGTTTTAAGATTACCAAGATGTTGGCTTACTTTGAGCCTGTGCTGCTGTGTCTCGTGACTAGTCATGCAAAAACTCAATAATCAAATCTTTTTCTGATCAATAAACACCCTACAACAAATCTCCATGTGGATGCTGTTACTGAGTACAAAACACTCAAAGTCAGCTATCTTCCGGATTAGTGATGTGCTTGATGTAAGGTCAGTTTAGTCAGAGGAAACAGAAATTTAATAAATAAATAAATATAATTTTCAGCAGATAGCAGAAAGGCTGAGTAGAGAACAAAACACTTGCTGTGTTTTTTCATTTCTGTTTGCTTTCAACATCCTTTAGGAAGCTGAATTTAAAAATATTGGCAGCGTTTTAGCAGTTCTTGTGAAAATTTTGTCTAATGTAATATTAGAAGGTAAAAAACCAGGTTGTCTTTTGTGATGGAAATATTTCAAAGTAATGTGAATAAATTGATTAGTTAAATGTTAGTAAATTTCTATAGGTAATATGTAATGTAGAGATCATCAAAATGTTTAAACACGTCTGTGAGGAGCAGATTGAGGAACCCTCTGACCTCATTCCTATCACTCTACAGTGTGAAGTGTTTTTAACCTTGGGGGACTAATCCTTAACATGGCATGTGATGAACTAAGGAGGATAATATTGGATTACTTTAAACTATCAGCTTTTAGGAATAGGAGGGTGAGGAAGAGTTTGAAAATGGCCCAGTCTGATGATTCTGGATGATCTCCGTTTTAAATATCAGAAAATGCCTAACAGACTGCAGCCTCATCCTTGTTAGAGTAAGAAGATATTGTTCCTCCACGACACTTTATGTAAGTATCTTTTTACTCTAGCAAGAATGAGGCTGTAATCGTGGAGGAAATACATCTAAAAAAATAGCTGCTTGTTGTTATCTTTAACATCTGTTATAGTTGATACAGACCATCTCGGTCATTTAGTCCTTGGGTAAGATACTTCACCCGTTGCCTACTGGTGGTGGTCAGAGGACAGCCTCGACTCTGCTAGTGCGCCCCAGGGCAGCTGTGGCTACAACGTAGCTTGCCATCACCAGTGTGTAAATGTGTGTCTGAATGCGTGAATGACTGAATGTAGTGTAAAGTGATTTGGGGTCTATAGGGTCAAAGTAAAGCGCTATACAAATACAGGCCATTTAGCATAAAAGTCTAATATTCACCTGTTTTTTTCAATAAATTCCCTGTCATCCTTAGCCCACTTGTATGCCTTGTGAGCTGTTTTATGTGGAAAAAATGCTCTCTCTCTCTCCTGTTTCAGGAGGTTGTAGTTTGTCACACACACATCTGCACACAGTGCAAACGTCTAATTTCTGATTGGCTAATGGCAATGCATCTCTTACACTGGCTTCAGTCGAGTAATTAACTTAATTTACTTTGCTAGCTATGTTGTAATACACATTCTAATAGTTTTTTTACTTAGCTTGTCTTTCTGTGGTTAAAAAAAAAATGCTATGCTGAGGTGCTATGTCCACAAATAAACCAAGCCTGACCCTGTTCTGCCATTTTGTGGAGTTGCTAGCAGTTAACTTATATTAGCCATTGCAAGCCAAGGTAGGCAAGACCATAACTGCAAATGTTTTTGTTTTTTTTAAGAGCAGGCTAAGGCTAATCTTTTAGCCCAGCTGTTAACTGATTATTATTGTCTCTTTAATTGCTCTGCATGTTTTACTTGGTGGGAATATGGTTTATGTTGGGTCAATTGAGTCTGAAAAGCACTTCAGGTTAGCATTTTTGTATGAAAAGTTCTGTACAAACAATGATTGATTGATAGATTGATCGATTGATTGATTGATTGAAAATATTGAAATGTGTGAAATTATTCACATGCAGTATGCATATGCAGCTAAGAGTGACCAATCATATTTCATGAAGAACATGTATTACACTGTTTCTTAGTGAATGAGATCTTTAAAGAAGCAGCTTAAACAACTAATTGCTGTTTACATCTGTATTTAGCCAGTGGTTAAATGAGTCAGTCTAACCTGTTGTTTTTTGCCAGATTTCAAAATAGTATTTGCATGATGTGTGTCACTGTCTTTCTGCGTGTCAGCTTTGAAAAATTTTGACTTTATGAGTACAAAATAAAATGTCTGGGATCAGTTTTAAACAAAAACACAAAGTGAGTAAAAGTAAAAAATGGTTTTGTAATGTGCACCGAGCAGTTTAATAGAGTTCAATACATTGTCTTTAACAATAAATTTAGATAATCATTTAAAAAAATGTAACAGAAAAACAAACAACTGAACTTGGAAGAACACTGAAGCAGAACTAGTATCAGTTTTCAGTTATTCATTTGTCAAAGTAGTTTTTACATCAATCCAGTGAAATTACAGTAGGCACAAATAACACATTTATATACTACTGAAGGACAAAAACATGCACAAAATTAGGGATGTTTTGATCAAGATTTTTTTTTCCACAATACTGATCTGAGTCAGTTGATATTAGGCATCTACCGTAGTGTTGGCAAATTAAATTGTATTAATAATTATTACTCGTAAGTGTTGTGTAAAAACACATTAAATTGTAATAATATAGAACATTAGCCCTTAAGTCATCTGTGTTATGATAATGATGAATATTAATCACCAGTGGTTATGGTGTTTTAATGCAGAGTTGTTTGCTTATGTAGGCTAACTCCACCATGTTGGTTCCGTTTTGATACAGCTTGTTAATTATTTGGTGCTGGTCCAGTTAATTGTGTGATAACAAAGCTACAGAATAAGTTCACCAGCTTTTTAAAAAATTTTGTTTGATTAGATCATATATTTTTACTACTAGTGTTTCAAGGCAAGGCAAGGCAAGGCAATTTTATTTATACAGCACACTTCCAACACGAAGGCAATTCAAGGTGCTTTACATGATTCAGTGGTAATGAAACCAAAAAAAGGAAATTAAATCAGATCATTACTAAAGAAATGCATTTAGTAACTGAAGCATGAAAAATAGAAATTCATGTGGGAGTATGAGATTTACAAACATATCATCTGGATATCATTTGGATATAAATTAAAATAAAACCAGATTTAAAAGAATAGAACACAACATTAGAGACATATGAAACATTCCAGCTATTATTAATCACTTACTCAAAGGAAGCACTGAACAGATTGGTGTTTAGCCTTGATTCCAGTTTTAGTCCGTGATGCAGACAACCTGTCTACTTTTAAGACTAGGCTTTAAACTGTCCTTTTTGATCAAGCTTATAGTTGGAATGGCTTAGGCTATCCTGAGGTACCTTTGTGGTTATGCTCCAGGAAATGATGTCACATGATTCTAGAATACACCTGGAATGCCATGGCAGGAAAAAAAATAAGCTTCAGTTGCTATCCGGCTATTCAACTATTTTTGTGAAAACAGTTGACTCATGTTGTGCCCCTAAGTGCACAAGCCACCGAGGTCAAGTTAAAGAAAGGGCCTTTTTTCACATTGCAAAAGATCCAGCTCGGAGGAAAATATGGATTTCTGCTTGGAGTGCGATGAAGAAAACCATGTTAGAACCCATCTCTCCATGAATTTTGTTTGTGTAGTGACCATTTCATTTCAGGTAACTTCACCCAAACACATAATTTAAAGTTAACTTTTACTTTTGTATTTCTAAAGATTGTAATCAAAATGTGGTGACAGCTTTAATGACAATGGCTCATGAATGCTGAAAAATTATCCATGGCAGTGTAACAGAAAAGGCACAAGTGTAAACTAAAAGGATAATTTGCTTTATTAAGATCCTTATCAAACTTCCTACAGTTACTTGTGAGACAGTGAGACAAGCCTCAACTCTAACAATGTTTAAATCCAGGCTGGAAACAGTTATTTTCACCCTAGCATATGACAATTGAATTATCTGTTTTCTTAATTTATGCAACTGTGAAGCACTTTGAATTGCCTTGTGTATGCATTGTGCTCTACAAATAAACTTGCCTTTTCTTGCCTTATTTTGGCGTGGATTTTTCTGTCTTCTTGCTCACGTAGCAACAAGTAAACATCACGTTAAACTTTGCAGAATCATAACAATCTATGTGACGTCCAAATGCTGCTGTTTAAATGTCTTGTGATTACACCGAGGAACAGACTTAGGTGTAAATTATTTTATTTATTTATTTAGTTGAAGCAATGATTGATTAACGGTCAGATATTGACACACATAAAAATCTCAAAGACATAATATAGCTGCCAGTTGCTCCATGTACTCACATTCTCCGCAATCCTTGGCAGGAAGATTCCAGATCTAGATCTCAATAACAAACCCTAAATGTGTCCATTTATATCCCTCCAGGCTTTAATCTGCTTAAAGCAATGCTCTGGAGTAGGACGAGGGCAAATTGATCAGGAAATTGCATATGTTAGGGTATCAAAACAAAGGTACGCTCCAACAGCTTCTGAAGTTTTAAAAAGTATCTCAGGGACATGGTAAGGGTCATATGTGTTTAATCATTTCAATTTCCTGGTATTTACAATTTTATCTTCCGTTTCAAAATGGGACTTAAACGAAGTAAAATCACAGTCGCCAATGTTGATTTTGGCTATGTAACATACTGCCAACAATACTAAAAAAACGCTAAGAGATAAATAAAGACTATTTACTGCAAGCCCCCTCTGGTTAGCTTAGTCATAGTCTCCAAGTAAGAAATTCTCAGACTCTCAAGGTATTGAGTAGCCTTTAACCTATACTTACTTGGATAAGTCCCTGCGTAACCCACCTACCTTACACTACCCTCTAATACTGAGAACTACTCCCATTCACAGAAGCCTCCTGAACCTTCACCAAATTTGCAACAATTTTTGGCATCCCCCTTAGGATCCTCAACTCCTTGGTCATACGTACATCAGAAAAAATCTACAAACAGGTAAGATTATATCAAAATACAGAGGGTAATCTTCATCCGTGATGTACTGGTGACCTGTCCAGGGTGTACCAAGCCTCTCGCCTAATGACTGATGGATGGATGGATGGATGGATGGATGGATGGATGGATGGATGGATGGATAATCTTCATCCATCATATTTAACTATGCTGTCTATCCTACAAGGTTGTGGGAGAGGGCTTATTCGGGTGGGTAACAGAAAGTGGACAACCTGGACAGGCTGCCCATAGATAATCATCATTTACTATAAATGTCCAGTTAACCTTACACTTCTAGGACCTTCCTTGGACCATTGTCCCCCTCAGTTTCCTCTACAAGGCAGTTCTATATTTTATTTTAGTACAGTAAATCTTATTTTCAATTGTATAAATGATTTCAAGTCAAAAAGAGCTCACAAAACAAGAGTTGCAAAACAATTTTTTGCATGTTGCAATACGTGGAAATACAATTTCTAAAGTTGTGAACATGGGAATAATCAGATTTTTTTTAAACAGATGGAGTGTAGCGTGTGGCTGCATGTCTCATAGACTAGAGCATGCAGCAGAAATGATAATACAAACAGTACAGCACCAACAGGTACTGGGAGCTCAGTTTGATCAAATCAATTAAAACTGAGTTGATCAGGATCCTGATTCGATATCCGATAAGTATCTCAAATGAGAAACATAGTTAAACATAATTAATATAAATGTGCATATTAGGTATGAACTGTGAGATAAGACCAGAATTAAAGGCAGCAGCAAAATTTATGAGAAAGAATCTATGATCAGCTAAATGTCAAATAACACTCTTCAACCTTCAATGAGCTTTGAGGCATAGCAGTCAAAACAGTCAGCGCCAATTATACAGTTTTGTGGCCTTATTATTTTATTCTATGCTGCTTTAAATTGTTACTATTTTTAACATGTCCATCAAAATGCAAACATTAGAAACAAAATAGACATGACACTTCATTGACTTTTTGGAAATATTAGTAAGTATGTCATGACAAAAACTGACTTGAATTAGAAACTAACACTTGTTTAGCTCTAGTACTGTCTCTCTGTAGGTTTTCTATCGTTCCCTCTTCCTGCATGGTGCATGGATTACACAGCTCCAGTCATGCTTCTCCTCTCTGCCCAACATTGTTTATGTTTCACTCTAGCGTAGTTCTCCTCCCACAGATGTACTGGAACTGTCCAGCGTGTTAATCACACCGTCCTCCATGGTGTGAAGGAGCTGGCGTGACTTCAGCATGAAACTACTGGAGAAGCATTGCATGCTTTTTTCTGATTCTAAGGGTAAAGAGTTCATTAACACATGAGAGTAAAGGGGTTTCCTAAAAAACTATTCAGACTTTGTGATCAAACGAATGCTGGGGCATTTAAAAGTAAACTGACAGGTTTAAGAACATCTTTTGACAACTGATTTACTTCCTGTGAGTGTTTTACTTATACATGTAGTTTCTGATCCCCTGATGTATTACATTTAATTGTAAAAGTTGGAGTTTGTAAATTCCTAGTGTAACACCAAGAGGGAATTCTGATAAAGATGGTGAAAGACAAAAAAAAGACTGTCCTCAGCATACACGATAGATAATATGTCAGTAATACAATCTTTAATAAACAATTGTCAAACACAGAGCTGGTGCAATATGAATTCTTTGACATTATTTGGTTTCAGGACTCAAAGCCAGTGCAACACCACAAACCCTAGGAAGGTAATGTTTTCTTAAACTAATTTGGTTTCTCTCGGGAGGAACAGGGGAACCAGGGAGCTGTTTCTGGACTGCAAGAGGAGTGAGAATTGAGATTAAGTGGAAGAAGAGGATCTGGAGATTTGACGTTGGATGTTTGGTTCTTACTTGTTGTCTGGAGAATCGTTGCATGGAGGAGGGTAAGTTGGAAACTGATATCTGTGGTTGGCTGGAGGTGGGCGTGTAATGTCCGATAACTGTCTGTTTTGCAGGTGGATGAAAAGAAGGAGTTCCGAGGATTTATTTGGCTTGGAGGTTCCGGCAGAAGGTCACTGGAAACCCAGGGAGGATCTCAGGGAGAAAGGAAGGTAAGCCAAAGTTTCTGAAGCTTGAGCAGAATTTCTTACATGGAATCTCAGAAGGTCTTGTTCATGTACCATGCTAGAAACGAGAGACGACTGGCGTCACCCTGCAGGAGCTGCTCCCCTTTTGAGGTGAAAATAGATGAGGATCAGTGAGGTGGCTGCTGCCTGCCATGCCCTGCAAATAAAGTTGGATAAAGAACACCAACACATCCACTCTCCAGCACACAGCCACAGAATCCTAACATTCTTTAAATCCATATTTAACAACTACAGTAATTTTTTTCTTTGTCATTTGCTTTCATGCTCCAGAGACACCAGCCATTGAGCACTGCTGTCATGTGCTGCCTACTTTTCCCATATGCTCTTCCAGTATTTCCATCTTTGGTGGGTCTACTCTGCTGCTATTGCCCTGCCACTGAGCCTACACTTTTGCTGGTTGGGTTGCAAATAGCCTGTTTATTCGTCTGGCATCATTGTCTTTCGTGTATATCTTTGTTTAGCAGTTTCGAGTGCTTCAGGTATGGACATCTGTTTGGTTGTTTCATTGCACCTCTCTGGGCCTCCGTCAATTGGCTTACTTCTCTCCGAGCTACCTTGATGTTAGCTTCCACCGGTCTTTCCCATGGTGGGTATTGTTTCTCATGGTTGCTCTTATAGCCAAGCATCTCTAGGATCGCTACTGCTGAAGTGCTCATTGGTTTCAGTGATTGATGTGGTAGGGATCGCTCTCACTGTTTCCAGGAGACTTTCCAAGGGTACTTCACTTAGCCGTTATAATCGGCATCGGGGGGGGGTCTTGCACTCATTCTTGCCATGATCTTATCTTTCAGGTCAGCCACTTTCTTGCTCAGCACTATGGTTTCACTCATTGGGGGTCCGTTCCCCATCCCTGGTTGTGGAGTTGTTATAACCTAAATTTGTGTTGTATCTCGTCAATCTCAAATTGTGTTTGTGGATGTTGGAACACTGAGCTACTAGGTGGTTTACTGTGACCCGTGACTGTGGGTATCGAAGTAACCATTCAACTGTAATTAGGTAAATGTAACTAGTTAATACTCACTTCAGTACTTAACTAATAGTCTTTTTGGGCTTCAGCGATCATTTAAAAAAAAATTTAGATGAAAGCTTTCATTTAAAAACATGAGCCATGAAATCCTACCGGAATTATTTAATAGCAAATATCTATTTATTTTATTGCATTGGTTAATCTCTTAAAGTGACAGTGGTTAGTTTTTGCAGTACATCTTTGAAAATAGCCATTAAAAATCAAAAAAGTTTCGCCGTAAATACATTTTTACCTCTTCACTAGTTCCAAGCGATGAAAGAGAGACTGATGTGCTCGTCATGTTGCTGCAAATAGATCATTCTCAGGGAATTGAGCGTTTGAAAACAGCATTAGTTGGACCTCCATTGTTGAGTTTCTTACTCGAAGATACAGATACCGCATGCTTGTGATAATTTAGGTATACACACTGTGCCTTTAATAATTACATTCTCAGCTTTCATCATATGAAATCTGTAGTAAAAATTGCTATACTACTTATCAAATGTTTTTACTTTACTTAAAGACATCCAAAATAAGTCTTCAACACGGAACTACCAAGAAGTAACATTTAAGTCAGCTAGGGTTTCAGTTAAAAACGAAGAAAAAAATATGCATATTTTATTGGACTTGCTCAAATTAATTTGTTAAACTAATTCATGTCTCTATATCCCCTATAAATGTTAGAAAAGAAAAGGATGAAGGAAAACCTGTAGATTCTTGGCTAATCTTTCTTGATGTGATCTTTCCAAACTTGACTATGTTTATAAGCATATGGATATCCCACAAAATGAAAAACTAAGAAGCAGCTCAAAAGAAAATCCCGTATGTCTGTGATTCTAAGCTTATTTAGGTTTTAGGCATGAAACACCATGTTCCCACTGCAGAAGCACAAACTTTAAATAACTTCTCTACATGAAGCACTTGAAACTAGGATTATCTCGTTAGTAATAGCAGTCATGGTGATCATACAAATGTTGACTTATCCATGTGTTGAAGAAACAGACTGAATATGTGAAGATCGTGGACTTACTCAGATGCAATACCTTGAAAACAAATGCCTACTTATTAAATTATGGTGCCTTTTGTCATATTACAATCACCAATTTATATGTGATAAATTAACAAAGATAATTGGGAAGTGAAATGAAAAAAAATTCATGGATTTCAAAGTGCAACATGCATTCCTATTCAGAACTATATTTTTCAGATTATGTAGTTTTATGTTAGTCAAAACTAACTAGAGAAAATCCAGAAAGTTATTTCAAAATGGTGATTTTATTCTCTAAGGGGGAAAAGCTACCCAAACCATACTAGTTGCTAGTAGCTGCAAAAAAGTAAAAGGCCCTTGTTAAAATGATGAATAACCTTTAATCAACCTTTTTCTTTCAGTTAGGTCTTTCTAGCTACATACAGTTCTCATTATTACAAGACCAATAGAAACAAAACCAAAAAACTATAAAATATCCCCAAATGGAGAAAACATAGAATATAATCCTCCTAGAAGTGGCCTGCCAACCAGATTTATTCCAAAAGCACATCAACGAGTCATGCAGTTCGTCACAAAACAACTGAGAATAACAAGTGAGGATCTGCAGGGCTCACTTGTATCAGCTACTTACCCCGATGCGTTTGATTTAACAATACGAAAGAGTCCGGCAAAAATAGAATGATTGGAGATATCCAAGGGAAATTACATTTTTTCCCCAAAAGGTTAATTTTAATCAAATAGCTTCTTTCCCTAAGTTGTGAAATTATCACTTGAAATCTGTTGTTTATATTTACTCTACAGTGTTTAATGTCAGCATTTTTTTATTAGTAAAACATTTACGTTTTACAAAAAAAGCAAAAACAGAAATCTATAAGTGGCAAACACTTTTTCATTGCACTGTAATCGAGTTTTAAGTCTTAAAAATGTACATCCCAAGCGTATACATCCTAATTCATTTTTCACAGTGAAATATCAACATGAACCCAGAGAACCAGAGGCATGAGCTTCTGTAAATTATTCTGCTTAATGCTTCAGCACTGCTCTTGTTCTTCTCCAAAGCTGCTCCATATTTACTGTGCAGTTATGTGCAGGGTTTTAAATTTAGGACAGCTGTAAACTCTCAAAATTAATGTTGTCTGATGTTGCATGAGTCAGGAACTCCTTTTACATTTCTTAGTTTAAAGGACCCTGCTTCAGTTTAAAATCCACTAACATTATGAATGGCATTGAACAACATGCTCATGTATGAATATAATTTGTTCTTTTAAGCAAAACTCTGCATGTTTTTTAAACACATATGAAGCAATTTCGAGGGAAAGAAAAAAATATGTCATGGTTACTCTAACCATTTGGGTTTTATATTTTGACCTATTCAAACTTTGTGCGGAAGCAAAAAAAAAAAAATTACGTTGTCAGACAGGATTCAAAGTCGATAAAAGCCATGGTTTCCAAGACAAAACTAGATGAAAAGAAAAAGGTTTACAGGAAAACAAATTAGCAAATTAAAATAGCTGCATCTTTGTCTCTCCCATCCCTCCTTGGAGCAATTGAGTTTATGGGACTGAGGATGGCCTGAGTGTAACTCTGTTTAACTAAACTTTAAATTGCCTGCACCATCATGTTTGTTTTTCTATATTTTATTGTTGTTGGGTTTTTTTGTTTTTATAATTATACTGAGTGCAAAACTACCACTGATTTAATATTTTTGAAACGTTGTGCATCCTTCTTAACTGGAGCTTTATACTTGCTGTAGAAATTAACTTTGATTTGACTTCACTTGACTTAGAAACACTAACAGTTTTGACAGAATATCAATATTTATTAGCAATATACAGAATATGTTGTCCTTCTAATTGGCTGAATCCCCTCAACTTAACCTTTAACTGTCTTAGGTCACTTTTACACTGGATCAAGGCCTTGAAAAAGTCCTATGTGGTCTATGAAAATACAGTGAGAATTATTACAGTTTCTAATAATGAATGATAGTTTCCTTACTTATTTTGATTTAATGGGTTTCTGGATGCTGGTGGAGCTCGGGTAGCAGAGTGATTGTATTTCAATGATGTGTGGCCCACATGCAATTCTGTGGCTTGGCAAACAGGAAACTGACACACTCGACCCATGTTATGGCTACAGTATTATAATGACCACTCTGGGACAGCAGTATTTCAAGAGAGTTTATTTATTATAAAGCTTTTTGCACCATAGCTGTTAGGTGACTGTAGTCTTGACTCTGCTTCAGCTGCAATAACTTGGATCTCATCAAGAGTATGAAAGGAAAAACCCACTATATTGACCAAAAAGAAACATGCCTCAGTCAGTCCCCTTAAAGGTCTCCATTGAAAATCATGGAAAACTGTTTGTTTGTTTTTTGTCTTGTTTTTTTTTTTTTTTGTAAGTACAATCGATCACTCTGAGTTAAATAAGCATGCTGCATGTGATTTTTTTTTTCCTTCATCAGCTACAGAAAAAAAATATAACACGAAACGTCAGAGTAAGAAAAGGCCAGTCTGCTGAATGACACATTGAAAATTGGTATTCAATGGTATTGGCCACCTGGCTTGGGACCCACAGGAACACTGGATTATTTTTGTGGACAGGAGAGAGCTGAGCGTTGCAGCTACTTGAAGCTAATGATTAGAAACTCCACAACACGGCAGAACACATTCTGTATTTGTGGGGAAGTGGAGGAGGAAGAAATGGTTGTAATTTGTTTTTGGAACATCACAGACAAAACACAGTGCTCCGTTAGTTTTTTGTTGAATTACTTTGAGCACAGTGGTTTCACCAATTATACAAACCGACTCAGACGGTACTCTTTCATACCTGAAAACACGTAAAATTGAACAAAAACACCACCAAATCAGATCATTAAACATAGCAATAGGTATGTGTTGCATTCAAAAAGAGTAAAAAGCACCCACTGCTCCAAATTGTACATACAGACTGGTTGCTGAGAGACAGAAGGAAGATGTAAAGTTTTTCAAAAACACAAGTTTTTATTTTTTTTATTTATTTTTTTTTAATAATATGTTCTATGTAAAAATTTGCCAGTTCATGTACACAGATCACCGCCTCAACCCCACCCCCTCACTTCTGATTATGCCTGCTGTCAGACTAATGAAAATAGTAATGATGTTTCCTTTGTCACACCAAGGCTGAAACTTAGGGTGGAGGTGCAGAAACTTCCCGAATTTATAGATATTATTCAGAAAGTGATGGCATACCCGTGACATAACTTTGTGTTACAATAGCCAAGATAGAAACAGTCAAATTAACTGTTAATTTTTTGCATTGAAAATAGGAATTGCAATGATTTGAAATGGGACAGTTTTTTCCATCACTTCAAAGCTCCGTTCTGAGCTAAAATGAAAATATCCTTTTTTAATACTTTGTTGATAATGTTGTGAAAGGGAATGAACAATGGTCTTGTGGAAATTGTCTTACTTATAAAACAATTACTTATGAACCAGGAAGACCAAAACTGACTTAGCCTTTGTTTTCCAAATTTAGACCATGACCCCAAATTTGAGTTAAATGTTTGAGTAATTTGACACAATTTGACTACTTTGTTTGAATGAGTGATTATTACAGATAACACACCAAGCTGACTTTTGCAGCATGCCTTGTAAATTTACCAGTGCAAAGCGGTGGTTTTCGGTTTTGGGTTATTTGAGCATGCTTAAGTTATAAAGTTGTTATAGTGGAATGCTAGATTTCTGAATTGCTGGATCAATCTTCAGAAATGCTTCGGAAAAAATCACTCATACCAGTAAAAGATAGATACAAATATGAAATGCCCTTTGTGCATAAAAAATATTACAGTATGCAATATTACCAAAGACAGAAACCATTCCTATATGTTTTATAAATCCTTTCAGGAGCTCTAAATGATAAGAAATAGTTCATAGTTCATAGGTTTCTGTGTTTAATCAAAGTAAAACAAAGTTTCTTTCTCATAATTGCAATCTCAAAATTGAACAAGTCTGACGTCAGTGCTGTACAGTTTACCTGCCTTCTTCAGATACTTGACAATTTGTTAGGATTGGAAAGGCCATTGAGAACTCGGTCCAAAATAAACACATTTTTGTGAGTTAAGTCCTTCACTTGGTTGAGCCAAAAACAGATGTCCAGTTGGGCTGATTAATTGCAAACATCTGAAACAACTCTTTTAGAGTTTGTTCAATAAATACTCATTTCAACACTTTTACAGCAGGCTTTACCTCTATTCCTGTACCTGTAGTGAACTATACACCCAAGAGTTGATATAGGCAAGCTTGAATGCTTAATCATGCATTTATCTACAGTGGGAATCCTTGGCGCATTAATAAGAGGAAAACTACTGCGAGGTATTAACTAAGAATTAGATCTAACTAAATTAGAAATAACACTTAAGGGTAAGACAGGAAAGGAGAAAAATATTGAAGGAAATATAAAATAAGCATATATACACTTAGCAGGACTCAAATAATCACAGAACAATAATAATGTTCAGACATCAAAGGTCCATGACATTGTTACTCAAAAACAGAAGAAGGTTTGGGCTTGAATAAATTTCTCATTGTATAATTACTTTGGAAAAACTTACCAATGTTATATAGAGTTTACACAATTTAAAACAAATAAATAATTTATTTATTGAATTTTTTTTGGAAATCAATAATTATTAGTGAGCTTGCAAATTATCACATATATATAAAGCTCTATAAAATATTGTTATTGTTAATATTTCACTGCATAAATTTAAGCAATAATATGGAGGAAACCATCACTAAATGTTATGTAGTTTTCATCTATACATGCTTATTGAACATATATATATATATATATATATATATATATATATATATATTGCCATTCTGTGTTTATTTATTTATCTATTGCTAGCAAGTATTGCTTCAATCTTTGCTCTAGAATTATATTGTCTTAATAAAGGTGTTCTAACTGCATATTGTTACCCTGATGCAACAAACAAACAAAAGACTTGTAGCATACAAATAATCAAACAAATATTCAGAAAATGGTCTACAATGCTTCTTTACATTCTCATGGACATAAACAACTTTCTTATTTATAGTTATAGCAAATTTCATCATGAGAAAACTGATCCTGATTAAAAGAAAAACAAAACACAACAAATCACACATCTTACATTATTGGCAGCAAAAAGTTTTAAGATGAAATTATCTTCAATTTGTTAGGGTGTCAAATTATCAATTGAACATCTAAATGTGTCAGTAATCAAATTATTGTGCTCCAAAAGCAAATCATGCATGAACTCCTGCTGTTCAAAAACTGTTCACATAACTGGTGCAGACATATGAACCCAAAACAACCTAACAAACACGCCACATATGTCAGGACAACTCCTAACTGACCTTGAAAAAATGAATTTGATTGGCTTTGTATGTTATTTTGTAAGAGCAGGGAAAGAAAATGAAAGAAGGTAAATTGATCTGACAATATTCATGTGTCCCAAAAGAGTTTAAAAGTAAGTTGAATTTGCAAGGAATTGCTCACAGGCCAACAATTGAATGCAGGTGCATCAGCAGGAGACAGGCCCAGTGGATGATCAAAGAACTGATAACCATGAAAACAAATTAAGCATGGCAGGTAATCTTTTTGTGGTGAAACAAAAAAATCATGATGTGTAACAGAACAGATGGAAAGAATGGACATTCTGTGAAATACATTATTTCATGTTTTAAAAGAACGTTTGGAAAACATTTAGATGACAGAAAACATCACTGTGGTCACAGTTGTACTTATACAACTTCAGCAGAATCATTGAAAAAACTGACAGCTTGACTGCATTTGTCACTCACAGTTTTTTTTTATCTTTCCTAACAAAAACAATATGATCCTTTTAAGTAGATTCTTCTTGGTGTTGTGTAGAAAGGACGGCTTACCCATTGCATCTGTATTTAGCTGCGTCTCTTTTCTGGACCTCGCTACTGTTACTTTTTTACTCTGTGTATTCTCGTTGTTTTTCTTTTTAATAGAAAGTAACCCTTGCTCTACGGGGATAACCAATCACTACTTTTGTCTGTGTAACATTCCGTGCAACTATTTATGGATATTAGCGGGTTATTACTTTTTATTTAAAGGTTTATTTACAAAAGTTGAACACGTCACTTTACATTTTACTGTTTCTGAAAAATGTAATGTTTGGGCTGGGTTGAAAATTTAAATAATCAAAAGAAATAACAAATGAGAGAACTATTTTATAAAAGAAGTAATGTTATTTCAATCCTCCCTTTTTGTCGTTGACCTGAATATAAATTACAAATAAATTCATGCTTTAAAAGAACAATCAGATGTGAGAGCTGTGAGGTTTTCAGAGTGAGTTGAGACATGCTCTTGGTGGACAGGAGGGGCTCCCAGAATACTGGACAGCGACAGTTAATGTGATTAGGGAGACAGGTAAGAGAGTACTTGGTGTGTCATCTGGAAGGAGGAAAGTTGAACGGGAGGCTTGGTGGTGGAACAGTAAACTCCAGAAGCATATCCAGACAAAGAATTTCGCTAATAAGAAGCTGAGCACTGAGAGGACTGAGGAAAGCAGACAGGAGTACAGGGAGATGCATAGCATGGTGAAGGTATAAGTGGCAAAGGCCAAACAAAGGATGTATGATGAGTTGTATGCTAGGTGTGACGGTAAGGAAGGAGAAATTATTTGAATAGGTTTGGCGAGGCAGAGCTATAGAGAAGGAAAAGATGTGCAAAAGGTTAAGTTGATTAAGGACGTGGGTGGACGTGTACAGAAAGGTGTGAAGTGTGTGATGTGACGATGGAAAGAATACTGTACTTTGAATACCTATAAATGAGACTGGAAAATGATAAAGGATGTCGAGTAGGAGAGGCTGTTGTGGATCTGGATGCAGCTGAGATTAGTAAGGATGAAGTGAGGTGCCAGTAGAGTTTTTGACGAGGTTCTTCAACAAGATTTTGAAAAGGGGGAAAATGCCTGAGGAATGGAGGAAATGTGTTCCAGTGTAGATTTTTTTGGAACAAGGGAGATGTACAGAATTATGGCAACTACAGAGGAATAAAGCATATGAGTCATCCACTGAAGCTATGGGGAAAAATGGTGGAAGCAAGGCTTCTGTCAGAACTGAGCATTTGTGAGCAACAGTACAATTTAATGCCAAGAAATAGTACTACAGAATCAACTTAAGTGCGTCTTTATACCCTATAGATTAAGAATGAATCACAGCCCACAGCGAAGCTGTAATACTCTGCTTGGGAAAGTAAATCTGTTGGGCTTGTACTTGGTCCTCAGACACCAATTCTGAGTGGCAAACTGCTAGACAGGACACGTAAAAAAAAACAAAGAAAAAAAAAAGAATGAAATGTCAATCAAGTTTATGTGTGTTAACTCAGACGAGCAAATATTTTTGGCAACAACATTTGTGTCCAATAGGTGTTAAAAGTGCCAAATCAAACAAGTTTGCCTATTAATATGCAGCACCGCTGCACTTCCAAACTGTATTCAGTTTAAGATTGACAACATTAAACCTTTTACCTATTGTCCTCAATCTGACCCAATTCCAAGTAATCCGAATTGCTTGGAATTGGGATTGAATGGACCGTATGTGATCTGAATCCGTTTTATCTGAACGTATTGTAATGAAAGGAACATATCTGAATTAAAAATGAAACATCCTCCCATATTTGTTTTTTTTTTTAAATAACAAATCTTATTTTTGTCACGAGAAAAACAAATAATAAGCAATGGAGAAACATTCATATAGTTGAAAAAATAAATGGAGCAAAGAAAATCTGTAATTGCAACATTTTATTTTCCTTTAGCAATTTAGTGATGTACAGAGAAAGTTCATTATATGTTAAATTTTTCCAACTTATGTTTTAAAGTTTTTGTAAATGTTTTTGTTTGTTTGTTTTAACCAGGTCAGTCTTGGAAATTAAATTTGATATCTCAATTAGGTTTTTACCTGGTTACATAAATTAATAACAAGAAAACAGAAAGCTGACATTTTCAGTTCAATTCTAAATGATTTTATTGATCTCAAAGGGATACTAATTATTGTTCTAACTCATATTGTTCAAAAATGTTCAAAGAGTTGTAATTGCTAATGGCTATGAGCAGAAAGGATCTCCTGTAGCTGTTTGTATTACCACACATCTGAAGAAGCTTTTGACTCTCCCATTCTGTTATTGTATAACATTGTTCATTGAGGCATCAGAGGAAGAAAAGAATTTGACTTGTCCAAACTATTTTTCCCCCCAAGACTCAATATCAAAACTGCTGTTTTGCTATCAGTGGTCAGATACATTGATGGCATCAGAATATATGCAGCAACCCTGGAACTGCAAAACAAGTTTAAAACTGATTTGGGCCTTCAGGGCATGTCAGTGTCCTACAACTCATACAAATTAAAACATTAAAACAAAACATAAATCAAGAAACAGTAAACCCCCCACTGCTCTTCAGTTTCTCCTAAAGTACAGTTTTAATGGCAGTTGTGCTGGGGGGGATCACTTGAAATCCCCCCAAAAAACCATGTCCTTAGAATATTAGTGTTTTTGTCTTTAAATATTAAAATTGTATTTCTTGTTAACCTCACAAAAGTATTCAGACAATAATGGGATCAGGGAGACTTTTCAGCACTTGTAGATGATATACGAACGGGGAAGAACCCCTACCCTAAAGAACTTGCTGAAGTGCTTTTAACACTAGGGCTGCAATGCATATGGTGTCCCCTGAGTGGATCAACAAGAATCCCATCAAGCAGTTGAAGCTAGCAATCCATGCTTGTGCAATGCTCAGACCCCTTGCACATATAGATCAGCATTTTTCTGCCCTCCCCATAATAATAGGGCTCACAGCTGCGGAATAGCTGTGCACAGGCTGAAGCCCCCCAAAAATGGTCCTTACAATGTCCACAGCTAAAACTAACAGTGGAGGTGCAAAAATCACCCATAAATAAATAAGACAGAGAGAGAAGAAACATTGTAGTGCAGATGTGATACATTATTATTGGATGGTCAGGAAGCCAACTGGGAAAAACACATGGCCAGAGAACAAAAAGCACAGTTTGGTCATGTTTGCCATCAAATTAAAATTTCCAAATATGTCATGATCCAGATTTGAATGTTTAAAGACAGTCTTAATTCAGTGTGAGTGGTGCAAGATCCATATTAGAAATTTGGGGGCAGGGTTGGTTAAACATCAGTATTCTTATCTATTTTTTCAAGTCCTAATTTTCCCATTTGAATAAAATTAAAAATACTGTTAAAATTTGTTTGACTGTTTCCCTTACACATGTCATTGATTAAAGTCAGTGATTATAATCAAGTTGCAGACATGTTTGGAGATTTTACCATCACATGGATTCTTGGTTCTCTTTGTAGAACACGTTGAGTTGACGTAAATCATATTTTAAGGAGCTTATATTGAATAAAGATATAAACTAAGAAAGAAAATGAGGCACAACACATCTTACATTTTGCAACTATAATTTGTTGTATAACTATGAAGGAATTTCTTCTGTGACTAAGAGCTCAATAATCAGCATCTGCTATGCTGTGAGCTCAACACCAGCATCCTCTTAGCAAATTGGTTCTAACACTGAGCTGCATGCAGTTGTGTCCTCGGGGTCTCAGTATCTGGCATTCACAGATGTTCCTTGAACAAACCATAAAACATGCTGCACCGATTATTTGTGCTTTTACAAAACACAATGTTTTTATCAAAATATATCTTGGGGATTTATGAAAATACAGCAAATTACACATTTATTTTGGTGAGCCAAGATCTGTCAGTGACAGAGCTGAGCAGATACCATCAATCGTGAGACAGATATCAAAGGAACTTACATAGAGAGTTGGAACTTCTGTGAAATCCCAGACTTGGACAAAAAGGAACAATAACAAACAGAACATGGATCTTTGTTTTTTCTAAATTCTTTCCAGCTGTAATTTTGGGTGACCACTTTTTTGTGCTTCTAAAGCCAACATTTATAATATCGAGAGAATTTAAATACCATAAAGAGCTTTTACACTCCACAAACACAGCTCTTTATTCATTGTAATTACTGTATTATTTTATTTTATTTATTTTACACAAAAAAGTGTAGCATGTTTGCATTTGTGTGTATTCCTTCAACTTTTCTGTGTTATCTCTGAATAAAATCCATAGAAGCCAATCGTGTTTGGAAGTCACTAAATTGATTAACTGAGTCCCCCTCTGTGTAATTTATTCTCGGATTAAGTACTGAAGTGTGAAGGCACCAGATATTTGTCAGAGAACATTAGTGAACAAACAACATTGTGACAACCAAAGTTTTGAATAAGTTTAAAGCAGGGTTGGGTTATAAAACAAGATCCCAAGCTTTGGACATCTCATGGAGTGCCTTACAACCCATTATCAAAAACTGGAAAGATGCGTGAATCTTCTGAGTGTAGCTGGATGAAGAAAACTGATATAAAAGCATTTTGGTTTGATAGTATGGCTAGAAAACATCATACAATATTAGTTCATTTTCCATTAGAAAATTTTAACTCCCCTGATCAAGCCAGGACCAGAAGCAGTGCAAAAACCAAAGATCACTTTCCAAGCTCTTGCTGCGCACAGAGGTGTAGATCACACATGTTAACTAGTTGTGCAATTTAAATATTTTTGCTGCGTTTTAAGTGCTCCTTCGTTTTATACCGTCTTCAGCTCTCTCAGCTGATCCTTTCCAGATGTGCTTTCTGTGCAAGCTTAGTGAGGAAGTGGCAATTACCTTTTTTCTGCTGGAACGTGAAAGCCAAGTGAATTACATTTCAGTTCATTGTTTTTCTGAAATGCTGTGAGAAGCACAGTTAACTTGTTTTCAACGAAATAAAAAAGGAGGACTTGTCCCTGCAGCAACTGAGTAACCACAGTCTGTGCTGCCAGCATAATCACTGTCATGAACAATACTTACATACCCTTTCTTGATAGTTTACAGAAAACTTCTGGGCTTACAGCGGCCTTCTTGAAAACATTTTATTTCAGCAGGCTCCTGATCAAATGAAAAGTAGGAGAGTCAACCTAAAGTTTGGGTAGGGCAAACTCATGATTGTAGGGGGAATTTCTTTCACTGCAAAAATATTTTGTTTTAAAATAAATAACACAACAAAAGATGCAATGGAGTGGCAATATCTCCAGGATGTATTCCATCTTATGTTTATTGAAGTAAAAGGCTATAACCTGGCTATGACATTGTGAAGAGGAATAGGTGAGAACAAGAAGGGAAGCTGGGGGGGGATTAAAATACAGGTAGGCCTGTCACAATAAACAATCATATTATGAATTCAAATGAACTCAATAACTTTTCAAGCCACAGTAATTTCCATTTGCACGCTTGTTTCTTTTCCTTGTATATCTCCCTTATTCAACAGAGATACTAAATAAATCATGTTATGTTATTTCTGTGTTTTCTTTCAGAGCTTTTTTATTTGGAGTTTGAATGTTCTTCTTCTTGAATGGATTTTCCTTGTTTGTTTTTTCTTTTCTTTCCTTTTTTTTGGGGGGGGTGTTGTTCTTTTCTTCCCCATTGATCTCAGATGTGCAAGAAATATTGTTTGCTTCCTGAATTCCTGTCTTTTCCTGGACTCAAAGAGAATCCCTTCTAAAGTTTGAAGCATAGCAAACATGTAGAGGGAAAAGTTCTTGCCTGGTAAGATCAACACTAAAGTTTTTAGGCCCATATTCACAGTCTGCAGGAAAACTAAGATTGCATATCACTGTAAACTGCCAATCATATGGTGACACTTTGTTGTAGCGGTGTGATGTTGTGGGGTGCTAATGTTTAACAGGGATTTAAAAATTAGCTATAGTCGATGGGAAGGTGGATTCAGCTAAAGACCGAGAAATGCTGCAAGAAATCTTGACAACCCGATACAAGACAACCCTATACATATAGCAAGATCTACAATGAAACTGACTAGATCAAGACATATTCATGTGTTAGAATGGCCAAGTGAGGTTTCTTTTTTATTTACTAGATTTAAAGAGACAGGAGTGTGATCACTGATAACTATAGGATGTATCTCAGTGTCTGAAATGTCAGTCAACAGTGAGCTGCTGACTAGGAAATAGTCCAGTCAAGAATAAAAGTGGTTGACATTTGAGAAAAAGGAGAATTTTCTGTCGCTGGGGTGAAGAGATCTCCATTCATCACAAAGTCAATAACCGATATGTACTGTTTAACTATATCTATGGATTGCCAGCTGAGCAACAATTGGTCACAGGCTTCTTACCTCAGAGCTGGTGCACGCGGTAAAAAGAGATGTTTTTTTCCTCTTTCGCTTGGAGGTTTCAGCTGATGTTGAGAGGAATTCTCTGACAGTGGTTTCAGCGTCTTCCTCTGCTTTCTCCAGGAGCCCAGAAAAAACAAGATTATCTCCCATGGACTGAGCCTGGATATCTAAGATTGATTCCTTTATCCGTTTGTTTTCTCCGGACAACTGCGTCATTCCATCAGTCAGTTTTTTTACACTGTATTTCGGCGTTTGGTTTTCTGTAACGAGCGATAATACCTGTTGTTGGCTGAACTCCAGAGATTCCCTCAGAGCTTAAAATTCTTTGTGTAGAACTTCAACCACTGCAAGACAGGCATCTAGGCTGGTTAACTTCTTATCTATTAAATCCAGGACATCGCTATAGCTTTGTGTGCAGGCCTCAGAACAGGTGTGTTTCTGGGATGATGTTATTGGCAGCATGTCAGATGTGGATGTTCCCAACTTGCCCATAAAAATGCTGTCAAAACACTCGTCCAAGTAGCACTCCAGGCTGTCCAAGGTTTCCTCATCCAGTTTGTTTCATAGAGAAATAGAATATAATGGTTATATTTATTTTAAAGTTTCCAACATCTGGGATAGGCAAACAATATGATCAAATGTTACCATTGGCATTATATAGTATTAATTTGTCCTATAACTTATATCCTGGAATTATTCTTTGACCCGAAACTAAAATGCTCGGTTTGTCTATAATCCCGTCAACCCCCGCCCCTATAAGTGTCAGCCATTACATGGCGTAGCCTTGAGCACTGGTCTGACTGCAGTAAAACAGCATGGACAAAAATGTTATAAGCCACAAATAGCATTAATAATTCAGTAACTTAAATCACTCAGACCTTTGGTTTATTTTTTGTGTAAACATCGAGTCAATAAAGCTGATTTCAGGTGCTAAAGCTATTAGCCTCTTAACGATAGCAGTGTGTTGACGAAGCCCATAGCAGAGTGTAGACGGAGGCCAAACCGTAGGAGCCGAGTACAGTGACAGAGTGCTGAAACAAACAGATATTTGTTGTAGGGAAGTCATCAGCCCCAACTCAGACCAGCCGGGTCTGATGAGCTCCCTGACAATATTTCTATTCTCCTCAGTATAAAAGATCCTTCCAGTCACCTTCACTTCCACAGTCATTGGTTATCCCATGTCCAGAGCTCCTGATCCATTCCTACGTATCAGCCAGTCAACCAGACAAGTTACGACTTCAGTTGCCCATTCATCAGCTTACTCCACGACCCACCTACGGTTCCCAGCCGCAGCCTGTCTCCTGAGCCATCCAGTCGCCTTGAACCCGGGGTAACTCCATTCCGCACCTGGAGCGCCAAACTTCACCCGATCGCCGCTCCCTGTCCACTGGCGATTCTGACATTTGTAGCCCCGTTTGCATTACTAAAATGTTCTCGCTTCTGAGAATGAGGTTGCGAACTGGGTGGACATCATAAAAGCCGTGGGTATTGTTTGCTCCCGTTTACATATTAATTAAGTAACCTCACAATGCTGTTGTAAGTTCACAACAGCAGCTTCATGAAATGGCTAACACACATTAGCATTAGCATGTAACTAGAATGTACTTACTGCTATTGCTGCTCCATCCGGCGTCTTTATGATTGGAATTGATCGCAGTTGGTTTTATGCTGGATTCTGGAGAGAAATTCCAGTCATTTCTGGTGATTGGGTAGATTTTTAAGAATGTTGAATAAAGTCCTGTAATCCTCGAAGCCAGGCGGGCATTTTCGTTGAGACATTTTAGAAAGTAAAATACTACAAAAACAGTGGTGCGAGCAGTAATAGTCAGAAGCAGCTCACAGAGAGTGAAAAAAGGTGTGTGTGCGTTTATTCTGCAGGGGCAGCGTGGACACCTCTGGCACTTCCCACTTATAACATAGTGATGTAAAACACATCACTACATTACCACTCAGTTGTTTTCCAGGAGAGGGCAGTGCAACTGTTTAAAGTGCAGGATTGCATGAGGATTACTGAGAAATGCTTGAATCAAGACAAAAAAACACTCTGGCTGGCTTTTTTATAAGAAAATTGTTTTAGAACTTGGTTTATAGCAACAAAAAGTTGATTTTGCATGATATAGGACCTTTGAAAGTTTTCTATATTTGACTTGAATTTATTGGTTTGTTTACATGAGTTTGTTTGTTTTGGGTTTTTTTTTACCAGCATACTGCCATATTACATACGCACAGTTCTTGTGAGATCTCATCAGGTCATCCTCTCCCCCGCCACTGCCGTGATTCCTAATTCTTTCTGAGAGAATTGGTAGAAGGGTGTAAAAATTTATATTCAGTCTCATAGGAAAATGCACCACAAAATGTGCAGCTGCAAATGAAGCAAATGCTGTATATACAAAGTTTTAACATCAGAAGGCTGGATGCAAATATGCTGTCAATTTTATGTGTGAAGAATTTGAAAACCCCTTATTCCACTTCACATTTAAGCACTACTTGTGGTGGTGGTCGATTGCATCAAGGCAGTTATTGACCATTGTTGTGACTTTTAGAATACTTCACCATTAAACAACTAAAAGATTTCGCCACTCTTGATGTCAGTCTGTATAGACCGTTTTCAGAGAAATTTCAAACACTTTACATCAATTTCCCAGCATTGAAAGAGTTATTGGATAAATATTGTTTGTTTTTTTTCTAGGTGAGAAAGCATAGCTAGTGTCCACATAAGTCTTGGCACATTTTTTTGGTGTTAATTTTCTTTTCACATTATTGTGTTACCAGAAAGGGGAAACGTTTGAAAACGGCATCCAGGATTGAGGGAGTGGAAAGAGTGGACCAAGGAATCTCAAATCTATCGACAGCAAACTCAGTGGTGCACAAAGGATGGAATGTTTTTGAAACCAGCTGAGGCATGAAAGAGACCATAAATAGGCCATCAGTTACAGGATTTGCAGAAGTTTGAGTGCAACATACACATTGAGGGGAAAGGCAGATCAAGCTAAGTTGAAACCAAAATTTTGCAAATGCTATTCCCAGTTCTCCTTACCAATCCTTAGGCTTGATGTCTAAACAGTGGTTTCTAACGGATATTTCAAACACTGAGATGTTTATTTTATATCAGCGGACTAAGGTGAGCTTGTCAAAGCCGTAATAGTCCTACTCAAAAATGGAAGGCAATGCAATTCTATTTGTTTAGCACACTTTCAACAGCAAGGTAATTCAATGTGGTTTACATGAATCAGTCATAAAGAAACAAACAAAACATATGATACAAGCATGGAAAGTAAAATCAGCTATTAACAATAGGGCATGCAAAGCATAAAAGTACAACATTAGAGAAAGTAAAAAAACAGAAAAAACACCCATTTGATACAAAATGAACCTTAATTGTTTACTCAAAGGCAGCTCTAAACAAAGGCAGCTTAGTGCTTCAGCAGCTTTGCAGTCATCGGGAAGTTTGTTCCAGATAAGGGGAGCATAGAAACAAAAATTAAAGTCTAGGAATGATTATTGGTTAAGGGCTGGAGGACTTGAGTGGTCTGGGTGGTTGTTACGGTGACAACATGTCTTCCACATATTTTTGAGCTAAGCCATTCAATGATTTATAGACTAGTAGTAGTATTTTGAAGTCTATTATCTGAGCTAAAGGGAGCCAGTGTAAGGACTTTAGAACTAGGGTGATGTGCTCTGCCTTTCTGGTTCTAGTGAGGACGCGAGCAGCAGCATTATGCTGCAGCTGTCTGATTCACTTTTTAGGCAGACGTGAGGACACTGTTGCAGTAATCCAGCTGACTAAAGATAAACACATGGAAGATCCCGTTTTAAGGTGACCTTGTTATTGGTTTTATGTGACCCTGGATGTTCAGGTCTGAGTCCATTATTACTCCTCGATTTGGGGCTTGATCCGTAGATTCTAGTTTTATCAACTGAGGCAATGTGCTGACTCTTGACTGTTCCTCTTTAGGTCCAAAAATAATTACTTTAGTTTTGTTTCTATTCAGTTTGAGAAAATCATGGGACATCCAGCTATTTATTTGCTCAGTGCATTCACTTAGATTTTGGATGGGCCGTTGTCACCTGGTGACATTGTAATGTGAAGCTGAGGGTGACTCACATCCGCGCCTGGAGCGCCAAACTTCACCCGATCGCCACTCCCTGTCCACTGGTGTTTGTTCTGAGGAAAAACAGCCTATTGACACAAAGAAGTTTATGTTCTTAACAAAGGTATCAAGTAATGAAGTATAAATATTTTGTTAACTTACTTAAGTAGAACTTTGGGTATTTATACTTCACTGGAGTAATTACCCAGCCAGCAACTCAATGTGGGGCCCATGAGGATTGTAAAGGGGCTGAAGATATGGGTCCCAAGTGGGTCTGTCCGCAGTTTCCATGGTGGCCCCACATGTATTGTCCTATGTAGGCTGCAGGTGGGCCAACAGGTGGTTTGAAGTAGGGCCCAGCATTGCATGTTCCAAAGGACCCATGTAGGGCCCATATCCGAGCCCATATGGGCCCTTTTATGGGTTTCAAGTACGTTTGTCAAAAGTTTACAATGTGGTCCTACATGTGTGTTGTGCCACAATAGATAGGTTTTGGCAATATGAATATTATGAATAATTGCTCAGGGCAACTATTATTAAGATAAATACTTTAATGTCAAAATTAGAACGTACAGGCACCATCCTGTGAACAACAAAAGAACTGCCAAATAGTTCTGTCTCAATTTATTATTAAATGCCTGACAAGGCTAAGATAATTAAACAAAAGAAGAAAGGAGTTCTTGATGTTAATTGAAAAGCACATAGCATGTTAAATAATAAACAATGATTTTTCCAAAGTAGAAGAGTTTATTAGCAAAAAGAATTGAGTCAAAATACTTTAATCAACAAACTCATCAGACTACTAACAAAAAACCAAAATACTAAGTAAAAGAATAATGAATAATAAAACCTAACTACCAAGGTGGGTGGAGATATGTATACAGCCCCTGGACTAAAATGAGTGTGACAATTCTGTGTTAGATCCAAATATGATTGAACTTTTTGGCAGCAAATACTCCAGAATAACTATTTAAAATCACCGTATGCCCACTCTTGGCCTTAATTCTTCCAAATGTCCTTTATATCTTGTTAGAGTGCTTGGCATCACAAACTGTTTAAAATTCCTGGACATTTTAAATGTCACAATGAAAGTTAAAGTAGGATGCTGAATGCTCTTCTATTAGCAAGAGGAAGTTGTTAGAAATTATTTCCAGAAAAGGTGACAATATTTGTGACACTGTTGATTTAAAAAAAGAAAAATTTCTTAGCTTAATCTTTCATTGAGTCTTAGATATTGTCAAATTTATCATTGCAGAGATTATACCATGAAATGATCCTAACATTTCTCATCTTCTCTCTCGCAATTTGCACAAACATATCACATATTTTTGATGAGGCTTGGTCTCTAATTTACAGGTCCTCTGGGCCTCAATGCCAAATTTGCATCCAGTGGTGAATTGTTCTCTTCTCTTTAGGTCAGGTCAAATGGAAACCATTCAAGGGGAAATACAAGGCACTGAAAGAATTAAGATCCACGGTGTCCTAGGAAAGTCGGGCATTCTCTAGCATGTCTCAGTCAATGTCATGGAAACATATTTTTTAACATCCTCCCAAACCAACAGATGCTCAGTCAGGTAGGTAATGAACATCAATCTTTAAAGTAAAAATCCTAATTTCCCCAAATCAGTGAACCCAGGGAGTAGAGTCAAACACAAAGACAAACATAGAAGTGGAAAAAAGTGGACCTGAAAGGCATGAGGACTACATGGGAACTAATAATCCCTTCACAATGGTCTATCCTTCTGGGTTCCGATCTGCATCAACGAATCTCTCTAATGTCTTGGACATTCCTACAGACATAGGTTTAGTTCCTCCTGGAGACAGAAGCAGGTTGGCTGTTTCTGCTAAGAACCTAGTCAAAGCCAGTATTCCAGATCTCATATAGTACGTGGCAGGGAGCTGACAGACTAACAGCTTTTAATGTCTACACAACTTTGAAATTCTGGATTTTACCTAAAAGTAGAAACAAAGATGTAAACAATATTACAGAACAAATCACCCCTGATATTCTTTTCTTAGAAGACAGCCTCTCTAATCTGAACCCTGTGTATTTTCCAATCTGATATCAGAAGAAAATCTGGTGTGTTCGTCATTGTTTTTAGGAAATAGTTAACCACTCTATCAATGCAAGAAAAATATACCAAAAATTGGCACCTATCCCTTTCCTTCTTGATGGCCCATGTGCCCTGTCTTGATTTTTTTTGGGGGGTTTTTTTAAGTCTGCATGTATTTTTAAGGCCTTCCTATGCCAAAAAACCTTACCTTTTTCCAACAAGGAAGACCACTGATATATATATATATATATATATATATATATATATATATATATACACCATTTGAGGTTTCAAGGCAAATGTTAGTTGTTCCACACAATGCAGAAAGAAGAGCTTTCACACAACAGTAAAAAATAGCAGACATTACGCCACAGCGTTTCAAATGGGAGCCACCTGTATCTGTCATCAAGGCATCTAAGTTTTTCTACAAACACAGACAGCACACAACGACAAAGTAACTGAATTCAAAAACTGCACTAAAATGTAATCACAAACTGAGTTTCGAAAAGAACAGAGGCCAAGGCAGTGGAAAAACATAGATAAACTGCTGTTCTTTCACCCCAGCGATTTCATGCGCTGGGGATATCTTTTCATTAAACTTGAGAACTCTGAATCCTGGGATCTGCACAACTTACCTCCCTTTGCTAATCTCTTTCCCTGAGATGCTCTTGGCACACCTCCTCCTAGTACACAAACACTATTCCTGAAAGTATAGTCATTATCTTACCTCTCAGATTTAACTAACCAGGCCAGTGGTTTTCTGTGTGATCCTAGTGTGCTTAATTGAATAAACCTCAGTAAAAAATGTTTTAATGATGTTCATCTAGTTTTAATTATTTTATGCATCATAGTCTAGAAACACATTTTGAAAACACAATGGGCCTCATTTATCAAACTTGCTCAGAAAACGGTGTATATTTTGGGTGTATAGCTATTCCAAATATGCAAGACCCAACGTGGGGTTTATGAACATGTCGGATCCACCCAGATTTGTGCGTAAAGACCTGCGCTTGTTGATAAATGTCACGGATGAAACGAGCGTATTTATGGAAGTCACGCCTATAAATATTCACCAGCTGCCTCTTCCACGCCTGGTTTTTGTGACATGGCAGAACGGCAGATGACCAAGATTGTTAAAAAGAGGAACTTCACTAGCAGGAAATAGGTCACAGGCAGACCCTGCTCCATGGTGCGTCTTGTGTGCGCTTGGAACGGAGGGTTATTAGACGCTCCAACAACCTTTGTCACCTAAAGCATGACATGCAGTTATTCATTGTTATATTACACAGCTGGTGGCTAGAAGACCCAGTATGCATAGCACCTGCAGTGGGACCGGAATGACACGATGCCGCCGCAGTGCACATTTTGCGCACAACCATCTAATAAAAACATCTAAGCTGTAACCATATATTGCACATCATGTTGTACATAGAGCATTTCTAGTTACTTTTTATTCCTTTATATTCATATATGTTACAGAATGTTTACATAGTAACTGTTTCACTGCCACTTTAGGTCTATTTAGGTTTTTATTTTTATCTAAGCGACATTACGGGAGAGATACATTTTTGTTTTTTCCTTAAAATTTTTTGTATGCTGCTGCTATTGAAAAATCGATAATTTGTGGGAGACTTTAGAGTTTGACATTTTGCAACTTATTTTAATGACAGACTACCATAAAAAGGGGATCAGCACGCACATCCGTTCCAAAAATATTGGGCAGCCGAAAACATGGGTAATATTGAAAGGAAGAAAAAAGACTACTCGGACACTAACTGCAGCAATTAAGGCACTAACTTTTAAATCGACTACAATTTGGAGCCCTGTGGTGTGCGAGGCACCCCTTATTTATTTAATATTAAAAACGATCATGACATAACCCAAAATAACTTCATGAAATTACATATTTGTAATGTGAGTGCACACTGGGTACAGCAAGGAAGCATACAGCATTCCACACAAAAGCATAACTGCCCTACACTTTAGCCAGAAACACATACAACTCTGTAAACAAATACAGTCAATCCTCCACCAAGCAGAAGTTCTGGCCAGTGACTCTTCTATGAGAAAGTAGGTACTGTTGTTAAATTCTGTCTGGAAACACCTCGGCTTCCCGCTGTTGCACAGCAACGCGTTTTCATGTTAACTGGTTACCCACTTCACTTAGCATTGGTTGCTGACATCTGACTGTTAAAACTAGGGATATTCGATATTGGCCTTTTTACCAATATCCGATATACCGATATAGCCTAAATCATAATTTCCGATACCGATATAAACTAATACCGATATGTGGGGACCCTCCCTCATAAAAAAACAAAAACTACTAAACCCTTTTAGGTAACCAATTGAAAAATGGGCAATTTTTCCTTTGTCTTCAAAAGTAGCTGGAACAATGTCTCACACAGAGAATACTGACAAAGCCCTACCACTCAGGACAAATTTCTAATTTTAGAAAATGGAAACAACATTATACTTTTACAGCAGTGAGGTAAAGCGGAAACAACTGAAACAAGAATAAAAAATAAAAAACCAGCAAACATTTAAACGGGGCCAATAATTAACCTACCTTTTGATATATTGAAAGTCATCTCAAACATATAATATCTCAAAAACTAAACCTCAAATCTGTCATATTTTTACATTCTGAGAGAGAAAAGAAGTATCTGAAGAGTTTGATATTTAATATGTGTATGGTGTGAAAAACTCATCTTATTAAAAAAATAATGACTTTAGGCCGATAATATCGAACATCCCTAGTAAAAATGTGCGTTAAAAAGGTTTCTACAAAGAATCAGTGATGTTTGCTGTGTTTTGCATTGCAGCAGAAGCTGGAAGCTGAGCAGAAGAAGCAACGCCCTGGCTGCAGTTTCCCACATAAATATCCAAATAAAGTTACTTATCTAATATAATCTTTTTTTCCAGTCAACACACATACGAAAGGTTTGAGGTTCGAAACTGAGGCTATGCGGGTAAAGGGAACTCTGCAGTGGTCAATAAACTTTTAGACTAGAGGTTATGCCTTCCACCTCCCCTGTATACCTCATGCAACATCCTGTCAGCTGGCCCAGGTAACAGTTCAAATCTCATTAAACTTGTTATCACTGTTGACACAGACAGTAGGGCAGTCTTAAATATTAATATGATACCCCAGATTGTCTTTACTTTGGCAGAAAGCCGAAGTATTGTCTTTGCAGTTTCCTAAAACGAGATTATTTAAACTGTTTATGTTATCTAAGATTTTTTTTTAGAAAAATGTACTTCAAGTTTGATTTTAAATTTCATTCCTCCAATTTTTTTTTCCACTCCGTTACCTGATTTTACTAAAAATGAACCGAAATTGAAGACCAAGGTACATAGTGAACCTAAGCTTTAAGCTAGGCTGTTGGAGGACATTATTAGAGTCAGTTCCTGCTTTCTCTCCTACTTCTCCCCAACTGCATGATGTGCTGTCAATTCAAGCGCTAACCTGTTTTCTCTTAGTCTCTTCCTACAGTAGGTGCTCCTGACCCGCCCTGCTTGACGACCCTGACTAAGATGGCATTGCAGTGGAGGAACGTTCTCCTGGTACTGCTACCATCTTCTGCTTCTACATCAGTTCTGTTGCTCTTTCTGTGTCTCTGCTGCCTTCTCCAAACCCCAGACGGTCTCAGCAGATGACCGCTTATGCTGAGCCTGGTTCTGTTGGAGGTTTCTTCCTGTTAAAAGGGAGTTTTTCCTCTCCACTGTCGCTTCATGCTTGCTCAGTGTGAGGGATTGCTGAGAAGTCACGACGCAATCTTCTGTGGTTCTCTAATTCCTAAATTAAATATTGTATTGTAATAACTCTTTTTGTAAAGTGCCTTGAGATGACATCTGTTGTGAAACGGCGCTATATAAATAAACTGAATTGAATTTAAGTTTTTTGGCATATTGTTACACACCTAGAAAACCCAATAAAAAAGTTATAGTTGCCTATTTGGCTAGTGTATAAGCAGTTGTTTGATATTTTTGTGGTGCAAAAAATCACTTTAAGCAACTGTTACATTGAGTGTTTAGTTAACATTTGTTATATTACTTGAATTTGAATTTGTAATCCGGATTTATTACAAAATAAAAAATTTCTACCAGAGTGGCCATATAAATTATGGTACATGAAAGAATGTGGAGTTGTAGATAAATCTTTGAAATAGCAATCAAAGTTTAAGAAAAATGATCTAGGTTGTATTCACTATTCATAAATAGGTGAAGAACAAGGCCCAGAGCACACAATTATAAACATGTTTAAGAGCTATAAATGACTTTTTTCAACTTGTGCAGTCCGCATAAAGAAAAATGTCTGTAATGCAGAATGGAAACTTAACTCTGATGCTCATTCAAGTAGATTTCTCCTTTAAAGGAAACCCTTGAATCAGAGAGATTCTATTCCATAGACAAATCTAGTAACTACTTGAGACAAAGATTATTAAAGACCGGAGCTGGTTGGAAACATTAATGTCTCTTTCCATTGGAAACTTGAGAGGGTATTAGGAAATAACTTCCAGTAGCGTTCAGTAAAACAAACATAGCTGTATTTTGCCAAAGTGTCGTGGTTGAATGCAATGGAAACAGGAACAAACAAAACAATTGGGTACACTGACTTTTTCCAAAGTACAAGTGATTAACCATTCAAATTTTGTAAACTTCCAGCTGCTCTTTTATTCCCTTTGTTCAGAAACTACTGTTATCAGATTTTCTGCAATCTGTTAACCTACTTTTTTTCTATACTGGAAGCTGGGACTGAGGTGTAGCATATTGTCGTGCAAGAAGAAAAATTGTAACCATGTGGAAAAAGATGCATATTTTATTCTTCCATGTACATAGAGACCCACCCACTCAGTGTTTTACTCCAAATCTATTTCTTGTAAAGATTTGGTTTCTTACTAAAGAGGGTTGCTGTGTCTCCCAATCCGCACTACTGGCCCTACGGCAGAAATTTAAATGTAATCTTGTTGTTAATGTTGCCATTACCCTCTGTGATTTACAGAAATTTCCAAATTGTGGCATTTTACAGCTAATGCATTAAGGTGAATTTGCTTTAGCAAATGAGTTAAAAAAAGGAAAAAATTCTGGAAATACAATTATTCATACTGAAAAATTATCAACCACTATGTTGTTTCTTGGAGTATAAACAGAAACAGTTCAGAACAATATTGATTAAAAGTGTTTCTATGGAAAGGATCTTAACACGGATAATGCAGTTTTGGTAAAAACCAAGCAATCTCTGTTTCTTTTTTCCAGTGTATAAATGCACCAGGGTAACAAAATCTATTTTCCCCACTTTTAAAGTTATTTGGATTTAAATTTAAGTGCAAAAAGGAACACAACAAATTTCACATTTGTCATATTTGAGATTAATATTTTAACCAACATGCAGAAATTGCTCACAGACCAAGGCAACATTTTTACACTTATAATAACTAAATAATAACAATATTATTAGTAATTGATATCTGTATGTATATTCAGATTCTGTTTAGAAAATTTTACACTGAAAGCCTGTGGACCTAAAGGAGTTCTAACAGTGCATTCAGGCCGAACGCATTTGTAGCGTTGTGGGCATCAGGTTTACATGTAAAGTCAGCGTAGCAGAGCGCTGAAGGGAGTCAGGGAGTCCCGCGTCGCTTCAGAAGTAGATTTGCGTCGTGAAAATACGTTTCTGCCTCATTCACGCCTCATATTCGCATGAATCAGGCATTTGATGCACATCAGAAAATGCACGTGTCATTTTATGTGGTGCATTTTGAGCAGTTGCTCGTTACAAGCGTTTTTGCGTCGGCGGCTGAAGTTCAAAGATACGCATCCATTCACGGGGCGTTAACCAATCAGGAGCCTGGTGACGTGTCGGTGATACATGGAGTCACATCATCAGCATGCCATGGATTAAATACTGATAAACACAGTGGCTAATCACACCAAGCTATATACCAGTTGTTTTCTATAAAGAGACAGGAATAAAAATAAATAAATATTATAAATAGGTTAAACTAGTGAAACTCCCCTTCTGCCGTTTACAGGCAACAATAAACAGAGAATAACTCGCTCCCGCAGCGAGGAAGAGGAAAAAAGTCTGACGCTGACCAGCAACTGTGCTGCATTCAAATAGTATTGGATATCTATGCTGCGTTCAGGAGCACAAGATAGTTCAGTTTACAGTCAAAGCTTCCAATAGTCAGATGACTACTCTCCTCAACGAGCTGCTACCACCTTAAAAATTGTTTTTAAAATGTATGAACAATGATTATAAATAGTGAATGTGTTGATTGTTTAAGTGGGTGGTACAAGTACTTTACCCAGCTTTCAGGGCGGTCTTGGAGGACCTACCAGGATGTTAAGACAAATGAGACCAATTGTTAAACTGCGGCAGTCCACCCAATTTATCACTCGTCTGCTGAGGTTATGGCAGAGTAAAGCTAACGATCAGTGAGGCCAAGCTTTCAATGCTGTATAATGTAATTCGTCCTTGAACCAAAGCCTCCTCTTCTTTCTCAGCTTCTCATCTACTTATACTTGAACGTCTCACTAAAAGACTAGAAAAATCTGACTGATAGTAAAGGAAGTTCTTCAGTAACACAGCCACTTTTCTCACGAAGATCAGGATGGGAACGAGAGGAGCAGAGCTTCCACTCCTTTTTCCCAGAGAGGTTCTTACTTTTACAGGCCAAGTCCACTGCCAAGAGGAGTTCCAGGTGGTCTCCAGGCTGCCTTTGATCCCCCTCTAACAAGGGTCCCTTGAACACATCAGTCAATGTAATCACTTGTGTTTCAGATTGCTCAGGGGAAACAGTAGTGCTCCATTTCCCTTCCATAGCATGACCTCAACAGTGGCAGCCAAAGTCTTGAGGTGACACAGACCTCTGTCCAAATGGGCTTCTCTGTTGTCCCTATCTAATTGACAGGGCAGCAGATAAAACGGAAAAGACAAGCGGCTTCATTGAACCAAGTGAAAAACTAAAGAGGGATGGTGCCGCCCACCTCCAGTGAACACTATTTCAATTGAAGTGGGGACATTTTTTGGCAGAGAGGACTTTGGCAAAAAACCTACCCAAAACTTGCCATGCAACATTTATTTTTAGCTGACCCTTTAGGTTTACGTTGTTGGCAGCAAGCAGCCTTGTTAAGCCAAGTGCCATGAATGCACGGTTGTACCCATTTGTGTCAATTTCACTCTCAGCAGAGAGAGATTTGTTAGTCAGTCAACACAAAAAAGGTTTTGTTGTGGACCTGCAAGAGGATGAAAGCTGTGTTGTAAACAGATAAATCCTGTAATGACAACTTGTCGAAAGCAACGTTGAGATCCCAAATTATTAAGCGGGCAAAGAAGAGTTGCTATTTATATATCTTCATAAAACATGCCATGTATAAATAGTACATGTATTTATCACAATAAAGACTCAAATAGCAATGCAGGCCGAAACGCCACATTATGTTGCACATTTGTTTTTGGAGGGGTTTTCTGTGGGGTTTTTTCCCTTTGTTTGTTTGTTTTTGCAGGGGCGTGTTGCAAACCCAATTGTAGACTTTTCGACATCCCAGCACCAAGTGTGCTTTTCTTTTATTTTAATCTTCCCTTACACACCTTATTTTTCTAACCCTGTTATATGCACCAGTTTGTTTGTAAAAAAAAAAGAAGAAGAACAGAAAGGGATAGTTTTAAAGCTATTTTATTCCAATAGGCATCTGTTTGACTAAGTAAGACTAAAACTAACCCCCTGTTATGATTGAGCTGCTAGCTACCCATCACCTCACAAGAAACAATGATTATTGAAAAGGATCAACGGGCCTATTAAAAGAGTTTTCAGGGGGATTTTCAGTCTAAACAATATCAGCCAGCATAGGTCCATCATAAAAACATAGAAAAACTTAATTAATAAAAACTTAATTCAGTCTAAACAATATCAGCCAGCATAGGTCCATCATAAAAACATAGAAAAACTTAATTCGCAATAAAATGTGACACTCGAAAATGGTTGTGCAACAATGAACTGCCAGACATCTGTATTTCTGCTAAAAATTATATTAGAAGGTAGGCCCAATGGGCTTTGAGTTGGTAGAGTTATGACCAGGTATTTATTTGGTTTAATATGTTAAAGCTCAAATTTTCACATACATTTAACTACATCTGTTGTGCAAGAGACTATTTAATTTTAATAATAATTGTCTAGATACTGCACACATAACCAAAAAGCATTATGGGTTATTAAAAAAAATCCTGTACATCATTGTAAAGTAGGATTTTTGCTGCACAGCAGTACCTTTTTCACAATAGTTACACTATGTTTGGCAGGAGAGTGTATTCTCAATATTGGTTAACAATAGGCTGACAACAACCCATTATACCAAGAGAATGAAGCAAGAGCTCTTATAGAAGACAATATAAAAACAGAGACATTTAGTTTTTCTTTTACCCCAAAACAGATCTTTAAAAGATATGAATTCATTTCACTAATTGGATATCTATTATTTGCATAAAAAAATAAATCTATGTGACCAACAGCATGGGGAAATGAGCACAGATACTTGTTCACATTCAACGTGAAAGCCATCTATTCATCTAGATGCGGGATAGGTTCAACTGATCGTTATAAATTGTGAATGTGATAAAAAAAAAAGATATGGACAAAGAAGGATAAAAAGGACATATTATCTATGCGAAAAGTGTGTCTAACTTTAAATACCTAGACACCGAGGTTTCTTCAAAGCTGCAACTAAAATGGTTTTCTACATCATTAAAGGTCTGCACATGTTCTTCTTTTTCACTGGATATTAGAACAATATTTCTGTTTCTAATTGTCCCTTTAAGCACTATGTGCTAACTTCGGTTTTTGACCTTTATTTATATTTACATCGTATGTAAGAATTTAGCTTTTTCCTCAGAATAACACTGTGGGAAACTTTGATGTCCCTTTGCCAGACTCACATTTACTTGAAAAAACAAGATATAAACCTGTCTCTGAGAAAGCCACGTGTAATGGTTTACCCTTATAGCAGCTCTCAACATCTTTCTAATAAAATCTTTCAACTCTGCTTACTTAGAACTATTAGTACTGTTCCCCAGTAATAGTTACCATCTGTTTAAAAGAGATTTCAATCTTATCAGTGAAAAATGACTAACCAAGCATGTTTTTTAAATTGTTTTAAGTAACCAGATAACTTTGTTTTTCCATAAACCACATTAGGTGACCAGCTTCACCTGGAGGCCTGGCAATGAGATTACTTTTTTTAAATTAATATTTTACTAGCAACAAGGTCGATTTAGCGTCAAGCACAAACTAGGATAAACATGACATTTATAATAATAATTTTACATTTTTCAGAACTTTCTAAGAATATCAATAAGTTGTGTATGGTGGTCTCACGTTTAGATTTCTGCCAAAAAGGTAAACACTGACCTGTGAGGCAGGTTCCCTGAAGATGTCTGCTCAGAACAGAGCGAGAGATCCATTTTCACCTTATTGCAGCTTATCTCCACCAAAAACGCTGGTTTACATGCCACAGATTATTGCTCATAAACACCATTCATTAGAGCACTCCTCCCTAAGGTCGCCGCCAACAGATTATGCATGATTAATGTGGTGTGAAACTTGTGGCCATGACAAGCTGTGAACAAAACAAGTGAACGATTTAGGCTTGGTAAAAATAAACAGAGGATATTACGCATTAGCGAAGCATATTTTGTTAAAAAACACACAAAAAAATTCCATCACTTCATCTCTGGCTTGGTTTTTCTAACGCTGTCATTTATCTCTGCTGCCTTGGCTCTCACTTATGATATTGTTCTCCTTTTTTTATTTTATTTTTGCAACGTAGATTTTCTAAATCTGGCATACGCATATCTCTTTCTAAATGAAGTGTAAATGTTTTGTGATGACAAGATCCCCCTTAAAAAGTGTTTTGGCTTTAGTGGTCAAAGTTTTGGTAATATGTTTTTCATTTATAAAAATGTTATTTACACCTGCGTGTAAGTTTTATACAATGTTAAACTTTGGAAAGTTTCGCTACATTGAAAAAATGGCTAGAAAAGTAGTTTTTAGATCATGTCTGACCACAAAAAATAATCATTTTGTTAAAGTTAACCAAAGTAGTTTGGTGCATCACCTTTACCTACTGATAAAAAAAAAAAAAGTAACCTTAAGAAAGGGCCAGACCAGAATGACTCCATGGCGTTGGGTAAAGCCAGGTTGACGTGCTTCAATCAGTGACCATCAGAGACGAAACTTTCAATCATGATAAAGGTCAAGTGTATTTATATAGCAGGTTTCCAGCAGGGACACTGAACTAGGTCATGAACGAATTGTAAGAAAATCTCTGTTTGGGTCCATAAAGGATTTTTTTTACAGATATTTTTGTGTGATGTCATGAGCAAGTATATAATAGAATATAGACCAGCATTTTGAAAATCAGTTTTGATGCATGAATGTTGTTTTAAAAGCAAATCTATTTAAACTCTGATGTATTTGAGCCTTAATGCAGCCCTTTTTCTTCAGTGCACTGTAAACAACACAATCAGGCCATTATTTCCTCACAGCAAAGATTTGATAAGCTGTGGCAGGAATTACAAACATTTGCTTTAAAAGTCTTTGAGGTGTCAAAGCCTAATATCCTCCTTGACAAATACCAGATGAAAAAGATTTTTAGTGGTTACTTAGGTATTTCTTGTAGAGCTACACTACAGCGAGTTAGAAATCAGTAAACGGAGGTTAAGTATGACAGATGCTGCTTCACAGCTCAAAAACAAAGGATTAAAGCTTCCACGTGAACCTGTCCGTTTGTGAATAATGTCAGCGTGGCTCACTTCAGAGCAGAAACTCGAAGTCAAAGTTACACCACAGCAGCCAAATGACAGAGCACAGAAGCCCGTAGACCTGACTATAACAAAAACAGAGAAATTGATGAAGGTCTAGAGCAGGGGTGGGGAACCTTGGCCCTCATCCTGCAAGGTTTCCATGCTTCCCTGCGCAAACACACCTGAATAAAATGAACTAGTAATTGTGCTAAACTTGATTGGCTGTTGGATCCATTTGATTTGAGTCAGGTGTGTTGGTGCCTGGAAAACTTAGAGGAATGCGGCCCTCGAGGACCAGGGTTTCCCACCCCTTGTCCAGAGGGTGCTCCTGTTTATAGCCTCACTGTTGATATTGTTCTGCTTAGAGTGTTTCCAGGGCTCAAAGGGAGGGCCACTAAACACTGCTGTGTCGTGAGCCACTCTTTATTTAAACCAGAAAGAGTGTGAGCTTTTTAGGTACTGCGTTTTTACTACCAAAAGAAAATGTGTTTCTATTGTAAGATGTTTTCTTCTGGTTCTTCTAAAGTTCTATACATGTTTTTTTTCTTCACTTTTCTGTTTTCTAAATGAAAGTATGATTATGTCGTTTGCTGATGAAATGACATTAATATCTAAAATTTTTGCAAGGGTGGCTACAAGTCTCTCCTAGGATTAAGATTTGATGCATCGTCATTGGTCTTATTTCAAATTAGTATGCTTTTGTAGTTTTTAAGATATTTTTTGTGTGATGGATATCGTTTTGAGACATATACTGAAGTTATCAATCCGTAAAAAAAAAAAATAAACTGCCATTCTGTTGCCTCCAAGTAAGCTCAACGTTTTGGTTACAAACTGCAAATACTGGCGAGGTTCTTGTTTTTCTGCTTAAAAGAAGGATCAGCTGAAGTCTCCATTATGACAGCCATAATTGTGTAAGCATTGTTTATTTCTTCCTTACAATATAACTAAAACAAACAAATACAGTTGAAACCTGATATTTAAATACACTTTAACAAGACATAGCCTGACAAAGAGTGAAAACTAAGATTTCTCTGCCTTTGGAAAATTTGGGAGAGCTCAGAGGATTTTCTCATGCTGTTGTAAGCTTCTGGTTTAATTCATTCACAATGGGGTTAATTGGAGGCAGACCTGTATTTTACAGAAATACCTTAAACACACTGCTTTATTGTGTGAGATGATGGACGAATCAAGAGAAATCAGCCAAGATTGAACAAACAGAAGTTTAGTTCAACCTTGCATATATTTTTCAGATGCCTGAAAGTTAAACATTAATCTGTTTAAATATTGTAATTCAAGTATCAGCACCATGTATGCAGAAGCAAGGTCCTTCCTGGGGTTTTGCTTTTGCACTAAGTTCAATTTTCAATTCATCTGTATTAAAATGAATAGAAAACATTCCTCAGTCCTCTGGCTGTATGAACAGAATCCTGGATGGCACTTTTCCAGACCAGAATCCTTACTGACTCTCCTACTTTGGCTAGGAGCCACAGCTAGATAACATATGCTCTCTGTCAATGCAGCAGAATCGTCTGGTACCAGAGATACCTTTATTAAAATTATTATTAGTCATACTGTTTATTTTTCAAAACATAATCAGAATGTTTGTATAAAACAGTTTATTCTTTAATTTGTTTATTTGAATAAACATCTGATTAAAAACAGTGACTTTTTTTGTGGGGAGAAAAGCGTTCTTTTGGAAGTTTTGTTGCATCTTACCTTTTAATCATTGATATTATGAAACCTACTGTCACTTAAGTATAATTTCTGGAAAGTCTATCTACTGCAAGCAACTTTACTGAAAGAAGAAAAAACATTTAACCAGAAATGTACCAGACCCAGATACCCGCAGTTTTTGTTGAATCGAGTCCTCTTGTCAGCATTGTTCACATGTTCTGTTCTTTCTGCTGTCCCTGCTCTTCCATTCAAGTAGCCTAAATATATAATATATAGCTAGTAAAAACTCTATATCCTACTGTCACTGTCAGCAGACGTTTGTTTTTTTTACTAGATGTTTTTTTTTGTTGTTTTGCAATCATCTCATTTATATTTTATTTTAGTATTCAGAACGCTAGAGTTTGCGCATAACTTTATTTTTTCTATGTCTAATTAAAGGATTTAAAAATCTAAATATCGTATTTTAGCATATAGGCTATGTTATGATCTCTTACTAAGTAACGATTTCACAAAATACTTGTTTTGCTCTTACTCGGGGAATTTCTTGAATGGACACTGGACTTTTACTTAGATTTGTATGTTGATGTAGTGTTACTCTTACTTGAGTTAATTTCACCTCTGGAAAAGGACTTCGGTAAAGAAGACTCAGGGATCTTTCATACTTTAGGCAGCCTGACTCATATGGTATTGCGCCCTCTTCTGGAGAAAAAAATGTACACCAAGATTCCGGTGATATAAGAATAACATGTGAAAAATGGGGATCTTATTAAATCATTATTGCTTACACAGAACAAGATGTAGTTTTATATTTAATAAACATACGTGCGCAATCATTTTGAATTTAAAAATTTCGGACTGGCTGGTTCAACTCCTGCTTCCCCCTCTCCTGACGTCCTTCCTGTTTCACCAGAGAGACACGTGTAGCGCTTCACATCTCTGTGTTGAGAGAGGGAAAGGCTTTAAAGTTCAGCTTGTATCCTACTCTTTTAGGTTTACAGTTTCCTACTCGTGTGGTGGGCTTTGCCTGATAAGCAGTCAACATGGTAAAGCCTCAGTTTAAGGGGAAGAGCTCGATAAACCCCTCTACGTCCAGCTCCAACCCCGGTAAGCTAACCGTTTGTTTACACCTGGAGCTAACTGCAGCTAATGGCGTTAGCCAGCTGTTTTTCTCACTCTATCCTAGATATAGAGGCTGGTTATTATGTCCTTAAGTGAAAAATGTCAACTGTTTCCAAATAGTTTTACTAAATGCTAATCTCTCCCATAATATTTTCGTTTTTATTCACCTGTAAAGTGTAATAAACTTATAATTTTAGCAAAGAATATCCCTAGACAAGATATAGTAGGCTATATTAAACTGCAAATTAATGTACGAGTTTTGAGCGAATAAATGCGAATAAATTGTGACGTTATTTGAGAGTTTTATTTGAGAGTAGAAACTTAGTTGGTATGGCTTGTAACGTGTTGGGAAAACCATAATTACTTTACTTATAGGAAGGCTGTAATGGGGAAAAATTGCCAAATGACTAAAAAAAAAAAAAAAGCTAACATTTAATGTTCTTTTTCCCATGGTGATCTGGCTGGATAAAAACAGAGTTTTGACTGTTTTAATCTCAGGATTTGAATGTCTCACTGTTAGGGTGACCAGACCCAAACCAAGATATGGTTAAATCCATCTATATAGTATTTTTGTGATACAGTGGACCCCTGCAAGGTTCAAGAATAACGTTTCCTAGTTTTTTTTTATTTATTTTGGGACGATTGTAAATTCAAGATATGGATTTGTCCAGAATTAACATTTTTGTCCATTAATTTCTATACTGGCAAAAAAGATTTACTCAGCTTTTGGTAAAAACTCATTGTAACTTTGTTGATGTGCAAGATATGCAAATTTTACATAGAAGTATAGTTTAAGAGTATTTTAACGCTGAAAAGCATGGCGTCAAGCAGTTGCAGTATTTGATCACATTGTAAGTGTAATGTTTTTTCCCCTGTCATATGTCTTTATATATTTGTTGTTCATGCTATTTTTTTGATTACCTAATATATTCAACATGTACCTAATGTAAACGGCAGTTTTGATCATGGTTTCTCGAAGTAATTCAGTATTCATTTCACAGATCGAGCCAAGGGTGCAGGAGGGAACAACATGAGGGACAGGACCACTATCAAGCGTCTGAATATGTACAGACAGAAGCAAAGATGGTAATGGATGATAACACACTCTATAATGGTTGTAACATAATAATTTGGAGTTTGCAGGTGAAGTGCTTGATTAATAACCTTGTGCTGGTGTTTGGATTCTCACGAGATTTGGAGTTTTCCAAAGCCATGAAAATCCATGTTTTACTGCTTTAACTAAGCCGTCCGGCTCGACTCCACTGGCGGTGGGAACTATTAGTTTGTTGTGCTTTGGGGCGGGCGCTCAGTTTTGACAAGAACAGCAAGTGCCGAGGCAAAGCAAAAAAAACATGGCCGCACAGATGGACGCACGTGTAGAAGCGGCTATTGAATCCGTTTTACGACGAGAGATAGTTTCTTTGTTGAAAAATTAGCAATGTGAAGCACTTTTTGTAATTTTTTTGGACGGTAAAGATGTGTGTGGTTCCCCCCCTCCCCCATCCTCCGACTGGATTTGGCAGTAGCTTGAGTCGTTACTATGATTGGCTAAAGACAGATCGTTGTAGGCAGACACTTGCTGGCACATCCTCCAATCAGCTCAAAATATTCTACCAGATTGCCCTCCCTTTTTCAGGAGCTTTCCGTGTTAGCAGTTCCAGATCGATGTGTGGTCTCGACACGGAGCGGGAATACATGTAGACCTGGCTTTTGCCAGTTTGCTCTACTAACACTGATGTTTTGGTTCTGTCTACAGTAACAACCGAGGGAAAGTTATCAAACCTTTGCAATACCAGTCTACAGTCGCTCCAGGAACAGTTGCCAGAGTTGAACCCAACATCAAATGGTTTGGTAAGTATTTTGTGTTCCTGTTGCTGCTAGTTGTCTCTATTATTAGGGATAGATTGCTCGATACTCTGCAGTTGGTCTGGCATTGTTTTAAGCAGAATGTCATTAATGTGTATTTATGTTTGATATAACTTAAACTTTAATATAACATTTAAATTGTTTCTCTGTATAGGTGATTTTATCTTTACTTAAAAACCTCCCATAATAATTAAAGTAATATTTTAATCAAGAACTAGTGCATACAATTATGTTGCAGAGGAAAATTGTGTGCATGTAAATAGGCCTACAAAGATTACATTAGCTTCATTTTTTTTCCTTTGGCGACAATAATGATAGAAGAGAAAATTTCCCTGAAATATACATGGTTTAGAAATTGTTGGCAATATTTTGATTTCTGAAAGGAATGCATTTTGTGGTAGACTGTTTTAGATAAAGCTGTTTTTGAATGCTTCTGAATTATTCCCAGTTTTTATAAATGTGATTTGAAAATATTTGAGCCAGCTGAGCCTTGATTTTGGTTTGATGTATTTCAGCAAACACTCGAGTGATAAAGCAGTCATCCCTCCAGAAGTTTCAAGATGAGATGGGAGCCGTACAGAAGGATCCATATCGTGTGGTGATGAGGCAAAGCAAGCTGCCAATGTCTCTTCTGCATGACAGAGTCAAGGCTCATGTGAGTGAAAATAACATACATTTCTCGGTGCTGTGTTGGAATTTTGTTCGAGGTGCTTCTCCTTTCTGAGGTTTTTGATTTTCTGGTCTATAACCCAGAATAAATCCAAATAACACAAAGTGGTTTTTGCTGTTGTAACATTTAGTATAATAGTGTGGCAGCTTTCAGATTCCATTTAAGATACAAATACAGTCCCTTGCAAAAGTATGTGTACCTCTGGAACCTTTTTACATCTTGTCACATTAAAACAGATTTTATAGCATGTGTATTTGACTGAGGTGTATGGTCGGAGACCTATGTCAATACAGAAAGCTAGCTAGACAAGTCTTTATAATAGCCACTCAACGCAGCGGTTTCTACAGTAAATGCCTCGTTGCTGATGGCAGTTGTTCACAATAGTGTTTGGCAACCTACATGGGTTGACTGGAAAATGTAAATATAAACACAGGACGGAAAAAGTTATCTTTTTTAATAATTTTAGGTTAAATGTAACGTTTAAAGGAAAGGGTGCACTTTCATTCTGCATACCTCTAAACTCCCCGTTGAAGTATTACTTTTTTTAAAGAGATAGTTTTTAAGTTTGGTCTCCGCTACAGCCGCGTTCTCCAACTTCACATGGAGCATTCACGGGTAAAAAAACAAACACGTCGGCTACCGCAGTTGGCACAACAAGGTAGCGCAAGCTCACTTCCTGTTTACAGGCTAGAACGGGCATTGCGTGCACACGAAGGGGACGCGCAGAGAGGGAGGTGCTGGAACACTGAAGCTTTGCTTCTTATTTTGCCTCTTATCCTGGACGGACCGTGGAAGTTGATTGGATGAGGTTTTCCCAGGGTTTCTCGCTGTAGAAAGAATGAAAATTACTCGCTCAAGTTTATGAATTCCTAACTTATAGATTGCCACCGGTACATGAAGAGCATTTTTTGCCGTTTTAAAAAAAGTGTTTTAAAATGAAATCGTATACCCTGTCTTTAACTTTCGGCATCAAGTTGCTTTTTTTTTCCCCCGGTCTTCGCATTCAGATTTTTAAGGTGTTAAAGAAACTACAAAAATATTTAGCAGTAATAGAAAAATGATAAAAGGACATAACCTACTTCAGTTAACAATATTTGGATATTTAAAAGACAAAAAAACTACAACATAAGACTTAATTAAACATAACATTAAACTATATTTAAAAACAGAGTGTAGAACAAGTCAAGTGAATAAATAATGATCAACAAAAGTACGAGAAGATTATTGTGGCTTTTGTTTACCAGCTCCTCTCTATAAACGTAGTTATCACGTGAACCACCGAGATTTTGTGCAAATTTTCGGAGACATTTCACACGCAAACCTTAACCAGAATGGGAGCCATTATCCCAGTTTGCATATCGCTCAGAAAATGGAGATTATTGAATGAAATGTCTTCAAAGCCTCGGCATCAAGTGGTGCCATTCCTCCTTTCACGCTGGCTTTCTTCCGTTTGGTCAAGAAAGCCACACAAATGGTAAAGAAATGCTGTCAGCAATGAAGCAGACGGAGTAAAAGCAGGACATGCACAATGAGTGCACTTTCAGTTCTTTAGTGTTTAATTGTGTTAGTCGTTGCTGCTGTTTTTTATTTTTCCGGTGTTGTTATTGCTGTTTCCGTGGTCTTCCTGAAGGGTGTCCAGGCTGCTAATAACACAGCTAAGCTGACGCTGCATTTTTCATGAAGAGAAATTTAGCTTTATAATTGCATCATCTGGGTGTGTTAGCTCGATTTGAAGTGGGTCAGTTCAGTTTGATTTAAGACTGATTAAGGTAAAAATGATGTTCTGATAATAAAAAAAACATTAGATTTTTATATATAAACTAAACCTGCTTTCTCAATAGCTTCATCCTCGATCTGTACGCTGTGTTTCCTAGTCTTTCTTTTCTCCCATTTTGCAATTATTCACTTCTATCGTTGATCTGAATTTTTATTTGTGACAAAATGTAAATCGTTTTAAGGTAAATGAAAACTGTTTTAAGACATTGTTTGTACTATTTTCTTTTAAATACTTCCTGCAACATGTTATCACTGTATATAAAATCCAATATTTGATTGGTTAGATGAACTAACTTGTTCCGAAAAAGAAAAGAAAAATCATGAATTAAAGGAGTTTGTAATTTTGTTAGGGGTCTTTGTTTACTGTATACATTTGTTTTGTGTGTGAACTCTCCTTTCCTGTGTCTCATCAGATATCTACTTTTAATTTCACTCTAGTGTCGTGCATTTTACGTATGCCATTACCTTACTGTAAATACACTGCTTTTATGGTACTCTTCAGGGGTGTGGAAGTAATTAAGCAGTGTCTAAGAAATGTCAGATATTCATGTTGTTGTTTATTGAAAAGCAAAGTTAAGAGTCTTAAATTTAAGATCTACTGCAGCATTATTGTTTGAGCAGTGGTCTCAAGGACAATAAGTAGTTCTAAAGTATTTTTCTATCTAACTGCAGAATTCTAAGGTGCACATTCTAGACACTGAGGGTTTTGAGACCACATTTGGACCTAAAGCTCAGAGGAAGAGGCCCAATCTCATGGTTGGAGATGTGAAGGATCTTGTGGAGAGAGCGGAGGCTTCAGCGCTGAACTACAGCGCTGACAAAGACACAAACCTGGTGACCGAGGACACCGGTGTCCGGTATGATTTTTATCTATTCTAATAGCAAAACATTAATTCGTGATATTGATGTGGTACCACATTTAATTATAATGGTGCTTTTTTTTTTTTTTTTTGCAATAGGGAGGAAGTGCGTGAAGAGATTTTCAAAAAGGGTCAGTCGAAGAGGATCTGGGGAGAACTTTATAAGGTAAACGGTCGCTGTGTCTTTCGCTGCTCTTTCTGCCCCTGACGCACATGCGCAGTTTTGCCAATCAGGGACAGCCCCAACAGCAATATCATGGTGAGCCAACAACCAAGCTCTAGATTTCTGGAGTGTTTTGGAGAGTTTTATAAAATAAAAAGACAGGCATGTGTAATGCAAAATTCCCAAACTGAAAGCTGCTATCCATGGCAGTATAACGGTGTTTGAGCTTCTTAAAGGGAAGCCTGCTGTGGCTGACGACAAAGAGGGGCAGTAGCCTCTGAAAGCTAATTAGCCTGTTAGCTGCTAGCATTGGAATCAACTGTAGAGTGATTTTCTCTTTTCTTTAAAGGTGATCGACTCATCTGACGTCATCATCCAAGTGCTGGACGCCCGCGATCCCATGGGAACCCGCTCGCAGAGCATTGAGACATATATGAAAAAAGAGAAACCTTGGAAACATCTTATCTTTGTGCTGAACAAGTGTGACCTCATCCCTACCTGGGTCACGGTGAGATTTTTTAAATACATTTTCCCCTTTGGTTCCGTGTGTTGCTGTAACTGCAATTGTCTTCTATATATATGATTTGTCTTTTTTGCTGCTTTTCTTTACCCCAAATCAGAAACGATGGGTTGCTGTTTTGTCCCAAGAGTATCCGACTCTGGCTTTCCATGCTAGCCTGACCAACTCATTTGGTAAAGGCTCTCTCATCCAGCTGCTCAGGCAGTTTGGGAAGGTAAGCCAATGACTCCAGATGGAAATCTACTTTGCTTTTATTTTAAAGTGTAAAGGTAAAAAAAAATGTGAAACTAAACTAAAATCCACACAAATTTATTCATGAAAATATTTAGCTGTTTTTTAAACCAGAAATGTATCTAACTTTGATGTCCCCTGTTAATGGTCCATGTCACCTGTGCCACCAATCGCTGGCTTCTATGTTTTCCAAGTGTTCAGCTTAGTCTGTGGGGGAAAAATTTTTTGTATGCACTTCAAAGAACATTATCAATGACTTTAAGTCACCTTATCAATAACTCCTCGTTCATCTGGCTTTATAGCTATCTCTGCCTTAGCTCTTCGTCCAGCATGTTTGATAGATGAAGTAGGATGCTTTAAATTATGAGCTGTTATCCTGTCCAAAGATTTTAGTTCCAGAAAGCTGACCTTTTACAAACATTTTCAAGTTCTGGTTTTTGTGGATATTTTGTATTTGGGCTAAGCCTGTTTTATTTATACATTGAAAAAAATGAAGAAAATTGTTTACTACATTGAACTTACATTTAAGTCTGTATAAAGCTTAGTGCTTAAATGGCTCTGTATGATATTATTCCCAGGAGTTTTTTTGTGTTTTTTTTTTCCTCATCTCCAGCTCCACACAGACAAGAAACAGATAAGTGTGGGATTCATCGGCTATCCAAATGTGGGAAAGAGTTCAGTCATCAACACTCTGAGGTCCAAGAAGGTTTGCAACGTGGCACCAATTGCTGGAGAAACAAAGGTAAAGTTGACATTTAATCTGGTTTAAGGTCTGATCCATAGAAAAAAAAAGTTGCATTTTACTAGTAGTTGTAATTTATATAGAATGCTCTGATATAATACTGTTTGTTCCAGACTGCTTGATTCTGTGAATATCAATGGCATTAAGTCTGATTATCCTCTTAGATTTCTGCCAGCATCCTTCGCTTCCCATTTTGTCTATAAAACTTGTTAGCTGAAAACAATTATGCAGCTAAAATCTTATTATTTATATGTGCAAGAAGTCCTTTCTCTAATAATTTGATAGTAAAATTGAGTTAATTGCTGGGTTAGGAAATGCAGTTGAAGTTTGCTGAAATTATGTTTGTGTTGTTGCTTCCTACTAAGGATGTAAGAAAATATTGATATCCTGATATTTTATGTCACAATATTGTATCAATATTTTTCTTGAGAATTTGAATGGAACCATTAAAGATGACAAATTTTTGTAGTAAAATTAAATTTATGACTGGTAGTTTGTAGGGATGGGTGTTGGTTAGGTTTTATCCAATACCCGTGCCAACCCCGAATTTTTTTAAACGGTGCCCGTGCTTAAACAGCAGTGCTCCCTCCTGACACATGGAGAACGGAATATTTCTTGGGGAAAAGAGTTTTGCACAAAAAAACTATTGCCCAAGACCTGTTCTGTCAAAGGGCACAATGCTTATTTTGTTTTAACATGCAACAGGAACAATAAAGCTTTTCTTTCTTTCTCTACTTTTCGTTTTTCAAACTTTGTTTTTAAGCAAAATAACAAACTGTTTGTTTTTTTCTGATTTAATTGGAAACAGAAAAACCAAAGAAGAAACCATACACGGATTAAAATACTGGGACAATTTTTCTACAGTTAACTTCAGTTTAAAAAAAATCATAATATCTAGTGAGAGTATTGCAATATATTGTATCGTCCCCACTGTCTTGTGATTAGGGCTGGGTGGTATGGCAAAATTCTTATTATCCCTGTATTTTTTAAAAACATATCTGTTTTGTTGTGTTTGACTGTATTTGTTTTCCATACAAGACCATTCCTACCCACATTATCTTATAAGAAAATAATTAAACCTAGCCGTGCTTTAAATTGCCCATTTTACTTTCATATGGACTCTATCATTTTTTTTTTTTTTTTCTAAGAAAATAATTTAATAGATTGATTTTAGTCAAAATATCAAAGTATCAAGAATATCAACATTCTTGATACTCTAAGGCTGAAAGTGCTTTTTAATCTCACATTGAAGCAAGCAGCAGGCTGCATCTTTTTATGCTTTTCACGTAATATTGGATAATTCCAATAGGACGCAGAGCACAGAATTCAGACCCGAAAGAGCAAAACAAGAGCAAACATGGTGACCATAGTAGATCAATTTAGCTGCTTAATATTCAAATAACGACAGAAAAAATACGGCAGCAGTATCGTAGATGGTATGTAAGACCATATTAACAGCTATAGTTGCTTTCGTTCCTGCTGTTTTTGCCGTCGTTTACATTGTGTTCCTTTAGCCGGTCAATTTTTGCTCTATAATCCCCCCTAATGGTTAGGCGCAACAGCATTTGCAAAAGATTGCTGTCTAGTTCACCTGCTAAAATGCAGACATGGCTCCTCTTTTTGGAATTAGTTCCTCTGGGTCAGCATTGTGTGCTTCACTCTGACAGCTCCTGTCAGCAGCCATACTTAATTCAAAACTTTTCACGCTGTGGTGAAAAGTGTAAAGCGCTGAAAGACTTCCCCAAATCAGATGTTCTGGACGTTGTCTGGGCTTTTCACCGGTATAGCGCTATAGGAACATTTTATATAAAGAAAATAAACTCTGGGTTTTGGTATGAACCGGTATACAACACAGGCCTAATTGTGAATCATATGGTGCCACCAGATTCTTGCAAATACACATCCCTACTTCATGCTCATTATGGTTTTCATCTACAGGTTTGGCAGTACATTACACTGATGAGGCGCATCTTCCTCATCGACTGCCCTGGTGTTGTTTACCCATCAGAGGACAGTGAGTCTGATATTGTCCTGAAGGGAGTGGTAAGTCCATTTTTTTTTTTTTTTTCAGATGTTCAGCTTAATGTTCCTGGAATGCAAGCATGTTTAAGAGAATTGATTTTTCTGTGTATTGTATGTGTACAGTATTTTATTAAAAATAAAATGTAGCTTTATCTTAATAGATTAGGGTCTGGATTCTTCCAGGCCTAGGTAGAAGGTAGAAATTATATAAATTTGGCCAGAGGTAGAAAATTTGACTTAAGCATTTTGATGATTTCATCAAGCTGTGCCTACATACTTTGTACCAGGTACTCAAGGAAGATTAATCCTGATGTTCACCCTTTGTTTTTACACTAGATATTGCAAGTTTAAAATGTGTTATTTTACATTTAACGTATAAGAAACCTGTTGAACTTTGGAGTATTTTTTATTCAAATATGTGCAGGTTTCCTTTTGTGCATTATGAGATGGATAAATAATGAGGAAAGAAGAACATTTTGAAAATTTACATAACATTTAGTTTTTTATTTAATTAGAAAAATGTTGATCTTTATGTTTGTGTTTCTTTATTTTGGAAAAAAATATTTGAATATTTTTCTAAATGCAATTTGCACAATACATTTTCTTTCAATGGTATTTTGAAACTTTTGAAATGTATCTGGAAAGTGAGAATGCTCATAAGCAATCACCATCATGACACCTGCTTTACATTGTATTACAATATATATTTGAGGCCATATCACCCAGCTCTACAGCCACCAGGTTGTACGTTGACGTATAAAATTTCTTCTTTTTGTCTTTCATGGTTAGGTTCAAGTGGAGAAGATTAAAAACCCAGAAGAGCACATCGGTGCGGTACTGGAGCGAGCCAAACCTGAGTACATCCAGAAGACTTACCGCATTCCAACATGGAGTTCTTCTGAAGACTTCCTGGAAAAGCTGGCTTTTCGTACTGGGAAGCTTCTGAAGGTGATCCATTTGTTTCCTTTAGGATTTAAACAGATTTTACTTATTTTATTCTATCTATAATATTGACTCTGTGTATAGAACAGATGGTTTTAGCATTTAAAGTATAAAATGCTCTTTTTTCATTTGTATGTTAAAGGGAGGTGAGCCTGATCTCAGTACAGTCTCCAAAATGGTGTTAAATGACTGGCAGAGAGGAAGGATCCCCTTCTTTGTGAAGCCTCCTGGACCTGAGGGAGATCCAGATGTAAGAGTTTGCAGAATCTTTTACCTCTCTTTCACCAGTCTGTTCTTTTTATGTAGATTACTGTATTACTATGACTTCAGCAGGATGAAAAGCCACCAGCCATTGAAGGACCACCAGCTACAGTGGAGAACGTTCAGGAGGAACAGCCGGAAAATTCAGATGCCTTATCAGGAGAACAAGAGACGCAGCAACGACAGAAAGAGCAGGTCCAAAAGATCCTTGCTAATGTTCGACAGAACTTTGGCAAGATCAACGTGGCGCCGGAGTTCACTGAGGAAGATTTGGTCCCAGTGGAGATGCCAGACCTAGACATGTCTGACTTCTCCGGCTCTGACGTTGGTGAGGATGTTGATGGAGATGAGGGAGGGGAGGAAGACGACCCCAGCGTGGAGGCAGCCGATGGAGACGCCGAGGTCTCTGAGGACAGATCATCTCAGACTGATGGCACAAAAGGCAAAAAGAGTTTACGGGAGGTAATCCGTGAGCACGATGAGAAAATTGCTAAGTACAAGCAGTTCCTGGATCGAGCCAAATCCAAGCGCTTCTCTGCAATCCGGTAAGTTCTGATGTCCAAATTTCTTATTACATATTTTCTTTTTCTTGGACAGGAATCTTTTGTTTGGTAAAAAGAGGTTGGCAGGCAGAGAAACACCAGGCATATCAGGGAGGTCCATGCAAATCAACATTGAGGACTAACAGCTGTCCTTTTCACAATCGGTTCCCACAATGTATTTCCCTGAGTTCTTTTTCTTTATCCATTTGAGTCCACAAACCAAATTACAAATCATATACCTGCCTTTAAGTTAGTGCAATTTAGTTTATTTCTGCAAATCCCGGGAGAACTAAACTGTTTGCTTTGCTTGGGAAATGTAACAGTTTGCACTTCCTTCATCTGTTTGGACAGAATACCGAAGGCACTTTCTGAAAAGGTGTTTACAGACCTCAAGACCAAACAAGAAGCAGCCAAACAAGCACAGAAGAGGCAGAAACTCTCAACAGGTATGGCCATTTATCACTCTGACTTTGGCAATTGATGTTGAAAAGATGTCAGATGCTTTGGACACCCAAACGTTTTCAACAGCACTCAGCTGTTTGGCTCATTCTGTTTGACAGTTTAGTACTAAGGGCTGTTTTTGTTTTATTTTTTGTTTAACCGTGACTTCAGCTACAAACCAGAAGAGCAAGAAGAGGAAAGCAGCTGAAGAGGATGTTGACTCCATGCAGCAGCGCAGGCTTACATCTAAACAGGTTTGCAGCTTTTGTTTTCCTCATGTCAAATAAAGTGCCTTGCCTAAACTATTCACATCCCTTCAACTTTTTTTTTACATTTTGTCACATTACAACTACAGACTTCAAAGTCTCTTATTAGTATAATACATAGTGAACGAAGACAAACAAAGGAAAGGGTTGTGGAGAGATTTTTTTCGTCTATTTGTTGTTTTTAATGTGTTTTATAAATAAATTGGGTTGAATTTGAAATGAATTTGAATCATTTCCAAAATGGCAGTTGTAGACCAGATCAGTATTGTTGGTAATACCTTGTTGACCTGAATTACCAAAAGTCTGGGATCTATGTTTGCAATGAAGTTGAAGCAGGATGAGTTTACCAATGTTGAGATAAGGATTTTCTCATTTATTGTAAGCCATGTTAATGTGACAGTCACTCCCGTCGTTGCATGTTTTCCTAACATTAAGCAGTAGAGATGTCCGAGTCAATATTTGCAATAACATATATGCAATGAAAGGTATGGCTACAAAGAATTGACTTAGAGGATTAACTCCTCTCATGCATTACAATTTTTTTTATTTTAATTTTTTATTCTTTGAATTCCACTTTACAATTATGTGCCACTGTGTTGGTCTATCATTTAAAGTTCTAATAAAATACCTTGAAATTTGGTAATGAGAAGTTGAAATGTTTAAGGGGGTGAGTAGTTTTGCAAGGCAGTGTGGGCCGATCTGTCTGTTGTTTAAGCTTAAAAAACTGTCTGGTTTTGATCCGCTTTTCGTTCCTTTCTTTAAATGTCCACAGAGAAGAGCACAGGAACGTTCGAAGAAGGGGAAGAAAGTCGGCGTGCGTTACTACGAAACACACAATGTGAAAAACAAGAACAAGAACAGGAGGGCTCCAGCGCCAACAGCAGAAAGCCATGGGGCTAAAAGACAAAAGCACTAGACTGGCAATAAACACAAATATCAATGTATTTAAAGTAGCCAAATTGGCTGCATTTTATTGAAATGACAAATTGGGCAAAAACTAAAAGCTAAACAGCGACGTGTGTTTTTCCAGCGGTCGTATGCTTTATTTTGACTACAACTAAACTGGCTGCACCTTGCCCTCTCAACTCTTTTGAATTGCATGTAATTGATCATTTACAAGTGAGCTCCTCTCTTGACATTCAAGAGAAATGTGCAGTGTGATAACTGCTAAAAATATAGCTGCCATGCTCTAAAAAAAATAAAATATTAAATTTCCAGAGACTGTCAACTCATTAAATGTAGTAAGAAAGAAAAAAAATCAGCTGGGAAGGTTTCACTTCTTTGGAGTAATCATTCCTTCTAGTTGTGTCTGAAAGTGAAAAAAAAGATACAATGTTTTAACTTTTTACACCTCCCAACAAATTGTTTAATTTTTTTAGAGGGGATAGATTGAAAATGTCACCTTGAGCTGTTGATTGGTTTTCTTCAAAATCTGAATCTCCTCGTTAAACTTCCTTTCCTCCACTTGTCTCTTCTCAGTTTCTCTCTTTTCGATTGCATCGCATCTCTCCTTCTGTTCATCCAGTTGTTTCAGCAGCTCCTCCCTCTCATTCTCCAGATCTACAATCTACAAACATAATAGAAAATCACAGTAGGACTTTCTCATTCCTCTGCAGCATATGTAAAGAAATGGTGCTCTCTGCTGGAGAGAGTTTATTAAGCAGGAAAGGAAGAAAATGTTTGGATAGCCTATTTTTTTTCTAGTTTCAATAAATGACAAACTGAAGGCCTTACTCTTTTTTCCATGTCCGCCTTTCCCTGTTCAGCCTGCAGTGCCTTTCTCATGCCAAAAGCGATGCTGCTTTCGTACAGTGTTTGGTAGGTGGCAATGGTCATTTTAAGCTCATCTCTGATGCGCAGCAGAAGCAGACCCCTCTCAGCACAGATGATAGTTACCTGCCTGATTAACTCATCTTGGAGGGAAAATAGATTTAACTATGAGCAAAATTAAAAATCCAACAGTGTATAATTCATAAAGAATCTCATTTTGGCCTTTTAATGACTTGTATGAACCATATTTGGTGCAGACGGGAATTACACAAAAGGAGTGCGATTTTTCTTTTTAGTTTTTACACGAAGTGATCAAGTTTGAATGTATTATAGATTTCCATTTGTCCACATAGCGAAACATTTACATCTAATGGTTCAGACAAAGCTCCACACATCGGTAATAATTCTATGCAAGTTACAAAGAAACATAATGCCTTTTTGGTCCTCTACAAGCTTCTGAACGATCTGGTTAGATATTTAGCTACTCTTGGCAGAAATTGTTCAATTACATAAATTGGCTGGTTAATGTAAGCACAGCCTGTAACTTTTCCAATGGGTTGAGCAATGGCACAAACGTTTAACATCAACCTGCTATATCCAATCCAAAACCATTTTTGATTTGGGTTTGCCCTGTTGGAACACCTAATTGTCAGTTTTTCAGCTTTCCACTTGTTTATTTAAGGCCATATTGTGGAACTATTTTTTTTTTTTTATCTACCATTTGCACTACACCATAACCGCCTCAGCATGATGTTACCATCTCCAAAGCTGACGGCAAGATCAGTCATTTCTGTTTTGGAAGACTCATCCAAACAGTCTTATTGACATCTGTTGCCAAACAGCTCAGTTTTTGTCTCTTGTAATATTTTCTCCAAGGGGCATTTTGCTTTTCCGTTTGAGCAGCTATAAATTTCAGTCATATTTTTGTGCATTGATTTTGGAATAGTGCTTTTTTTCATTTGTGTAGATGTTTTGATTGTTTTAGATGCATCTGGTCCATCACAGCTGATTGGGATAATCTAATTACCATCTCAACACGTCAAATTCCTTCTGAATAGGCCGGCTTTTGAACCATAATTCGATTCAGGTATATTTACCCACGGAAAGAACTAAACAATACATTCTATTGGACTGGTGTAGATAATTTCCCAGTTTAATAGGTCCAAACCCTAAGGGCTCCCAAATACCCAAACCAGTTAATTTAAATCTGAGGGAGGACGTTTGGGTCAGATGGATGAGAGACCTGAAGTCAACAGGAGAATGTCCCCTAAAAGATATGAAAATTAGTTGGGGTTTTTTGTTTTTTAAATAGCCTCTGTCCTTACATCTATTGAACATTTTAGGCTAATTTTTAAATGTTTGATTCATGTCAGGAAAGCTCACAAGTGAACACCACCATTTTTGCCCAGACTGGGTCAACTATCCAACCAAAATTGCTTAATGTCTTCAAAAACTAATTGAGCTGCAATGTGCTATGGGGCATTTGCTCAATTATTAGTGGAGGTCTTTGTATATATTTTACACATTTTTATAAACATAGTTGTGTAGATGTCTTGATAGTTTTAGAAAGAGGGCTAAGTCAAACACTGCTTGCATCTTGAGAAAAAAAGTGGAGATAGTTGAGGAATATAAACACTTCTGAGTTCACCTGGCCATTAAACTAGATTTAAGACTCAAGCTGCAGACTGTACTTCTACAGGAAGCATAGGTCCTTCAAGGTTCACAGTATGATTCTTCATTTCTTCTATAGGTCCTTTTGGAGAGTAATCTCTCCGGCCATTATCTGTAGTGGGGTAGCTGCATCAGAGCCAGGGACTTGAGGGTAAACAACCTGATGAAGAAGGTTGGTTCTGTTCTGGGGATGAATGTGGAAAATCTGGGGAGGATTCTACAAAAAATCAAGAACATTATGGCCAACCCGGAGCATCCTCTTCACAAGATTATCCTACAACAGTGTTTCTGGGGCTTCTTCGCTTTCAATACAACACAGACCACTACAGGAGATCTTTCCTACCCACAGTCAATCATGATCGACACTCCATGAAGAATTAGTAGAATGAGTTAGTATGAGCTACAACACTTCATTTCCCTTTGGGATTAATAAAGTATTTTAAATTGAAGAATTTGACTCAGGGGTTTCAAGAAATTAATAAATTCTAACTTGAGCACTCAGTTCCTGTTAAAATAATTCAAGAGATTGTAAAATATTTCCACCCTGGACCAAAAAAAAGCTTCATTTGTACCTGGGGCAACAATAATTATACCATTCATGCTTGTGGTCGTGGATGTAAACTTTCTCGGAACAGTGTAATAGTGAGTTTCATGATCGCATTTCCAGATGCCTTCTTACCAAAACACTGAGAGTAAAGCTCTCTGCGAATAGGACAAATGCCTGTGTGCCTGGCCTGTCTCTGCTCCAGCTTTGTGTCCAGCTGTTCCTTCAGGTGAATGATGTCTGCTCTTGTACAAGGTGCACTGGATACTTTCTGCACCCACAGTTGGTTTCCTTCAGTCCATTCCCTACAACATTAATGGTTATGAAGGTCGAACTTAAAGAACCAGCATACTAAGTAAGAAGACAAGTATACCTGGGTGGAAGGATGGCGTCCAGGATCTCCTCGTTTTCTAACTTGTTGCCTTCACTGGTTGCAGATTTTGAATTAAGAGGTGGTGGAACTGGTATGAAGTCAGTGGACTGCTGAGGGATTGTTCTTATTTGGCGCACCTGTTCAGAGAAATCCTCTGCAGTAAGTTTATTAGTTGTGATTCAAGGATATTTTGTTGTTCCAGCTGTATAGGAACAGCACTGAGAATATATCAGCCACCAAGGGATTATAAAATGTACAATTAGTATCTTTATACATGTATAAAATGCTCATGAACAAAAAATCCCGACAGGTTGATCCTATGTCAGCTTTTAGAATAGAATAGAATAATGCTTTACTGCCCCAGAAAGGGGAAATTCAACTAACACCAAATTAAGTGACAGGACAGCATTTAGATTCACACAAGGAAAATTATTAGAAAAGAAGGGGCATACTGAGATTTGAATGTGCAACTGAGTAGGATAATTTAAAAACACAAAGACGTTACATGTTTAGTTTTCTGTTAAAAAGCAAACTATTTGCAACGTTTTTCACTTTCAGAATACTGATTATAATGGAAAGATTTTAATTCAAATCAAAACTATAAAATACAAAGCCTATTCATGAGATTTCGGGACTGCCGCTCGAGTGAAAGACCCACACTTAGCCTACTTATAAACGATTAAGGATATAGGCTACCTTGTTTGAAAACAATCCTAAAGCAGAAAAATGATTATAAAAACTTACAATATAGCCTAACTATTCAATCATTCTTTCATATGTACTTTGAACATAATTAACATTCCTACCTGAGTTTTTCGAATACATATATTCCCTCCTGGGTAGTTACTACTACCATCTCTGTGTTGGCAACTTACCTTACATTTTTCCCCTGCACTTGTCTTGACCAACATTGGAGTGTCGTATTTCAGGAGGGAGTCGGCTGGCGGAATCATTTTTTTTCTCTTTCTTTTTTAATCTAAGGTAAAGGTAAAATTTGTTTTAGCCTTCAAACCTTGACCTTTAGTTGCTCGTTAAAAGTTTTTTATCTGTTGATTATGTTGTCATAGTAACGGTGTCCTCGCGTTCGTTTTCATGAAAATATTTGTTTTAAATGGTATGACAAAACAGAAAACAGCTTAAAATGTGTATTTCTATTAAATGAAAAATCGTATTGTTTTAATAATACCTGATCTTTTTTTATTAAAAGTAAGATAGGTAGACACTGCTGACAGCAGACCCGAGGAGATGACGCGCTACCAACTTCGCCATATTGGGAGAGGCAAGTTGCCCTGGAAATTAGTGCAAATATGGTTGAAAACGAGGATATCGTGTGACATAAACAATTGGACGCCTGTTTTTAACGTTCTAATAAGTGTAATTTTGCAAAGTGTTTTCTTGTAGTTTTTTGTTTTTCTTTCTTTTTCATTTGGAACCTAGTGTGAAAAAAAAAACTGTGCTGAAAAATGTGTATCACCACAGAAGCTACAGTCGTATGGCTTGAGGCCAAAACTATTTAAAGGCACTAAAAGCCACTCATAAGGTGGAGATCCTGACGTACGATCCCGACCCCAACGCTCTAGCGGAACTATAAAGAATCAAGGGAAGTTCACTTTCGAGATACATTCTCTGTGCGCCACAGAACCGGAAGAGGCTATCACGACGCAGTACTCGAAGTTTAGTAAGGGTATTGTTTGTTTGTTTGTTTATTGGCTTCTGTCTAAAGATGTACGTTTAGTGGATTTGAACCCGTAAGCCCGCGTTTATTTTCTCGGTTAAAATGGCGAAAGAGAAACGACACCGAAGAAGGGAGTCTCCGGCGCGGGAGACCGAAGTAAAGATAAAACAGGAGAAACTGAGCCCCAGTAGGCCACAGAGATCACGTCGCTCGAGGTCCAGATCCGCCGGAACCTCTAGTCCACCGAGAAGAAGAGCGAGCAGGTACATGTAATGAAGTCTTTATAATGGCCCTTGTGGGTGTATCAGGTAATTTAGAGGGTTCAGTCTTCCCCGGTTCTACGTAAACTATCACTTAACTTGGAGATCGGCCTGGATCCATCAGGACTGGGATGCTGGTGGTTCTAGAGGAGCGATTCTTTAATGAAACTATAAAACAATTTTTTATGATCAATTCACAAAACTTGCTTCTTTGATTACTGATCAACAATAATCAACTAGTTCTGCCCTAGTTGTTGCTTACAGGAATGTAGAGAACGATGAGTAGTTCTGTACGTTACCTGTTGCTCCAGTGTAGCAGCTCGTTGCACAATTGTCCATCTTTGTGACTGCATAAGCACGGAATCGTTCATATGAACGTACATATATTTTTCCATTTGATACCCCTGCATATATGGGATAATTTCTGTCAAAATTGTGTGGCTCTGCAACCACTTAGAAACTAAAAAGAAACCTAACCCTGTTCTGTTGAATAAATTTGGAAAGGATACAGGGGGGGATATTCCTGTGAGACAATCCAGGGATTGACTTGATCATCTGGTGCTTTTCCTTCTCCGTACTTACACTTCAGCTCCTTACTACACTTTTTAATCTGTTAAAATTGTCAAAGAGAAGCTAGAGTCAATACTTCACAGTAGCATGACACCTGCTGTTGACTAGCATTGCTAATCCACCTCGTTTTCTTTTTCCGCTCCTCTTTAAATCCTTGTCTGACCATATGGTTAGAAAGTATGGGCAGAGAGCTGTTGGAGTCTGTATTGTCATTTGATCATTTGAGCTTTTGAGATGCTGATCAGAAACACCTGATTGTAAATAAAAATACAATAAACAAAACCGTCGCTGCCATGGTTACACATCTTAGTTGTGCAAAGGTCAAAAAGAAAGAACAAAAATCCTTCCAGCCTCAAATGATCCAAAACCAGAAGTACTTTGTCCCATCTTTTACCAACTACTATCTTTCAGGGCTATCTCATGGGCTAACGTGCAGTCTTTTTTGTTGTTAGTTTCACACTCTTTTTATAGTTATCACAAAGACTGTACAATATTTTGAAATAATTTAAACAATATTGTTGGTAAATGATAAAAAAACAGTTGCATAAATTACACATCTTCCTGACTCATTCCAACATATTGTTGCCAATTTCCACTGCAGGCTTGTATGTCGTTTGGATGCATGCAAATACATAATCCAGTAAATATTCCACACTAAACAATGCCTTGGGTAATTAATAGGGATGTGTATCGGCAAGAATCTGGCAATATATGTATCACGATACAAAGTGGAATACTCCGATACATTGCAATACCATGAGGGAGACTATATATTGTGATTTTTAAAACTAAGTTTCACTTTAATAAAACTGTCCCAGCATTCTAAACACTCCAACCTCTTTCATCTACAATTAATCCATTTTTTTTTCCTGGATCTAGTTGCTAAACGGGAACGAAGGAAGTGAAAACAGCCAACAACTACCAGTCATACTTTTAATTTTACCTAAACATTAGGTACTGACTGGGAAAAATAAATAAAACAATTTGTTTTTGGCACAGCACTGCTACCTCTCAGTGACTAAAAAACAGGTTTTAGAATTAATCTCTTTACATTTTATCAGGTTTTATATTTAGTAATTTAAAATGAAGTTTACCTGTTTTGCAGCAGCAGTCAATTTGGCTAGTTGTAACTTTCTGTTATAAACATGTAAAGTATTGTATACTAACGTTCACTGCACTCCAAATGGAAAGTTTTTACCCTTTATTGCCATTTTTGTGCAGGAAACCCATCACAATATATAATCAAGCTAACGTAATCTCAGATACAATCAAAATCAACAACTGTAACTTTGAGAAATGACCTTACTAACACAATACAGGCCCTGTAAAATAATGGACAAAAAAAAGCTAAACTACACACAGTCTATAAAAATAGCTTACTTGTGTTTTTGCAGATTAAATGTTGAGTATTTGGTAGGTTGTTAACTGGCAGACAATGATTGCACAGCACCGCGAGGTTTGACATAAATGCATAATTTCCTTCACTGCTGGTAGGTTGACTCGGCTGCAATTGTGGCTTCAACCACTCAAGCTCCTGGTCTCAATCAATATCTGGCCACTCATGTTAATGTTGCTGCTTGCTACTCGGGAATGTTTTGGCCATCTATGGTTTCGGCAGGATGTTGTTATGACGGGATGGCATACACAACACAAAGACACACATTTCTCACAAAGTAAATATTAATCTTTCAGGTGGAAAGTGAAAAACACACAAGTATTCCAATCGTATTACGAAAGTAACTGTATTCTGAATACCATGTTTAAAAATAGTAACTGTTCTGGAATACAGTTACTCATAATTAGTATTCTAAATATGTAACGGCGGTACATGTATTCTCTTACTATCGATATTTTATTACATCCCTAGTATTAATATTGTACTGAATGATTTTTCAGGTATTTGTAACCAATTATAGATTCCAATTGAGCATAATTTCTGAGTTAATTATGTGCTATATGTATTACTATCTGTTTTGCTTTCCTTATAGATCACCAGCCAGGGGAAGGCAGCGCTCACCAGATAGAAGGGAAACGTCTCCTGTTGGAAAAAGCAGCAGATCACCAAGAAACAGAAGAAGTCGCAGTCCTCATCGTGGCAGCGATGCCAAAATAAAGCGGGTAATTAGGCTTGAATAAGCAAATCAACAACAAACTGGGGAGTGCCTGGTTTGAAAACTTTTGAGCAACTATGTCTCTAATAGTCACGCTTTGATGTTTTTCACATTGTGCCAAAGAACAAAGACAAATTTCAATGTATTTTACTGGGGGTTTATATAATAGACCAACAAAAAGTACTGTATTACTGAAGAAAATTGTTGTTGTACAAAATGTTTTATTGGTGAAAATCTGAAACATTATGTAAGTATTTACAGTCTACGGTATTTACTTCTTTTTTTTAAAAATGAGACCTCAGATTCAGTATCGTATCAATATACATCAGGTGTTCTGTGAATGCCTCAGATGTTTGATAGAAAACCGTTTCTACTTAAAAGTTGTGTAGAGGTTAAAAACTGTTAGGTTAGATAATCCCAAAATATCCTAGAGAATAACCAAAGAGGTCTCTCCGTGACTTTGGATGAGTGGCAAAGATGTACTGCTCGTGGGGACTTTGTGGACAGGACAACTGTTACTTGTGCAGACCACAAATCTGCCTTTATTGGAGAAATCCAGCAAAAAAGAAAGTAAGTCAGCTCTTTGCCAATTCTTTGCATATTCGTGTTAGAAAAATGTCCTGGTTGAAGTCCAGACCAGACTCTGTTTGCGACATTGCTCAGAAGACAAACTAAGAAGCGGTTCTATGAAGTATTTACTTTAGGGGAATAGAAACTCGAGCAACAATTTTCTTTTTTGGGGGGGGGGGGGGTTGTATAAGATGAAACTGAGTCGGGTTGGTTGTCTGAGCTCTCCGAGTGCTTTCATAGTTTACAGGCTTTGACCTTTACCCAGATGGTCGCTCATTATTATAAAGGCTACATTCATAAACTGGCGAAAGCATAACCTCCTTGGTGGAGGCATAAATAGGGAGTGTCATAATTAGATCAAATATAATATTTCATCCCAGAACACAATAGGACCACACCCTAATACTTCATAATAATGATAGTAATATATTACAACTAGTGGTGTAAAGCTACACAAGAAATCAGTTTGGCATGCATTTGGGGTCATGTTTGGGTCGTTTTCAATACGCTTTAATCAAGAACACTAAAAAAAACATGACTTTTCTCTACTTGAATCAGCATTAAGCAAATAACCTTTTTTCCTGAATTTCTTCCTTTCAGTTTCTTAGGAATAAATGTATTTTATTATGTTCTATAATGTAAAAAAGCTGAGTAGATAGAATTCATGTGATTGGAATAATGGACCTAGCCAGAGCACAAAACAATATAACTAGTGAAAATGGTCATTGTTGTTCAGAAATGTTTAAACAATATTTCAAATCAAACTTTATTTATAAAGCGCTTTTCCAACCACACAGCTTCTCAAAGTGCTTTACAGGTTAAAATGACCCCACAAACCCCACCCTCTCCAAACCCAAAATAAAATCATCACAACTATAGACTTGATTATCACAATTCAATCCAATTCAATCTGTTCCAATTCAATATTGATATAGGTCATTGTTACTAAAAAAAAATTTTCTTTGAGCTCTTACCTTAATTGTATGCCTGTAATTGTATGACGCAACAATAGGTGTGTAACAATTCAACAGGGGGAAACCGTATTAACCCTTTCAGACACAAGCTTTAAAATGGCCATCTGGACTTTTCCTTCCTATTTTAGCTGTAAAAAGGGCAAATGATGTTCAAAATTAAACGTTATATTTGACTTGCAAGTTGATTTGATTTGACTTTTATAAGAATCAATTAAAAATCGTCTTTTCCGGGGTTGGGGTCAGTGCAGCACTGGCTGGGAGTCTCTTCTATTTTGTGGTGTAACATTTTTTAAGTTATACTTCTAATCGTTGCACTGTGCTCTTAGTTACACACATAAACATTCTGCATGTGTTCAATTAGAAAGCAGCTATATATACTCAGTACGTGTGTATACGGAACCAACGGGGCCGTACCGAAAAATCTGAATCTGAATACGAATACATATAGCATTACAACCCTAATCACAACCTATCATACTTGCATGGTAAATGTCTTCTTTCTAAATCCCACAGGAAAAGGACGAGCATAGAGCGGGTGGTGATGAGCGGAGAAGAAGGAATGAGCAATCAGAGGATAGACGGAGCAGGTGGGAATCAGACAGGCCACGGGACAGAGAACGCAACCGAGACCGGAACCGCGAGCGGACCACTCTGGCTACCCAGCAAGAGGAGCGTCGGCAGCACGATGAGCGGCGCAGGGAGAATCGGCAGCGGCGCGAAGAAGAAGGCGAGGAACATAACTTTGGGACATCCGAGGGAGGGAGTGACGACTCCAGGCCGCCTCCTGCTGAGAAGGAGAAGCCCAACTTTGAACTGTCAGGAGCACTCACAGAAGACACCAACACGTTCCGAGGAGTGGTGATTAAGTACAACGAGCCGCCCGAGGCTCGCATTCCAAAGCGCAGGTGGAGATTGTACCCCTTTAAGAATGACGAGCCCCTTCCTGTGATGTACATCCACAGACAGAGTGCCTATTTGTTGGGGCGGCAAAGAAGAATCGCTGATATTCCCATTGACCACCCGTCCTGCTCCAAGCAACATGCGGTATTCCAGTACAGGTGGGAGGAGTACCTTTCAGCAGCAGTTTTATATTTGTCAGATATTTTTTACCCTTCTGTTATGACCCTGTTTAATGATAAACGTAAAAGATATACCGCTCTGTGTTCTTGCAGGTTGGTGGTGTACACTCGGGCAGATGGCACCACTGGCCGCAGGGTAAGGCCTTACATCATCGACCTTGGTTCTGGCAATGGCACCTACCTGAACAATCAGCGGATCGAGTCCCAACGCTACTACGAGCTCAAAGAAAAGGATGTCCTCAAGTTTGGCTTCAGCAGCCGCGAGTATGTCCTGCTGCACGAGTTCTCCGACACGAGCGAGGTGGATGTAAAACAGGAAGAGGAAGACGATGAGGGACTTGATGAGTAAATATTCCCACTTACTCCACTGTCCACATCAATTCAGGCAAGATGATTAAGATTGTCCAAAATACAGCGCTGTCTGCTGAAGACGGACCTACAAACTGGTAAATGCAGAAATTAATGTACTGAAAGTGAGTGGGATTGTTGTACATATTCTGTAAGTAGTGAAGTCTTGCTTAAATCTGCCACAGTTGTCTCGAAGTAGACTCCTATTCTCAGGTTTGTGTGACGCATGACTGATCTTACTGATCTCATGTAATGTGCCAGGGTACATACTGCAGTGTGCTCCCTGGATTCTTAAATAAAGGTTTCTTATTGACAGAATAAACATTGACCTACAGATTACAATTATTTTTCTTTTGACATTTTTTTGTAGATCAAGCACAGAGGAAATATTTGACTTATGCATCTTTGCGTTACTGCAATGTGTATTCAGACTTGCCATTTCTTCAGTTCAGATGCATTTATAGTTGGTGGTAACTTTTGTACTGTAAATAAAAGCTTAAAGTTTAGATCTAAAAGTTGTGTTGTGGCCAGTTTGTTCATTTTCTCGACATTCATGTTTTACATATCTGATCATAAAGTGTAGGCTTTTGTTACTGTACAGGTTTTCTTATACCTCTTTTAAAAAGAAATGAATATTAAGTGAATAAATAAAACTGATGATGAATGCTCTGCTTTTTAAAGATTGCTCTTCCTTGAGTCAAAAACAGCAGCAGTGACTTTGTGATAGAAATCCCATAACGGCTGTTCTCTCATGTCACTCCTGACACCAAGCATAATTACATAATTAGACAAATCACTTTTTGTCAAAGATGGTGCCATAAAATCATCATGCTGTCCTGTCTAAATGTGTTAAATGGCATTTAAGTACCTTGCAACTGGTAAAACAAAATTCACATGTAAGTTGGAATACTGTTTTGATATAACTTGACATTTTTAAAACTTGAAATGTTCACATTTAATTGTTAACAATGTTTGCATCATTGCTTAAATCATTGTTTTGACACATTTGACCTATCAGCTATTTTCTATCAGGTTATAATCTGATTTTAATCATTCATAACAGACTCCAGATTATCTTGCCCTGTCCAACAAGGTAATATGATTTATTAATATTAACTTAGAGGTTTAAAGTCAGAAGCTTTAAAGATATTGAGAACTTAGGTGAGGTTGGCTAGGAGGTTGTTTAAAATTGATCAGTTATTTTCTAACTTTTCCTAAAGTAAATAAGAGTACTTAACGAATTTTGCAAGTACCACCACATCAACAGACAGTTTAATACTAGTAGTGGGTATTTACTACTAGTTTTGGGTTTTTAAATCTTGTGATGGCAGAAAATTTACAAAAAAGAAATAGAAGTATACATATATATGAAAATTGCGCTGCCATTAAACAACTTGGGAAAAACCAGTTGGTCATGAGTTTGTATGTTTCTGAGAAAATAATTCTATGAGGAAATATTGATGCAACGCCTAAGACATTTTTAAGAAAACTAAAGCTTATGATCCCGTCTGCATAAAATGGCTATGCAAACAAATTAGTTTAGAAGTTAAGTTCCTTAAGAGCAACAAAGTCAACGTCTTGGAGTGGCCATTTAAAAAAACAAAAAAACATGTTGATTTGCCACTAAAAACTATAAACTGAAATCAAGAAGACTGAACACAAAATAACACATGGACCTCCTGCAAAGCACATGTAAGCATAAAAACCTGGCAAACATAATTTCACACACAACCTGTCAGATGTATTATTCATATAGACTATCACAGAGCCGTCTAGTCTCTACTCAATGGCTCTGGGCTATCAGAACACTACTATTAGTGGGCCTTTTAGTGACACCTAGAGGGTATTCTTCGAAACTGTTGATAATAGGAAAAACAGTTGTAAAGTCCAGACATGTTGAACGATTTTTTAAACCCAGGTGTTTGCACAGAGCAAGCCTCATGTGCACTTATTTTTATTTGATTTTTTTTTTTACGTTGATCTGTATAAAAGCAGTGTGTATGGATCCATGTGTACATCATAGATCTGGAATTATTTGTGTAACGAGTATTTTATTTTTATTTTAGCATGAGCAAAGTTGAACTCGCAAATTCACGTTAGTCTTTATTTATGAGCCCCCTAAACATGTGAAACTAAACAGGAATGGACCCGAGCCAATTTCCTTTGTACATCCTATTTAACGTGGAATCATGCGTATTATGTTTATGATGCGTATAGTCTATTTATGAGATTACCACTCCCTTCCTGCACATGTGATTCTCCTGTCTCTACTGTCTAAAATTAACTACTCACATATTGTGTTCAAAATCAGAAATGCGTAATTATGCGCTCAATTATAACAAATCAATTAACATATTCCAAAGGAAAGACTTAGGCCTGACTTAAACGTCCTCCCTCTGTGATGGCCAGTCTTCATCCTGGACCAAAAAATAATCATCTAAATAAATCGCATTTACTCACCATCGTACGGCCTAACAGCACCGATGAGGAAAACACTGAAAGCAGAACTAGATGTTGAGATTCTCTTTGAGAGTGACAAGCATGGATAGCATCAGGAATGATTAGCTACATCAGAGTTAGATGTTTTGAGGACAAAGCCAGGGAGGCCAGGCTGAGATGGTTTGGACACGTTCAGAGGAGAGATGACAATAATATTTGTAGAAGGATGCTGAGGATGGACTGCCAGGCAGGAGGCAGAGAGGAAGACCAAAAATCAGATTTATGGATGTGGTGAAAAAGGACATTAGTTAGTTGGTGTGAGGACATAGGATGCAGATGATGGGACTAAATGGAGACTCGGTTTGGCGACCACTGAAGGGAAAATGCAGAATGAGAAAGAAGACTCACCATTCCCAGCTAAATTAATGATAGAAATTAAGCCAACCATTGTATTTCTGCTCACTTTGATATATTATAATTTACACGTGTGTATTGCAACAACACGCTAATAAATATCTTGTTCATCATGTGTCTCTGGTGTGTATAAAGTAAATACTTTTATAAGCAGCGAAACTCGACTATGTGAAATTTTTCACATAGTCGAGTTACGCTGCTTATCCTCTAGGTGTCGCCAAAGCGGCCAAAAACTTAAACCTGAGCATTCTTCTCGCACTTTGAACCTGGAGCCCCTTGATTGCTTACGCGTACGCAATTTTCTCCATTTAGACGTACGTCAGCCTGGAGGAGCACATCCACGCAAGTCTTTGCACATGAGGCCCCCAGTTTCTCTTTTTAGGAGCAGGGGAGGAGACCAGCAGTTGAAGGAGGGCGGATCCCATGGACAGAAGCACTGGGTGTGATTGTCGGGATGTGGGACGAGCGGCGGCGGCGCACCTGGGAGTTCACAGGAACAAGCAACAGCGTCTTCACTTTTTCACCGCAAAACTCCCAAACATACAGGTCCTGCAGACTAAGTTTCAGGCGCAATCGGCTGGAAAATGTACACGACGGAGCGCAGGAGGATGAGCCTACGCGAAGCAAAGAGGAAAGATCCTGTGTGGGTGTCCGCTGGAAGTCTGTGGCAGGACTCTTCGGTGCTGGAAATGACGGCCAGCAACGGCGGCTCGGGTAAACAGCTCGTATCCCCGCGAAGTAGGACCAGAGCGCTGTCCGTGGCTTATATCGTCAGCGAGGACGCGTCTGTGCCACAAACCGAGGAAAACTTGTCACTGAAATGTTTGAAGGAAGCTTGTGCGGACGCGCACGCTTCATTCAGAACCATTTCGTTTGATAAAATATCAGTGGGAACCACAGACATCCTGGATAGTTTCTACAACGCAGGCAAGTGCAGGGACGGGGTCTGGAGGGGAATTCTAGGTTATTATGCCGATCAGTTCAACTTACCGTCCCTTGTAAATCTCCCTGCAGATGTAGCAGTGGTGGAGATGAGCGACTCTTTCTGCCAGCAGTCTCTTTTCTACCACCTGGGAGTGAGAGAGAGCTTCAGCATGACTAACAACATTATCCTGTATTGTTACAAGCAGAATAGTGATCTGCAGGCTCTCAAGGTAACATGTGTCTATGTAATTGTTGGAAATCTGTGTAAAACTTTAACTAGTGCTGCAATCATGCTGGAATACAAAACTGCTGGCAGTCAGACAAGGCACCCAAAGACGCTTTATGCAGAGCATGATGATTCGATTATAGTGAATGTCGGTGCAGGCAAGTGCATACAGTGTGATTTGCAAGAGGCTCCATTGTTATGATCATTTAATTATTTACTAGCTGATGGTTCTGATTTCTGCAGGGTCTAAAATCCAATTATGTCCATTATCTCTTATTGAAACAACTTTTCCCAGAACATTTTGCCAGTTTTCTAGGACGCGGGTGCATCGCAGTAAATCACCGGAAAGTGTATTTATTTTGAAGTAATTCAGATATAAAAGTAATTTTTATATTTTAAGAGCCAATATCTATTTTGGGAGGTTTTGGTTTACAGCTAATAAGAAACAAAGAGAGTATCTTATACATTCAGAAGATGAAATAATGCAGGTTTTAATTTAAAAAAAATTCAGCCTGCTGAAAAAAGTATTTTCATATACTGTATGGTGTGTGCACTCAATAGTTAGTCGAGATATTTTGCATGCATTACTAAATGAATGTTGTGTGGCCAACAAACCACATTGATACATGAATTTGGCTTAGCCTTTTGCTTTTGCACTTTTTTCCTTCCAGTAAACCTTCCTTTCAAATGTTTGACAACAGTACTGTGAACTGTCAATTCAATAATCTTTCATAGAATTATGTAGGTCAAAGCATAACATTTCTGCATATAAAATCCTTATTGGTTTTAAGTAATGTGTTTTATTTCATGGATTTGGAAGAGTTAGTAACAGATTTGTTTTGAGTTTCATTTTCTTTGAAATTCAATGATTGTATTAGAATAACTTTGAAATGAAATTCTTATATGTTAATGTTATCTTTGTAAATAGAAAAAAGACATACTATTATAAAATAGTTGTTAAACCAACTATTCAGCTCCATAAGATCATATTTGTGTGGTTTTGTTGATTTGTTATGCTTTAACAGCTTCTTTCTATTCTGACTTGGAATTATTTTGTTATACGCTTGCACATACCTGCATGAAAGTGTTGCCAAAAGTTATAAACACTCTCCCAGTGCTTACTGATGCCTGTATTGTTTGTTTAGGAGCAGTGTGGGAGTTACACCTTCATCCCATACGTAGTGTCACCTCAGGGCAAAGTATTCGCCTGTGATGCTACCATGATGACCTGCATCAAGGAGCTGATGCAGCCCAGTTTACAGCTGGAGCCCCTTCTCACCCCACTGGTAGAGAGACTGGTGCACTTGCTGAACAACGTGCACATTCAGTCCAGGTCAGTCAAACGCCACAGAGCTCCAGTCACCTGTTTTATCATGTACTGCACGTTGATCTTCCTCTGAAGGTGTTTGTCTTCCTCTGGGGTTTATGGAGGATTGTGAACCAGTGGAACGGCACCTACCTTCCTTTGTGTCTTTGCCTACAGCGAGTATTACCGGGAGTCCGTCAGGCAAGAGATCCGGATGGCACGGGAGCGATTCAGTGGAAAAGCCCTGAGTGAAGAACTGAGCCACATCCAGAGTCGCCTGGACAGTGTAGAACTGCTCACGCCTGATATAGTCATGAACCTGTTGTTGTCCTACAGAGACGTTCAGGTGATCACTTGATTAGTTTTTTTCACATCTGAACTAATCAAATGGTTCAAATGGTTTTGTTTCTTGTAAAAAGATATGTAAATATAAATGTAGTGATTTAACTGATCATAAAAAAAACGTACACGTTCTTTGCACATATTACCCTAATTCCATATTCAATATTCTTTACATTCTTATTTCTTCTAACTCCGTTACTTTTCTTTAGGATTATGATGCCATGATCAAACTGGTGGAGACTCTGAACAACCTTCCAATGTGTCAGGCTGCAAGGCATCAGAATATAAAGTTTCATTATATATTTGCTCTAAACAGGTACTCACATCTTTGTGTATTCTACATAATTAAAATTCCATAATAACCTCCTCTCTGGTTTCAGCCATGTGTTTTGTTGCATTTGTCACGCGTAGCGTAGCTTTTTTTTCCTTTGTATGCATTCAGTCCTCCAAAGGACTTAGTCGAAGCTGCCTGACTGAAAATTTGATCGCATTGTCTTGTTTTTAGGAGGAATTATCCTGGTGATCGAGCAAAAGCTCTGAAATTAATCTTGCCCACCGTGGAGTCGGAGGAAAAGGTGGCATCAGATGTCTACTGCCTGTGTGGACGGATCTACAAAGACATATTCATGAGCTCGGGCTTCACTGACGTATCTACCCGAGACCAGGCCTGTTTCTGGTAAATTCAGTTCGTTTGTGGATCTGGTTATATACTGGTGCTTCTAAGTATTTTAGAATAAACCTGAAAATTAAACTCATTCAATGTAGAGATTAATTACAACAAAAAGTAATACATTTCTAGTCTTTATTTCCTTTAATTTAGATGACTACAGTTGTGTTCTAGTGCCAATCTTAAGAAAAAGGGAGATATACATAACTGTGGCAACAATAGAGGAATAAAGTTAATGAGTCATACAATGAAGCTGTGGGAAAAAATTGTGGGAAAAAAATGGTGGAAGCTCACCAGAAGTGAGCATTTTTGAGCAGCAGTACAGTTTCATATCAAGAGAGTAGAAAATATGCAGTTTTTGCTTTAAGGATGCTGATGGAAAAGTACAGAGATGGTCAGAAGGCGCTGCATTGTATATTTGTAGATTTAGAGAAAGTGTATGATAGGGTGCCAAGATGAGAGCTGTGGTTTTGCATGAGGCAGTCTGGAGTGACAGAGAAGTATGTTAGGCTGGTGCACGACATGTATGAGAGCTGTGAGAGAGCAGTGAGGTGTGCTGTAAGATTGACACAGGACATCAAGGATCGGCTCTGAGCACCGTTTTGTTAACTATAGTGATGGATAGGCTAACAGATGATGTTAGACAGGAGTCTCCATGGACTATGATGTTTGCAGATGACATTGTAATCTGCAGTAAGAGCAGGGTGAATGAGGAGGAAAAGCCAGAAAGATGGAGGTGTGCACTGGAAAAGAGGAATGACGATTAGTCGCAGCAAGACAGAATACATGTGTGTAAATGAGAAAGACAAGTGAAATCGTGACCTTACAGGGAGTGGAAGTAAAGAAAGTAGAAGACTTTAAGTACTTGGGGTCAACGGTCCAAAGCAATGGAGTGTGAAAAATGGTGAAGAAGCGTGTGCAAGCTGGTTGGAATGGGTGAAGAAAAGTGCCAGGTGTGATAAAACGATTTCAGCAAGAATGAAGGGAAAGGTGTTGAAGACAGTAGTGAGACCAGCGATGTTCTACGGTCTAGACACAGTACCAATTAGGAAAGACAGGACCAGAACTGGAGTTTGCAGAACTCCAGATGTTGAGATTCTCTTTGGGAGTGAAAAGCATGGATAGGATCAGGAATGAGTTCATCAGAGGGGACAGCTCATGTTAGATTTTCTGGGGATAAGGTCAGGGAGGATGAGATGATTTGGACATGTTAAAAGGAGAGAAGACAATTATTAGTAGATGGATACGGAGGATTGAGCCACCAGGTAGGAGGCAGAGAGGATGACCAAAAATGAGATTTATGGATGTGGTGAAATAGGACATGAAGTTAGTTGGTGTGAGGACAGAGGGTGCAGGGGATATGACTAATACTAAACTAAGCAACAAGGACAGCTGAGCACACTCACAAAACCCAAATACCTGTTTCAATGACCAGTAGGAATGTAAAAAAAAAATTGGTAGATTGGTAGTTTGTAGCTGTTTTCCCCTTTATTTCAGTGGATCAACGAGATCTAGTAATGAAACTGGATGTGTTAAGTATAAAAAAGGTTGTAGTGTTTAGAATGCTGTAACAGTTTTTCTAAAGTGAAACTCAGTTTTAAAAATTACAACATATGGTCTTACACATAGTATCAAGATTTGCAATATATTGTATCTTCCCCTCTGTATTATTATTGTTATTATTATTATTATTATTACCAGACTCTTGCCAATGCACATTCCTAATGACTAGGGATTCACGTTTGACTCACAGCATATGGATGCAATAATTTTTGTAAAACTATATATTTATTCTTAATGTGTTTAAATAATTTTGTTTAAAAGTAGTTTTTGGGTTAACATAGCTGTATCAATAACCATCAACTTAACTAAAAACTTGAAATATCACCCCGTGTGTATCTAACGTATAGAATATATAGGTTTCACTTTTTGTATTGAATTAGGCTACCTAAATAAACTTAAAATATTAATTTCTCAAGTCCCATCTGCAAGCGATATCAATTGGATACAGTTCAAGGTTTGAATAATTCTGTGTTTTTCCAGTAAATGTATGCTCTCAGTTGATTTATTTTTTCATCCCTAGGTATGGAAAAGCTTTTGAGACAGAGCCAACCCTCCACTCTGGGATCAACAATGTGGTCCTTCTGATGGCAGCTGGACATGAATTTGACACTTCTATTGAGCTGCGCAAAATAGGTGCAAAACTAACGCTTTTATTATTATTTTTTTATGGACATTTACTATCATAAACAACTCAAATTTTCTGGAAAATAAATAAGCAATGGTGTGTGTCTATTTTGTTTTAATTTGAAAATCCTTTGAAAAAGTCTAGTCTCTGTGCAAGCAAAAAAGAGACATATTAGAAGGGATGATCGGTGACACTGACTGGATGATACATGAGTTTGTAGCTGTGCATAGGAACATCAGCTGTTGTTATGTTGATAATATCTTTGGTTGGTGTTGTCATCGTAACATTTAGGTGTTACCATAAGCACGCTGCTTGGCAGGAAGGGAAGTTTGGAGAAGATGACAAATTACTGGGATGTAGGTTTCTACCTCGGAGCGAATATCCTCGTTAAAGAGTTCAGGAAAGTCATAGAAGCTTCTGAGAAACTCTACAGACTCAAGGCTCCTGTTTGGTGAGAATCAAGCATATGTTCTTGAACTCATTCTGGTTTTTTAGTTGTAACTCCATATGAGGTGTTTCCTTCAGGTATTTGGCATCCATTATGGAGGCATACATCCTGTACCGCCAGTTTGCCAAGCCGCCTGAGGTGCGGTCTCCCAAACAGGATACAGTAGACTTCTGGATGGAGCTGCTTCTGCAATCCTGCAAACCCACGGTCTCAACAAACCGCTGCCCAGTAAGACAATGCAAACACCGCTACACTTTTTCACAAGAATATGTAAAAAGCCTTGAAATAAGTTCAAGTTTTATTGCAGTAACAAAAGCTCACATCAAATTCAACCTTTGTTGCAATACACTTTTTCAAAATTAAGGGTTTGCACGTTAAGAAAATAATATTTTTTGGCACTGCATTTATTATAATACCCCTGGAATTTCTGTGTAGTAAAAAAATAAAATATATTTATTTATTTATACCTTACATTTTTAGTTGATCCAAGTGTTTGGGGATGTTTTATAAGTAGTCCATGGGGTTTAAATATGATGTGACACAAAGAAAAGAAAACATGGATTTTTAAAGTAAGGTAATTTATTTGATTCTGTTACTGGAAAAAATATTCAAGAGAAAATTAGAAAGTTCAAAGACTTAATTATTGAAGCATAATTTCTCCATATTTTACAATGATTTATCTTTGGGTTTAAGGCTTGTTGTTTCAGTCCTTTCCCATTAAGATGTCCTTTTTAATGTTTTATATATTATGGATCAATCTAATTGGCTGATCATTAGAGTGTCTTCATTAAATATTCAACACTCCTACTTAGCCTCTGGTTTTGGTCCATCTTCTTGGATTTCTCTTTTGTTTGGACTGATCCTGGAGATGTATCAGACTGCTCTCCGGAAGTAAAAGTTAGCACACCCCAGGATTTTCTCTTCCTGGTCCAGCTCCATAAAGCTGTCCCAACTGTTTACCCTTTTTTTTTACTGTGTCCCGCTTATTCACTTTAATGTACAACGGCTCCTCTATGGTGTTTCCACCAGATCTGTGGTCATAAATAGCCATAAAACTTTTTGTGAACCCAGACTCCCATTTTAGAAGCTTTGTGAATAAGATCACAATATAGATTAGATCCCAGTAAAGAACTATATGCATTATTGTTTAGCTACACACTCATCCATTAAAGCCTGTAACATAGAAATATGACATAACATATGATTTACAATAAAGTAAATCCAATTGCTAAATTAAAATTTAGACTAAACAGTAAATTGTGGGTTTACGACAGTTTGAAGTAACATTCTAACAGGTTGTTTGGGAAGGGAAAGCAAGTATTATGTGTGAGAAGGTATAGGACCAGTTTTATTCTAAAGGTTCTGGAAGCCTTAGAGTTGAGCATGAACATCATAACCTCTTTGAAGTACTTGGAGATTAAAATAAAACCCAGAATGGATGTCCTCTGTCAAAAACTGAAAATGAAAGTTTTACAGGACATTGACCTAAAATGTATGACCAAATTAACATAGAAATGGTTCACAAAATCAAGCTTCCCCTTCGGTCATCTCAGTTCCCAGATATAAATCTCATAGACAGTGTTGGGAAACACAGTGTGCGCAATTGTGTCTGGTTGAAAATAAACCACCAATAATTATGATTAATATCTAAATGTTAGCATAATTATTGGTTAAGTCCAAGTTATACAGTTATTAATCACATGATTGGGGCACCATGTCTGTCTTTAGAAGAATAACTTTTTACTACCAGACACTTCAGTCTCATTTGAAGGGTAAGTTCAAACCCGGACAGTGATTTTATGCACACATGCAGTAATAACAGAGAACTTCACACTTTTTACAAGATTTATGTACAAAATGTTTTTAACTTAAATAAAGTTAAACAATAAATCCTGTCAATGTGTGTAACTAATCTACTCACTTATAAAATAAATAATATGTGAATGGAAAGACGATAAGATCAGGTGCAAAAGGCTATTTTTACAGGGGAAGAAGGGAAAAAGCTGTGTGTTCACTACATGGCTGCTCAAACACGAACAACCTGTAGGACAAGGGATCTAAAACTTATGTCTGGCCAAAACTGAGGACACTGCATGTTGGCAGTTTTAATGATTTGAAAGACTGTCTTATTGATTTCTATAGAATCATAAAAACAACTAGATATTTAAAAAATATACAGTAAGTCGAGTCCGTGGTGGCAGATCTATGGCTCCTCACACCAGCTATTGAACACATGCAGAGAAGTGTTATATACTGCAGCATACTCACAAGCGCACACACACATTCTCGTTTTGCTATTGGTAGTGAAGACCTTCATTGACGTCCATTCATTTTAGTGACTGTATTATGCATAACCTACACACTTTTCCTAACCCTAACCATTATCAATGTATTCTTAGCCTTAAGCTTAACTAAAACTTAATCCACACCATACCTCTAAAACCTACCAGTAGAGCTCAGTGAGAGTGCTCCAAAGTGAGGACAGGGCAAAATGTTCTCATTTTGTATTAAAGGTCCTTACTTTCAGTTATGGGCATCTTACATGAAAAAAGTAATTAGTTATGGTTACAAATTACTTTTTCCAAAATGTAATTGAGTTAGTAACTCAGTTACTACACTGTATAAGTAATTAGTTACTCAGCAAAGTAACTGTGGTGTTATTTCTATAACACAGTTGCGTTCTATAATATCTATAAGGTCAAATATTTTTATAACTGAATGACAAATAATAAAACACCATATAGAAATTATTTTAGAACATTTGGTATTTTAACTTGACTCTATAAGATTGAAGCTATTTGCAAAAATATAAAAAAAATGAATATTTGGAAATACATAATCACACAATTTTCATTGAAGTGCAAAACTAAGATGGACAGCTGTGGGTAAAATGAAACGAAGGAAAATGTATCCATTAATATGTGCAAATCTATATATCTGTACAGTAAACAGAGCACTATCCAACTGGTTGTAGTAAGACATTTTAAGATTGATTTTGTATCACTTGGTCACATGACCTGGAAGCTATTGAAGTAAAATCTGAAATATTACAGTAAAGTTATTAATATAAAATATTCTATCCAATCAAATGTCAGATAACGTGTTGTGTCTGGTTCTTCAGATGTAGTAAAATATTTCAAGATTGATTTGGTGTCACCTGTGGTCACATGAACTGGAAGCTATAATGAAGAAAATTATCATATATTTTACAGTAACATATTAATAAGAAATATTGGTGTGGCATGTTCCTCAGGTGTCGAGCAACAATTAATAAATATTTTGGGTTACTTTATTTATAGATCTCACAGGTATTTTCTGGTATGCATGAGGATTTATCGAAAACCAAACCCACTGCCTGTAGGAGCGAGTGGTGATGCAGCCGTTTTATTAGCGCTGTTCTTGGTGAGAAGTTGGAGGAAGAGTCTGCTTTAATGAAACAAATGTCCGCCTAGTATCCAATTTAAAACTAAGCTCACAACTAAGTTTCTTACAGCATGCAGACAGCAAGAGCACTCAGAGTATCTGCCCACTCACCAAATCATCATCATTTTTGCAACAGCGTCACCATCACAGACACCTGCGCTCTCTCTCTGCAGCTGAAGTGTGACTATCAGAAAGCCAGACACCGCTGTGCTTTATTCAACCACTTTGTAGTAATGCACCACTTTACATCTCCAGTAATGTTAACAGCGTTGTAACAATAGGAAAAGCAATTAATTAGATTACTCCGTCACCTAAAAAATAAAGCTGTTATTAACGCTGTTTTACTTAATTGCTCCCAATGCTGCTCAACGGAAAAACGTAAATGCAAAAATTTGTCCTCAGTCTAAATACTAGACAGGAGCATGCACATGCACACACACACACACACACACACACACAGAGTTTTGATTCAGGTCTTTACAGATGCACTCTTGGGCTGAGGCTGCCACTAATACATCTTGTAATAATCAGGGTCATGAGCTTTTCAGTGACACTGAGAGTTTATTTATATATCCATAAATATATATATTTTTATATATATATATATATATATATATATATATATTATTAAAAAAATCCAGAAAATCACATAGGAAGATTTTTAAAGAATTTATTTGCTAATTTTGCTAGAAAATAAACAGTTGGTCACCTACAAAGAAGGACAATTTCTGGCTCTCCCAGACCTGTAATTTATTCTGTAAGAGGCTCCTCTGTCCTCCACTCATTACCTGCACTAATAACACATGTTTTAACTCATTATTAGTATAAAAGTCACCTGTCCACAACTTCCAATTGTCATACTCCAAACTCCACTATTACCAAGACCAAGGAGATGTCAAAGGACACCAGAAAGAAAATTTTAGATCTGCACCAGGCTGGGAAGTCTGAATCTGCAATAGGTAAGCAGCTTGGTGTGAAGAAAGCAACTGTGGGGGAAATTATTAGAAAATGTAAGACAAACAAGACCACTGATAATATCCCTTGATTTGGGGCTCTACGCAAGATCTTATCCTGGGGGGTCGAAATGATCACAAAGATGGTGAGCAAAAGCCCCAGAACCACACTGGGGGGACCTAGTGAATGACCTGCAGAGAGCTGGGACCAAAGTAACAAAGGCTACCATCAGTAACGCACTACACAGCCAGGGACTCTAATCCTGCAGTGCCAGATGTGTCCGCCTGCTTAAGCCAGTAGATTTCCATGCCCATCTGAAGTTTGCTAGAGAGCATTTGGATGATCCAGAAGAGCACTGGTAGAATTTCATATGGTCAGATGAAACCGAAATAGAACTGTTTGGTTTAAACTCTACTTGTCGTGTTTGGAGAAGAAAGAATGCTGAGTTGCATCCAAAGAACACCGTACCTACTATGAAGCATGGGGATGGAAACTTCATGCTTTGGGGCTTTTATTTCTGTAAAGGGACCTGGACGACTGATCCGTGTAAAGGTAAGAATGAATGGGGCCATGTATCATGACATTTTGAGTGAAAATCTCCTTCCATCAGCAATAGCGTTAAAGATGAAACGTGTCTGGGTCTTTCATCATGACGATGATCCCAAACACACCGCCCGGGTAATTAAGCAGTTGCTTTGTAAGAAGCATTTCAAGATCCTGGAGTGCCCTAGCCAGTCTCCAGATCTCAACCTTGTAGAAAATCTTTGGAGGGAGTTGAAAGTCCGTTTTGCTCAGCGACAGCCCCAAAACATCACTGCTCAGGAGATCTACATGGAGGAATGGGCCAAAATGCCAAAAAATAGTATGTGAAAACCTTTTTAAGACTTACATAAAATGTTTAACATCTGTCATTTCCAACAAAGGGGGTATAATGAAGTATTGAGGTGGATTTTTGTTGTTGACCAAATACTTATATTCCATGATAATTTGCAAATAAATTATTTAAAAATCAGACCATGCGGTTTTTCTGGATTTTTTTCCCTTCTCATTTTTCCTCTCATAGTTGAGGTGTACCTGTAATGAAAATTACTGTTGGGTCTCATCTTTTAAAGTGGGATAACTTGCACAATTGGTGTCCGACAAAATATTTTTTACCCCAGTGTGCATAATCTCAAATGGAGTACTACAACAAAAGCCATAATGCTCCACTTGTGAAAGTAAATCTGCTTGGCAATCAGAAATAAATACTGAGTGCCAAACTTCCAGTTAGGACACTTGTAAAAAAAAATTTTTTTTTAAGTATAATAAAAAATGATCATTGACACCTCAGGAGTCTGAACCTACTGCAATAAATAATAAAAACACTAATGTTATATGCTCACTGAGTTTGAGTTTCTATTTCAGGTGCTTATTCTGGAGCCCAGTAAAGTCTTCCAGCCATCTATTATTAGCGTGACCGAAGAGGACGAGAGTTGCACTGTTCAATTGAAACACATCACACCTTTGAAGGTTTGTACTGCCCCATGTCTTTTTGTTTGTGTAGGATATGCAGTTCTGCCTTAAGAAGCAACACCGCTGATTAATGTTCCAGTGAAAGTTTAAATTAGTGCAGTGTGTGCCTGTATGGTAAATACATGATTAAATACTTTTTCTCCTGACACATATTCCACATATCTCTTTACTCTTTCCACGATGTGTGTGTTCATGCAAATAAAAACTGGTTTCTAACAGGATGAGTCAGCCAACAAGCTTTTTTTTTCTTTATCCCATATGTTCGTTTTTTGTAATTGACTCTGCAGAAAGGCTTACACCAGTGGACTTTCCCAGCAACTGCAATCCGAGGAGTGAGGTAAGGAGGAGAGCAGCCAGTGCAAGTACCTCTCAGCGAGATGTGTTGTTGTCAAGAGGACCCATAACATGCGGGTTGTCTCGGAAACCGTGGCTCGTCCTCAGATTTCTTTTCAGTCAACATGCTTTCAGGCTTGACTTCTTTTCTTGTTTGTTTGTTGATATCTCCTGTGGCCTCTGATCAGTGTCGCAGTGCATTCACATGTGCTAATTTAGACCTTTATATCTAACGAAACAGCGAATTACTGGACTGGTATTGATAACATTAGATTTCAGTTTTAAATGGGGATATTTTTAAAGAAGTCTAAATTGACAAGACCCATTCTACCCCAATTACTTGGCCTGAAGCAAATGTAAATTTCCCAACACTTGCTGTTGATCTAAAAAGCAGATAATTTAAGTCTGTACTAAAGATTTGAGCAGAATTATTTTTCTTCAGTTCAAAAGCTTCTATTTGTATCTACTTTCCCTAAAGTGCATCCAAGATCGATGAGCGGAGCTGCTTCCTGTATGTGCACTACAACTCTGATGACTTCCAGCTTTGCTTTCCATCAGAGATTCACTGTAAGGGGTGAGTAACTTGTGCTTTTGAGCGTAACAGTGACTCGATTACCGCTAAACTGGTTGCGCAAGTAAACAACTGCACCGGCACAAAGTGGAGGAGGACAATAAGGAGACGGTTCTTACGCTGAGTGCGGGCTGACTTGAAGAGGAGTGTTTTGAAATCAGTTTGGATGACTCATGTTTCCTTTGTGCCTCCTTAAAACACTTAAGACTGATCCCTTTTTCACTGTTGCGTCATATGCGTAAGCTCTCATTCAGTGTGGCACCACAGATTTTGTTTCAGAGTGGAAAAACATTTTTTGTGTGTATTCTTTAGATGCCTTCCCATACTGTTGCAGAAGTTACTTGAGAAGGCTTTGAGTAGAAATTCTTCCAGAGAATTTGGAGTCAAACTGAGAGTTTGCTTAGTTTCAAATTGAAAAAAAGCTCTTAAATGCGTTTGGATTTATTTTGTACCGATTACATTTTTTAAAAACAGTTTTTGCCTTCCCTGGAGATATTGTGAAGCTGCAAAATCACAAAATGTAATTATTTCTTTTAAATAACTTTTTAATATTACTTTGTTCATAACTATCATACCAGTGGTTAAATGCAGTTTTTGACCAGATTCATCAGCAGCGGAAACCCAAATTTTTACTTCCCCTTGACCCCAAAACCTGAAGAGCAGACTGCAGGAAGTCTGCTTTCCCTGGGAAGAAATTGAAGATTGTTAAAATAGAATTTTCAATATTAGTGTGTTCAGTAGAATAGTGCTGCAGCATTGTAGAGCATGATAAGATCGTTGTTTGTTGCTAATGTTAACCTATTTAGTCAGGCATCTTAAATAAAATCTAAAACCTCTAAATTAACAAATATTTAAAGGTGCTTTACTGATATTTCTTTGCAGATGTTTATTTACCTGCACAATTGTTTTCCGTCCCTGAGAAATAACTTATGTACTTGGAGTCGTTGGCCTTTTTCACTATTTGCTGTATTACACCTATTCTGTAGTGGGGTTTTGGGGGATCATACATGAAAAATCAGTGCAAACTATTGCATGACTGTGAAGCATAGAAAAAAAAATACATGGTGTTAAAAAAAAATCTTTACAATTAAAAAGGTGAAATTGTGCCAGGCATTTGTATTCAGCTAAAGCTTTGTAGACACATTTCTTATTGTAATCCAGCCAAAGTGTTTCGGGGTATGTCTTCATCAGTTTTTGGGTATCGAGAGAAGGAAATGCTTTCCTATTCATCTTTGTAAAATAGCTCACATGAAAATTGTGACACACTTCAAGTTGTATGAATCCTTTGGCAACGTGCTGTAGATATAATCTGAAAGCAGCAAGTTTGATTTCACACATCGGTCAGTGGGCAACTGTTCAGTTTTTTTTTTTTGTTTTTTTTTTCCTTTTGCATTTTTAAAAGCAGCACCTCATATTCTGAAATCTTAATTTCTTAAGTGAGTTGTAGTTCTTGCAGAAAGCTACAGCAGCTGTGCATGCAAATATCACTGGGTAGCTGCACATTTAGCATGCCACTTCTTTATGAAATGTTCAACTGTAAATAGATCCCGATCCATTATATGCAAATGTTTGCACAATGTTTCCTGTTTACTCTTGAGGAACACGTTACCTTTTGATAAATAATTAACAAATACGATCAATTTCCTATAAACCTCTGTAGAACTATATTTTTTGAGCCTACAAATCAATTCTAAATGTCTCCAAGTTAATGAACTCCTTGACCAGCCAAATGTTTTTCAAATCTGGAGGTTATAACTTCTTTTTTTCACTTCAGGACTAATATAATTTAAAAAAAGAGTTATATTATGAATATGTTCTTATTTATTTTGTCTTTTAATGTTCTCCCCTTAGTTTCTGTGAGTTGGTGAACTCTTTGCTTCACCAGGCTGCAAACCCCACCCAGGACCCCGAACTTCTAACGCAGGGAATACTTGAGGTCAGTCACAGTCCATGTTCCTTTCCTCTGACGCAATGTGCTCTCTATTTTAGGCCTTTCCTGGCTCTGAAACAAGGAGAAAGCAGCACTTCCAAAGCAAATGCAACTCAAAACACAGTGTAACTTTTCTCAAACCTGTTGTGTTTGTGTGCAATACCTAAAACAAAGTTTTGAATCAAAAAACCCCACCAGAGCTGCCTCTTTCATAATATACATTTAAAATTCCTCCCAATTGGGTTTTTTTCCCAGTTATTTGTGCTGTCTGTGTCATGTTTCAGTTCATCTATGAGACCAATGATAGTGGAGACAGGGTGGTTCTTGGGAAAGGGACGTATGGTGTGGTGTACGCTGGTAGAGACCTGAGCAACCAGGTTCGCATTGCTATCAAAGAGATTCCTGAGAAAGACAGCACGTAAGAGATTCATTTTCCTGCTTATTCATCTGACCTTTAATGCGTAATTTTTGTTTTTGTCGTTTTTTTTTTTATCTGACTGTTTTAATGACAAAGGCTGACAACACGCGTGATAGAAAATGCCATTCTTATTGTGACAGAAGTATGAGAAACAGAAAGTCTTATCTTTTGAATATTTAGACGCTTTGATAGAAAATTTCTGAGCAGCTAACTCCTCTATATGACTATGCTCTCTGATTACATGACTAAAACCACCATATAACTTATGTTCCCAAATTTGTGTTACCCAGGTACTCACAGCCGCTCCATGAGGAAATAGCTCTACATAAAAGGCTTAAACACAGGAATATTGTCCAGTACCTCGGCTCCGTCAGTCAGGAAGGTTTCATCAAGATCTTCATGGAAGAAGTACCAGGAGGTACAAACTCATCAATCTAAAAACCTCTAAAAAAATCTCCTACAGCATCCTCCAGACTCATTGGCACTCTAGGTCAATGTGTGCATAAGGCCTCAAAATAAATCAATTATTATAGCATCTGTGCAATTTCTTGGGAATATCCTTGAAAAATTAAGCCTGTCTTGAGCTAGGTAGGTTAAGAATTTATCTTAATAAATCACTTATTATATTATATTCTTGTTTTACAAATTCAGCACATACAGCGGAAGGGTTCACTGACTATTCTTTTTAGCGCAATCTCTCCAGTCCATTTTCTTTAACCTCTTCAGCTCACCCCACAGGGTTTCTAAAGGTTTTTATTCTGTTGTCCAAGGTGGTCATGAATAAGGTTTGTATCTGGTGAATGCTCTCTGTGTGAAATTGGTCATAAGTCATTGATAATTATCCAGCTAAATGACCTGGTATCAAAGTTCAATTAAATTCAAGGTTCCAATTTTCTTTAGAATAGAAACAGACCCACAGCATCAACAGATCCTCCATCAGCTAACAGCATGTATGAGGTGCTTTTCCACAGATTCATGATTGATTTGATGCCAAATTTACCCGTGGTGTTTTATGTGGGGACGTTACACCTTAGTCTCATCTGATCGAAGCAAAACTGTCAGTTATAGACCCAGACGAGTTACCAAACTCTGTGTGTTTGTGATGGTAGGACAGAGGAGGCTTTGTCCCAGAGTGCGTCTCAGTTGGAAGGTGGATAAGACATAAATGGTTGTTTTTTGTGTGTGTGTGTGTGTCTGTGTGTATATATATAAATAGATACCCTGAGGGCTGCATGTTGAAAAAGTGGTTGGCAAAAGTGTCTCTCTCTGCATGGAGTTTCCGTGTTTTTTTTCTGTGCATATGGGGGTTCGCTATGGGTAACTGTCCTCCCACAGTTTAAAATCATAACTTCTGATGTACGGTCCAGGTTGTACCCCATCCATTGACCTAATGGCCCCTTGAGCCCCCTGCAAGGATAAGCAGGTATATACAGTGACTGGTTGGAAATGCTTCAGAAATAAATGTTTTGTAGGAATTGTTACCACACCCACACAGTCTGACAGAATTGATGTTTTCCGTAATGATAACTTCTTTAACATGACTTTTCCTCCACTGAGTAAATATACAAAAAAAAAAAATGTTTAACTTTTTGTTTTGGTTCAGTTTGAGGATATGCTACTACAATAAAACATGTTAAGCGAGCAGTAGCAGACAGTCATTTTTTGCTCATCGTGAGAAACTTTGTTACTGGAGGATCAGAGTTTCCTCCTTGGAATTTCTAGAACAAGCAGAGCCAAGTTTTTCTTCCAAGTCTGACCTTTTTCTTTTCTTTTTTTCCTTTGATGTGTGGCCTTGTGATGGATTGGTGCCTGTCAGGGACATAATACATTCAGAAAAACAAATCGGCCTGTGGTGATGCAACATTTACAAAAAACCTGTTTGAAGCACTAAGTAGTTCTAAAAATATCCTGCTTGAGGAAAACCTCTTCAGACAATGACGTAACTGTAAAAACTGAAACTGAAAATTTGACCTGTGTGATTGGACACAAACATTTAAAATGTTTCACTTCGAGAATTTTTTTTATGGAAGCAGTGACATAAATTATTGTCCCTTCATCTCTACATCTTCAGGGTCTGTTCTAAACCAAAATCTGAATGTTTCAATGCTTTTCACTGTTTAGGGAGTTTATCATCTCTCCTGCGCTCCAAGTGGGGTCCTCTGAAGGACAATGAAGCTACCATCATCTTCTACACCAAACAGATCCTGGAGGGACTGAAGTACCTTCATGACAACCAGATTGTCCATAGAGACATTAAGGTCAATATTCTTTTTCCTGTACCTTTGTGGCATAAGCATTTCCTGGACATTTAAAGTCATAAAATACCATTGAGTTTCATATTTTGACTAATAAAACAGGTGTATTTGTTTCCATTTGTTCTTTATATTATACAATTAGCTCGTGCTTCAAAAAACTTGGAAGTGCTGCTGAGGTTCAAAAATGTTATAAGGTTCCCTCCTGTTGCTGCAATATTGAGGTATTGAGTTGAGCTGCCTCCAAAATTTTAAATAAAAAAAATCTGAAAAAAAAAAGATTTTATTTTTGTATTCAAAAAGAAGAAATGTGTAAATTGTTAATATCCTTTCAACAAGCAACAAGAATAGCATATAGCTCACTCTATAGTGAATCTGTCCACCAGGTCTGAAATAAAACCTATGCGTGTGGTTCATCAAGAGACTAATACCAGGTGTGGTAATTTGTTGTTTTTTTTGTCGTGAGAAGATTTTATTTACTGAGGAGATATCTTGCCTAAATGTCCATCAACTGACTTTCTTGCTGCATTTTTGAGCGAAGGTATTGGAAAGCGTTTTTTAGGAATCCTCAAAAGGTTTTGACTTGCTCTTTTATCCCTCACAAAACCCTATAGGCTGAAATCTCAACCTGTATAAAATTTATTTTAGAGTGGTTTTAGGGTTCAACAATTGTAAAAAGTAAGATAGACATTAGAATTAAATCACTTTATAAGTGTCTGCTTTTAATTGAACGAAAGAGAAGCCAAGACGGACATGAGTCCAAAAGAAAACAAAGGCAGGTTTCATTGATGAAGAAATGAGGAGCTTAGTTCCTTTAAGATAAATCTTTTAGTCTGACTGAGCAGAAACTAAAAGGAACAAAACATTGGCATGTAATTTGTTATAAAAAAAAAATCTTAAATGAATTTTTATTTTTAATCTATGACTCCAGCTGCTAACAGTTGAAAAAATAACAGCCATGTTAAGGGGTTTTACACATTCTTTTTTACCATAATTGACATTCATTAAGAAACCCAGCCTATCCAATGTTAGAACTGGTACAACAACTATTATTTAATTTCAATAATACATTTTAAAAGTTATTGTGCCTGTGCTTCAGGGGGACAATGTCCTCATCAACACCTACAGCGGCGTGTTAAAGATATCTGATTTTGGGACCTCCAAGCGGTTAGCAGGAATCAATCCCTGCACTGAAACGTTTACAGGTAAGAATTTTTTTTTTTTCTTTGTGAACTGCTTAAAGCAGAGAGAAATACTCAATGGACTTGTTTTTTCTTTTTTGTTAAGGAACACTTCAGTACATGGCTCCAGAAATTATAGACCAAGGACCTCGAGGTTATGGGAAGCCTGCTGATATCTGGTCCCTGGGGTGCACTATCATAGAAATGGCAACAGGCAAGCCTCCTTTTCACGAGCTGGGAAGTCCTCAGGCAGCCATGTTTAAGGTAAACATCACTTGCGTTTTTGTTGAGGTTTAATGGGCATTAATGGTTATGCAGCCATAAATAAAATATTAAATCATCAGTTATAATAAGTGTTAGATTTGTGAATCATTGGGGAACATAACTGCTTTCTTCTCCTTACCAAACACCCAACAGCGTGATCTTATTTCACTTTTCCCAGCACAGCTGCTTTTCCTCTAATGTTTACAACACAGACTTCCTGCAGCAGCTAAACTCCCATGTAATTTTTAGGTGGGACTTTTCCTTTAGTGAGACTTCAGTATAGAGGCTTTTCTCTGATGTTGTCAGATCTAAACCCATTCAATCAATGTACAATGTATTTGCATTGCAGCACATCATTATTTCCTTTCTGTTGTAGTGCACACAATGATGTTCACTGTTTGATATGTTGTTCTGCCTTGAAAATATCTGGTCTGATTTAAGAAATCTTAGAATTTTCATTCATGTTCCAAATGATTATCAAATATCTCAAAAAAAGTGTTGGGTAACTAGTCCTAATAATAGACTGAGAAAGATTGGAAATACTACTTAAAGCTAAAAGTCCAGCTTTTTACTATTTGAATATTAAGACGGGTAGCCTTCAGCTCCATCCAGTCCTTGGGGGTTTCAAATGGAAAATGAACAATGCAGTATATAGTTGGTAAATTTTGAGGTTAATAAAACAAGATGTGCTTTTTTTTAGCTTCCATCACCAATGTTCAGTTGTGTTAAAGAACGTTGGTGATGAAACAGGATTCTGAAAATCAAGGAACAAATCAGTAAGGTCAGGGATAAAGTTTTGGGAAACTTTACTTAAGGCCCAGGTTATAGGAACAATATCCCAGGACCCAGAAAATACGTGGAAGAAGGTGCTTTGGTCGGATGAAAACAACATTGAACTGTATGGCCCACATGTGAAATGCTGCACATAGCTGTTATGACCCAGCTTCTCTAAGGAACGCGAAAGTACATCAAACTCTGCAGTCAGATGTTAAAAGGTGGAGGAACAAAAGAGTTTAACTAGAAGGAAGCACAGAAAATGCAGCACAAAATGGTCTCAGATTGCACTGACAATAAAATTCAATAAAGCATAAAAAGGTGCCCAAAATGTAGGCTAAGAGAATCCGTAAAATAAAAATCGGGCACAGAACAAAGAATTCAAAGCATTGTATCTTTAACCATCTAAAACCAGGCAAAAGCAGAATTTAAGTTATATGAGAAATTAATTAAACCAAACTAAAAGTTACTAGACCAAAAAAATAAAAAAAATAAACCAAACAAGAGCAGTGGTGGCCAAACATTAAGGTGGCAGGGTCTGTCTTTTCTTTGGAAGAAATTTATGTAGAAGCTTTAAAGGCCCTTTAAAGACTCCATACTGGGGTAGAGGTTCACCTTCCAACAGAACAACAAGCCTAAACAAACAGAGATAAATTGTAAGGGTTTGGTCAAAGCATATTCATGTGTTAAAATGATCAAGACAAAGTATAAAACTAAATCCAATTGAGAATCTTCAGTAAGACTAGAGCTATTTTGCAATTATAATTCTGCAGATATGCAATCCTCTAGATGTTCAAACAGTTGGTTGAAAAATACCTCCAAGGAATTGTAGCTTTAAATGCACTGAAAGGTTTTTTACTCAGTAGGCAAGAATGCCAACACGTGTCAGTTTCTTCAGATTTTTTAAGCGAAAAGTCTAGGACCAATTCACACATATGCACAACTTTGTATTGGTCACTCTCATATTACACATGATTAATTCTGTGATTATCCCATCAAGGTGGGCATGTTTAAAATCCACCCAAAGGTTCCTGAGTGCATGTCCGATGAGGCCAAGGGCTTCATCATGAGCTGCTTTGTGCCAGACCCAGACGACCGAGCCACGGCTGCTGAGCTGCTCAACGACTCCTTCCTCAGGTCGTCCTCCAGGAAGAGAGCCAAACCTCCAAAGGACTCAGACTTGCAAGACTCAGGTAATTCAAGTAAGAGTTTACCTGAACTTTACACAAAGTGTTTTTTTATTTGTTATGAAACTGGTGAATGCCCTTTAATGTAGCCTCTCTGGGCTTTGCAGCCGATTATCACCGCAGTTTATCTATGCCCATCTCCATCTTCGTGGAGGACACTGATTCGGACACAGGCTCGGTTGACTTGGCTTCTTCTCTGGACTTGAGAAAGCGCTGGTCTGGCGTCAGAGTGGCAGAGATCTCAGAGAGTCCACCCTGCAACAGCAGCTTCTTGTCGTAAGTGAAGTTGTTGCTGAGCAGATGAATCCAGAATTAAAATAATTTCTTAAGTTTAGGTCAGTCTTCTTTCTTTTAACAAAAAAAAACTCATAATGCTTCTCCTTATAAATCCTGTAGCTATGTCACAGCTGTTCATAACTTTGGAAATAACCTATAACCCCCACCTTGTTTTTTAAACAAATGTCATCACTTTTATTTGCCCACCCTTTAATTTTCATTCTGTTCCAATGATTTTCTTCTATCACGTGGATTTATTTCTTTATTCCTCCTTACAGAACACTATATGACTCTGCATCCGAATTGTGCAGTCCAGCTTCATCCGAGGAGAATATTGGCCTCTTTATGCTGCGAAAGGACAGTGAGAGGAGAGCGACTCTCCACAGAGTCCTCACAGAGTACATCAGCCATGTTGTCGCTAATATACAAGAGTCTATACCTCAGGTTGGTAGAGGAAGATCCCAACAGCAGGTCAAAATATACATAAAGGTAGTTATTATAAAAATTATTCTTTAGGACTCATGTCTGATACATCGGCTATCTTGACTCAAGTCTGAGATCAAATGAATTGGGAGAACATATGTTCTTCACAGCCTTTTTTTTATGATCGCAGATTTGCTCTCAGGCTTAGTTGTCTCATTTAAAATGTTGCTTTTTTTTCTAGAGAAATATATTTTCTCTTAATTTTAGGTGAATGCCTGAACACGCTGGTACTTAAGTATTAAATATAACTTTTAGTCTTAGCTTTCTGAGACACCTTAAGGATATGGCTAATAGCGGACTGGTATTTGTTCCTCATAAATTCATCCACCGTGACAACAAACTGGGAATTTGGCAGAAGAAAAGTCAAAGCAGAGCCTGATGTTGCCCCGTATGTGCCCTACATTGGATTTTGTGTTTTTTGTTGCGACACGCAGCGCTGTTTCTGTGCCAAACCTGTATTTTCTGCAATTTTGGCACAACGGTTTTGTAATCACATAGTAGAAAACATTGTTGTAGATTTTAACTAATCCTTCATGTTTCCCGTTGTAGAAAATGGTTCTTACAGCCAGTTATTTTTATTCACATTTTGAACACAACCAGAACTAAACTGAAATCACTGTGGTTCCTTTAGCGATTCTGTTGGCCTTTTGGCAAAGTCTCTATTTCCCATCTTCTCTAGATGGGAAAACTGTTACTCTGTTTTCTTCACCTTCTGATGACTGTGTGTTTTTACTGTGCCATGGTATAAACATAATGCTAAGGTTATTCAGTCCTTTCCCAGATAATTGAAATCCCTTTTTGCAAACTATACCATCAGCAAAAGGATGCAAATGAGAAAATGTGAGGAAAATCCTACTTGGACTACTTTTTTATTTTATAAGATGGCTATAATTGGTGGCATATGTGAATTAGATATAGACAAAACTAGATATTAACACCGGATCAAAAGGTGCTTAGATAAACAATTAGTTTAAGGATGTGCACACTTATTTAACCACTATACTGCATTTATAAACGTATAATTAGCAGTGTTCACTCGTTTTGAGTTGTGCGTAATTATGGTTTAGAATTAAGTAGAAGCAATAGAAATCCTCATATTTCAGTTTTTTCCTCTTCTCCTCTAAAAGTGTGATGAGGGATCATCACTTCACGAGGACCACATCGTCACACTTATTGCCTGCCTACGTGAAAATATCCGCTCCCCAGACAGAAAGCAGCTTGCCAGTGGCCTTCTCGAGCTCCGCTCAACTCTGTTAGCAGCAGCAATACCTCTCAACTGCCTGCAGACGGTGCTCTTTAACTTCCAGGATGCAGTAAGTCCCTTTTTCTGCTTGTGTGTGTGTGTATATAGCAAAGCAACATTTTATAAACTCATATTTGACCATTTGGTCTGTGTGTAGGTGAAGAAAGTGTTGAAACAGCAACGGGTAAAACCTCACTGGATGTTTGCTCTGGACAATCTGCTGAGACAGGCTGTGCAGGATGCTATAACTGTCCTGCTCCCAGGTAGAGGACTCTGACACTAAATGTCCTTAACTGTATTTATAAACAGCAACTATGTACACCTCAGTTGGCAGCCTTGTTAAGGATGTTCTAAATATTTTAAATCTTTAAAAATAGACTGAACTATTGTGCGTTTCTAGCAGTGCTGTAGTCAAGTCACCATCCACTCCAAGCTCAGCAGCATTTCGCTTCCTACCAGAGCATTTCAGACACGCATCATCTGTGAATGTGTCACAGGAGAATTGTATTTGCATAACATATAGGGTAGTGGGGGGGGGTTAATAGTATCATAAACTCATCATCTATTCCCAAAACATCATATTTCAGTCCATGTCTTCTCCCTTTTCATGTTGTCCTTGCAAAATGGTCACTGTTATTCTCCACTCCAGGGATTAAATTCTTGTCATTCCTGATAAAAAAAAAATAAAAAATTAGACCCATAGCCTGACCGACTTCAAACCTGGTGTTACCGGGGATTTTTTTTTTCCACATAGATAAGCAATGCAAAGTCTTCTTCTGAAATTTGCTGGATGCTTTACACTACTCCTGTGTCTGATTTCCTGTCTGGCCTGATTGTTGAGATTGATATGCTCTGGAGGTGTAGCACATAAAAGATTCTGGAGTGCCGTGACACACGTCCAATTCGCACCCGGTGGAAACAAACCCATTGACTATATCGGTTCCTGTTCATTTCGTATTGAGCTTTGCAAGCATTGCACGCTGCTTACATGTCCGGTGGAAAGCCGGCTTTAGTGTTTGACTCAAAGTCACATTGGATTAGTCCAAGTAAAGTTACCCTAAAAAGAATCTTCCAGTCCAAGTCAAGTTATTATCACCAAAAACAGATCAAAACATAAAAAATAAGATAGTGCTGTGGAAAGTTTACGAATAGAATAATGTCAGCCATGCATGGTTTACTGTTTTTTATTTCTGTTTTTGATTTATTTATTTTTAGTCTGTGCCTCCATGCTATCACCAAGCTAACACAGTAGCATGTGCAAATTAATAAAAGCGACTTTATTCAAGCTAGGATTAAACCTGCCCCCTTTTCCATTTTTAAAATAAACACGCCTGTCATTGAATCACAGTCACACAAAAGAAAAAATCCTCTTTTAGTTGGAGTGGCATAATCTCACCCTAAAAATTTAGGGGAAAAAATAGCCCGTAGGCTACATTTATTCAGTTGGGTTAAAAATTACATGTTAGAATATTATTATTGATTATTATAATTCCCTTTCAGGTCTTCCACACAAAACCTTCAATAAACTTCAGCTTGTCCAGAATTCAATTGCTCGCATAATTTCCAGAACCCCACGATCCTACCATATCACCCCCGTTCTTTAGCATCTGCACTGGTTACCAATAAAATTCAGAATTACTTTTAGCACACATTTTAATGTGGAAATACCTTGTTTAGAGAAATAGTGAGAATTGATGGAATGGGGGATTGATGACTTATTCTTTTAGCTAATATATACCGAGGAGGATATTAAGGAGTCTTTTAAGTCACAATGTTAAATGTCACACAATGAGCTTGGAACTTTAACCTGCTGGTTTTGTAATAACAAATTAGGATCATTGTGATCATGTCTACAGTCTAATATCCATTAGATGCATTCAGCAGAATTATACTCAGATCATCTCCTACTGGCTTACTGGGTATTACTTTACATGAGACAAACATCCTCCAGTGTCTCAGAGCCATGCACAGTAATGAACATGGATGCCTCGAAATTATGTATTTCCTGTCATGTGTGATCACTTCTGATCTCCTCGCCTTTTAGAGCTGAAACTCCATCTACAATCGTCGTTTGAGATGGAGGAAAGCATCCCTGAGGAATCTGTCAACCCAGACACTGCTGTAGTTCTTGTCCCTGACCATCCGGTGGCGCCAGCAGACAGTGAGCAGACAGAAACTCAGGATGAGAATGGAACCACAGCCAGCATCAACTCCCCAGACGAGGTCTTCCTCTACAGGAACTGTCCACTCAATGAGAAACTGAGAGACATGAGAGTAGAGACAAGGAGGTATACTCAGAATCAGTGGCTACTATTTGCACTGACCTCTGCACAACCAGACATAATCTACCTCTAGTGTTATTACTCATTCAGTCACTCTTTGAACTCAAATTTGAGCCTATAATACCCCGTCTGTCTGTTTTGTTTTGTTTTTTTCTACTATTTAATTTGATTTTTTTTTTTTGTCTTTCATATCGTGCTAATAATGTGTGCACTTTTACAGAGTTGCTCTAATCTCATTGTACTGTGTATAGTGACAATAAGTGCTTTCTATTCAATTCTATTTACATATGAAGCAATTCAGAATGACTGGTTTTCTAAATGTTACAAGTGTTCCTGTATGGCAGAGAAGAACATAATTTCAAACGTTTCTGCTGAGTGCTGATGGCTTTTTGTGTTGTGTTTCAGACTGCTGAATGAGCTGAGTGAGAAGGAGCGAGAGTACCAGGAGCTGCTGAGGATGTCTGTCCAGAAGAAACAGGAGCAGATAGATGAACTGAGGAAAACGTTTGTCTGTGAAGGTAGCAGTCATTTTAATTGCATTTTGCATTTAACTTTAACATATCACCTATCAGGTTTAAATTTGGGGAAGGGCTCCCTGACACATGTTTATTTTACGTATGCAAATTAAAGTTGATTTCTATAGAAGCTCACTTTGATGATAGGAAATACTTTTCTAAATAGTGTGACATCAGAGGACCAAGCCCTTTACCATCATGACTTTCTTCACTCCTGCAGCAGCCAGTCTCTACCACGCCCCTGTTTAAGGCATGTTCCTGCCTGGACTGGTTTCCATCTGAGGCGTGGGCTGCAGATCAGCAGCTACTGTGCACAAACTTGACTTGAAAGTTTGACTAATGATTATACAGTCTGGCTGCAAAGGCCAAAATAATATCATATTTGGGTGTGAGATTAACATCGCTTAACACTCAATGAATCTAATTAGTGATAAAGGTAGAGATAATCTAACTGTGGTGCAATCTCTACATTACAGAGAGAGAGTTGAATTCAAAGACACACTCTAATGCAGAGACTAAGAGTTTGGTTTGCTGGCTCAGCTCTGTCCCTGTGGATCAAGATACCATTGATAAGGTAAGATCAAATCAATTTATGTTCTTTCTTTTTAATTTATTCCCAAGTCAAGTCAGTGGTACTCATCTGCTCTCCTTTAATCTCACCTATCCTCTCTCGTTTTTTTAGCTGCTCTCTCATAAATTCACCTTGGACTGTCTCCTCCAGCTGGCCTCCAGGGATGACTTGATGTACTGTGGATTAAGGTAAACTGCCTCCGCACATCATCCTCACACAATCTGTCCATGCAGAAACAAGAACACATCATGCATCACTAGCAATAACACTTTTTGTATAATTGATGCCCTGGGCGAACTCCTCCTTCTGGCACCCACAAACATTTAAACACACACCCACGCACGCGACAAAACAGAATCTGGAGAAGTTTTTCATGTTGCTTCTCTATGCCATTAAGAAAAAAAAGCATATTGGACTGATAAGTGAAAAATTGGTAGATTCGGATGGAGAAACAGTATTACACAAAAATCACAGTTGGGTATGTATTTGGTACACTTTTAATCAAGAAAAAATTATACAAATATGCATATGACTTTTTTTTTTGCTTTGATCAGCATTAAACAAAGAATCATTCCTTCTTATTTATTTCTGAAATTAGCTTGATTTCATGATTTTCTACATTGTAAAAAAGGTAAAAGGTTAGAACTGACGAGATTTGATTGAATTATTTTAGAAATAAAATAGTACAAGCAGACATAGCCAGAGTAGAAAACCACATAATCGCTCGTAAAGAGTCAGTGTTTATGTTTAGAGAAGAATAGATAATTCATTTGCCTATATTGGAGGATAAATCAACAAGCCTAGTCTCCCAGCTGTACTTGAATACAGCATAGACAGCTGTTTGGAAAATGCCTTCTCATCAATAGGGATTTTGCCAACGTGACTTTTATACAAAATAAAGAGTTTGGGCTGATAGGATGATACTGGTAGCCATGTGGACGTCAGCCAATTTTTCACTAGTATCAGTGATGTTTCTTTTCAGCTTGACATTGTTTCAGCTGATAAATTCAGTGCACTGCAGCTTGTGTTATGGACCTTACTGCATTTTGAAAGATGCATTCGCTGACAAAGTTATGTTTTGGTCCATCTTTCTTCCACTGTAACAGGACGAGAAACTACTTATGTTCCCAAATAGCAGACTTTTGTGCTAGCTGGGGATCTTTTCTGTTCTGCAAATGCTCTACATGTGAACATAAAAAGATTTTTTCATTCAGTACACGTACGTACTAAATCGACAGGGCCATACAAAAAAATCCCAAAAATAAAGACTTGTATCCTACCGGTAGACCCCTAATAAACAGAAATATAATTTCTTGCATGGATAACGATTGCAACAGTTTTATTTTAAGAGACAATATCATGCTATTTCATAGCTTTCAACTTCTGGGATAGACATATGATAAAATGTTACCGTAGGTGTTATACAGTATTAATTTGTCCTAACATTTAACTTGTATCCTGTAGTTAATGTTGGACCACGAAGTAAAACGGCTCATTTCTCTATAATCCCCCCGCCCCTTCAGGGCAGAGCAGCAGCAGATTAGACTGAGAAGAACAGTGCTAAACTTGATCTCAAACAGTATTCTGACAGTGAATTTAAAAAGCATGAAGTACCACAATGAAACCCTTATGGTGCATTCATACTGAACAGTTGGTCTGCATCAGGCAACGCATTGATTGTTTGCCGCACTGCGTTAACTGCGTTGGGTCCGTCAAAAGTTAAACTAGCTGAACTTCTGCGTTGCCGTATGTAGCCCAAGTGAAGTTGACGGAGCCAACGTACACAACGCACCACAGAGACTTTGACGGACCTATGACGCACTCTACCATAGACTTTAAATGCAATGTTGCCGCAACGGACGCTGACGCATGGGGTTGATCTGAATGCACCATTAATATAACAAAGTACCACAATGAAACTCTGTTATATTAATGGGTCAGACATTTGGTTTTACTTTTATTTTTTTGTAAAACCCAGAATCAATAAAGCATTTTTCAGTTGCTAGATCTCCAGGCTTTAGGCAGAGCAGAAAGCAACATAACTGATTCCAGCAAGCAAACCTTCCAGCTCAGTATTATAAAAAAAGGCGTGGGTATTGTTTGCATCCGTTTTCTGAACATTCTGAGATGCTTTAGGAGTGTAGACTAAAATCCTGTAATCCATGCAGCCAAACGGGCGTTTTCACAGAGAAAGTAAAAAATCCAACAAAAAAAGTGTTTTAAACTGCCAAAAACCGAAGCAGCAATGAGCTTTGAGAAGGAGGAGGGTGTGTTTTGAACTCTAGCAGAGGCAAGCCGCTCTGCCTGCAGGGGCGGTACAGACACCTCTAGCACTCCTTTATTTTCACTTAGTGACGTCACTAGTTGAACAGTTTGAACACTCAGTTGTTTTCTAGGAAAGGGAGGGGCAGCTGCTCAGAGAGCAGGATTCAGGAGGATTACTCGGGCCATGTCTACACGTTGCCGGGTTTTTTTTGAAACGAAGATTTTCCTCCGCTCCTTAAAAAAAAATTTCTCCATCCGCACATTCCCAGATAAATGTGTTTTTCAAAAAATTCATAGACGTGGCAAACCGTTAACTTTCCATCCTCTATCTTCAGCACGCAGCAGTCATACAGCTTGTGAAAGCAAACAAACAAACGCGCTTTAACAATGGATGATACCAACACAGCTCTGAGGGCATAAATGCTGTTTTTGAGAGTAAACACAGGTCGCAAAAATGATTTTTGAGCAGTTGCTGATAGTGACGTTATGGCTCTTAAAACTCAGTTTTTGTCCGTCCACACACGGATACTGAAAACGGAGAAAACGCAATTTTCCACTTTGGCCAGAGGTTTTTTGAAAAAAAATGTATCAGTTTTTGGTGCAGAAAATCTCCTTTTATGTGTGGATGACAGGCAAACCATAGAAAAATAATAAGGGCCTCAGACATGCGTAAATTAAAGCCCCCGTGTGTATGAATTACCTGCAACTAATGGTGTGCTTAGTGAATGCAAGCAACTGAGCAGTGTTCTCTGGCTTCTCGCCATTATAACACATCATTACTACTACGGAAGCCGAGGAGTAAATTGTCTGAGTTAAACGGAAGATAAAGTATTTGCAGGACGAACCTGTTCTGTGTCAAACATAACTCTAACATAAACTTCATGGTTTCATGTAATTAACCTGTCCCGGAGAAAGCCTGCAACCTCCCCGTCTCCCCGAGGGCCCATCTTCATGTTTGTGTCCCTCATGAATAGTCTCCATCTGGTAAACGCTCCACCGATGTAGACTCTGGTTTTCTCCCGGTTATTTCTTTTTCTTCTGTGTGATATGGTTTCCTCCCTCTCACGGGGCAAAGAGTACGGATGGTCCTCCATTGAAATTTGAAACTATGATCCACGGTCCTCTATGCTAGTTTCTTCTCTTCACGCAATAAAGCAAAAAAGTTTAACCCCTTTCGGCTAACTTATTCAAAGATGGCGATGCAACATGGTAGCCTCAGATGGGGGGCGGTGCACCCTCTGTATCTGTAAACAATGTATTCCAAGACATGAGAACGCTTTCATGATAATGGGATTGTGATTAGACCGCGGTAAAATACGTATTTATGAAAGCAGTTTTGATTTTTATTTATAAAAAGCCGAATTTGTTACACACTGGACCTTTAAGCGAAAAACCACTCTGGTGGTGTTTTTTATGAGAAAGTTGCATTACCAGTTGGTTGAAAATTCCAAAAACTTGATTTTGCATGATATGGCAGTCCATATTTTACTCTTCATGCTTCTTTCAATCTAAGGTGATCTTAGTGCTAAGATGGGATTTTTTGTGTTTTATACAAGGTTCCTAAAACCAATTATTTGTTTTAGAAAATAATTCCTGTTCACTGTACACTCTAACCAGTTTATATAAGTAAAACCTTGAGGCAAAGATCTAAATGGCCAGTATCATCATTCATCTTTGCTTTATAGTTTAAATGTTTTGCCACAGCTGCCGTATACAAACCATATGCCAATAAAAAAAAAAACTTTTAGGAGCAGAGATCTTTTTTTTTTTTTTTTTTTTACTTTGTTTCATGACACCTCTTGGCTGTGCTGCCCTGCTCAGAGCCAATATAATAAATTTACATTAAGCACAACGATTTTCTGTACCAAAAAATGCGTATTTGGTTTAAAATATCTTGTCCGCAGCCATTCTGATTTGTGCTAAATTGCTATTTCAGGGGCGCAATGCTATGTCGACTCTGGGCGGCCATCGTTGTTCGAAGACTCACCTAAACACGTACATCAAGGACAGTGAGGACGCCCTGCTTTAATCACTGCTGATGTTATGCCTCAAAAGACAGTTTTCCTGACAGGCTGGCCCTGTGTAACTTGGAGATACAACCTGCTGACGTAAAGCACATTTTAGTTACTGTGAATGTATTTTGTAAATATGCTGATAACATATGTTTTTGTGGACGTAAGTAGAATCTGATATTCTTCACTTATAGGTTAAGTGATTGTTTTATACATTTTCTTGGGGGGTTTTGGTGTGTATGATTTTTTTTTTTTTTTTTTTTTTGCAGGAAAAGTTACCTTGAGTATTAATGTGTAGCAAAACAGACACTTATTTTTTTAAACTTCCTTTTTTCTTCCAAGACCCTTGTTATGGTATAACAAAAACTAGTATAAGTTATTTTAAACACTTTTAGGAGAAATGGCTTTTATCTGTACTGTACGGTATATAAAAATGAATTTAGAAAATTAACAGGAGCATCTGTTGCTGTATTGTCTGCATTCAGCTGTTAATTTGGGTGGTTTCTGTGGAAGTGACGTCGGATGGAAGAAGTGAAGTGGTGAAGACTCATAGAATTCCACATGCGTGTCCTCATCTGTTTCCCAGTGTTGACATCCCCTTAGAAACAGCCACATCAACATTTGTGTGTCAATACAAGCGAATATGCAACCATACTCATGTCAACTGTGTGCTTTAGGTCTTTCTGTTTCACTGCTAAATATGCTGGGTGAATACATAACTCATGCAACAATACAGAACTGTATATTTATATTTTATGTGTTTGGAATTAATGATTGAATGAAGAATAGTCCTAAAATAGTCTAAAAACACATTGTGTGGAATAAGGGTGTTTCATTTTTCCCCTTTGTATCCTCCTGAGCTTTATCAGCTCAGTGACCTGATAAGCAAATATGTAACCATCTGTATGTAGTCTCCAGTCTCTTTGTATAGGGCGATGACTTCATTGAGGATATGGGTTTGAGTTCATGGGCTTTACTGGTGTGAACAATGTTGCACACTGGCACTCAGGAACTTGGAACGCTTTGTATAAGTATAGTTTCTGTATCATTGAAAGAGCGGAACAAGCATTGGGGAACATGTCAAATATTTGTGAGACCCCATACATCCCAAAAGGACAGTTAAGGATTTTTAGCAATTTTATACCCGAAACGGTCTGGACTGCAAAAAACCTAAACACGTTTTAAATTGTTACTTCTCTAAAACATTAAGAATTAAAACCTGTATATCAGATTGTAGAATGATACAAATAGGTAAGCAGACAGACACAGGTAAATTAAGTAGAAATTGATTTCAAATATATGTTTGAGGTAACAGAATAAAGTATTGAGTATTTTATCAAAGTCCAGGATTCCAAGCTTCTCTCAGTCTAAGTTTGCTCTTTGTGCTTAGAAAATAGTATTCTTTGAGTTTTAATTGTATGGCACCTTGTTTTGACTTTTAGTCATGTAAAAGTGCCTTATAAAGAAACTGATTTGATTTTAATTTAGGTTTTATAAATCTAAAAAAATCACCACTGAGGGTATAATTTTTCAGCCTAAAAAGTCTAAATATATACAGTTATGAAGGGCACATGATGAAATGTGGTCATAATCTCCTAAAAACATTGCATTAGACAGTTAATTCAGAACAAAATAAACAGGTAGAGATCATTGCTCAAATTCAGTATAACCAACTATCTTTGATATATAGGGATATAATCTTAGAGCACTTAAAGGGAGAATTGGGTTCTACTCAGAGCTCCCTCCAAGATGATGGTTCTTATTACTCTATGCCAGGGTGATTGATTTCAGTCTTTGAGGGACTGCTTGTTCTGGATGTCTCTGCTTGAAAATCCATGATTTGAATGAATGGTTCATTCGCAGGCAAAATCGGGACAGTTAGAGGAACCTGAGCTCAAGGACTGAAATTGCCCGTGACAGGACTGATGTGATACCAAGCCAAAAATTCAAAGTTTTAGACTATCTTCTAATGCAGGGCCCCTTATGTAATAGTAACGAAGGCCTTGAAAAGTAGTATAAGGTTGTTTTCCCTTCATGTGTACAGAGGATAGTCAAATCCTTTGCTTAATTTATTGCAAGATATCTAAAAGATATCCTGACTCACCTTCAGCATAAAGAATGGCTTTCATTCTCACATTTAATCGTTTGTGATGCTGAAAAAATCAAGAGGCGCCTCCATAAATCAAGTCAGACATCATGCCTGTTGTGTCCTTGGAGGATGTGAGTAGAAAAACATTCAGATGCTGCCAACTAAACTCAGGTTGTAATCATCAGCCCACTCACTGCTCTAGCTCCTTATCTGCCTTATGTTTGATACATGAAGTAGAAGATTAACTTAAAGTATTGCTTCATTTGTTATAAAAAAACATTTCAGATTTCTACATGTTAAAATAAGAAGGAAAATATTATGCCTGTAGGGTCTTTTTTGGACAGGTTTCTTTAAATAGGGTAACTAATTTTGCTGCTAATGCCAGTCTGCAATACTGAGCCAATTGAAGCAATGTGGAAAACAACTGTCAAAGCTAATACATTTCTTTAGCTAAGTAAAACAAGTACATCCAACTGCATCTTAGCTATTCTAATAAGCTTTTTAGAATGAACACTTCCTGTATCTAATGCTACACTGACTCTATACTGAGCTTATGACATTTAAGGCAGAGATACAGTCAAGGTTACATTGTTTCTCATTTTCTTTGCCCTGAAGATGTCTCGGAATGACTGATCATATGAAGAAAAGGGAGACTTCCATGGCCTCCATTCACTCTTGCTGTTTTAAAAAAAAATGACTGGATTACAAATATAACATATGCTGGTCACACAGTTATTCTACAAAAAGGACATCCTGATGTGTGTTGACATCATGGTAGCGATGTTGATAAGAATAGAGGTTGTAATTATGACATCTACTTGAATCCTATCCCATAAGTCATTGCTCTTCACAGGACTTCTTGCTCCTCACTGTTCAAATCACCATGAACTACGAATTGGATACTCACTGCTTATGTTATGCAAAGCAGCCAGTATTCATTTTTGTTGAGGGGGGAAAAGTATTTGTATTTGTTTTAGAGTAAAATTCCAAATAGGTGTAAAAATCTTCTTCTTTTTTTGCGTTACATTTCTAATTTACACTATATTTAATTACCCATTATAATAATATGGATATTTGTTTATGTTTTCTAAATCCAGCAATGAATATGTAACAAGGAACATCATTGAAAATAACAATGAGCAAAACAGCTATTACTTCATCCAGCAGGGGCAGAACATGGCTCTGATTAGAACTTGTGGAGGATGATGCTTAGGGGGGACAGACAGTACCAGGAGAGGATGGTTTAAGTGCAAGTAGTTACGCATAGCAAATGTTGACGAACGTTTGATATCTCTGCCTCTGCAGTCTGCAAAAGACAGTGACTTAAATCTACCAAAATAACTTCCACAACTACACAAGCCTTGTGTTAATCTTTTTAACGGAAAGTTAACTCTGTCATCAGTCAAACAAGTAACTTCAGCCTGAATAGTAAGCTCGTGCATGAGGCTCAGACATGTTATCATTGTAACAGAAATAATTAAACACAGCGAACATGAGAGTATCCGACTGTAGACCTTAATACTAATGCTGCATAATGGAATAATCTCCTGATTAAGCTCCGCTTCCTGAAAGTTAAACTTTCAGGAAGCTAAAGATAAACTGCCTACAGAGCCCAGTTAAGTTAAAAAAATCTATTCAACAAAAATAGGCATGTCTTTTTTTTTTTTTTTGCTCAGCCAAGTCCTTCTGTTGCTGTGTGGAGCAGCTGTGACAGACACCTATTTTAACCCTCTCTCCATCCCCCTCCCCAACTCCTAAATGTCACTCACTTCTCATCCGGGGTCTGAGTGCTGCGGTATCATGAGGAACCATAGCTTTTTGATATAAAGTTTTTCTTTTTCCCGGATACAAATATTTTAAGAAGTATTTGTTCGAAGTATTTGTGAAAAACACGTTATTTGTGCCTTTCTGTATTCAAGTTTGGCTCCGTCCCCAATAAGTACTGATGTCCAGGGAGATTTTGATGGCATCTTCTGGATAATTGAGGACACATCAGTAAGGGTTGAGAACCTCAGGATTACTAAGATTACCCTCTCTGCTTTTGCAATATATTAGGTTGTATGAAAATATGTCACACTTACACAGTTGCACTAAAATAAAAATCCTCCAAACCCTATAAGTGTGGTTCAGTAAAATTATCATCAATCATTGAAAAAATAATACTTTAAGGACTATGCATATGTGCCTGAAGCTAGAAGCAGCCTAATAATACATGGGGCCCTGATAAGAACTGAATTTGGGGTGCCATTTTCACATTACCTTATGTTATAAATAAATAGTTTAGTTCAGTTTGGTCATATATTGCTAATAAACTATAAATGTCATCCTTATTTATTTTACAAAAAAGCAACAACAAAAATATCCACTTATACAGAAAAATATACAGTCTATTCAGTCACATATAAATATTTAAAATCAGTACATTCTAGTTCAAAACCAGTATATTCTAGTTCAGCATTTTGCCACAGTGGACAGGCGATTGCATGGTGTTGTTAACCTTGCAGCAATCCCTCATTATGAGCATATATCTGGTGACACTTGACAATAAAAAAACCTCTCCTATAACCAAAAAAAAAAGCAACAAAACCTGGCTCAGAGTGAAAAAAAAGTTATGGAGACAAGATTATTTTGCTGCTTTCTTCAACATTTTGTCTTAGCAGTTTTGTCAACGATACGAAATGTGTAATGTAGATTCCATAAAACAGGGACACTTTTCATTTATCTATTGATTAATTTGTTGCTACATGGTAAAGTAGAACTCCACATTACACACAGTCAGCTTTCATGATTAAACTAACAAATCGATTAAACAATTAAACCAACAAATGTCATATTACATTTGAATTATTTTAAATTCTATTATAACTTTTAAACAGTTAAACGTTGAATCCACTTTTGATGTAAGATCTTTCATTAATAATATACCAAAAAGTAATTATTTTGAGCTTGGTATATTGTGTCTAAGAATTCAGGTGCTTATTGGAGCCCCCTGCTGGTCTTGGGTCCCTCTACAGCAGCATAGTTTGCCTATGCCTTGGACCATCTCAGCATGTAGGTGCTCACATATGTTACCTTGCATAGGTTTTTAAGGTCAGGCGTTCCTCCGACTCGTTTTCTTTTACAGAGGAATAAACGAGTTTATGATCACATGATGTTATGATCACATTCTTTCCATTGCTGTAACACACCTGACTATTGCTGATACATCACTGCCTAAAAAGTAGACCTATATCTAAAGATACTTGTTGAATCTTTACTTTTAATTTGGTGAATAATTCTCATTTTTAGCTTTTATTTGTAACATTAATATGTTGGGCTGTTTGGATTGTACAGGAGCATTTTTGGGTTACTGCGATGGACTGGCGACCGGTCCAGGGTGTACTCTGCCTTTCGCCCGTTGACCACTGGAGATAGGCACCAGGGAGCCCCCCGTGACCCCTTGAAGTTAAGCAGTATAGAAAATGGGTGGATGGATGATTTTTTTGATTAATTTAATTGTCCTTGGGAAACGAAGGGATGCTTTTACAAGCAACTATATGTGAAAGGCAATCATCCTATTTACTTGGTTTCATTTGTCATCCAAAACTGTACCTGTCAGCAACTACTGTACAACGATTTTTTTTAGCAGTACTAACTAAATTGTTTCGTTTTAAAAAATACAGTAACATCTGTCTACCTTTTATCTGTTAGGATGATCATTCCAGCTCAACAGGAAAGACCTGTCTCGATTTATGTGTAGACTTAATTCCACATGTAATCTATGATCTTGAATTAAGAAATAATCCCATGTACTGCATTTATCTTTATTGTGCTGTGCTTATGGGCTACGAAGATGCTGGGTTTTGACCCAAAAGCCGTTTTAGCATTAATCTCTGTTGTGGGGAAGTCACCCTGAAAGCTGTGCCTCAGTCATGTGCCACACAATTAATGATTTCTGGAACAGAAGATTTTTCCTTTAGACTTCCCAGGTAATAAATAATAAATGTATACAAGGTTGCATCGTAGTTTATAAATTAAAAAGAGATTTAGGTTTTTGTTGGGTTTGGGTTTTTTAACTGCCCCCAAAAAGTATGCATCTTATAAGTTATTCATACCCATGGAAAAATAAGGTTTAATACAATTAGGGATGCACCAATGCTAATACTGGTATGGCATATTGGGGCCAACACCATACTAATGTACTTGTATCTGTATTGTTTACCAGTACCATGAACCGATACTTAAAATCTGCAAAAAATTCTAAGAAGATGTTTATTTTTTACCTGAAATTTTATTTTTGGGTTTATTTTTTAATATTTTTTTTTAATTTAATTTATCAGAATTTGCTGTAACAGTGAGAGAAGAAAATAAAACCTGTCTTCCAATTCATAGCAATTTTGTGTGTCGGTATCGGCAAGTACTCAGATCCAAGTATCGGTATTGTATCGCTTTGAAAAAGACTGGTATGTTTGCATCCCTAAATATAATGTTTGTATTATTTTTACAAACATGTTTCTTCTGAATGGCAAGGGGCGCTTCCATGCTCAAAGATTTGAGATCATTGTGCTTTACGATTTCCTGCCTCCTTTAACATTAACAAGTAAGCTTATTAAACCATTATCGATTTCCAAGTTGTATGTGAAGTTTTATTTAGTGGCGGGACTACCCATGGACCAGAGGAAAGGTCCAGGATATCATGCAGACATAATAACAAAAACAACAAAGCGCGCACACACTCATTTCGAATTGAAATCTAGAGTAAAAAAAAAAAAATCAAGCATATTTTTTTGCCTGCAAAAGCCAAGGCACCAAGAGAGAGTCAATTTTTGTAGGTGGAAGAACACGCACAAAGAATCAAACCAATTAATGCAGAATTATTTAAAATGGATTTGAACAAAAAAAAAACAAATCCAAATATATATTTACTATGTATTATTTCTACCATTTTTAGTCAGTAAAATAAATGTTTGGTGTTCAGTATCTCCCTGACAAGTTTGGAGTCCCGCTGCTGAAGCTCTTGTGACTGGTCAGTTTAAGATCAGCGAAATGACCTGAAGTGAAGGGTCCCCCTTTTAAATATTCAGTGAAAGGTCAAGGCATAGCACTATTACCCTTCGCATTCTATTTTTTCCGTCTCTGCTATATCCCTCTCCTTTTATTGTGAGTTGTCATGGAAATGAAAGCCCATAAGGAGGGGATGGGGGTGAGGGGATCTATTTCTGAGGCAGTGGTTGGTAGTGGGCTGGAGTTGTAAAAAATGGGGCAATTCATGCACTTACAAACAGAGAGTGCGACAGAGCAGAAGGGAGTTGGATGAGCTGTTGTTGAGGGGGGGAAGAGTCCGGAAAAAAAGCAGAATAGTTAGAGGCCCTGGGGGGTTAGCTGTGATAGGAGCCAACTCCACGTGTTTTTGGTCCTGTTTTCTTCCTGATAGCACGTTTTAGAAAGATTACATCATGGTTTGCAAGACTCTCCGCTGCCTGAGACAGACAGTAGGGGACTCATACTGTACTATTCTCATCTGACTCTGAAATTAACTCCTGATAATACCCACCTGTTATAGGAAAAAAATAATAATTTATGCTGTATAAACATTACTCTTTAGTTCTGTTTTAAAGGTATACTGTACATTTTTAAGCCAACATATTTTCTCTAAATCTAAAGGAAGCAGGCTAGTTGTAGGCTGTTGTTGCTTTTATTGAACTTTTCGACACAACTAATGTGTGTCTTTTGAATTGTGGAATTATTAATTTCGGGGACGGATCAATTCATGCTGATGGATCACATCCTGAAGGTGTCATGATTTCTGGTTCTTACTTCTATTTCCTCATTCAATCACATTAATACAGGCAATCTAATCTGATCGTATGGTGTTGGATATGCTTAGAAAACTATTCAAACCCATAAAACTTTTTTCACAATACAACCACCATATTTAAGATATTTGGATTTTAAAAGAATACATAATCAAAAAAAAAAAAAAGATGGCAAGCTTTGATTAATAGCCCCTCTGAATCAATATATTGTAGAACGGCCTTTCAATGCACTTTGAATTGCTTGTCTTTTGGACCATGTTTCTAATAGCTTTACTCATCTAGAAACATTGTTCTTTTTTTTACCCCATCCTTCATTGCAAAATGTCTCAAAATGTCAGATTCAAGGACAGCAGCTTCCAACAGCTAAATGTTTTTTGAGCTTTACAATTAAATGTAGGTTGGGGATGTGACTTAGCTTTGATTTACAACGTTCCATTGTATCTCTGATTGTTAAGAGTTATTTTCCTACAAGAACAGGAACATTTATCCCAGTTTTGAATGTTTTCCCACCCTCTAACGGGTTGTGTGGTTAAACCTGTATTTAGCTCTGTGCATTGTCCATCGTCTTTAATGAAGAAAGGTATGCCCACAGCATGATGTTGCTACTACTGTAGTTCACCCTGGGAATTGTGTGTTCAGGGTTTTAGCCTGTATTCCTCCATGCTCAGTTTTATTTGTTTTTTCATATAGGGCTAAAAGTAAAATCTTTGTTTCCTCTGAAAGGAACACCTTGCTTCACATGCTTTCCTTTACATGACTTGTGGCAATCAGCAAACGGGACTTCTTATGGTTTGTTAAATGCCACCGCTCCCTAAGGGCCAGATTTGCGATTATCTTTCTCTCTAGTGCTGTGGATCTCCACAGCAAGAGTTACAGTAAGCTTCTTGGCTGCTTCTCCTCTTCAAAGTTTGGGGAATTATTTTATAACCTAATACTGCTTGAAACAGTTTTAAATAAACTGAGATTAATTTACAATGACGTGAACTATTCACCAGTTAGGTTATTTTTGAAGGCAATTTGTTGCACTGGATTTTATTTAACAGTATAGAGGAAAAATGATGTCAAAGTTTTATGTGAAAACATTTTTTGAAGCCAGTATAAAATGTTCTTTTACTTCACAGCTCTGCACTATATTTTGATTGTTACATGAAAGGCAAATTAAAAAACTTAACAAAAAGGGAAAGCATTCAAGGGATATGTATAATTATGCTGGACATTATGCCTGATGTATACTTCATACTGCATATGCAACAGGTTGAAATAGTTAGAAACATATCAAACTAGATCAAAACTTTGCTTGATTTGGATCTATACACAAATAACACATTAAACATTTTTCAAAGAATTTATTCTGTTTTTATTTTATTTTTTTACAGAGTATCTTTGAGGCCAAACTTAGAAAATTAGGACAGCCTCTGGTGTTTATCAGTCCGTATGAAAGTTCAGTTCAGCCAATTTCACACACTGTTGGGCAACCTATAGAACTAAAAGAAAATAATTTGATCCTTAGATCGGCTTTTTTTAGTGCCATGTAAAGGAACACAGTCCCTCAACATTTTTTTTCTTTTCCCACCTTTGTACCAGCACATACACACACATTAACAAGCAAGAATAATGAAGCAAGACATGGATCTTGAAACTTCAATGACACAGCAAAAAACTAACAACATTCTAGCCATAAAATTATGTGAATCTTGAGACTGCTCCACAGTTGCTGGTGGCGACCTTTTACCACACCAACTGGAGCCAATGCTGATGTTACAAAAAACAGAGAAGCCTGACAGCAAACATAACCAGCGGCTGTTTTATAAGTTGCAATGAGGAATGACAGATTTAGCAAGTGTGTGCAAGCATTTGAGCCAGGAACACAAAATAATAAATAAACTTTTATTTTCTTTTTCTCTTGTCGTTACCCTGTTCATGGAAACATGGAAAATCTGCTCAAAGGAACAGATAGTAAGTTCAGTAATCTATATCATAGCATGGATCAGTGGTCCGGGGAGATTCTAAACATTCCAGCTATTGTTGTTTCTTTACCAGGATGAGCGTAAGCCTAGCCATTCACAGCAGCTGACCTGCAGACTGACTGGTGAGGGTCGAGTTAGGGCTGTTAGGTCATAGGAAGGCAGCAACCCGTCTCTTTTGGTCAGTTATATCTTCTCAGCAAAAAATTTAGTTTAAGTTTTAGTTTTAAGGCACAGTACATTTTAAGGCACAGTACATTTTACTGGTGTGCTCATCAGCACACTGATTTGAGAAGAGCCTTAAACAGAAACAAATGAACAGGGATCATCAGCCATGGGTCAAACTTTAAAAAAAAGAAAATAATTTTTGTCTTTTAAAACTTTTATTAAAAATGTTGACTGTAAAGCTTCCTATGAGCTCTTTTGAGCCCACCTCTCATCATTAAAATCCCATCCTGTTTCCTCTGGCGGCTGTTCTCAGATCAGTTTAATGCTATATGAAAAAGACAAAAACACGGAAGGAACAGAACCAGAAACAAATTATTAACTGTATTTCTAATGTTAATCGAAATGTGAACATAACCAGATCGAGGTATGAATATATTATACACAATTTAGTGATCTTAAAACATACAAAAGTAAAAACAAAACGCTCTGATCTGCAAATCATTGCACTTCTGGTTCGTTTGCTGAGACTTAACATTGCTTTAGTCTGCACTCAAATGTCTGATGGGCCCTGCCCTCTGGGATTCTTGAGGATATGTCTTTTTTATGCACTTTGTGTTAGTGTACAATGCAACTTTGTAAAAGGGTTAAAATATATACGGAAGCCGATTCAACCGAATCAAGTCATTGACTTTGCAGCCATCCATCAACCTGAGAAAGAAATGGTCATGTGGTACTTTCTATGTGAAAGACATAACCAGAAAGATAGAGTAGGTGGTGATATGAGGTTTAACAGAATGACAGGATGAACTGTATCAGTCATGTAAAGAGAACAGGAGGGTTTTGGTAGCAATAGTCTAACTGATATATCTCTCTTGCAGTGATACACATTTGCAAAAAAGCATATAGCCAGAAGAAGGTTAAGTAGAGAGAGATTGAAACTAAGGTTAATGGTAGCAGTGATTACAAATAATGCAGCAATTGAGAATAGTTTCAGAAATTGCTGCAGTAAGAAAAACTGGACAGTACATCTCCATCAGCCTAAGCTTATAGCAGCATAACTACGTAACGTATAAATCTAGTCTTAAAAGTAATCAGGGTGCCTGTCTCATGGACAAAAACAGGTTCCACAGGAAAGGAACCGGAAAACAGGAAGGTTGCCTTTACTCTCCTTTTGCAAACTGTGGGAACCACCAACAGCTTTTTACAGAGCGACCAGAATACTTCAGACGTCAGCTGAGTTTAATACCATTTTCATACAGCTTACTCCAAACTGAACTCTTAAACCAAACTTTCTCTGTACGGCGAGTCTGGGAGATCTGTGGACATTCCTGGTTATTTCTTTTCACAGTAATTTAGTGCCAAATGATCATTTAGAATTGACTTTCTGTTGAAGTCACACCTTATCCATTCTTAAATATGTTCTCACTTTGCTTTTTTTTAATACAATGTCATTTCTCATTTCAGAAGTTGTGTTTGGTCTTGATAACGACAGAAACTATTTCATTTATAGAGAATAACAACCAACTGGCTTTCTACTTATTTTTCCTACAATCTTTGTGGCCCTACATAATCTCTTAGTTGGTCTTGATTCTTTCCTGACTCTTCAGTCTTTATTGTTTTCAGAATATGTTGGGGATAGTGATGTAAACATTTTGCTGCCTGTTTGATGTTTTCTCTTTACACTCTTCTTCTCAAGAGACCTATGAATGAACTGCTCCTGGTGATCAAAGTCTTGTTCTTGAGTAGGGAGAGATTGATGACCTCTTCTAATAATATGAAGGGGTTTTGGCCTCAGTTATTTTTTTATTGTTTCAAAGCACAAATATAAAAGTACAAGCCGTTAGAGGAAAAGACCTGGCTCCATGACCAGTCTGCTAAAACTTTTGAGGTCATGCAACATTTCTACACATCTAAAGAGTGATTATTAGGGAACCACATTTTGCACACATCTCGCTTTGGATGGGTCATTAACGCAGTAAAGTGCACCACTGTGTGATAACCTAAGTCACACTCCCTGACACCAAGGTATGCGTTTATTCTGTGCCCTTGAATTTTTCCTATCAGGCTTACACTAGAAAGTTTTATTGCTGAATGTTTGGAGTCAGACTGTAATTTCTTATACCACAGGGTTACAAATTTAATTCAAATTCAAAAATATTTATTGATCCCAGAGGGAAATTAAGTGTAGCTGTCTATGCTGCAGAAAAACTAAAGGCACTTTGTTGTTGTAGGATAGTAACATGAAGAGGATGGTCAGGGTTGTCCATACTTTTTTTTTATTGTATGCATCATACAGCCTTTACGTCATTCAGCCTTCTTAATCAGGTTGTTGAGCCTTTTTAAGTCCCTGGTTCTGATGCTGCTACCACAAGAAATCATGCAAGAAGAGATAACAATCTCAACAACAGACTTGTAGAAGATCTGCAACATCTTGCTGGAAAAAGTGTTTAACTTATCCCTGTTTCTGCTGAAATCAACAATCATATCCTTTGTTTTTTTCATATTCAAGGTAGGATGATTGTTTCCACACCATGGCTCAAAGTCGTCCACCACTCTATCCATCTTATTTTCCTTCTCCACAGACTACTGGAGCAACTGTGGCTCAGGGGATTGGGTGTTCGTTTTGAATGGTTGCTGGTTCAAGCCCAAGGTCCATCTGTCTCAGTCGTTGTGTTCTTGGGTATCCCTACTGCCTACTGGTGTTGGCCAGAGGGGCTTCTGTCATTCTGCCACTGGCAACTGTAGCTACAGCCATTGCTTGTTTCCACCAGAATGTGATAATGAATGATAAAATTGAAAGCGCTGTATAAATCCAATCTGTTATTATGTCTGTAATTGCAGAAGGTTGTACAGAGTAAAAGGAAATGATGAGAGTAAAGTCTCTTGTGGCGCTCCCGTGGTCCCGTTGACCACTTGGTTTGACACACAATTCTTCAATCTCAAAAGCTGTGGTCTGTTAGTCCGTAGTAGTAGTCCGTGTAGTCATTAATCCAGGGAATTGTTGAGGCCGCCTTCCACCTTTGTCTTCTGGAGTTTGTGAAAAGCAGATCAGGCTGAATTATATTAAATGCACTGAAGAAATCACACAACATGATCCTCACAGTGCTGCCTACTTTGTCCAAGTTAGAATTGGGTGGTTGAAGCAGATTGATAATGACATCTTCAACGCCAACTCCACCGTGATAAGCAAACCGCAGGAGGTCCTGATAGATTCTAGCTTTCTTACTCAGGGGGCAACAGGAGTCTCCCAGGATCTTTAGGATATGGGATGTCAGGGTAACAGTTCTATAGTACTTGATGACTGATGTTTGAGTTTTTTGGTACTTGAACAAGGCAGGATGTTTTCCATAATACTGGACCTTCTCCTGGGTCAGGCTGCTCGGCACAGGCCTTCAGAACTATGGGACTGACACCATTTGGACCTCTGGCCTGGTTCCGGTTCAGTGTCTCCAGCTGCCTCTTCACCTGACTTTTAGAGATTGGGGGAGCAGCAGCATCCTGACTTGGTTCAAACAAAACTTAATTTATAACGCGCTTTTCATACAAAATTGCATCTCAAAGTGCTTAACAGATTTAAATGACCCCACATAAACCGCTTTTCCAACAACCCCCCTCCAGAATTAAAAACATGATCACAGTTATAGGCTACCCCTCTTCCTCCAACCCACCTCCCATGCATGGGACATTGGGCCAAAATCAGATGAGCCCGGTAACGTAGGAAAATACCATCAGGGGAGCCATCTGCAACGGCGGCAGCACATTGACAGCAGGAGCTGAGGCACCGACCCAGAGCAACCAGAGGAGGGGAGGTAGAGACCCCCACCTTCACCCAAGTGCTATCTGGAGAGTGCCTAGGCAGCCAACCGCCGCTCTCTATGCAGAGGGCTCCCATAGAGGAAACACTGAAAAAAGACTAAAATAATACGTAAAAAAACAAAAAAAACAGTAGATAAATATGAGATTAAATGTAATTTTTTGGGGTGTAGGAAACTGATAAAATGTAATCAAGTAAAACATGCAGAGCAACTAAATACAAGGCTAAAAAGGTGAGTCTTGAGCTTGCTCTTAAAAACATTAACCTTTTCAGCGGCCCTGAGGTCCTCTGGAAGCCTGTTCCAGAGGTGAGGGCCATAATAGTGGAATGACACCTCACTATGAGTGTTTGTCCTGATTTTTGGGATGACAAGGAGACGGCTACCAGAGCAGCACAGAGACTGCAAAGGTTCATACGGTAAAAGCAGTTCTGAAAAATAAGAAGACCCAAAATCATGAAGACACTTAAAAACCATTAAAGAACCCAAAAAATTATCCTAAAGCATACGGGGAGCCAATGCAGACAGGTGTAATGTGCTCCCGCCTCTTGGTCTTTGTCAGGACACGTGCTGCTAAATTTTGTAGAAGCTGTAAACACGAGATACTCTATTTGGGAGAACCAGAGAGCAGAGTGTTATAGTAATCGATTCTACTGGTGAAGATAAACATGTGAAAGCAAAAGAGTCCATGACTGAGGTGAAGAAAAAAACATCAGGTAAAACAAGTGTGGCAGGACAGGTGTGGGTCAGAGGAGAGCGGATTGTTTGGCTAGGGAAAGGAGAGGATGATGCTGAGATTTTTCCAGAACTGAACCTGTTGAAGAATGTGTTCTGTTCATTGGCTCTGTCCAGACCTTCATCCATCTATCCAAGCATTCATATGCCCGCACTCTTTTTCATTACAGGGTTCCTATGATTTTTGGAAAAGTATGAAATTTGATTTAACTAATTTCCTGATCTTGATAATCGAGGGAAAGAAAGTCGATTGTGATTACTTATGTAGACTACTTACTATGTGACTTTTTCTGAACCAGTTGACAAAAATGTGATTACTAGTTGAGGGATACCTTGAAACACACACGTTTAAAGAGATTTTTTAACATTAAAAATCCAGCTAACCCTTGACCCCTTAACTCACCCAACCCCCAGCAACCTCCACCACCTTCCACAGTCCAGTTGCAGTAACAGGTGGCTCGTGGGGGTTTGGGGTGAGTTCGACTCAGCAGCTGCACAAAAGGACCCCATCAGGGTCCTTTAGATAGGGTGTCCCCTCTCAAGCGTGCCGAGGCGCCTCTGGCCCTGCCCCCACCCACCCAGGCAGATGCTCCGAGCAATCCACAGGTGGTAGATGAGGAGAGATGCTAGACTACTATTGTTATGTTAGAGATCAGTTGAAAGGTTATATATTTTTGGAAGTGCTTTTTTTCACCTTAATAAAAAATACTTGATAAGCTAAGACAGCATGGGTATCAAATGAAGAAAATAGATGAAACATCAATCCTGCAACAAAACCCTGACTGATAGAACAGAGTGATCCGTGTAACCCATGAAATTCCTTCACTGAACTTTTTTTTTTTTATAGAATCTTGCTTTATTTTGTCTGCCTAAAGTGTAGCATTAAGGAAAGCTGACCTATAACAGTCACAAAAAAGACAAATACATGTTTTAGAATGTTTTTAACTTGGATTCATGTGATAGACCAATACAAAATGGTAAGGAATTGTAAAGGAAAATTATACACTTTTTAACAAATTTTTTTTAAGGAATAAAAAATTCCTAAAAGTGGGGCGTGCATCTGATTTCAGAATCCACTCTCACTAAATTTAACTAACATATTTGCTGATTCTTCTTTACAAACTAGCTCTGGCTCAGTCAGGCTGGGGAATCAACTTTCATATCTTGCCATATATTCTCATTACAAATTATGTCTGGACCTTGACTGGGCCTTTCCAGCCAAAGCCTGAGGTAAGAGAGAGCCACTTTACCTGATGATAAACCAATCAACTGCACATGCATTGCTATAGAAAGCACAATGACAGAAGGAGTATCTATATGTGAACAGAAAATATCTTTATTCTATCTGTTAGGCAATTATTATTGATTTACATTCAACTTTGGGATAAGCTGGCATGGCAACATCCATTTATGTTGAACTGTGCAGGTTTGGAAGCGATTGCATGCTGTAAGATCTGGTATTTTGGGGGTCCCACCTGTGTGGTCAATTTCACATTAATTGGGATGCAAAAGAAAAGTGTTTAGGCGAATGCATAGCAGTTTCACAGTTCGACCTGTTTTTTATGCACACGCAAATAATTCAGCATACGCAAGAAGTTTGTACCAAATTCATGCAAGTATTTTAAACGTGCCACCAGAAGTTTTGTAGGCGAAATAACCGAACTGAAAGCTAGGGGGGGTATACTGTTTTTTTTAATTAGCTAACCGTGTGTTTATACTTATTTAGAATGGTCTCTGTGCAGTTTCGAGGGTAATTTTGATTTTTTTTCTATGTGTGTGTTTGTTTTTAGGAAAGTAAACTCTGTATTTGCTTTCTAAATGTGATCTAAAAGCAGCAGACTCCCCTCTTGTTCTGTAATGGTAGAGTCCGATGTGGAGCGCAGAGGACTCATTCTGAGAGGCGCATCAGCTGTGCGCTGTTGTGGAGGATTGGGAAACTTCTCTCTCCTCCTCCTCTTTGCCCCCCCCCAAAAAAAATTACCCCGGATAACGTTATTTTAATTCCCAACACTACCAGTGCTTCCATTAACAGGTGCTTTCAGAGTATTTATCACCTTTCTGGGCTCATCGGGAGAGGATTTCTTGTCTTTTCTCGTAACAACTGGAGAGACTCGACCAAGTTTTTCCCTCCTCCCGGCTTCTGCCTGAGGAATGAGAGGATTCCCGGGGAGGAAGAGCCGAAAGTCTCAGGTCTGAGCGAACAAAAGGACAGAAACGGAGGGAACCGCTGCCGAAAATGGAGGAAACGACTCTCCCTGTAGCAACACGTAAGTCTTTACTCACAGGCTGGAATTTGGTCCCTCTGAACGATTCATCGACTGCTTTGTCATGCACCCACATTTTCAAAGTTTTGTCCTTAGGGCCGAGTCTCCGAATCAGGATTTAAAGAACGCTTTGGTCGTAAATGACCCTGTGAATGTTTATTATGAACGAGAATTAATTGGGGTGTCATGCCAGCGCAACATGTATGCCCACATTTTTGGGGGGCAGAAATGTTGCTACAATGATACATTTTATATTATACGTAGGAATGAAACGCTATTCTACTCAAAGCAGGACGCCCTTCTCTTCCCTTTAACCGCCTTGTCTCCCTCCATTCATTGCGCAGAAAGGCATATAGGTTATTATACCACAATTTGCTGTAGATGAGGTAATCTCACCAGTGCCATCCCATCCCCCTCCTTATGTTAGGATTAGATCCCCACTAACACGATGCAGTGGTAGACTGGACTCCGTCTCTTTGCAAAGGATGTTTTCCAAATTCAGCCGTGCACAGGTGGAGATGGAAGTACGGGGTGCCGAAAGTGCCACATTGAATTACACTTTCATGTGTTATGTTTAAATAAATAAATAATAATGGAAACAAATACATTTATAGATTCTAAAATTCGTAAACTGAAATCTGAAGTTGTATGTTAAATTCCTTTATTTTTATTAGGCCTAACTGTTTCATTATGCTCTAGTAAACTGTAAACATAATTTCAACAGTCATCTTGACCCCAGCTTTTACCTGGTTGACCTCCGCCAGTTATTTTGACTGAAGTAGTGATGACTTGGTTCTCTGATTTTGATTCATAAGGACTGACTCACATGGCAGGAGTTTAAAACCATCACAAGTGTTTTTTAGACCACACACAATAAAAAAAATAAAAAAAAACATGGTTATTTGTTTTGGTCCTACAGAGTGGTGTGGAGCCACACTTCAATGATGAGAAACCACACACAAACCGATTTTAATAACACATTTTCAAAACTTCAATATATGAAATGTGACTAAATTCAGTGGAGTAAATACAATTAGATGACAAATAGAGAGGAAACGATAAAATCCTGCAGTTGGAGAAAGGAGAACCACACTATTTATTTGGGATATAAGGGAATAAACTGGTTTTAGGGTCATTTTTAAACTTACATTCATGTTTCGTTGTTTCTTTTTGTGGTCATGTTCTACATATTCAGTTTTGTCTTCCTCAAGGACAAATGGAAATTATCAAGTGTATACATGTAATCTTGTATAATCAATGCTCCTTGCAATCTTCCAGTGTTATTTAACTAATAATACATTAAATTGATCATTTGATGTTTTAGAAATGGCAGCCAGCTCTTAAATATTTGAATGTGATCACACTCAGAGCCAAGCCTAGACTTATTGAGATTTCCTGATGCATTTCTAAACTCTGATTACTTCATCAGATGAGGCTCGTGTCATGCTCCTCATTCAGCTGTTGCAAATTCCCTGGATAGCTGCCAATTTGAAGTCTTTCTTTGTAGTACAACCCCCTCTTTTGGTGGCATCTGATGTTTGGATCTCCACATTGAAGCGTTGAAGCATTGAGATTCTGTCTTTTTCTGGAAATGGCAGGGGCGACACACAATGTGACCTCCTCCTTCAGACAACAAGAAAACTTCCTTCCTGCTGACAGGGGGTGGGGGGGCTTCGTGGAGGGTGGTCAGCTTGTTTTGGCTTCGCATCAAGCGAGAAGTTAGATGTGTTCCACCCTGTTCTGTGGGAATCCTGATGCCAGTCAGAAAAGTTCTGAAAACACAAAATACATGAAAACTTGAACCCTACAAGGTCCTTCATCTGTTTTTCGGACTGACAAAAGAGAGACAGATACACCGAATATCATTTCATGTGATGTTTAGTCTGTCGTGCTCATCCATGCTTATAGCGTGGTTTTCCAGCCCTTTCTGAAAGGTTTGAGGTACACTGCATTCCAAAAAATGACTTTTAGCAATTTAAACTTGTCTCATATAGTCGGATCGCAGCCCCTGATTTTAAACTGTGTGTGGAAGTCCAACACAGAGTGGAAAAATAGTCAATTGGATGCAGGGGAGGATTAAGGTGTACAAGGGCCCCTAGGCTGCACTTGTCTGTGGGCCCTGCACCCTCTCCATCCTTGCACTTCTTCTCTGGTCTCATCTGCCGATATTTATTATAATGTTAAATAGCTTGTTCTGTGTGATGCTCCCTACGTATTAAAAACTTTTGAGATAAGACTAGGCCAAATAGGTCTGTAACCTACATTGTAAATGGATCAGTTTTACCCTAAACTCTTTTTGGCTTAAATTCCGTCTTCCAATTTTTTATTTTTGTTGTTGTTGTAGTTTTTTGTTTGTTTCCTTTTTGTGTGTTGTAGTGGTAGTAGTAGTAGTAACTTCAATCACAAAAAATTACAGCAGCAACAATTGTTTACTAAATATGTAAACAAAATGATATAATTTTTAACTGGCCAATGGGGCCCCCCAGAATGCACATGGCCCCTAGGCTCAAGCCATATCTAGCCTGTGCATTAATCTGCGCCTGATTGGATGGAAAGTATGCCCTTTTTTAAAATGTACAAACAACTAAAAAGTTAGCCATGCATCTATCAGTTCCATGTACTCAGATACATACCACTAAATAAAATCAATTACAGCTAGTTGCTTACCAGTTCTCAAAATGCTGTCTATCTTTGTGTAGTCATATAAATTCAGCTGTTCTACAAAGACATTAGAAATTTGTTAGATAATTCTGAAAACCCCCCAAAAACAACAGTTCGTCTTGGAAACTAAGGGAACGCACCAGACATGGTAGAAATAAAGTTGTGAAGAAGCTTAAAGCAGGGGTTTGGCTACAAAACAATATCACCCATTTTGAAGCTCTCATGGAGCCCTTCTAAAATTGTCTTGAAATTAGAGTGTGATTTAACTGAAATAGAAAAGCTGGCAGGATATCTAAGGGAGCTGCAAAGGGAGAATCTGTTAATGGGTTCAGCGTCATGCTGATGGGTTGTTTTCTGCAGACAAGGTACTGGGTAAAGGTGGTGTGAAGATGGGTTGAGCTGAATAAAGAGCCGCCCAGAAATAATCTTTTGGAGGATGCAAAAGATTTGACTCCAGAGGTTCATCCTTACCCCAAACATAGAGGGTATGGTTAATATTGAAGCATCCGCCACATGTGAAACACCACATTTCTTGGGTTAGATTTAGATATGAATACTCTACATGTAATATGGATTTTAGATGCACTCTTAACAAGTGTGTTTTGTAAAGTAAACCTGTTTCCACCACAGCTACTATTGTTAACGCGAGTAGCAGCCTTATTGAAAGTCAAACTCGGAAGTCCGAATTCGGGGGGCGTTCAGTTTACTTTTTTTCCACTTGGCAGTTGGAATTTTAGTGTTCTCACTACAAATGGAACGTACCTATATCCATGCTTTTGAATGGTCCAGACATAAATCATGCTTAGACTTTGATGTAGAACTTGACAATTGGTCATTAATATTTTTTTTATCCACTTCCAGATTATGTAGTTTTCTGTTGATTCTCGTATTATATCAAAATAAACAAAGTTCATGGTTCTATTGTGACAAAATGTGGAAAAGAGAAATGAAAACGTTTGTAGATATCTTTTCTTCTAAACCTTTTTAAAGCTCTCTAGGATTTAACATTAAGCCTTGCAGCTGTGTGTTGGTGCACGTAGAACATGCTTGAGCAAGAACACCTGAATGCTGCTGAACAGTTTGAATTGGCCTCCCTTTGTTGAAATACAGCCACAAGATTGTTCATTTTATCTCCCGCTTTGAAAGGCTGGTCCTTGGATCTGAGCTGTTGAAAGCTGGATTTCCAGCCCTGAAAAATTTTGTTGTCAGGATTTTTTCCCCTATATCGTCTAATCCCTCTTTTTTTTCCATGTCTTTTTTCCTAAATGTTTTGTTCAGATGCTTTTATGCCTGCTCTTTTTAATTGCAGTGCCTGAGCAACCCAGGGATGACAAGCGAAGAAGATCGCACACTCTCTCTGCCATCTTATGTATTTTATTTTATTCATTTAGCTCCACTCAGAGAATTTTACTCAAGGTAAAAAAAATCACCTACATTCCTACTGCTGGTGCCAGACATCCAGATGAAAGTAAGTGATGAGTTAGAGATCCATTATTAAGACTAGATTTTGAGCCTACCTCACCACAGAAAATGAGTAGATGATGGTGTAATCCTCATCTGTCTTGTAATGAGGGAGAATCCACCAGCTTTAGCAGTCAGAACTGCTGTAAACAGGATCAGTCAACTGCCTTTTTCAGCCATAGGAGTTATGTAATTGGAGGGGAAACATGCAGCATTGTCCCTTTTTTTCCCCTTTTTTTTTGAGCAGCTTTGAATCTCTTTTTGTAAAGAAATAATAGGCAGGATCCCTCAGACCCTTCTGGTCCTTTTACAGTCCAATTATAAATCCGTATAACAACAGAGAGGAGTCTGTGTTTAGCAGTGGGGCTTGAAATAATAATAAAACTAAATAAGACGGTAATGGAAGATGAGTTGGATTGTTCTTGTATTTAAGCAAAAGTCTATTTCTGGTTGCGTATGAAGTGTAAGAAATGTCATTTACAATCTATAGGATTTTACACCCTTGTGTTTGTATGGTTAATTAGATTAAAACTAAATGCAGCACAATTGCTCCCAAAGTACCTGTAAATGTACATGTTACTATACCGTTGTTGATCTATGAGAAGCCTTTCCAGTTCCCAGCTGTGTAGATGGGTGCAAAGCCCAGATTCAGCACATTTCAAAGGGGGCTTTCAGCTGTATAAGCTGTATGGAGACAGACGTGAAAAGATCAGAAGCATCAGTCACAAAGAAACCGACTGGAGTCACTCTGGGGCTGTAGCGTTGAGGCCTTCACTTGAATCTACAGTGTAGATTGGGACATGCTAATGGTTGTTCATGCTTAATTGTACTTGGTGCCTTTCACCTGAATATATTACAGTATAAAATTTAGTCAATTTTAGTCACTGTTTATTTATAAGCTTTGACAGACACAAATTGTTCAAGTTTCCCCACTTAAAAAGATGAGGTCTGTAATTTTCATCATAGGTATACTTCAACTCTGAGAGATGGAATGTAATTTTTTTTTCCAGGATGTCACATTGTATAACTTCCAAAGAATTTATTTATAATTCTCCAGAAAATACGTAATTGGTTAATTTCACCTCAGTACTTTTAATGTAACCTTGGTTGGCAGTGTCGGAGGTCAATAATTTCCTGTAGGTCTTCGCCAGGTTTGCACACACTCAAGGTGGTATTTTGGCACATTCTTAAATTGCAAATCTTTACTAGAGCTCTGACGTTTTGGGGCTGTCTCAGGGCAACACTGATTTTCAACTCCCTCCAAAGAGTCTCTATTGGGTCGAGGTCTGGAGACTGGTTAGGCCACTCTAGAACCTTGAAATGCTTTTGTAGCCACTCTTCTGTTGCCCGGGCGATATTTGGGATTATTGTCATGCTGGAAAATCCAGACACATTTCATCTTCAATGCTCCTACTGATGGAAGGAGGTATTTGCCCAAAATCTCATGATACATGGCCCTATTCAAACTTCCTTAATACGGATCAGTCGTCCTGTCCTCTTTTTAGAAAAGCAGCCCTAAAGCATCATGTTTCCACACCCATGCTTCACAGTCAGAATGCTGACTTCCACATCTAAATCAAGATTTTTGGTGTAATCTGACTAAGGGCTTGCTCAGTGTTGAGAGCCAGTTCCAGTTTAAATGTCACTCAGAAAATCAAATTAATAAATTAAGTACTTTAGACTTAGATGGCGACATGCGTCCCTTTGGGTATGCGCTCTACCACGTAGCCCGCAGAGACTAACTGGAGTAAAGCAAAAGGATAGAAACAATCACAATGCACAGTCTCTGTGTCGGTCCAAAAATGTACTGATTGGCCGCTTATGTTTGCCTTAGCCGCGATACTCTTCTTATACTACCACTGTGTTGTTGTTACTTGGCACTTCCACGTGTCCTCATTTTCTAAGGGGGTGCATGAGTATGGGCGGGGTCGGGTGGTTGGTTGCAGAGAAATTTGATTTCCAACCGCACTATCTAGGTAGAATTAGGGGTGCAACGGTTCAGGTAGTCCACGGTCCGGTCCATACCTCGGTACTTGGGCCAAGGTACAGTTCGGTACATGTTTTGTGCAGAAAGACAATGCTTTTTTAAATCCCAAAACATATATTTTCCTTTTTTGGAACAAAAGCAGAATGACACAGTTAACTTAATCCACCCATAGTTACAAGTTTGGGCGGGTCATAACCATGAGAATGCAACATAAACGTGCTGTACGTCTCTCTGGGATTATGATTCACACACAGGGCCGCAGTAACAGAATGTTTTCTGTATTTTACCGGTTCTTTAAACGAGAGCGCATCTGACCACACTGACACAGGGGGCGAATAAATATTCTTCGTGTGCCCGCTGCTCAAAGGGCATTTGTGTGTGCATCAATGAATGGAGCGCAGCATATCTCCTCTTTTGCTTCGCGCTCCAGCATACCGCAAAGAGGAGATGAACACAGCACAAACCACCGCCCCAGAATGCTGGAGCCTGCCGGGGAGAAATTTTAGCAGCGCCTCACGCCAAGGCTGATTTCCGTGTACATTTTTTTGCTCCTCACGGTACTCCGTGATGCGCATTTTATAGAGCAGGTCGTGTCTCTAGGCCAACCAGCTGCTGGAGCGGGGAACAGCGAGCTGGTTGTTGGACCTGTGTTTGGGAGTGCGGCGCAGTTTGGTAACGCCGGGCCGGCCGTAACTAATTACCAGCACAAAATCAATGGCAGTACCGAAGTCCTGCGGTACAGTAGGACGGATTGTCCCGTGCAGGGCGTACCGAACGGTCCGGTACTTTACCCTGTCCCGTTGCATCCCAAGGTAGAATAGTCCGATTTCTGAAACTCCAGTTCGGTTTGATTCAATTTAGGACTATGGTGTATACATATATTTCAAAAGTCTGATATCAGTCAGATTAAGGTAATAATTCGACTCCCTTGCAGTATGTAAACCCATTAAGTTAGTATGTTGTTCTTTTGATGCAACTCACCATTCTTCCACCTCCAAACATGGCAAGTGGCATTAATACCAGATTTCTACTTTGGTCTGATCTGACCTCATGACAGTCTACCAACCCTACTCTGCATCATCCAGAGGGTCTCTAGCCAACTTTAGGTGGGCCTGGACATTTACTGGCTTAAGCAGTGGGACCTTTTGAGTGCTGCAGGATTTTAAGCCTTGACGATGTTGTGCTACTAATGTAGTTTTTTCAAAAGGCACACTTTGGCAGATTATTAGAGTAATCTTGCATGTATTGTGTCTTGAATGCGCCATGGCGAGGCGTGAGTATTTGTGCCATTCGTGCCTGCAAGCTTGATAGTAATATTACTGTAATACTTCCGCAAAGCTGGACTAATGATTGAAGATCATGTCTTGGTGCAACAGTGTGACTTGGCCAGCAGCAGTATTTAAAATGCAAGTAAACATGGGGAGTTTGGTTTGCATTTGAAAACTGTATCAGTTAAAATAGCAAACTGGATTGATGCGGGGGTCTGGGAGCTTCTAGCCTATGAAGCATAGGGACTGTGAAGGACAGCCACCTTTTAGACAGGCTCATAAAAAGAATTGAGTGTTTGGGGTAAATCGGAGTAAAAGCCAAATTACGTCTAAGCTATTCTGTCTGTTTACCACTGATTCTTTCATCTCACAGTTTAAACACAACACTACTCAAATACCCTAACCTGCCATCATGTAATCTTCTGTGAAAAAAAAGATTGTGTGGCATTGCGGAACACTCATGCAGTACCAAAATATTCACTAATGCCTGAATGTTTTTTGAAACCTGCTTAATGGTAACCTTTCTTTCTGTGGTTCCAGCTCTCTTCAGGTCATTGACCAGTTTCCCCCATGTAGTTTTTCTAAAGCTCATGCATCTCCCATGATGTGAGAGCTTGCATGGAGCCTCAGGTCGAGGGGGATTTTCCTTGATTAAGCATTTATTATATCGTTTAATAATTACTCCAACAGTTGATCTCTTCTTATCATTTCTAAATGTAGATTAGGTCATTCTAGTCTTGTGCAGGTATACAATCTTGTAGGGCTGGACGATATAGAAAAAGAGCATATCGATAAAGAAATAGTCATATTGATAAATATCACATAATGTAAAGATTTTTATTTTAAGTGCCTCCCGATTCATTTTGTTATTATTCAATTAACTAATTTTAACTAAGAATTAAATTAATTAATTTTTCAAACACTTCTTTTTATCATAAGTAAGTTTGCAAGACACATCAATAAATACAAAGAAAAGTAATATTATTAACCATTATATTATACATATATTTTCATAATGTTATTAATTTCATTAAAGGCTTCTTTCTATGCTTTATAATCTTTTAAACATGTTATGATACTTAATCTTAATGGCTGAAACCCTTGATTTAGTTTGTCAATAATGCTTATTCAAATTGACTTAAGCACTTCAGCTGTAGGCTAAAGCTAACTAGCTACACACCAGTGTTGATGGGCACCAACACTGCAGCTCAGTCACTGAGCCGAAGCCAGCAGGTCTATCCAATCCCTGTTGTGTTTTTATAGCGTTTTTTCGCTTCTGAGGACCGGGAGCAAAGCCGAGGGGAGATTTCCTGTGTCTCTCTGTAAGAGATTCGTAGCGAGCTGGGAGAGGGGAGTCCTGCTTAAAACAGCTGATCGTAGTTTTATATTTCGTTCATTATTGCTACGTTTAGCGTTTTCAAAACGGGACAAAATCTTTACCTGAGCCTTTGAAACATTCAGCCTTAACAACTTCCTCCGCTGCTGCCTTGCTGTGACGTCTGAGCCCGGCGAAATTACGTTGATGCTTCGTTAAGGGACTATTAAAAAATTCTGTTTCAGCTCAAAGCATTTCATCCTTTTTTTGGTTTGAAAGAAGAGAGGATGGCTGACAGAGCTGCGTGGGTCACCGTTAATGATTTGTTTGGAGTAAGTAATGAGCCTATCGCACCACACGCCTATCGATTGATATGTATTGCTATCGAATTATCATCCAGCCCTACAATCTTTTCCCAGGTGTTCTTTGACAGCTCACTGGTCTTGGCCATAGTGGAGGTTGGAGTTTGTCTGTTTGAAGTTGTAGACGGGAGGACATTTATACAGTTAATGAGTAGAGGATCAAAGAGCTTGTTTAAAACGTAGTAAAAGGTCTGTGAGGGACAGAATTCTTGCTTGTTTTTAGGTGCTAAACACATTTTTTGCACCATTGTACAATTTAATTATTCAAAAATCATACAATTTGATTTTCAGGATTTTTTATTTATTTATTTACATTCTGTCTCCCACAGTTGGAAGTGTACCCATGATGATACCCATCTTTTAAATGAAAAAAAACATGCAAAAACGGTGGCTGGCAAATACTTTTCTGTTTCACTATATGCATATTGTCTATCAAATCAAAATTTCTCTACAGTTTTTCTCAGTGATTGCCTCTTTCTAAAATAATAACTGCATCACAGAGATTTTGAACAAAGATTCATGTCAGTGTGACAGATTTTGCACAAAAACACAAATTATTTAAAGAATGAAAAATGCTTTCAGAAGGAGCAGACTGTCTGAAGTTCAACTCCCCACATAGATGAGGCCTCACGTCAGTTCTAGTCTGTTCTTTAACACCCAGCTGGTGTAAATCACACCACACTGATGTTGACCTATCGTTGGCCGATACAAGGGGAATCTCTGGATAGGTAAATAGTTTTCAGACTGGTTTAAATTTGAACTCAGAGGGCTTATTGCCATACCTGCTGAGATAAATGTAGAAGTCCGGATCTCAGTCTAGAAAAGAGGTTTAGGTAAATTTTTTTTAATGTATGTATTTGGGAAGTTTAGCAAGCCCATGTTTGAACTTTAACCATGGTAGTTCAAATATAACAAGGACTCTGCAAATAAACCCTTGAGTAGTCTGTAAGTTGCTATTAAATCCTTTAATACATAAAGCTAGCAGTGCTGGCCTATGCATGATTCTCATGTTTTTTTATTAAACTAATAACTAACTAAACTAATTTCTTATTTAACTCCTGGTAAGGAGCATATTTTGCCTAATGCCACAGATTCTTCCAATGATATCAGAAGCCCCTCACTATTTATTCAGTGCGCCAGAGCATATTGTAATCTGAAAGACAAACACTGCAAAGGTTGGTTCAATCACTGGGTTGAAGAAAAGCAATGAAGTCTTTCTCTTTACACTCACAGTTGAACTTAAATATTAGCTAGTGAAAAGCTAGTACTATTGCATCAAATATTTCACTAAACAGGCTGCACGGTGGCGCAGTGGTTAGCGCTGTTGCCTTGCAGCAAGAAGGTCGTGGGTTCGTATCCCGGCCCAGGGTCTTTCTGCAGGATTTGCATGTCTCCCCGTGATGCGTGGTTCTCTCCGGGTACGGCTTCCTCCCACATCCAAAAACATGCATGATAGTGAATTGATCACTCTAAATTGTCCCTAGGAATGAATGTGAGTGTAATGGTGTCTGTCTCTCTGTGTTGGCCCTGCAACAGACTGGCGTCCTGTTCAGGGTGTACCCTGCCTAACGCCTGATAATTGCTGGGATAGGCTCCAGCTGCCCCGTGACCCTGAATTGGATAAGCGGTTAAGAAGATGGATGGATGGATTTCACTAAACATGAAGCATGCAGGTTGATATATGAATTATTCAGATATCTTTTATGTTGCTGATTGAGCTTTGCTAAAGCCTAAGTTTGCCATCAGTCAGCTGCCTTGCAGTCTCCCTGGAACATAGAGGAAGTACAATTAGAGGGAATTCTTGAACTGGACTGTGTGCTTGTTTCTGCCACCTCCATTAGTAATATCCAGTGTGTGCCTCCTTTGCTCTCTGGCCATCTGAAGGTTCCAGTCACCAGATCTATCTGCTAATATTAGACCGCTTCCTCTTCAGCTAAAGGCCGCATGCTGTACAATCGACCGTGTAAACAGATGATCTCTCGCACGTGTTTCACTGCTTTTTGAAAATCAATGCTGTAAAAATGTACAACAGAAGTGCATTGTTTTTGTTTTTATTCATTCATTCAGGTATTTTAACATGGTGGGAGTTGATTTTTCTTTGACCCTTCTGGAGATAGCTGACATAAAGAAACATGAGGTGACGCCCCTGCCTGCAAGTAAGCTCTGGGCTTTTATGCGGGGAGACAAAAATCCTCCAAATGATGGCTCTTGGTTATAATTGTACGTTGAACAGTCGTAAGATTGCTGCCTGGAATGATTGAAACTTGAGGTAATTGTGTGAAAGTATCCACTTTGCCCCTTAACGTACAGAGCAGGTGGTGCTTTAATGTATTTATGGCCAGAAATTGTGTGAGATGACGAGGTTGCTTTCTTTGTTCTTATGATGGCTTCTCTGTAAGTGATGCATAGAACAATCCCCAACTCTGACTACATAGTTATAGGACCACATATTATAAGTTCTGTGGTATCTCATTGCATTGAATTGTATGCATAAAAGCCTAAAAAAAACCCACCTCACTTTTATATAAAAGAGCTGCACAATTTACTTATTTTTTAGAATGTTAACATGACCAATATGCACATTACAATTGACTACTCTGATGCAATAATTGGTAGGGTAATATATGTGCAATGTGTTCATGCTCTGCATACCAGTAATATCTTTTGCTAGGTAGGAGACTACCTAGCCAGGGATGAGATTTGATAGGGTCCAGATCTAGAGATTGGATCGGGCTGATATTTTCAAATTTTTTAGAGATCGGCAATATTAGTTGACGAGTCGTGCCAATTTTTACGCAAGTACTGTAGCTCCTAGTTACATTTGACTGTGATTGTACAATAATTCAAACCTCCGTAGCAGTGCAAACAAGAAATATTATATTAATTACCACAAATCAGCATGGCTGATTAAACGCAGTTCTAATATGGGTAAATGTCAAAAAATATGTTTAACAGTACTTTAAACTATATAATGAAGGCATAGAAACTAGGGATGCACCGATCCGGCTTTTTCAGTCCCGATACCGATGGCTGGATTTTGTGTATCTGTCGATACACTCTACCAATCCGATACTAATTGTGACAGTGTAGACAGTGTAGAGGTCCTAGGGATATCCCTTTGGCTGACTGGTTAGCGCACATGACCTTCACCTGGGAGTCGTGGGATCGAATCCCGCCTGGGCTCTCGTTGTGTACCTTGCGACATATTATTGAATTCATAAACTGTATAACTTCTGGTGCCTTTCTTGAAGAGACTAAAGGCACATGACTTTATAAACTAAACATAACCGAGACAAAATAACAGATGTAAAATATAAAATTACCACGAAAATAAAATTTCAAGTGAAAAATGAATCTTTTTTTTAGTGAATTTGTTGCAGATTTTCCCCATTTTGAGTATCGGTTCATGGTATCGGTTAAGTTTAACCAATACCGATACCAGTACATTAGGCAGTATCGGGGCCGGTATCGGTGCATCCCTAATAGAAACTCAACTTCTGGCATTTACATGCAACAATAAAGCGAAATAAACAAAGAAAAACTCTTTTAGCTCCTGTAGTGGGAGAGAAAAAAGGCAGACACTGAACTTCACCTGTGGTAGTTTTAGATCTAGACTTCCCAAATCAAAAACTCAGGTAAAAACGGTAAACAGAATTAACAAAAACAGTCTGTATATTCTTGGATACATAAGAAAACTCTACTCTGCTTTATATTTTAGAACTCTGATTAGGTAGGATACAATGTTGTTAGTTTGTAAAACAATTTGGAAGACTTCTTTTTTAGTTTAGTGTGATTCAGAAATTATTTTAGGCATAATAAAGAAGAATTTTTTTAATGTTCATTTTTGGGGGCGATTTGTTCTGATAATAGGCAAATTTACGTATTTTTGTTTAATTAAAAGTTGCAATTAGGACATTTCTTTGAAAGTATATTTATGGATGATGCAGTTTTTACAACAGACCTTTTAATAAACAGAAGAAATTCAGTAAACAGACTTTTGCATGCAAACATAAAGACCATACAAGCCCCTTCCAACCATCCTTTCATCCAGTCTTGGCTCCCATCACCCGATATGCTGTTAAATGAATACAGTTTAATAAAACAGTATGATTATTTCAGACTGTTAATGTAAAACAGTATGATTATTTCAGACTGTTAATGTAAAACAGTACGATTATTTCAGACTGTTGATGATATCTTTCTGTATTGGACTTAACAAAGCTTAATTTTGGAATCCTGCTTTTGGTGATCGTTGAACGCTAATGTAATGAGACATTATGGACCCTGGACAGAGGAAGAGAAATTGAGGCAAAGAAATGAAGGAAGAAACTTCAATGAATGTATTATCCAGTGAGTTTAGGTGTTGGTCGACACAACTGCACATAATTTGGACATTTTCTCATTTGCCATTTTAACCTTTAAATGAAATCATGCAAAGTCTTAATATTAGATAAAATCACAAAACTGCCTTGCAAAATCAGAATATTTATATGCATAGCTGTGAAGTATTTGTATTGCCAGAATCTGGCGATACCATATGTACCACAATACATGAGGGTACGATATATTGCGATACTATTAGTAAGACGGTTATGATATTTAAAGCTGAATTTAACTGAAGTAAAACTGCCATAGCATCCTAAACACTCAACAAAATAACAATAAATATAAAAAATACCAGAATATCAGAATATATTGATGTATCAATATTATCTTACATCCCTAATAGCTATGTTTAATGCATCTAATCAAAACGGGAAAAAAGCTGTTTTAAACTTTGTCTTTTCCACCAGAGATGCAGACCAGACAGAATCTTCCCAGCCTCTTAACGGGATGTTTACATAATTTCTAGTTAGCGTGGCAACCATTAGTGACCTAGAAATCCATCCTCATCTACTGATGTCACTGAGCACAGCTTCTATTTTCTGCAGCTTGACTATCTTGCTCTCTCCTTCTTCTGGATATGCGGTCTGCGTTAGGTCTCAGTGTTTGTTGGGGCATGTTCCCTGGCAGCAGCAGCAGATGCTGGGTCCATAGGGAGCTCCTGCTAGTTCAGATAATCGATTCCTTTCATCAGCACGGTGGCTTTGGCATACACACTGGCTCAGAGGAGAGCAGCGGCTAAATGCCTTGCATTGTCATGACTTCAGGCCAGGTGATGAGAAGAAAGCTGCTGTGGCCAGTGTCAGAAACATTAGTATTCACCGGTCCTTTGGATAGCACTAAAGGAATTCTGAGTGCATCAGTCAGTACGCACAATTACTTCTGGCTGGCTGTCTTTTAGCCACACATGAGCTGATTGGATGAATCAAATCAGCATCTGATTGTTAAAAAAGAAGTTACGGCCATATAGTTGTGATTCTTTTCTGTGTTTAACTGTTCTTACCTTAATATCCAGCTGCAAGTCTTAAGCTTGTAGTTTATTCTTGGTATGTGAAAAGCAATGTTTTCCTAAAAATTTCTTCTCATTTCTTACTTGCATCCTTTAAATCAATGGTTTATTAACACACACCTGCAGATTTTTGTGGCATTCTGATTAGTAGTGGGTAATATAAAAGAAATTATATAAATTTTGACTATGCAATCCCCACCGTGGTTATGTATTTTGATGAGGTCACCAAGTCATGCCTACATACTTTGTTCCATGTCCGCAAGGATGCTGATGTTCAGTCTGTCTTAACACTAGATATTGAAAGTTTAAAGTTTGTTTTTCATTTATTAGAAAAGAAAATGTTGAAACCTTGTTAAACTGAAGCATTTTTAATTCAGATATATGCCGTTTTCTTTTTGTGCGATATCAAATGTATAAATAAGTAACCAGAAAAGCAGACACTTTTGAACTTTATTTTCATAACATTTGGCTTCTATTTTATTTAAAATGTCTTCATCTGTATTTATGTTTTGATGAGTTTTTGTTGCATTATTTTGAAAAAAACAATTGAATATTTTCAAAATGATTTTTCACAGTAAATGTTTAAAAGGGATTCTAAACATTTTTGAAGTTGTTCTACTGCAGTTTGTCTGGAAAGTGAGAATGTTCATAAGCAGTAATTTTGACATATATAAAGCCAAAAAGAATATACCACAATACATATCATTACCGCACATGCTTTATATCGCAATATAGATTTGATTCCATATCGCCCAGCCATAATTCTCAGCCAGTAATCTTTAGAGTAAGTAAGTGTGTGGCAACAGGGGAACATCATGGAGGACAATGAACGCCAATTGAATACGCTCACAGCAGCTTTGCTTGGTGAAAATGGAGTCTCTTCATTTTCCACCCTTAAATGCTATTTCCAGTTCTAATCACTGCGTAAACCTTTTGTCTGAAAAACACCCGCTCAGAGTTCAGTTTGGCTCAGAGCCGCTGCTTGTTGTTTACACTGCGCTTGCTATGTGTGTCTGGGCCCCATGCTCTCTTACATCATCCTATTTGAAACTAATGGACACAACAGGGTGAAAGAGGGGTGATGGGTCGGGAGCAAGCAATGAGGTAGCTCATTTGTCCCCCGCTCCAACCCAAATGAGATGCAGATCCATTGTGTGTGTGTTTCCCTGAGTTCCTCTATTCTTTGTTATCAGTTGCACTCTTTCCAGTCTCCTCCTTCCTCTGCAGTATTTTTCTGAGGTTCAATATTCAATTCTATTGTTTTATGTACGTGTTCTACATTAAGAGCAATGCATAACTCCTTATATTTTGCAGGATCAAATTCTTCTTTATCCTTTTTGCATTTTGCATTTTTAGCGATATAAGGATGTAATCAATTTCATTAGTGGTTATACCACTGCATTTACTCCTTCTCTACTATGGGATGTTTGGCTAGAATAGAGCTGAGCTTCAGAGACAAGCTCCTGACTTCATAAATATTGCATGTGCCTGCCCTATATTTTTACTCTGCCCTGTATCCTGGCACGGCGGTGGCAGAACTCTGGATGTTGTGAAATGAGCATCAGCTACAGCCCCTTCGTAGCAGCACAGTTTATCCAAACATCAAGTCAGATTCGGCATCAGTCTGTTATTAATATCAAGATGTTAAACAGCTACTTTTTCAAAACTTACAACAAATTACATTCTATAATTACAGCTGTTTAAAGTCCTTTTTTTAGACACTGGAAAAAGTTCCATGACAAGTAGGGGTTTTGTTTTTCTTTGCACACTACTGGTCAGCTGATTGAAATAAGTTTAAACTGTTTGCAAAGTTTATGTTTCACTTATTAGGCAGGGCAAATTTATTTCTTCAGCACACTGTCAACAACAAAGGGCTTTCCATCATTAGGGGATCAAGTAAAATAGCAGCAATAAAGGTATTAAACATAACGTTAGATACACATAACATATGACATATTTAAACAATGACAGTCCAATTATTATTAATCACTTACTCAAAGGAAGCTCTAAAAGATGGGTATTTAGCTTTTATTTAAATAAACACAGTGTTTCAGGACCTTGGCAGTGGTCTAGAAGTTTGTTCTAGATTCGGGGAGCATAGAAACTGAAAGCTGCTTCTCAGATTCTAGCGATAATTAGTAGACTAGAGCTGGAAGAACTGAGTTCTGGGAGGGTTGGTATAGTAACAACAGATCTTTAACTTACTTTGGAGCCATTCAGTGATTCATGAACAAGTAGGAGTATTTTGAACTTATTCTCTGTGATACAGAGAGTCACCGTAAGGACTTTAGAACTGGGTTAATGTGCTCTACTTTCCTGGTTATAGAAAGGACAGGAGCAGCAGCATTCTGGATCAGCTGCTGCTGCCTGACTTTTTAGGCATAGGTCATAGTAGGGATGGAAGAAAATATCAATATACCAATATATTGTAATATTTTATGCTGTGATATTGTATCAATATTCAAAATATCAATGTTTTTTACGAATTTGAATTTATTTTTTTCAAAAGATTATGAACGCTAGTTGGTGGCTCTTTTCACCTTCTTGCTTCCAATGGATCAACTTGATCTAGTAATAAAACTGGATGTTTTTATAGATAAAAAAGGTTAGTGTTCAGAATTTTCTACAGTTAAATTTATTTTTAAAATTCACAATGTAGTCTTACTCATAGTGCCGTAATATATCATATCATCCCTTTTATATTGTGATACAAACAGCTAATCTTATTGGTTGTGATAATCTGTGTTACTTGGCTGTGTTACTTAGTCATGGCCCTGAGGGACTCCAATTGTGATTTCTGGCACAGATACACATGCACTTGCACTCCTGTAAATGTTTTTAAATTATCCTGCTCAGTTCCACATTCCTCAGATCTGAGTATACTAGGTTTATTTTTAATGATTGTACAGTATTTTTGTAATTTTATCCTGACTGTACATAAAGTATTCTTACTGTAATTCTGTTTTGTGTGTTTGTGTGTATCTAAATGCTTCTATTACATCTTCACGTCATCGCCCATCCACCTTGTTTTTCTTCTGACTCATTTTTCGTATTCGTTTTTCCTGCTGAGCATGTATTGTTAGTTTTTTTTTTTTTTTTCTGAGCTGAATTTCACCTCTGTGGGACAACAGAGGATGATTCTATTCTACTGTTTCCATTGCTGAGAAGAAAGACAAATCTGGCTGTTGGGAAATATTTCTGGTCTGTTAAGAAGTCAACTGCAGGGTCACCAATCAGTCAGATAGTCCATCTTTTAAACCAGCTGTTATCACTTTTTATGTTACGTGTTGCTCTGTAAAACAGAACAGCCTAATGTTATGCTATCCTATTTACTGGAAATCAACATCTAACTTTAGCTGTTTTTCATTCTTAATGTTTAAGTCAATTTAAGGAAACCAAATCTATAAAACTTAAAACTGTTCTAATCAAGGTCTGCTGTTGCCGGCTGTGGCTATAATTGCTGGTGATCCGTTTTTAAATAAAATAATTGGGCAATGATATATTTCTATTCAATGAAAATAAATTATTGGTAAAAGATCTCAAATCAAAACACTTGTCTTCCTTACAATGGGTCAGAAAATAAGACTCTGTTTGTATTGCTACACATTCAACTTTGACATGAGCATGGATTCATGTAATGGACATAAACACACCCTAAAGCGTAGTTTATACTACTCCGTTTTAACTGACACAGCAGCATTATCCATTGATGACAGGGCTCTCCGTCACCTATGCAAGGATGGACGAGTTGAGCCCCATTTTCTACCTGTCTCTGTCGACAGAGAGCTTATGCCTGTGATTGGAGCGATCTGCAACAGCCAGAGATCGTTTCACCAGAATGGTGCTCTATGGTCGCTGTGATCAGTAGTTAATGCAGCGTTTGGGCACTGCATGCTTCATTATCTAATCTGGGCTTTTGGTGATTTTGAACACAAGGTGGTGCAGAGAATCAACAACAAAGGCAGCTGTGTTTGTTTACATGTTTTTACAGTATTCTAGGAGCTACAGTTTATTTCACCACTCCTCGCTATGACCTCTCTTGCAGTTCAAGTCATTTTTTTGTGTATGAGAGGAGAGGGGGCTCGATGACGGAGCTGCCTGGGTCTGCCCTTTATGATGGTTTTGTGCTAATAATTATAGTATTAAGCTACTCAATAGACTATAATGAAAAAGGAGAAAATCATTTTTTAGCAAGCTTTTTATCTGCCTTTTTTTTCTCTATCGAACCACATGTATATTGATTGCTGCAAATCTTTCTATTGAATTATCTTCCAGGGTTTCTTTGTGTTGTAAAAAGGCCTTTGGTTTGGAAATGTGTGAAACACCAACCAAAAGATTGACCTTCATATTCTGCTCAAAGAATTATGAAAGTGTGAAATTGGATTTCAGCTAAAGCCCATTTTGTGTTACAGAATTAGTAATTGCCCCAGTTTTGACTTTGCCTTTTTTACCAAAAATCTTCCCAGCTGAACCATAATGTGCTACACTTCTCAAATATGTTCAGCAAGCACTGTTGAATCAAAACCTTGAAATAAAATTTGCAGTTTCCCTGACCTTATACTGAAATTTCCCTTTGGTGCGTTTTATAAAACGAGAAATAGTACTGACCTGAGCTAACTACCTGCTGATTCCCAACCTGTCAATTTGGTGGCATACTGGGCTCAGGCATGCATGTATCCACACACCTCTGCATGGGTTCCTTTGCGCCTTGATTTGACTTGGACATCACTTTTACGCACCTAATGGCCTCGTTTATGTGCTGCTTTTCCTGAAACCTGCTGGATGGTAACCACAGCTAAGTTGAAGATTTGAGCTGCTGTTATAGCTGACACTGTGATTTTTCAGTAAAGCAGACTATAGGAGACCGTATCAAGCTTGTGAAATGTTGTTTGTCTTTTGCATGTTTGTCAATAATCTACATTGAACAGCTTTTTATTCTACCAGAGACTGTAGATTTCAGCATATTTGAAGAAGTAGATATGCATTGATTCATATATATAAATAATGTAAAATGATGTCACAGGGGAGTGGACTAATGGTTTTTGGCTGTAGTCCTCCTGTGGTTGCAGTTTCTCTGGGAGACTTGGGAATAAAACTGGCTGGGAGTTACAAGAGTCAGAGGCTCTGCTCCAGTTTAGGAGTAATAATAAAATTCAATAGATTTTCTGTTCTGAACTGATATTATACACGAGAATGTAACAGTATAACTATTTTTTTAAAATCTGTTGTTTATTTCAGCCTTGCTCTTGTCTCTGTCTTACTGAAACTTAAACAGCCTTTAAGAGATTGTGTTGCTTCCTTCAGTGTGTCGGTGCAAATAGTATTTAAGCGTTCTCTTTCATCCACATACTCAATTCATCTGCCATAAACTCTCTTCTCCTGGTTATCTGGCTGCGCAGGCAGAAGCTGGCATCAATCAGCCCTTGTTTTACTCCCGAGCTCTGCAGCAGCAGCCCTCCCTCTGATCCAATCGCATTTTACTCCCAGAGAGCATCAGATTTCATCGGCATTCATAGTCAGCGACGCCTGCATTCCAGAGATTGTGTTGCATTTTTATTCTTGTCATCATTGACAATATAGTATAACCTGTAACTAGGAGGACAGTTCCCAGGTGTCTTAAAAAAAATCACTAACTAGTGCTGTCGCTTCCACAACTCTTCTCGCCCTAGATGTCAGATTTGCCCCAAGGGAACTGTGAGGAAATTGTTAGAAATTCCAGGACAAGGCTTGTGTTATTCCCCACCTGGAGAGTTGCTATAGATAAAGGCCTGCAGTCCTGTTGCATCACTCGTTTGCATAAGCATTTCAGGGATGTGGCTTTTTAACGCATCAAAAGTTTTCTGACAAACACGAATGCAGCTGGGAATTATTATTTTTTTAACTGTTGGCTTGCCTTGTTTTTTATGACATAATTTGTTCTCGCAGTAACCGCGTCAAATTTTTAGCTTTTGTTTTTATAGGTCTCCTTTTGCGGTCCTGAACTGATCCCAGTGTTCATCTTCTGCTCACAGTTTATCTCATTACCATCCCCCCTCTGCTTCCTCTCTCTTCTTGCTGTCATTGCAGTGTTTTGGCTGCTGTCCCGTTGCCATGCAGAGACCTCAACAATGGCCCCTCTCTGCCTGGGAATGCTTATTCAGTTGTGGCAAGCTCGGACAATGGAAACATAATGTCTCATCTCCCACCTGAAATCTTTTATAGACTCTGAGGGTTTGCTGAAGCTCATAGTCATCAGCAACTTTTCCACAACACATACTGATGACCTGCTGTTTCCATAAGATACTAAGCACGTGTAGATGCTGGATCCAAACTGTCCAGATGGACAGAAGAAGCGAGAGAAGGAAAAAAATCAACCCTCTTTGAAGTTGTGCTGAAATGCCCTTGCTACTAATTTGTTTTTCTAAACAAACTTCTAAACACCATTTCTTCTGTAGAGTAAATCTTCAGTGTTCCACTGTGACGGCCTGCTACGGGGAGTCGTTTAAGCCGAGAGCAGAATAATATATAGCATGTTGCCCCGGCGTTTACCCTCAGACTATGCAAAAATAACTCGGTTCTGCAGGGAGGGCAGGGAAATACAGCAGTGGGCGGACAAAGCAGAGTGTCCCCACCGCGAGCGTCTTTCTTTGGCAGTCGAATCCGAGACCAACTAATGTTTGAGACTGAGATAAAAGTTCAGCAGACAGCCAAATGTGAGTCATGCTGTGGCTGCAGTCCCGAACAACCAGCCTCACTGCTCTTTATCTAAAAAAAGAAATGTTTTAGATGTTTGTTACCAAAAACGAGGCAGACCGTTTCTAAATTGGATGTCCACTGCAGTTTTTGCTATATAATTTGTTCCTTAAATTTCTGACAAGTAGATGGGTGTTCTGCATCCAGTATTGGTTGATTATCTGGTGTTTCTCGGCTTGATAAGATTGCTCTCTTCGTTCAATTTTTTGATTAAAAAATGCTTAATTTAGAATTTTTTTCAAAAAAAGGAGAGGATTTCTCTGTCTTGGGCCATGCACCCCACCTAATGACTGTGTGGTTGACGTCACCCACGCCGATCTGCCTCACGGACTCAGCTGCGAAAGGAATGAAGAGAAACAAGTTGAGATCTGTTACTTGACTTGTGTTGCCTTTGTCACCCTCAGTCACTCACCTGTTTTCTGTTTTGTGTCTTTCTCTTCGACCAGCTCCCTGCTCAGCCTTAAAAATGAGTTCTTGTAGGCCTGAACCGGAGGGAGAAAGCACCCCGCTGGAGATGGACGACACCCAGCGGATGGAGTCTCCAGCTAAAAAAGACAACGATCGAAGGCCGGAGACCCCCATGAAACCAGTCGTCTCCCGACCGCCCTGTTCTCCGGCATCACCACTGTCCAGGTCAAAAAGAGGTAAAAGACCAAGAGCTCTATTGATGGTATCTCTGTGGCTTAAAATCTTTTTTAAGCACTAGTGTGTTAAAGATTTTCATCTGGCTTTTTTGTGTGTTTTTCTCTACTCCTTGCAAAATCATGGTTATTTGTGTCTGTCACCATTTAACCAGATGTGTGCATTCTTTAGACTGGTCTAAATGGTTGCTTGTTTGCAGTTTGTAAGACTTATTAGGGTAGCTGCATCGTAGTCCAGGCTTTGCCAAAAATATTGATGCCAAGCCTTTTCATCTAAACAGTCCAACCATTTGAATTTCAGCAAAAGCGTCAATAAAACTGATCCCTAAACACTCCTTCCTTCAAGCTTTCATAATGACCACGTTTTTAAGCTGATTTCTTAGTACCAAATGATTATGTATCCATTCTGCTGACTGTCCTCTTCTGACAAATTTTAAACCCTTAGCATTCCTAAAGGGTTAAATGCATACTTCTGGGTCAAATATGCCTTTTTTTCAAAACCCTTTCTTTGTACATATACATCAGGGCTGTACAGTGCGAGCATGTCGTTGCATACGCGACTAAAAATATATTAGTGCGAGTAGAAAAAATAAAATGGGCGCACACGTGCGAGTGCTGATTTCAACCCTTTCATTCGCATTTTGCTCCTACATTAAGTCCATACAATACAGACCAAAGTAGAGTAAAATGTTTGCGCACCTGTATAGGCTACAAATAGGCCTAATTGACAAGTCCCCCTTTGCATGTGCGCAACCTGTAAACAAGTATGGCGTTGCCCCGTCTGAGAGCGTAAATTAAGTTTTCGTTCTGAAGTCAAAGTCCTCATCCGTTGAATGGAACTGGTTTGCTTTTTTAACAGACGACAAAGAGCAAACAAACAATATTTTCAATGTTTGCCAGGAGAGCGTCAAGGCAAGTGATCGCAACACCTTAAACTTGTTTACGCACATCCCAAACAATACAATGAGTCGTCTGGAAGCTAAAGGTATAAAGCCGACTGCAGCAGCAGTGGCTAGCGCTTTTTCTTCTTAGTTCAGCAAGCGCTAGAAAACATAATCATAAAACGTACTCCCTACGACACAGACGGCAAACTATCCGTGCAGTTGCTCAGCTGCCTTTCCCCCCCAAACACCCCCATTCCACGCATGTACGCTGAATGCACAGAGTTGCAGGGAATATTAACAATATGTTTGGATGGATGGAAGAACAATTAGAACTGCTTATATTACACTCTACCTTCATTATTTTATGTACAGCAGCATTTTCTATACCGTTGTGTTTTTACACTACATTGTTATCACTTACGTTTTTATTAGTCAGCTTTATGTGTGCCTGTTTACAATATCAGCATTCTGCAAAAAAACATTTGAACCAGTTAAAGCTGCATTTACCCCGTTGAATGAGTGTTATTAATTGGTGTATTATAGATTGCACATATTTGCATCTGCATATTAGTCTTTCATTTTAAAAGATTATATTTTATTCTATTTTCTGAATATCATATTTTAAAACTAAAGTAAGTTAATGTTTGCTTTCTGTTTTGTTAGACAAGTCAAGATTAAAATTTTATATAATACATTTAAATAAATGTATGATTTAGATGTATTTTTCATTGAGGTTATTTGAAAAATTAAAAATATTTATATATATATACTGTATATACATACAGTGTATATATAGTTTCATCAGAACTTTCTGTGCATTTCTATGATGTTTGGTATGGGAAAGACGTATCAGTATTTAAGCCCTGATTTGGTTATCCCTAATATGAATTAATTAATTTATTTAATGTTTCTCTTCTTTAATGTGTAATTTAAGATTTTTTGGTGATCATTTAAAAAAACCCGTGATAAAATCAAAATCGTGATTATATAATTGAAAAATCGTGATTTTCTATTTTTGACTGAAGATTTTGGTCAGTCAAAACTTCAAGGACAAGTCCTACAGTGGGTTAGGGTTAGGGAGGATTACAAGGTAAGCAAACACTGCTGAGTGTTTGTATGCTGCAGTGCCCTCCTATTATTAGTGGTTACAGATGAGATAAGGAAGGCCTATCTTGATCCCCCTAGAACATACTGGAGTTGGTGCAGCTGATGCTGGTGCTGCCCATTTTAGCTGCCCAGTGCGAGAGGGGCTTCTCTGCACAGAACCGCATAAAAAGCTCCAAAAGAAGCAGCCTTGCAGTCTCCACCACTGAAGGCCTCATGAGGATCACCTTGGAGAGGCCAAATCTAGAGGATTATGATCCAAGTTCTGCCTTGGACCGTTGATTGAATTCAGCAAAACGTGCCAGGCGACCTGACTATAAAAAAAAATGGGACAGGGATGTTCTGTGTATTTAATTTAATGTGATTTAATAATAAAATTGTTATTTAAGAAATTTCATATTGCTCCTAAATTTTTTTCTGTGCTCCTAAATCTTTTAATTTAGGAGCACCTGTGCTCCTCGTGAAAAAGCTAAGCGATTGATTTAAAGAAACTTAGTCTTTCAGCAGTTTCGCAGTAGTCTAAAAGTTTGTTCCAGTTAAGCGGAGCATCGAAACTGAAAGCTGCTTCTCCTTGTTTGGTTCCAATTCTAGGGTTGATCAGTAGACTAGAGTTGGAGGACCAGTAAAGTGACAACAGATCTTCAACCTACTTTAGTGCTAAGCCATTTAATGATTTATATACTCATAGGAGTACTTTGAAACCTGTTCTCTAAGCTACATGGAGCCAGTGTAAGGACTTTAGAACTGGGGTGATATGTTCTACTTTCCTTTTTCTAGTGAGCACGCGAGCAGCAGCATTCTGGGTCAGCTGCAGCTGTATTGACTTTTTAGAAATACCTGTGAGGATGCTGTTGCAATAATCCAGTTGACCAAAGGAGCATGCATAGATTAGTTTTTAGAGGTGAAAGAAGGCTGACCTTGTTATTGCCTTTATGTGACCCTGGAGGTTCAGGTCTCAGTCCATTATTACACCTAGATTTCAGCCGTGAACAGTAGTTTTTTGCTGTATTAACTGAACTTTTGTACCGACTGCTGATTGTTCTTCTTTAGGTCCAAAGATAATTACTCCAGTTTTGTTTCTATTCAGTTGGAGAAAGTTATGGGACATCCTATTGATTTGCTAAATTTAGGGTTTGAATGGGCTCAAAGTCCCTTGGTGACATTGTGACATCTGCATATTTATGAATCAGAATCAGAAAAGGTTTATTGCCAAATATTGAGCAGATTTACAACATGAGTAAATTGCTGCGGTATTTTCGTATGCAAACATTCAAAAAAGACCAACAAATACAAATAAAAGCATGGTGCGTTAAACAAATCGAAGCATACACAAGTGCAGGTAACGATCAGTGCAAATCAGACTGGTGCAGAAAAACACATATGGGTTATTGTTCTTGAGTCCAACAGCAGAGGGGAAGAAACTGTTCCTATCACGAGAGGTTCTGGTCCAAATGGACCGGAACCTCCTGCCTGAGGGGAGCAGGTTAAACAGTCTGTTTCCAAGGTGAGAAGGGTCAGCTTTGATTCGACCTGCTCTCTCCAGTGTCCTGGAGGTGTACACGTCCTGTAGAGATGGGAGTCTGCAGCCAATCACCTTCTCAGCATAGCGCACAACATGCTGCAGTCTGTGTTTGTCTCTGATGGGGGCGCCAGCGTACCACAGGATGATGGAAGAGGTGAGGACTGACTCAATGATTGCAGTGTAGAATTGCATCATTATCCGTATTGGCAGGTTGAATTTCTTCCCCTGCCTCAGGAAGTACATCCTCAGCTGGACCTTCTATACGACAGAGATGATGTGATGGTGGGCTTCCATTTGAGGTCATGGGTGATGGTGGTACTCAGGAAGTGGAATGAGTCCACAATGGTGATGACGCTGTTTGTCAGGATGATGGGTGGTCCACAATAATCTCTACCGTGTTCTAGGTGTTCAGCACCAGATTGTTGCAGTTACACCAGGACACCAGACGTTCATTCTTAATCCTGTAGGTAGAATCATCCCTGTCCGAGAGCAGTGCTGCAAAATGAAAATCCAACATTTCCTTAAAAAATTATGTTTGAATTAAAATGTACACTTAAAAAGAACGTAAATGACGTTATGTTTACATCTACCATTCAGTAGCGACCGCGGGTACAGTCTCTGTGATGCAACTATATGGTTGGCACAGCTCGGCTTGCACTGTGAGAAATGGTGGAGTCAGCAAATTAAGCAGCTGCTTCAGAGACCCGCAGATAATATTGTCCGTCTCCCGAGAGGACTGACCAGAGAAGAACAAAAACTAGAGTAGTTTAAGGTGAAGCCTACACTAGATGGACCCACAGAAAACAATTTCACGGCAGCAACCACACGCAGAGACTGAGTCTTGCCTCCTGGATCGGTAAGCTAACTCACTAGCTAACTTGGCTAACGTTCGCTGTCAGTTAAACTCCAATAAAAAACATTCCTCACTGGACATGTTCGGGTTGTTCACTGGGCGTATCTGCAGCGAACCAGGCAAACCGACAGCCTGAATGTTTTTATTGTAAGTACAACCTAGATAAACTAGATGTCGCTATAAGGCTCATGTTCCATATCCAGCTTTTAAACCGGTTTATGTTTCATTCCACCACTTTATTCTGAAGCCACACTTAAAGCTTGCAAATAAGAACAGCACTTGGAAGTTCCAGTCTTGTTTTCCTTAGAAAGAAACCCCAACGATGCCTCTATTTCAAATGGTTCAAGACCACCTTCAATTTTTAAACCAGAATGCATTTTTAAAACATTACTGGTGAAAACTGCAGGAACACTAAGGGGTTAATAAACAAAAGTAAAATATGGGTTTTCCTTCACTTGAGGCTTTGTTCTGACAACAGTACACTTACATCTGCACTCTGCTGGAGTTAGGTCAGCTCTCTTGAGGCATTCTCAGATTAGAAGTGACCACAGGCTTTCAGACTAAGACAAAATCCAATAAAACAGCTTCAGCTTGTTTTCAGGTCATGGAAAAAACATTAAACATAATGTTATCTGAGAATTAAGTGGTTAAATGTTACCATTTTATTTTAAATTAGCAAAGAAAATATATATTTAATATGAAAAATTCTGCTTTGTTGGGAAGTGGATGTTCAATACTGGTGGTAATGTGTGAGATAAATGGTAATATTCCAGTCAATAAAGAAGGGTAGTTCAGTTTTGCTTGGCAGCTGTCTCCTTAAAGGCTTCACTTGAATTCAAATATGTAGGAACAAGTTTCAGGGTTTTTGGAAAGAAAACCTCCTTTAATCTCATTTACTTATTTTCATTAGTGCTTTAAAGTTTTCTTGTGCTTTAGAAATTTAAATAACTACTTGCTCTATTTATTTTTCTAATTTCTTGTAACTCGTTCATGCAGAAAGCTTTATTTGTTCAATTTTGGGAGAAGTTTGACCTAAATTAATAAAATCTGAGTCTTAAGTGTCCTGGTTTCCTAAAATGACCCTCTAATTTTCTCTTTGATCCTCTTTATCCTTCACATTCCCAGTTCTGTAAAGCTCATTTTTTCAGAGGTTTGGACATTGGACTGTTCGGAAATTAAAACTCTTTGTTACCTGACAATTACTGAAATAAAAGGATAACGAGGCTCGTGGTTCAGCTAGTATCTGGTGCCTACGGTATGTTTAGTTATATTTTAAAGAATCTGAAGCTTTTTTCTATAATGGCAACAAAAATCTCCCTAACATTGTAAATTTAGTTTTGAGTTTGTGCAAAAGTGTTGCTCCCTTTAAGTCAGAGGCAAAAAATACCTAAACTATTATTTTTAGAAGAGCATGTCAGTAATTCAAAACCCATCTATTACACCCAACTGTATTTCATAGGATGGTCTGTTTTTGTCTATGAGGCTTAGTGCTCAGTATTGTTATGATTAAAGTGGATGTGAGGTGCAAACAGCAGCACTTACCAAGCCTGTACACATGGTCTTTCCATCTCGCTATAAATATCAAAGTGGGTCAGCAGTTGTTCCGTTGAGAGGCTGCCGAGCAGATAGTTTCTGTTTATTCTGATTCAAGATGCATGCCTCATCCTACTAGAGAGGAGCTTCCACCTTGAAGATGTTGGATATCTGAGCAATCGGTCTTTTAAGATGTGTTTATTTCAAATGACCTCGTTGAGTTAGAAAATAGGTTACTTATATTTTCATGTGTGGGATTTAATTGTAACAGGAGAGATTTTACAGGGAAGCTCTCAAATTGTTACAACCTTACAAGCTGCCATAGAACAACAATGTACAACAGCGGTGGTGATGAACGTTTCAAGTAGAGACTGACCGAGAACATTTTTTTGTTTGTTACCGATGCCAATATGTAGAGGTCATAATCAGCCAATGGCTGAGTGATGCCTATTTTTTGAAGGATATTTTCCACCTTATTTGGATGCTAACATGTCACACTAATAACAGCGGATGCACAACATTTCTGAACCAAATAGGTTTTTCAACACTGAATTTAACCAACTCTTGAATGTTAAGTTTGTGAACTGCATGGTATTAAATTAAAACATCCAATCAAAGTTAATCATAGTAACCAAGTATTAAGTACACAATGTGGGTAGATTTTTGTTGAGTCATCAGACAGTGAAACAGACTTATTAAAGATATATATTGGCCGATACCGCAAAAAAAAGGTACGTATTGGCCTGTATATCGGTCGGTACGTAATTCTAATCTCATCCTACAGATATGAAGTGTCTAAATGATGTTCTGCTTTTTCATCTTTTTCGCATACAGTCAACTCTCCGTTTATCCGCCTGACTGTCTGGTCGTCTGTCCTTCCATTTCTTCTTACATCAATCCAACTATTTGTCCCTTTTTTCCATTGTTTTGATAGTTTGTCAATCTTTTTGTCTGTCTGTCTATCCATTACTTGTCTGTCCAGCCATTCGTTTTCCATATGTTTCTCCATTCTTCCTTTCTTCTTGTATGTAGTTTTTGCATATTTCTATATTTGAAGTTTAATAGAAAAATATGTTGTAAACCCCCAGGGAATGTTTGTATTTCTGTTTTAGAAATGCCATCAAAAGGAATTGAAGACTCTGGGAATGTGAATCTGGAAAAGTGTGATATTTGACAAATGTTGATTAAAAACTGACTTCGCAAAAACAATTCAAAAGGAGTCTAATTATTTTTTTTAAATTGTTTTATTAATCTCATCAAAGCTGAGCCCACATGTCTCTACAGGAAATGCATGCAGAAAACAGACAACATATCACAAACTTGAAGCTCTGTTTAAGCACTTAACTTATTTCTTTTGAATATATTTTCTTAATAAAGTATCTTTTAAATGAATGGTGCAGAGCATAAATGTTAAAGGTATTTGGTAGATGCTAGATGATATTTATGTTTGCATAGTCGATTAAGTTATGTATTTTGTAAATGGATGATTGACAAAGACATTATTGCAACTCAGTTTTTTTCAAGCTACTTTGTATTTGGGTTTGCTAGTTTGAGAATTAGAGGCGAGTCTTGGACTTGAAACTTACCTAGATGTTTTCTGAACAAAATTTGCTATGGTTTTCATAATCATCGATTTTTGTCATATTTGTTCAAGCTACAACCTCAAACGATGTATTTTATACCGATTTGTTGTCATAGACTGTTTTGTATAGTTGAACCTGTGTGAAATTTAGTCTGTGGATAAATAGAGTTTAAAGCTGGATTAGAATATAAAACAACATCCCAACCTTTGAGCATCATCAGAAAATTGAAATAGTTTTGCTTAACAGAAACCCACCTACCGAGACGTAAACTGGCTGGCTGGACAAGGAGATAATTTCATTCAAATGAAAAAAACTATCTGGCCTGTATGGAAGCGCAGTGAGGAGGTCATCATTGTTTAGCCAAAGCTATGAGAAGTCAGGTTTTCAAATGCTTAAATCCATGTACGGAACACTGTAATCATGTGGATGATGCCGTTTTGCAGATAACTGATGATGAAACGTGGGGTATGGCAGCATAGTGCCGTAAGGAGGGACTGGTGAGCTGGTCAGAGGATGGATTGAGCTAATTATAGGGCAATCCTGGAAAGAAAACAAAAAAACTTTGATTCAGCAAGAGAGTTGGGATTGAAGTGAGGGTTTGAATGTTGATACTAAGCATACAGACCATTCTCTATCAGATCTGAACATAATGTTACTATTTTGGTGACAGAATTGATTTGTAAAGCTGTTCAAAACTTACCTCCAGAAGACTTGTAGCTGTACTTATGACAAATGTATTGTGGTAGTGGTTGGGGTTAGTGCTGAATACAAATGCAAGTTAAACAGTTTAAATTAAAAACGGATAAAACGAAAAAATAGACCATACATTTTATGTTTCCTTTGCTTTGTTTTCTTTGTTCTGTTCTATATTTGTTTTCCAAAGAATGTAGGATTTGTCATATAAAAAATGTCAGATTAAGGTTTAATAGGTTGGAATATCATTGCAACCCAAAGTATACAAAAATATAGAAACAATTTATGGTTTTTCTGTCGAGTAACCTGGGTCATATACATACTGGGTTATACCTCTCCGTCACACTCCCTTCTCTTTTTCTTTTGTCATTCTGATCTCAGATGTCACGAAGTCAGAGGAGAGACAGAAGCTCGCTAAGGAACGCCGGGAGGAAAAGGCCAGGTATCTCGGTAAGTGGAAACGATGAATGAGCACAGAAGTTCATTATGTGATGAGGGCTCCCCCTAGTGTTGGGGTGGGAAACGTTGCAGTTTGCTGTTCTTCACAGGGCTGGCTGCAGATGAGGTGCACAGGTCTCACAGACACTTTGAGTAAAAAAGAGCAGGTATGAGGCGGGGCCTCTGCAGAAGCAGAAAAGATCAAAATCGACTGAAGCAAAGAAACTGTTTCACAAGAGGGCCTACATTTTCTGCATGTTCTTGCAAGCAGCAGTTTCTGGATTGTTGCTCAACTCCTCAACTGACCGTCACAATTCAAGTTATATGAAAATATTCCTTCACATTCACCTGCATGTTGGGGGGACAGCATGACTAAAATAACATTTATCCTCCTTATGTATTAAATCTAGAAGTTTGTGAAAACAAAATTATTTTTTAAATTGTTAGTTTAACACGTGGCTGATGCAGTTTATCACCCGGCTCCACTCTGGCCGTGCACTGCTTTGCATGATTGACAGTTGCTCCTTTCTTCTCTCACTCTTTCCTCCTGCAGAAGAGCTCAGCAAGTTGCAAGGTAAGCCACTCACCTGCATTTACATGGTGTTGGTGATGGCCTAATTCATTTTCTCTCGCCTTTTTTTTTTTTTTTTTTTCAATCGTTCAGTTTATACTCGAAATCTTCACTCATGATTTTCAGCTGTTTAATCTAGAGCTGGGTAACACACCAAGAAATATAGCCTAATTGATACTATGGCTTCGTAGTATTGAAATAAACATGACATTTCAGGTTTATTGTTTAAAATTTCGTTGAAATTAAGACTGTTTCTTAGCCTTTCTTATTTATCACAATGGTTCCACCATTTTCCAAGATCTTAGTTGGAACTATTGCCAGGTGTTGGGATAGAAGAGAGTGAAAGTTCATCTGAAAAAAAGTTATTGACAAGCAGTTTGAATGCTTAACAAACAAAATATTGCAAACTGTTCTTTGTTTTTGAAATTTTACTTACATTGATATTATTATTTGGTATATTGTGCAGCTCTAATCAATACTGAAAATAAGAGAAATAGAAGAATATAGAATATAAGGGAAACGTGGAATCCGTAACAAATCAGCTTGTGTATAAAGCTTTTTTTTTTTTTTATATATTTTTCTTTTTTTACATATTCTAATATGTAATTGGGTAATGGAAGAGAAATGTACAGTTATAGCAAACTATGTTCTTATATTTCGGTGATCTTGCCCAGCCCTAGAACCTTTTCTTCCATTTTTAATCTCATGGTGCTCTTTTCGTTTTTGAAAATATTTTTTAATCTTTTGTTTTTGACATCACACCCAACTAAACGTAAGCCTTTTGTGTCTCTAAACATCATCATCTTTTAAAGCAATCACATCGCCACAAATTGATCATTTAATCATCTTCCATGATGTACATGAATACATTTATTTTAATGCACAGAGGCTGACTGATAAGCTGTCCTGTGTGTGAACTTTGGTTTTTGTCCTGTTCAGATTGTAGAAGATAACATGTTAGAACCACTGATTACCATCTTCCTACAGAAATTGAAGTTTTTGTTTTTTGAGACACTTGCAGCTTGTTTTTGCCTGGCTGTGAAAATTAATAAAAATATACATTTTATTTAAACAGCGCCTTTCTGAACACTCAAGGTCACTTTACAGTCATAGATAAAATACACAACAATAACAGAAAGAACAATATAAAACAGTGGAGCAAATGGAGTAGTTATTTGAATGCTAGACGGAACAGGTGGGTTTTGGGTGAGGATGAGGGTTTGGAGGAGACATAGAGCTGGATGTCATCCGCGTAACAATGAAAATGGATGTTAAATTTACGGAAGATATTTCCAAGGGGAAGAAGGTAAGTGATGAAAAGAAGCGGGCCGAGGATAGAACCTTGGGACGCCGGTAGTGACAGGGGAGGGACGGGAAGTGAAGGATTTGAGTTGAATGAACTGAGTACGGCCAGAGAGATATGAACGGAACCAATCAAGCGGGGTATGAGAAATGCGAAGGGAAGACAGTCTATTGAGGAGAATGGTGTGAGAGATGGTATCGAAGGCCGAACTCAGGTCAAGGAGGATGAGGATGGAAAGCAATAGTGAGGAGGTCATTGGTGATTTTTATAAGGGCAGTTTCTGTACTGTGGCCAGGGTGAATACCAGACTCTAAGGGTTCATAGAGGCTATTGAGGGTGAGATGAGCATGAAGTTGAACAGAGAGGGGAAGATTTGATATGGGACGAAGATTATTGAAATTATTGGGATCAGCGCCGAGTTTTTTCAGTATTGGGGTTATTGATGCAGTTTTGAAAAGTGAGGGAACAATAATGGTAGAGAGGGAGGAGTGGATTATGGCGGTTCTGAGAGGGAGGAGGGAGGTGAGACACGTTTTAACCAGAGCTGTAGGGAGGGGGTCGAGAGAGCAGGAGGATGGTTTTGATTTACGGAGGAGATCAGATATTTCAAATGGGTTGGGAAGAAGAAAAGAATAAAATGACTGGCAGAGGGGAAAGATCTCAGGGGGAGGGGGGGTGCTTGAAATAAATTGGTGGTGTATGGAAACAATTTTCTGAATAAACAAGGTTATTAAGGAGTTACATGAGTCAGCTGAATACAGGTGAGGTGGTAGAGAGTCGGGGGGGGGGGGGATGGAGAATATTGCGCATTATTGAGAACAGAGTCTTGGAGTTGCCTTCATTGGAAGAGATCAAGCCAGAGTAGAAAGCAGATTTTGTACGTGTATAGCAAATGTACGTGTATAAATTATAGCAAAACATGGCAGTGTTGCCAGATTGAACACGCATACAATTTATTTTTTCAACAAAAAAAGTAGATCTGGTATTTGAAGTAAACATTTTAGCTACATTGCTGAATGGCTCCTAGTGATTGTGCAAAATAAATGTATAATACTGATTTTATGTTCTTTTGTGATGTGGATTTCCTCCAAACGGGTCATCATTTTACTTGCAGTAATGAGTCGTCTCTTGTCTAATCCGTCTTAGTGTTTGAATGTTGTAAGATGCGTTTGACACAGTTGATGCCGTGGATCAGTGTAATTGGGCGATCACAGGGGCCCGCCAGATGGTGTGGGTCTGATCTAATTCACTGACGGACTGGGATAACAGAAGAACTCCAACCAAAGCCCTTGTTTACAACGTGCTTATAGAGCGATATCGGTTCAGCTGCACAAATGATGGAGTTTCTAGTAACAAAATGCAAACATACGGTTTATACATAAAAAAGAAAAAAAGGAAAAACCTTTGTAAAGTTGGTAAAACTTTAGAATAACAAAAATAAACCGTAAAAGGGGGGAACAATTCTCCTTTGACCTGTATGTTAAAGGTGCAGTAAAATATATTTTCAGTCCTGATTCAAAGAAGTCAGCAGTTTCTGCATATTGTAGGTTTTCACTGTGACTGTAAGGACAGCATTACAACCATGAAACATACTGGAAATTAAATCTTACAATGATTTGTCCTGTTTTCTTCATCTTGCTAATCATTTTAAGCATGCAGTAGTCTGATTCTTTAGACCTCCTTTGCTTATTAAAATTTAGGTCTGAATGCATGCTTTCTGCTTGTTGGGCTTATAGAGTCAAGAGGATACATAATCTGGCTCTCTATACAAAACTCCTCTTTCCAATCACTAATATTACAAAAACAATTAATTAATAATAATGTATTGACAGAGATAAGAAGCTGGGGATCATTCGCCTTGTTATGGTAAGAGATATAATTAGGGATGCAAAGAAACCGATACCGTTCCTTTGTATGCCTCGGTTAAAGTCAACCGAAACCATAAAGTTGATACTTAAAATGTGTAAACTCTGCAATAATTTCACAGAAAAGGTTTGTTTTTTATTTATTTTTTCACTTGATTTTTTACCATTTTTAATTTTTTTTTAAATATAGTTCACTATCATTTGTTGTAACAATCATAGAAGAAAATAAAACCTGTTTTCCAATTCATTATACATTTTTGTGTCTTAGAAGAATTTGTACTCTGTATTGGCAAATCCAAATATCTGTATTGGTTTGGAATAAGTGGTATCGTTGCGTCCCTAATTGTAATACTTTTATATAATCTAAGTGAGCGGGAGCAATATGTAGGTATTTAATAGAAGTGTTCTAAGAACAAAGCCTCGAGGAAACTCAAGTTTGATTCAGCCAGGTTTATATTTGCCAGATGATGGAAAATCAGTCTGCTAAATAAGCACTGAACCACTGTACCACAATGCATTTTTTCAGTCTATTAATCACTATACTATGTTCAGATGAGGTCCAGTAAAGATTGAATATATACATATTTTTTATATTTACATAAATCATCTTACATATTGAATTATGTTTTGTGGTAGATATAAATATTTAATTTTCCGGGTCGAAACTCCTCTGACATTTTAATGACCTTACTGTAGTTTAAATCAATGCTAGTTTTGTGCCTTGAAGAGTTCAGTTTGCACCGGCTTGCAATTTCAGATTCTGAAATCTGTTTAAAATTTAAAGACCCAGAATGGAAATGTCTAAATATCAATAGCACTTAGCTGCTATCAGACTAACTTTAGGTGGAGTGTACGACTAAATATTCGAACTAATTTCCAACTCCTTTCTCTTTGTAACCAGGATCTTTATGTAGAATCAGAATTCACTCATATTTTGTATAAACTAGATTCACTTGTAAACCATTTGCAACCAGTTTTTTAATATATCCGTTGTTCATTTTGAAGTGTCCATTTTGATCAGAGTGAAGGTAATTCTTCTAATATGTTAAACACTGATATGAGTATGTCTTGAATATTTTGGGGTGCATTTGGGGCCATTTCTTCAGGACAGTTTTTCTGCAGTTATTTCCTTGAGAGGAAGAGCTGGTGTGTCTTCAACGTCTAGCTACAACAGACCAGTCTGCACTGCAGCAGTCATTTCCTTTGCTGCACAATGCTGGCAAGCAGGGTCTGGGTATAACTCCACTTGTTTTTCCATTCTCACATGAAAGACAGACTGCACCTTCCAATAAATTTTAAACCCATTAGCCTCCAGCATTGCTGCAGTTATCCATCACAGTCTTTTGAAAACCACAAAAAGGATCAGCAGCTGATTCCTTATAGAGGCTTTCTGCTGATCTGTGTACACAGGAAAAAAGTCTGTAAAAGGCCTTTTGGTCCCCTTTTTAAAATGCAGAGAAACAAAGAACATTTGCCCTTCAAAGTGGGGCTTTAGTGATGCTTAAATGGATTACCAAACTATAAAAATGTTATAGAAGCATTTTTTTTTGGCTTAGCTTAACATTATGTGGCACTCTGTGGAAAAGTTTAAAAATTAAATTTACTTGACCAAATTCAGGTATGGAGTCATACAGATTTAAAGCATTTTTAAATAGAACTGCAGATGTGAAAGTAACATACCCAACAAGAAATACAACTCATCAATTTTTCAAGATATTGTCTTTTCATTGTATTTGTGATAAAAACCAGCTGAAAACCACAATCACACAGAGGACTGGTGGAACAGTCTTCTCACAGGAGACAAGTGAGGGACAGGTGACCTTTAAGAAAATCTTTCTCACTTAAGCACAATCTCTGTCTGAATTATAGCTGCCAAAAAGAGCCAGTGGCTGGAGAAGGAGGAGAAGGCACGGCAGCTGAGGGAGCAGCAGCTCGAAGAACGCCGCAGGAAGCTCGAGGAGCAGCGTATCAAAGCAGAGAAACGGCGAACTGCCTTGGAGGAGAGGCAGAAACAGAAACTGGAGAAGAATAAGGTATATTTTGATGAAAACATCGGCTATGTTTGTTTAAAGCCAAACATTTACAAATTGACTCATCACCACACTTCTAAAAGTTAAAGATGGTAGTTCATGCAGGAGTGAGAAGTCAGTGCCTTTCTTTACTGTAATGATGCATGAAGTGGGTCAGCTGCAAATGGAGGGATTACGTTGTACACAGGCTCACATGAGTCAGACACTGTGCTTGAATCCAGACTGTTCAGCTGACTGAAATCCAACAAAATCAGTTCTAACCACTTGCATCTTTCCATGCATGTTTCCCAGGAACGCTACGAGGCAGCGATCCACAGATCCACTAAGAAGACGTGGGCGGAAATCCGCCAGCAGAGAAGCTCATGGGTCGGCACAGTATCCCCAAACTCCAGCCAGAAAGAAAGTGAGTACATGCAGTGCATCTGGATCAGCATTATAATTCATTCTTAATTAGATTAAATCAATTACATTAAAAAATTCTTTCAAGATTGCTGATCCAACACAAAGACAAATGTTTACAGTAGTTATTTATACTGGCTACAGATTCTCAGTGATGATGTGGCTTTCCCATTGTTAATCTTTTCCAGGGCTATGATCTGCCATCCTTATCCACATCCAGTATTTCCATGAAGCAGTTTAGCTCAAAAATATTAATTTATTCTATAACCCAAAATTTTTTTTAAACGTTTCTTATTTTAACAAGTTATATTTCGTTTTCATAACCTAAAAGTGTCATTGATTTGGTCAGAAATAGAAACCTTTAAAGAGAAACGTATTACTACTGCCATGTTCATTTTCACTTCAACAATAACACACAAACTGATATTCACACATCCTAATTATTTTCACAAGGGCTCCCTTTATTATTTCACCAAAAGAAATCAAGCAGACCTTTTTGAGAATACATTTCAGTAGGAGTGTTGCCATAACCGGTGGGTTGCTGGTTTGAACCCTCACCCTGTCCGTCTCTGTACTTTGGCAAGACACTTCACCCTCCTTGCCTGCTGGTTGTGGTCAGAGGGCCCGGTAGCACCTGTGTGTTCGGCAGCCTGGCTACTGCCTGTGCGCCCCAGGGCAGCTGTTGCTACAGTACAGCTAACCACCACCATTGTGTGAATGGGTGAATGACTGATTGTAGCGTAAAGCGCTTTGTGGTCCTCTGACTGAAAGAGCGCTATGCAAATGCAGAGCATTTACCATCTCTAAAATGGAGGACTCTGGTGAGGGTTGTTCAGATTTCACATGCAATAATTAACTAATGTATAATTTGTTTACTGGTGGCATATCTGACTTTTTATCTGTCACTTAACCACATTTCCCCACAGTGTTCCTTCAGGATCTACAAAATTTGGGAAACTGAGATTTTATTACCATAGTCCCTTAATCTGGAAATCAATCTGTGCAGCTTTATCTAATATAAAGGTTTTAAACATATTTTAGAAAGAAAGAATTGAAAGAATCACTGAAATGGTGTTAATTTTTTATTCCTACAATCTTCCATTTTAATTGAATAATTTGTTTGGTGTTATGAACTGTATCACGTAACATATTGTGTATATATTTAAAATGGGTTACCTTGTGTGTCAGTGAGGTTTTCCAGTATAAACAAGGAGGAAATGACTAAATAAAAAATAATGCAGCCTCTCCTTCAAAGAGTAATGTGTCCTAGCAGGACGCCACGGTCGCCCCCCTCTGTTCTTCTTCCCTATGTTACCTTTGTGAACATCTGTGTGGCGCTCTCTTGGCTTCTTAGGCAGATGCTCTGTGTCTGCGGTCAACCTGCCCAAACATGTGGACTCTGTTATAAACAAGCGACTCTCCAAATCCTCGGCCACACTCTGGAACTCCCCCAGCAGAAGTAAGGCTACATCTGGAACGCCCTGCGCCTCTTTAAATCTCTCCATCATTCAGCCACTGCCGACACCCACAAGTCCTTCCATTGTTGTCCTTTCTTTAATTTTTTTTTTGCAGTTGCTCCCTTCCACTATCTAATTTCAAATCCTCTCCTGACCTTGATGGTTGAAAGTTGACCCATTTCCATCCTTCAAAACCAAAATTCTTATGTTTTGTTTAGTCTCTTTTCTGATCTGCAGACTTGTTTTTTTTTTTCTTTAAATTGTCCTGCATGCTTATATGTTATTATGGGGTTATGGCATCTCGTTACTGTACTTTTGGTTCTGTCATTGTATGGTGATGATCATTACATTCCTGGTGGCTTTTTGCTGTTTTCATTTGTCCTTTTATGTTCCTTCTCATCATGATTCACTAAAAGAGGGATATCTTTGGAATGTAATTTACAAATTATATAACAAATTGTGAAATTACAAAATGAAATTTATTTTTATAAGTGTTAGATTGTTCGCTGTTATTTAAGAAGTGATTCAAAGAAGGAAGAAAAATGAGAACCATGGTGTTAAAGGATTTGTGTTTTTAAAATGATTCATTGTTCATCTTCGCTGAATGATTGTCTGTTGTTTTGAACAAACAACCTATTCTTGCTACCTCTCCATTTTACCCCAACACATTGTGAGCAATAACTATTTCAAACAAAATAATGCCTATGGAATAGTACGAGGATGCCCCTGATTTGTGCTGTATTACAACTTTTAAAGCATTGTCCTGCAGACTATTTATCATCTTTGGAGCACTGTTGTGTTGGGGTAAGGAAAGGCATGCTTCTGAAGCAAATTTTTTATATATATTTTTTGCCTTCAGCTCGCAGCCTTGCCCTGACTCCATGGGAGAGCAGTATAGTTGACCGACTGATGACGCCAACGCTGTCATTCCTCGCCCGCAGCCGCAGTGCTGCCAGTGTCCTTAGCAGTGGAAAAGATGGACGTAAGTTGGGTTTCATTAGACGCATGGATGGATAAAGGTTTACGAGCTTTCATCAGTTAAATCTTCTCATCCACAGACTCTTCCCTATGCCCTCGTTCTGCCTCAGCCAGTCCCCTCACTCTGTGTGCCCATCAGCCCCACCGCCGCTGCTCTGACCGCTGGAGGGTGACATCTAGCACACCGGACATCACTCAGCGACAGCACAGACGAAGCTCCACACCTGTATGTTAAAAGGAATCGGCACAATTTACTGTAATAGATAAATGGAGCAAATTTAATGGGGGAAACTAAGATCATTTAGAGCTCTTTGTCATACTTTGTTTTTGCTGGATGACAGTCTGTTGGAATTGGCATTTTCCTGATTCAAGTCAGCAAAACCATTAAAAATTAGTGGATTATCCTTTTTGTCTTTATAGTTTAATACATTTTTTTTATTTATCAGTATTGATGGTCAGTTACAGGGTGTTGGCTTCTAGCACTGTAGCTCTCTCCCATGAACCTCCTTCCTTTATTGACAGCTGTCCAGGGGATTTCTGAGCAGGTCACATGACACAGTGTGACAAGTAGCTGTAAAATTACCATAAATTGACCAGTAAATGATCAGGGCTTGAATCGAATTTCGGATTTGATCTGGTGTGTATTCGGTTTTTAACTCATTTTTTAAAATAAAAATACATTTCTAATAATTTTTTCAAAAACTTTTATTTACATAATAAAAAACTGTTTATTTTGACTGATTTTTTTTTTTTTTTCAGATGGATAAAAACAAGAAAGAAAAGAAGGACAAAGAACGGGAGAATGAGAAGGAAAAAAATGCCATCACTAAAGAGAAGGTGTTGAGGAAGAGGCAATCCCTGCCTAGTATGAGACACAGACCTGATCCCAGGTATAATTATATATTTGTAATTTGTAGAGGTGTAATGGTAGTACATGTATTTGTATTCAGATTTCCTCCTGATTGTGCTGAACTCAGTGCAGCTTTAAAAAGTGACAACAAGGGGGCGTTGTGTAGCGCAGAAGTTAAGATGGATGCCCCATGTTCAGTCGACTCCCGTTATATCGTTGCTGGTGTCTCTCCCCCACTTCACTCCCCCCTCTATCTCCTGTTAAAGGCAACTATAAGCAAAAAAACTTAAAAGAAAAAAAATGGGTGACACAAAACGGAAAGGACTGCCAGCTATCACTAAACTCTATTAACAATGTATGTCTGTCTATCTGAATTCAGAAAAATATTTCTCTGTTTAATGCTGACCAAAGGAAAAAGGAAAAAAAAAGTGAAATGCGCACTTTAATTTTTCTTGATTAAAGTGTAACATAAACATACATATCTGTGAGTTTTGTTTACTGTTACACCCCCAGTAATTTGTTATACACTTTAGCTTATATTCTTTGGTTATTAGTTAAAATGACATTTTTTTTGTTTTTTAGGGAGGAGAAACCAACCAAAGAAAACAAATATTTTACATTCAAAAGTTTATACTATACCTTTAAAGAAAACAAGGTTTTGTTATGTTTAACCTTTACCCGGCTGACAGTGCAAGATGAACCGAAACCACCAAGGATTCTGAACAATAATCTTTTCCTGTCTGGTTCATTGAAACTGCATTATAGAACAGGTCAACCATGTTGCCCTTCAGCTTTTTTTCTGGTCACTGACTGGGTTTGTTTGTCTGTGTTGCCCTGGACTTTCATTAACCGGTTTTAATAACTGAATTGGCTCAAACGTTGTGGAAACATTCAGAAATTCCTCTGGTGGGTGGGAGAGGGAGGTCTTAAGGACAGGAATGAGCTCTGCCAAATGTTAGTGGAGCAGTAGCTGTTTATTTTACATTGAAAAAGCTGCAGTTTTTCATAATCCATTTTACCTAAAGAGTGCTAATTTCCATCATGTTTCATATTTTCTCCCTTCTCTCTTGATCTCTTCCAGTCCAAGTCCTTTATCTAGACAACGGCCGGCTTCTCCGGCTACTCCCAGGGGCAGGAATGCCTCACCTAGCCCTGCTGCTTCCCCAAAGCCCCCATCAACATGTGGGAGCCCGGCTACTCCAAAGGCCCGACCAAAAAGAGCCAGCACCCCAGCCAGAATAGATCACCGAACCTCTTCCCCCACTCCACTGGAGAGAGTGAAGGAGCCTTGCAGGTCCAGCACGCCGGAGTTAAGAAAGAGTGCGTAGCCAAAATCAGGAAAATATTGCATTTCTCATGAACAACATTTCAGATATTTCCTCCTCTCTACTTAAAAGCCTTTAGATTGCCTTTAGGAGTATTTAGGTGTATTCTCTAACTTGAGCTTTACGTTTACATGCGTATTTAGATAGAGCTTTCTGGAGTAATCAAACTAAGGGCTTGCTCCCTCTTGAGAGTTGAGTCCCACTTTACCTGGCACTCAGAAAACCAAATTATTAAAGTATGTTCGACTCCCTAACGATAGATGCCAATATGCGGCCCCACCTTTTAGCCTTATAGCGGTTATCTTTGAGCTGAACTCAGGCAGTAAACAGTGGCTGGTGGGCATGAACCTGAATGTGTCAAAGCAGGATATTCACAATCACATTGCACAGGCTCTTCGTCAGTCCAAACATGCACTGATCGGCCGCTTAAATTAGTCTTAGTTGGCATGTTTTTCTTATAATACTACTGTGTCGTTGCTGAGTTACCCTTCCGTGTCTCCTAACTTCCCGAGGAGGTGCCCGGATACAGACGGAAGTGGGCGGGTTTGTTGCAGAGAAGTCCGATTCTCAATCGCATTATCTGGATAGTTTAGTCAAGCTTCTGAAACTTCAGTTTGGTTCAATTCAAGCCAGACTAAGGTGTATACATGCATTTCAAAAGTCTGATTTCAGTCTGACTAGGGTAATAATTCGACATTCTCTTGCTACATGTAAACGTACTGACTGTTCAGACTGTACAGGGTAAATTGAAGTATTTCTGGACTATATTTTTGGATTATATTACTATAGTAAAAACTATCATAAAACTATGTGCGTTTGAATAAATATTATCTTAAAGTATATGTTTTTCAGTAATTCAGCATAAATGTGCCAAGCCATAGTTCATACCTTCTCTCCAACAAACTCAACTGGCTTGGCTTTTCAGTCATGTGAAGGCAGCAGTTATCCCATTCACTTGTGCATTTTTTTTCTTTAAATAAAAAAATCCTACATTTACAGTCTACACATCCATGAGGAAGAGAACTTAAGGAAAAAATGGCAAAAAAAAACATTTTTCTTTTGACCTTTTTTCTGGATTTTTTGAGAAACAGAATTTTGAGTTTTCATTAGTTGTAAGACATAACCATCAAAATGAACATAAATGTATGATGGATGCCATTTTGTGTGCTGTGAAGCCCTGAGTTTTGCACTTAATTTAATTAGTAAAATCAATTACCTTTTCAATGATTTAATGTATTGAGAGGAAGAAGTGAGCTGTTCTAAAGTCATTTTTTGTTATTTTACTTCATCTTGGTACAATTCACAAAAAAACACATTTCTTTTGTATTGGTAACTAAGCTAGTTCTCTTAGCTGATGGGGATGTTGCAGATATAGTAATGTGATCTCAGAAGTCAGCAGTTGGATCTAGGAATGGCATCTTACACAATGGGTTGCAATGCAGTCTGAAAAAGTCTAATTTTAATTTATTATTAATTATTAATTATTATTTTGGGGGCTGGATACTGTAGAATTAAAAGTTATCAAATAATTATGTGCATGTTCAAAACAGAGACAAGGAACCAATTTCCAGTTCTTAACATTTATTTTGAACAGATTAACAGATATGCGGGTTTTACAGAGAAAACAAAGATGATTCTCTGGGGCAGATTTGAAGAATCTGACCATTGAATGATTTTCATGTCAAAACTTTTATAGACAACCGGGCCTCTAGGCGTTTCTAATCTCTCCAATCAGAACATTTTCATACAGTGTCTTAGCTCTTATTTGCTGTCAGAGAATCCTGGAGTCAGAAGATGAGTCGTCTCTGTTCTGGGTCAAAGGTTCATTATAAAGATTTATGGTTAAATGGCTATCTGCTTCTCTAAAACTTTTTCTCCCAGTTTCTTATCTAAACATCCTGCTTTTACAACATGCCATAAACTTTAGCCAAAAGTTTTACGACTTAAAAGCTTAGCCCCATAAACAATACTGACAAACCTACCTTTACCATCATGCAAGCTAATTAAAACAGACTTTTACTTTCTGAACACCAACCAAAGACTATACAAACATATTCAATACGAGACCGTTGCACAAAGTAGCCCCAAAAAATATGAGTCACGACAATACATAAGGAAGAACATTTGTATTTCCAGAATTTATTCTCACATTATTCGTTAAAATTTGTATCCTTCCATCTATCCATCAAATCCATTCTGACTCAGTTTCTTCAATACAGCCTCCCATCTTTCCTCTTTGTCCCAGCCTTTCTTAATTTCTGTAATTGCCAGTGACTCCATCTCTGCCTGTATCTGGAGAGAATAATGGAATAAATTTAAAACGGAGACTGAGAAGTCTGTATAATGTTTAAAAAGCAGGGAAATACTAATAACCATCTGGCATATCTAAACCACATAAAGTACTATGCTAATTAACCTCCTTGGCTGTTTAGTCTGTTTTTCTCCTGGCAATAGAACATTTGAGGAAAAAAATCGCTGAAGAAAATACTTTTAAGTTACTTTTAATATTGATTACTGTTTTAGGTTCCCCTGTGGCTCCTGCCATTACGGTTTCTTCTGCTGCTTCCACACCTGAAACAACAAGCACGCCAGTCCCCCCCACTGCCGCTCCCGCTTCTTCCCAACTTGAGCCAGTGACTTCAACCCCACCTGTCCGCGCTGCGTCACCTTCACCCTCTACGTCAGCCAAGCCCATGGCAGGCACCAATGACCCTGAGGAGGCTGCCCGCATCCTGACGGAGAAACGCCGACAGGCCCGAGAGCAGAGGGAGAGGGAAGAGCAAGAGCGACGTGAACAAGAGGAGAAGGAGAGGTCAGTCTGCTTATGGAGAGTAGCTCTGCTAATAAAAAGCTCTTTTGTTTTTTTTTGATGTCTAGAATGACAGTAATACCAGAGTTATGGACCTTTTTTTAAGTATTTAAGGCATCTGTCGAATATTCTAGTAATGATTCACATGGACATGGAGCTTTCAGCTGTCCGAAGTCACCTAATTATTTAATAGACTACCTGTCACGTGGTAGTGGCAGCATCATGATGTGGGGCTGTCTTTATCTCAGCATTCACATGAAACATGGGCAGAGTTGATCTGAAGATTGATAGAATGGATGCAGGGCAATCCTAGAAGAAAACCTAAAAAACAGCAAAAGAACATAAAATGTTTGTGTTAATGGCCTAGTTAAAGTAGAGATCTAAGGCAGTTTTTGTTATTATGACTAAAGTCCAAATTTATACCTCAGACACTGATGTGATGCTTCTGTGTGGATCAGTCCAGGTTGGCATCAAACACAATTTAACACATTAAAAAAGAAAAGTCCTGGAATAATTAAGGAGGACTTTTGTGCTTAGGGTCCTGCGAGAGGAACGTATGGCAAGAGAGGCAGAGGAGAGACAACGCAGGGAAGAGGAGGCCCGAGCCATGGCCGAGGAGCAGAGGAGGAGGGACGAAGAGAAGCGGCTGCAGGAGGAGAAGGAGGCTCAGGAGAAAGCCAAAACTGAGCAGGAGGAGAACATGCGCTTACAGAAACAGGTTTGTTTGATAAAAGGGGGTCAGAGCAACTCTGCTGGCATTTGTGTGGATGGATGAAACCTTAGAGGAAATGGGTTTAGGTAAAAACTGTGTGAAATCAGCCTGGAAGTGTGCTTCTCAATAGAAAACATGATTCAGCTGTGGCCTATCATGACCACTAACGCTTTACTCCCCCTTGTGGTCATTCCCAGAAGCCTTTTAGTGGTCATACATGGTCCAGAATTTAAACACACAGACTATTGTTTTGATGCCTTTTTTCTGATTGGATTGTCCTCATGAGGATGAGTGAAGTCCAAAAAGGATCTTTTTTTGGTGCAGGAAAATATCCCGTTTGTGGTTGTAAACAGTAACAGCGGGGTGCAACCACACCCTTGTCACGTTAAAAAAAGCACATTTTTTGGGCTGTAGTTGTTTTCCCCCTTCATCTGCCTGCACTGAATTTGTGGTTGGATTTTTTTGCATGTGTTTGTGTTTCAGAAGGAAGAGGCTGAGGCGAGAGCACGGGAGGAGGCAGAGAAGCAGCGACTGGAGAGGGAGAAACACTTCCAGAAGGAGGAGCAGGAGAGACTGGAGAGGAAAAAGGTAGGGCTGGAAATCAGTTCTCTAAACTGGTTTGGGATTCAAGCTCAAACCAGAAAGGCACCATGATGGATAAAAAGAGAAACACTCATTCAAATCAGTCGTTGATTTAATCAATTAAATATGTAAACTACAAGTTAAGAAACAAATGAGTTGGTGGAAAATCTCATTCACTCCCCCATGAGTTGTGCAGTTATATTCTGGGCTACATTTTCTCTGAGGTCTGGCCTCTGACACAACAGAAATCAGGCCGGAAAGCTGAGTCCCTGAAACCAATACGAATGATGTTTTTGGCTTATCCTGGAAGGGCTGTCTGCATGCCATGATTTAATAGGCCTAGGAGCGCCTCTGTGTTTTAGTGCGTGAGTGTGAGTGTCTATATAAGTTCTAATATTGGCAAGCTAGCTGCCCCAATCTTATCTGAGTGGATTTGTGAAGATCTTTGCACATGTGTAGTGATTCTTCTGTAACCTTATGTTCAGGGTTAGCAGCCCTAGATCAGCCAGAAGATCAGGCAGAGGAGGTGAATGGTAACTAAAGTGAAGCACTTGAAAACAACACATTTTTACTTAACTTACTCTTTAACAGTGTTTTTTTTTGTTGTTGCTAATTCCGGCCTCTATTAAAGAACAGTTTACAGGAAATATTAGTTGTATAAAATTGTGTAGGGAAAGAAATTGATCCAAGCTTTTCTGACCTGTTTTCTAATCTAAAAATGCAGGACATGCATGTTTGTTAAACAAGGTTTATTTTAGAATGCCCCTCAATAAAATTCAGTGCTGCAAACTGCCTTCAGAAGTCACCAGATTTGCTTCTGGAGCCCACCTTTGTGTAATGCAAAATTTAAACCATTTTCGTGTTTTGCTCCTATTTTTCATGAGCTGAAGATGTGAAACATTTTCTATGTACGCGAAAGACCCATTTGGTGTGGTCACAATTTGCCTCACTCAGTGCAACACCTCTCTGTTGCATAGAGTTGATCATGTTGTTGATTGTGGCCTGTGGAATGTTGGTCCACTCCTCTTCAATGGCTGTGTGAAGTTGCTAAATACTAGCAGGAACTGGAACACACTGTCTTATACGCCGATCCAGAGCATCCCAAACATGCTCAATGGGTGACATGTCTGGTTAGTATGCTGGCCATGCAACAACTGGGATGGTTTTAGCTTCCAAGAATTGTGTTCAGATCCTTGTCACATGGGGCCATGCATTATTTATGCTGCTACATGAGGTGTTGTTGGATGTACGGCACAAAAACGGGCCTCAGGATCTCGTCATGGTTTCGCCATGCATTCAAAATGCCATCAATAAAGTGCAACGTGTGGTTACATTTGGTCTGCGGTTGTGAGGCTGATTAGATGTACTGCCAAATTTTCTGAAACACCTTTGGAGATGGCCTATGGTAGAGAAATGAACGTTAATTTCACAGACTAAAGCTCTGGTAAACATTGATTCAGTATGCATGCCAATTTCACTCTCCCTTAAAAGTTGTGACATCTGTGGCATCGTGTTGTGTGACCAAACTGCACATTTCAGAGTGTCCTTTACCTGTGGCCAGTCTAAGGCACACCTGTGCAATATTAATGCTGTCTAATCAGCCCCTTGATATGCCACATCTGAGATTGGGATGGATTATCTTGGCAACAGAAAAGTGTTCACAAACAGATTCAGAAAGATTATTGAACAATACTTGAGAGTAATTAGTCTGTTCTATATAGAAAATGTTTCAGATCTTTGAGCTCAGCTCATGAAACATCGGAGCAAAAACGGTGGTGGTTTATATTTGTTTGGGTTGTGAATGTGTGTGTGTGTGTGTGTGTGTGTGTGTGTGTATATATATATATATATGACACACAGTAGGGAGAAAAAGTATTTGAAACACTTCAGATTTTATTTTTAGTTTTTCAATTTACAAAGCCTGAAGAGGTCTGTAATTTGTATCAAATGTACTGTTCAACTGTGAGGGATATAATCTAAAACTAAAATGAAGAAGGAAAGAAAATAACAGTGGATGATTTTTAAATAATCAATTCAATTTTATTGCATGACATGAGTTTTTGATACATCAGACAAACAGAACTCAATATTTGGTACAGAAACCTTTGTTTGCGATGAGGGAGAGAGATATTTAGAATATTAAAACATTTGTGGATGTGTGGGTTTTTAAATAGGACCCTTTTCTGTTTGGTGTTGGTGCTTCCTCCACCTTTATTATTTCTAGAGAACTGTATGCCTGGAGGGTCTTCATCTTGTCTTCCCAGCATGTGTGAAAGGCTCAGATGTAGTTGTGCCAGGCCTCGCTAAATCAGCACCCACAGGAATGATCCCACAGGACATCTCTTCCTCCAACACAAAGACTTGTTCCTTTTTTACTCCGTATAGTCCAGCTTCATACAGAACACAGGTGGCTTGACGTATATTGAGGGCCAAGGCAGCAACCTCATCAGCTTATTGGGGAAACAGAAATCTACTCTGTGGAAGCACGTTTTGCAGCTAAACTAGATACCAAAGCTATGAGTGTGTGAAATAATCCTGGATCTTAAAAATGCCTCTGTTTTATTAGTGGCAGCTGCACTTATGGTGTAGCTGCGTCAGATGAAGGTCAGATCTTGTATCTAACCTTAGAGCATGTATACGAGGCAGGCAGAGGGGTTTAGTATTCATTAAAGGACAGATAAATGTTGTGCACTATTAAACGGTTACCTGTTTCTTTTCTGCTTAATACATAACTTGCATATAATCGTTATTGTTAAATGCCACTAGTTGTCTTCAAGCATAACTAGTTCAGCATAAAAATTAAAGATAGAAAAATGATATGAAGCCGAGACATTAAATTGAGAATGAAATATGAATCCTAAATTGTAAATCAAACGGTCTGAAGCTCTGATTGGCCGGGTTGAGCAGACTATTCCTGTCATTTTCCAACCAAGTACAATAAACTAAGGTAATAAGACTCTGGGTATGCCAGTATGAGACTCTCACCTAATTACCTTCAGAAAAAATATAAGTTCTCCTGTATTTACTCAAAAATCAAAAACAAATTTACATAACATTAATTAATTTTAAAGCAAAACAATAGTTATTCGTTTTGCCTTTGCTGAAGTTATATCACATTGAAATGATTATATTATCCATTAAAAAACTTATTTTGATGTTTAAACATCAGTGTAGAGTAACCAAACAACATTTAGCAGCTTCCAAGCTGGGTTAAGCTTGGTTTAAGCTTGCCGCGTCCGCGAGGTCCGCACGGCTCCACGCGGCTCCTTTTTTCCTAATAAATAGCATAAAAGTTCTGCTTTGTTTAAGCTCACGGGTATCACCATCTTGTAAACAACAGTGATTACTACTTCTACTATGGTGTAGTGTTGTATGCATGCCGTAGAGCCCTACGCCGCCCCCTACAGTCGTCAAGAATATTTACGGTTACTGAAATGACGTAATTTGGCCGCGTGGACCTGTGCGGACCTCGTGGACGCGGCAAGCATAAACCAAGCTTTAGGGGTCAGGGTTAGATTTATTTAAATTTAAATATACTATACTATTGTAGTGTCTTATGTTCTATGACGTTTTAAATCTTTATTTTACTTAATATTTTTTGTATATCTCACATTCACTGTAGAGGGATGTTTTTTTATCACTTCATTTTGTGATTTCATGCATCAATATATATATATTTTTGAAAAAAGTAACCTAGGTTTTAGTTTCGTTTTTGTTTGTTTTCAAGCTAAATAAATGTGTTTCATCCAGCTGCCTTGGCAGTGCTCAGCAGTGGGAAAAGTAAAGTGTTGCGCCACCCTATGCTTCATACAGGCAAAGACCATTAATATCACTTAGTCATCCTATTAGAATGACTTTGAACCATTTAACAGAATGAAATGAAATCTTTGCCTACATCAGAATATACATAAAAATTGAAGCCTTGACAGCCTTAGCTGCATTCTTAAATTTATTATACATGGGTGCACTGCTGTTAAATGCAGCAGAGAAAAATATCCAGAAAGTAAAAAATGTATCAAAATTGACTCCATCCCCCCTCCTCCGAGTTTATTTGACTTTATTTTTTTGCTTGTCAGCGACTGGAAGAGATCATGAAGAGGACACGCAAGACTGACGGGGGTGAAAAGGTACATGTAAACTGCACTTTCTACTAACGCGAGAACAAAACATTTACAGTTCAGTATGTCACTGAAATCATCATTAACCTTTACAGAAAGACACTAAATCCACCGCAGTCGCTTTCCCCAATGAAGTGCAGGCAGAGAGCAGCAAAGGTAAGCACAACATTAAATTGGATTTGTCTGACATTTAAAAATCAGGTTAGAGCTCCCTCAAAGCACTGCTTAGAGAAATATGGTGGGAACTGTTTATGAATGAAAATTTACCCATATATTATTTATTTTAGCTTTTGGAGTCTCTTTGTGACAAGATTTAACCTCATTCAGACTGAAGTGATATAGCGTGAGGGAGTCCCGTATACTTGATCAATCGAAAACTATGGATTTTAATGCTGACTCTGACACAGAAGAAACTTTACAACCACACAGCTATGAGCCTGCTGTTGTGGACCACAGACAACAGAGCGACCGGGGGTAGATTAATGGCCAAAACATTAGGCGAAGCTAATGTCATTAGGCTGGGTGATTCAACCCACATATCACGTGGCTTCTAATTTTTGATCATTGTTTGAACAAAGCTGTAATTGGCAGTTGTTAGACAAGACTTGAAATGTACAGATCCCCTCTATGTAGAGCGATGCCTCTGATCAGTCTGTGAGCGGGTCTTCTGCCTACCACCGATCCAGAAGCAGGTGCTGACAGCAGTCCTGATGAAGTTCTGTTCACTAAAGGCACAGCTCCTGGTGTGAGTAGCACCTGATCTTGCTTCGGTATCCCATGTTAAACTCTTTTACATAGCTGGGATGGTAGTCTGCATTTTTCATTGCCAAAGCAAAACTGAAGTGCAGTCTCTTCATCTGTAAAAAGGTTGTGGTATGTAGTGGCGTTTTTATTATTTTTTTTATTAGGAAACCTGTGGACTTGATGTTCTGAATGATTGGTCCTTGTACAGCCGCCACAAACAAAATAATTTACAATAACAAAAAAAAATGCTCCATACAAAGCTAGTGAACACACTGACTGACACTACCTGATAACTACCAACTGAGGCAGCGCATAGTATACAAAAATCTCTTCTTACATGTCCAGATTATGAAACTTTTAAATTCAAATTTATTCCATTGTATATCATCAAACTTAAAATAACCTCAAACATTTCAAATAGTAATTTTTTGACATTTTTCATGCATTAAAAAAATATTGAACTTGTTATATGCTCTTAAGTCCTTCATTAGTTAATCAAAAGGTTTTTTCTACAGATGCCATTAAAAGGGATCCTAATTGATGCAACATTAAGACATTTAAAGCAGAACAAGACTTAGTAAAGGAAAAGGCTTTGTCACAAGGTGGTTTTCAGAGTCCACTGAAAGATGTCAAATTAATATACTAACATTGTAAAGTTTAAAGTGCTCTGACTCATCTTGTTGCTTATGACCCAGCTCTGATTTATGAGGCTTTACCAGAGAACAAATGTGCCTGTCCTCTAGTGGAATTCCCAACAAAAGCACAGATATCTGCTGCATCTTCACTTTTGGCTGACATTTGAGCTGGATTCACTGTGAAGCTTGTTGTATTAAAGGGTTTTTAGACAATATCTCTGCCTCATATCCTGTGCAGCTGCAGCTGGACTTGTTTTACCCTGCACAATAGGACCCATGTGTGCTCCTTGGTTGTTGAATCTCTTGGCCGGAGGGACAGGAGAGGAAGAGAGGGCTGATGGCAACAACCTGCTGCTGTTTAACACCAATTTTCAATACATTTTAGAGGTTTGCGCTAACCTGATTTAAAGAGACATATATGCTTTAAAAATGCAATCTGGAGTTATCAGTGGCAGCTTCTGTAGTGTGCAACAGATGAGTTTGGTGCAATATAGTCTCAGAGAAAGGCTGCCGGTTCCAGTTTTCTCTGAATGAGAAATTCATTAGCCAGGAGCTGATGTGGTTGGAGGTCTGGCAAGGAGGCATCCGTTTTAATCAGGGTGGGCTGGTGCTTCCAGCCGCAAGCAAATATTCAGAGTAGGGAGGTCTGGAGTCCTTGAGAAAGATGCTTGAACAGAATTAAACCATTCCTCCTTGTTGTTGCATTTTTTGTGTACTTATTTTTGCAATGGAAATGTTTTAAGTTTTGTAATCTTCCTTGAATTTATTTCAGTAATTTAAAAACCTAATTCAAATTAACGTGTTACACTTATATAATTCAAGAAATTTGGTTCATTTTGATGAGCATGGTAGACCGTTGATAAATATATATATGTCTTTATTACAGAACACCAATTAAAATTGGATTTTAAATACAGTAAAATAATGTTATGAGGCACCTAAGATTTTCCATGGAAAACTGAGTGGAAGGAAAAAGTGTGGTAGAGAAAGGCAAGCTTACCAAACCGGGACTGGGACTGCAGAACTTCAACCTCTACTTTATTGTGCAAACCTAACTCTTCAGACTACTTCTTAAACACCTCAGAAGAAACACAGGCTGATCTTGTATTTATTTTATAGAGTTTTCTAAGAAACAATTAGGTTTTTCATTAACTGTTAGTGATAATTATTAAAATAAACAGAAATAAACAATTGAAATATATATGTAGAATTTATTTAGATGCACCCTCATATTTGGAAATTATGTTTTACAATAAAGTGATTTGTAACCTACAAGTTATTGAAGATTTTCCTTCTCTGTAACTTGGAGAAATAATCTGCAGTCTCAGTGGAACTGAAATAAACGTTATATACCAAAATAAACTGCTTAATATGAACAGAAAACCTTCAGTGAAGCCAGTAATATTACAGAAAGCTGTAGAATAAAATGTGGGTCAGCTGTAACCACTACTGTTTACTTTGTGTCGCTTCAGTATCTGCTGACAATCAGGTGAAACTGGAGGGGAGCCTGCCCAACAACACAGAGAATGGACAGAGTAATGTCAAAGAGAGGTAAAGCTCAATTATTTTTTTTTTTCACTGATTAGACTGCCATCAGCGGGGTAAAGCCCATATGGCAGGAAACAAAGCTGGGATATTACTACCAAACAAATTTGCAGGAAGTTTGTGTTCTTAGTGGCAAGTATAGAAAGCCACAACAATCAGGCTGCCAGTAAACACTGTTGAGACTTGGAGAATGGTCTGATTTCCTGCTCTGTCCACTTGTCATATTTCAGCGCACTTCTTTGTTTGGAGTTTAAAAAACTCAGCTGGGATTAAATGACTCGTCCTGTTTTGAGTAATGGTGGCCAACCGTGTTGTGCTCTGTGCCTTCCTCTTTCCAGTCACTCTGTGGTTAACGGGCTCCAGTCCATAAGGCATGAAAATGGTCTTCCCTCCAAAGGAGATACTCCCCTTTTCCAAGACTTAATCCACCTCACAAACCAGGACAACACCTCTAACGGAGGCCGAGACAACTCTGAGACTGGCACATCTACTGAGCCCATCATCGCTATTGAAACTGAGGAGTCTTTCTTGAAGAAAGCAGGCCCCATGAAGCCTCAGCATGTTGCAGGTACACAGTCTGTCAATTATTTCACAGCACACACACAAAAAAATTAATTAAACATTATCTGAAAGTGTCAACAGGGATCTTATGGAACAGGGAGGCAAAAGATAAGAAAAAGTAGGGAAATTTGTGTTTGATTATTTCACTGCTGTAAAGATGCTTCTTGGAAGGTATGTAGTTTTTAAACCTGTTTACAGTGGGATGAAAAAGTATTTAGTCAGCCACCAGTTGTGCAAGTTCTCCCAGTTAAGAAGATGAAGGAGGTCTGTTATTTTTTCATCATAGGTATACCTCAACTATAAGAGACAAAATGAGAAAAGAAAATCACATGTTTTTTTAAAATAACTTATTTGCAAATTCTGCTGGAAAATAGATATTTGGTCACCTAAAAACAAGCATGATTTCTGTCTCTCACAGACCTGTAACTTTTTCTGTAAGATGCTCCTCTGTCCTCCACTTATTACCTGTATTAATGACACCTACTTTCACTCATCAGTATAAATGACACCCTTCTACAACCTCAAACAGTCACACTCCAAACTCCATTATGGCCAAGACCAAAGAACTGTCAAAGGGCACCAGAAACAAAATCTTAGATCTGCACCGGCTGGGAAGTCTGAATCTGCAATAGGTAAGCAGTTTGGTGTGCAGAAATCCGCTGTGGTGAGACATACAAGACCACTGATAATCTCCTTTGATCTGGGGCTCCATGCAAGATCTCACCCCTTGGGGGCAAAATGACCCCAAGAATGGTGAGCAAAAATCCCAGAACCACACAGGGGAACTTAGTGAATGACCTGCAGAAAGCTGGGACCAAAGTAACAAAGGCTACCATCAGTAACACACTACGCTGACTCAAATACTGCAGTGCCAGATGTGTCCCCCTGCTCAGGGCAGGACATGTCCAGGCCCATCTGAAGTTGCTAGATGATTGGGAGAATGTCATTTGGTCAGATGAAACAAACTCTACTTGTCGTGTTTGGATGAGAAAGAATGCTGAGTTGTATCCAAAAAACACCATACCTACTGTGAAGCATGGGGGTATAAACATCATACTTTTGGGCATTTTTTTTTTGCAAAGGGACCAGGATGAGTGATCAGTGTAAAGGAAAGAATGAATGGGGCCATGTATCCTGACATTTTGAGTAAAAACCTCCCTCCATCTGCAAGAGCACTGAAGATGTTGCAACCTCAGCGGCATGTCATTCACCTCCGAATCCAGATGCAAAACGATCTGCAGAGCTTGACTACAGACTCCCAATTTCTAACCATCCGCCCCCACTGGAAAGTTACAAAGTAATTTTTAATTGCCTTATATAGTTAATCAAAAAAAGGGAATATTACGTATCATAAATGACATTTATTTAAATACCTAATACTGCAAACGGATAATTCGATAAAAAAAATTTTATGATGGAATTACAAGTCCATGTGTAATTTCAATAAACTTTAGTCAACCTCTTTTAATAGGTATCACTACAACCTTCTTTACTTAGAGCTGACATGTACTTAAAAAAAAAAAGGTGTATACAGGTGCTGGTCAATTTATTTCAGTAATTCTCTTCTAAAAGTGAAAATTGTATATTAGATTAATTCATTACACACAGACTAATATATTTTAAATATTTAGTTTTTTGCAATTTTATATAATTATGACAGACAAATAATTAAAGTCAACTATTCAAAGTCCCAATTCATGAAAGTGACCAATTCAAACACATTGGCTGATTTGCCACAAATGCCGGTTGAGGAAAGCGATGCAAACACTGTTGTGGTTGTCTCTGGTTTTCACGAAAATGCACTTAAGTACTTACTGTGTTAACTGTAGTTTAAAACCTACACAGATTTTGCTACTGCTGTAAGAAATGAATTCCAGCATATTTTTTTTTTCCGCATCTTATCAGACATGGAAATACTGTAGATGCTTAACTTGTACAGATTTGTAGTTTAAGTATTTATAAAAGACCTATTGCTCCTTGGCTGATTAAAGGCAGTTTGAAGCAAACAAAGCAAGCTTTGTCTTTAGGTGTAGGTGACCTGTCCCTGCTGTGAAGCAACTCTTAACCTGAGCTGCACTTAATCAAACCTGCAGTTCATCGCCCCAGTGAAAGCGAGAACCCCCTCGAGAAGAGGAAGGTGCGGCACGAAGAGTTGACTTACACTAAAAAAAGGTGGAGATGGGATATGGAAGCAGCACTGCAGGAAAAGCCGAGGAGAAGTGAGGGTATCTTTATCCTGTTGACAGCTTTTATTCACCATCTCGACTGACTCGGGCCTGGACCCAGAGAGGAATTCCAGAGGCGACGAGAAGCCCCTATCCACAAGCGCTTCACTGACGGAGGTCAGAAACACGACTCCCAAGTAATTAAGCGCCATGCAAAGCTGCACTCGTTTCCCTCCCAGCAGCAACTTCAGCAGCACCCACCTCACCCCAGAATATCTGCTTGAGTTTAACTTTCACCTGTTACCCGAATACAAGCCAGGAATCATGATTAGTTCGCCAGGAAAATGGATTATGACTTTCTTTGATAACCTCTCAATTCTTTCCCTGTGATCCTAATAACTTTAAATGAATGTGTTCCCTTTTTCTGTCCTCTTTCTGTCAATTCCGCCATAAAACGTTAACATATTTGGCTTCTCTTCTTCACGTGTAAATCTTGATATGTGAGATGTCTGTCTTGGCAGGGCTAATACTCCAGACTGATTTAATGTCACAACGTAATGGTACACGAGGATGGTTTATATTCAGGCCTGAATCAAAGCTGATTGCCTAAATATGACCAGATCTTGACCTCTCATCTTGGATATCTGTAAAACAATGTTTCACATGTTTGCTGTGTTTCACTTCAACGGTTCCAAGTTTGGAGACCCGCAGCCTTTTCATTTGATCCTTGTAAACGTGACAGTAAAAATTTATTGGGAAACTGCCCTCTGCGGCATGTTGAGCATCCCTTTTGCATTTAGTATTGTCAACGGGTCAGAGGTTTTTACCCAGCACGTCGTTACTCTGTACCAACCCTATTTTAGGCTACGAACTGGACTCTTGTCTGTTAATGTGATGAAACAGGTGTGTCACACTGAACTTATGTAGCTATTTAATTCAAAAAGGGAAACATGTATTCTTTAAACAGAGAGTTGCATGTCTTAAGTAGTTATTTCTGTTATTTGGGACGTTTTAAGAGTCTGGGTAAGATTCACAAGGTGTGTGAACTGCAGCTGAAGTCGTTGCAAAACTGTGGGATTACTCCAGGGACAATCTTATCTTAATCAAGAAAAAATATCACAATTGCACGTCTGTGTGCATTGCACTCCAGCTTCTGTCCACGCCTTGTCAGTCTTCCTCAAATTATTGAACATGTTTTGCTTTAAATTTCTTCAACATAAGTCTGAAGGCCTTAGCAAAGCTATAATATAACTTTTCTAAATTAAACATGTTTTTGTTGATCTTATGCAATATACTAATTTACTAAGACACTATATTTGGATTTTCTTTGGTTTTAAGTAATATAAATAAAATAAAAAGAACTGCACTTTGAATTATTCACTGTGTGGTCAATCAAAGTATTTTTAACCTTCACCTGTATTTATTTAGCTCATTCCTTTGATTTTCAACCTTTCCTTCTGTTTCTCTCTTCCAGAGGTTCTGTGACTTCTCCTCGTGTCGGAGTGATCCTGTCGCCTTAGATCGCCCTAGACTTTGCCAACAGCAAGCCCAGTGCCAATCGTAAATCTTATAAACTCTCTCTCAAAAGTAAAAAACGCCTCTCTGAAGGAAGTTATCACAGATGATAACCTACACAGGTTAAAATAGATGACACGGGGAGGGGGAAACGCTGCTTCATATGCAGTGCAGTTGCATCAGTTTCACCATGTATCAGATCTTTATGCCACTGATTCAGGACTCTACAACACTCAGCATCATCCTTCCTCCCAGCTGACTGACTTTATTACAGAAGAATAATGTTTTATTTGTTCTTTAGATGTTTAACTGAAAGGAGAATATAAAAGACTGGCCACGTCTTTGTGAATACTGTACATGGACTTTGTGTCAGAGATAGAAGGAACCAGTCTATTTTGAAGCTCTACAAAAGGGAGTCTTGTCAAAAGCCTGCTATTCTACAGCCTGGATTGTATAAAGCTACATGGAACAGTTTTTGTAAAGTTAAACAGAAAAACATTTGGAAATGCAAGCTGATGAGAAACTGCTTCTCACTGTCTGTCTACCAGCTTTGAATGATCATATACAAAACCTGGATGTACTAATGAATTATTCCTCTGTTGCTGTAAAAGCAAAGTCATCTTCCTACAACAGGAGTTACTCCAGCTGTAGTTATTTGTCCCACACTTAAAGCATGACGGTTTTCTCTCATTTGCATCGAGATTCACTGAACTTATAGGTGTTTGAAAAGCTGTAAATGCTCTAATTTTGCTGTGTTGTAAGGTCAGCGGGAGTATCCTATGTCTTAATAAAAACAGACAGTCTAGTCTGAAGTCTCATTTTACTTCTATTGTCTACAAAAACACAAAACCCCAACGTATTTACATCCAACAGTAATCCTAAACTCTATTTATTCGTCCTTATGAGGAGACGTACAGGAGACATCCTAACCAGACGCCTGATCCACCTCAACATGGAGAAAATTAAAGGAGAAAATCTGACTCTAAGAGAACCAGAGGAGAACCAAAGGACTCTACTCGTTACTTTACAAGGGTAGTTTATTATAAGTAATTCAAATCAGTAAATGACACTAACAATATTTTGAATCATTACATGCGCTGTATTCCATCCATGTTATGGCTGGCATCAGGAAGACTGCTGACAAATAGAATAGAAAGGAATAAAAAAGGTTACAGGAAGTTGTTTTTTGGACAAGGCTCATCTTCTTTACAGAAAAACTGTAAGAGACCTAAGACCACATATATCTGAATTAAAATCGCACACATTCATATTTTTAAAAACAATCATAAAATTGTATAGGATATAGAAATTCCCTTACTGTTGACTGCTGTGATTGCAGTTGGAATGGGCTCGTCAGTGATACCCTCCGTACTGAAAAGCTCCAATAATTCTTGTTGCCTGTGCAACATTTTCTACCACACTTTTTCCTTCCAATCAACTTTCCGTTCATTATTCCAAACAGCCACCATGTTTTGACGTCTCCCTTTTTGCAGTCAGTAGCTTAACTTTTCTTGGCAAGGTCCAAACGTTTGGGTGAGATGGGCCCAATCACTGCCACATTTCTCATACAGAAGATCCAAAATAAGGTAGATCCTAGTTAACTTGGATTTATACCAAGAATGAAGATACATTTTAAGTGTTGTGATTACAATATTATGGCTTAGTCAAAATTAAGTAAATCTTAAATTCACCTAAGATTTAAATTTCAAGTACAGATTCAAAAATACCACTTTTTAAAAACTCAAACGATACCAATACTTGGGTCTGACTTCTTGCCTATACAGAGTACAAATGCCGGTACTTCTACCACACAAAAAATGCAATGAATTGGATGACCAGTTTTATTTTCTTCCACTTGTTGCAACAAATTATGGGAAACTGGATAAAACAATCTATTAAAAATGACCACAAAACAAAAATTTCAAGTGAAAACATTTTCTGTGAATTTGTTGCTGTTTCCACCTATTAATTATTGGTTCATGGTATATAACTTACTGTTACGAGTACATTGGCCCTTACATGTATATGCAGGTCCTTCTCAAAAAATGAGCATATTGTGATAAAGTTAAGTATTTTCTGTAATGTACTGATAAACATTAGACTTTTATATATTTTAGATTCATTACACACAACTGAAGTAGTTCAAGCCTTTTATTGTTTTAATATTGATGATTTTGGCATACAGCTCATGAAAACCTGAAATTCCTATCTCAAAAAATTAGCATGTTTAATCCGACCAATAAAAGAAAAGTGTTAATACAAAAAAAGTCAGCCTTCAAGTAATTATGTTCAGTTATGCACTCAATACTTGGTCGGGAATCCTTTTGCAGAAATGACTGCTTCAATGCGGCGTGGCATGGAGACAATCAGCCTGTGGCACTGCTGAGGTCTTATGGAGGCCCTGGATCCTCCGATAGCGGCCATAAGCTTATCCAGTGTTGGGTCTTGCGTCTCTCAACTTTCTCTTCACAATATTCCACAGATTCTCTATGGGGTTCAGGTCAGGAGAGTTGGCAGGCCAATTAAGTACAGTAATTCCATGGTCAGTAAACCAGTTAGCAGTGGTTTTGGCACCGTAAGCAGGTGAAAGGTCGTGCTGAAAAATAAAATCTTCATCTCCATAAAGCTTTTCAGCAGATGGAAGCATGAAGTGGTCCAAAATCTCCTGATAGCTAGCTGCATTGACCCTGCCCTTGATAAAACACAGTGGACCAACACCAGCAGCTGACATGGCACCCCAGACCATCACTGACCGTGGGTACTTGACACTGGACTTCAGGCATTTTGGCATTTCTTTCTCCCCAGGCTTCCTCCAGACTCTGGCACCTTGTTTTCCGAATGACATGCAAAATTTACTTTCATCCATAAAAAGTACTTTGGACCACTGGGCAACAGTCCAGTGCTACTTCTGTGTAGCCCATGTCAGGCGCTTCTGCCGCTGTTTCTGGTTCAAAAGTGGCTTGACCTGGGGAATGCGGCACCTGTACCCCATTTCCTGCACACGGCTGTTCACGGTGGCTCTGGATGTGTCTACTCCAGACTCAGTCCACTGCTTACGCAGGTCCTCCAAGGTCTGGAATCGGTCCTTCTCCACAATCTTCCTCAGGGTCCGGTCACCTCTTATCGTTGTGCAGCGTTTTCTGCCACTCTTTTTCCTTCCCACAGACTTCCCACTGAGGTGCCTTGATAGAGCACTCTGGAAACAGTCTATTCGCTCAGAAATTTCTTTCTGTGTCTTATCATCTTGCTTGAGGGTGTCAATGATGGCCTTCTGGACAGCAGTCAGGTCGGCAGTCTTGCCCATGATTGCGGTTTTGAGTAATGAACTAGGCTGGGAGTGTTTAAAAGCCTCAGGAATCTTTTGCAGGTGTTTAGAGTAAATTAGTTGATTCAGATGATTAGGTCAATAGCTCGTTTAGGGAACAGTTTCATGATATGCACATTTTTTGAGATAGGAATTTTGGCTTTTCGTGAGCTACTTTTAAATTTCATGAATTTGGAAAACAAGCTAAAAATTGCTTATTTGTTACCAATTTGACAGAAGTATTTATGCACTTCGGCTTGTTTATTTGTGACTCTTCAGTAGTTTGCATTTTAATGGTGTGTAGCTGAAGACATGATTTATGTTTCCCTTCATGCAAACGTGAAGACATCCTGCACCGATAATCATGCAGAACCTGCGAGATTTAAATGTCTTAAAGCGGCTGTGAAATGTCACTGTGGTGTATTCCAATCGGACCATAGGACTATAGCTTGTTCACAGTTTGCTGGGTGAGGGTGGGATCTCAACTTCCAGTAGGATATGCTTCAATGCCTTGCTAAAATGTTCATACCCTTTGGACATTTCCATATTTTGTCAAGTTGCAAGCTTCACATGACTGGGATTTGATTGAAACTCAAAGGGGGTGCATAATAGAAAGTTGTAAATTGTTTTAAAAAAATAAAATAAAAAATATGGAAAGTATGGCAGGAATTTGTTTTTGGCACTCCCAAGAGAAAACTTTGTTTCCACCCCTTGGGCAAGTTTTTTGGAATACTTCTTTGCCAGCTTTAGACATCTACAGACTAATATTTCTACCCCTTCCTCTTTGCAAACCAGCTCACACTCAGTCATATTGGATGAAGAATGTCCTTGACCATCAATTTTTGTCATCCTACAGATTCTGGATTTAAAGCTGGACTTGTAATGATTTATATCAAGCATGTTGTGTTAAGATGGTTGCCTGTATGTCAAGGGTTGTTGCCCTGCTGAATGGTGAAGCTTCGCCCTAGTCCTCAAGTCTTTCCTAGTTTTCCAGGATTGCCCTCCATTTAGCTCCATCCAATTCTTATCAGCTCCCCTGTCTCTGCCAACTGAAAATACCCTAAAGTATGTTGCTGCCACTGTTGAGTTAATCCATGGGGACTGGTATTTTAATGGTGATGTGAAGCAGTTTTGACCTGAAGCAGCTAATATATGATATATATACAACATGCATAGCTGAAGATGGGTTGTAGTGAGGCTTTACTCCTTTTCCTGTCTCACAGGCTTTCAACATCAGATTTTATTACAAATCCTTGCTGTGCCATATTGAAACTTGAAAGTTGAAATTATGTGATAGTATTGTTGCTGTTTGGGAAAACGATGTGATCAAAGGGAGTAGGAAAAAATACATTTTTACTTCTGGGTGCTCTTTTTGCAGGTAAGATTATTATGCAATTGAAATAAGGAGCTTTCAAGGAGGACACCAAGACTCTTAAGGAAAGGGAACACTAAGTAGTTGTTGATTGTGGGAGAGAATTTATTAACTTTTAATAATATGGATTTAGTGCTGAGAAGAATTTCAAATATGTAACTTAATTTGGGAAAGTTTAATGTGAACCAGGGCCTTCATTTCTCAAACGTTCTTCGCCGGGTCTTCTGACACATGAGATCCTTGCGTTGTTCCCCAAAAAAATGGACAAGAAATGAATATTAGTGACGCAGATATCGAAGTGAAACAAAAGTGGGTCATGATGGAGACACTTTAACTAGATGTCATAGTTAAAGGTTGAAGATGGAATGTTTTCGTAAAAAGCTACATTGAAAAAATAATACATCCAGCTTTTAGAGGGGTGCGTAATGAAAGTACGACTTTTCCTTTGATTATATTTGAATTAAAAATATAATAAAATGTACATTTAAAACAGGCACGACAATGAACCGGTTTTACATCTACCAGCTAGTAGCAGCCACCATTGTGGGTTGACTGTTACGGTCTCTGATCCAACAATATGGTCGGCAAAGCTCGGCTGACACTGGGAGGAATGGAGTCAGCAAGTCAAGCAGCTGCCTCAGAATCCCCAAGATATCGTTATCCGTCTCACGAGAGGCCTTACCGATGAAGGATAGAAACTAGAATAGTTTTAGGTGAAGTCTATACTAGATGGACCCACATAAAACATTCCTACAGCATCAAACACATGCGGAAAGGGCAACTTTCCTTTTGGGTCGGTAGCCTAAGCTATCTCACGAACTAACTTTGCTAACGTTAGCTGTCAGTTCAATTCCTCTAAAATATATTCCTCAAAGCTAAAAGACAGACGATAACATGAGCTCATTGGCTGAGGGGGTTAACTACTGAGAGAAATATTCTGTCAAAGTAAGACTTTCAGTTTTGCAGTTCCCCAACAGTAAATGCTGTGCCTATGCACAATTAGAGGTGTACTTATATTTAGGAACGTTTATATGCACAAGTACAAATTGATAAATACCACACAATGGGTAGAATTGTTCCTAAGCACGAAATACACATAGATCTTTGCACAAGTATGGTTGATAAATAAGGGTCCAGGATTTTACTTCAGATGGGTAGTTGTTAAAGGGGGATGAAGTTAGGTTTACTAGTCGAGTAGAGCTAGGTGTCATCTGCAAAACAGTGGAAATAAAAGTTGAAATGTATCCTGCCACGCTCCCCATAAAAGCCACATTTTTTTAGGTGCAGTTCTTGGCTGTCTTTTTGACAGATTCTTCCACCATAGTTAATGGATCTCTACAGCACCTTCAGAGTTACAATGGGGCTCTTGGCTCCTTGTCATCAATGCTCACCTTACCCGGCCTGTTGGTTTACAGGTAGGCCGGCAGTTGTGCTGTACTTGCTCCTACCTAGTAGTGTAGCCACTGATTGGCCTGGTGGTGTATGATATCACAGAGAATGGTGATGCATGGCTTCCAGCAAGTTCATAACGTCGCAGGAGTGACTTAGAAACTAAAGTTTGAATATCAGGCCATGAAGAACCACACAGCTGAATTGGGGCAGACTACAAGCACTGTTTTTTCAGAAATGGACGGCATTTATATTGTAAGGCTTGCGAGCAACTGCAGAGAGAGAGTGGGTAGATGCCGCCTTAAGCATCAGCATATGTAATGTCAAAAAACAGTAAGTAATAACCGATTTCCACTGGAACTTTTGCTACGCTGAACCCACCCATGTCGTTATCCACTGCCACGTTTCAGAAATTGCATTGGAAACACAGACAGTTCTGGGTCGGGCTGACCTGACATGGCCCTGACTTAGCCGACCCTAGTGGAAAAGTTGCATTATTTATTTTAATGCAGTTTGTTGCTCTGAAGTTCCAAAACAAAAAGTCGTTTTCTTCTACTTATTTAAAAACACATTACTTTTCCTTACACTGTTTTTTTTTTACCACTTTCTGCTGATCCACAAAGGACTAGGACATTTTTGCTAAGAACGGTATAAGTAGTTCTTTTTCAAATGAAATATTTGAAAGAATTTGGCATAAAGTTACAGACTCTAAGACAATGGTTGGAAATGAGTGCTTTTTTCTGTAATTAAATCAAACATTAGTTTCAAATATGATTAAAAATTGTACGGTATATGATTATCATTTTGAAAGGACTAAAGATGGTTATTTATAGAAAGCAGTCTCCTTGAGCGTGATAAAAGTGCCTACTGACAAGAGTTTCAACTGCATGATCTATCATGCTCATCCCACAAGAGGGTGTTGCACTGCAGCAATGCAGGGGATGTCTGGATTATACCATACATTTTTTTGCAAAATATATATGCACACATGTTCAGTTGTTTCCTTCACAAAACGTTTGCAGTCCCTTTAAATTAAAGGAAATTAAAACAAAAATGAGCAAACCCTCTTCTTTACTGCAGCTGAACTGCTTGTCAATCCCTGGTAATGTGTAACACTTCTCAGAGGGGGTTTAGGGATTACTGGACACTATTTTTAGGAAAGTGTTGCAGGGCAGTGCACAATTACAGACCGAGCAGTGCCAGGTATTAAAATAAGTTCTCAGAAAATGAGGTGAAATCAAAAGGAAACATATCAATGCAAACTGGAGAGTTATGCTGGTTCTGAACGGTCAGATTCTCCAGAGAATAGCTAAACTCTCTGGTATACTGGCCTCTCTAGCCCTCTCCTATTAACAGCGCCTGCACTGTCCACTCTGCTTTGATTGATGTCTGCATTATTTCTTCAGCATGCAGAGAGCTGAGAAGGTGTCACCATTCCAACTCCATTTCTGCTTCACTCTACACCAGGAGCTCGTCATGTTGGTGTTCAAATAAAATGAAAGCAAGTATATTAAACGATTTCTTTTCTCAGCATGTGAGAATTTTGCATTTGTATTTCTGTGTGGAGAATCCAGCCAGCCCTCAAGGGACATATGCCCAGCACCATCCTGTCGTAAATCTCTGCATGTGAGGACTGTGGGGAATCTGGCAAATGTTCAACCAGGAACCTTGTCCGCTTAGCTACCATTTGAAACTAGATAAATAGTGGACCAATGTATGGGGCTCAAACCATGTTGTTTCACTCCAGATAAGACCGCCACAGCCACAATCGAGCCTCTATCACAGCCATCGAAGCCTGACCTCTGCTCAGTGTTTATTCTCACCCCTATCTTTATCTGCTCAGCAACAGGCTCACGTCAAAGCTGGTCTCAGATGGCAGCCTGTTAATGAAAGGCCAGAGTGTGAACGGAACTTACGGCAAATCCTGGTAGACTATCCAAGAGAGGCAACCTCTCAACTATTGTGACAAGAGAAGGCCTGATTAGTGCGTTACCAGGAACCTCTCAGGTTAGATTATTTATACCATCTACTGGATATGGCGGCTCCTTTTATAAAGCATTTCCCTGTGGTGTATAATGTTTCACTAAACCTTGAGTATTTGAGGAGTCGATGACCTCTCTAATGCTTTCTGCACGCATGTCATTGTGACCTAACGGTATTTAATGCAAATAAAATCAAGCACAGATAAAGTGGAAAGACATTTATTGGATAGTTAATCTATTTTATGAGTGCATTTACTTTAGACCCTTACTGTCTGAAATTCTTAACAGCTAATAAAGAGCAAGTCCAAATATCTTTGCTGGTAACAGTTGATGCTGTTAAACCCCTTCAAAACTGACATTGTAGCTACAATCTTGGTAAGCTACAACTGGTTTGCAACCAACAGCACATTTGCAGAGTCACTTAAAAGTTGGGGATATAGTATTTAATGTCCTTTTTAATTTATTTTTACCTCTGTGTGTGTGTTGGGAGGTAATAACTGATAATGCTTTTGAATCTGTGGGAGAGGAATGGAAATATGGTTTATATGGGGTCATTTTTTTCTATACAGCACTTAGAGTGTCAATTCTAGTATGAAAAGTGCTATGGGTCCCCTACAGTCAAAGAAATTGAATTGGCGTCAATGGAGTGGTAAGTTATTCTGACCCTGTTTGGGCCATGGATTGAACATATGTATGTGAATTTTAAAGACTCATTTTGATGCAGAGAAAACATATTTTCAACTGGTGGCAAAAGTTATTCTAGGTTTCATGTTTTAACATGTATACTGGACTACAACTGAAGAAAAAGAAAAAATGGCTGTGAGATTAGCCAGCTCAGCCTCTTTACTTCAGGATGAAGAAAGGAGCATTCGGCTACACATCGACAAAACTACTATAAATTTGATTGTGTAGAAAGTGGTAGTTATGATGGAGGAGAAATGGTCTGTCAAGTGAGAGCCAGCTCTACAAGGTCTCTGTGTATTTTAAGTGCTAGCTAATGTTAGCTACATGACACCATATATGCGTCTTCTGATTTTCAGGCATTTTTATTGCAAATTTTTACATTTTGTCTTTAATAGTCAGTATTTGTTACATTCATTCGTTGAATTAGAAAAAAGTTTATAAAGATATTTTTATCCAGAATCTCCAAGTCAATCCTTAAAACTGGAAAATACCATCCCTTAAAAAGCAGATTTCTGCAGTACTACAAAAAGTCATGCATCTAAAGGCAAACCAAACACTTCTTACTGACTCCTTTTATTGATGTGAAGATGTATCAGATTTATCATGCTTTTAGTTAGCAACTAATATAATGCAGGTAACAAATTAAGAAGCCATGCTGACATTATGCAAGCTAGTTGTTCCTTAATCATTTCAAAAACGTTCATTTGTGGGGGAATAGTGCAAAAAATATTATGATTAGATTTACCATTTAAGATTACAAAGGAAACAAAAAAGATTACAAATAAATATAATGAAAATGTGTGCAAAATATACAAAACAATGGCAATAGCTTGGGTTAAATTGTAACACAATAAGATAAACTCCAAAACTAAGTAGGCCTATATAAGAAGAATCAATTTTCTCAGGCAGTGAGGTTTTCTCTAACCTCGATTCCCATGTGAACTCAACACCTCTTTTTTCTGGCCCCTCTGCTCTCAGTGTTAATAATACTAACAGATTAATCATAATAATAAATTTCTCCATCACAGTTTGCATCACTAGTGTGCATGTGTGTGCATTCACATGAATACAGACTGCTCAATATGTATCTTTTTTTCTGCCTGCTGGTGTTGGAGTGTCTGGTGGTGCCTTTGTGTGCGGAAGCCTCACCTCTGTAAGTGGGCCCTAGGGAAGCTGTGACTGCAATGTAGCATACCATCACCAGTATCTGAATGAATGAACTTAGTGTAAAGTACGTTGTTGTCCTCTGACTGATAAATTGCTATACAAACGCAGGTCATTTAAAGTTTGAGTAAACTTTAACTTTTTGAAGGACTTTCTCAGTTTCCATTTGGGCATTTATTTTTTGTGTAACTCTGAGTCTATTTCTTTTACTGGATCATGTCATCATCTTCTTCCGTGTCAGTGTGTATGCCTTTAATATAACTATCTACAGTCTTTATCATTAAATGATTAACAACAGACACAGGATCTTTGAGCCTAATCATCTTTTAAATTGTTCAGTTGTTACAAGAAAGGTGACATCTAGGTTTGCTGTGGTCACTCTTGCTCAAGAAGATTTTTTTTTTTATTCCATGCAAGACTTCTTTCAGGTTCTCTGTGGAGTTTGAGAGAATATCTGACACTTGGCAAACTGTTGAAGAGGCAGCAAGATTGGATCTGACCACGTAAGGATGAACAGATTGCAGTGTTCTTGAAGATGCAGGCAGGACATCCGATAGGCAAGCACAGAATAAAGTTGACCTATATGAAGCATTTACTGTTGACGTTCATCCCTTGACAAACAAGCTGGATAACACACACACCTAGAGTAAGCGACCCTCTCCATAACAGCGTCTCTGACTCTGAACGGGGCTGGCAGCTAACATGCTTCTACATCCAGATACTGTTGAGTATATATCTGATTGAAAACTTAAAATATCAGTGTTAAAGGTAAGTGCCGGGGCCCATTGATACCATTAGCCAGTACATAGTTACCATGGAGAGAGTAGCTTCAGGCTCATGGACAAACCTGTTTAGCAGCAGTAGAGCCGTCTGACGTAGAATCCACTTTAGCAGCTGTGATGTCAGTCGGGCTCTCTGTGAGCTTCACATTCCCCCGGTTAGCTAGGTGCTTGCTCAAGTTGGAAGTTGAGTTTTTCGCTGTAGATAAAAGTATCTTTCCAACGCAGCGGACACTAATATTTTTGTTGTTTTTACAGAATCATACTGAAAGTAGTGCCGATACTTCAACCATCAAACCCTGAATGCTCGCGCTCTATCCTGCGTTCCATTGTTGTCTGTTGCTTTCTATCGCGGATATCGCATGCCTATATGTCCATACTTGCCAACCTTGAGACCTCAAAATTGTGGAGATATTTAAAAGGGCCAGTGTTTAAAAAAAGAAAATAAGAAATACTTGCATTTTACAGTATTTATATAGCAATAATGTAAGTTAAATTAAACCGTCGCTACACTTTCCTGTAGAAAAGCTTTTGTGAAAAGTTTCAATGTTTTGATTTGTGATTGTATTTAATTTTTCGCCAATCGCTTAAATTGTTTGAAACGCAATCAGTTAGAAGCTACATTGTCACATAAACCTCAGTAAAAAAAAGACTTTAAATGTCAGTTTAACAGATGAAAACAGATGAAAAATGTGACCAGCTCAGATTGGGTCCCCACTAGAAGAACATCTTTGCTTTTATTTTGGTGCTTCAGTCCCAGACCCACCCTGGGCCTCTTTTAGCCCTCTTTATTCACCTCTTGGATATGCCACTGCTCAGCAGCACTGAACGGAATAGGATTAAGAATAGTCACTTATTCATAATTCTAAACACTCACAGGAGTCTCTGTGTCACGAGAGAGTGAGAAAGTATTTTTCCTTACTTTGATCTCAGGGCAGTATTGAGTCTGTTGATTTTGACATTGTAACTTATTAAAAAGAATTTCAGATTTAAGAAAAGCAATCAAAACTCTTTTGTTAAAAAGTAAATAAATAAAAATAGGAAGTTATTGGAAACCAATTCTTTCTCTAAAGAAATTCTTGTCTTGGCACAGAACAGCAGATTTCTGCTGCACATCAGTTTGGTTTCGTTTAGGGCAACCATACACTGCGACAATGATGCAGGCCGCACAACAGAGATACTTTCCTCCCAAAGGAATGCAGCAATCATCAACACACCTGTGAATTTTAATGGAGGATATTCACACCCCTTTTTTTTTTACCAGCTTGCAAGGTTGGCCATTTTAGTTGGTGGTATAACTGAAAATGAGCCTGTGATGGACGCATGCTACCAGCTACAGTACTAGCATTTGGATTCTGGGCTGTTGGACTGGAGGGGGAAAGGGTACCAATGCTGCATTCCATTTGTCTCGGATACTCGGGCGTCCAAGTTACTGTACACGAGAAAGTGACGTAATTCCCCACTTAAAGTATTCCAGTTTGTCTCACTACACTCCGAACACAAAGAACATGGATGCTTTGAGGGCAGCAGCTGTCGAGGGGCGGGCAATTCATTTTATTCTATTGAATATAATAAGGTGATTAAAAATATTCCACGGGCTCTGATCCACGTAGTCAAGAAATCCATTTCAAAACTTTAAACAATATTTACCCATCAAACCACTTTATTCAAACTAGATTCAAATTCAGTGTTGAAAAAGTATATACAAACAAGCGGATGAATCAACAAACATCTCTTCTATGAATGTGGCAAAATTATGGATCTTTGGAAATCACTTCAGCAGTGGCTTAACTCTAATAAAACTAATATAAATAATTTCCTAGTTGAAGATATTCTGTTTGGAATTATACTAAAATATAAAAAAATGAATTCTTAATGAACAATTTTGTAATCATTACAAAAGTATTTTATACATAAATGCCGATGCACCAAAACTCCTCCTACCTGGAATAATCTAAAAAATGAAATGAAATTGCTGTCGAGATCTTTAAATAAAATGTCTACAAAAATGCAATAAAACTACATGATTTCATAAAGAACAGAAATCCCCTTCAGGAAGTTTATGTAATGTGGAAGGTTTTTGTTCTCACTCAAACTCCCTTTGTGAATCGGTTTGAATTATACACATCTCTTTATTTTATTTGTTTTCTTTTGTTCAACTTCGTCCATTTTTGAATGTTTCCTCATGTTTGGCTGGTATAAGAGACTACAAATCTCAAGGTTGTGACAAGCACATGGACTTTGGAGTTATTTTTGTAATACGGTATATCGATTGTTTTGAATTGTAGTTGTCTTACTTAAAATAAAAAGTAAATGTTTTTAGTGACATAGCATCTTCAGCAGAACAGCATGAAAAAAACGCTGTACATTGTATTGCATGCACAGCAAGGCCGTCCAGTGTATAAATTGGTGACTGGATTAAAGCAGAAATTTAGTCAAGTGTGTAAGAGCATTTAAAAATGACATTGAAATGACCAGCATAGTACAAATACAAAGAAAATATATCTCAACTACGGGTGCAGCCATCTTTGTTCTCCGAGCTACCCGCTGTACTCCGGGTGTTTCTCAATGTCAAAGCGCCTCGACTGCCTGGGTAGGCGAGGCGCCTTGTTTACGAGGACACTGTTCTTCCTTGGTCAAAAAAAACGGTTTGGAACAAACTTGCTTTACGTGACCGCGGCTGCCGGTTTACGTGGTCTGTTTACGTCCCGCCCATCGTAGTAGCATTGTAGCGTAGTAATATTACTTCAACCATGAAACTGGAAATGTATAACGAGAGTTTTACTTTTTTTCATATGTCAGTTAAATCAAATGTGCAAACGAATTAGTACCTGGTAGCCACCGAAGGTGCAACTACTAAGCAACTAACGAACCATATATAACTTCTTTGGACCTAAACAATAATAATAAAAAAAATAAAACAAACATTTTAGATATAAGCCCAATAGTTAAAATTAGTTGACTTACATTTAAAATAGAAATTTACCCCCGAAGTAGGTGCTGCTGGCTCCTACCGCGGTGTAGTCTAGGAAATTTTTGACAGAGAGAAGCCATCAAGGCACGTCTGATGTATCGTTGGATAGTTTGCTAAACGGCTAACAAACTGAGGACAGATTCCTCGGTAGAACATGAACATTGGAACACGCCTTGGCGCTCCCTGATGACGTATCTCCTAGGCAACCGGGGCGGGACCAAGGCATCAAAGCGAGGTTCCTGGGCATTGAGAAACACCCTCGGTCTACTATCCAAAGATCTGAGTTGGACCTCAAAATTTCTGACCAAAAGGGTGCGTGTCTTGGTGAAATGATGCGAGGCAACTGTGAGATATCCGACTTTCCGACTCGGAAAGGTTAACTGCAATGCTGCACAAGTACCCAGGACCCGAGGCAGGGCCTTAGAAGTCAGTTTTCTATACATGCATATACATGCACTAAAGTTTGTATGGCATTTATGTACAAATAAAAAAGGTCCCGTGCAAAACTAAACTTGTAGTTAGGCACTCGTTTGGTATGTAAAACAATAATTTTCATGCTGAACAGGGCCGTACCGCCCCTCTTGAATAACTGTAAATGGTACAACCCCACAGGTGGTTCTGTTGTGGTGAATCAGTTGATTAGAAACTGAGCTGGAGTAGCCGTGGAAGGAAATAGGAAGACAGGGGAAGAGTCTTCCCTTAAGAAAGGAAAACCAGGGGCTCAAAAATGAAGAGAAAAAAAGATTAAATAGAGAAAGACTTATATGTATTGTATTTGGTAGGGGGGCCTGGCAAGATTGTTGCTGCACAGAGCCCAAAAATTGGTGCTAAGCCTGCTTGCATTTCTTGATTGATTTCAAAGAAAAAACACGAAAACAGGGCCTTTAGAAAGTAAAAAAAGCCAGATTAATTTACATCAGAAGGTTCAACATACATTTTTTTTAATGTGTTTCAATGTGTTATAGTAATGCTTCACAACCCTGGATGATTTATTTTACTGTTGGACCAACTGTTGATAAGTAGGTCCTCCTTTTGCTTATATGTTGTTTCTTGAAGACTGAAACTAACTGGAATATCAAAGCCTGATGTTAAAAGCTCTAGTAAATAACTTCATGTAGTATACACGTTTAGTCTACAAATTTATGATGCCCATAAAAAAAACCCCAAAAGACCATGTGATGCAGCTGTACATGATGCAAAGTCCAGTCAGATTTATGTTTTTCTGCTTAAGCAATAGATCGTTTTTAGAGCATATACAGTAAGGTGTTTTTTTTCTTAACATGACTTTTTGCCAAAAAGTGGACATGAGTGAAAAAAATGTAAATTCTTGCCATCACATTGAACTTTGAGGACGTTTAACACTGCTAGGAGTAAAAAATAAAAGCTATAGGGTGTGTGATATATGAGAACAGTCGTTGGCACCCCAGAGAGCAGAGAGCAAACAGAGAAAATAATTAAGAGAGGGAATTCGGGTAACTTTGGAAACTACCTTCTGCCATGCAACAACGACCCTGAGATGTCAGCACAGTCAGAGAGAGAGAGAGAGTATTAAGGTAGTGAAGGGAAAGAGAAAAATCTATTTCATTTCACAAGGGTAAAAGGTCCAGTCCGCTTCTGCCTAGTGTGGGGCAGTAATTGAAACAGAGACTGAAAATGTTAAGATATTTACAGGAAACATCTGTGTTTCAGTAATGGATGCTGGTAAAGCACCAGTGAATGACGCAGTGTTGTTGAAGTTTTGGTCCTGCTCTGCTTATGGTTTGTTCTCATCATTATTGCTTTTCTGCAGGTGATTAAATTATATCAGGTAAGTAGGTGTCACTTTACAATATTTGTGAACTACTGCTGTTAAAATAATGAGGTACAATAATAATACATGTGCTACTGTTAAGCAGTTTTTTTTCTTCTTTCCAAATGCAATCAAAACCAGATACATGCATAGGGCCTACTCTTTAAAAAAGACAACCTTTTATTTTTCTCTCTGGTGGTCAATCAAGCAAAACTTTTCTTTTTTTCTTTCAGTTAGGATTACCCAACTTATTCCCATCTACTTAGAGTTCTCTGTATACACTCATTGTTGTGCACTGCTCCTCAAACTGTGAAACTATGAAACTCTGACCACTGCTATTGGTCTATGAGATGAATTATAATATTGATGAAGGCTGACATACATTACAATTATTAGCATATATGTTTGTATATATACATGTATGCATGTACTATTAGCAATGTAGCATATCAACATTAATATGCCATCAATTTCACCCTTTAGAGGTGTGAGAGGTGTGAATTATTATGTATATTGAATCGACACTTGGAAAGGCACTTAAACTGTAAAAGAAGTTATAATTTATGCAATTTTCTCTCTCCATTTCTACTTGTAGAGTCATAGGGTCAAGCTTAATCTCACCCAGAGAAAATGGAAATTTACTCTGAGATGTTTTTGTACCCATCTCTTTTTTAGTTTCTTTCTGCCTCCTTTTTCTTATCGTCAGCCAAGAGGAAGTATGTTTGAAGGCAGTCTCAGCTGTCTTGGGCTTCAGGTTGACGCTGATGGGTGTGATGTGGCTTTCTTTTTGTGAATAAATTATCATTATTTTTCCTGGCTTTCAAGGGACTCTTTTTGCAAAACTGAACAGTTTATATTGCTTGTTTGCACATCTTTCTTTTAATTGTACAACGGAACTAATGAGAAATACAAATGCTAAGGACAGATGAAGACTTAAAAAAAAGTTTTTAAAAAAAGGATCAAGAACTACAGATATGCTTTATATATATATATATATATATATATATATATATATATATATATATATATATTATGGCATGCCGTTCAGGAAAAATATTATATATTTATATTGATATGTTTGAATATATGGAATGAACCTTGAATATATGGAATGAACGTCTGAATATATTGAATCAACCTTGAATATATGGAATGAACCTTGAATATATGGAATGAACGTCTGAATATATTGAATCAACCTTGAATATATGGAATCAACCTTGAATATATGGAATGAACGTCTGAATATATTGAATCAACATTGAATATATGGAATCAACCTTGAATATATGGAATCAATCTTGAATATATGGAATGAACGTCTGAATATATTGAATCAACCTTGAATATATGGAATCAACCTTGAATATATGGAATGAACCTTGAATATATGGAATGAACGTCTGAATATATTGAATCAACCTTGAATATATTGAATCAACCTTGAATATATGGAATGAACGTCTGAATATACTGAATCAACCTTGAATATATGGAATCAAAGTTTGGCCTCAAGGATTATGGGTAATGTAGTAGATTAGTATGGCTGTCTGAATGCTGAAGTTGGCTTCCATTTATAATTAGGAAAATGCCTAAAAGGTTACTCCAACTGATGTTTCACTGTTTAAAGTATCTATGTTTTGTAGTTTTTAGACTAGAGCAGATTAAAGCTGCTTGGATCAGTGAGAAATTAGGTGGAATTGCCCTTTGGCCGTGTCCCGAATCAGAGGCTAGAATCAGAAGCCAACTTCAGCCTCATGCTGGAGGAACCATGTTATCACTCGACACCAAAGCTGCAAGAAGAAGCTCTGGATGTTCGCCTGGAGACCGACAGCTGAAATGGGTAAATTTAGATATTTATATGATGATGAATGTAGATTTAGTATACCCGTATATGTGACTGTAAACACATTAAAACATGTGAACTGCAGTTAGCAGCAGGTTGCAGTTAGCTTGTGCTTTGCGACCTACAGTAGTTTGATGTGCTAACATCTCTGTTTTGCTTTATATTCTTGTAAAATCAGTGTAATTAGGTTAATTCCAGATAAATTATGTGGTGTTTGGTTTTTATCCAAATGTTGTCGATTCAGACGCTAACACATAAACCAAGGGAATAAATATGCTGGGCGTGCATCAAATGATTTTCAGACTAAAGACGGGCAGACTTTAGAAATCTTGCTGGAGTCTCTGCGCGCTCCCGCCGTCTTTATCGGTAAATGTAAGGCGATTTATGCCAGTGTTTTTGTTTGATATCATTGCAAATCCTAGTGTAGTCGTAGTGACATAAACAACCAACAACAAATAAAGCCGTTCTCGCTCAGGCGGAGCGCAACGCTACAGAGCTCAGCAGGGGTCCGGTGCAGAAATAAAATCATCCTGGATAGTTTTCATTCACTAGACCCTTTCAAAAGACAATCCTGCCATCAGTGCTGGCATTAATAGTGCCCATCAATGAGCCTTCTTAATTACTTCAACTATACAGTAGCCTACTACTTTGTAACTGTAGTGCATGATGTAAATATTGTCAATAAATTTTTCGCTGCTGTTACAGTACAACCAAATTTCCCCATGTTGGTCAATTAAAGGATTATTCTATTGTATTCTATTCTGGTCACTCATAAGAACACAGTCTGTGGCAACAATTTGCCCAATCAGGTGCTTTCACAATATATTATGTGGCGGTACAGTGGTGGTGTCCGGGCTGTTCATGTGCAGGGTTACATATCAAGTGTGAGACCGTAGAGTCTGTGGTAAACCGTAGAAAATAGATGGAAATAACTAGTTTTTTATCCCAATTGAAGCCCCGCTCCTCAAGACTGTTTGCAAGCCGCTCCAAACGGTGGCCGACCTTCACAGTCCCCATGAAGGACTAATCTGCTCCTCAGCTCTAAAGGCCTGAAGCTCCCAGACCTCAGCATCACTCCAGTTTACCATTTCAGATTATACAGTTTACAAATGCTGAAGGAACTCCCCATGTTTACTTACATTTTACATAGTGTTGCCCACTAGGGCTCAGCCCACATTCAACACATCATCATGACATCACTCTCTATAACTATCAAGCTTCCCAACACGAATGCTGCTATATTCCCACAATGCCATGCCACCATTGAGAATTCATAAGACGCACTGTGCCAGTAATATTACTCGAATATGCGGATGATTAATGTTTAAGTGAGCGTTCAGGGTCAACCTTCAGACTGACTGGCAGATAAACTAATTCGACTGAAAACTATCCGTTTTGAAATAATTAAACCACTTGGTTTAATTCAGTTTTAATTACAGGCTGACTTTGTGAAACAGGTTTTGGAATAAAATACTTTGAATAAAACTGGCTAAAATATAAAATATATCTTTTAGTGAAAATTTACAATTCAGTAATGTGTTTTATAAATAAATCCATGAAAATTTTAAAGAAAAAGACAAATATTTCAATACTAATGAAACTAACTTTATAGAATTAATACAGGCGTTTACAGTTTCTGTTTTCTTTGATTTTTTTAAATACTGGCTTTTTTATTTACAAAATGCATCATTGATTATTGTTCTATTTGTTTTTCGGCGGAGTTGATAGGATCTTGGAGATAATCCAGGAACTAAAGGAACTGATGTTCTTTCCTTAGCAACATAAAATTGCATCATCACTTCTTTTCCAACTTTTATTTTTAGAAATCAAGCATATGTTTTTATGACCTCACTGACTTCTCTTTTAAATGTGACACTTTTCAGAATATTTTAAAGATGTTGTAAAGTACCTACAGAATATTTCTTTGTGAATAACCCTTACATACATAAACTGAATGAAATTAAATACATAGGTTCTGTAATTGTCATGAATTGAATTGCCAACCAGAAGTTAAATTAAAGGTATTTGTTCAGTTAAGAACATTAGCATGACTTCCTGTGATTTGATTTCTTTTTTAATGGAATTCACAACTAATCATATTTGGTCAGCAACGGAATAAAAGTGCATAACACTTGTTTCATTGGTGGTTCACCTTTTCTGTCTTTTGTCCCTCAGTATGACGTGTCTGGGCCAACCTTCCCCTTCGTGTATCCACTACTTTTCCTTCTGGATTGGCACCTAACCGGGGAGCATCAAGGTTGATGAAGAGCCAAAAGGAAAATCTTTGACCACAAATAAATTCTCATAACAAGAATAAAACATTCATCTATCTTTCACAGCTTTCACTATTGTTTTTTTCACTGTATAATAATCTGTGCTTAAAACATTTTAGCAGTTAATTCTGATCTTACTTTAACAATTAGGAAAATGATTTATGAGGTCACTGGTGTTCATGGCTAACCAAAAACAGGTTTTTGTTTTAGTTCTTTGTTGTATTGTATCTGAACACACTTTTTAATCAGCACATGCAGGAATTCAACACATTAACCACAAAGAGTGGGATATGATTCTGTATTCTACAACTGGAAATTCAGAGATTTTGAGGTGCCTAAATCTTTTCCAAGTTTATTTTAAAGCATAACTGGACACGTAACAAAGCTGTTGCCTTTAAAAAAATGTTACGCTTTCTGCAGCAGACATTCTGTCAATTATCGTAGCTAGTTGGCATGAAAAGGAGAAAGAGGAACCCTGTGCTCTGACATTGTGTAGATGAGTTCCTTGGGTTCCTTCTAATGCCTGACAATGCTAGACCTCATGTGGCTGGAGTGTGTCAGTACTTCCTGCAGAATGGAGAGATTGATACTGGACTGGCCTGTCCGTTTCCCAGACCAGAATCCAGTTGAGCTCATCTGGGGCATCACGTCGTGTTCCATCCACCAACACCACGTTACACCACAGATGAGAGTTGGTGGATGTTTTAGTCCAGGTCTGGCAGAAGATCCCTCAGGAGATCATCCGCCACCTCATCAGGAGCATGCCCGGTGTTGTAGGGAGATCGTACAGGCAGGTGGAGGCCACAATACTGAGCCTCATTCTGACTTGTTATAAGAACATTAAATCAAAGTTGGATCAGCCTGTAATGTGTTTTCTACTTAAATTTGGAGTGTGACTTCAAATCCAGACCTCTCTGGGTTCAATTTGATTTCCATTGATAATTGATCATTCTATTTGTATAATTGTTTTGTCAACTATGTAAAGAACAATGTGTTTTAATAAGAATAGAGTAAAATAATCCTTTAATTGTCCCACAAGGGGAAATTTGGTCTTAAAAGCAGCAACAACAAAAACACATATACAAACTGAACAGGAAACAGAACAGAAAGAAAATATTTACATGTACAATACTTACAAAAACAGGTTAAGTAAAGATAAGGTGTTAAACCCAGGTTGAGTGCAAACAGCAGGATGCTTAAAGATGTTTAAATAATTAGAATTTTAGAAAAGTGCAGATTCCGCATTTACTGTGCCTTAAAAAGTATATGTAAGTAATTTCCAATAAGTTAGTATATAGTCTGTGAAAAAGAATGTGCAAGTTATAACAGTATTAGTGTTCGGTTGATTAGTGCAATTTACAGCAGTAATGTAAAAATCTATGTTGGAAGCAGTATCGATTATAAAATCTGACAGCTGCATAAAGTAAGGACCTGTAGAAATACTCCTTCATGAATCTAGGATGCAGCAGTCTGTCACTGAAGGACCTCTGCAGTTCAACATTTATTTTAATCGTTATGGTCTAGGATTTGTTATTTTAGTGTTTATTTTTTGAGGTTGGGTTTATGTAATCCTTTAGTGGATGGATTTCAAAATGTACCATTTATTTATCAATGAAATAATGTTTCTTTTATAATCAGTATGTTTAATTAAAAAAAGAGAGGATGCCAAAAAAATTCAACTATTTGTTATAATACCATCTTCATTTAAGTGAAGCAATATAGTTTGTAAATCCCAAGAGGAAAATTATAAAATTTGCTGACAAATTATAAGATCATTTTGAGATCATCCATATTGCAGATGAGTATCATAGCTCATCAGTAAGAAACACAGGGATGCTTTATGTCAGAGATTACAAATGGGGAAGAAAAAAATCCCTCCAATATATTTTACCCTTTTTCTATGTATATACAGTATAACAACTGGAGATAGTGATGCAAAGAAGGATTATTCATAAAATTAAAACAAATTATGGACAACCCTGATCATCCTCTTCATGAGACTATCCTACAGCAACAAGCTCTGTGGTAAGGATCAGACCAGACTACCTGCTGAGCGGCTGAGGTCATTTGGAGTCCAGGGAGCGCTGTTAAAGACCTTCTATGACCCTGTGGTGACTTCTGTCCTTTTTTACATTGTTGTATGTTGGAGCATTAGTATATCGACAGCTGAGAGGAAGAGATAAACTCATCAGGAAGGCCAGCTCTGTTCTAGTACGCACCCTGGATCCAGTACAGGTGGTTGGAAACAGAAGGACTCTGGTTAAAATAACATCTCTAATGGAGAGAATCTCCCACCCCATGCATGGAAATGTTGCTGGATTGTAGAGCTCCTTCATTGACAGACTGCTGTATCCTAGATGCAGGAAGGAGCTTTTCTGCAGGTCCTTCCTCTCTGCAGCTGATAGACTGTTCAATCAAAACTGCTGCCAACAAACATGGATATTTACATCAGCTCTGTATATTGTTCTAATCAACAGAACAACACCACTACTGCTATAAATTGTACCAATTTCTTTTTAAATCTATATATACTATCAGGTTGAATGTTGAATGTTGGTGGACAGCCATTTTCAGGTCTCCAGAGATGCTCAATTGTGTTTGGGTCAAGGATCTGACTGGGCCAGTCAAGAACGGTCACAGAGTTATTCCAAAGCCACACCATTTTTTATTTTAGGTGTGTGCTTAGGTCACTGTCGTGTTGAAAGGTGGAGCTTCAACCCAGTCTGTGGTCCTAATTACTCTGGTAGAAGTTTTCTTGCAGGATGTACTTGGCCGCATTCATCTTTCCTTCAGTTACAACCAGTTCTGTCCCGGCAGCTGAAAAACACCCCCACAACATGATACTCCCACCACCATGTTTTACTGTAGGGTTTTGTTGGGCTGCTAAGGAGCAGTGCCTGGTTTTCTCCACATATACCACTTACAATTAAGGCCAGAGAGTTCAATTTCAAGCAGATTCTTTTTATTTTTTTCCCACAGTGACAACCACTGATTGTGGCCCCATTAACTTCATGTTAACGATAAAAACCTCCCATTTTAAACGTAAAATATGAAAAGTTCACCTACTGTGGCCTAAACAAGTCACAAATACCTCTATTCGCATGGATCTGAACTGCACATACAGTAGCCAATTGTTTTGAGTTTTGGACTTCTAAGGATTTAGGCCATATCCACACATAGCCGTTTAATAAAAAACCCAAAGATTTTCCACCGCTTCTTTAGAAAAAAAATCAGGATAAATGTGTTTTTCAGCACTTTCATAGACATGGCAAACCTGTAGGGGCAATAGTTCTCCCAAATCCTATCCACTCAGAGTAACTTTCTATTCTCTATATTCAGCCTGCAGCAGTAACAGAGCTCTAAAAGTAAACAAACAAACATGCTTTGACAATTGATGATTCCAACACAGCTCTGAGGGCTTAAATGCTGTTTCTGAGTGTAAATGCAGCTTGTGAAGTTACAGCACCTAAAACTTAGTTTTCATCCGTCCACACATAGATGCTGAAAATGGAGAAATAGCAGATCTCCAATTTGGCCAGATTTAAAAAAATGTTGGGTTTTTTTATGCCGAAAATCTCAGTTTACGTGTGGATGACAGGCCAAATCGTAGAAAAATATCTCAGTTTTCTGAGATACCCAGCTACATGTGGACAAGGCATTAAATGTTCTGAAAGCTGAATCTGTGCTCCACTACCACACTGGAGACTGAAATACAATCATGATCTTAGTTTTAACTGCTTCAGCGGGAGTAAGTTCAGTAGTAAGCACAACTTCTGTACAGGGTTACGGTTTTTGGAGCAGGACTGTGACTGCTCCAAAGCCTCCGTAAATCTTGAAACACACTGCTAGCTCATTGATAATGAGATGCCATGAAATTATGCACAAATGCTTCAAATGTAAATCTCTTGTCTGCACGACAAACGGACAAATTAATCTGTCAAAATTACAGAAACCCTCCATATTTATCCGCTACTGTAATAACTGCCCCCCCCCCCCAAAAAAAAAGGTCAAATAAGGAAATAATCCCTGCTTTTCATGAATTGGACGATACATATATCTCTCGCTTTTGACAAAGTCCAATTTGTTTTCAAGGTTTCAAAAACAGGAAAATTCCTAATGAGAAGTTAGAAATTAAATAACTGAGATTCAGTTGTTGAAATAGGCAACTTGATGCCTAAATCATAAAGTTCATCTCAGCAAAACCATTAATTAAACACATAATGAAAGGTATGATAATCTGCTACAATACCCATAATACTAAGGCTTAAGGTTTCATTCCATATATTCAAACTTCATTCCATATATTCAAACTTTCATTCCATATATTCAGACTTTCATTCTATATATTCAAACTTCATTCAATATATTCAGACTTTCATTCCATATATTCAAACTTCATTCCATATATTCAGACTTTCATTCTATATATTCAAACTTCATTCCATATATTCAAGGTTCATTCCATATATTCAAACTTCATTCCATATATTCAGACTTTCATTCCATATATTCAGACTTTCATTCCATATATTCAAGGTTCATTCCATATATTCAAGGTTCATTCCATATATTCAGACTTTCATTCCATATATTCAAGGTTCATTCCATATATTCAGACTTTCATTCCATATATTCAAGGTTCATTCCATATATTCAGACTTTCATTCCATATATTCAAGGTTCATTCCATATATTCAGACTTTCATTCCATATATTCAAGGTTCATTCTATATATTCAAACTTCATTCCATATATTCAAGGTTCATTCCATATATTCAAACTTCATTCCATATATTCAGACTTTCATTACATATATTCAAGGTTCATTCCATATATTCAGACTTTCATTCCATATATTCAAGGTTCATTCCATATATTCAGACTTTCATTCCATATATTCAAGGTTCATTCTATATATTCAAACTTCATTCCATATATTCAAACTTCATTCCATATATTCAGACTTTCATTCCATATATTCAAGGTTCATTCCATATATTCAGACTTTCATTCCATATATTCAAGGTTCATTCTATATATTCAAACTTCATTCCATATATTCAAGGTTCATTCCATTTTTTCAAATTTCATTCCATATATTCAGACTTTCATTCCATATATTCAAGGTTCATTCCATATATTCAAACTTCATTCAATATATTCAGACTTTCATTCAATATATTCAGATTTTCATTCCATATATTCAAGGTTCATTCAATATATTAAAAGTTCGATCAATATATTCAGACTATCATTCAATATATTCAGTTTTACCTTCCATATATTCAAGGTTCATTCCATATATTCCAACATATCAATATAAATATATAATATTTTCCTGAACGGCATGCCATAATATATATATACATATATATATATATATATATATATATATATATAAAGCAAAAATATAAATTTTCCTTCAAATCAAAGGGTTGGAAATATGTGAAAAATATGTTTTAAAATAATCAAAAACTGAAGCAACTACCATGGCAGTTGGTGGTTCCACCCAGTGATTCAGCACCAGGCAGAACCACATTCAAAGGCAACAACTTGAAATTATCTTCTGTATGTAATTACAGTTTGACACATCACCATGGAGAAATTTTGACCCACTCTTTGTCACTTCAAAGCTAGAGTTTATCGAAGTTTGAAGGCCTTTGTTTACACCCAGTTGTCTTGAAGCCCAGATGCTGATTTTCAACCAGATCAGGATTTGACTTCACTATTGCCTCAAATTAATTATTTTCTTTGTTATAAGGCCCGTTTCCACAATGCTAGTTCTGGGACATTTCAAGCTGATGGGGAAAATGCGTTGGGTATAAATCGACCCTCTAAGGAATTTGCTGAAATGTCAGCTAATTGCAACGATTTTGGCAGTGAGCGGTGTCACCAATCACTCCCTGCAGCATGGATGGTTGCTGCATTTCTGTTTGCTTTTTTTGTCATACACAATAGCCAGTCCACTTGTCGTAGAAGTTCTTCTTTTTCTTTTCTTCTATTTTGCTTTGTCAGGAGCTCTTTCAATTTTACAAAGCTAGTTGTTTGGCATCCGCTGAAATCATTTCCCACTGAGATACAACCTATCAGCATGAGTTAAACACAAGTCCCACCCAGTGACTCTACCAAGCCATTTCCGAATACATACCTCCAGACAGGTGCTCATTTGGTTTCTGAAATGGCCTGCAAAGTGGTTCTTTCAGAACACCCTGAAGTTGCGACAGTAGAAACTGGCCTAGTCTTTTGTATGTTTAATTCTTGTCAGAATTTTTGAAATTACAAAATTTGTCTGACTTAATTTAACTAAGTTTGTCCTTATGGATTTACATTTGAAGGTAGGTCACGGTCCTCTCAGTGACTTTGAGGTTATTTTGGAACCTGTAGCTCCAATACAGGTTCAAATCATCATTACTTCACCATGCCTGACATTTCTTTATTTTGTTTTGTTTGTGTTCTGTTAAAACTGACTTTTATATAATAAAGTATGCAAAGAGTTATACAGACGTGGACAAAATTGTTGGTACCCTTCGTTAAATCAAAGAAAAACTCATAATGGTCACAGAAATAACTTTAATCTGACAAAAGTAATAATAAATAAAAATTATATAAATGTTGACCAATGAAATTCAGACATTGCTTTTCATCCATGCTTCAACGGAATTATTTAAAAAATAAATGCATGAAACAGGCCTGGACAAAAATGATGGTACCCACAACTTAATATTTGGTTGCACAACCTTTTGAGGCAATCACTGCAATCAAATGATTCCTGTAACTGTCAATGAGACTTCTGCACCTCTCAGCAGGTATTTTGGCCCACTCCTCATGAGCAAACTGTTCTAGTTGTTTCCGGTTTGAAGGGCGCCTTTTCCAGACAGCACGTTTCAGCTTCTTTCAAAGATGCTCAATAGGATTGAGATCAGGGCTCATAGAAGGCCAGTGTTTTCCTCTTAGCCCTTCTTGGGTGTTTTTAGCTGTGTGTTTTGGGTCATTTTCCTGTTGTAAGACCCGTGACCTGCGACTGAGACCATGCTTTCTGACACTGGCCAGCACATTTCTCTCTAGAATCCCCTGATAGTCTTGAGATTTCATTGTACCCTGCACAGATTCAAGACACCCTGTGTCAGATGCAGCAAATCAGCCCCAGAACATAACCGAGCCTCCCCCATGTTTCACAGTAGGGACCGTGTTCTTTTCTAGATATGCTTCATTTTTCCGTCTGTGAACATAGAGCTGATGTGCCTTGGCAAAAAGTTAAATTTTTGTCTCATCTGTCCACAGGACATTCTCCCAGAAGCTTTGTGGCTCGTCAGCATGTAGTTTGGCATACTCCAGTCTGTTTTTTTTAATGATTTGTCCTCTGGCTCAAACAGCGAAGGATGTTCCGATCTGACACTGATGTTCCTTGAGCATAAAGTTCAGCTTGGATCTATTTTGAAGTCTTTCTAGGCTCTTTTGTTACCATTTGGATTATCCGTCTCTTTGATCTGTCATCAATTTTCCTCCTGCAGCCACGTCCAGGGAGGTTGGCTACAGTCCCATGGATCGTACATTACTGAATGACATGTGCAGCTGTAGTCACAGAAACATCTAGCTGCTTGGAGATGGTCTTATAGCCTTTACAGTTAACATGCTTGTCTATGATTTTCTTTCTCATCTCCTGAGACAACTCTTTCCTTTGCTTCCTCTGGTTTATATTGAGTGTGGTACACACCACGTCACCAAACAACACAGTGACTACCTGGAGTCCTATATATAGGCCCACTGAGTGATTACAGGATTGTAAACACCTAGGATGCTGATTAGTGGACATACCTTGGATTAACATGTCCCTTTGGTCACATTATTTTCATTCTTTTCTAGGGGTACCATCATTTTTGTCCAGGCCTGTTTCATGCATTTATTTTTTAAATAATTCCGTTGAAGCATGGATGAAAAGCAATGTCTGACTTTCATTGGTCAACATTTATATAATTTTTATTTATTATTACTTTTGTCAGATTAAAGTTATTTCTGTGACCATTATGAGTTTTTCTTTGATTTAATGAAGGGTACCAACAATTTTGTCCACGTCTGTAGCAATAAAGTTTTTTTTCTGGCAAACCTTCATGACCATGGCAGTGTGAAAAACTGTCAGGCGGGCTAAAAAATCTGGCTATTTCTTCCCCCTTCATCCCTGCAGACCAGCCCTAAAGTAAAAATAAACTATGGCAGCATACAGAACACCCACACGGTGACAAGATCGGTTTCCACCTAATTTTGCATTTGAAGGTAATTTGGTGAAGAACTGCATCTTCATGGATACATCAAATGCTGCCTCACAGCAGGCTTCTGACCTGGTCATCTATTTGCTGCCTGCTTCTGTCAGCTCCTCTTCCTGTGCAGATACTCATTTCAATGGCGTTTGCTCATCAGTATGGCAGCTGACCCAATGTGTTGAAGTCTGTCTCTCTTGCTCCATCCCTTTTAAGCCTCCAACCTCCTTTCTGGGCTTTAAAGCAAAGTTGCATATTGCATAATCCACTTAAATTTCCCAGCTTGCTTGGATTTAATGAGTCCTGCAGAGGATTTTGTCTTTGCCCTAATATTACCAAACAAGGATATATGGTTGGCTTTTATAAGGCAGTGAAGCTGGCATGGAGACGGTTAAGCTGGTCCTGGTTAGTGAAAAAACGGTTCTGGTCTTGAATTACTTTGCAGACTTGCATAACTCACGTCCAAAAAACAACCAGTCAGCCAAGACAGACTCCTGTGAGCCAGGAAGCTGTTCCTTCTACCCACTTTATATACATAAACATATTCACATGTGTTGGATTTTGGCACTGCCTTAGAGTGTGATCCATGGTGAATTCTGATTATAAATGCTTTGTAAAAAAGAAAACAAAGGGAGCAATGTGACACACTGTCTCTGTTTTCATGTTGACTGCACACATGGCAGATTTCAAGAACAACTACAATCTGTCACTAATGTGCACTTATAGTTCAGGAAAGAAATTGTAAGGTTCCATTTTTACCTCAAGCTTTTGACTGAGTGTGAGGCACTGAGACATCTTTGACATTACATTTACATCCACATTTGCATTCCTAATCAGAAAAAAAACTTTTTAAAGTACCTAATACCAAGAATTTCTTACCCTGTAATGTTATATTTTACCAACCAGTATTCATTCATTAATTCTCTTCCTTTCTGCGTAGGTTTCATTTCCACCGGATTTTTGTCCTGGGTAGTGAGCCATTTAGTAATTATGAAAAACTATTAAAGGTCCTATATCATGCAAAATAAACTTTTTGATGCTTTTATTCATGTTGTAATACTATTTACTTATACAAAACTGAGTAGTTTTTGGTTTAATTCATGCATTTCTTAATAATCCTCCTGAATCCTGAACTTTGAGAAGCTGCTCTGCCCTCTGTTGGTACACGACCAGCTTAGGACAATGTTACATGTTTTTCATAACAGTGTCCAACCAGGAAGTGTTCTGATGCAAGCAGCAGATCCAACATCCTAAGCACCACCGTTTTGTATTAGTTTATCTCCAGATAATTTTCAGCAAAAAACGTGTTTTGCTGCAAGAGGTACAGGAATTTATTCAACATTTCTAAAGAAGAGTCCAATCATTAAAAATGGTTGGAATTCATTTCTGAGATCCCATGAGTAACCTGCCATAACAAGTTTGTATTTTAGCATTAGGCCTACTTCACTGATGACTGCTTGATGATCTTTGGCCAGTAGAGAAGTGGATTGTCTGATAGACTAAATCTTGTAATTGGCACAATTCCCACCTTAAAAATGCCTGATGGAGAGGCCAGAGCATTAAGTAAATCAAAACGCTAGCTAAATGCTAATGTGTGTTAGCCAATGATGATGCTGTCTTGCTTATATCAACTTATAACTGCATAGGGAAGTAACTTCAATGACTTACTTCTGTAATAACTATATTTTTACAATTGCTAATGTTGCATTTCAAAACGATTCTTCAGTTTAAAGAACGTGGATCCAGGTTGTGTGATTAAATTATCACAGAATTATTATTTGTCTCCTCCACACTGGTTATCTAATGCCCTGCCCGACTGCTGTTATGCATATTATGTGTAGGTTATATTAAGACAGAAGTTTAAATAAATAACTTCTACTTATGGAGTAGAGTTAAAAAAATATATAGCTTTTGTTCTGGGCTGAAAATGTGTTTTTGTTCCATTTCGATGTGCGTTGCTTAGACCATAATTTGCTAAGTGAACTGGCTGGTAGAAGACAGTAGCAGACAAATGATTCATCTCATACCTCTCCAAAAATGTTTCTGCCCTTTTCCCAAACAGTTTCCACAGACATTATACTGAGCCACGAACTACCTCACATGGTTGTATAATGTTACATAGGAAACAGTCCTTTTTTTTTGCTTATAGGTGGATACAACTTTGTTTTCATGTTTTTCAGTTTACAAAAAAAAAAAAGAAAAAGTAGAGTACTAAATTAAGAAACACTGTTCCTCAACATGTCCTCCTCAGTGGGTGTGAAAGCGGTACTAAATCAGCACTTTAAAGAAGATCCCCACAGGCAAATAAGTCGTTGTAGGATGAAACAAGTACACTGCAGCATGGAAACAGAAACCTGAAGATTTAATGTAACGGTGCTTCTTTAGTACTAATTCCCCTAAAAGAGGTAGACTTTTTTTATGCATCATAAAAAGGTGATTTACCAGAGAACAATCATGTGCAACACTTGAAGGGACTCGATTTGAGAAAAATCTCAGGTTTCAGTAGGACTAAGGGAGAAAAGCTGAAGCTTGAGAACTGGAGGAGGACCATCCTGTTGATCCGCATCCATGGAGAGCCAGAACAGTCCACACTGTGTCACTGCAACTCATGAGGTAAGTGTCTCACAGGGGAGATTACTGTTTCATATTATATATTTTTTTCCCCCAAATGCAATTACACTAACCATGAATATTTATTGGTAATTGTTAGAAAAGCCATTGGACAAGCAACGTTTGACTCTATATCTAACGCAACTGCAGGACTGAGGTCATAAAAAGAAGTCTGTCTCCTTCCAACAAACCTGTTGATTTAATCATTCACTACTGGAAGATGTTCATGAGAGAAACAATACCATAGTGTCTCACAGGTTTACAAAGGTTTTGTGAGTCCCTGTTGCTTTTTTCTTTTTGAACCCCGCAGCCTTGGATCCAACCCTGACATGACGCCTCCACACTTCCTCTGCCCCTCAATAAGGACTCCACTCCGCAGCAGCAGTAATGAGGAAACGCTCAGTTGTGTGTGTGAACTGTATGATGCAGTGTGTGTGTCAGTAGACAATAAGGGAAGAGATGAGAATGATGTCTTACAACGTGTCTGCTCATTGCATTGTGCATAGGGACAGACTGTGTGCGTGTCTGCAGCACAGATCAGACCGAGAGAAGGGAAGGAAAGGAGAAAATACCGCTTAACCAAACCTTTGAGTTCCACCAGAAGCCACTAAAGGAGCTCTGAATCCAGCATTGTTGAATCGGTGAAGACAGAAAAGAACAGTGGTTCCATTCACACCAGTCTCTTTTTTTCCCTGGCTATGTCCAGAAAGGGTGTAAAATGAAACTACATTTATTGCATCAAGGATAGGTCAGAAATGTGAAAACAGAAGAGAGTGGTATATATATATATATATATATATATATATATATATATATATATATATATATATATATATATATATATATATATATGTATATTACCAAAGTAGCAAGGCTTCTTGCGCCTAATAGTTTGAAGTTTTTAAAAAATTCATAGTACTACCACAAAGTACTAAAAACAAATTTGTTTGGATTACAGCTGACAGGGCTTCAGTTTTTCCAAGTAGAGTGGCTACATCTTGGTTCTGGAGGAAACTGGCAAAGTTTCCATATTCTGAGTAAGACTAAAAGAATAAATTTAACCCTTTAACTCAGTCTTATTGCTGTCACTTTTACTTTATTGCTGGAGGACTTGCTGTTTAAATATTTGACTGACTAAAATTGGCTTGAACACTTTCAGAAATAAGAATAAAAGAACAAACAAATACAGTCCACAAATACCTTCAGTAAAGAGCAAACGCATAAAGTGGATGAGGGAGAAAACCACACTTGATTAACTACAACACTCTGATAATCGTTCTGAAAAAGTCTGATTTTGGTTAAACACAACAAAAAGCCCTCACAGTGGTTTGGATAAAGAATTGTTGACTGACTTACAGTGAGTCATTTTATAATAAATGGATCGTTTTTCATTTTTACTTCAGTAAAACCTCATGTTAAAGTTACGGAACCAAAAAGTTCAGAAAAAACCCATTCTGACTGTCCTTAATAAACAAGTCTGAAGGTGCAGAAGAGAACAGGAATTAAAATGATGCTTTAGAGTTGGACTTATACAGCTTTTCTAGGTTGGAACATGCAGAATAAGCATATTAATATATTTCTTTGGGATCGATGTGCTTGAGATTGGTTACAGTACAATATTATCCATGTTATTAGGCAGGCAATGCAGGCTAGTCAAAACTGAGTTAATCTTCTCATCAGTTATAACTTTCGATGCTGTGCTGAATAAGCAGAAACATAAAAAAAGAATAAAATGAGACTGGAGAGGTGATAATGCATAATTAGCATTTTCAACAAGAACAATTATTTTACATAAAAGCATTTATTCCGATCTTTGGCTAATATCAATTTGTCCCATTTAGACAAGCTCATGTTACTTGGATTAGAGGATAAATGTGTTGTTCCATAGGCATAAACACTCATTGAATCTAGATGTATTAAATATAGCACAGTTTTATTGAAGCCTTCATACAGCTGTGTTTTGTTCAGTTTAACAGGTGTGTAACAGGTGTGTAACAGGTATGACACAAAGTAGCTATAATCTCTCCAAAGAGCCCTATTTCAAAAAACAATACAAAACAAACAAACAAACAAAAAAACTGAAATATTGAGTCAACCAAATAAACTCTGGTTGTTTTCATGTTTTGTTTATCAATCAGACAGCGGTATTAGAATCATTTTAGAAGTGTCAATCTTGAACACTGGTGGAAAATCACAGTTAGTGGACAGGCTGTTATTAACCTTGAGCAAACAGACATCGTACATTGCAGAAACTCACAAGTAAGGGATAATAAATATGGACTCAAGAGTAATGGATAGACTAAACAGACAACCCCTAATGTTTCAATCAGATATAGTGAACATAAAATGAATACAATAACCCTGAGGCCATCCTTGAAACAGTTTTAATAAAACCGATTAATATCTCTGAAAAAGGGGCACACTTCTCATTTGTAAAGAAATATAAAGATGACATTTTAATTCTTCAAAGTACATGTATGGAAAGTATAATAAGATTTGAATATTACTAGTTAAATATCCTAAATGCTAACTTCTAAGATGTTTCATAAAACAGGTTACAGAATTCCTTTTTATCTCATGCAAAATATTATTTGAATATACTTTGCATGAAGAGCAGAGAGATCTCTCAGAAATGATTATTCTCAGCAAGGTAAAACAGTGTGAGAGGGAATCAAACCCAGATGGATTTCTGGCACTTTAAATGTGGATGGGAGCAAAGCCAGGAAAAAAGAGGTGATCACTGAACAGCGTTTTTCTTTGTTTGCAACTGTCAAAGATTTAGCCTTTTCTCAATTGGAAATAGCTTCCATTAATGGTGTTTATCAGGTTGAAGGGCTGATTATTATTATGGCTGCTTGTACTAAAGATTTTTCTACCTTGCTCATAAATCGTTCCTTTGCTCCTTTTAGGAATAATCATATAGCTGACCTTATTTGAACAAAAGTCTGTGGCATTTTGGAAAACTTCCTGTTTCATGATCTAAAAACAACTTAGAGGCCAAAAAAAATCCAAAGATAAGACATATTGATGTTTGGGTATTGTAAGCCTTATTTGATAACTATTTTTGACACTATCATTCGACAATGATAACTACACACATGAAAACTCACCATTTAGATATATTATTCAAATCAAATCAAAATTAAATCAAAACTTTATTTATAAAGCGCTTATCAAATTATATAGCTTCTCAAAGTGCTTTACAGATTGAAATGACACCACAAACCCCACCCTTCCCAAACCCATAATACAAACATCCCACACAACAACCCCCCCCCATCCTAACCAAACCCACATAGAAGCAAAAATAAAAGCAACATGTAAAAGTCAGATGTGTTTAAAAAAAATGGCAGTGACTAATCAAAACCATTTCTGGTGCCTGTTTTGAATCACTGCCCACCAATTGTGATTAATTATTAACGATCTGGCTTCAACAAAAATTCAGGAGCAAAAATTTCCTTTTTCACATTCAGTACACTTGCACATCTAAATTGAGCTTTTGGCAGCTAGAGTTGAGAGTCACATCCCACTTTACATGTCACTCAGAAAAATTGAATTATCGAATGAAGTCCGTTCGACTCTGCGACGTTTGGTGGCAACAAACACCCTGTTGGACAGATGGTTGATAAATGCTTAAGTCACTGAAGCGGATGGAGTAAAAGCAGGATGAGCAAAGAAAATGGACGACAGGGAAATCTGATTTTACTATCACATTATCTGGGTACCTTAGTCCGATTTCTGCAACTCCAGCTCGGTTTGACTTAAGTCAGACTAAGGTGTATACATACAAATCCTAAGTCAGCTTGAGTAAGGCAATAATTTGACTTTCTCTTGCTGCATATAAAGGCACTGATTGAAACTAACTGCATAACAACAGCAAAAAATGGTAGACAAGAAAGAAACCGAATCACTGAAAGTGCATTCAACTCTGTGACAGTAGGTGGCGAAATGCGCCCCTGTTGGGATTCTTCCAGTTGGCCCAGAATATCACACATGGTAAACAACTGGCAGCAGTGAAGCTGATAGAGTAGAAGCAGGATATGCACAATGAGACAAGAAATGGATGACAACACTACAGCACAGTACATTTTGTACGCACTGTACTGTTTGACTGTGTTACACGTCTTCTTGCTGATGCGTCATTGTTATACCTGTGTTTTTCCTGCTTCTGCGGTCTTGTCACACCTGGAAGGTGGAGTGGCAAGGCTGGCAATAGCTCAACTAAGTTGAGATGTTGTATACATTTTGAGGGATTCAGTTCTTAACTGTGTTATCTGGGTTTTTTGGCTTGACTGGGGGTAGGCCAGTTTGGCTTAACTTCAGCTGGACTAAGGTGTATACATGCATTTCAAAAAATGAATTCAGCTGGACTAAGACAATAATTCAGTTTGTCTTTTTCTGCATGTAACCCGCTGACTGAAGCCAGAATCCTACGGATTTTAACAGTAGGTTAACAGTAGTCAAACATGGTGATGGTGGGATCGTGATGTGGGATCATGATGTAGGGCTGTTTGGGTGCCAGTTTTACTAATGCGTTAATGCATTGCACAAGGTGAGTCAATTAATGGAGAAGAACTACCTTGAAATTCTTCAACTTTTAATCAGCAACCAGCCATGAACCAAACTAAGGGTTCCAGCAGGACAACAGTGCCAAAGATACACAAGAACTGTTTTATAAAAAAAAAAGGGATAAAGCAAGTTAACACGAAAAGCCCTGAAAGAGGAGTGGTTAAAATTTCAAGCCAAAATTGACTTTTTTCCTCAGCTTGTTGAAGGAAAATGTATGTTTATGTATTTGAGCCTGTATGTGTAATTTTGACAGAGGGTGTTTCGGGAATGTCTAATGAAAATTTAAATTTTTGCAGCCAAATCTTGATTACAAACATGTTACTGTAGTTGTTTAAATGTGTCATTCGAAATTCAAAAATGTCAGGACATTCATGCTCATGATGAAAACTGTCTCAGCCAGAGGCGGATTAACCAGACAGATATATTATGACCGATCAAAAACTCTGGAAAAAAACATATTTACCAAAACATTACATTTCCAAAAACAACTGAGACTAAGAGTGTCCATACTAATTAATCCAACCTTCCTGCTGCTACATACACTTAATGTGTTTACTTATGATTATTTGATCAACTCAAAGATTTCCCTACAGACTAATTAAAAGTTAGCTCAAAGCACTGCCATTCACCTCAAGGGACCTTACTTAATACTGCAAGCCTATTCTTGTTCTAGTGGTTTGTTCGGTGCTCACAACTTCCAATCAGCTGATGTTTGTGAACTATTGGAAGTATTAAAAGGCACCATATTTTTTTTGTCAGTCTTTTGAAAGGGGAGAGTGTTGGTAGTTAAAGGCAAATTGTTTTTGTAGTGCCGTTTTGCTTGTTTTTAAGAATATTTATCATCATCACAGTACTCACTTCTCATGTATTTGGATTGAATTAATTTTTTTAAATATATGATCATGCATTGTCGTAAGGAAGGAGTGCAAATGAATGTTAACCCTAAAGAGATTTTTCAGTTCATTTCTTATTTAATGGCAAATAAAAAAATAAAATAAAAACTGTCTCAAAATGTGCAAATATAAGCTAAAATATACAACAATCTTTGCAAAAAAAAAATTATCAAAGAATACACTGTAACATATATGTTGTCAATCCTCAATAAATTAGGATAAGGTAGCTCCATTTTGGGGCAGGGAAGGTCGCTAGTTCGGGATGCTTGGTTCGAAGCTGTGGATGTTAAGTGTTTGACCTACACAACACATTGTTGACAGTGTTTGCTTCAAAACGGACATTGCATATAAAGTGTTTAAAGTGCTTTGGTTTTGCTAATGGAGAATATCCCCATGTCAACTTTATATTTGTTTTACAAATATAATAGTTTAGCTTCTGACAGGTGCGAGGAAGGTAAAGTGTTAGTCCGCACAAGCAGGAAAATCTGCACCAACTCTGACTTTTCATGAAAAGGAATTTAAGCAACATTCAGGACAAAATGCACATTTTACATTGTATTGAAACTCACCTCATACATCTTATTTAAGTAAGTAATATAAAGACCAACTTAGTGAGCAACAATGCACTGCATTCTGGGTAGTAACCACAACATTTGTGTAGTGATTTGTTTATGTGCGTAATGCCTGTAGTAACCAGTAGCATGCAGAAGCGTGAGATGCAAACAGAGCAAAACACAGTGATGAGTGGGTTGGGTGAAGAGCTCTGCAATGCGTGAAACTGAACTAATCAGTCAGACATGAGGTCAGTAAAACAAACACTGTTTTATCACACTAGCGGATGAAAAAAGAACAAAAGGGCAGAGGTCAAATTTAACATATGGGCTTCTCCTTTTTCTTGAAAGCAAAGGAACCATTATTGTAAACAATGACGACAATATGGTCTGTTTACCTTTCCTCGTTTTTGTCTCGCTCTATTGCATGTGATAGACTCAGTAAAGATTATTGTAGTCTTCAGTGATTTTTTTTAATGAACTGGTTACATTAAAGGTCTCCATCCATCCATCCATTTTCTGAACCGCGTATTGCTCAAGGGGTCGCGGGGGGGCTGGTGCCTATCTCCTGCTGTCGACGGGTGAGAGGCGTGGTACACCCTGGACAGGTCGCCAGTCCATCACAGACATTAAAGGTTTCCTTCACTGAAAATCATGAAAAACTGTTTTTTTTATACAATCAGTCACTCTGAGTTCTATAAGCATGTTGCATGTGAATATTTTCACCAAACTCAAATCCCTTCATAAGTTACAGAAAGAAAATGTAAGAGACAATGACAGAGTCTAAAATAGCCTGTCCATCTAATGTCATGTGGCTTAGGACCGCCTGGAGAAAAGCTGCATGGAGAGCATAAGTCTCCTTCCCTTCCTGTCGACCTATGGATCTTTTTTATTTTCACTTTATTTTCTTTAAATGATAACTAATAATGTGCATTTTGTCGTTGTTTGTCAAGTGATTTGGGATTTGAAACTTTGCAATTAAAATGCATACAAATCAGAAGTCGCATATTTGACATCATGGAGCTAACGCAAGCTAGCATGTAACACTCACTGAGACCTTTTAGAGCTTCTCCCGCATACTGGCCCTCACACCACCGACTGCTTCACCCCCAGCATAGCTGCCACTTTCCACATGGTCAGATTTAGAGTAGTTTTCTCCACTTTTAATGCTCCTTCTTTCATCCTAGAGGCATTGGCCATTTGATTATACATTTTATTAAAACGGGGAGACTTGTATATTAGACTAATTCATTACAATTCTGATACGTTTCTGATATATTTCAAATATCAGTCTTTGTGTATCGGGTCTTTGCCCGACCCGAGCCTGACACTTGCCGACGGGCCAGGCCGGGTTCGGACAGCTATTTAGAAAGGATGCTGGATCCCATCAGTACCCTGGAAATCCAGAGTTCTCGCAAGAGCACAATTTGAATTGTGTCTCCAAGTCGCTCTGGCATCGAGCAATGATCCACATTACTGCATTAGGTAAGCAGTTTGGGGAACCAATCAAATTGGTGTATCTGATGTAGACGTTCCAGAGGCGAGCTAAGCTGATGACGACAGCGCTGCAACATCCAGAATCATTTAGTAAAAAGTGAAAGATGGCTACAGATGAACACCAGTTGGTTGAAACGGCTTTGGCCGCTACAATGAAGGAGTAAACTGGCTTCTCAACTAAAAGACGAACAGAAAACCTCGCTTGAATTGTTCCTTTGCAAGAAGGGCGTTTTTGCTGTTTAGCTGACTGGATACAGCAAGAGTTTAATCTACCAGTTAGCTCCATTGGTAGCTCTGGATATGTCACACGGGTATTTTTGTGATTGGTTGTGGCGTTATCCAATTGCGTGCAGTGAGAGTTTCAAATGCATGCTTGGTTCTGCCCCTTGAGTTCTGCCCTTTTCATTACTCGTTGCCAGAACCTTAATCTTAATAGATTAACACACCTCCACCCAGGCTCTACAAGAGCAATAGAAGTGTGTGATTTGTGAAAAAATATGGGTTGGGGGTGGGGGTATTTATCTACTTTTTAAAAAACTTTTATTCTTAAAAATAAAACCCGGTTTGATTATGCTGGCTGCAGGGCATAATGAACATATGTTTAACCTTTCAAAACTGACAAAAAAAACTAGATTGTTGTTGACATAAAAAAATTCAGATAAGATCAAATATATTAAGATGATTAAAATTAAAGATCAGAATGAACTTGGATCGCCCTCTCAGACCCACAACTCCACATATCTTTCTGTTGGGAAAAAAATTCCACCTTTGGACTAGAGGAGCCCAGCAGGGGTCAGGAGCAGAAATTATTTTCAGGTGTAAGAATCCGTACCATCGGTTTATTAAACCGTGCACATCTGTGTCACCTGGCTCGGGTCAGGTTCAGTTACTGCTCTGTCGGACCTGAACCGGGCTCGGCAAGAAAAATGCATACCGATCCACAGTGTAGTAGTGAAAGGGGAACAGTGCAGCACTGAATCGTTGTCCGACTGACAGGCCTGTGGCATAAAGAAGCTTGTCCGAAGTAGCTCTAGGTCGAGTCTCAGTGTGAGCCCGGTAATGGCTCGTCGCCTTGCGGTCTCGCCTTGTTTGGGAATGCGGGGTAAACTCCATCTAAGGCTAAACACCATCATGATTTTTGTTTCAAATTACACTTTTTTGATTTTAAATAGAGATAGTATAAGATTTGTGTTGCAGTTAGCCAATAAGAGGACACAAACCTGCATGTCATTCGGCTTAATGAGCAAGCCGCCAAATAATGCTGTTTCTATCCGCTCTAAACTGGAATACGCTATCAAAAAGGAGTGGAAGGATTTATTTCACACAAACCGACTCAGACAGCATTCTTTCATACCCGAGAACACAGAAAAAATAATAAAAAGACCAGTAAATGAGACCTTTAAGAATACTTTTCAGTGGGTTTAATCATGTTGGGACTTTGCTGACCACAAGCAAAGAGTGTCAAAAAATATTATGTAGAGACAGCGCACAAGGACAGGTATTTTCAGAATTGGCATCATTTCCACCAGCATAATCCAGATGGCTTTATATCCATATAATACAGTAGAAAAACAATTTGAATTCATATTTGTAATGTAAATTAAACAACATAATGGTCTGACAGGGTTCTATAGAACCAGGATCCAGACAAGCCATCACCTCAAATAACAGAGGGCAGAGCTTGCTTCATGTAGCCATGTGATAACAATTAATGTGTGTGCACTCTTACAAACTGCAGCTGAAGCCTTGCAGTGCTTTTAGTCATCAGCAGCCAGCTCAAGGTTATATGAGGTCAAGCTTTGTGAGCTGAATAGACAATGGGAGGTAAACAGTTCCTGGCGCTGAAGAATATTGAATACTTTTTTTATTGAGACTGACTACTCTGTTGAGGAAAAAGAAACTTTACGGCTTTTCAATGTTAAATGTTTTGTTGTTGTTGTTGTTTAAATAAAAGATCCAATCTGGCAGAACTTAAACAAGCAGCTTATTCAGAACAGATTGAGTTTTCTGTGTTGACTGAAAAGACACCTTTGTTTTGTTTGTTTCTTCATGCCAATCTTCATCTCTACATTATTACTAAATTATCAGTCTTAGTGAATTGCTTTGCTGAGTGTACATCTTTATCTTACACAAGGACAAATATAATTAGCTACTTTTAATAAATAATTATATTAGTTATTCTTCCAATGACCCTGGCAATTTGTCATGCAAAGTTTGCAAGTTTGCAAAGTTTTGATAAAATGGTATTGAACTTTCAGCATTTACTGTTATATTTTATAGGGCAGTTTACACATGTATCTGGTGGGTGGTACACTCAAATGCTTCAGCCAGTTAGAGCTAATATTACTTTCCGGGTGCAACTTCTGTCTCTGCATAGTTCAGCAGATCTACCTGCATCCCATCAGACCTTCAGAAGTGGGTTTGTGACCATCTGTGTGTTGAATATTTAAACTGGCTGTAAATGTCTGGGAAGAAATTAGAATGAGCAAGATTTTCCATCTCTATACCAGCCACTGTTGACATGTGCTGACATGCCTTTAAGAAGAGAGCTTCACTGTTCTGGTACAGTTGTTAAACAGGAAACAGTCAAAGACTGGGGTTGTTGCAAAAAGCTTGACTTTAATTCTGTGACTGAATATGTTTAAAAAGGGCATGAATTCAAAGGAATACCTGTGCAGAGCAACTATCCACAAAACAGGGCAAGCCTCTGTCACGCTGAGCATTTACTGCCTTTAAATTTTTTATTTATGGCCATTGTTTTAGTCACAGGAAGGTTGGTCAGGCTTTAACCACTCCGCTCTAAGTTGAGGTTGACAACTAATACTCAGACTGCTAAATTAACAGAAAGAGCAACATTCAGAACTGCTGTTGAGCATTATTTATCCAAATTAGCATTTTTACAAGTGGCACTACCTTTTTTGGAGTATTGTGAATTAACAGTGTTAGTTTTTACATGATGAATTTAAACACAGCGCTGTTCTTATTGACATTGTTAAACAGTGAAGGTTCTGCAAAGCTGTGTTTCCCAACTCTGGTCCTCAAAAAACACTTCCCTGTGTGTTTTAGATGTTTCCCTCCTTTAACACACCGGATTCAGATGATTGGTGTTCTGCAAAAGCTACTAATCAGCTATGAATTGAAATCAGGTGTGCTGAAGCAGGGAACCAAAGCCCACCCTGCATCCGAATACCTCTACTATGCCTAGGCAAAAAGCAGTATGCGAGCGATGTAGTAGATCCGAATCTCCAGTATGGATTTGAGTTGTGGGCATAAAGTTTGCAGATGTATACTACCGCCACAGTAAGCTGCCAATGTACGCTACGCCATCCCACAATGCAGCGGAAGAAGAAGGGTGACCTACTGAGGAACTATCAACTATTGACACCACTGCAATTTTCCGTAGAAATGTAAAAGTGTAGCGATGTTACTGATTAGCTTAATTGTTTTTTGACAAATGATCAAACATTTAAGTTGATTAGTTAATGTTTAACGGGACCACAGGCGACGTAACGTACACACCTGGAAAAATGGTGGAGCAGTACGTCCGATTTCATGCCTACTACTCGCTCGTTTGCTACGCAGTATGCACTGCATCAACGGGCAAGTAGTAGCCACTATGTAGGATGTAGTACATACTAAGGATTCGGATGCAGGGCCAATCTGCACAAAGATGAAACCAGGTGTAGCAATGATATTTTATCAAATAGGTGTGTCATCTACAAGGAGATGGAGTTTCAGGACACCATAAAAGTTCACTTTTGAAGTTGGGTCCCAGAGTGGAGAAACCTCAAAATGCCGACTCAGTTGTCTTTTGCCCCTTTTCCACTAGGGCCAGTAAGGTCTGGAAAAGGTTGCTTCAGAAAAAGTTCTGTAGTGTTTCCATTACCTGTGTGATGTCTGAGACAACCCGTTTTTTTGGACTACATCCGCCTTGGTCCGAAGCGTGCCAAAGTGACCCAACACGCCCACCTACAGACTGATTGGTCCAGTAATGTGATATCCCTCTAACTCCTACCTAGCAGTGGTAGGGAGTAGTTTTTTTCAGCCTGATATTGTTATTATTGTGAAGATACTTCTGGCAGGAATAGAATCCAGCTAAATATTAACAGGTACATCAGAAAAGCATTCTGGTTGAACACCAACCTGGTGGTGCTTAGAATAGTATGTTAAAAAAATGTTGTATTCATTTTCAAAGTTATAGTATTTTTGTTTTCTAAATGTTCAAGCAAGCAGATCCATAAAATAGTAGCTTTTTTTTCTTACAATACTTGATGAATGAATGAGAATTTGCTAATGTTATAATGTAAATGTCATTCAAAATGTAGCATAAATGAATTATGAAAATTGCTTAATTACATTTTAACCCGTGAAAAATGAACTCATTCAAGTTAAGGGTGAACTTGCTAGGAAACCTGTCAGCAACTTTAAATGTAAGCTGAAACGAGTAGAATAACCAGAGGATTTTATGCAAATAATTACGTAATGGTGATTCAGTATTTTATGATATAGAAATCCTGAGCAAACGCACACAGTAATGGTGCTTAAGAAGCCTTCAAACCTATCCGAAGGCAATCAGTGTTTGAGTGGAAGCGAGTGGAGAAGATCTGCACAGAACCATGATGAAAAATGCAAATGTGGTATGCCAACATTTTTCTCTGTAGACTTTTTTCTAATGAAGTGTTCAGCATAAAATTGACAATAGATGTCTGCAACAACCAAAGTAATCCATGAATGAGGAAATCGACACAAAGAAGATAATAAAATAAAAAGAATGGGACAGGGAACAGACAGTGAACTTATTTTGTATTTCCTGGTCTTCCCATAGACTTCCAGCTGGATTTGGTTTTGGTAAATTACAGAATCTTTTCTTTTTCATAATTTATTCATTTATTTATTCTTATTTGTAAGCTTTTTATCCAACATGCATGAATACTTCCTTTGTTTTTAATTTACTAAAGGTTACTAAAGGAAACCCATTGTATGGTCTAATTTGATTTTTGTCTGTAAAGAATATTTAAGCATGTCCCAACATTCAGTTTAATTTATATAGCCCCAGTTCCCAACATATATTCAACTTCTTGTATGAATTCATGTCAAAAGCTGATTTGCAAATCAATTTTGAGAAAAAAAACCTAAAATTTCCAATACTTATTTTCCCTACTTTGCTTGTGTACTTACCTAGTTTTTAAGCAAATGTAGTCAGCATTATCTTTAAAGCAAGAAAAGTGTTTGTGATAAAGTGCAGGAACAAATACTCTTATTTGACAATTTGCTGTCAACATCGGAGAACAGTTTTATAGATAAGGTTAAAGGTGTGTGACAAGCTGTTCTGTGTTAAAGCACAGACTCGAGGCATCAACTAAACATTAATTTGTACATTTTGATTGGCTAAATATAAGTCTTACAAGAAAGAAAGAAATTTGTTTTCAGTGCCTAATAAATGGTGAAAACTAGATACTTTTGATTTGATTGTTTAAACTGTATTTCTTTGTCGGCATCAATTTACTTTTTTTGTGTTCCAACTCTATCATTGCATATTGTAGCCTTCAGTCTTGATTATGAATTAAGACAGTGTTTCTTTTAAGTGATACTGACTTGTAAGATAAAATTACTCCGTACTGATGGATAGGGCCACGCAGAAATCTTTAGAGGGGCAGGTGCTCAAAGTAAAAAAAGGGCACAGAGCAAAACCTTAAAAAACACAACTTATAGTATACTATAAAGAATAACAACAACAAATATTCAGCAAGAATCTAATAGGCAATTGGAAAATAATGTAGGCTATATCAGTTTCATCAGATAAGGACCATGCAAAGCAAAAGCAGCCTACTTTTTATCTGATGAAGAACAATGTTGCTGTTGAGACACTGCTTCTGGGCTCTGTTGATCTGAGACTGTAGACATTGAAATGACAATTACTGTAGGAAAGCTGGAACACTGATTAAAAAGTATTATTAAGTACATTATTAAATAATTTAACTTGCTTCTGTGTCTCACTACATAAACCCACATATTTTACTGGTTAACGTCCATAGCAACTCAGCTGCAAACAGTGTTAAAGATAAAACACGATCAGAGGGGCTAACTCTACCTTTCTTCAGTAGTTTTAGAACCTCTGAGAGGTTCAGGATATAGAAATTTTAAGTAGAGAGGTATGGTACATTGACAGTATATTGTCTTCATACACCATGAGGTAACTATATTAATACACTTTCAAATTATATAAATATAGGAATAGGAATCAAGTTTTATACAGATTTTCACATGTATAAAATTCAATGTTGGGACATTTTTATTCTTCCAAGGCATGTCTGGTTTTCCATACCTGCTGTGGACTGAAATGATGATACAGTTGTCTATTTTTGGTTCCTGATTATGTGACATTTTTAGATGTGAGCTGCAAATGCTATGGGCCAAACTTTTCTTTGGAAGTGAAGGGTCTACAGGGATGTTTCCATTCTATTCATGGCCACTCACCTCCTTCACAGATCCAGTGGTGAGGTAATGTTAGGTGAAAGGAGCAGAAATTGAACTGAAAGTTGGCTGTACCTGAGCTTTGAGGTGTTTTTCCTCAGGTGAAAGTTGCAGTTTCTTTATATCAAAGTGATGGAGGCAGCCTGACTGTTTTTTCCCCCTCTCCCAGTCTGTAGAGGTACGGTCATCTAGCAGCCTAACAAACTGAAAGTGAGAGGTTTTCTCTGCGACAAAACCATTTCTGTGTTGAGTGAGGGGGCCAAAGGGGGATCTGAAACTCCTAATGGATGAGTAATAGTGAAGAATAAGTAAATAAAAATGGTTTTATGTAACTTGAAAATCAGGACTACAGCTTATTTGCCTTCACAAACTTCTATTTTGAATGTTGGTGGGCCCAGTTCTGAGGGCGAACTTCTTTACCAGGGGCTCAGGACAAATGTCGGTGGCTGTGCTTCTTAGTAAAAGGACAGTTTTTATTTTATGTGATAGTTGCATGGCGCAAGATAATTTAACGTGTATGTGGCAATGTCATGTATTACCAGATACACTTAACGGCAAAGCAAAGCAGCTGTGGAGGCAGAGGCATGTCAAAGATGATCATTGGTTGATGGACATCATGTGAATGATGGCGGCCAGATTGTGGCTGGTGCCCACACACATACACACAAATATCTGCAGAAGGAGTTCATTCACAGAATCCAAATACTGACCTTCATGTAAAATTAGAAAGAAAAAAAAAAGTTCTGGAAGCAAGGCATTAGAGGTTACAGTCGACCGAGTTTGCACCTGTAAAAGCAACTACATTCCCCCTCTGTCCAGACAGAGTTTGGAAACCGCTGTGTGAACCGAGTGCTGTTTATTAACTTGCTGTAAAAAGACCTGCATTTTCTAGCCAGAAGTTATGTCAACTTTTTAGAGACAAGGAGAACTCTATGGACAGCAGCAGCTCTTGATAACACCGTACGCTATAGCTTATTCTGTTTGGTGTGTTTTTTATAAGCCTTAGAAATAGGAGATCTAAGAAACAAGCAACTCAAGCCAGTTTCTCTTTTTCCAAACTCACACATTTTGGAAATTCAAAAGCATTCCTCATTTCCTCCACTGACTCAGCAACTTTTCGTAAAGGTATTGAAACACAGAAGAAACAAGGTTATTTTGAAGCTTTTTTATGTAATTCAATGAAACTTGTTTAGTCAAGTTTTTACTTCCCAGATGTTTGATATCCATGTCCTTCATGAAAACCTTCACATCAACTAGAAGAATTGATGTCCTTTTTTGTGGAGCAAGTTAAAGTATAACCAGGCAACAGTAGCATCTGCCTTTGCTTAAAGGGACTAAAGATTCAGTTGTATTTCTGCCAAACTCCAAGGGGGTCTGTTTTCTTTTTAGACACTGGGTTGTGTAACATTTGAAACTGCAGCTACACGGTTCTCTAGTCTTTCTCGTCGAACACAACAGAAGCAATACCACAGCTTAAAACCACATTTTTCTATAGGGCTCAATGGTATACATGCATTTGAACCAGCCAGTGTGTCGCAGTTTTACTTGTATCACATATTATTTTGATTTATTTTCCATTTTTCACAATCCAAGTTTTTTAAATATTTATTTGCTCTTGATAATGTGCAAAAATAAAGACTATTAATTTCTGCAAGTTTTTAAGCTGTAAAGTTTAACATTATTTCCTGATTCAGACCAATAATCTTTCAAAACATCTAAATAATGTATTAAATTTAATGTACACACCGACATGTGGCCATTTGGAGAGTATGATTTACTATGCACAATATATGACGAGGATCTACTTTCCAGAGGTGTTACTATCAGGTCTGAAAAAGCCATGAGGCCACAAAGGTCAAGGCTTGGCGTATGTTTGTTTTCTCCAGGGAGAAATACAGCTCGTAGTAATAAATTAACGCTAAAACACAAACAGTATTGCGCATGCTACTACCCATGTATGCTCACTTTACAATAAGAACATAAACAGGAGGAAGAAACCCTGTTCTTATGTTTCCAGTGACCCATGGGAATGCTAACTGTAAGCAAAACTGTTGACAGTCTGTAGTTCTGTGTGACATCTTAGCAAGATAAGACCCTGTCGGTTGGGTGGATTAGCACACATGCTAAATTTACACCTGGAAAGATTTTCTCAGAATGAATGGTGAGGATAGGTCACCTGTGATAGTATGTCTCTTTTCCATTTATTTGACAAGAGTCTGTCCTCTCTGACCAAAAAAAAAAAACGCTTTGTTGAGTGTAGTTGGGGAGAGGCTGAGTTTTTTTTTCCTGAAGTAACAACATGACTAACAGCCCCTCAGTGGGACTGAGCCAAGCCGCAGATGGCTCAGAGGAGAGTGGCAGCCTCAGCTGCTCTCTTTCATGCAGGCCATCCTTTGGGCATCTTGATGTCCTCAGAGACTCTTCCTGTGGCTTTAGAAAGATGAAACTAAAAGCAGTTAGTGTTTTGTTTTGCACCTGAAATACCCCGTGTATTATCTATAAACACATAGATCCAGATCGGGAAAACAGACAAGTAGTTAGTAATTTCTAATCTCTACCTTAGAAGTGAATAAAGCATGGTGGGAGGAAAGCAAACATTTCAACACTTGATGGAAACAAATCCTTATTTGATCTGATGACTTGTACCTGCTGTTAATTCAGTCATCAGAAACTGAGAGCAATTTCTATCAGGTTTTGCTCAGATCCTGTTTTTTAGTCTATGGAAATGTATTTAGGATGATATTTGTCAGCATTATGTGATCTTAAACTTTCCGGTTACGTCCTGCCCCCTCTGGTTGTTTGCATTAGGTGGACCACCACCTGTCCCCTCCTGCAGAGTTAAGTTACAAAATGAAGCTGCAATGAATCAAATCCCAATAGAGAGAAAACTGGCACTGACTACCGAGCCAGCCCACTATTTTCAAAATAGCTTGTTTGGCAGTTCATGCCTCTCATCTATTTGGCTTTCATTTTTAGCACAAAACTTTCAAAATCCCCCAGGTACTGATTCATCAAAACCATACTACTGGAGACCTGCCCAATGATCTCTCTTATGACAGGATGCTCTTAGAACCTCACCTCTTGTAACCTCAGCTAAATCTGCTGCTAGGCTGCATGAATGAGAAACAGACAGGAGGAGTCCCTCTTCTTTTGAGACTGTTGCTTCTCATCTTATAGGTGTTATAAATTTCTGGTGTCACTTGCAGGAAATTTAACAAATGGCTTAATAATTTTCATTTTAATGAAAGATTATTAATGATAGTTGAAAACTGGATGATTTCAGTCTGCTGAAAAGGTGATAAAACAGAGGAACACACTTCGTAAAGGATCTAAGATGTGGTCGGAAAGTTTTAAGAAAATATGTTAACATTGGAACCCAAAACCTAATGTTTTAACATATTTTTCACAGATGTTTTGTAATAAATATTTAGATTATCTGTTATGAAGCTACAACCAATCAGTTGCCTCACAACTTGCGCAAATTGATTCTTTTCTTTGGTCCAATTCTTTTAGATATACTATATTTAGCACTGTTGTTGTCTGTTTAATAATGTGAAATTGATGGAAAATATTTAATAATTTCACACTCAGCCACTTTATTAGGTACACCTGTTTAACTACATGTCAACAGAAATGACACATTTGCCAATCACATGGCAACAACTCGATGCATTTAGGTATCTAAAAATGGTGGGAACAGCTCTCTGAAGTTTAAACTGAAGGAGAAACAGCTGTGCGTGTTAAAATGGCTCGATGTCAGAGGTTGGAGGAAAATGGGCATAGAAAGGCAACAGCAGGTCTGGAAATGTTGTGGGATTCCCCTGTAGGAGCTGGACCAAGTGGCTGGATAGAGAGAAGTCTGGGGATGGAGGGATGGATTGATGAATGGATGGATTTAACCCAGTAGTTTTTAAGTGAGATTATTTTAGCTCAGGGCTAGAATGAAGCAACTTGACTGCTGCAGTTTTTGATTTTAGAAAAAAAAAAATATTAGTCTAACAAAAAACTTGAATAAAACAGAAAATTAATGTTACATTTACAATGTACTTTTTTTAAAGTCCTAGGTTCAGAAATAATGCTTTTGTATATAGATTCATTTCTTTAAAAGAAAGGAAAATGTAGGCTTCAAATAAATAAGTCAAGGCAACTTTGCATAGCACAATTTCAACAATAAGGCAATTCAAGGTGCTTTACTCGATTCGGGGAGGACTACAGTAAAAGCATAAAAATATAACATTAGAGACAAAAGCATATGACACACTTAAACATATGAATGTTCCTGCTATTATTAATCAGTCACTCAAAGCAGCTCTAAATAAATAGTCCAACCTTTGCAGGATCTCCAAATACTCCAGCAAATACAGTACACAGTTTACATCTATTGTAAGTTGTTGATAAGGCAAACACTTGTTTAAAGTAATCACCAGGCTTTACTTTATTTTTCAGTTCTCTCATGTGGCAGAAATGACTCACCCAAGGTTCCAACAACAAAATAAAACCAGAACCTTCTAATAAAAATTGGAACAAAAAGAGAACATAGGTGAGGGAAGAGAACTCTTATTTTAGAACAATAACCAGTGTTTAATCATGTTCATATTCGTGTCTCATTGAGGGTACACGACTCATTGAGGCCTCTTCTGCCCCACATATTTCAGCCTAAACATCAGATGAATGTGTGATTGTTAATCTTCGGCAACTAAGTTGAAAGATACATTTCTGTGAAAAAAACAACAACACTGGATTGGATGGTGGACATGTGCTTTCAATGCAAAGACATCTTAAAAAGCACAGAGGCTTCATTGTTCTGAAACACATTGTGTGTGTGTTGGGTTGTTTATTTGAGAACTAGAAGCTCAGTGCACTGACACAGTAAAATAAACTAGAAGCCTAATTCCTAACATAAGTTCTTCCCATGAAATGTTCTGTTATTCTCTGGTTCTACCTTGTATTATCTGATCATATGATCTAAGCAGTACATGTGTGACATAATTTCACAACATTCACTGTATAGACCATAAGAATATAGTCATGTTTCTATAGCTAATATTCTAAAGGTAAAACCTTGTAAATGATTCAATTAACATATCACAGTCAATTTATTTTAGTAATTTATTAGTTAAGTTGGATCATTCACATCCTCAAAAATTTTTATACCCATTGAAACTCGTAAAATAATATGTTTTGTGCTAATCTATAAATGTTATGTTAAGAGCTACATAATAGAAGGAAATACTGTCAGATTTACAGCTGTACAGTTAATAGTCATCAATACCTATAAAGGGTAACATAATTGCTAAAGACCATGTTTAACAGATGACTGCATCTAGATTTATCAATGTATAGTTGAGTGGAAGGAAAAAAGATTGTTAGAAAAAGCAACACAATGATAACATAAGCGCACACAGAAACATATCAAGGACACTGGCTACAACAATCCCATTCTTTGCGTAAAGCCACTTCTATATATGAAACCATATAAAGGTATTGCTCCTAGGCTTGAGAGGAAAAGTAGAGAATAGCTACTCAGTGGTTCAAAGTACTCTTTTCAAGTGAAGGGATATTTTGTGTGTTATTTGGAAGTTAAGGTTCCAGAGTCTGAAGGAAGAGTAGATAGGCAGGGGATCCACATTGCCTGAGGTCCAGTTGCCAAAGTCAGTGATGATTTAAAGAGCCACGTAACCTTCTGGTGCCCAAAGTCAGTCTGGCCTTCGACCTAGAAATATCAGAGCATTCATGCTTTCCTCTGTTGACAAGCTTTATGCAGATACTGACTGAATTTTCCAACAGGAGTTGGTACCTTTCAACAGAGCAAAATGTACAGATACTGGGTTTAATGTGTTTTATTTGACAGTAAACTGGCATGAGCTGATATTAACGGAAAAACTATGACGTGTCGCCAATGAGAAAATCAGATCAAAGAATGCAGGATCAGCTTAATGCCACTGTTTAAGCAACATGGATTTACTTAAGTTAGCAGAGCAACAAGCTCATCCCCAAATACCATGCTACTCTGATGGAGTAGGTTTTTATTTATTTATTTATTCAAAAACACAATGCTAATTAATGAGCATATCAAACAATTACAGTTTCAACTGTAGTTTCTAGCAGGACATTTTTGCAACAACACATGATAAGATGTACGATAACACTAGAACCAAAATCATAACTGAAATGAGCAATTATTTTACAATATAGAAGAGAGACATTACATTATATACCATGCAGACAAAGAACTGGTGGTCACAGATTTGATTTCTCATCATTTTTAAGGATGATTTTTAAAATTTTCATTCCAAATTTTGCTCTGCTTAACTTATAAATCCTGCTTACTGTAAGCAGTCCTTTTGTGAGGTTTTACACAGCTACCTCCAGTAGAAGCTCTTGTAGACCTCTTGCTCAGTTCTGATTTTGACGAAATGCATTCTCCTATGAAGGGGCCGAACGTTCATGAAAAATGTTGTGAACAGAACAGGCAAGCTTGTAACATTTGCAAAACTCAACAATTGTATTTCTGAAGACTTTAGGTTTTCTGGCAGATATTTTTAACATTTTCTTTTGTAAAGAGGTTCTATTGATTTCAAGTCTTTCAAGTTTGCCATTAACCAGTATGCAAAACAATATTTGCTGTTGCTTTTGCTGTATTTTCTGGGAACTGTGATCTTACTGGTTTGAAATTGTGCAAATTAAAATCTATTTTCCCAGATATATTTTCCATAATTACACCAAGATATTTGGTTTCCAGTACAATTTGAAGTTCTTCCCCTTTCAGATAAACATATGACAAAGACCTCAGTACTGCACCCTTTGAAAAAAATATAACTACTCTTTTGTTTTAATTGAGTAGTAGACATGACTTAGTTCATCCTAAAGGAGCTCAAGCATTGAGGTCATATACTGTAAGTTAACAGACATACTTTTCAGTTTGTCAACAGTTCTGTATCAAAATGTAATTTTTTTTCAATCATTTGCTATCAGTAAATTCTTAAAAATAATTTCCTAGAAATTTAATTTAGCATTTTCATTAGCTTTAAGATATAGTCACAATTAACAGATTAAATACTTAAAATATGTCACTATTTATCACTGTGATTTATCAATTGAGTAATTTGATAACTTTTTAGCTCTCTTCATTTCCCTACTAAACATGTCTTGCCCTTTCACATACTCTGTGTTTATGATAAATCTTCTGAAACCCTAAATGCTTGTTTAGTTTGCCACCTTTCAAGTTTTCTTGCTGAGACAAGATCTGAAGGATGGGCATAAAGTTTGGGACTCAGCCCCCACAGAAACATTGAGAAGGTGATAATAGGTTCTGGACAGGGGTCATGGAGCTTCTCTGGGGCACAGGCAGGTGTCATGCCTACATGTTCATCTTCTCAGGCTTAGTTGGGTCTGCTGTGTTGACAACAAAAAGGACAAGAGGGGTGTCTGCCTAACACATGAAAGGTGTCAGATAACCTGACATTTATGGTTCCAGTAAAAGACAGTGCAAAGATTGGTGGCATAGCAGACGTCTTTTCACTTTGCAGCCAAATGAAAGCATTTATATAGGGGAACTGCAGGATGACAAAGGATGTACCAGAATGAACTGCATATTAAAGCCTAAAATATAATGATCGTAAACACTTCTTGCATTTGACAGCTATAGTATATCTGATGGATTTACAACTGCTGAAAAACAATCTTCTCTTCCATGAACCAATTTCCCTAACTGACATATGATAACCTACAAGAGTTTTTTGCAGTATAGCCTTTTTTATCCAAACATATATTTGACACTAACTGATGCTATTTTATATAAAATTTTACTGTCAATGTGTCGTGTAAAACAATGTTGGGACCACTCCATCGAGGTGACACGTGTGTGAATCATTCTCCTTGTTGGCCAAGTAAAAAATACTGCAGCTTCAAAGAAACTCTGAAATGATAGGTTGTGTCTGGGCAAAGAAAAAATAGCGTAGTATAAAACTATTTAATTATTGCTCTTTCATTGTGTTTTTATCATGTTGATGCTCGGACTGTCAGGCCTCAGCAGACCTAGACTTCAGTGCAATAAGTGGTTTAAGCAGTAATCTTCCGGTAATGTGAGCTTACTCCATTTTATTAGTATTTTACCTTTCTTATTTTCTCCCTAATCAGCATAAAATAAATACACATATTCCTTTAAACGTACTAAATTGTGTCCATTATCTCAGCTGTAAATGGTTAAGCTAATTGTTCTGCTGATACTCAAAGGTAGCTAGCCAACTGCATTATTTGAAACATAGCTGTTTGCTGTTTCCGGCAACCATAGCAGACTGCTGGCACCAGAGAACAATTAATGTTAAAAGTACCTGTTTTGCTTATGTATTTTCAATTTGACAATGTGGCATTTCGAATGGAATTTTTTTACTATTTTTACTGGAGTGTTATTTAAAAATTCAATTTTAAATGTATTTTCATGTAATCACAAAATGGAGCAATGTTGAAGAATGTGAAAAAACAGTTTGGGTGATTTTCCTATTCGTGTTATGTATGAATCAAAATTGGCAGTTGCATTATTAAAGTGAAAAAGCATTTCAGATATTGTGTTTTAATTTGAATTATAATAAGAATCAATTGTCTAAATCTGTCTCTAATTCATCAAATTATCTTATTAAACATTGCTTCATAAAAAAATTATATTTTGATCTTGACTTCTGTTTTTCATTGTGAGCTGGCATGGCAGTCGTTTTTGGGGGGGGCTTTTGTTCCTAAACATACACACTGACACTGAATTATGATAACACTGCATTGTTTTATTGCTTATAATTTTATTCTTCTTTGTTCCCTTACCATTTTATTTTAGTACTTCACAACATATTTTGGTGCAAACTTGTTTAATTTCTTTATTCAGTTTACCTAACCATGTTATTGTATCTCTTGGCGTTTACTTCAGTTATGTTTCCCTTTAGGATCTTATTGTTGGGATTTTTGGCTCTATCTCCTTTCCATATTTTCACATCTTGTTTCATTGTTTTTTCTTTTCTTTTTGTTTCTTTATTTCATGGGTTTTCCTTGTTAGTTCTGTTTAACTTCATTTCTCTTTTCAGATGGTTTTCTTATCTTCTTTCTTGTATTTGCATCTGTTCTTTGTCTCTTTTCACTAATACTCTTCTGAGCTTCTCTAAGATTCCTTAATTCTCATTTTCTTAGATATCTTTACTTCTAAGGTTGTCCTTATTCTTCTTATTTAGAATTTCTCTTGTCTAGTCTTCCCTTCTTTCATTCCTTTGTTGACTTCTGTCTCCTTGCCATACTGCTCCCCAACCCAGCTACTAATTGTCTCCATCCGTTCTTTCCCTCTCTCCTCTGCAACCTCTTCTCTCTAATTAGTCCTTAGTCTCCTCCCTGTCACTTCCACTTCTCTCCAGAATATTTAAGCTCTCCAGTCAGCTCTGATCTCTGCTGATTTGTCAGTTTTTCTATGCAGTTTTCTTTCACCATCTTCATTTGTTGTTTCTTCATCCCAATGTTTGGTTCCACATACTTAGTCCTATCTTTGTATGTTCCTCATTTTATCCTCTTTAAAATCTAATCGTACACAGTTCTTTGCATTTGCTTCTCCTTCAACTACCAAACAGGACCATTTTAACCTCATTCCACATTCCTCAAAATAAAACTTGGTTTTACGCATTTACCCCTGATTCACAGCAGGCGCGGAGCAGATGCGGTGCGGTGTGCATATGGCTGTCAGACAGCCTGCAATTCACACTGGCTGCGGTTTGTGACATCTCTGGAGGTTTGCTCCAGTGAGAGCACCAAATCTCGGCTGTTCACGCGATAGCAACTACATAAACAGAGAGGAGCTTGTAAACAAAAGCCACACTCATCTGCTCACACTAGTTTTATTTTGAAATATACCGTATAAACTAAGCTGGCTCATATCTCACTTCCTGTCTGGCTGTTGTAATTTATTTAATTTCATTAAGAATTACGTCCAGACAAAACTGACTTGATCCGGAAATTTCCGCCCCCAGGCCCGCACCACCGTCAGTGTGAACACACTGATTAGACTCCATGTTTTTTTGTCCATGGGGCAGCCATATGGACACAGCACCGCATCTGTTCTCCACCTGGTGTGAATCAGGATATTATTGCATACTTTTATTTGTTTTGGGATTTAATCGCATTTGTTTTTTTATGGTTTTAGTAGTTAATTAGTTTTTATCATTCTTTCATTTTTACATTGTAGCTTAGCTAAGTGTTGCTAGCTTTGAGTTTGTTGATTAAATGTTTTTAGCTGAGGGTTTAAATATTTTTTCAATAAATTTTTTACATTTGGGGGGAGTTTTTCCATGTTTTTTTACACTATGTTCTGAGCATACTGTTTGTGAACATCAGTGCCAAACTTAATCCTTCATCATTGGTGATTTTATACCAGGCAGGTATTCATAAAAAATTAACGGAGACTGAAAACTGTTTGACTGTTGTTTCATTGTAATCAGGTCATGCCACAACTTGGTAATTTTTAAGTAAATTACATTTGTTAATATTTGCCAAAAAAATTTTGCTGCACAGCACATGTAAATTTGCAGTGCAGTACAGGATGATTTGGAGACGGCTTCATTATTGTTTACTTGCCAAAAGGATGCAGGTTGTGCAAAGCAGAACTCTCCTTCACTAGCACTATTGCACTGCATGAGCATCTCAAACACAAAGTGTGGACCTATGTGTCCACTTTGTGCAGGTACATCTCATAAACATATGGAAATATCCAGCATGTGGAGCAAAATGCTAAATGTATCAAATCTCACTAATAACACACACCGTACAAGTTACAACAACATGACATTTTGATCAAACGGATCAATGAATTTTAGCTGTGGGTAGTTTCATTTTAAGAATCTCTGGCATTTGCAGAAAAAAAAAACTATAGAATCTAAGCAAATATGATTTGAGTTTTGTTTGCTAAACCTCTGGCAACAACAGAAAAACCAGTAAATAAGTTAAATGAGTGTCAATCTAGTTTGTTTTACAGTTAACCTATAACCAGTCTTTTCACTGATCTAATTTTATCTACATATAAAATAAAACACAAAATGTTTATTTATTTATTTATTTATAAGGCCCCCAAAAATCACAAACTGCAATTTAATAAATTTGAAGTAGTGTAGAGCAGGTTTTACTTATTTTATGTCTTCAAATTTTGAATGAAATCCTCTTAAAAAAAAACACCCAAAAAACTGTGTGAATCTGTTCACATTTCCATGCTTGAAGAGGTCCAGTTAAACATGTACAGAAAAGTGAAGGTGTCCCCATCAAAACCTGAGAAATTGTGTAAAATATTAACTGATTAGCTTAAATTCATAATAATCATTCAGCCCTTCCTCAGGGCTTTTTTCTTGCCCCTGCTGAATGTTTTCATTGCTTTAGTGGCTAACCTTTGCATGTTTCTTCTTTGTTTTCATATGACTTGTTTAAATCTGCTATATTTTTGTGCAGTTCTCAGTAAGATGAGATGCACATTTTTGCTGACCCACAGGGGAAAAATTATGTAAGTATAAAAAATCATTGTTCATAAATGTTACAGTTTCAGGCACTTCAAACCAGGAACGGGTATCTGAAACTGAATTGAATTAGGGACTGGTTCAAGAATACCTTGCTTTAAACCCCACATTGCCCCAAAAGTGCATATCAGCATGCAGAATGAAGCTTTTTGCATTAAATTATCTGTCTATACAAAATTCCAAGCACTGTTAGACTTTGAAAAGAGGTTGAACCCTAAAACGTCCAAAAAGTACCTCCAAATTGTTTTAAAAGCCCTACAAAGAGACTGAGCATTTAACACTGGAGCAATTCAAGCTTGAAATGTTTGAGCTGGTGTCAGAAGCAAAGTGGAACTCTGGAAGTAATAGAAAAAAAACATGTCTTGTGAATTTTGAAACAGTTCTCTAAAATAATAAAACTGGTGAGGAGGTTATTTGGGTATTTGGGGTTATTTTCCTGACCCCGAATCCTGTACAGTTTAAACAGATACTTTTAGAAGTAAGCATTTTTGAGATTGGCCTAATTCGGCATAAAGGATAGTGGAGGCTTTTTTCATCTATAATAAATACTGGGATATGTTATCACGATTTTTCAATGTATACGAACACACTTTTTGTTTAAAAGCAAATAATATTCTCCACCACTGTTTCAAGTCCATTCAGTAGATCCAATAAATTCACTTATACAACTCCACAAATATAAAATAAGTTTTTCTTACTCTTTTTTTAAACAATTAATTTCAGTGGAACTTTTTGAGAATAAAAGTAACATTGAAAAGATGTGTTTTGCTTTGGGAGAAAGAAGATGAATTACAGGTTTTGCAGTCCATGGAGACTGAGGTTACACTGAGTTTGGAACTAATGTAGGATTTGATATGGATTCATTCTGTCGAGCAATGTTGGACCAGGCTCTGTCTTTTCAATAGCTGTTTTATTATATATGACATACAAAATAAACCATATGGTAAACCAGTTTATTTGCTATTCTGAAAGATTGTTTTTATCATTTCAGAAAGAGAAAAAATATGCATTTCAATGGAATTGGGTCATGGTACTGTTCAACATGGGCCAAATATTCTAATAATAACCAGGAGCATAGTCACAAAAAGTTATTATCTGTGATAGATGTACTATGCAAAAGGTCAATGAATGATATTTCTTAGTTAATAGACATGTTCAGCTAAAATATGCATCATATACAGCTAACTGCATACAGATCACTTCTTTTGTGCCGTCCTAAACAAGTATCAGAAACAGTTCTCTTGATCTTCCACAGTCTTTCACCTTAGGGAGATTTAAAGTGCAGTTGTTAGAACTAGTCCTGAAGGTCTATGTGTTCAGGCACGCTAGCAATGAGACGGATAGCTCAACAGGTGGGGAGGTTATAAAAGTGGGGGCAGCCTGAACTCTTTTTTCCAGACACAGAGGGAGAAAGTAGTGTCAGAGGGATTACCCAAAATAGCCCAGCTGGTGTCTTGACAACAGTGATATGATGCAAAGCTACGTGACAGAGGGATGGGAAGAAGGCGAGATGCATGCTCCAAAGCAGAACCATCCCATGTCGGGCTTTCAGCAGACATTAACAAGGTTGCATGAAGGAAATGGATAAATCTATGCGCACTATTAATGCAAATAAATGTAAATGTTATGAACATACAGTGTCTTGTAAAAGTATGAATACACACAAAATAAGGTGAATTACTTTAGGACAACTGCAAATCAAGCACTTTTTAAAACTTTCTACAAGCCAGACCACAGCGTACATACAAAATGCAAAACTTGTGATTCTTCAAAGGTGGCTCTGCAAAATATTGATCCAGGGGGGTGAATACAAATGCAACTCACTTTTTTCAGATTTTGAAAGCCATGAATAATTTCCCCTCCATTTCAGAATTATGTACCAATTTAAACTATGATTTTAACCTAAAAAATTATGTTTGAGTTCCTTGTGGTAATAGGACTAGAACAAAAAAGATAAAGCTTGAAGCATCTCTGAGACAGGCTGCTAGACATGAAAAATGACAGATCTCCTCCCAAAGAGGCTTGCAAGTAAAGCACTTGAAAAGGAAAAAAAGAAATCTGAAGTTTTATTTAGCAGTGGGTACTTGGGTGACCTTTAACATTTGTAGATTTTAAATTGTACTATCCAAGTTTGAATGTTTTAACTAAACCACATTATAACCATTATCATTTTTTGTAGATAATTTTTTAGAAGTGACAAATAATTAAATAATTTATGGGTTTTATTTATTTATGTTGAAGCACATCTTTGTTTGACCCCATGTTGTAACTCTGGTGTTTGTCACTCAGTCTAGGCCCCGCCCCTTTTGGTTTTCAGTCCTGCTTTTATTTTAGTGGGACACCCCAAGATCATAACTGGGCCCCTTTGAAAACTTTCTAGGTACACCCCTGCTTATCACTCAAAATGAAATATTTTTAACCCTGTATATAAAATAGTAAACATCTAATTATATATTATTTTTGTGGCATTATTACTCATAATCATTGATTTGATTTATTTATTTAGCACATCAAGATGCTTCACAGTGCACATCATATATATTAAACAAACAAATGTTTCTAGAGCAGAGAAGAAACAAACCAATATGGTATTGTCTGAGGCCTCAAAAAAACCTTGAATTGTATTCTCCTTAAGACTGACTGATTTTAAGGCACAGTGTGTGATTTTCGGCCAGTTGGGGCAGTGCAAACCTAAATTATCGCTCGAGTAAGAAACTCAACTACGGCGGTCCAACAGGTGCTGTTTTCAAACGCTCAATTTCCTGAGAATTATCTATTTGCAACAACATGACGAGCACATCAGTCTCTCTTTCATTGCTTGGAACTAGCGAATAGGTAAAATTGTATTTATGGCGAAACTTTCTTTGCATTTTGCGGGGAAATCAATGTTTTAATAGCGGGCTTGTTCCGTGCGCTTTTTCTGTCTTGTAGAAGTAAAGATCGCGTCTAATATGGCTTTCCCCATAAAAGAGGACCCGCGCCTATGTATTTTAAAACTGATTTTTAAAGTCGTATTTTACAATGTCGCCAATATTTTGCAATTAATGTGCTTTACGTAATTATTATTACATAATATTACATCTATTTTCAAAGATTTACTGCAAAAACTACACACTGTCACTTTAAGGAAAAAAAACATTTTATTATTAATTTAAAGTGTGTTGCCATTCTCTATTCTCTTAGCCATTTTGAATATGAACTAGGCTGAATTAAACTAATTTCAACTATAAATACAGCAGGTCTGACTCACATTATTAAATACATTTATTAATCCTTGAACTCTGATCCAAGGGGAGACAGAGGCAGATGGAGTACCTTTATATCCTAGGCCTACTTTGAAGCCTAGCTCTCGAAAATTGCTTACCCAACAAAAAATGGTTGTATTTCAGCAACTGTAGAATTAAATTTTTGTAAAAAAAATAATTCAGTGCATGTTCAAGCAGAGACAAGGAGCCAATTTCCAGTTCTCAGTTTTATTTTAAACAGATTAACAGATAATGCAGTTTACAGAGAAACATGCCCATTTTCTCTGGGCCAGATAAAGACATCTGACCACGAATGGTTTCATGCCATAACCTTTATAGACATCCAAAAACTTCCCAAGATCTGGGCGTCTCTTCTCCCTCGGAATCTGCTCCAATCAGAACGTTTTTAAAAAGTGTCTTGACAACCACTGGTCCGTCCAGAATTATGCATTCATAAGATGGAAGTGTCCTCCTCCTGGGTCCAAGTCAAAAGTTAATTCTGAGTTTTATGGTTTTATGGTCCCGGTTCCTCCCCTACATCTAATCTACAGACATCCTGGTTTTACAGCCTGCAGTAAATTACCCAAGAGTTTTATTGCTTAAAAGCTTACCCCAATTAAAATACTGGTAAGAATGTGTTTTATGAATCATATAAAACAGACTTTTACCTCTGAATGCTTAACTGTATATAAAAAGAGCCCCAAAAAAGTAAAATACAACACAACCAAAAGAGTATTTGAACCATTTTGGTGTCATTTTAAAGGTAACATTGTGTAGACTTGATAGATGTGTCATTATGCATGTTATCTGTTAGTGGTTAGGATAAATTTAAGATGGAACACAGCAGAAATGTATTTCTTTTTTGCTCCGCCTAAAAAAAAACATAGTTCTATATTGAAAAACTCTATGGATATTGCTTGAATGGCAGTGATTACTCAATAAAATGTAAATACAACGTGGATATTATCTCTGCAAAAGTTGAAAGTGATTATGTTAAAAAGGACAAAACTAGAGAGATTTTAGTACAGGCATATCAGGCGAGGTGTCCAGTTTGGCACAGTTTGGCACAAACAGTACCATTTCTATTTCTGTTGTGTAAAAGTTATATTTTTCATTTTAATATCACATAGTGTTTAGTAGACCTAAAATAAACAGTTTTGGGCATCTTTCTGGTGACATTTAGAGTAACCAATGTAGAGTCTTTGTAGAGTCTCTGCTTTCATTTGAGTGGTTGATTGTGCGTTTAGCACAAAGGCTTGCTGCGCTAGAGGCCGAAATGTGGCAGCTCAGTTGACGAAACTATGATAATACGATTTTGTTTGCAAATATTTACGTGGCATCTGAGTTGTGTTTGTGGTTGGTAAAAATAGGTTAGATAGCCTTGTAGTGCGTGGTCTTCTGTTTAATTTGATGTGCATTATTACTATTTTTTTTCTCAGATGATGTGTTGTCTCAAACCTATTAAAGAAATTATTCCTAGGGTCCCCCAAATGGGTCCAAATGGGGGACCCTCGGGCTTAAGGGGTTAAGATTTTTTAAAATGGGACTTTATATTCTTTGCCGACAATTTCCTACTTTCATCAGTCATTTCCAACATGTTTTAATCTGTCACCAGTCACTACATGAACAGAACTGTGCCTACCGGTTTTGATGCTGCGCCCCGTCCAGTTCATCTGGAGGGAAGGAAACTTACTGTCCCATTTCCTCGATATATTTACCTGTATTCTAGTTGGTTTTTGAGTGACTCTGTCTTCACCAAGTTCATCCTATTGTTGCTCCCGTTCTAGGAGCTGATTTTTCCAGACCTGCCGCTCTCGCACTTCTCTAAACTGAGAGGCAGAGGATTTACTTATGAAGATAAAATAGGGGAAATTTACAAGTAAACTTTTATACGGCAGGACGGCGGGAAAGAAAATGCAGAGGTTCCCATATCCCCCCCCCCCCAACCACCTGCTTGTCACAACACCCCCTTCCTGCTCCTGCTGAGGAAGAATTGCCTGATGACAGTGCACAGTAAAAGTGTACAGCGTGTGCGCTGATTTAATTTATTTTCATAGGAAATTTGTAGTAGCTATATATAGAGAGTGCATTTCAAAATACGATACATACATTTAATACATTTTTTTTCTCAATTTTGTGCCCTGTCAAGCAGTTTGCACCCCAGGCAGCTGCCTGTGTCGCCTGTCGGCAAAGCCGGCCCTGAGTTGTGTCCTATGTAAAGTAAAACTCAAACCAATGTTCATCTTTGCCTCTTCTCTCATCTTTTAGTGCATTTCTAGACTTTTCTGTACATTATTTCTGTATATTAGTTTCCTGAAAGTACTGTTCTCTGTATTTCTGGACTGAACAGGAAGTGGCTGGTGGCATAAGTGCAACTCTTTTAATATGCATGATTAAGCATATACACTACTGTAGCTTGTAACTAATACTGTTTTTCTGGGTAAAAAGGGGAATTTATGTTGAGATGTTTCCTCGAGCTGATTTGTCAAAAGCAGAAGTTATGACAGACTCTGTTACTAATAGGGAAAACTGACTGCAGTAATTTTATAATAAGTAATAAAATCTATTCTTTATCTATATTCATCATCTGCAGGGTTGCATGGGAGCTGTTGCCCATCTCCAGTGTTCATCAGGTGAGAGGCGAGGTACAACCTGGACAGGTCTTCAGTAGCTACACTGCAAATAGACAATTTCTATTCATATTTATTTTTACAGCCTTTATTGTTGAATACATGTTTTGGACCAATGTGTTAATTTTGCTAATTGTTTTTACTGAAAACACAGGTCTGCTAAAAAGTTTGGCCTTTAAACTCTCTCATTCAAAGATGCTTCATTGTGCAGCAATACTTTAAAGTGTAAATGAACCCCATGAAAAAGCATTATCCTGCCCCCAAGCAACATGGGGAGCCTAAGTCACGCCGTTCTACTTCCGGTCCATGGATCACCTACTGCCAAAAAAATGAATGAGAGCCAAAGGAGAGACAAATGTTATTATTTGATCCTCTTTGAAATGCGCAGTGGATCGAATATATTAAGTTCCATGAATTTTAAAGAAAAATTTTGATGCAGAGAAAACAGATTTTGACCGGTGGCAAAAGTTACTTTAGATTTTGTGTAAAACCACTAAGCGGACTACAACTGCAGAAGAAGAAAGAGACTATGGGCCGTAGCCTCCTGTTTGAAGCAATGAGCATTAAACACGGAGAAAACCTCTATAAATCTGACCATGTAGAAAGTACCAGCTATGTCGGGGGTAAAGCAGTTGGTGGAGTTAGAATTAGCTTGGAGGAGAAGCTCTACAAGCTCTTGGTGAGTGTTTTACGTGCTATAGCTAGTGCTAGCTCTCATTAGCTGCATGACGTCATATATGCGACCTCTGACTTGTAGGCATTTTAATTGCGCATTTTTACAATCAAATAAATTCCAAATCACTTGACAAACACAGTCGAAATGTACATCATTAGTTTTTTGGTTTAAACCACCTCGCTGTTGTGGTCCTCCATATTGATTTCAGATTCTCTGTTTCTCGGTGTGTGTGGCCGCTGGCTGCTCTGCTTTGTGACCGCATCCCATGGAGGCCACCATTGCTCCTCCACTGCTGTAGTACCTCCACTTGGCCGCTAGGCCCCCATTGAAAAGCATTGGACTTTAGACACCTTAAAAACAACTTTAATGCCTGGTGCCCCATTGTTTTAAACTTTCTATGGCTACATATTCCTGAGATAACTTTGGGCTTGTAAAAATAATAGGTACCAGGCTGGTTTTCGTAAGATAAATTTTGAAATCTTGCATAATTATTGAGGGGGCCGAGCCAAGTTTAGCATCAGAGCAGAATGGGCGTGATTACGACCGAACTACACGTCCATACACGCCCCGCGAGGACAGAGTCTACAGGGAAGATCCCACCCCCATGCCCTTTTTAGGAACATGCTTCGTCAGAGCTGGGGAGGAGGAGTCTGTGAATCCGCCATAAATTCCCCCATGAAAGTGTGTTATTCTGGTAAACGGGGAGGAGTGAGGAGGCGCTGTCTATTCTTTTTTACAGTCTATGGTTTCACACAAGATACATATTCCAGCTCAACACAGGGTGGGGCGAGTGTGTCAGAGAGAGGGAGGGCGTTTCTGTGAGATCATAACTGTGACGTAGACAATGGAAAAGATGTACCACTCTCAGCCAATCACAAAATTCAAATGCAGTACCCTAGGGCGTCAGTTTGTTTTTAAAGTTGCCGGGGGCATAATTTTAAGCTTGGACGCGGTTTGAGGATTGCTGGGCATACTTATTAAATATTTATTTATCCTCTAAGTATTAATCCGTTTCATGTTTGATTACAATATACACTGCAGAAATAATAAATTTGGTAAGCACTGAAGACATGACAGGGGGATATTGACAATTGCCTCCAATAATTTAGGACACAGAACACAATGCGCATTAGTGCTCGGTAAAGAAAGTATTTAAATTGTGCTATTAAAAAAGCCACGAAAGCAAAGGATGGATCTGTGTTTTAGCTATAGCTAAAACACAGATCCATCCTTTGCTGCTTATGTTTCACTTATTTCTAGGCTGTAAAAAGTTACTTTTTAAGTAATCTAATCTTAAAAACGAGCATTTTATGCTTATATTTAGTATATTTCACTTGTTTTGAGGCTGTAAAAAGTTACTTTTTAAGTAATCTCATCTTAAAACCAGCATTTTATGCTTAAATTTAGTATATTTCACTTGTTTAGAGGCTGTAAAAAGTTACTTTTTAAGTAATCTCATCTTAAAACCAGCATGTTTGGCTTATTTTAAGCCTTCCAAACACCTCTGTAGACATGCTTATTTCTAGATTTAACAATCTTAATTAAAGAAATCTTGTCAAGTGAAATTATCTTGCTGCATGGACAGATAATTTCACTTGTTTTGAGTACATTTTCCCTCAGATTTAGTGTTTTTATCTTGTTTTTAGACCCCCCTTTTTTGCAGTGTAGGGAACTATATAACTGTTTCCATCTTGAAACAGGTACCAGTGACATTGCAGGTCTCCGCCCTGTAGCTGACTACCAATCTTCTGTTGCGTAAAAGTCTGTCTCACCTGCGTGCGTTCCTGTTTGCGCTCTTGACCGCTCGCTCTAGATTTCAGGAGATTTTATTTGACTTGTGGGCATCAGGGAGCTGCTATATAGATGCATGATACTTCTGGTTGAAACTTGGGATAATAGTGCATTTACAGTTCAGCATTTTCTGTGAGCGCAGCACAGCAGTGGGACCATTTTTTTCTGTTTTGATCTGAGAGAAGTGGGTCTTTCACATCATGACGCTTGCTGTGTGCCAGTAACATCTTGACAGGTAGATTCGGAATAATGTTAATGGCCCACTGCAGCGCTTTATGATAAATTATTGCACTAATGAGATGATCAGCTGACCGTTAAAGCCTGAGCTGAGCCTGTGGACAATGATAGAAATTAAGCCCGGTCGGGTTCGGGCAAAGATCTTCAGCTGTACTGTAGCATATGAGCAGAAAGAGACATGACTGCATAACAAACTGGAAGTGAGTGAATTAAAGAATATTCTGTTTAGATACTGATGCAGAAACTTTGCTGGGAGCAGAAGTGGCTGTTAGGTCAGTAAACATTTCCGTATCAGGTTTGGTGGGGACAAACCTGTCAATAATAAATTTTGCTGGGGACATGTCCCGGCTAAAATGATGCCTATGGCAGTACCACACAATGGCCACGAGCGGCAGCACTAAGATATCTTTAGACCAAGAAATGTCAGAATTGAACAAGTTTAGACGAAAATGTCAAAAAATGCCCTGAAACTGAAAGATTGTATTGGTGAAGAGCCATTTATGCTGTTTATAAGCAAAAAAAAAGTTGTTTAGGGGTTTAGTTACCCTTTAAGGAGATGCATTACAATTATTTTTCCACTATTTAAAATAGGTCTATGAGTTCTAGAAAACATGTTTCTGAAGCTGTTTGCTGGAAATAGCTTGTAGGAAACATTGTTACCAACCTCTGTTACCTTCTGTTTCAACCCCTTTCAGATTCTGCTGCGCATTATTACATGAGCTGCTGTTAACTTGGCCAAGCTCAAAGCTTCTAGAATCTTTGCTCATGCCAAACTCATTGACTGTTACCACTACGTGTCAAAGTTATGGACATGGCTGCAGTAGTTCAACCATACAAAAAAAAAGTTCCTGCAACCTCTTCTCTCTAATTAGACCTTAGTCTGCTCCCTGTCACTTCCACTTCACTCCAGAATATTTAAGCTCTCTGGTCAGCTCTGATCTCTGCTGATTTGTCAGTTTTTCTATGCTGCCTTCTTTCACCATCTTCATTTATTGTTTCTTCATCCCAATGTTTGTTTCCACAAACTTAGTCCTAACAGAGAGAGAGAAAAAAAAAGGAGAAATTTGATTCTCTAATTGCATTATCTGGGTAGCTTGGTCCGATTTCTCAAAGTCTAGTTGAATTTGACTTAGGTCGAGCTAAAGTTTATACATTCATTGCATAGGTCTGATTTCAGTTGGACTAAGGTAATAATTCAGATTTATAAGGCTGCATCTAACCATGTTCACTATCTGTGTTACTCTAGTACAATGGAAAAATGTCAGAGAGTACGCATGTCGCCACCAAGTCAAACACACTTCATTCAATAATTCGATTTTTTGAGTGACATGTAAACTGGGACATGAGTCACTAGTCCAATTACTGTCGGAAGCTCGATTTAGGTGTCCATGTAAATGCACTGACTGTGGGAAAGTTTGTCTTGTCAGTACAGAACTACACTAAATTTTTTGAATGGTGCAGATTGCTTCTACTTAGATGTTCTGCTGTCATGCTATAAAATCATTGTATCTTTTACATTGGCAATAAATTTCACCCAAAAGCAAATTATCGCTAACTTTTTGTAAGTAATGTATTCTTATTTTGTTAAAGCACCTTTTATGTTCACAAGTAAATAAGTAAAACTTTAAAAATTACAGGTTATAAATTATACCTTCTCCAAATCCCAAATTGAATCAATGCTAGTCTTACATATTTTGTAGAACGGCCAAAAGAAATGGAAAAACAAATTCATTGGGATGCATTTTAGGGCATTTCACTCATACCAAGTGTGTCAAAATATGTAAGATTATGTATTTTTCTTATATCAGTATTTTCTTTGCTAGTCTGATAGTAAAAAAATAATTGGAATTTATGTTGATTTATTTTGCCCATAATACCCTAAAAATAATAAAATATATTGGTTTGATTATTTTTTTGTTAGGCTAAAGCCGAAATGCAGGTGTAAATGCATGTTTTGCATAATGGACTCAGGCACAGAGATGCGCTTAGGGTTTAGTAGACTTATATTTTAATCAAGACCAGTCCACACTCAGGAAACGTGACATTAATGGTTACAGTGATGAGGAAATTCCAACGAAGGACAGGGAACACGCAGGGGTTTACACAAGGAAGGTAATCAGGGAGAAGATCAGGGAAACTCGGGACAGCTGGTGACTTTGTGATGTAATTACCCCAGAAAGGAACTAGGTTTTTTTACTATCTGTTTATGAAGTTGTTGTTTCACCTATAACATATTAATCTGCAAATCTAAGTGGAGAAATACTTATTTTTGGCTATTACTAACTTATTTAATTCTAATTTTTTAGTAAACATGACAATTATAGGGAAAAAAGCTTACTTTGGTCTGTGCAGTTTTGCATAACCTTTACCTTTGCCTCAGTCTGTGACTCTTTCATTTTATACTGTATATTTTCCCGGAAGTTAAACTTTAAATAAATAGAATAAGTAGGATATGTATCATGTCAACTACAGAGCCATGGTTATGATATAAACAGATTTCCATTGCAAATGAACAATAAACAGAGGAGGCTATTAAGAAACTTTTTATCTGTCACATTTAGGTGGAAAAGGGAACATTCATCCTAAAGAACTATAAATTTGTAGATATTTAGTCAATGTTAAAATTTAAATTAATACTTTTGCAAAAAAGATACTGCGGCAAAAATAGCCACTTGACAGTTCTCTCTGGTTGATCTTCTCATATGCATTAACCCAAAAGTTAACGAAAGTTAACTTTTTTGCTTCTCCATGTCCAAGCCAAATTGCAAGTGTTTGACCTCATATCCATTTTAATTTTAACTCTATATATTAGCTTCTTTACTATTAACCACATGTGTTGACTGAGCTAATATATAGTGCTTTTCTAGTCATGCTCATTGCTCAAAGCACTTAACACAGGAACCATATTCACCCATTCAACCTCACACATTCATACACTGATGCAGAGTTTGGTCGGTAACTTGGGGTTTTGTGCCTTGCCTAGGGGCACAATGACATGTAACAAGAGGAAGCTGGAATTGGAAATACTATCTTCCAATTGCAAGACAACAACTACCTACTGACTCAAAGTGGCCCTGATCTAAAAAAAAAAAAAACATGTGGGTAAACAGAGTTTCGATTGCATGACAGACAGTATTCCGACAAGAGCATATTGTGGGCTGCATGAGTAATGCATGGACTGGATTAAAAAAGGATTGCAAAGATCTACAGCATGGCTCATGCAGAAGGCTACGCTGGTGAAACAGTTTTTTGAGGAACACGATTGTTGAATGCGGAGCCTGAGTCTCCTCCCCTTCCGGTCGGCCCATGGGTCCCCAAACCGAAAAAATAATGATTGGAAGTCAATGGAGGGATAAAGCTTATTTTCTGGTCCGCTTTGTCTTAAGTCCTGAATCACACATATGTTGTCATTTGATTTAAATGATAACTAATGATGTACGTTTCGACTGTGTTTGTCCAGTGATTTGGGATTTATTTGATTGTAAAAATTCACATTTAAAATGCCTACAAATCAGAAGTCAGAAGTTGCATATATGATGTCATTTTGCTAACAGGAGTTAGCATTAGCTATAGCACGTAAAACACTCACCGAGAGCTTGTAGAGCTTCTCCTCCATGCTGGCTCTCACGCCACCGACTGCTTTACCCCCTACATAGCTGCTACTTTCCACATCGTCAGATTTATAGAGGTTTTCTCCGTGTTTAATGCTTCTTTCTTCATCCTGGAGGCTACGGCCCTAGCTCTCCTTCTTCTTCTGCAGTTGTAGTCCGGCAAGCGTTTTTATCTAAAACCTAAAGTAACTTTTACCTCCGGTCGAAAATCTGCGTTTTCTCTGCATCAAAATTAGTTTTTAAAATTCACGGACATTATATGTTCGATCCACAGCGCATTTTAAACTGAATCGGAAAATAACTTTTATCGCTCCATTGACTCTCATTAATTTTTTTTGGGCAGTCGGGGACCCATGGACCGGACGTAGAAGGGCGTGACTTAGGCTCCCCATTGTGCTCAGAGTATCCATGTTAGCTAAGCCGTAAAAAGAAAACTACATCTTTCTGAATGCTGCCAGAAAATTTATCTTTCCAAGTTCAAACTGTATTTGTCAGTCTGTAATTCATCATTGAGGGGAACTAAAGCCATACTGGTCTTGTGACAGTGTGACAGAGCGCTGCTAAATATCTCCACAGGTTGTTATGTCCACAAATTACTTTTCTAGGATAGCATTTCTCCCATCGTTCTTCTCTGCAATGGACATTATCCGATTATAGTTTTATTTGTGACAATTTGCTTCCAGCTTCTTAGGCTTTTTGGTAATCATTTGTTCTTGGCTATTTATTTTTGCTTTTAAAAATGTTCAGGTACATTGGAAAATAGGGATTCAAAGATACCACTTTATTCAAACCGATATGATTCCGATACTTGGATCTGAGTACTTGCCTATACCAAGTGACAATGCCTATACTTTTATCACCCACACACACAAAACATTTATTGAAATGGAAGACAGGTTTTATTTTCTTCTCTGCTTGTTATAACAAATGATGGTGACTTAGATAAAGAAAAGAAAATATTAATAAAAGTGAACACACAACAAAGGTTTCAAGCGAAAAATAAACATTTTTGTGGAATTATTGCAGTGTCCACATTTAAGTATTGGTTCATAGTATCGGATAACTAACTGATATAAGCATCTATACGAGTACATTAGAACAATATTGGCCCTGATAACAATATCAGTATCAGTCTATCCCTATCGAAAATCAAAATATAATTCAAAAGTTCATTTGTTTCTTTCACAATATATACATTAATTCAAGAAATAGTATATCAAGTTTATTTGTTTGAGTAGAAAAGTTCAGTTGGCATAAGACAGTATGGTTTTTATATTTAGAAATTTTGTCCTACTGAAAAGTATATCTAAGCACTATATATTATATCCATTTAATACTTTGTTGGGGCTCCTTTTGACTGAATTATTCCACCTCTGCATCGAGTTAAACCTGAAGTTCAGATTTCTAATAGCAGCTTTCATCTCTCTGCCTCTCATCTTCCTCTTGATAACACTCCACTCCTTGGTCATGAACCAGGTATCTGTTGGCAGACAGGAAGTCCTTCTAGGAACAGATACCAGCATCTCTGTACAGCTCAATTGCAGAGGGAAGTATGCAGTGCTTTCAAATTTCCTGGTAGACCTTTGGTTTTGTTCAAACTCAGAGGACCAACACCAGCAGATGAAATGGCTTCCCAAAATCATCACAGACTGTAGAAACTTCACAATGGATCTCAAGTGATCTATATTCAGTGGCTTACCACTTCGATCTTTAACTGAATTGCAAGCCTCCAACTTAAGATGCTCTATTGTTAAATTATAGTATCACGCAGAGGATGATCAGGATTGTCCAAAATGTTCTTGATTTTATGAAGGCTCATTCTTTGGATCTTCTATATCCGGTGGTTGAGCCTTCACTCAAAAATGTAAAACCCTAGATTTACTTAAAAATGTTATGTCAAGTTGTTCCACTCAACTGCTTTAAGTAACAATTAAGTAATACGTTAAGTAACCAAGTTGTTTACTTAACCATATTACTTAATTGTTACTTAAAGCAGTTGAGTGGAACCACTTGACATAACATTTTTAAGTAAATGTAAGGTTTGACTTTTTTTTGTGTCTTTAGGCAAGGCAATTTTATTTGTATAGCACACTTTCAATAAAGGGCAATTGAAGGTGCTTTACATGGTTAAGACTGATTCACAGCATCAATCAGTTTGATTATGTTTTAAGTCCCTGGTTCTAATGCTGCTACCCCAACAGATGATGACAATACACTTTTCAGAACAGTCTTAAAGAAGATATGAAGCAATGCTTTTTGACATAAAACCTTGAATGACCTAAGTTTCCTCAATGAAGCACAGTTTGTTCTGCATCTTTTTTGTAGATGGCTTCAGTCTAAACCTAAAAACAGAAGAGTTTTATAGTTTCATTAAACCACTGACTGCAGAAGCATACTTTTTTCTTATTCTCAACTATACAATAATGTGTGGGGATGCAACATATCGCCTTCTTCTTTAGCAACAAACATTTGTGGCTTAAATAACCTTAAGTTTGAGTGTTAAATAGCTGTCAGTCAGAATAATCAAAATGAACAGAAATAAAAGCTTGAGATATATCGAGAATCTGTTTATTAGGTCTCTCTTTTTATATCTAATTGCCGAATTTAATTTTCCAGTAGTATTCTGATTCATTGATATGCATAATATTTGTCTTATATAGGCTGACTGATGATTTGTGAGTTCGTGACTTGCGTTCGTGTGCGCTCTCTACTCCGCGCCGGTGAAAGTCAGACAGACAGACAGAGAGGAGAGAGAGCGGGGAAGGCGGAAGGAAAGACGAAACTACGAGCAGCTAGAAGAGCTGTCACTGTCACACCCCCTTTTTTTCTTTGAGCACCGCAGACCTCAGTCGAGTCAGACTCACGCTGACAAATCGGGCTCGGCAGCACAATCACAACCTACGTAGACAAAAAGAAGCTGGCTCCAACATATCTTTACCATTTTACAACCGGAGGACTGAATGTGACGCGGCGGTAGGGCACTGACCGATAAAATAAGCCGACCGGTAAGTGTTTTGTCTCCTTTTGGATTTAACAAAAGCGAAGACAATATTTATTATTAGGCCTAAATAATATGATTTACTTTTAAAATGGAAGTCGTGCTGGATTTTCCTTATTTATGCAGGGCAGTCACTTTATGAAACTTTTTGCCAGTTATTTTAAGGAATTTACACGTTCGTGAATTTAAACAGAAATAAATTCAATGTGTAGCCTACAAAAGCAGGGTGTGCTTGTTTTATTTACATGTTATGACAAGGTGCTATCTCAATGAATAAACGAGTGGAAAATAAACGAGGAGAATAGTTTATTGTTAATTTATTTGCTATCTATTCGTTTTTGCAACGCCCTACAATACGTTTCGTTTCATTCAATAGTTTCCAAAGACCTCACTGGAAGATGCAGTGGGGAGCTTATAGTAAAACGAGTTGTTTATTTTCTCTAGTTATATGGCTGCTGTTCTTGGTGGTTAGCCTCGTTTAAAGAATGTTGTGATTACAGGTTCCACTAAGTTTTCCCTCCACATACAGCCAAAATCTTTAACAAAGAACGCCAACAGTTGCATAAAATGCTCATCTGCTTGGGGTTTCCCGTATTCAGGCTGAATCCGCTTTGAAAGCTTTATGCATTCTTTTGGAGCAGGATACGGTGTTGAGGTCGATCCTCTTTGGCAAACACCATCTGCACACAAAAACTAAATGCAGAGGCACAAAAGGGTGTGCCTGGCTCATTGAAGTGGCACTGCAACTCATTTATGTTTTCCCTGCTCCCTGCATATGCACTTTAGAATTACATATGGAAAAATTCAAACTTTCAGTAATTAATGAAATGAAATACAATTTCTATTTTTTTATCAGCCTTAAATCTGATTATATCACGGTTGACAAATCTTAACGGAAAATGGTATCAGCCAAAAAAACTGGTCTATTTCTTCATAGTTAAATACTATTAAAATAGTTGAAATGCAAAGAAAAAGTAGAAAGTCCTAATCCAAAATTTGGTATCGCCGGAAAAAGCCAAATCGGTGCATCTCTTGCCATTTTAGAGAAATCATTAATGCATGCTGTTTGTCCTCTTTTATGTGTTACCTTAAAATTAAAACAGAATCAGTTAAAATTTGTCCAAACATAAAGATAACTTTTTGGTATCAGCCAGGAAATTGTGATTTATGCATGTAGTTATTTTAAAGGAAATACTAAGATTCCCTTTTCGTTTTTTTTCCGTTTATTTTTGCTGGCCTTATGAAACAGAACAAGCTAGCACCTTTATGGTGAAAACATGTATATGAATATTCTAACTATGCCACTCCTAATCAACCACAAACAATATATGTTTGGTTTGTGGTCTCGTGCAAAAATGCCAAGCCACACGAAAGCACACAACTTAGTGTGCTTCAGAAATGTATATTAGTCATAAATTTAAACGACTGTTCCCCCACCAGGACAAAAATAGATTGGACCTTCAGCCGATGAGCTCCACCTGCTGCACAGGAGAGGCCTGCAAATGTGGTGCTGACAGAAAGCTTAGGAGTATGTCACTGTGAGGATGCCTCTGTTACACTCACAAGGGCTTTAAAAAAAACTATGCAGTAGCAGTTAACTCCTGATTATTGTCATAAATGTGAAAATACACCATGAATAAATTATGTTGCTGTAATCCTAGTGTCACTGAGTAACAGGAAGGTTATCTGCTTTTTTAAAGTTCTAGAGACGATCCTTTTGATCTCCTTCTTGTTTGTCTTGGAACTACTGTGTAACTTCCTGAAGAAAACCAAATATCATCTGTTTTACAGAATATGATTCATTTTCAGCTGATGGAACAATATCGTTGCCTCTCGGACCGCTGCTTTTTTGTTTAACAGCTTCAGCATACCAAAGCGTCTTCAGGGAATAAAAAGAGAGTTCTGCTACGTTTCGACAGCTAAAAGTCATGCCAGTGACAGTTGCTGTGGCTTTTCTGAAATAGCGAGCGGAGGGAGGTGTCTCAGGGGCACATATAGATAGCAAATGTGATTCCAGCTGCCACTGTGGCATCCCAGTCTTAATGACGGCTGGCTGATTGAGTGGAGCGTTTCTCCTGAAACACTTTGAGAGGGATATCGGGTTGCAGTGTCATTGTTGATCGGAGCCATTTTTGCCTTTACATGAGATAAACAGCTGATGGGGATTACACAGCTGTCCTTCTCTACTCTGAGGGGAGTCCTAATTGAGTGAGTGTGAATGTGTGTTAGTGTATCCTGCAGAGGACAGCTCTCAGTTTGATTCTGTTTCAGGTATAAGACATTGCTGATTGCTAACTGCTCAACCAGCTTCTCTATATTTTAAACCTGTTTTTCTGCTTTCACACTTTGTTCTGGTAAATAGTTATTTGTTCCTGTTTCCCATTTGCATGTGATTTTTAAATATATCTTTCTCCTCGTATGTTTTGATAGTGCAAACTAGAACCTGGACTAAGAGCTAAAAAGTCAAATTCAACTTGCCTTTAGAGTTAAATAAAGGCAACTGGACTTTTCTCGTCTTGAAAATGGTTTGTCTCTCACCCAAGAGGCTTCTTCAGTTCTGAAAAAAGAGAAGAGATGGATGATGAGAGACAATTTATTCAGATTGATAATCTTCATCAATGTAAATTCCACTTGTGGATTTCTCAGTGAAACTAACGTGGCTGACTAAGAGACACTGTTGTGATTAGAGCCGGAGTGAAAAAGTATTACTCAATGAAAGATCCTCAGATTTATAGCATGAATGTTTGCACTTCAGTAATTTTGTGTCAGTTAGCTCGTTGGGGTGTGGAAATGAAGTAGTGAGTGATTAAAGACCTGAGCTCTCCGAGCGCAGCCTAAAATCTTAGGGCGCTTTCACATGGTACGGGAGTCCGTACTCGGGTACGGTATTTGGTCAAAATCCACTTATTTCGTACCATATGAACACAGACTGTACCGTGCCAGAATACGGCCAGAGAGACCTGCCTTGGAGGTAGTATCCGAGTCCAGGTACGAACGGCCACGTTCTGTGAACACAACGCGTACTCTGGCCGTACTCAAGACAATAGACGCGCTCCATGCGGAAATGACGACATCGCCGGCCGAAATTACAGAATCACCTCGCGACCATACAAATACCAAAACAACGCGATTCAAGCATCCCACAGCAACACAGCAGGTTACAAAACGGCGGGTTTACTACAACACTCACCCTGTAGATGGCTTCAGGTAGCAGCTGACCAGTAGACCAGTTTGTTTACATTCTAGGCTGTCGCTCGTTTTATGACGTCGGTACTTCTCACTCCCTTGTTTGTTGGAGAACTAAGACTTATTTGTATACCGCCACCTGCTGTTTATTTGTAGTAAAAGACTGGATCCCAATACGGTCAGAGATCCGTGACATGTGAACAGAAAAAATTAGCATTTTCTCTGGCCGTTTTCTGGTACGGCCACACATGTGAAAACGGCCTTAGTGATCAGAATGCAGACCCCACATTGAGGGGCACCCAGGCGGCTGCAGCTGGTCGTCAATCGACCTGTCGGACTGAAGCATCAGCAACAGGTTTTGAAAATCTTGCAAAAGCTCCCAAACAACTTGAGTTGTTAAAAAAGGAACAGTTATGTTAAGTTAAAGAAGTCGTTTTGTCTGGTTTTACACATTGCTGCATTTTTTTTACATTGCCCAAAAGAAATTGAAAAGCTTCAAAATTTTGATTTCCAGCTATATCAAATATCCAAAGCATAAATCTGTAATCCAACACTATGGATGTCTTCATCGTAAGCTGCTTATTGAAGTGCTCTGTTAGTGTTAGCAACTTTATGATTGGTTTGGATATGATTCCTTGTTAGTTAAGATGAAAACATATTCCAAAAATCATTTTAGTTGTAAGTTGACAAAACGTTTAGTTGTTCTCCTGCTTCGTAAATTTTAGCACTTTGCTTTGAATGTCTTAAAATGTAATGGGTTTGCTGCTCTCAGCAAAGCTTTGTTGCACATTGAAGTTGTTAGCTTGTAGTGAAGGTTAAGAAGAAAAAAAATAGATGAGCCACAGCAGCCAATACAGTCTCTTGTTGTTTTTGAACCACATTAAAAAAAAAATAATAATAAAACACCCAAGTTACTTTAGAAAAACCCAAACCTTCCAGAATAAAAAAAAAAAAATAATAGTCATGGTCTGTATTGCATTTTGCAAGCTGTGTGCCCACAAATTAGCCCTGATTTTTAAAAATTGATTGTGGAACTTGGAGTATTGTTTGTGTTGTGGCAGACACAAATCAAAAAATTCCAGTAACAGTTCCTGGAATACCTGGGATTGTAGCAGACTTCCCAGTAGGCCATACAATCCCTCTGGGTGTTATAATTCTATCTTCCATCCTAAAGTACCTGATGAATCGTATAAGGGAGAACAGTTGTCAGATCTTGGCTTTATGCTTCACTCAAGAACTGATCAAGTTTCTCAGGTTGAACTGAAATTATTTGCAATGAACTGAGTGTAGTAAGACTATCACTGGACCTATGTAACAGCATGTTTTCACAAAGCCACCAATGGGATCGTTGTGATTTGGCACAAAGTACTGACGGTACTGTAAAAATTGACCCTGTTTGTAGTTTTCTTCTATTTTGATATTTTGTCACACTTAAAACATTTCAGACCAAATGCCTTATATATTGAGATTATAATACCTTTGTTAATACCAAATGCTGTTTTCAGACAATCATATTATTTATCAGAAAAACAATGCTGTTTTCAGATGATTATTTTATTTAGCAGATAGCTATGCTATTCAAACCAACCTTGTCCTGTGTGAAAGAAGCCTAATCCCCTTATTAAATCAGGAATTAAGTATAATGAACCACATTTTTGACAGCTCAGTTCAATTTCACTTGCCACACCCAGACCTTAATATTAACAGACTTGTGGAATCAATAATTATTCTCTGTATGCATGTAGATTGCCCTCCCCTTTGTATTTCTCAATTTGTACTTCTTTTTTTTACCCTGTGTTTTAAAATTTATGTTGTACAGAACTTTGCTCGGCCCTTTTTCTAGTTTTAAATGTGCTTTATAAATTAAGCTGGTATGGTAAGAAATCACTTATTTAGAACCTGTTTGACAACATGGAGTAATATTAAGACCTAATCTAAAGAAGACAATTTAAAGAAATGTAGGAATAAAGCCAAAGTCACACAAATAGTTATTGAAGCAGTCACAAAAGACCTCAGAACAATATCTTTAGCCTTATTTGCCTCAGCTAAGGTCAGTTTTAGCAAGACTGGGCAGAAATGTAATCCATTAGGAAACTTCAAGACGAGAGCAACTGCAAACAAAAAAGCACAAAGGCTCATTTCCTATTTTTCAAAATCTAACTTCATAATCCCTAAAAACATTTGGAGATAATGTATTGCTTTGTTAAAAGATAAAATGAAAACTTTGCCAACAGTCAATCACGGTGGCAGTAGTACGATTTTAAGATATTAACTTGCTGCTTTGGAACCTGGATGACTTTGCATGATTAATGGAAACATGCATTCTGCTCTCTAACAGAATCCCCACCACCAAAAAAATAAAAAAACTAGGAAAAACTGAAGGATAATTCCCATACCAAATTTCAAAAAAAGTTGTGTTGTTGAACAATGGTCTTTTCATTGCCTGGACTTACCTAGTAAAACTATGGACCTAAATCTGTTGGAGATGCTGTGATGTGAACTTAAACAATGCTTTAAAGCTCCATACCCCTCTGCTGTGGCTGAACTAAAAAGAGATCTACAAAGAAACCAAATTTCTCCAGAGCTATGTAGAAGGCTGATTGCTAGTTATCATAGTAAAGGCAGATATTGTAGCTAAAGGTAACACAACCAGATCTTAGGTATACATTTTTTTCACATACGGTCAGGTGTGTTTTTTTCTATTGTTCATTTGAATCAAAGCCATTTTGTATCTATTCATGTTTGTTCTGATGTTAACATTTATTTAATCAAAATCAATGCATATAGCTCTGTGATTGAGGAGTTTGAACAAGTATTTGTTCCTGTAAGTCACAAATTAAAATATTTGTAAGTTATTTTTTTAACTTTTCCAAAAGGTTGATTTGGCTCTGTCTGACAGAGTTGGATATGATAAATGAATGTGAAGTTTGCCTTAGCCTGAAAAGTGTTTCACACTGAAACATAGGTCATATTGTTCATACTTATTTGTTTTTATGACTGTATGTTCTGGTTAGAGGACGCTTCCATAAAAATAAGGTTGTAAAAGGGGTGATAACTGAAGTTGAATTTGCATTAAACGGCACAAATGATGATGACCCAGCTAAAACATATAGATATTAAAGTGTATATAAAATTAACTGCAAATGTGTCTTTTTGACATATAGTAATGCAAAAATGTGGAAATTCCCATTGCAAATGGGCACATCTGACCGCCAGCCTTGAATCCTGCAGTAGGCTAAAGGGATGGTGTGTTGAGGCTTTTCTGCAGGAAATTGCTCTTTGTGAGCCAAAAACAACAAACCACAAGGTACAACAGGAGTGGAAAGTTCACTGAGCATGAGCTGGAGGCAGGGGACAACAGAACGGTTTCGGTCCTTTAGCTAAACCGTAACAAGAATGCACAACAGGACCACCTTGTGATTGTGTGTGATGCCCCTAAAACCTCTGTCACGTGTATTCTGCAATATCCTCCTTCCAAAATCCCTCAAGATGACTCAAATAAGAAGAGATCAATTATTTGATCCTTGGCTTGCATGTACTCTCAATTATTCCTTACATAAAATGTCCTGTGGACATTGGCGGGAAATATAAAGTCTTACTCTACTAGTACAATTTGGGGGTCATAAAGAGAAGCTCTGGCAGACATGAAATAAAAAGTTTGGAGTTAGAAGTCTGCACAGGCCTGTGTGCTTACAGCATGCAAGACTGGGAAAACCGCCCTCTGGTAGAGGGATGACAACAGATTATTGATCACAAGGAAACCTGCTGGAATCACCTAAGCATGCCCGTCCTATGCTGTGGTGAGGGAACAGTTAAACATTTACACTTGGCCTTGTCAGATATGAGTTTAACAGTAAAGCTTTAACCTAATCTGATGAGTTAAAAAAAACGCAAATGACATTAGCCCCCCCCCCCCCCCTACTGTGCCATAAATTACTGTCAAGAGCTTTGAGATTTACCGATCCAAGGCATATGAAAGTTACAGTCATTTTAATTACTTCCTTGCTTCAAACATCTGGGTGAAACAGTTTACCACATTGGCTGACATTCAGCCTGGTGTACCTTTCATTGACTTTCATACAGAAACTGGTTATACTCGTAGACCAGTATTTTATAAATTGATAATTTACAGTTTAATTACAAGTGGGCAGGCTGGAGAGATCTGATCTGTATGTATAAACATTAAAACAAGATAAATAATGAAAAATCCATGAAGCGTGTTATAAGAGTCGTTTCATAGACTGACACGACAAGGAGTCAGATGACTGACAGGAGACAGCCTTCTATGCAAATGATCAGGGACTAAATAAAACTGCTTCTGTTTGATCATCTGCTCTTCATATTGCCTCCCTCCTTTATCACTCACAGCTGTCATGTTTTCGCTCAACATTGGCTTCAGATATGCTTCTTACATGCATCCCGGATGATCTATTTCAATGAAAACTTTACGGAAGTTTGGCTTCGGAAGTTTGCTGTGCCTTTAACTTTAAAAATACATTTTTGTTTAACTTAAAGAAAGACCAAAAAACATTTTTACGTAGGTTCTTGATTTCTTACTTTTATTTTTCTATTTTTTTTTACTCTCCCTCTATGTGACAGCTTGAGTTGGGCTGAGCACAGCGATGTCCAGATCGACAAGATCCATGTCGAGATCTCGGAGCCGCTCGAGGTCCCGATCAAGGTCCCATTCCTCATCGCGGTCTAGAAGTCGTTCCCGGTCCAGGAAGCACCGCTACAGGTATGAAAGCTCATTCTTGTGCTTATTGTGAAGATCACATGCTTTGCTGTTATTATTAAAGGTGCCAACATATTATTAGCTTTTACATACAGAAAAAATTGAGAGTATATCTTTGAGAGCCAATATATGAACAAAGAATCCATTGATTTGCTTTAAGTGTTTGGATTTTGTATGATTCTACACTTTTATGTGTTTTGGGTTTTAGGTTTTGTTTATTTTTGTGAAAGGATTCCAAAAAGTTGTGTATTAGCACCTTTTCCTGTTTACCTGGATTTAGATTCTTTTTTCATGCAATACCCTAGTTTCTTGTAGTCTTTTCTGAGCACAGCTCCAATATGAACAGAGCAAGAGGAAATTAATGTTTAAAAGGGATGCTTGCTTTGGAAATATTGTGGTAGTTACTTAACCGGATATAATCATCTCAATATTTGTCAAGCTTTAAACTTAAAAGCCAGTGTCTGTCTGTGGAACCTGTACATAGAAAACAGTAAAGCCCAGTTGAAAAGAGTGATCTGTGTGTGCTTGAAAAAAGCTATGAACCCTCACTAATGCATTTGCTGTTTCTGGCAGAATGGCCATGGCACTGCAATAAAAAGGCACGGTTGCTCATTTCCTGGCAGCGCCGCAGCTTGTATTAAAATTAGCCTAAAGAGGAGACATGGAAGGAATCTCATGCTTTATTCCTCCTCGGGCCACCATAACACTTGGGCAAATAATCTTTATCAACACAAACTGAAACGGACAATGCTTGGAAACATTGATATATTTACCTATGTAAATCTAATGTATATGTCAACAGAAATTATTTAAAGGTCCATGCAAATGCATAAACAACCTATGTTCATTCAAATGCAAGGAGCGCAACATACACATTGTTTTACTCCAGCTATTCCACATGTCACCGTAAAAAACACTGATTCTGCAACATTTTCAACTAGAGCATTTTTTGTTTTGTTTGCCCATTGTTGTGTGAAGAGTGCTGGATGGAAATAGTTTCACAAGCAGTCAAAGCTGGCAAAAGGCTCTGCACATTGACTTCTCTCCTCAATCAGTTTTATACATTAAACACCTTCAGCTTCGTCAGTGACCAAGTAAGGATTACTAGCTTGAAACTTTTGGAAGATAAAGCAAACTTTGAAGAAGAAGTTGTGCTGGGAATGAATTTCTGTCTAAATCTGGAGGAGCCTATGAGTGGCAAACATAGAGTCAAATGATTCAAGCAGTTTTTATTTTTTCTCTGCCTTTATACGGTCCATGTGACTTTGCTGTGGTCCACCACAGCTGTCCAGGGTATCTGTAGCTTGTAAAGTGTGCAGTGCTGCTCACTGTGCTGCCTTCTCTGTTTCGCTCTCCGTTCCCATGAAAAAACATGCTGGGTGAGTTATATGCTCTTATGGCTTATATGGGTGCATGCATACTATTTGCATGTTCTGTGGATCTGCTTTTTTCAACCATTTTGACATTGTGCTCTACAATCTCTTAAATGTGTGCGTGTTTGAACACAGACGAATTTCGGCAAGTTTCTACTTATTGTGAAAATTTTAGCAGTGAATACTGAACAATCATTTCCACTTGTAGCTCCACAAAAAGGTGACAAAAAATCCTGTTATAAATGAAATCTTTACACAGTTCGAGTGTCAATGTCTGTTCAGAGTGTGTAACTTTCCTAGCCTAAATATACACAAGTGGAAAGGTGTGGAGATACTGTTGAAAAGTGGTTCTGTCTCAAAAATGTGCATTTGGGAATGAAATTACTGCTTTGGCAAGTCAAGAAAAGTATAGCAAAAGAACGCAACACTGTGTTGAAGGTTAAGGTTTGTGTGCTTCACATTAAGAAATCCAACAGACCCCCCTTGTGGACGTGGTAAACACTGCAGCCTGGTTTAGAAGGGCTGAGTGGAATACTTGGCTCTTCTTTTTGAACCTCTCTCAACATGGAAACACAGATGTTTCATACCAACATATGCTTTGTCACTTTTAGCTGATATACTGCCACTGGACATGACTGTTACAAACATCCACCAATTTAAGATTTTAGGAAAGGTGCCATGTTTTTATATGTTGGACCAATGATAACCAGCTTGTTAAAGCTGTTATTTGTTTGAAACATTCATTCCGCCTTAAAATCTGTACAACTGCAGCAATACGTATAGCAATAACTGTAGCTTTATGTCAAATTAGCCAGATATAAGAGTACAGATGCGCTGATCAGCAGTAGCCAATTTCTAATCCAATAAATTTGATCAGTTTGTATTTCTCTAAGAACTAAAAATAAATAGTGTCTACACTGTGGACAAGCTGAAACTTTATCATCATAATAATACAATCTTTTTATTGCAAAGTAAAACCATGATTTCTTAAAAACAGCCCACAATAAAACCTCACCAAACATAATTACAGCAGATCCCCCTTTACTCCTGTATATGTTGATATCTGCTATAAAAATCAGATCTTTGCATGCCTGAAATAAGATAATGCATTTAAATTACAACACTAGAAAATGTGATCAGTGCAATCTATGACTCTGGACAAGACACTCACGCCCTAACTTGCTCGCTGTGTATCTGTCTATGAATGTGTCTGGGCTTGTAGCTCAGTATAACTAGAAAAGTGCTATATAAATTAAATTCATATACTGCTGCTTTCTTTTCTCTTTACTTCTTCATAGCTCTAGGTCTCGGTCAAGATCTCATTCTCCGTTTCACAACCGGGAGAAGAAATATCCGAGGGCATACCAGAACAGCAGAGAGTTCCGAGGCTACCACCGTGGCTTTCGGAGGCCCTACAATTTTAGGGGTCGAGGGAGGGGGTACTTTAACCGTGGACGCTACCAACGTGGGGGTGGTGGCTACAATAACAATAACTTTCGCCCGAACTGGAAAAATTTCAAGCAGTACCCTCAAAACCAGCAACAATATTATCAACAACATGAACAGCAGCACTACCAACAGCAGTTAAATCATTCAAGAGGGCGATCTCACAATGTGCAGAAACGCTCAGGAAGTCCCCCTCAGGGTCACTCTCAACACTCAGACAGATCATCCTCCCCCATGTCCAGACACTCGCAGCATTCTTCTTCCTCATCACACTCCGCCTCCCCAAAATCTAAGTCAGCCTCGCTGCTGGCTAACCAAAACTGCAAAGATGTCAAGGAGAAACATCAGGCAAAAGCAGGAGGGGGAGATGATGAGGCGGAGGAGCATGTTGGGTTATTGGCGGGAGATGCTGGAGAAGGTGCAGACTGTGGGAAAGATAAGAAGACCTGGCACAGCCCAAAAGACTGCAATAGTTCAAAGAAAACCAGTCCCCCTGCCAGCACCAATGTCAATGTTGGGCAGAGCAATCAAACCATAAATCAGTCGAGTCCCACCAAAATCACAAATGACTCCAGGAATGGCTCTCCCATGGTGGAGGTGGCATCAGGTTCATCCTCTGCCAGAAAGGCCTCAAATGAAGGTCTTAATCCCATGCTTTCCAGCTTTGACTTCTTCTCCACTGAGGAATACCTGGATGGAGAAAAAACAGCGATCTCCATTGCTTTCCAGAAGTAGGGCTAATTTCTTTTTTGCAAAAATCACACAATTGTGTTTTTCTATTTGTGTCTTTCAAGCTTGCAACAAATGATCATCAATGTTTATTGAGATGTAAACATTTTTCATTTACACTTTTGTGCTTTCACAGATAAAATGTATACTTTTCTACAAATTTGGTATAAATTTTTCTTGCACAACCAGATGCATACAGCCTTTCATCTCTTTTATTCCTCAGGTTTTTGGAGGAACACACCAAAAAAGCTAAATCTGCTTGGGAAAATGGCAAGCTCAGAGAGGCAAATGATTTGGATGATGAAAAAAGAAAAGTGAATGGGAAAGCCTCAGCAATTACCTCTGATACTTTACCAAAGCCATCAAAACAAAGCAGGGAGGACACTGAGGGTGAAGTGTCCCTGAGAAGCTTCTTGAGAGCGTCTCCGTTTTTATCTGCTGAAGTGGAGGAGGAGGATAATGAGGTGATCATTAGGCCACCTTTAAAATCCCTCCAGAGAGAGTGGCAAAATGGAGATGAGGCCTTTAATCCAAAGAGCAAAGTCACTCCTTCAGCTCAAAAACTCTTCGAAAAGTGGCAGAATGCAGCTTGTGCACAGGTTGGGAAAGCAGATCTTGATGCCATGGTGAGGGAGATGTATCTCAGTGGAAAACTGGATAAATCTGAAGCCAATGCGGCTTCTGCTATAGGCAAAAGAGAGTCAGCAGGAGAATTTAAGGACCTGTCCTCAGAAATGAGTTTTAGAATAAGGAAGTCGGACAAATCTCCCTTTTTTGAGTGTTCTGACCCACCACTGAGGCAAAGTTCTGAGAAAGAGAGGTTTATGGTCAGAGGGGAGCCCCTTATGCCCTCAAGAAAACAGGAACCGAAGTGCAATGTAAGAATGGATTTTCTAAGAGAAGATCCCATAAGGTGAGTGTCCATTAATGGATACAAGTATTATGTCTTTGATTGATGTTAGTTTATGCTCTCTGAAGAATTGCCTTCTCTGCCATTGTTCGAAATCTAAATGTTTTCAGTGGTTGACGTGAACTGCAGGTAAGCCAGTAGAGAAAAAGCCTTTTTTTGCTGATTTAAGATTATAGATTTAAGATTATAGATGGGAGTTTTTTTAGTTTTATTTGTAAGACTTTCCAAAAATAAAGGCTTGTGGTTTTTCTAGTTGTTGTAATGTTCCCATGCAAATACATCGTTTAGGCATAACATTATGACCACAAGCAGGTGAAGGGAAATTGGCTGATTCTCTTTCCGTCATGACACCGGTTACTGGGTGGCCAAAAATATTTTTTTTACCCCAAACATGATGTGTTAAAGGGAGGGAGGCACTTTCTTCTCAGGCACACAGAGCAATTCTGTTGTAAAGTACAGTATATTACCGTAAATCGATCCGAAAGTTTAACAAATATACTACCTATTTGAAATATTGCACTCCTAACATGCCCGAACTTAATGCCTTGAAGTTAGCTGCATGTCCCTTTAAGAGCCTCAGACATTCCCCCTTCGACACACTGTCTTCAACGTTATCACATCATTCTTAGAGCGCCGTCTCAAGTCCAGCATGTGGAGCGCGGCTGCAGCTGGACTCTCCGAGCTGATCGCATTACGTGTTCAGCCTGGCCTCAGGCGGAGCTGGGACCGCTACAGCGGAGAATCCATTAACACCATCCCCTTGCTGCATCGGCAGGCCCAGTTTGTGGAGCCTGTGTCCCCCGTAGGTCCACGCATAGCCCGCTAAGACACAAACTACAATGCTGAGTGGCTGTCCATTTGTCTGTGGTTAGTAAAAGTGTATTATAATATGTAAGCGGCACGGGACGTGATGTGGTGGAGACAGGCCTGGGTCAAGTTTACTCTTTCAGAGGAGCTTCTCCTCATGGAAGTTGTTCGTAGCTCACATTTCAGCAGAGAGAGCAGCAACAAGTGTTTTTTTTATTCCTGTCTCTGGATAGAAAACAGATGGTGTCATGCAGCTGGGGTGATTAGCAGCAATGTTTATCAGTATTTCCTCCATCGTGTTGATGCCGTGACTCCGTGTCAGTCACAGCTGTAGCATCTTCGGTAGCACCAGACTTTTTTTTTTCCAAGAAGGCATCGCGCAGTTGGGAAAGATAACTAAGTATATACTCATTTCCACAGGTGATATCTGATTGCTGTTCATGACGTCCCCGGGGAGCGGTGGAGGGAGGGCTGTGGAGAGATGTCGGCGGTAATCAAAATGTAGGGTCGTTGCTGGGAGGTGAAGGCGTTGCTAGGTGGACTCAGGCATTCAAGCGCTCAACCTGGTGGCTGCAAGAGTTTTAAAAGATTACTCAAACATACATAAATTAACCTAAAAAACACTTTAGGCATGTTTTTAAGGAGTGAATGACATAAGAATGTAATGAAAAGCTTTAAAAAGTGGAGTTTACGTGCCACCTCCCCTTTAAAAGTGAGAAAATGGAAGTGCATACAGATTTGAATGAGTTACAAGGGCCAAATTGTGATGGCTAGATGGCCATAGGAACCCCAGAACTGCAGCTCTTGTAATATTCCTCCTATGCAGTGGTCAATATCCATCAAGGTGTTCAGTGAAAGCAACATTGGGGAACCAGCGATAAAGCCTCACTGATGCATGTGGGTAACCCATGTGGTTGGGTCCAACAAACAAGCTACTAAAGCGCACATTGCTGAACAAGAAAGTCCATAACAGTTTATTGAGTGTGGGGCCGTATCACCAGGTGCCCTTGCTAATTGTTGTCCACCACCAAAAGATGCAAGAATGGGCACATGAACATCTAAATGGAGGAATGTGGCCTGGTCTGATGAATCATCATTTATACATCACATGGATAGGGGTTTGGGTCTTTGTCCTTTACCTTGAGAACACATAGCATCAGGATGCAGTGTGGGTAGAAAGCAAACCAATAGAGGCATTGTGATCCTTAGGCCAATATTCCGTTGAGAAACTTTGCATCGTACCATCCATGTATGTTTCTGTGGTACATAATACCCATGTAACAATGCTGCAGATCAGGTACATGCTTTCATAGGAACAGTATAAAGCCTGTAGGTTCTTTCTGTAATATTAATTTGTCTGGCCACAAAGTTAAAGCAGTCTAGGAATAGTTTAAGGTGTTTACTTCACCTCGAAATCAACACCTTGCTACTTCCAGGGGCCTGTACCATGAAGGTAGCTTAACAAACTCGGCGTTACAGGATTGGTTTTGAGTCGACAAAACCAAACCGATGCAATCAAGCTTTATTGGTACCATGACACAGCTTATCAACTTTCTCTGTCAACTCAGACTTTGATCCTTAAACTATGATTAATCCACACGCGCATGCACATAAGAGTGACGTCGACACTGAACAACCAATCGCGTTCGATATGGATAGAGCGAGAGCTATATACTTTTCAGCGGAGGAGCAAGAGATAATTCTTCAGAAATATAAAGAATATAGAAGTATTTTTCAAGCACGCAGTAACACTTTATCTGCTGCCAAAGCAAGAGAACAATCTTGGAGGAAGATTGCTGATTGCGTTAATGCGTAGGTTAAACAATTAATGTACATTTATGTAGGCTAATCATATTAAAAATATATATTTAAAATCATTCTTAACAGGTAGCTACTGCAGACTACTGTATAGTAGATTTCTAAGTGTGAAATATGCTTTTTTGAAGAAGAAAAAAAATTGTGAAATGTTTAATTTGTTGATGTGATGTCACCCTATCAGAATATCTTACCGGCAATTTTATAAAAGCCCTCTTTTATGGACATGGTCGATAAATGTCCAGAAAACACAATGAAACTATTTATGTACCCCTGCAGAGCGAAGACCACCTTGCGAATGGTGCGACAGACTGTGTTTTTCCTTAGATTCTCTGCATCCTCGACCGCATACAAGTATGTACCACTTGCAAAAAACCGTAACGCAATACATAGAATTTGCGCTACAGTAAGGGCATGGCTTCGTCGAGTCACATTTGTTATGTGCGGCTCAAGAAGTTCACAAAGATAAGACATTCCTTCCGCGGAAAATCTGTATCTTTCATACAAGTAAGCATCAGGAAAGTCAAATGGATTTTGTCTGTCCCTAAAAACTCTTTTTCTACGAAGTGCTCGTCTAAAAATTTGCGTGGAGATGTCGACAGGATTTGGGAGAAAAGTTGAAGCCATTGCAACAGAGAACAGACGCTGGGAATTAGTTACGTCACCTATATGTTTCTTTACTCACAGCTAATTGGTCAAACTTCAGTCTGAGATCTCGAATCCAGAACATAACCTGCCCCGGAGCAGGTTAGCCGTGCAGCTGAACCGGCTGCAGTGCACCGATTAAACCAAAGCTACTTTCATAGTACCTAAAACCCAGGGTTGGTGGAAACTAAGCTGAAATATAGCTGGTTAGCCACCTAATCCGGCTTCATGGTACAGGCCCCAGGATGTGATAGGCCAAACAAATGCCACAGGCCTTAAAGTATGTGCTGTTAATACGTTGAGGTCAAACACAACAGGCCACTTTCAGGATAGTAGTAGAGCAAATGTCTTGATGGGTCAGGTCTGATTTAGCAAGAAACGGAGAACCAACACACCTGCAGGTGGTCATGATGTTATGGTTGATTGATATACTGTATGCATTTTTCCTTTCTGAAAGTTTGGCATTCTCCCTAACCCCTGAATATTTCATACCCAGTAACTTCACAAACCTAACAAAAAATCCCTAAAACTGGCGCAAGAAGCTTTAAAAAATGTCTTCCGAAATTAATGTTTTTGTTTGCAGTTTTATTACCCTTTGCTCTTCATTGTGTTCTGTGTTTTTACTCTCCATCCGATTTTTTTGCGGAGATTGTTGTAATCAGGTGCATTGGGCTGCTTTGTTGTGGAGAAGAGCACTGAATGAATATGCTGTTGTCATTTCAGCGCTTCAGATATTTTAGCTGAAGAGCGGCAGCTCTCTCAGGACTTGGTGCAGTCATCGAAAAAGCATCAGGAGTTTCGCTCCATCTTTCAACATGTTCAGGCTCCTCAGTCACAGAGGAGCCCGTCTGAGCTGTTTGCTCAACACATTGTCGCCATCGTTCATCACATCAAGGGTGAGTCCTACGTGTCTGCACTACATTTTCCCCGTTTTTACAACTTGTACAACTTTTGCAGGGATACAATAAAATGGGTTAAATTTTTCTGTATATTACTCCAATTATTGATGTTTGCAACATGATGAGGTAACAACAAGATTCCATATCTTATGTATGGTGATATGTATTTAATAGGAATATCAAACAACAGCAGTGCCCTTTGTTTAAAAATGTATTCAGGACATTTTAAGCACCTTACAGTATATGCAAATCCAGACACAATGTATTGTGATCGGATTGTACTAGAATTAATTGGGTTGATTTTACTTTAACTCTCTTGTCTTGCCTTGTTGTGAACTGCCACCATATAAGAAGTGAACTTAAATGAATATCCATAGCCATTTCTTTTAACCTTTACCCTCTCAGCCCAGCACTTTCCGTCTTCTGGCATGACTCTAAACGAGCGATTCACCTTGTACCAAAGAGAAGCAGCGGAGAAGGAAATGATAAAGCCAAGAAAAAGCCCAGAGATACACAGGTAGAGTCGCCTATAGAGTGACCCTCTCACCTTCAGTGTGCTGTGGCTTCACGTCCTCTTTTAACAGCTGTCAGGTATTTCTTTCACCTTTCCTATCTGATAATCAACAGACTTTCATGGATTTTTTTCCCCCTTTTTTATTCTCATAGTTGGTGGAGGTCAGTTTTGTTCTCTGACATTTTTTTTTCTCTTTGTGCCATTTTTTTGTTGCTTCCCTGGTTCAGCATAGCTCACTTTTTATTTGGCTCCTGGCTATTCTGGTGTCAACCACATGTCATCTTATTGTTTTGGCCTTAAATTAAATTGCCTTGCCTTGCCTTAACTGTGATTCTTTCCCACAGGCGGATTGATCTTTCACCAAGTGCTTTTAAGAAGCACCCTCAGCTTTTCGAGGCGATGAAAAGCTCAGAGGATGGGACTTACAAGGTGACTGAACACTTTGCTGTATGAGATTTGTTGGAAAAACGGCAGCAGACAAGCAAGCAAGCCAGATGCCTTTATAGACTGCACCCTCTTAAAGCCCCTGGCTTTCCGTGAGGGAAATGAAAAAAGGCACTTTGGCCTTTTTGTTTGTTGTATCACCACACATGGGGATTTGTTTGTATTGTGGGCACAAGCCTGACTGAGGCTAATAAATCAAATATGGTCAGAAATGGAAGTGCCAAAGATGTCCAAAGGACTCTTAAGAAATGTCTTTGTAAGTATACTCTAAAAAACCGATGAAAAAACATTAATAACAAAAGAGAAACTAAAATAACCAGAATTACAGTGTATTGCAAAAGTACTCATATCTTTTCACCTTCTCCACATTTTTAACAACTGGAATCTTCAGTGTATCTTATTTGGTTTTGATGTGAATGTGAGTGTGAGGTGGAATGTGAATTATATCACAAAACAACATTTTTTTTTATAGTTATATTTTAAATTCAAGTATGAAAAATATTGCATGCATTTATTTTCCGTCTTAAAAAGTAAACAGATGTTTAGCTGCACATACAGCTGCCAGTCTTTGGGGGTTTATCTCCAACAACTTTACACATCTGGAGAATATAGATCCTGTCCATTCTTTTTTTTGCTTAATATTTCAAACTCAGTCAGATAATGTCTGAAGATCAGTTTTAAGGCCCTGGAGCACATTTTAGATTGAGATATAAGCCTTTCAAACAAACACATACGTCTTTGGTTAAACCATGTCATTTTGGTTCTGGCTCTATATGTGTTTAGTTATTATCCTCCTGGTCGGTCATATTTTATTTTATACTAAGTTTAAATCAGACACCGGCGGACTATGGATCTCCAAAATGCTCAAAATTAAAATAAATAAATTAACCTTGTAAAATAAATGGCTACATGAATAAATAACCAACAAATATAAACTGGGATGATAAAACTATCACATTAAATATTTGAAAAATATCATTATGAGCTAAAAGCTGCCTTAGTGCCTTTTTTTGGAATGAAAACTGATGTAATTAAATAAAAATGGCTAATTAATTATTAGAAATAAAATACTTTTTAAATGAAAATGAAACGTATGTCATACAAATAAGCTAAGAATTTCATATGAATGCAGTTTTTTCACAATTTCCACTAAAAATAATATATTTGTTATTCATTCATGAACGCATTTATATGAAAAGGCTTGTATTTGTTTAATTTTGAGCATTGTGGATTCCATTTACTAATTAGTGCATTTAATGTGACTTATGCGGGAATATAAGGATAAAAGGTGCTGAATACAAATGCACGCCACACTTTTCAGCTTTTTATTTGCAAATAAATAAATAAAATACACTGAGGTTTGTAGTTGTATCTTTTGCAAGGTACTGTAAGCACTTAATGAAACACCACTTGGTCTCACATATGATTCTGAGTCAGTACTTCTTTTTAGATGAGCACTGACAAATCAAGTCAGTTTGTAAATGTGAATGGCAAACACCACAAGGGTAAACATGATCAATCACAGCTGGGAAAACAAATTGTAGTGGTTTTATTTAAGCTGATTTATTTAATGCATTTACACTGGAGGGTTTTCCAGCTTATGTAAAATTTTTAGACTGTTATTTTTGATTCTACACCAGTTAAATGTAGTTGATATTTAACCAGGTGGATTAAATGAGTTGAGTTGGCATAAATTGCACTATTTAAAAATTATTTGTATTGGATTTAACAGAAATTATTTGTACCTTGACTAATTCTGAACCAGTTGGATAAAACCTAAACAACATCATTATAAAAACAGGGTTTTTTATTTACTGGGACACATGTCTTTCACAAAGTGGCTCATGAAATACAGCTCAACCAGCAGTTCAAATTTCAATTCCAACTATCATACAAACATAGAGGTCATTTCATTGTATTGGTATGGAATTCAAATTCAAATTAGATGAAACTTAACCAGAGAATTTGTTCTGAAAGCACTTGTACTTTGGATGTTGTAATCACCATCAAGAAGCACCAAAGAATCATGAAAGAGAACTGAAGCATGAGAGTAAGGGAAGTATTGTGCTATTTGATGGCTTGAAACTCAGACAAAGCCACAAAATCTTGGACTCAAAAAAGTTAATTTAAAAAGTTAATAAATTGAGTAGCTGAGGCAAATCTTAGTCCTTTTCCACCTGCTTCTACACCATATTGAAAATGCTAGATCAGAGTCTGCTAAAAATACAAGTAGAACTTACTGGTATGACCCAGTACTTGTAGGTAATTACATTCTGAAGTGGCGTGATTTAATCAAGGTCATCTGGGTGTGAATGATGCATTCCTCCCTCCCTCTTTTTCTCACATTGATCCACTCATTTAGTCTACAAACAGTTGATTTGATAGTAGAAAGAAAACAATGATCTTGCTAATCCAAAGTTTGTCCACGACATTCTGTTCTGTGTTTTGATTTGCCCAGGATGGTGGGGAAAAAGTAAAGGGTGACCCTATGGACCTTCGTTTGGACATAGAGCGTCGTAAAAAATATTCAATGCATGAAAGAGTTACAGGAGATTCCCAAGATTTTAGTCAGGAGAGGTCTGCCGAAAATTTCTCAAAACAGCACAAGATATCAAAGTATGTGCAACTACCCTCTTCTTTAGAGTTGTGAACAATTTACAGCTATTCACAATTATTAAATTCAGTTCATGTGGACCAAAATTCAAGAATTTATGGAAACTTGACTTCTTTTTGCAGAAAAAGTGTAAGGAAACGCTCTCGCTCCAGCTCATCCTCTTCCTCCTCATCCTCCAATTCCCACAAAGATGAAGGTTTAGTTCATGGGAATTTGGAGTCCAAAGATGAAACATTTAGCAAGGCACGACTTGAACAGAAAGAACCAGCTGGAACAATGGAAGGAGTTCGAACACAAGAACAGTTTGTGAGTTTAATTAGCATCATGGTTTGAATTGCATCCTCACTAGCCACTGCACTGGGTACTACTGTTTAATTTCTTGCTAACTCAAAGAAGAGGTTGACCAATCACAGGGCAGTAACTTAATGCATTTAGTCTACTATTCCTCGTGAGCATTACTTGCTGAAGTTCAGACTGATCATCAGAATTGAGAAGAAAGGGAATTTAAGCTGCTTTGAACATGTGGTGGTTACTGATGCCAGACTGGCTGGTTTAAGTGTTTTACAAACTGGTGATCTGCTGGGATTTTCATGCACAACTGTGTTTTGGGGTTACAGGGAATGGTCCATAAAAGGGACAATACCCATTTGAGGGGATGAAAATGCATTGTTGATTTCAGAGCAGAATAGTTTCTAGATTGGAAGGCAGTTACATCTCAAATGTACGGAACCTGTACCAAACCACGGTATGCAGACAACCTTCAATCTTTGAAGCAACTTGGCTACAGATAAAGAGGACCACACCCATTGCCAATCCTTGCGGGTAAAAACGGGGAAACAGAAATAACAATTTGCATTTGCTCAAAAATGTTTACAATAACAGAATGAACATACCTTGCTCAGAGTCTCGATTTTGGGTGTGATAATTTGAAGATATGATCAGAATTTGATTTAAAGGACATGAAAGCAGGATTCATCTTACCTTGTGTGTACTGTTCATTCTGGTGAAGGTATAATATTACAGGGGATTTGTCCTTGGTATACTTTGGGACACTTGGTACTAATAATGATTTAAATGCCACAAGCCTATGTGCTGACCCTGTCCATCCAAGTTTGACCACAGTCTACCAGACTTCCAAAACCTTTTTCCAGCTGGATAATCCCCCATATCACAAACCTCAAATCATTCTCAAATAGTTTCTATTATACATGCCAATGAGTGCAGTTTACTCAAGTAGCCTTAACAGTCCCCAGATCTAAATAGTAAATTTTGGATGGTGTGAACATGAAGCACATGAGTAATGATATATATGGATCAAAATAGAGGAAATGAATTAAGAATTAGAGTAGAATTCTGATGGCAAAACATGGCTCAACTGGGACTAGCAAGGTGTACATAATGAAATGGCTGGTGAGTTTGCGTGTGTTTCTCTGTAATGGCTCCTCTCTCATCTCCCCCCCCCACTCCAGAAAATTCAAATCCAAAGAAGGGGTTGGAACAAAAGCAGCCATCAGGGAAACCGTTCACACAGTAGCCAAGTGAACATGGCAGTAAACACAAAAAGTAATGACTGGAACCCAAAGATCAGTCCCAAGAGCAAAACATACTTCTTGGTAAGGTTTCTTGTTTCCCATTTAGCCCCTCCAGTTTTTAACTATTTTCATCCTTATTCCTAACTGCTTCTTATCTGTTGTAGCATGATGACCGAGACAACGAAGCTACGTGGATAGAAAACCAAGGTCAAGTTCGGGGAATCGTTCCTCCTGGAAGGACACGATTCATCATCCGAAAAGCCACTGGCAATGCCAGCATATTAAGCTCCAAATGGGCCTTTAATAAGGAGGCAGATCAGGACCACAAAGTTGAAGACAAGAATGGACAGACCACTTGAAAATGTGTAAAATCAGGAGAGGATAACAATTGTTTGTTTTTGGAATCCATTTGTTTGTCAGTCAGAATGGATCAATTTAAGCTGATTAAAATATTTTAACAGAGCAGGTCACCTTCTTACACTTTACATATTCAACATCTCTTGTTTCAGGTTACACATTGTGACTATTAGTGACACTGTTTAGTAGTGTTTTTTTTGTATACATCACTTTTAAAATTCTATATTTGATTTCTTTCATGCAGTGATTTTTATGCAATTTTGTCTTCTTAATCGCTTTTATATTGCTTGCACAATTTAATCAAACAAGTCTTTGTGAAATTACAAGTACATGTTTTAGGAGGAAATATTAGTCAGTTTCATTTAAAGTGGAATACCCCATCTGTAACTATCAACAGTGGTTTCTAATCTAGATCAGAACTGCAGTTAATACAGCCTACTTTCATCGTTGGAAATAATGTATTGAACTAATCAAATAGATAAACATCATGTGACCCTGATTTTACAATGGGACCAATGTGTGCGTGGTTAAAGCTTTAATAGGATCATTACTCAATATCCAACCTATTTACACCAGCACTGTGTAGGAGTACTGTGCATTTAGATTGAAAATAGATGCTGTCACATATTTCTGTTTTAGGTGATCTTAAAAACAATACATTTACAAAATAGACAATTATTTGTTGTTCTAACTGGGAAGACTGGCTTTCCAATATGATGGAAATAGAGAAAATAGTTTTTATTACTTCTGCCTTTGATATATTTCTATAGTTTGTGAATTTTGGATATCCAGATATGGAAATTGTGTGAACTTTGCTCAGTCAAAATATAAAAAAGCAAGTTAATTTGTTCTGTGTGTAGTTTGTAACAAACAAGAAAGATTAAGTTCTTGAATGAATGTAATAGTTCTGTGGATTGTATCTTTTTTAAGTTTAGGATAAAATTCACAGGTCTTACCTGTATTTTACAGGCAACCTGATTTAGATGACAGTTTAAACTGGTTACAGATGTTCTTGTTAATTACTTAATATTGCTGTTTTTGCTAGTTTTTTGTTTCATGTTTTTCTTCCTCTGTAGTTTTAAATTAAACAGATTCTGAATACCAAAGTGATTTTGCTGACATGCTTTATTAAATCAAACGAGTTTGTGAAGCCAGACCATTGTCATTTAAAATAGAAAAAAGCTAACAAAGTTTCATGGAATCCATAAAAGGTCCTTCGAAGGCTTTCTTTGCTCAATAGAGTTTTTGCCTCTTTGAAAGACTAAGGTCTCATGACATATCGCTAAAGACTACCTAAAAATCTTAGGAGGAAAGCAATTTACAAGTGTTAACTCAACAAATGTGACTGATACAGGATCCCTAACAGTGACGTTTTTCTATCAATCACATTTCTTGAAAGATCCATCTCAGGTAAGACCAACTGTTGGTCTCCTCTAAACTTTGTTTATCAGATAACTTAACCTTAACTAAACCATAACCAGCTGATAGGCCCCGGGGCAAAGAGGCTCAGTAGCCCCCCCCCCCCCTATATATGTGTGTGTTATATATAAGGGCTCCTATATATGTATGTATAGATAAATTATCTATGAAAGAATCTTGCATATATTGTAATAACATATATCTTTATCAAATTCACAGCAATGATATGACCCACAGAAACTTAATTTTCAATAACAGGAATCCATTTGAACCTGAATTGAACCTGCAGGATGACTTTCTGTCCCTATAGGCAGTGCGGCTTCTGGCTTTGCCTGATGTACTTAGACTTAGCTTTGACCTATCCTGTTTAAAACTGAGGTTAACATAGAATTTTGGGTGTATTATTTCACATGCACAAAGAATCATACTGTAATCTATCACTGTGCTAACTTTGCTTAATAAAGAGTTAGCATATCATCATTTAGCAACACACAAAAGAGGCTTAACTTACCTTCTCAGTTGTAACTGAACATTTATATAACCTTTTAGTGATGTTGGCGTTTATGTGACCACGATAATCTGATATTGTTTCACACTGTTTTCCTCTGCAGGTCCTGCAGCGATCGGGTTAAAAACACCATAGCTAATGCTAATGTTACAATACACCAGAAGTACTACAGCCACTTGAAAAGTCAGAAAACGTTAAACCGTAGAGTTTGTACTAGTAACAATTTAATTCCAGATATCTAAAATTAGAATTTGTCCTGTAAGAATTCAGTTGGTCCAATCCACAATGTTAATTCTGGATAGGAATAATGTATTTGTGAGCCGCTGCAAACCCCACACAAATGAATGGGAAAAGTGACGTCATTTGTCATAGGAATAATTACATTTTGGAAGGGAGAATTTAATAATGCATATCCAGAATGTTAATTCTTACTGGGAAGAATTGATTTAAAGATATCTGGAATACATATCCAGTTTACCTATTAAATGTTAAAACGGCTACCATGACTTTTTAAGAATTTTGAGATATCTCAAACTTAATTTTTACTAGTACAATTGTAATGATGAATGAACTAAAATACAATTTCTTCTAGTAACAATACAGTTGTTGACATCTTTAAATTCAATTTTGACTAGGAAGAATGTATTTGTACTAGGATAAATTGAACTTATAGACAGGAGTGGATGTTGATTAAATGTTAAAACGGCTGGCCAGTTGTAGGTCACTTGTTATTAGGATAAATCAGCAGCCTTAAATTAGCATAAAATGATTGAAAGAAAACCTGAAACTGAAAAAAAAAATTTTTTTTTGGTTTTATTTTTTACCTGAAATGATAGGCCCATATAACGTCATAGGCCCCTGGCCACCGCCCCGGTTGGCCTGCCTGTGCATTAAGGCAGCGTTGCTTACAGTGGGTAAGATGAGATGGATTACAATCAGTTAAAAGTTTTCAATGTAAAGAATCCCAGCAGATTGCGTTGAGTCATCAATGTGAGGTTATGCCCGGATCATGCAGACTCTCACCAGAGCAATTCCTCAGCATTCCTGGTACTAAAAAAGGATTTTTCGCTTAAAAAATGTTAAGTTGTGAGCTAAACATTTCCCTTGCAAGATGCTAGCAAAAGATTTAAGTGCAAACTGAATATTTAGTTTAAAGCTAAACATTTAGCTAAAATGCTGTAAAGCGGTTGTGGACTATCAAAATAAAAGCTAGGTCTTGCAAACCTTTAGATAAACTCTTGTAGCTGCTGCTGTAAATCCATCGGTAAACACTGCATTGTTGCTAAAACGGCTGAAATGTTATACATATTAAGAGGAAAAGAAACGAGCCTTGCCACCAGTATTAACAGAGATTTGCAAGACCCAATTTTATTTTGGTATTCCACTTCCACTTATCATCAAGCAAATTTGAATTTTAGCTAAATGTTTTGCTCTGAACTAAATGTTTAGCTTGTAAACTAAATATTTAGCTTGCTAAAAATATTTAGTTAGGATATAAATATTTAGTTTGCTAATTAAAGAGCAACTAGCCCAAAATCCGCTTTTTTGCTCATAAACTGCATATCGATAAACGAGAGCTGTCTACATCCGAAGTAATTATTTTGGCATTTTAGAGCATCTTATTTAAATATAAATAATTTTGCATAAAACCATCAGTGTGGTGCCATCTTGAGGTTAAAAGTCTGCACCAGTTTTACATTTGAATCAGCCATCACTGTTTGCTCTGCTGCGACATGTGACATGGCCACTATGTGTGCTGTCAGCAGCACTGTTTCTGTGGTGTATAAAACCGAGTCTTGGCCATGCGTTCGTAGCAAGTTGGAACTCAAGCCCATGACCTTTATTTTTAAAGTTCTCCTTCACTGGTGTTTTTGTAATTTTTTCAGTGTTCTCGGGTATGAAAGAATGACGTCTGAGTTGATTTTCTGTCAAAAAAATATATATATAAAAAATTCCCAGTCTATTTCAGTTATGCCAGTTCAGTGTGGAGGTGGACTCAACAAGATTTAGGGGCTTGCTAAGTAAAATTAATTTCTGTTTAGTTTCTGTCCTCTGATTGGGTAACTGCTATACTACTCTTACACTGTCTCTGTTTACTAAAATCAGTAACATGTAACAAAAATGGTGCCAATATTTATTCATTTATTCAGACGGAGTTTACCACGCAGTTTAGGCAGCATAACCAAACAAGACGGGAGTCCATCGTGCTACTGGTTGCAGGAGGACTCCACCACTGGAGCTACCGAAGCTACAGTCTTCAAGACGTCACACGCAGCAGGCAGACAGGTATCCGGCGTCACGGTCTCCCTCTTTGCTACTGAGTTAATCCTTGATAACTTATCTCCTTCGCTTAACAGTATGCTTAAATCCAGCGAGTTGTCTCGTCCGATTTTAGCTAATAGTCTGTTCGGAACAAGCGCCACACAGGCATGTGCCTACAGTATAGGGTGACCAGAATAGCCTAGTTTTCACAAGGGGGCCATGCAGTGATTGTCAAGTCTCACTTTTTTCCCCCTACATAATAATCTGAATGTTTGGAGAGAACAGTTAGTGATTTAAAACAGTCTTAAGACCTTAACAGAAGTTTTTTTTATTTTTTTATTTTTTTTTTTGCTGTACAGCTAAGCATGTGCCTTACTGGGCAAATTTATACCCACAGACAGCAGTTTTAAATAATAGGTTTATGTCACAGACTTTTGTCACAGACAGAGAGCTTGGGGGCCAGTTCATTAGATCTTCAATCTAAATCTTCACATTATGACCTTAAAATTCAGCTGAAGTCTTTACTTTCACTTATTTTTGGTTTGTGAACATTAAGAAGGTTACTTAGGCTTTAGTTTTTATCATGACAAATCCATTTTGAATTGTCCTGAAGAAATACAGTTGAAGTAAAAGGTAAAATGTATATGTGCTCCAGTTCACAATTAGGGAAGGCTGCAACCAGGTGCTGCTAATTGGAACACTTTATTAAATGATTATCAGCAGGTGTCACCACCTCTATAAAAGCCAGAGACCTGTCAGGTTCAATATCAATTATCAAAAGCATCAACAATTAAAGAAACAGTTGTTTGGTCTTTAGTTTGGTGCTTTTAAAATGTCCACTTAATGGTGGTCAGTTTATATAGATTAGTTTAAACTGGATGTTTCCAATTCAGGTATTGTTAAGGCCGTGACTGAGCTGAAGACTTTTCTGCAAACATTAAAAACAAAAGAGAAAGCCCAAGCCTCAAAATCTTCTAATTGATAACTAACATTTGTTTAGCAAAAGTATCTTGCTTCATCCCATAAGAACCTTTAAAATTTTATATATATATATATATATATATATATATATATATAGTTCTACTTCATCACTTAGTTGAAATGGATATGATGAAAGAACCAGTCATATTTATATTACTTCTGTTTTTTTTTCATTTTAGTTGAAATGTAGAAGTGTAAAATACAAGAACCCATTTAAACGTTTAAGCCCTGAAACTTTTCGACGCTACTAATGAGTTATATTGTAATGCATCGAAAGGAGCCTTATATGAATTCCTAGTTTTGTTCTTTTGGTGTAAACCCGTTGTGCCTGTTCGTCTTAGTCTCTCTCCTCAAGCTCACTGCCCCATTGTGAAACCCGTCCTACTCCTTGCTGCTGACTTGTCATGACTCGCCTCAGGAAAAGTTACCCAATGTTAATGTTTGACAACGAGGAAGAAGGGCCTTGGCTTCCATATCTCTTAGTCAGACAACAGAACCACAGCCTTTCAGTTCTCCTTTAGCTCAGCTGCTTGTCTGCTGCTTCGTGAAGAAAGGAATTACACAGCTCAATCCGAGGGAGAACGACAGAAAGACAACATGGGTGAGTCAGCTTCATCCTTACACTGGTGGTATTCCATGTTTTCATTTTTAGCCGTTTTGGGTTGTTTTTAGTTTCTGGTAGGGGTTTAACCTTAAACACGTAGGGAAACAATTGAGGAATAACATAATGGAGTTGATTTGTGCTTATTAAATATAATGCTCATGAGATAAATACTGTAATTTGACTTGCAAAAGAAACTAAAACCTTTAAACTTTAGTTAACTACTATAACACATTACACAAACTTTACATGCTTGTTTGCATTTGCCATGTATTAAAGCTTCATCCAAACATTATTCTCAGTCAGTGAGACAGGAACTCACTTATTTCTGTTCTTTCTTGATGGTACAGGAGACTAGGCCTACTAGCATTAAAATGGACTTTAGTAACAAAAGAAACCTAAATATTCTGTCAGAAAGATTTCACACTGAGTCCAGTGTAACCTTGAGTGCTTAAAGAGGTTTTCCTTGGTATTGAAGTGTCAGGATGCATCAAATGTTAGGGCCCTAGCCACTGTGAGATGCCTCTAATTTTCTGCCCCATTTCTGGATGCTCTGCAGAGGTGCTGGTGCTGGTCAACTTTGAGGCCAACATGAGTGATGAGCTAACAGTGAAGATGGGAGAAGTGGTGAAAAACGTCACCAAGGCCAGCGAGGATGGATGGCTGCAAGGAGAGCTGAGGGGAAAGAGAGGCATTTTCCCAGCAAACTTTGTCAAAGTATGTCAAGTCACTGGGAACCGTCACTTTATATGCGTGTATTTTTTTCAATGCTCATTTATGAAATATTCCATTGTCTTTTCCATTGCAGGAAATACCCATGTATTTGATTGGCGACAGCAAGAGGGAACCACGAAGCATCAGAAAAAGTAGGAAAATAAACTGCACTTGTAGAAAAATAGTAGAAAATATAGGTGCAGTTACTTTATGAAATAAAATTAGCATAATTTTAAGAGGGTGATTGCTAACATATATAATGTTTACTTCAAAAGAGGAAATCTGTTTTGACAGAGCCTACTGTAAAGTTATTTACATATCTTGCATACATAAAAAAAGACTCTACCAATTTTCTGAAATTAAAATGTTAGCATTGTAATGTTTCTGTGAAGTTATCAGTCAGTTCCTCAATAGACCGTTTGTAGAAAGGGGCATAAATCAATAAAGCAGAGGAAGGCTAGCACGATTCAGATGTTTTATGATTTAAAAAAAAGGTCAAATATTTGTTCTGTGGTTAATAGCTTTTCACTTTAAAACACACACAAAACAATTTTTTTTTTCTGTAGTCAAAAACAGAAGAGCAGAAATTTAAATTTGGCATGGCTTGTCTTTCAGTGTTTAAAATAAAAGCATAATCAGTCTCAGACCTTGGGAGAATGTCATATTACTTGATAGACACCTACTTTAGCTTACATTTGCAACAATAGGCAACGCTGTTTCTGCTATACAAACTAGAGGCATTTTCCCAAGAATTTCCTCATCATAGAGCAATGATAAATTAGCAAGAACATCAGAAAAAACATCTAAATGTTTAACTTTTGATGAGGAGCAGAAATGTAAATTTTTTAAAATATTTTTTACCAGTCGCATTGTTGTTGCATACGATCTCCAGAACGCTTAGCTCTGCGAAATATTGTCAATAACATCAAAGGGTGAAACAAATAGGGCATCAGAATATGAGAAAGAGCCAGTTTGTTGTTTGCAACAAACCCATGTTTGTTTTTTACATATTTAAAAAGAATCAAACCAAAATCAAGTTTCTGCTTTGATGTGTTTGACCATCAAAATGAAACATGACTAGGGATCTCAAATATTTTGTGGTTCATATAAGGTACTTTTTTCTTTTGTAGTCAATCACAAGAAAATTCAGTTATCAAAACACTCATAGACCCCTTTTATATTCAAAAGATACAGCACTTTATTATTAGATATTAACCTTGAAAGATCTGAGCCTATTTTTGCTGTTTTAGAATACTTTTTATTTTGCATTTGTGTAGGGATTCAACTTTGCCCTCTATTACCTTTTAATCTGTGGTGTTAACATTGAGCCTTGAAATATACAGAAATCTTAAAATGGGAATTTTAACAACTACAGCCCCAAAAATGCCCAATAAACTTGTTTTGAAGCATGAAAATTAGAACTTATCACCTGTCTGTTCAGACCTCTCTGGTATAATCAGGTAGCTTAATGTCGTCTGATTCAACAATAGTTTGTTCCTGTTTTGAAAAAATAAAAATAAAATAAAAGATTAATATATTGAGATATATAGAATGCTTGCCCTTGCAAATTTACTGATAGTTACACATTTTCATATTGTCAAAATAAAACTTTCTCCTTTTATCTTTCATTTTATGGTTATGGTTTGATTAAAGTTAATGGTAGTTCTGGGAGACTTTATTTTTGTTTGTTCAAACTACCACCCAGCAGGTGAGTGGTTAAGGCTTATCACCTGAGACTAGACAGTTAAAGGCACTGAGTATGAAACATATATGTTCTTTTAGGGATATTTTTTTTTTTTTTTACTAATCAGGAGTAACCTCTGACAATCAGCTGATTAGACTGACTGAACGGCCCCTGACACTAACACAAATGTTCAACTGAGAAAGCAGCCACAAACTTGACAATGGTCTTGGGTAAAAGTGTAGATATTATCCATTGATATGAAGATTTTCAGTTTGTTTTAAAATTTAAAATCAGCTAAAATGTTGCCTGGTGAGTAACAAACTCACTTTGCCATCAGTCTACAACATTTAATGGAAATATTACCAATAATTTGATAAATATCACTTAAGATTCTAACTTAAATCTTTGTTTGACTTCTCAAATACATTAGCTTAAAAAAACGCGGAGGAAAAAGCTTTACAGTTCTATTTTGTCTTTTGTAATCTAAAAAAAGAGGTGTTAAAGACTGTGGTTACTGTGGTGAGCAGAGTCAAACCGAGAGGGCAGTAAGTCATCTGTAAATATAAGCAGCCACATCCATGCACACAAAGCCCAATTATAATATGCTGCAAAGACGGGGGGAAGATGAAAACAAGAAATGGATTACATTTTAGTCTGTAATTATCTTGATGTGGCTTCTTGTTGAACCTTGGTTTTTTTTTTTCTTTCTTTTTTTTGTCTCTCTCCTCAGCAACAAAGGTGATGCAGACCAGGAAATGTGAGGTCGCCTTTCCGTACAGTCCCCAAAATGAAGACGAGTTGGAGCTGGTAGTTGGTGAAACTTTGGAGATTATTAGAGAGGTATGCAGACATCTGTTTTATCCTACCATGGCTACATTTCAGCTCATTTAAACTAGTTTTTATAGCCTGAAAGGCATTTACATGTTGAACAATATCACCCAAGTCTTGAAAATACTTTCCAGTTGTCCAAAAAAGTAACCTTTTAAAAGTAATATTTTCAGTTTTATAATTATTTTACAGTTGTGTCGTCAATACATTTTTTCTCCTTCAAAGATGGTGTTTTTGGCCTAAGTTTCTCTGCTTTATATAATTTGTCCAAGGTTCACTTGTTGTACAAATTAACCAGATACAAAAGGTCTATTTGACAAATTAAAATAATTCATTTTAGTAAACCATTGGACAGGAACTAGGAAATTATGAAATAAAACACATATGTGTACAATTCTCAAGAATGCTGGCTTCAAATTTTATTCAATGGATTTTTAGATTTGTATGCATTTAGATAGATTGATATACGCATATTAAATGCATTTATTTCTAATTATTTTAATTAAAACATAGACATTTTGTTTACTTTTTTATTGCAGCAGCTTTAGAAAATCATATTTTGCATCCTGAATACAAAAGTAGTTTTTTTCAACCTTACATACGTTTTCTGTTCTAATCACTTCTAAAATACTTAGGACTTAAGTCTCTGGAATTCAAACAAGATATTCATCCTCAATGTGGGTATATAAGATCAATCGAAAAAATGTATCTGTTCTTTTTCTACCTGTCTTTTTTACTGGCAGATTGAAGATGGATGGTGGATGGGTCTGAAAAATGGCCAAGTGGGAGCATTTCCATCAAATTTCGTCAAAGAAATTTTTGTTTCCCCCAAAGGTTGGTAGCTTAGGAACTTGACAAGCTTTTTCTTTTAACATATACTCTAAATCAAATGCCAACATTTGTCCAACAGACACAAAGCAAAATGAGGCTAAATCCAGGCCGAAACTGTCTGATGCAGTGTTTAGTAAAGAGGTATGTATCACAAATGAGATCCCTCAAACTTCTATGAACTGTTGTTCTGTTAATTATTGTCTCCTTTCTCCCCCCCTCCCACTAACATAAAGATATCCCAGAGAGCGAGTGTGAGAAACAAGACAAAGAACCGTGAGTTCCCACCCTTTTTAAATCTTCCCAGCTGCTTGAAGGCTTTTGTTTGTCCATAAACACGGCTAGCACCCTTTTTATTAAAAACAGCATTTGAAAGCAGTTGGACGGGTTTATTTTTAGCCTGACACAAACTTTGACAATGACTGCACTCATCTGTGTGGCCTAGGTGGGGTCAGCTTAATTAGTCAGTCTACCCATAACAGGGTTTATAACATTTACTCTACCTGCAGTTAGTCACCACTGTTTCCATTTACTATCGGAACTTTTACCGTCACGATTCCCGAAGACGATGGAATTAGTCATTGCTGCTGAAACCATCGCTTCCTGACACATGTTAGAATTATTTCCCAGTTTCTAAGATTTTTAATAATTTTATGTCCCCTCTGTCTCTTTAAGGTGTGGAGTATTGCCAGGTCATGTTTGACTATAAGGCCAAAGCGATGGATGAGTTGGAACTAAAGAAAGGGGACGTTGTAGCCTTACTGAACAAGGTTTGAACACTGTGACCTTTTCCTAGTAGAGTTTCTCACACGGTGTCTGCGTGCAGACAGTCCTCCCTAACTTGTCATGTACTGTAGGCTCCCTGTATGCTGTGTTCAACAACTCATGTCATGTTGTTCAACAGGACAAACCAGTTGTTTTGCTGTCAAGAAAATTGGGCATCTCTTAAAACCAAAATAGCATCTTCAGGCTATGCTCACACGGAACAGGCGACAAGCTTGTCACGATACAAAAAGTTTTATACAGATCAATTGAGAAAAAATATGAGAATAATGGGAACAGACACAACATACGATGAGCAAAGTGAAAGGAAACACTTTAAGAAAATACTATTGTATGCCACAGGTAACTAAAGATGTTGGCATTCAGAGGAAATTGCAAGTTCCTGTGGAACTAGGAAGAGGGCACTGAATATGATTGTACAACCTGAGCAATGATGTACAGAACAGAGGAGACTGTATGCATTTTTTTCAGAAATGGTTTCCAAACAATATTAGGTTTTAAGCGATTCCTTTTTCTTTAAAAAACAAACAAACTCACCAGCCTTTCAAAAACAGCTTTTTACAACAAATAAGATGGCTGTGTGTACAAAACACAAGTGTGAGTCTATATAAATTGGGGTACAGTAATTTTTTGCTTTTGCCAATGCTTCATGATCTTTTCCAGCCTCTTAACATTTGGCTTCTTATTCTCTCTTCAACTATGAATATATTAAGAAACAGTTAAAAAAATACAGTTCTGAAAAGAAAATCTAATTTGTCTAACATAATGATAGATTGAGGTTACCTTATTAGGGGTGTTTTTAAGTGAAAATCTTCCCACAGAGCGGAAACCCTTCTCTTCCTAGCTGGCTCCATCCTCTAACTTCTCTCTCTCTCCTCAATTTCCTAAATATTCAAACTATTTGTCTCTGTACTCTCCACACTAAATGAACACTAACAAAACTCTTGTATCCAAACTATCAAAACTGTCCAAACTCCAAACCGACTGCAGATCTCCTACACAAACCCACATTTTGAATTGAGACCGACAGGTTTATATTGTTGTCAAACCTCGCAGCAAAATCGTAACCACTTCCTGAATCCATAACATGGTACAGCTGGGGAGCAGGGCTTTGGATGTCATAGATTTCGGCTGCTCCTCTTAATGAAGCAGGCCTCAATATCTATGCTTGATATGTGCGCTTTGGGGAAAAGCCCCCTCTACTGCTTCAAAGCCCCGCCTCACATTGTGACATCACTAGTAGACACTCATGTCTTGGTTGGATTTTGCTGTGACAAACTCAAATAATTAGGATATTGTTTCATAATCCAACCCTTTTTTTTAATTTTCTCCATAGCTTTTTGCCTGACCCGTTTCCTGTATTTCTTGGTCTTCTTGATTCTCTTTAGTAACTTATCATCTTCATAAAAAAAACTATGAGGCACTCACAAAATAACTGGATGTATATTAATACTAAATTACTCAGATAATGTATTTACCAATAAGTGAAGGCAATTGGTTGTACAAAGTTTTTTTTTTTTTTGCAGTATCACAGTAAAGGGGGCTGAATATTAATAAATGACACTCTTTTTCAAGGATTTGTTAAATAAACTAATAATCTGAAAACATGCATACTTTTTATTCCCACTTTACATCAATGTGCTTCTTTGTATTAGTCTTTACAATAATAGGATGAAAGTACAGTATATCGAAATGAGTGGTTGCAATGGGAACAAATGTTGGTACAGCTATGTTTGCAAGTGGTTCTCAAAATGGGGACTTGGCCTATGAAGGGTGATTGAAAAGATACTTCCAGAATCTTTTAATTTTGCATTTTATATATAATAATTTTCGTGATTAGAGAGCACAAGACTTAGTATCACTTAATGGTTGTTTTGTAAACAGAAAAAAGGGTTTGCCCACATTTGGAAAGACCTGTCTGATGATGGCATATCCAGTGAAACTAGGTGCGTTGGTATGTTTTCCAATAAAATGTTGTAAAACTACTCAGAAAAGAAGAGACTGAGAGGTGTTGTTGATATTTAAAATATTGTCATTAACGGAAATATCATAGATTTTAATACTTATGATTGTTTAAAGTATTCTCGTTTTTTGACAATCCCAGCAGGAACATTCTTTTAGGGGGAATCTGTAAAGGTGTGAAATCTCAAATGTATAAAAAAGTACATTTACATAATTTGGTTGGCTATAAAATACAAATCGATTTGAAAACTACCATCTTTTGCTTGGCTAATATTGTTGAAAGTGAAGGACATACTAATACCGTCCTATTATTGGACCGTTTTCGAATGGTTAACATTTCACATCTACTTTTTATGATTTGGTGCACTCATTTGAAAACCACATAGTTGGTTCACTGTTTAACGCTGGAAATAATTCTTTCAGATGTTCAAACCAATTTAAAAAAAAACCACCTTGTTTAAAATAAGTGGTTTGTATTGTTGTTAAAGAGAAAAAGCATTATTTTTTACCTCAAGCATAAATATGAAGTTTTAAGCTACACAGACTGATTTGTCAGAACACAATTTTCATGATTTATCTACATATATGGAAGTCATCAAAATAAGTTTAAAATTTATTTTTTTTTCCTCTGTTATATGAGCAATAAGATATGACAACAAGAAATGTTTATTCTGCTTGACCTTTTGGGAACCTTCTGTGCAGCTATTTAACCTCCCAAAGGGTAGTGCCCGTTATGCGGCTCTAATGTGACACTTTAATCTTGATCTAAAGGAAACAGAAGATGAAGGCTGGTGGGAGGGGGAGCTGAATGGCCGCCGTGGCTTCTTTCCGGACAACTTTGTTATGGTATTGCCACCAAAGGACAATCTGCAAGTGAGTGAACGCACAACCCCCGGTCAAAGCTGGTGTGGATTCTTTACATCGTCCAGACAGTAGGATTAAAAACATCCTGCAGTATTATCATGAAACTTTAGGCATGTCTGATAGCAATAGTTTTTATTGTTTGGAATTGGTGCATACTATAGCTTTATTTTTGTTTATTGTGTTGCTTTCGCAGGTCTGGAGCCCGTTATGACTCAGGCTCATCTTTAGACTTACTCACTGGAAGTTTCCCACTGTGGAAAAAACTGTACTGCCATTTGTGATAGACAAAAAAATCACAAAACTAAACCTGATTAAGTTTCTGTTTCTTCTCTTCTAGTCTGAAAACACAGGCCAACCACCTGCAAGAGGCAACAGTATTAAAGTCTCAGGTAAGAGAAGAGCATGTTTTCTGCTTTGATAAAAAATTGTACAGCAGCACAGGAGGTTTGACACTTGTTTTGAGATTCAAGTTTTTCATTTGAACTTGAGTGAACTGTTGTCTGAGCAGATGTTGAACTTGGCTGCAAGATCCACAGTTTGTGGCAGAACTTCATAACAAGTCCTGCCTAAACTAGTTATTGCTTTACTTTGTTCTCCTAAGAGAAAGTTTTTTTTTTTTATGTACGTAAGACGTAGTAGTAAGAGTTATATGAGCTTGTTTTTGATGCTGATCTGGATGTTTTCTTTTTGGATAAACTGTAAACATTTTATGCTAAAATTTCGGCTTTTGTTCAATATTTTTGAGAAACTATTCATAACCTCTTAACTGTCTCATTTGATGATTTCCATCAAAATCCCAAATGCATTTTAGACGATAACACAAAGCAGCTGATGACTGAAGTCGATGGAGAACTTATACAAGGCACATGCATACAGTAAAAAAATACTTAGAATAGATGTTGCCAACAGAATAAAAGGGCATTACTCACAATCCATTTCTGTGTGTGGAATTTTGTTACAGAAAGGCGAAAACATGGGTGTGTGAGGGTGTCCGTTAGTTTTTAACTTTGCTGAGGACACTAACCATAAACTGGTGTCTGGTTTGAAGATTGCTGGGGAACATAAATATTAATTAATATATTGGCTAATCATCCATTTAACATTTAATTACAAAATGCACTGCAGTGGATTAAAGAGACAGTATGTAGTTTTTACCATTAATCTCTGGTAATATCCAACAAAATATTGTTGAAAATGAAGATGATGCCTAGTCATTGAAAAGTATTGGCTGCTTCATAAAATATAACCATAAAAAGGGGGTCTAAAATACATGGGCGTGGGTTCTATTGTATGGGGACACACATATTGGACACTGTGTTTCCTTCTACGTGAGCCGACGTGGACAAAAAGCCTTTACTGATTTTTGAATACGCGGGTATTTCCCTATCCCAACGTCCTCATTAGAAGTTTAAATGAAGAGCTCTATGAACAGACTTAAAATAAAAGAATGATTGTATGACACAGACCTGGCCCGCAGCTCTACGTCAGATACAAAAGCCAACAGAGACGATCAACACCGTCAGAAAACTAAAGTAAATATCGGCATTGCATTTTCTTAATAGAAATAACTGAAGGAGCATATTTTTCTCTGCCGGTTGAACTGTCTGCCTTTAGTAAAAAACTGCACCATTCCAATTTTTGGCATGTATGGCCATCCGTCCTCACTCGAACACAAAAATACCGCTTGTTTGCAATGATTTTTGGATGTACTGCCCCCTATCGTCAGGAAACTACATACTGTCATTTTAACAGATTTTAGCAGATAGTTGAAACCCATTGCTTTTCAAATGACTCTTAAAACCATCATTAGGCTACTGGCAAGGAAGAATTATTAAAATCCATATTGTAGCACAAAGAACTGTGTTGGCTATAGTAGAATATTCTGGATAATAATGGTCTTGCAACGCAGCGGATCAGCCACACGCCTGAAAAAATTAATATAAATTAAAATTCACAGGCTTGGCCTGAATTGGCATTAATGTGGCCATGATACAGGTTAGAAAATTGAGCTGGAGCTTATGTGTATCTATATATACGCATACAGTATAGCAAAGCGTCCAGAGCTGCAAGTTAGAGAGACTTTTCTGTGGCTGGATTTTGAATTCAGTACCAGAGAATGCAGTTGGAACCAGGGACTGTGCACAATATTTTGTTTCTTGGTTTCAAAACTGTCATTCATAGCCAAATATTGATGTGGACATGTCCCCAACAGTAGTGCTTACTGATAACTGTGTGACATGATATGCCATCAATTTACTCACTTAGTGTTTTCAGAAAGTCAGAACATTTTTTAGTTAAAATGTTTAATAATAATTTTATCATAATTAAGAACTGCGTTTGGCTTTATTTGTTGCTCCTAAAATATCTGTCTGTTCAGTTCACACAGCAGGTTTGACACATTTGAATGATACAATAAACACACAGTTGTGAATAATACATCAGATGTCTTCCTTTGTAGCCAATATTTTGTATAAATAAATAAAAAATGTCACAAAGTAATATACAGTTGGTGCCTCTGATTAAAATCCAATATGCTGTATAACATTGGATTTTATGCTATATAATTTGCTGGATAGGTACAATTTCGTATTTATCAAACTTAGATTATTTTGTTTCAGTACGGCCATTTTGGTTGTCATGGAAATACAATACCTTGGCACAGATTGATGACATAATCCTCGCTTTCCCTATTCTGCTATTATTTGAACACTTGTTTACTACGCACTTGAACCCTTGTGAGCACTTCTGCCAAGAGCACTTTGTCAAGGACCGTACGCTGCACTGTGGGTATTAGAATAAGGCCTTAGCAGCATCAAGGAATGGGGATGCTTGTCTTCAGCAGAGACTGGGGAGTTAGTTAGTGTTGATGGAAAGATGCTGTTGTCTAAAATGGGTTGATACTGGCTTACATCTTGCTTTTTACATAAACCACAGTTGTTAAACATACGAAAACATTTTTTAAATAAATAAATTTAGACTTGAATCTAAATTGGGATTTCCTGCTCAGAGTTGCTCACCAGAGCTTCTTTGAAAAAATGAGTGGGAAAAAAAAAAGTCAGTCTTCGGCTGTGCAAAGCTGTACACGACATGGCTCAAATGACTTACTGATGAAATCGTAGCAACCTTGTTGTACAGTCTTGACAACAATGATTAAGCACATCACAATTGGATTGTTTGTAAACATTTTTGAAAAGCATCCCTTTTCTCTTCACCCGGGTTAAGCACTGGATAATTCTGTCTACCACAAAAAAATCCCAATGAAATGAAGTATATGGTCGCCATTTAAAAAAAGTGAAAAAGCTCAGCTTTTATATATTTAAGCAGGTTATACTAGCATTGTTTTATTGTTTCTTGTTTAGTGAGTTCAACAAAGTAACGAAACACAGTTAAATACTTTTTAAAGTGAGCTTATCTCTAGGTACATCAGCGCAGGATGTGTCTTATGATTTAACTGACTGTAGCACAACAGTCTGTAGCACATCTTGCACATTATTAAAAACAATAAATCGTCTGTTCCCACTTTACAAAACTTTTCCCTATGGTGGCATATTCGAATGGGGCAAAACATCACCCATGTCACTGAGTTATTTACACAAGTTTTACCTCCACATACATCTTAATGCATCATCATAATTTGAATCTTGCAAGGCGATATGAGAATTTCACAGGAAGTCTCAGACCGTAGAAAGACTGGGGGATGGTTAAACTGGTCACGTGACTGTTCAGAAGTCTTTGAGGAAACGAGGGGGTAGAGTGGGAGACGCGGCTCTGTCACAGAGATTTTCACAGCCAGCTAGAAACAGCGTTTGAGTCACTACTGCTCTGTGGATGATTTGCTTGAGAGAGAAATGTGGCACAATGCTGTGAGCAGCCAAGGTAGGGCTTTTGTTTTTGTTCTATCTATAATGAAGCATTATTTGGTCATTCTCCACAGTCTTTTTGCTTCTTGGATTAACATTATTCTAATTTAGCAGGCCTGTGATACCATTTTTTCATAGCATCTCCATTTCTTGCATATTTAATAATTTGATGGGAATCACATTTCCTTCTGAAACTTTCCAAACAGTTTTATGGCTGCTTGGTACAAGTGGTGAGTACAATTGGCAATGTGGCTGCAAGTGAATACTTACAACATAAAATTTTATTCATTTATTTATTTTTTGTAATTTCGAGTCAGCAAGGACTGCATGGTGTAAACATGGGTTAAGTCTAGTTCAGGTTATAAAATACCTAGAGTGGTCTAACTGGTTTACCATAGCCATGCTGAACAGTATTTATATGCCGCTCAGATTCAGATTTCAGATTTACAAAGCCTTTTTTGATACATTCTTAGATATATTTTTGCCCAATAGGACAAACCTTAAATCCATAAATTGAGAAAACTTGGAAAACCACTATATATATATATATATATATATATATATATATATATATATATATATATATATATATATATATGTATATATATATGTATATATATATATATATTAAATAAACATATATATATTATATATATACATATATATATGTATATATATATATATATATATGTGTAATATATATATATATATATATATATATATATATGTTTTACTTTGTGGTGGTTTTACTTTTTAAAAATGAAAGCAAACTTTTACTTATTTTTTTTTTTATAACTCTCTTCTCTATATCTTGTGAGTGGCAGGGATTTGCACAGGTTTTCATTCTCAATAGATGTGCCACTTGAGAGTAGGTGTTTAACTGTATCACATTTGCACCTACATTTAGCATGTGTCATTCACGAGCAGCAGCTTTAATGCTTCTAAAGTGTAATCTTAAATTAATTTTTTTCTCTTTTAATTATTTCTTTTGTGACCCTTTCAAAAATGTTCAGCATACTCTCATTGGTTAAAATCAGTAATGATGGAGTCACTCATTTTGAAAATCTTGAGTTGCATGTGTTGTATAACTGATGAGATCAGCATCTAACCTTTAGTAATACACCTGAGTGTGCTATAAAAAGTACTTACCAAACAAACGACAAAACTAAAGTAAGGCCTTTTACAGTGGGAGGCAGTACTCTTACCAACAAGGTTATTTCCAGTGTGTAAAGCCACACTGATGTGATATAGTGTCTTTTTTGGTCTTTTTGATTAACCAAAGGGGAAAATAGGTTGATTATGCCATCTATATGGGTTTGGTACGGCTTTGTCAGCACATGTACTGAAAGTATGCAGCTATTTTCTATCTGCACATGTAAATAAAGTTTATGTGCAGAACTCTGAGCTCAGTGCAAGGTTCACCAGCTGCAACTTTTAAAAATGACACCAATAAAAAACAGAAAGTACTCCCAGCTAGCACTTAACGCTATTTGGGAAGATTAATGATCTCTAATGCAGTACAGGAGAAAAAAGATATACCAAACCAGAATTTTGTTAGCGAACAGATCTTTCAACAGTAATAGGGTCCACGGCATGCTCTTCACCGAACAAAATTACTTACTTGAAACAATGTTGAGCTGAATGTAAACATCACTGATAGTAGAGAATAACCAGCTAGTATCCAAATGGCTGCCAGTAGCACCCAAACTTAATAATTTGTGTAAAACACAAGAAGGTATTTTCCCAACAGCTGTGCATGTTACATTCAAGAATAGCTGGGAGATTAAGTGGTCAAAATATCAAAGCAACTTTAAAGTGATGTCAACATGTTCTAGTCTGAAATGTTGGCAAAGTGTTTAAACATTCTAAACATCAGCACTGACTGTCTTTATTTATTGTTGTGTTTTCTAATCTGTGTTATTGTACTTTTTTTTATCTGATAAAACCTCCATTCCGTTCTTTGGTTTCAACTTTAAGTTATACAAGCTAATACAATAAAATTAATTGCATGAATTGAAAGGGAATAATTCAAAATAATTTTTAATGCTGATCAATGTAAAAATAAAAAGTCATATGTATATGTTTTTCTTGATTAAAGTGTACCAAAAATGTACTGATCTGTGATTTTTGCGTACCTTTACACCCCTAGTTATTACATATTAGATGGTGTGTGAGTGTATGTGGTGGGGCGCTGAAGCCTGGACCCCAATGTACTCCGGCAGTTTCAGAGCTGCGTCTGTCTGTTAGAGAACTGCCAACTCTTATGAAGAGTTTTAGCACTTCAACCTTTTTACAACAATAATGCTGTTAACACACAGGAAGAGTGGGGAAACACAGCATTCTGTGACCTCTTTTAGCAATTGTGGGTTTGCTGAAAATGATGGGTTTTGTTGCAATGCCAACCTCCAGATTTGCTCATGCATGCCCAACATAAACACACCTGGGAAATGTGCTGCTGACTGAGAGCACCTTTCAGATAATTGCTTGCATCAAAATGATTTCAGGTGGAGCACAAATTCAAATTAGCAATAATTTTCTAAGATAGTGAAATAAAATTCTGCCCAATGTTGAATATCTGCTCAGATCTGCTGGGTTTACGCCATGTTTGGGTTTTTTGAGGTAAATTAATATTGTTTTTTGTCTTTTAGCTAAAAAAGAAGTTGCAGCGATGGAGAAAAATGATCAAGCAAAGACGAAAGGTACATGCAACAGCAAATATGTCATGAGACTACCGTACTTTTCTAAATAAATAAAACATGACATAACTCAATGCCTTTGTTTTACAGATGATAAACCAGAGCAGAAAGACATGAGAAGCAATCCTCCAACCAAAGTAAAGCTGCCACCCCTCAAACCTTCTCCGCCTCCTGTCAAAGAGAAACCTCACAAGCTTTTACCAAAGTAAGTAACACAGAAGTTGTTCTCTTGCATTACTAATCTCAGTGCAAATGAATAGCTATTTGTTTGCAGCTGCCTACAGCAAAAGAGGCTTTTAAAAAAATGTCAGGAACCCGTTCTGTTCTTTGGTCTGGCACCAGAATCCCTGCCTTTAGATCTTATTGCAGGTTTTTTGGAGGCCACCACCAGTTGCCTTGGAGTCCTTAAAGAAGAAATCCAGGATGCACGACATTTGGTGGCTCAGTGGAAACTTAGATGAGTCAAATCAGGCCTAAACAGATGAGAGCTTCTCATTTCCTGTTTCCTGAGGAAAACCCAACAGTTGCACACTCTGAACGCAAAAGAAAATGGGTTATAGCTTGAAGGTGCTAGTAATGGGGAAGCCGTCACTTAAAATCATCAGAGTTTTAATCCCATGTGTTTTTCTGCTTATCCGCAGATGTATCTCAGAGCTAAAAGATCAAAACAATTGAGTGGCGCCTGCCATTACTTCATGCATGCAGCGAAACTAAAACACATTCATGCATAAACAAGTTATACAAGAATATGCTAAATACACGTCAGTCCTCAGCTGCCGTGCTCTGCACCTGCAGAGATTGAGTACGCAACAATGTCTCTTCAGTTGGTTTCTCTTTTGAAAACAGTAACAACAGATTGTGAAACCCTACAGTATTGTCCTTTTTATTGTGTGCACTATTCATTTAAGCTTTTAATTTATGTAAACAAAATCTGACTACTAAAATCTTTTACGTTTAGTGCCACCAATGGGGATGTAGCTCCCATCTCGCCAAAACAGCCAGAGCAGAAGGAGGCTGACCAGTTCGATGGGATGGATGTGCAGACTGAAAAGCTGAGTCATCCTACAGCTAACAGAGCCAAGCCTCCGCAAAGGAGACCACCAACTGCCCTGAATACTGCAGTACTAGTGAGTTCCATATTAGACTCATTTTTAATTTAGCAGCTTTTTGCTCCTATTTTGATGAACTGCCAATATTCTGATCATTTGGAGCAACAAGTTAAAATATAATCTCCTTTATAAACTAATCATGGTAAAGCTCTCTAAAGTACTTTTTTGGATTTCAGCATTGTTGCTCAATTGACATACCTTATTGTAAAAGTATGAGATTGACTGTTAGCCTTATTCTCTCTTGCAGACTCAAAATGCAGCAGACCAGACCGATGCAGAAACATCACCAAAAATGCCCCAAACTGACAAACTTCATGGATTGCAAAAGGTCTGTAACCTTTACTGATGCAATTTGTTGATTCTCAACATTTTAATATTCAGTCAAACCAACTCTCCTCCTTAGCTTTTCTCCAAGCATCTTCACGTTCCATCTGTCTTTATGCACTTGGGCTTGCTACAGTTTACGCATACTTTTTCACACTAGACTTCAAATTAATAAAACAGAATGTTAACTACAGTTATAATTTTATCCTCAAGAAGTTGGGGTTAGATAATAACCTCGTTAATAAACTAAACTCATCTTTTCAAAGGTTGCATGTGTGCATAGTGTCTGCACAAGTATGAGTCACAGAAGATAAAGACAATAAATGCTAAACCATTAAGTAGAATGTCCTGGGAATTGCAAAGCAAATCAAAGAATCTTGAATCAGAATCACTTTATTGCCATTGCCAGTAACATAGGTTTACAGTCTAGGAAGTTGCTCTGATGCAACAATGCAGATATATAAAAAAGAAGTAAGAGAAATAAGTAAGAACAATCAAGTAGCATTAAATACTTGTACATAAATAATAATAGATTAAAAACAGCATTTACATTAAAACAACCTGGATTCAAAACCACACTAGAACCACTAAGTACATAGGTATACCTTGCTAGAACTAAGATATTCCCAGTATTGCTTTCAGAAGTGCCGTAATGCTCAGATCAGCATGATGGCATCACACAGTTTGAAGAGTTTAAATTTGACTTGACATCTTGAATGAAAATCTCTTGTTCCACCACATGCCAAAGAGGCTCAACTGTAACGAGATCTTGTGATTGTTGAGAGTTCAGAGAACCTGTTGAAGATGATTTGTGATAAAGTGAATTATTCTGCTGAAAGTAGCCTTTGACTAAATGTGGCTACCGTGTGCTCATAGGGGGATGGAAACAGTCAACATCAAATTTTTACAGAGCCAGTGTTTTTAAACGATGGTATATATATATTCTAGTATTCATCCTATTCTCTGTGACCCAGAGAGAAGATCAACAGTTTCCAAAATGCTCATCTACCACCAACTACGACATGTTTAAAGTTGGATTTCTTCCTCATTCTGATCCTATCTGGTCCTTACCATATATTTATTTCTAAAAGCGTTGAGTTGTGGCTTTTCACCTTGTCACTGCCTCAGTATTTTATAGGATGAACAATTTGTTGACTTGAAGTGCAGTTGCTGTCTGTACAAAGTCATAAGAATGCCCTCGTCTTCTCATAGGTACCAGAAAACCTCCCAACGATTCCTGCAAAGCCTGAGCTGCCAGCTAAGATGCCGCCTCCAGCTCGACCAGTTTTTCCGAAAGCTGTTGTAGGCAACAAAACTGTGAACCATAAGGATGAAGAGCCGACTGTGGCAAGCCTACAGGCAGAGATCAAGGAGCTGAGGATGGCACTGGAGCTGCTGCAGACCCGACAAGAGTGAGTAATGTGCTTAAAGATGATCAGCAATCTGCTTTTTCCTCATCTGACAAAATGTCTTCAGCAGAGGGAGACTTGTCACTGTTGTGTAATGAACTCATTTAGACCTCTTTCCCACTTCAATAATCTCTTTTTGTTGTTTCAATAAGACAAGACATGCAGGAAGTGAAAGACGAACTGAAGGAAGAAAGAAATAAACGCCTGGCTTTGCAGGTCAGTAAGGCATAGTTAGCATATTTTGCTACGGACAGTTTGCCACTTGTTACCACAAGAAAAGAAAATACGGAAGCTGTGGTTTATACATTTTCCAAAAAGTAATTATCTTTCTTTACACAGGAGGAAGTGAACAGTTTGAAGACGAAGCATTGAACTCAGACAATGAGTTTAGACACTGGAGACTTCTTTCGGACTGTAAATGTTATGACTTTTTTTCTACTGAGACCAAGTAAAGGAAGGGTTGAGAGCACATTTAAACTGAAAATATATATGTGATGTCTACACTGGAAACTGTTGGGGGTAAGAATAAGCTCACCTACTCTGGACCGAAAAGACAGTATTTGAAACGACATGCGAATAATATACATATCTGAATGCTGCGAATCACAGCTGACGGTCCTTCGTGGGTTATGCTTGGAAGATATGCTTTACAATGTTGTTTCGGCTTTCGCATCTATTTTTTACTGTAGGCTACTTTTAATACCTCTGAAGTTTGTAATATATGCAGCTGTACATAAAAAGGAAATATTGTGAATGTTAATAAAGTGAATACTGCTGTCAAAAACTTTAGTTTAATCAATTTAACTGTGAACATTTATTGTAAACAATAAAGATGTCTGGATTCAGATTTTTATTTTACCCAGTCTTACCCCTCAATCTATGACATTTGCAGAAACATAGCATCACTTTAATTCAACAGTAAAAGTTTACAAAACTATTGCTATGCTTTTCACATGAAAAATGCTGCACATAAGGGAAGTGTAATATGCAAATCACTTATAGGGCTGATTAAGAAGGTTGAAATATGTACTCTAAATCAGCTGCCTTTGTATCATTTGTTTGCAACAAAACATCTGATTCACATATACAGCTAGTCTCATACTTCTGCTGATGAGGTTTTCTTGGTGAGTGGTTACCTTGTGTGCTATGCTAACATTAGCATAATCTTGCTCTCTGTAGATTTCAGATGCACTCTAGCAGTCTTGAGTGCTGGAGCAGTTCACATGAGACAGACTGGTAGCTTCAGCAGCCAATACATTCGCTCTTGATAGGAAGATAATGTAATCGTTTAACAAATGTGGGGACTCTTTTCCAGATACTGGTTTACTTCTCTGGACCCATTACTCCAGCCCTGTGTTTCCACTGTATTTAATAAGGTCAAAACAAGTTACATTTACTCTAGAAAAAGCCCCTTTTTCTAGATAAGGTACTTTTTACATTTACCAGAAATATGGATTGAATATTTTGGAGGGAGAGTGCCAGGTAATTTGAAATGGTTGAATTTCTTTTAGCATTAAACTTTGGCTATCTCAGTTGAAAAATATCTATAATTAAATACCAGTTAAGTCAATGACCTCTGCTTACATCCACTTGTGAAGGAAAAACGACAGAATCTAAATCTGGAAACTAAATGTTTAAAATTGTTTTTTTTCTAAGACTCAAATAAAACCAACCACAACTCTCATGGATAAACAGATTTTAAGTAAAAAAAACAAAAAAAGAAACTGCTCCTTCTGTGTCTGGTTTATGATCTTGTGGGACATCTCTATCAGGCTTTATTAAATATCTGAAATTTAAAAACTTTCTGTCTTTGACACATTTTAAAATAAATTTTTGGAGATGGTAGTGGCAGTGGCAGTAGTAAAGCGTTGTAAAGCGTGGTCTCGGTGACAGAACCATCCCACGCTTATCTTACTCCAATAATTGAAGCCAATAGCCTGTAACCCTTAAGATGTTCTGAAAGTTCTAAAAAATTGTTTGCATGTAACTTTGTGAAAGGCTGTTTGATGCCTGTAACTCATATTGGTTACTCTGCATAATTTAAGACAGAAATTTATCAAAAATCTTGATCTTCAAACTGCAATAAAAACAACTGTTTAAAGATTTTCATTTGAGATTTTAGTTTAGAATTAAAATGTAAATCTTATAAAATTTGGAAGAATCAGACAGGAAAGTGCCATCTTTATTTTTCTTGAATGACTTTATCCATGTCTTTCAGTGCTCAGCTCTATAGATCATATCCTCCGTTACCGCCACCTGCTGGTATGTTTGTTTCTTTAAAATCTCACCTCGAGTTTGATGCGCTTATTTGGCTTTTAGAAGTGTGAAAGCCCCTTTATTGTTAAGGTTGACAGGGACAGTTAAATGTGTGAAAACCTCGTATTTGCAAAATCTGTTACATGTATGTGTGCGTCCGCAGCTTTAGGCTCCTTCCAGCGTGAAAAAGGGATATTAATCCCATAGCAATGCAATGTTACAATGATCCACTAGAGGGCAGTGCAAGTCACCTATTCCCACAAGCAGCACTCTTGAGCTTCAGGGAGAATCTGGGATTGATACCAGTGATCTGGAAATGGTAACCTTGCTTTAGAGAACATATTTTATATATATATATATATATATATATATATATATATATATATATATATATATATAATATATATATATTTAGTAACATGAAAGAAAGTGAAACTGAGTTAAAGGTCGAGGTTTCAGTGAGCCGATCGTGTTATTGCAGACTGAAAGCTGAAACTGTGGCAATGATCTGGAAGTTTGCAACTCTGAAACGTTAGAAGAGAGTCACTTATGCCACTTATAAAACCTGACTCACCTTAAAGACCTAAATCAACGTGAGTCATAACTTTGGATCTAATTTTGGGAGAGATATGAATGAGGTTGTTTGTTTTTTGTTTTTTTCAGCCATTCCCTTTGTGGGAAATTTTTTTTCCTGAAAGGCTTTCACCAGAACAGCTTCACCACAACTTTTAAAGATTTGGTTTTGGCTGCACATGGTAGAGGCGACTGGCTGCCTTACGTTCCAGTAACTATGATTCTGTCTGCCTAAAGTTCAGCACATATGGACAACACCTGGATCTTATCAGATACAGAATACCTCTAAAATGCCCACAGGAACACACTGTTCTGAAAGCCCATGCTGAATGATGATTATTTGCTGCATATGCTTCTCCTCACACAAGACTTGAAGCTAACTAGTATAAACAAGGATTAGTTGGAAGGGTTATATTTAGCATTGCATATTCTAGTGCCACTATTAAAGATGTGTAAAAACTCAACAAGAAATATTTCGTTGCATCATGATAACCTCCCACGGAGAAGCTCAGCAACTTCTGATTTTGAGCTCTTTTTTTTCTAGGTAGAATACATAATATGACAATTACAGAATAACAGTTCAACTAAACAGATACTAGAGCAAGTAATATGTGACGTTTCATTATAGTTAAGCATTTCGAATGAGAGATTCTTTTCCCTTCAAATTTGCACAATGCCTCTAGATTGTCTAAAGTCTCCATTAATATTATTCTGTGGGTTTTTAGGTCCTAGGACTGAGAGAACTATAAAAAAGCTGAGTCTGTGTCTGGTTACCCATTTATTTGTTGTACATACTTTCAGGATCATTAACCTGCTGAATGCCCAATTTTATGGGCCACAATATGTTTATTAAAAATGTCCTGGTATTTAGTAGATTTCGTGTTGCCATGCAGTCTAACAGTGCATCCAGAATTTTTGGACTACAATTTGGACTTCAGCATTACAGATCCTCCAATATACTCAACAGTAAGCATGAGATGCTTTTTCACATATGTATTTTTATTTTACTCCAGAATCACTCAATTGCAGTTGAAAAGCTCAAACTTTGTCTCATCTGAACCCAGATATTTAGTTTGAGCTCCCAATTATGTCCTGTCAAATCCATGTGACTGTGACAGTATAGGACAGAAACAGCTTTTTCCCCCACAAACATTCCTTTGAAAGAACAAACTAGTCTTTGCTTCAGTTTCAGAGACCTTTTCAACTCCCTTCCCATCCTCTTCACTTTTGGTGGGGGCAAGATGAACTTGGGTACTTATTCAGCTCTTTCACCCTTTGTATTGCTCTGACTATAGATATTAACCAATAATAAATCAGAGGCTAATGTCTTGTAGCCATTTTCTGACTTAGAATGACAAAAACATGTCTGCGTTACTTGAGTTGCAGGGTGGCTGCCTCTGAGATGTCGTATTTAAATCTAAGTACAATTAGTGGGGAAAGGTTCAATATTGAGGTACAGTTAAATCTAACTAAGTCCTACAAATGCCACAGTTATGCACATTAACATTTTCCACTACTAAAAAAAGGTAACTAAAGCGTTTTAGTTGATCAGTGTCTAAAAATCTTTAGTTAGTAATACATGAGTTTTCGTTTTCCTCACAAATTCCCTACATTTTACTGTATGGCACTGCAATTAAAGAGTAAGTTATTGCAGGCCTCTTTTTACTGAGATTTTTGGTGAAGGCTGCTGTGTAAAAAATATAAAATGTCTATAAATCGCTATTCTCTCCAGATCTCACATTTTCACTGGTTTCCGAATGGTTTTAAGTTCCCAGCAATAAGGAATGCTGCTAAGCCAACAGGGACACCGATAAATCACAATAAACAGCTTACACATATTTGGCTCTGTCTGAGCAAATATAGTACTGTGGGTCCCAAAGGATGACAGTTGAGCAGCGTGACTTTGGTGGAATTTTAAACAACTGAAATGGGATTTATCGGGGTGCTTAAAGCAAGTGATGAAATTTTAAATATTTTAGAACTCAAATACTTAGAGAAAAGCAAAAATCCAATCTGCTCTGGAACTGGAAATGAAATATTTTGCTTTTTTTCAGAACAGAATCTTGAAGTACCTTTAAATAAAAAAAATATATATTCAAGGATTTTGCATTATTAATGTGATTAAATCTACCTGAGCTCTCTCTTCCTTCAGGACAGTATGTACTGTGTGGATAACTAGCAGAGGCTTCTAGTTTATGCCCTACTTAAAAGAAGAACTCATGCAACATTTTCATTCAGGAACGAAACATGTTTCTGCTATCAATATGGAAGAGAGAAAGACCTTTGACACATACCGTACACTGCTTACTTAGTGAACAAGTCTCTTTGTAAGGCTTCACTGCAATGCCAGCAGTTCATAATTCCATTTCCTGAGAGTCAACAAATCATTGAAGATTAACTTTGTGCAAACATTCACTCCGTGTGGGCAATTCATCAGGGCTCTGCAATTCTATATGGTTGCCGAATCAGGTTTGCATCATTTCTGCTTGAGTGGGACCAATTCATCACATTTCAATGATACTGGCCTTCAGAGTTCTGAATTCATAATTCCCTGCATCCAGCAAGCTCAGAACATCAGAGCTTTGGGAATGATAATAACCTGCTCCTCCCAAAACCACATTACAGAGCTTGACACAAGTCATTATGTCGAAACAATGTGTGGGCTGTTCACAAGCTAGACAACAAAAGGAAAATTAAGAGAGCATCTTCTTTGTTTGTGGCTGGACTGGATTGGGTGTGCCTTGACTGAGCAATCACATATAATGAGAGCATGCACACAGTGGTTCTAGTGCCAGCGATCAGCCTTACTGTAATTGTGTAGACAGGAGCTGAACTTTAAAAGGGGCAGCAGCACAAGAAATCTGACAACAGAGTTGTTCTCCTAGATATTAAACATTTTTATTTCAACAACATGCAATAGGTCAAACTACATTGTGCCCAAATGCAGCTTGGAATGAGTTCAGTTTCATGGAAGATTATTTGGTTAATATAATTTCCTTCTCTGGGAGCAACTCAGCACAGCTGTACAGATTCATATCAGTAAGACAGGACAACTAAAGCAACTCAGCTCATGTCATACCAACCTTATTTAACTTTACAATTCAGAGTACATCAAAAAAAAAATATGGTGCAAAAGTAGACAAAAACTTAGTCCACTGACTTCTGGAAAAATCTTTTAACAGATTTTGTGGATATCCAATCTGAGACACCCCCCTCCCTGATTAACTTAAGGAAGAAAACTAATCTACCACAATAATCACTTTTTTCTTACATCCATGTGTGTCTGACTTTTATATTTGTGATAAACCTTTCTTTCACCTTATTGATTCTTCCACATCTTTTCTCATTAGACAGCCTAATTGTTTACAGCCTACTTGTAATCACTCCCTTAATATGATGCATCCATCCATCCATTATCTATACCGCTTTCATCCAATTCAGGGTCGCGTGGAGGGGGGGCTGGAGCTTATCCCAGCTATCAGCAGGCATTAGGCAGGGTAATATGATGCATTTCACGTTCTTTTGTTTTTAAACTTCACCCTCTCTGTAAGTAGGCTATTGTGTGTAAGTTGTATGAAGTGTCAGTCTCGTGGCCGACACAAAGATGTCATCATGCATTATTTCTGCTATTTGCGCTGTTCATAATTACGCTTTTATCGACATTGAAATTTTCCATTTCTTGGTTTCACACGTGTCATTCAACAACCAATCACACTGCTGTCCGTTTATTTACTCATACATAGGAAATGACGTTTTCCATAGCAACGATATATCACTCTTAGTTTACTTTTAGGGATTTGTCCTACTTAAAAGTAGCTCTTAGTGCGTTTGTGAACAGGTTTTAGACGACAACACCTACGTAAGACCTTTTAGCGCAAGTTAGGAGTAACACCTAGTGGTAAGATAAGAGTCTTTGTGAATACGGCCCCTGATTGTTTGTGAAATGTTACAAGATTTTTCTCTGTTTTCTTTTGTTGACGTCTGTTTAACATTTAACATGCCAATCATTTTTAAGGTCATGAGAAATACAAACGTTTGGTCAGAAAACTGATCTTTTCAATTGCCTTTAAGGGGCTTCCATAAATAGTTCCAGAGCACATAACAATTTCAGATATCAGCAGAATGAAGCAACCAGTCACATCCTTTAAACAGCCACTGTAAATATTGTCCTGACCCTCCTCAAACAGCTGAAACATCATGAAGGTCTAAATGATTAGAGCCAGAACATACTGAAGGTTTAACTGAACCCTGCTTTCAGAGGCCAAATAAAACAGTTTTGCAATATTCCCCTTGCACAGTCTGGTCTCATCATACTGCATTGGTCCGCGACAATAAAAGGCAACAGACGTAAATGATCAGCATCATCTCATATCTACACTTATTTTGTGACTCATTGGCTTGCATTAAATTAATCTGAAGGCAGATATTAGGCAGGAGCACTAATCAGTAGCAAGGATTTAATACATTTTGCATAAGGATTAAATTCATTGTCTGACTTCTGTCAGCAGCAGAATTGTGAAAGAGCAGGAACTTAAATTTCAAAGATATGCTGAAACAGACAGCAGGGGGAACAGTTATACATTGTAAAAGAACACAACCTAAACAAACCGATCAGCACTTTGTTTTAATCCATCAGCAAGCGACAATGCCTAAAGAGATGCCACCATTTTGTTATTTCTTTATGAAAAAGCAACCAAAACAAAATGCTGTTTCATGCCCTGGAAGCTATCAATCTATCAGCTTTTGTTCCACAACTGTATCCACTACCATCTACTGGCATGACCCTTTTAATCCCTTTAATAATAAACCAAATCTGCCATAAAATATAAAGACAAAAACCAACAGCAACAAAAACCAAATGATAAAAAAATAAACATTTAGTGCCTTAGATGTGCCTCTCAGACGTCATTAATTAAAAGCCCCTGATGAGGCCACCCCTAATATTATCCAACACTTACTTTAGGAGATATGAGTGTATTTTTCAAACCTAGTAAGGAATCTTGAGGTTACTTTTGACAGAGCTATGTCCTTGGAGGAACATTCCAAATTGTTAATGCAAAATTCTTTTAATCAGCTGCGAAATATTTCCAAAATATGTCAGGTGGTTTCTAGGGAGGATCTGGAGCTAGTTATCCATGCTTTTGTCTCGTCCCGTCTGGACAATTGTAATAGCCTGTTCTCCTCTGCCTTGATAAAAAGATGGTGTCTCGATTGCGACAGGTTTTAAACTCGGTGGCAAAACTGCTGACACGCACAAATAGGACAGCTCACGTAACTCCTTTTTTAAAGGCACTCCATTGACTCTCCTTGAAATGTTGTGTCAAACGTAAAATTTTGGTGATGACTTTTAGATCTCTTCATGGTCAGGCTCCACCCTACATTCAGGAGCTGCTCTGCCCCTATGCTCCCTTTCGGGAGCATCGAGCAAGGGACCAGAAGGGACCAGTCGTTTTAAGCCTCATGGAGATCTCTCCTTCCAAGCTGTTGCTCCAGTGTTAAGGAATGAACTTAAAAGTATGATTTAAAAAAGTAAAAAATTGCAAAATTTGAAAAATACATGATAACGAAGAAACAACCCTGGACCTACTACAATGGAAAAAACTTGAGTAAACAAATAAGTCTTGAGATTTTTCTTAAAAGCTTCAACTGAGTCTAAGGACGTAGACAGATAAAGGGATCTGTGTGTGGATCAAACTCACAAATGTTGTATTTAATTTTTTTTTAACTTTTTGTTAATGTAATTTTCTCAAGGACTCTGCTTATGTACGTACATGGGGGGATTCTAGAAAATCTAGAAAATCTTTTAGAAAATTTTTAATGCTTTATTGTTTTGCTTCATGTATGCAAACTTCTTTATTTTTACATCAAGCACCAAATACAGCGGGAAAATTTGTATTGAACCCATTAACATTTTTCTCAGGAAAGGCGCTTTTAAGGTTTCAATTAGCATGGCACAGAGTTTAGACTAGATGCCAAACTATAATTGCAAAGAGACAAGAACATAATTTCAGCATAAGCTTTCCATGACCTGGTGGTCCTTGCAAGGTTAATGACAGATGCGTCACAGCAATATTAAGAGGAGTTGTTCAAGAGCAAAAGACCACTAACATACTGTAGAGCTTCAGAAACACCAGGTAATATTACCTACAAATTTCACGTGTAATCCAAACACTTGTCATGAGTTCTATGCGAACTAACTGCACCAGATTCCACTGCTGAAAAATAGTACGCAGAGGCTCATTTAAAGTTTGCTGCAGATCAGGCCCGCTATTATTCGGGACTTTTGGAGCAGTAAAGAAGATACTTTGATTCAGTTCTTGTATGTCTGAAATCAATATTAGAGCTTGGCTTAATAAAAAACAAGAGCAAAGCTAGCACAAGCAGGTACAATGCTGACACATCACCAGTCTTATGGTGCGTTCAAACCACCCCAAACGTCAGCATCAAGTGCGGCAAGATTAAATATAAAGTCTATGGTTGAGTCCATCAGAGGTTCAGCTGAGTCTCTGCGGCGCTTTGTGTGTGTTGGTTGTGTCAGTTTTTCAAGAGTTACCTGGCTTTCAAGCGGCAAAGCAGCAAAGGAAAGCAACTGAACCTTCATGGATTTAAAAAGACCATTTTAGTATGACTGTGTCTAAAGTTAAAAGTGTATCCTTGATTGGCCTTAAATCATTGGAATCTCAAGAATCGTAGCTTTCCGATGAATTTTACTATCTATATGTACATAGAAAAGGGTTTCGCAAAAAGAAAAAAAAAGGCAACCAACGTACCACCAACAGGACATAAAATTGCCAAAGGTTCAAAGGGACTCTATATAAGTTTAACCAGAAATAAAAATATAAACATTTAAAATGTCTTCCTCATACATGCTTCAGCAATGCTTTTGTCAGTAGAATGAGCCCTGGCCTTTTCATCGTGGTTGCCTCTATATGCTTGTAAATTCACTTAAATAGCGAGTGTTTCGGTCGAAAATTAGATTTCCCTTGTGCTTTCCAGAGCAGACTGTGTAATGGCAGCCTACGTAATGACATTGTGCGTGTTCACACTCAGGTATACCGTGCGCTATCTCCATCATAAACAACCAAAGAGGGTGAGGTAACTGAAGGATGGCTTCAGCAGAGCAGAGAGCAGCTTAAGTACCTGCAAAACTCCAGCCCAAACCCAAACTAAACTTACACAACATTTCTTACCTCAGTTGAAGTCATGATTTCAAATCTGCAAATTGTCCAGGACAGGACTGACTCAGCTGTTGTTTCTGCTCATTCGTTCACTTGTGAGCTCTCACACAGCATGTCTGCCTCATGCACATGGTCACCATTCAGGCAGCAGTTATGCCTTTGGCCTGAGGGGGCACTCGTAAGCAAAAAACTTTCAAACTTCTCATAGTTGCTTTAAATAAAAATACTTTTTACTGGACCCCTCCTGTTAAATTCCTCTCCTGCAGATCATTTGGAAAACTTAATGAAAAAATGAGAGAAACTGTCCAGTCAGCTGAGACTAAGACCACGTCCACACTAAGCCGGATAATGCCTTAAACGTATAATTATTTAGTCTACACCCCCCTATCGTCCACACTAACCCGGTGTCGTTTAAGGTCTGTGGCCGGTTAACCATTAGCCGGGTAAGAGAGCCGTGCAAATCTTAATTCAATGGCTAAACGAGCTAGTGTGGGCAGCTTCCCCGGATAATGAAAGGAAGTGGCGTCAATGAATGCTGCGTCAATAACAATATGACACTACAGGCAAAGACAACAGCGAAGATAAATAAATCGATCTCGTCCTCTGTCCACACCAAAAACTCTCTCTTCTTCTGAGCAGCTATTGTTCTCTTCGGTTAACGGGACAAGCAGACGTACTGTGCTGTAGAGCTTCTTGTATATATTATGTAGGCGCTGGCGTCACGTAAATTATACGCGTGTTTCTTGCGTCTTTTCGCGCATGCCCAGTATTTGCACAGGTCGGTATGGGATTGCGCAATCATGGGACCTTAAACGGACCTTAAACGGGGTGTAAATGCTCTTGTTGAGTGGATAACATTAGGCGTCTAACTCCCCGTATAACCTTATCGGCTTAGTGTGGACGCAGCCTAAAACTTAACACTTTGAATGTCAGCGAACAACAGCTTGTTTGGAGAAATGGCACTTTTCATCAGATAAAAATACCTGATTCCAACAGTAAATTTTGGAAGTGGGAACGTAATGGTGTCGGATTGTGTTTCAACATCTGGTCCATGCAATGTAACTGAAGGAATGAAAAATAGAAATACTTCAGCCTTCAGAAGACTCCAAGGATCGACCAAGGGTGAATTATTATTAAGAAGGACGTTGGCTTTATCACACTGGCTTTAAACATTTTCCATTTGTTTTACAGAAAGTAAAGCTGACCCAGTGTATCACCAGACTTAAGCCCAGTTAAAATATGTAGACAAAAAAAAGATCAGAGTATGTAAAAGAGGCATTTATGGACACATGTGTTTTGATTTTATTTTAGGTTTTGGTTACTTGGGATGTTAATGACATCTGTTGTGAATTTAATTTCACTTGGTCCTTTAGTAACTGAGAAAAACATTCACAGGTTCAATATCTATATTCCACCTTGTATATTTAAAGATTGATATCTCCATTAATCCTTCAGCTCAACCATGCATTTCACTTGATTTCCACAAACAACATGAAGACATCTCTTAGTTCAATTACATTTAGTCAGTTAACAATAATGTATAATGCTACAGAAGAAGTGCAATATATCAAGGTTCAGCTCCATCAAAGCAAAATATGTCATATTTGGCACTATGATATTTATAATGTTCCACAAGTCACTTTGCATCAAACAAAAGCTCTCAGGCTCAAAGGACACCAGGCCCAAAGGTGTGTACATCTACTCCACGAAGCACTTAGGTTTCCTTGAAGCTTTCTGTTCATTAGTAGTAATGCACTCTTCCAATAGTCCCTGTCCCTGTCCCCAGGATATCAGGCTGGCCATTCCTCCATATCTCCCGGATAATCCGTTCTCTTTCCTCCAGCCTCTGCGCACGTTCCAGCTCCTCAGCTGAAGTAAAAACATTCACGCTCAGAGTGCCGTCCGACTGACTTGTATGATTCCCAACAGGGATTTCTGTGATGGGCAGCGGAACAGATGCTTCTACATCCTCCCCTTCATCATCGTCGTCGTCATCGCTTTCTTCATCTTCGACGCTGGTGTCCTTTAACGGGTTCTTTTCAGGCGTGGGAGGAGTGATGTTGGTCCGAGGCTTACATGATATGCGCATTACCAAGAGGCAGAGGGTCAACACCAGGCCGAAACACACTCCGAGGACAAAGTACAGCCCAAAGCTTTCTGGGTTGGCTGAAGAGGAGACACAAACAAACGATGATTCTCAAGATAAAATGCTGTATATGTGTAACGTTGCATCTGTTCTTTACTGTGATTTACCTTTGATGTGTGCAAATGCTGCAATGCTGTTGCTAAGGAGATCCATTTCTTTTTTCTTGACATCCATTGTGTTTTTTTCCTTCGTTTTTTTAAACCTGAGGAACAACAAACACATACCACAACATATTTATTAGAAATATCTGATAGAATTAGACTTGATACTTGATATGGGCTCCTTCAGATGATTTACCAAATCCCCTTCCCAAGATCTACATTCTGTGCAATGTCTAAATGCAAACCCATTGACCTCTCAGGGGTGGGGTGAGACCTCTGAGCCTTCAACAAAAGCTTCCCTGTGGCTTTGTGTGGGTGATAAGTATAATATATTTTGGAAAATGCTCTCTGGACCATGACTGTATGCATGCTCCTTGAACTAGGGCTGGAAGAGACAGTGTATAGTTTTTATCTTTAATCTCCTGAAATATCCATCAAAATATTATAGAAAATTAATAAAATGATTCCCAATCATTTAAAAGTATTGGCTGCTGCATAACATATAACCATAAAAAGCTGGTCTAAAATACATGTCCTATTCTATGGGGGCCAACATATTGGGCGCTGTGTTTTCTTCTACGATATGGACAAAACACCTTTACTGATTTTTTTAATACGCGTTTACATCCCTTTTCCACTTGTACTCATTAGAGGTTTAAATGAATAACTACGTGTACAGACTTAAAAAAAGAAAAACATTCTATAACCCTGACCAACCAACCCGATCCGAGATGTTCCCTATCCAGCTCACTGTCTCTGGTCTTGGAGAAGTGCACAATCAGCTGTTGTGTCAAAGCTTTCGTGCAACACGGACCTGGTCCACGGCTCTGTCTCAGAGGCAGAAGCCTACAGAGATGATCAACACTGCCAGAAAACTAGAGTAAATATCGGCATTGCATTCTCCAAATGGAAATAACCAAAGGAGCAACAAAATCTAGGGAAACAGGCTGAGGTTGCATGCTTTCTACTGCACAGGTAACAACTTTTACCGTCATGTTTTTCTTTTAGTGTTCCAACTAGAGCCTGTCACGGTAAAACTACACTGAAACATGTCCTTTTTTTTATTGAGGTTATTCATCTAACATTATAGTTTATTCATTTACACATCGCTATTTTTCACTCGCTGCCTGTGATGAAAGAGGGTCTGATGTGCTTCTCATGTTGCTGTACATATTTCTCTGGAGGTTGGACTATCTTCCTTTTATGAGTAGAAATTGTGCAATTGCGATTTGTGGCCTGTATGGTCATCCGTCTTTATATCTATCTATATCTTTATATATATGACAAGATGAAGAGGTGTTGGAGGAGGAACCATTATGGGAGGACAAGCCCCTACATGGGATGTACCATCGAAACATAACTGAAGTGGCTGATCTCAATAAATCATACCAATAGCTAGAGAGGGCTGGCCTGCAGGACACCACAGTGGCACTCATCCTGGCAGCAAAGGAGCAGGCTCCGAGCACCAGATCAATAGAGGCCCAGATCTAGACAAGATCCAAGGTGTAGGCTGTGCAAAGATTCATCTGAGACAATCCAACACATAACAGCAGGTTGTTAAATGCTAGCAGGGAAAGCATACATGGAACATCATAACCAAGTGGCTGGCATAGTATACAAAAACGTACAGTATGTGCGGAATATGGGCTGGAAACCCCAAGGTCAAAGTGGTAAACACCTCCAAAGGTGGGGCAGAATGACTTAGCAAAGATCCTGTGGGACTTCCAGATCCAGACAGATAGGATGGTAATGGCAAATCAACCGGACATTGTGGTGGTTGATAAAGACGATATGCATGCGTGGGTTCCCTGTGGGTACTCCAGCTTCTTCCCACAGTCCTAAAACATGACTGGCACGTTAATCGGTCTCTCTAAATTGTCCTTATGCTGTGTGTACACCAAAGGATTTTCACAGTCTCAGACTAAAGACTGACAGTCTTTAGAAATCTTGCTGGAGTCTCAGCGCGCTCCCGTCGTCTTGATCATTAAATGTTAGGTGATAATCTGCAGTTTGCGGATCTGATTTATGCCAGTCTTTCTCTAGTCTTTTGAATCAGACAATGTATGATATTATCGCAAGTCCTAGTGTAGTCGTAGTGACATAAAAGAACCAACAACCAATAAAGCCGTTCTCACACAGGTGGAGCATGAAGCCACAGAGCCCGGCAGGGGTCAGTTACAGAAATATTTTTTGAGGAGTAAGAATCTGTTCCCGCAGTTTATTAAACCGTGCGCACGAAGTCGTAATCTGTTCCCCCTGTTTATTCCACTGTGTGACCATGTTAGGGGATAACCCACTTTATAATGTACCCTGAAAGGAATTATACTTTGCTGCTATAGCACAGTGGTTATCACCGCAAGGATGGTGGGTCCAAATCCTGCTTATCATATTGCGTTGCAACTTGCCACACATCACATTTTTTTTGTTCCTGTGGGAAAGTAGGCTATAAACATAGGTGTCATATTTGTAAAATAACAGTTTTGTAGCCACCTATGGAGACTCACATGGTATATACACAACAATGCCTAGAAATGGGCCATAAATTACAAAGTGCATGCCAACCTTGCCCCCTGCAATACAGGTATCAACCAGCACTATCTGGGCATCTGCATGAAGCAAGTGTACAGCATAAACACCTTGCATTAAAAAGATATGAGTTAACCAGTTACTTGTCAATACATTACCCACTTTGAATGCAGGTCTTTATTGGACGTATCAATCTTCGCAAAGAATGCATCAACATTTGCACAAAAAGAAACTGTATAATGCTGATACCCTGTGATGGACTGGCGATCTGCCCAGGGTGTATCCCGTCTCAAATATATACTGTATATATAAAAGGATTCAACCAGCCTTCGAAATATGTGTTTGATTACCAGTTCTTCCTGGTTTTCTGAGAGTCCAGTTTAGACTAACACATGATGACTTCTTAACGTCTGACACAGAGCCGTGCAACACAGTGGCTAGGATGACTGACTGAGGTTATTATAGTGAAATCTGTGGGGCTTTTTTTTGTGCAATGATTTATTTTAGACGAATAAATGTTTACATTTAAATCCCGCCCTGACCAATTGTCGGTAGGATCAGTCAACAGCAACTTTGAGCTTGCAAGATTCATCAGCATTCCAGACTCAGTGGGCTAAATATTTGCTCCAGCTGGACTGGCAGCCTACTGTAAATGCTCTGAGGCAGGTGAGGAGCCCAAAGCAGCACCTCTGCTTGGTGAGAGGAGTTAGAATATGTGCTTCAAGTTAGAGTCTGGAGTAACACTAAAAAAGGTCAACAGATGTTTCACTAGTCATTTTTTTGTAAAAGAGATGCTATATGGGTCTAAAAGAACTCCCTATATATACTTAGCAACTTTGATATATATATATATATATATATATATATATATATATATATATATATATATATATATATATATATATATATGTATATATACATATATACAGACTGAAAAAAACTATTCCTTTGTTCCACATTTATTTTTGTACTTTGTGTTGGTCTGTCACAGGAGTCTGCAACATGTGGCTCTGGTGTCACAAGTGGCTCTTAATAGCTTTGGCTAAAAATGATAAAGAACCCACAAATTTTTATAAATAGAGATATAATAACAAATGGTTTTAGCAGGGGTTTGCACAGTGGAGTAGTTGGTTGCACTCCTGTTTGCCGCAAGAAGGTCCTGGGTTTGAATCCCAGCCAAGGGTCTAAATGGAGTTTGTATGTTTCCTCTGTGTATGCATTGGTTCCCTCGGGGTACTTTTTAAATGTTTTTTTGTCCTGTGTGTTTTATGTTTCCCTGCAATAGACTGCCAAGCAGTCTACAGCTGGAGAGGCACAAGCCCTATTGTAACCTTGCAAATAATAGATGCAATAAATTATGGTTTCAGCTGTTTCTGTTTTTGTCATGGAATAACTGAATTGAATTTCTACACTGGAATGACACTTTGAGTGTCCGTGATATTTTTTTATGGTCTATGATCATATTTTCACATCCTTTTATTTGCAAATGTTATTTGTTTTCTTTTATTTTAAACCCAACAATTAAATATAAAAAATTGTGTTTCTTTAAAAATAAAAGAAAGGTTATTTGGGTCGTAAGAAGGGCAGACACTTAGTCTAACACGTAAAATCACTATAAAATACAGTTTTACTTGTGGTTCTAATTTGAAAAAATATTGAAACTTCCTGTGGTATTCAAAACACAGTAAATCAGGTCAAATGTATTTTTCCAGATCATCTGTAAGATCTCCTACGTACCAGATAGCACTCCAAGATGAATTCAAAATGAAAATATTTGCATGTTGTATTGTTTGGAGGTTGTGTCCCTGACATTTAAGTGGTCTGTCCTTCCTGTATCCTTTTAGTCTGGAGAGCTCCATTGTGTTTGTGTCCATTCATTACATGCTTTCGTGACGCTTGACACTCTTTAGGAAGTCTTCATTATTACAGAAAAAGATTCGCGAAGAAGTCAAGGAGCCACAAACTTTATAATGTCTAATGATTGTTGTTTGGTCCTCGATGTGCCTTTAAAATTACTTTTGTAGGAAGTAGCTTTTGTACTTTGAGAACCACAGTAATATGGTTAGACTGGCCTTTACTGTATGTGGTACAATATTTTGAAGCTGGATCAATTCTGGGTTTTTTTCTTCACCCTGTTGCACTTCCCTGCTGACCCTGGCTCTTCCCAGATATTTTACCATTTTGTCAACAGTTTTCTGACCTGATTACATCATAACGTTGCTGCATGACAAATACCAGATGATGACCCAGCTCTAAACTTTACCCCTTAAAACTAAATGCTGAAATTCTTCTTTAACTTCGTTCTTTATGTTGGAGCTGTCTGGGAATTGTTTTCCACTTAATTTCTTTTTAAATATTGACAATATCTTAAGCTTTCTCCTTCTAACCTGTGTGTTTTGCTCTTTAAGCCCAGGATCTCAAGCTGGATGGAATTCATAAGTAAGCATATCCAGCATTTATCACGTACAAACAGACCTAATTGACTGGTATAGTAGATACATTTGTATTTTTATCACCTCTTAAGTCAGAATGCTGATCTGGAAAAAACACCAAATCCAATTCTACCTGGTTCCAGTTGTAAGTTGGTACTTTAATGGGATTTTCCAGCTGTCGTGCTCAGTGACAAGCTAACTGATATTAGCAATGCTAGCAAATGTTTTATACATTCAAACATTATAGGAACATAAGTTGTTTAGTACTAACAGCTTGACTGATTTTATCAGCAAATGCAACTCAAATAAATAATTTTTTACTGCTTCTCTCTCTTTTTTTTCTTTTTTTTTACTTGCAGCAGCCATACTTGATTTGAGGTTTGGGAAGGTGGCAAAGCTTTTCTTTTACTCAGAATTTTAACTTTATGCATTTTTCTAAAACTATGCCTGGGAATTTTCACTCTGTAAGAAATAAACTGCAACAGATAATCACTGCATTTTTCTTTCTTTTAAATTTTTATTCTTGTCATTATGGTGGTATTTGGAAATATTTGCATTTAGTCAAGTGGAACTTGTTATGAAACATTTAAGTACTGTAATACAGCTTTAAGTCAAACCACATGTATTAATACGAGTGCACCAATCAAATGTTTGTCCACGAATTGCACAAACCAAGTGTTTGTTTGCTTTCAACTGTTAATTAAAAGTTCTAAGAACCTCAAGGCTTGATCTCTATCATTATTTAGCTATCACATGTAATTGTATCAGCCTTATTTGTTGATGCATTCTAGAATACAAAGGAATTTAAACACAAAACTACATTTGTAAACCGTATGTAATCTGGGGGACTAATGAACTAAAAACCATAGCAAGAATTCCACAGCAAAAGCAAACCTATTCACACATTAGACTTTGGTTTGAAAATGAAACTCACCACAAAACGAAACCGTGAAGGAATTCTTCAGTTGAAACTCATAATGTAAAGAGAGGCTGCAGTGGTCTCGGTCCTCTCGATCGCTAACTTGCTGTTGGATCACGGCCTATGATCTTTGGTCTTCAGGCTAAACAGTTCATTTGGTCACCCTGAGATGAGAACAAACACAGACATGCACACACACAGATGTCAAACTACATTAGCAACAAACTCAGTGAGGCATCTGCAGTGCAAACAGGGACAGGCCTGTTAAAAAGTGTGCTGCCCGGAACAACACTAGAGGAAAATCTGCTGATTTAAGCGTGATCTGCACACAGGCTTCAAAATCATATAGAATATCTAGGCTTTTATGGTAAATTTATTTCATTCACGGTTTTAAAAGATGCACAAAGCTTTCAGTTCAGACTCACTAGCAACGGATTGGAATCACTGCAGTATAACAACTTGTTTCAAAACTTCAATATGATTTTAATGTTTTTCAGATTATTATCACTTTCCTCATTTAATTTGCAGAACGAGAGCATTGAGGCTAACTCTTAGAAAGTCCAGTTTGAACAAAATAACTGCTGCTGTCATGAAGAAAAGATACTGCAGCACCTAGAACATCATTGAAATCAGAAATTATAGTTCTGTACATATTTGGGGTCTAAAAGTAACAGTTCAATATACTTTAATCATCAAACAAACAGAAATGTGTATATGCTTTTTTTATTGATTAGCATTAAGTAGAGAACTGTTTTCATGAATTCATTACTTTCAACTTAAAACATTTTGAAATATAGAACTGACAGATCTGATTGGATTTATAACACAGTACAAGCAGACAGAGCCAGAGTAGAAACAAAATAACCATTTGAAAACAGTGTTCATGTATAGAAATTTTGAAATAATACTTTGTCCATGTTTTTGAAAAAAGTGAACATACAGTTTGATATTGTTTAAGTTTAGTAATTCAGTTCAGTGTTAAAAGAGAAGTTATAGTTCGGCCCGGCTAGGTGCATGCCGAATCAACAGGGCCTTACCGAAAAATGCAAATACATGTGCCATTAATACCCTAGTATATCCATAGCCTTGATTTTAATAAAATATTGGTGACTCGCTGTTTGCAAACGCTTGCTTTAAGGTGCTTAGATCAATTTCAGAGAGACATCCTTAATAAAAAGCCTGTACCTTGCTACACATTAGGCTGTAAAATTTGCTGAGCTGTGTGTTTTATAACCTATACTCCTATTTAGGAAACTCTCGTGCTCTGCTGGCTGCTGTTGGTTTAGGAGAGTCCACTTGCTTTCCTGAGCTGATTTTGATCTTGCTGACTCTCTACAGAGCGGCAGAGTGAGACAGCATTTGGGGAGTGGGAAGGTGAGAGACAGAGCAGCCAGTGTGCCAACATGTTTTCCAAGCCGCCTCCTTCACCCCTCATGGGAGGAACACGGTCACCTTTTGTATCTGCACTGAACAGTTGGGAAATACGCAATTTTTTTTTTTTTTAGCATTTTCATTTTATGTTATTTGCTGAAAAATTGCCATGTTCATCTCCACCGTCTTAAAAAGTTTAAGGGTATTTGATTCACTATTATCAAAAACTTTGGACTTTTGTCTTAAAAGAAAAATGTAATGGATAAATAACAATATGACATTCATCATCCTTTTTGTGAAGGCAAATTTTTGGCCACCTATTCACACACCTTCTGTCCTCTTCTCACACAGGAATGAAACTTAATTTTGCATGACCACCCAGGGATCTATTATCGGTAGTTAATAACAACTGCTCATAGCCTGTCAAGACCTTTATTACCTAGCTCTGCTGTTTAGTTGTTGCTTTTCTTATCCCAGACCAGGAAATTATTAACAGAGCCATTCTTTCCAAGGAGCATTTTTAAAATCCCATGACTCAACCTTCACTCATTTTTTCCTAGTGTTTATTTTGCCATCGTAGACCTTGCCCTACCCTGCAGACTAATTTTTAAGGCTTTCTTTTTCGCAAACGTTCATGGATAATTGACTTAATGAATGTTTTTGTTTTCTTATGCTTTACTTATTAAGTCTGGTAAATGCCATGAATAAAAGTACATCCTCCAGGGATTTTAGAATAGAAACACAACAGACTCATTTAGATCTAAAAACAAACTGTTTACAAAAAATAAATTAAATTTTAACTCTGTATATTAGTTGATATAAAGATGGCAGGACTGATTTTTTTTAATTGTACAACTTTTAGTTCATCTTTGGTTTCGACAATACCTAAATATAATGCACTTTTACCTGGTCAAACGTGCAGCAGCACATGCTTTCATGCAACAACGTCCTGTGACGATAAGGATTTTTACTTTTCGTGCTAGCTTATCGTCTGCTCTTTCCTGATCTCACATCCTCAGGTCAAACACAAGCATCCTCTTCCTGAGTTCTTTGTAAACTGCAGACTATTTAGGAATATCTTAACACATCCAGAAGCAATTTAACTAAGTCAGAAAAACATGCATTATTAAGTTATAAAGTTAAAAACAAAATACAATTTCAGTAACAAAAGACAAGCTTGGACTTGGACTGAAGTTATAAGGACGTAGCAAGATATTCAGGGTATCTAACCAGAGTACATTATGTTGTTGTGACATGGGAACAGGTCAAAGTCTATTTCTGGCAAAGACTGTTTGCTTTAGTTGAGATGGAGGAGCAGCGTGGAAGAAAAACTCCAAATGTAGCTCAATCTTTTTTTGGTCATGCACTTCAAGATACCCACAATTGCTCTTCCTTCTGCCACGGTCGATTCTTTTTTGAAGGAGATAACATCGAAGTCAAAAGTTTCCTACCATGTTGGAGCTATTGTCTAAAACTGGGAGGATCCAGTGTCTAGCTTTCTACTGTACGTAACTGTCAGCTGCGATGGTCATCAGCTTATATAATCATTTAAAATGCAGGTTTTTAACACAACTGCAACCTAAAGTTGTGTTCAGAGCAAAAGAAACACAGGAAATGAGAAAAAACCTGCAGAAAAAGAAAATATTGTTAAAATATTAGTATGTTTTAATAGAAAATTACAGTGTCTACTGAATAAATCAGATGCAATAAAGAAAAGCACCAAATTAAAGGACTAAAGTCGATATTCTTTCAAATTAAACAATATTTTAACGTATACGGTGAAAAACAAAATATTTTTATTTTGGAATTAATGAATGATTTAACTTCTAAATTAATGGAAATAAAATAAATGTTCTCTCGCATTTTCTCAGGCTGAAAGTACGTTTGAGCATCATTAGCATAGTGTTAAGATAGAAATCCTTTTTCCTGATCATATGACCCAAAAAACCCAAACACATCCTCCACTAAAAAGCAGTATGGATCAGTTGTTTGACCTTGGAATAATATGTTATAAATTAGTTTGATAAAATTTCAAGTGTCAGAGCATAAACCTCAAAAGATGAGCCCACAGCTAAATTCCTCTGGTGGGACTGAACAGGGGCAGCCATAGAAGTGTCCATTCTCCACAGTCCTTTCAATTGACGTACAATACCCTGATAACCCTTAAAAGTACCTTATACTTCTGCAGGAATACCTATAAAATTCCTCAAGTGACATAAACCTAAAGACTTCCACAAAACACATCTAGATGAGCCAACCAAACTCACACAATCCCTTCAACAATTCTGCGAGGTAATGTTCCTTGGCCGTGATGAAAACCAAACTGCTCCTCCTTAAACTCAGTCCAAAGTGTATCAAGAAAACCATTATTTCCAGCCACCAGCAACCATAGAACATTTAAAGTCATCTATATCCCCTTCCGGCACCTTCTGATGACAGGTCTAAACTTTAACAACATGCCCTTCTCATGTTTGAATATGTTAATTAATCGGGTTAGTGCAATGTCATTGGAAAATACACAATTTGTTTTGACAAATAAAGTTGCCAGTGAGTGTAAATCTGTATTGGTGCCTTTAAATCAACATGTAGAATATTTGTTTCTGACTTACTTTAGGTAGATTATCAGTTTTAACTGAGAAACACATCCATAATCAAAGCTTGCCAAAAAAACCTCCACAAGCAATAATCCCTAATAGTTATTTCTTATACCTTTCAAAGAGCTTCCACAATTAAGAAATCAAAGTTATAACCCTTCAGTGATATTTACACGGGGAGTAAAGCCGCATTTGATTTATTCACAGAGGATAAAAATGTCAGATCACACAAGGGAACCAGTCTTGGCCAATTCCTCATAGTAATGACACATGCTGAACCACAGAAGGGAAAATAAGTTGTTTTTTTTATACCTCGAATTTCAGTGAAGTTTCTACAATTGCGGTTAACCAGGAATCTGACTACACACAATTAAAATAGTTGCATTTATATTTAATCATATTTCACTGTAATGAGTTCACACACAGGCTTTCAAGTGACCGAGATCACAAAGACTGCCATCAGGATTTATAGCAGCTAGTGTCTTTCCTCTTGATTGTATTCATTAAAACATTTCTTTTTTGATTTGTTGGCTGCTACTGAGTAAGACGCCTGGCACCTGGCTGGTGCGTGGCTTCAAACGCAGTAAGCTGTTTCATTTATTTACTATTTTAAACTTGCGGAGCAGATTCTGAAATGTGCAGTAGCAACTTCCGCTTAAATAAATATACCCAATCAAAGCGGTGTCTCAATGGTGCAGATTCTGTTATTCGAGATGAAATTCCCAGAGCAGCTTAGATAACGTCAGCAGGAGTCTCCAAACGGCCAAAGAATACAAAACCTTATCGGCAAAATATCTGCTGGAACGATTTTATGACAAATTTCTTACACCCATAATCAAGCCACAGAATAGGCTCCAAGTTCTGCAAATATAATGAATCTTCGGTTCTCCCCATGAGAGCAACGATGCAGGTATTGCTTTTCACTTTATAAGCCCAAGTAATGTGTTTACAGTGTCTGTGAAAGTATTTTTGAAGATCAGCAGGGTGAAAGTCATTTATACACCTGATTGAGCATTTTTTCTTCCCCAGATCCAGGCATACTATCAAAAGGGATCACTGGAGAACGCATGGACCCCAGCTGAGAGCTGTGACTGATATTAGTACTGTTTCCCTTTTGTCAGCAAGGGTATCTGACATAGAGATAATTTACTTAATTTGGAAAGAGAACATTTAGGCATTTTCCATTTGAACTAAGCCTTTGTGCATATGCTGAACTTGATCCGGAACAATTCATCAAAGAGTAATGGCATTGATCTTCCATCCATCCATTTTCTGAACCGCTTAGACCTCCAGGGGTCCCGGGGGGGCTGGTGCCTATCTCCTGCTGTGAACGAGCGAGAGGCGGGGTACACCCTGGACAGGTTGCCAGTCCATCACAGGGTCACATAGAGACTGACAGGACAAACAACCACGCACACACCCACACCTAAGGACAATTTAAAGTGATCAATTAACCTGACAGTCATGTTTTTGGACTGTGGGAGGAAGCAGGAGTACACGGAACCCACGCATGCACGGGGAGAACAGGCAAACTCCAAGCAGAAAGGCCCTGTGCCAGGACACATTGCTGCAAGGCAAAAGTGCTAACCACTGCACCACCGTGCAGCCGGCATTGATCTTGTTTCTTAAAAAATAATAGCTAGAAAAATACATCATATAGAGTGCATTGCAAAAAGCATTTTCATTCTCGTTAACCTTGGCTCATTTTGTCCATTGACAACTTCAACATGATCATTCATTTATGCTGCCTGGATAAGCAAGGAAACTCAAATAGAACCATAATAGCTCTGAAGGAACTCCAAAGATCGACAGCTTAGGTGAAAGAAATCTGTTGGAAAAAAAACACCATTAGTAGTCCACTGTACAAGTCTGTCCTATATGGAAGAGTAGCAAGAAGAAACACAGTCTTTTTTGAACTGTTGTGCCAACTTGTGGAAAGCTATATGTGGTGGAAAACTAATAGTTACATATATCCCTGAATTAATTAGAGTATTAATACAGTAGTAGAACAAATAATAAACCAGTGAACCAAGTGTACATTAGTTTAAAACACTTTTTTGTTTTTAATAACCAGCAAGTAATATTTTAAATAATTTTTTCCATGTAAACTGCTTTTTCTGTAGACAGAAAAATCATTAGTTTAAAACCCTTTTTTGTTTTTAATAACCAGCAAGTAATATTTTAAATAATTTTTTCCATGTAAACTGCTTTTTCTGTAGACAGAAAAATCATACGAAACTAAGTGTGATTGTTTGCAATGTGATGAGTCTGCATTTTGTTTTTTTAATCAAATGTACATTTCAGCTGTAAGTGACAGAACATTAAAAAAATCCAGGACATTTTTAAAGAATTTGTATGATGGTGCCAAAAATAAATACTTAGCACCTACAAACAAGCAGGAATTCTGGCCCTCAAAGACCTATAAGAAGCTTTTCTATCCTCCACATAGGTTACTAGTAGTCTATCCGTCTTTGTGGATTTAAATCTAGCAGCATTCAAAAGGTCTCCCTCCTTAAGCAAGCACATGTCTAGGCCTGTCTTAAGTTTCCAGAGACCATCTAGATAATCCAGAGGAGGATTGGGAGAATTACATCTGGTCAGATGAGACCAAAATAGAACTCTTTGGTATACTCACCATGTTTGGATGGTTAAGAATGCTCAACGCATTCTCACTCCCAACTCATCATATATGGATGTGCTCCCTCCGCGTCACATAATGTACCCCCCTCGCGCCATATTTTGATGCGTCAGAGCAGGCTAATAGCTGTATGATTGTGGTCCTTTATTGTAAATATCTAAAGTTTATTTTGTTTCAGAGCCAGTCGATCTAGCATACTTTGAGTTATCTAACCAATTTTAACCAACCCTCAAGTTTCATGTTCTAACCTTAAGGTCACAGAAGGACAAAAATACATTATTTTAAACAAGTAAGCAAGTAAATGGACTTATTGTCCTTCCCATCTCGTCAGTTACCGACGTCTAGGGATCTCAATAACATTCAACAGGAGCCCCCAGCTAGTTAAAAAATGACGAGATGGAGGGATACCCCACGTGTCATTATATAACGCAGAGGGAGCCGTGACCATGCATCCATATATGACGAGTTTGGAGTAAAAATGTGTTGTAATGCTGAGTTGCATCCCAAAAACACCATACCTACTATGAAGCATGGTGGTGGAAACATTAGGTTTTTGGGTTGCTTTTATGCAAAAGGGCAGGATGACTAATCCATTTTAGGGAAAGAATGAAGGGGGGCATGAAACGTGATGTTTTGTCCAAAAACCTCCTTTCATCAGTGAGAGCATTCAAGATGAAATGTGGCTGGATCTTCCAGCACATAACAGTGATCCCAAACACACCGCCTGGACAAAGAAGGAGTGGCAACGTAAGAAGCATTTCAAGGTTTTGGAGTGACCTAGCTCTCCAGAGCTCAATCAAACAGAGAATGTAGAAGGAGTTGAAAGTCAAAGTTGCCATGCAACAGCCCTAAAACAACACAGCTCAAGAGAAGACTACATGGAAGAATGGACAAAAATACCAGCCACAGTGTGTTCAAAACTGGTGTAGACCTTCAGGAAACATTTGACCTCTGTCAATGAGAACTAAGTTTACATTACAAAGCATTGAGGTGAACTTTTGCTATTGGCAATATATTTATTTTATTCACCATTGTACAAATACATTCTTTTAAAATCATATGGTATGATATCTTGCATTTTTTTTTACATTCTGTGTCTTAGAGTTGAAGTGTACCTGTGATGGAAAATATAACAAACCTCACTCATCTTTTTAACTGTGACAACTTTCTCAATCGGAGGCTGCTAAATATTTTTTTCCCCACTATAGTATATGAATGGCAGCCATTTTTAACTTGGTGAAAAACATGCAGGATTTCCATATTAATTTATGACTTTAAGGCATTTTTCTTTAATATTCTAACTTGGAACTTGAAAATCTACTCCTCTTACTAAAATGATTGATTATTTATATAAAATAAATATGTTTTCCACAGAATACACACGAGACATAACTGTTGATTTAAAATATCTGTCAGTTTGATGAGGCTTTGTTGGTTTTTAATGAAGTGACATTTGTTATAAAAATTTGATTTTAACAAAACTTATTTTGAAATTATTTCTCTTTGAGATTAAATCTATCCTAGTGCTGGTTTGCTGAAGGTGCCATAGAATGCTAATATCTGCCAAACTTGTTTTGCATTTAAGTGGAATGAAAAAAAATAATATATTTCATATATAATATCTAATATATAATATTTTTAACTAATCATTTTAGCCTACAAATTCTTTAGTCTTTCATGTGCAATTGTATTCTGCTTTGGGCATGTACTTCATTTGACACAGACTTATGAATAACAGACACCAGCTTTTCTCTCAATGGCACAAACTTCTCCAGGAGCAAACATGAAATCAACCAAATAAGACATGCTTGTCCAGTTATTATTTGTCTCTGGACTTTGTACCTTTCAGCAGGGCTTGGGATTTAAAATCGACATTTCTTATGGCTAATATGATGCCTGCTTGGCTAAGAGAAAAATGAAGAACTGAATCCCATTGTCTCTTGAAGGGTGTGCCCCAGCACGCTGCTCGCCCTGTGAAGAGCATGTTTTGCCGGCTTTGGCAGGTAATGTGAGGGTAATAGAGATGGAGACTGAGCTGGGGGTTAGGGCAAGTGGTTAATGTCAACCAGATGTGTTCCAGATTAGGGACAGAGTCTCAATGTTTCACTTTTTAAATCCAAAGGATATCTACAATGTTTTGACTCCATATGACCCTTATTAGGACACTATGAAACAAGCTTATGGTGCTTCGAAGTCAGATCGAAGCAGATAAGTATTACACAGTTATAATTAATTTATGAATGAATGTGTGCATCCTCACACATTCAAAGCCCAACAAATAGAGCTGTTGGTACATCATTGTCACTGATCTGGGTAACTATCCAGAAGCACATAAACCTCAGATCCTTTGTTAAATCAATGCAGCCACAGAATTGTTCTATCATTCAAAACACATGCTTGCACTTTGTTTGACTTGGTCCAAAGATATTGGTTTATAGAACCCAGTAATGTGCTACAGTCTCACCAGATTTAGGAAATGTCACCATCACAGGAATGTGTTTTTGTAAACAAAGTAGAATTGCGGCTGGTTAAGGTTAAACGTTAAGGTTGAAAGTCCTTGAGTCAGTGGCTTTGAATGACCTCTGCTATTAACTGTTAGCAGACAGGAAAACACCAGCACTGCCATCTGGTATTAGGACCAGTTAAATGTTAAAGTTGGGATATTATTATGAAAGGGTATATGCATGCCGGGACCTCAAAAATAATTTTAATACATTTTCAAGACTTTAAGACCTTCTAAAATAAAACTAAGGTGTTTTCGCAATCCACTAGTAAACTATAAAACAGTCATATTTTGTGATTCAAATAAACAGAACTCCAGCTGCTGCTTAGGGTGCTAATCCAAACTTCAAAACGTGTCCAAATTTATGCTTTCCACAAGTGGATGTCTTTGCAATGGCCAAATAAGGAAACATAGCCTGGAAAGTTTCATATATTCCTTTGTTAGAGTTCAGCGAGTGGTGGTTAGCCACTGTGTGTGAACACGTAATCACCTCAGCCTGCTAGTGCCACTCTGAGTTTGGATGTGGCTGAAGGAAAGGGCGTAATTATTGCTGTGAAGGTGGTCGCATGAGAAGTGGTGTACTCACTCGGGATGCAATGATATTACTTTTTTTTTTAAACTGATAACGATACTTGGATCTGTATACCAAACACCTGTACCAACCATTTTGCTACACAATGACTCAAAAACCATTTATCTAAATAAGAAATGTGGCATAATTTCCAGGGCAAAGTCATATTCCTTATTTAAATGCAAGAGTTTTAAGTCACTGTATAACAATGTGGTTAGTGCAGGTGCCCTTCTTGTCTGTACCTTTTATCAACGCTACCTTGACAGGCAATCATTGTTGGCTTGACATGATTGACACATCACTTGACCACAATGTAGCAAAAAGTCGTCCATTTGTTTATTTGATTGATTAAATTCTATCCAAGAAATGGTAAATAATTTACTTTTTATTACTTTAGGAATATGCATCAGACAATGAAAAATGTACAGATTGTTACCCTGAGGTCCAACATTTCTCCTTAGACTGTATTAATTAATTTTTTGTGCCTTGGGGCACAGTAATGTATCCATTAATTTCCCTGCATTTTGGACAGTGTGAAAGATGGATTTTAGACACATCCTTACTTACTTACTTGCTTGTGAAATGTAAATTTTTTCCACCACAGCTACTATTGTTGATGTGAGGAGCCAACATATTTAAAGTCAAAGTCGCAGCAAAGAAGAAGACTCAGACTTTCCAAGTGGAGACTCCAGCTTCAGAGGACGTTCCAGTTGATTTTTCCCACTCACAAGTACACATAGAACGCACCCATAGCATGCAAAGTTATGTGATGGAAACTAGAGCAAATTAAAGGAAAAACAAAAAAAGCATTTTATTTTATTAGTTTATGTGCATCTATTTTTGATATACACACAAATTTTATAAAACATGTCAATAGAAACCAACAACACATAGATTTTGTACCTGATGTAAGGTTTCTGGCTGTAATTGGTCTGTGATTGGTCAGCACAACATCAGTCCCAGATCATTTCACCAGAGTGGTGCTCTATAGTCGATGTAATCAGTAGCCAATGCAGCTTTTGGGTACTAGATGCTTCATATTACAAGTCCATTTTATCTAATATGGTCTTTTGGCGATTTTGGACACCAGGAGGTGTAGAGAACAACAAAACAGACCACTGTGTTTTTTTTGTTTGTTTACGTGTGTTTTTAGAGTATTCAGTGAGCTCCACTCAAAGTAAAAAGCTTTCCAGTTCAATCAAAGCTCTCTCTATTGCTCCTTAAGTTTATGTGTGTTAACAAGCTAAAGTGAATAAACTCTAGTTGACCAGAGACCTCCCTGCAATGGCAGGCAGACCCACCAGAAAAAGGTCTGCACCCCCCGCTGATGTAGTGGAGAATTGCTTTGCAACACTGACACACCAACATGTGTTTTGGTGGTACATGGGCCAGCAGAAGGATCAGCTTACCCAGAACTACCACTGGTCGCCAAGAAAGATCAGGGGGACAGGGCAAAAAGTTTGACAAGTGTATGTTGATGTGATAGAGGAAGAAACATTTTTATGTGTTGGAAAACATTCCTTTTCTTATTTTATTTTGGCTGGGTAAAAAAATATTCAGCTGAGAAATATTGTATTTCTTCTTTATACTTTCTGACATCCTATTGAATATAGCAGCTAATCAAATACGGTCAGCAAAGGAAATATAAATAATTGATTTTAAAGAACTGTTTTGATGCTGAGTGTTCACAATAGCTGGAGGTCTGAGATCTGCTGATGATCATCTGATCTGGTGTGACTTTCTGCTCCATTTAGCCAATTTTACAGCATTTTGGCTGCTCATTACATAATATTTACTTGTGCAGTTTTGTTGAATGAAAAGTTTAACTACAGTGGCTAAGTGCAGAATACTGATTAATATCTATAAAGAAAAAGCTAAATGGAGCCACCATAAACAAAATTTATCACACTGAATTATCTTACTTCAAATTGATGTGAAATAATACTTAAAAACAGACTTTGTGCACTTTTCACCCCTTCTCTCACAGAAAGTTGTGTTTATCTCGCCTTCATGCACTATCTTCATGGAGCACTTTTCATGTAGTTTAAACTTAATGTAACTACCTTTTAAAACAGGCTGGCACTCAGGGAGTTTAGGCAAGCAAGTCAAATCAGAGCGCAGCCTTTGACCTCAGGGTAAATAAAGTAAGTTAACAACCAGCCTCTGGACAGATAAGACATGGCGGGTGATAAATGAGACTATGGGGCTTCAGGTGAAAGGAAAGTCCAGCAACTTGAACAGCTTAAACAGGTCAAACAAAACTCAACACTCCTCATGCAGCTGCGCTGGAAGGTGTTATTTACCTGACGTTCACACTTGTTCAACGCGGGGTTATCAGATTGAGAAGAGGAGGTGCAGCCTGTACAGATTGTCTGGATTAGACACAGAAGAGAGCAGGCCCAATCCACCCTTTCTCCTATCAGCTTCCTTCTCTCTCTCCTTTGACAAGAGGTGCTAACTATCACTATCCAGCAAAGACAGAAAGAAATATGAAGGCTGAAGCATATGGTCAGCTGCTGTCATGCAAGAATGCTTATAAAATGAAAGAGACACATCTAGTTCTTGCTTTAAAAACCTCTGTGACAAAAAAAAAGTTTTTTCTGACCTCAAAATTTACACAAACAATAGATTGTTTTTGTTTTATCAAGGCAGCAACAACCCAGTCATTAAATAATGTGCAGCTGCACCGGAAAGTCATTAGCAGCTCCCCTGTCCCAGCTGAAACAGCACGGCGTCAAGTAATCTCTTTGCACCAGTTTATTTATTACAAGACGAAAACAAAAATGAGTGGGGACCACACAGTGATGCACTGTTTTGGATGGATATCCTGCTCAGATAATGCCTGATTATGACAACAACAGTGGTTTAATCTATGACAACATATGGTTATTATTATGAGGATCACATGTAAAAGTTGAGTTAGTCTTTGTTTCCAAAACTCTCTGAATTCTTTCATTTTTAACATAGTTTACCAAGTGGAAACAATCATAGAACAAGAATATGGAAGTTTTCCAACATGGACTCCTCCAAAAAAGCTGAAGTTTTAACAATCAGCAAAGCATTCAAAGTTCAACAGAGGGCTGCATTGTATGTTTCATGGGGGTTTCTATGGTACCGCAAAAACACTGAAACAAACTGTCAAACTCACTGGTAGGTGATGAGAGGGAAAAACGTCCCAGATTAAGTTGTTCGGTCCACTCCAAGATCTTCAGACGAATTGCAAATCCTCTTTCCCTCCACAAACACATTTACAAGCAGTCCGTACGGTTTCACGCTTGCTGCTGGGTGAGTAAGTGTGTGTGCCTCTGCTTTGAGTGCGTGTTCAGATTCTGGGGAAGAGGTGGTAACTTCCTCTCAAACTTGGAGAGTGAGTAACAGAGTTTTTCTCTCTCCCGGCTTGGGTCCACAAGGAGTAGGAAAAGCTGTCATACAATCCCTCCTTCACATGGAAAAAAAAGAGGAACAGCCTAAAAAGGGCAAACTCAAGGAAGAAGGGAGGGATAACCGTGCATGTGTGTGTTGTAGTGTGGGTTTGTGGTGGGGTGGGGGGGCTTTCCCTTTGTTGTTAAGGAAAAAAGGGCAACCTTTAGGCAAATAAGCCAAGTCTTTGTGCAAAGTCCAATGTGACACGGATGAAAAAAACATAAACAACAAAGTATTGTTGTGTACTTCTATTTATTTCCTCTCCAAAAGATAAATATCCAATCGACACAAGTAGATTTATTTTGGGAAAATATTGTTACTTTCATAATTTCACTAAATAATTATCATTTTCATTTACAATTAAGGAAGTTTCTATCTGCTTTTTGAAAACATAAAAGTTGATCCAGTGGATAATTTAACAAATACAGTCTTGAAAAACAAACAAGCCCTTTAAAATGTCAGGTTATAAATACAATTGGGTCATTTGTAACCTTCAAATGAAAAGGTTGAGAGGCTTTGCTTAATTTGGACAAATACACTCTCATAACTCTCTCAGGCTCAGCCTCAAAAAGGCAGAACTGTGCAACAAGCATGAAACAAAGCACTCTGAGGTTCATGCACCATAACAACACAGTACACAGAAATAAAAACCTAGAGGAAGAGATTTAGAGACAAAGGGATATATAGTCTGTGAATAACATAGGAAGACTTTGGTTCTTTCGAAATTAGAAAGATTTACAGAAGAGATACACATACTGTATGAAAGTTGAGCAGCCAAATAGCTTGACAATTACTCTACTTCAATTACTCAACTTCGATACTCACTTTGAAAAACTCCTTCTCACCTGCTTAGATTTGAATTTGTGAAATGAACGGTGAATCCCAGTGTAGTAAAATAAAAATAATTGTGTCAAAAAGAGACATATTTAATGACATGAAATACATCTTATAAAGTACTATGGATGTGCAAAGCAGCCAGTATTTGTATCTGTATTTGTATTAGTTGAGGGGGGGAATGTATTTATATTCGTATTTGTATTAGAGTAAAATTCAAAATAGGCATTTTAAAAAAACATTATTTTGCATTACGCTTCTAATTTACGTTATATTTAATTATCCGTTATAATAATTATGTATATGCAATAGTTTATATTTTTCCATAAATGAACAGCAATGAACATGCAACAAGGCACGTTAATGAAAAGAAAATATAACAGCCTAACAGCCATTACATCACCCATGGTTAATTTTGATTTAAATTGATTGTTTGTGATTAATCCTGTCATGGTTATGTTATCTGTGTATTTTTACATCTTGACCGAGCTGTGGTGGGCTGTATGCAGATTTTTATACAGAGAGAATAGCCAGGGCGAGAGTACACAACCTTGTGTGCTAGTGCTTAGCAACAGGGGTGATGAAGTATTATTAATCTTCTCCCACTGTTCCTTGTTCAAAAGAAAGGTGTGCATCCAATAAGAGATATAAGTTAATGTTCAAATCATTTCATGATTTTGTATTTACATTACCAAATGTTTCTTTTTTAAATTAGATTACAGGGGGGTATGGGAAATAAAGCCCAGGGGGAAATTTCCAGAACAAAGGTGTTAGAAGAAATGAGCAACTGAGACGACTAAAGGCGTACACTGTGCAATTTTTCAGTCTCGGGTCTTCAGCTCCGGCTCACACTGTACGAGTGAATTGCAGGGGTTAAAAGTTCACAGCTCACGACTCATGTGCTCACACTGTACGAACCGCTGTTCCGATGCGACCTGACTGCTCTCACTGCACGACACGAAAGACCCGGAAGCAGAAGAAAAACACGGGAGTGAGATGCACGCCTGACCCGGAACTGAAGAAGCAGAAGAAAAACACTGGAGTGAAGATGCGCGCCTGAGAATTGCGAGGATGCGCTCAAAAGACAAACGCGCTGCCCTGGCAATCTGTGCCGTCTTTTGTGTGGAAACACCATTTGTTTATGTCAAAGACCAGAAGTCCTTCCGCGTTAACGATGGTGACAGGCATGCGCAGTATGAGAAATAGCTTGTAGCATTGCTTCCACAGTGCGAGTCATTCACGAGGGGCGACTAGGATTTCAAACAGGTTTGATTTTCTTGCGACCGATCGGGAGCTGGTCGTGAGGTGTTAATTGCCTGTCGTTACCCAATGTACACTACACGATGCAACACGCACAATTAAGCCAAAAGTCGCGCGATCCAGACAAAAGTCGCACGAGTGACAAATCGGCTCAAAAACGGTCCAAAATGGCACAATGGTACGCCTGGCTTAAAGGGAGTAGACAGGAGTGCAGGAAGATGCAGGTTTCGGTATAGGTGGCAAAGGCCATCAAAAGACCTGTATGCTAGATTGGACAGTAAGGAGGGGAAAGAATGATTTGTACAGGTTGGCAAAGCAAAGAGATAAGATAATCATAACCAATGTCACTTCTCTAAACTAAATTAACTAACCCAAATCAAAATATCCAGAAGACAATCTGTTAGGGAAATGTAAGGTAAAATAATAATGTTGTATTATTATTATTTTCTTAGGGTACCTTTCTTTATCACATAGTTTAAATGTAATTTTTAAATGTCATTTGGTTTCAGACATATTTTCCTTCGTATAACACCCTGTTCTTTTAAGATGCTAATGAAGTTTCACTAAATAAAGAGAGACTGCAAAGGGGATGGGCTTTTGAGACCAGGAGACGAGCTGAGAGGAGGAGAGCAGACACACGGTCAACCACAGTATTCTGTTGGTCTCCACTGCAAAAAACTTATTCTATCTCCCTCTGCAGAGCTCACTAACTTCAATTTCTCTCCGGCCCCTGTGTGTGATTATTTCTAGGTCAACCACTACTTTTTATCTAACACAATCATCGCTATTTAGTACTCATAACAAGATTCAAACAGAAGAAAGATCTAGTGTTTTGACAGACAAATCTCAAATCTCAGTAAACACAGACAGGAACAACAAGGGACAAGCTATAAAACCATTCCAAAGCTGCCCAGTGAATGAGTCCTCAGAGTCTTTTGGAGGTGCAGGTGTGACTAATCATCTGCAGTGATTGGTCTGATGTCCCACAGCTGGTCCAATTGGTTTTGCAAGGGAAAGAAGCATTCCAAAGACTCCACACAGCCAATCATCTGTGTGTGTTGCCTTTCTGAAATCTGCATGAAGAATGGCTGCCTCACTCCTTCCAATGCCTGAGCCGTAACAGTGCTCAATACATTTTATTAGGAACTCAGCCTCTGGCTATTCAGAGAATTTGACAAGGAATTGTTCAGTGGAGGTAATGCGGAAAACACGAAAGAAATGACAAGATTTGTTTCATGTCTGGCTTTGGTTGTCTGAAAATGTATTGCTGTACCTTTTGAACACCAAAACCTATTCACCATATGGTAATAACACAGCCATATTTTTAGTGGTACACACACAAAAACCCATACATGTGGTTTAATATCGAACTTTAAGATCCATTGTGCTGATAATACAAACTATGATTTATATAGTCAATTATACTAAACAAAATTTCAACATTTCCAAAAGATTACAGGACACACTCACACTACCTCCCTCAGCTACAGAGGCCAGCTTTAATGATAAGACTGAATGGTTTTGGTGAAAGCAGCCTTTCTGGGAACAGCATAAACATGTAATCACTGTAAATGTCAGCTGCTGTGCTGCAGGAGTTGACATCGTAATTGCAAACAGTTGCTAGCTACATAAGAGCAAAATATCAGTCTTCACAACAGATTTCATCAGTGCCTCACCAAACAAGAGGTGAACATGCTGTGATGTGCTTGACCTGTAATATGTCTAAATTTACAGCAGCCAGTTTGCAAAAGGGTTTAGCACCAACATTTCTTCAGCTGTGCTCCATCTCAGTGCTCAAAGCTGTAAATCTTTGGGGCCACAGTCCTCTGTCTTAACAAGTTTTATTAAAGCCATGCGCATGAGAGGGCACAGTGACATTTTGCATTAGTGTTACTAGTAGTTTTCCCCGAAAAAAGAGAAAGAACAGCTTAGGGTAATAAATTCAAAACAATTTTTTACTCTCCTAAAGAGTAATTTTAGGAGCAGAGCTCGTCTCAGTGTTTCACCCTGCTGAGGAGTAAAAACATATCTAGATCCCACATGTTATACTCATCTCAGTTACTAACCTGAGAAGCAAGCCATTGAATATTCCTGGATACAGTCTGTTTAACTGAAATCAAACTCATATACACACCCATTGGGTTCATCAATCCAAATCAAGTTTCCTCCCACTGCTTTTGTCTTGGGTCAAAGCTGTTCCCTTACCTCTTACGTTGTTGAGGTCAGAGCCTTGGAAATTTATTGATACTCCTTGAATCTTTCACATTTTGTCACATTACAAGCAAAAACCACACTATTTGGTAGACAGACAATGACAAAGTTGTGCAGGTTAGTTGGAAAGTTGAATAAAAATAAGCTTTCAGCGTTGTAAAACAAACAAAAAAAAACATGTTAATATAGACAGCTTATGTATTCAGTCCCCCAGTCTTTGAAGAACATTCTGATAATCATTCAGAATCCTGTAACTTTACACAAAAATCTTAGTCCAGTAATTGTTTGGGGTTTAAAAATCACTATATGCTTTCAGTACATTTAAATAAAAAAATTAAAAGAAAAAAAATAAACATAAATGTGAATAGGACTTTATTTATTTTTACTTTGATCAGCATTAAAGAAATAACTTTTATTTCTTAAATTCCTTTCTTTCAGTTCCTGAACTCAATTAGATTTTATAATGTTCTACAACTTAAAGTTGACCTTAAAAGTATAAAACTGACTTATAATACAGTCAGTGTTAATGTTTAGAAATGTTTAAATAACATTTCCCCATATTTGATAATAATACATGCTTAAATCATTATGGAGTTCTTTTGATATTTTGATAACCAAGTCTCCCAGCTGTACTTGAATGCAGCATGGGCTGCATCAACAGGGATTCCGCTATCTTGACTTTTATACAAAATATGTGGGTGTCAGCTGGTTTTTCTCTAGTATCAGAGATGTTTACATTTAGTTTCACATTGTTTAAAGTGAATCATTCAGTTCAGTGAAGAGGGTATTAAGTACCTTACTGCTGTTGAAAGTTGGGTTTGCTGTAATAAATTCTGGTTCAGTCCATCTTTCTTTTTCTACTGTTGATTCATGAGAAACCAAATGCTCGCAGATAGCAGAATTTAGTGCTAGCTGTAAGTTACTTATGTTAAGTTCTCATTTTTTAAAGTGACAGTGTTTAGTTTTTGCAGTACATCTTTAAAAATAGCCATTAAAATATTATGTAATAATAATTACGTAAAGCACATTAACTGCAAAATATTGGCGATATTGTAAAATACAACTTTAAAAATCACTTTTAAAATACATAGGCGCGGGTCCTCTTTTCAGGGGAAAGCCATATTAGATGACGTCTTTACTTCTACAAGAGCCCGGACGGACAAAGCGCACAGAACATGTCCGCTATTAAAACATTGATTTCCCCTCAAAATGCAAAAAAAGTTTCACATTTTTACCTCTTCTCTAGTTCCAAGCGATGAAAGAGAGACTGATGTGCTCATCATGTTGCTGCAAATAGATAATTCTCAGGGAATTGAGCGTTTGAAAACAGTACTAGTTGGACCTCCGTTGTTGAGTTTCTTACTCGAAGACACAGACACTGTATACTTGTGATAATTTAGGTATGCACTGCCCCCTACTGGCCGAAAATTACACACTGTGCCTTTAAAGCTGGGCTGTGAAACATGGCACTTCTAGTATTGCACTGATCAGTTTCCCTGTACTTGGTTAAAAAAGGCATATTGTCAACATGATGCTGCCAACTCCATGCGGCCCCACAAGGAAAGTGTGTTAAGGGGGATTTACATTTCAAGTTTTCTCTGCCACAGCGTTTTGCATGTCTCACCTGAGTAGAGCTGCTTCTTTTGGATGTTTGCTTTATATCCCTTATATGACTGGTGGTAAATTTTATGTGGGACATCTTTTGGCTTTCTTTTAGCACAGTTTCTTCTTGACACTTTTCCTTAAAGGGCAGGTTTGTAGTAGAGGTGTGCAAAGCAGCTGGTATTTGTATCTGTATATGTTGGGGGGGAGTATTTGGATTCGAGTAAAATTCAAAATAGGCATAAAAAATATTTATTTTTCGTTACATATTTCTAATTTACAAAATCCATTTGAATAATTATGGATAACATACATATTGGTTGATCCTCTTCCATAAATCCAGCAATGAACATAATAAGAAAAATAATAATGTTGTATTATTATTTTCTTAGGGTGTATTTCTTTATCATATAGTTTAAATGTACTTTTTAAATGTTTTTTGGTTTCAACCATATGTTCCATTGTATACACCATGTTCTTTAAGATGCTAATGAAGTTTGACCAAATAAAGAGAGACTGCAGTGGGAGGGCCTTTTGAGACCAGGTGACAGAGCTGTGTGATCAGGACACAGAGCTGGGTATGCATATCTCACTTTTTTACTTCTACATAGCTAGGAGCAATTTGCACTGGCGTATCACATAAGCTTTGCAACACGCACTGGAAACCAAACCAATTATTGTAGATTCATCAATGAGGAGTTGCGGAGTCTGGGGAAAAATCAGTCTGCTCATCTTAAGGGTTGACTTAGAATAAGCCAGTGAATGGGATAAAACATTAGGGGGAAGAGCAAGAAAGAATGACCAAAATGACAGGGGAAGGGGCAACAATAAAGCTTAAAAAAGAAATGAGAGAAGTTTAATTACAGGGCACCTATGACTTTCAAGACACGTTTCCCTGGATTATGTGATGACAAAGCAAAGCTTGGTTCAAGGTAAATATACGATAGCCTGTTGCAGAGGCGGGGACAGGCTGGGATACGTTCAGGCAGACTGGGGAGGGTCTGCCTGCAGGTAAGGAAAGGGTGAAAGAAGAAGTGAGGTCTTTAAATCCATAACTGGTGGTGAGATTTAAACAAGATGCCACTCGTCCCCAAAGCTCCCTACTGGGGTGAAGTAGAGCATTATGGGCCAAACAAGTTCCATAATAATACAAATTATAGTGTTTCACCTGGCTCAGTGTTTGCAGTTTGTGTTTCATGTGAGAGACGCCGCACCCAGTTGTTTTCTAAAGGTTGCCATGCAAAGCTTTTTGTTGGTAGCTTTAATTGAGTAGGCAGTGTGCATAAACAGAAAAAGGACACCCAATGATAACATTCAAGGTTTGCCTAATACACAAAACAAAAACTGAAATGAGAAATGAGATAAGAAGAGCCTACCTGCATGTTTTTTGTTTTGTTTTGTTTGGATCCGTGTTTTGTTTTTTTGGATTTGGATCACTCAAATGTAGCATGAAATCAGAGGATTTTATTTCAAATGATATGCATTCATCTCAAAACTGAAATGATAATAGCATAATTGAAGCTCCATCTGCAGATGACTCATCGTCCGATGATGATTTGCAATATTCTTTCTTACAATGGAGCAAATTTGGCTTGCATAAAATAAAAATAAAAACCTGACATGATAAAAGGTGTTAATGCTACTTATCATCCAGCTTGACAGTGTACAAGCTCTTTGGCATTCACAAACTGCTCATTAAATCTCTTGTAGATGGATGCAGTCCAGATCTTTGCTCTCAGGTTCTCCTCACACCTTCTTTCCACAGCATGAAAACACATGTCCTCATCTTTGGCCTTTGTGCCCCCTCCCCACCCCCGCCCGCCCAGCCACCCATAAAATGTGCACTGGAGCCTCTGCCAGTAGAAGCAGTTTTATGGGGCAGATGGGATCTTGGAGCGAGGGACTCCTGTGTTCAGCGTTTGGTTCGAGATCATAACTCTGATCTCCGTCAGTAATGCAACATATGCAGAAGAGTAGGTTCTGATAGAAAAACAAAAGAATATAGGTACACAAAGAAAAGATTATGTATGATGAATTGTTCAGTGACATCATCCATAAGAGCAAAAATCATAAGTTTAGATACATTTAGGCAAATAATCTGTTTTATCTCACCCGGCTGACAGGTTTGATCTATTTCAAGATTATCAGAGACAAAACATATGCTCAAAATACTTTTTATTTTCAGACAATAACTCCCCCAAAACCCAGGATTTTAAAGATTTTAGTGATTTTAAGCTATAATTTTGTTGAACTTTGATGTATACTTGGAACTTGGTGACTCCGTGCTTTGACTTTCTAATGGGAGTCATTGTCATTCTCCCTTTTCTTTGCTCAGCAATGTTTTCTTTAATGGGAAATATAATAATAGAAAGAAGTGATGGTGAGTTTCCTAAACAAGTTATGAAAGCATAACTTGTTTAGGAAAGCCTTTTTTAGTTGCAAAGTGTTACAAAGTGTAATCTTACAACCACAAATATGCATTTGTGATGATCTACTCAAAGTAATGCATAAGGACACAAAATCTTAAATTCACAGCCAAATCTACAATAAAATCAGTTCATCTGTACTGTATATGCAGGAATGCTTCAGTTAGTCAAGATCCAGACTTAAAAAGTGGCATTCACAGATCTTCAGCTCTTTTGCAAAGGGTGTAACAATCCTGGTACGTACATACCTCGGTTTCATTTTCATTTTCATGTAAACGCGAGGCCAGGGTCTTCAAAAACAATGATGTCACTGCCAGTTCCTCAGGGCACATTGGACTTCCGCACGTAGTCATCTTCAACTTTTTCTGGGTAAGGAGGGGGAAACTGGGGGAAACCATAAAACACTGCATTAACGGGGCTCACAGCCTTTTGTCATGTAAACGCAGAGTCATTTTCACTCGAGAATTCAAACAAAAACAGCAAAGTTGTCATGTAAATTGCCACTCAGTAACATCTGTAGTAGCTAACAGCAACCACTGATGCTACCGGGAGTTGGTAACCAGTTAACATGAAAATGTGTTGTTCTGTAACACCGGGAAGTCAATGTGTTCCTAAGCAGGGGGCTTTAACAATGGAAGTGAGAATTCAATCTCGTGCTTTCCCTCAGAGTCCCTGACATTAATTTCTGCTAGCAGGAGGCCTGGCTGCACTGTATAGTATTTGTTTAGAGTCATGCCTGGCTGGCTAAAGTGCAAAAGCATTATATGCCCTTGTGGAAACTCAATGGGCGTCTGTGCCATTCCGAATGGTCCTTACCAAAAAATAAGAGTGCATGTACCGCTACACCCCTAGAAAACAATGTCATTTTCTAGAATGGCAAAGCTTATTAAAACGGTATCCTCCCCAAATTTTATGAACTTAATGGCTGCAGAGCCTTGTACTCTAACCCATCTAAAAATATAGACTGTGGTAATGTCATCTTAATTATTGTATCCTATTTTTAAGATTTTCAAAAAAAATTGCTCCAAATGAGATTCAACCGAAAAATAAACATGTAACAGACTGCAAAATCTCTCTAACTTCACCCAAAGAAATACTCAACAGTAGTCATGAGACAAAAGAGCCCAGAACAAGTATTTTCTTTCTTTCTTTCAGCCAATGTTCAATTTCGTCATCCAAACTGAGTTCCAAAAAAAAAAAAAAAAAAAAAAAAAATATATATATATATATATATATATTTAGAGGGATCACTCACCTCTGTTGGGTGGGGAATGAATTAGGAAAGATTCTGCCGAAACACGCATGCATGCATGCATGAAACATGAAGTCACACGGTTAAACAAATTTTCCCATGATACAATATTTCAACTTTTATGGAGCAGCCAACAGCTTCTACACATTTAAAGGCATAAAAATGTTGGATGTGTAGCGTTTTTACCAGAGCTAACAACTTCAACTTGTTAGTATTACCTCTGTGCTACCCTAAAGATGGTTAGGGCACACAAATACATGGCAAAAATTACACCATCCTTCCCTGTATTATCTTCTGCTTTACTAAGGTTTGATGAAAGGGTAACAGGTCAAGTAAGAAAAGCCATACATCATTCTCCCCAAGAGAGAATCGTGTCGCTGTCACTCACACTAAGGGACCATATTTGTCCCCAGGATTGAGATGATAAATAAACTGTTCAGATACTTCTGGTTCAGCCTGTGGAGCCTTCCCCCACAATATGCCTTGGAGGTGTCCCAATCAGATGCCCGAAGCACCTCAACTGACTCCTCTAAATGAACAGTCTAAGATAATTGCAGATTATGGAGCTCGTCCTTCTTTCTTTAAGGGCAGTCACCCTAACTAGGCAGCTTGTTTTAGTGTTTTTTTTATTTAAATCTTGGTTCTAAGTTAGGCCACGTCCACACTAAGCCGGATAATGCCTTAAACATATAATTATTTAGTCTACACCCCCCTATCGTCCACACTAACCCGGCGTCGTTTAAGGTCTGTGGCCGGATAACTATTAGCCAGGTAAGAGAGCCGTGTAAATCTTAATTCAACGGCTAAACGAGCTACTGTGGACAGCTTTCCCGGATAATGAAAGGAAATGGCGTCAATGAATGCTGCGTCAATAACAATACGACACTACAGACAAAGACAACAGCGAAGAGTAATAAATCATCGTCGTCTGTCCACACCAAAAACTCTCTTTTCTTCTGAGCAGCTATTGTTCTCTTCGGTTAACGGGACAAGCAGATATGTACTGTGCTGTAGAGCTTCTTGTATATATTATGTACGCGCTGGCATCACGTAGATTATACGCGTGTTTCGTGCGTCTTTTCACGCATGCCCAGAATTTGCACAGGTCGGTATGGGATTGCGCAATCATGGGACCTTAAACGGGGCGTAAATGCTCGTGTTGAGTGGATAACATTAGGCGTCTAACTCCCCGTATAACCTTATCGGCTTAGTGTGGACAGCCTAGTCATAAGCCATGCCTCATGACAGTCTATCTGTTTCATGCCTCATCCTACAATCACTTGCTAACAAGTCACCAAGATAATTATCTGCTTGACATGCAATGCAATCAAAGTTTCCCACTTAACACAACATTTACATAAAGGCAATAACAAGGTCAGCCTTCTATCACCTGAAGAACATTTCTAGGATTAAAGGACTGATGTCACAGAAGGACCTTGAAAAACTGATCCATGCGTTTATCTTTAGTCGGATTTATTACTGAAACAGCGTCCTCACAGGTCTACCTAAAAAAGCAATCAAGCAACTGCAGCTGATCCAGAACGCTGCTGCCCGTGTTCTCACTAGAACTAGGAAAGTAGAACACATCACCCCAGTTCTTAAGTCCATACACTGGCTCCCTGTAGCTCAGAGAATAGACTTTAAAATACTCCTGCTAGTTTATAAATCACTGAACGGTTTAGCACCAAAGTATGTTGGAGATCTGCTGTCACTATACCAACCCAGCAGACCACTCAGGTCCTCCAACTCGAGCCTACTTAACATTCCTAGAATTAGAACTAAACAAGGAGAGGCAGCTTTCACCTTCTATGCTCCACAAATCTGGAACAAAATTCCAGAAGAATACAAAAATGCTGCATCGTTAGGCTTTTTTAAATGAAAGATTAAAACTCTACTATTCAGAGCTGCCTTTGAGACCTAAATTGCGCTTTCTGATCACCATTTGATTCTCGTGCTTTAATTTTTATTCTACGTTTTTTTCATTTTTAATCTATTGTGTTTTATCAGTTTTTATTCTATATTACCTAAATTTGTGTTTTATCTGTTTTTAATCTATATTGCATAAATTTGTTCCTTACATCATATTTTCTTATTTATTGATTGTGTCTATCTGTTAAACCTATATGTTTCTGTTTTTCTCTAATAATGCCTTGTGTTGAAAGTGTGCTAGATAAATAAAATTGCCTTGCCTTGCCTTAAGTACAGTTTTAAAACCTAAAAAAGGATCCTGTATAGAAAATTCAGAAAAACTACATCTCTAAATTGTATTTATAAATATGGCAAAAGATGGACCCGAATGTATAAATGTAAATATGAACTATGGATTTATCCATAGATCTTTGGATCGGTTTTATTTCTCTGGATATTTATAGTGTGAATACCGTCCATAGTCAGACTTTTTCGATTTGGAAGACTAAAAGTACTCCAAGTTCCAAAGTGGGACTTTGAACTCTGAAAGTCAGACTTTTCTTGCAATTAAATCAAGTTTCAAATGAAAGCCCCTCGCAACAACAACAGTAGATGTGGTGGAAGCGTGTTTATTTTACAAGACACACTACATGGGGTGTGTCTAAAATTAGCAAAGGCAATTTTATTTTTATAGCACACTTTCAAAACAATGCAATTCAAGGTGCTTTACATCATTCGGTGGTAAAGAAACCAAACATATGATAAAAGAATAGAAAGTAAAAACAGCAAAATGTAGAATTATAAAAAATGAAAACAGAGAAAATACGAGAATCAAAATAATACATTTGGCATTTGATTAAAAACAACAATTTAGAAAAAGCATAAAAATAAAATTAATGTCAAAAATCTATATTAGAATATTACTCAAAAGCATCTCTAAACAGTAGAGTTCTAATCTTTAATTTAAAAGAGCCTAAAATTCAGCAGTTTATCAGTCATCTGGAAGTTTAATCCAGATTTGGACATAGAACCTGAAAGCTGTGTCTCCATGTTTAATTCTACCGCCAGGGATGTTTATTAAACTAGAGTTTGAGGACTTGAGTGTACAGCTGGGTTGCTATAGTGACAACAGATCTTCAACATACTTTGGTGCTAAACCATTTAGTGAAATATAAACTAGTAGGAGTATTTTAAAGCATATTCTCTGAGCCCCATTCTTTTGTTAATGGCAGTCAAATTATAGAAAATGAGAAGGAAATTGCAAACGCCTTAAATGATTTTTTTCACTAATGTTGGACCGACATTAGCTAACAAAATTATAGAGGCTAAAGGCACAAAAAAATTAAATTGTAACAGTTCAAATCAAAATCTTAACTAACTATTCATAAAACAGGTTGAGATAAATTAAATAATCCAGACTGTTAAAACATTTAAGAAAAAAAATAAATTTATTGTTTTAATATTGACATGATGATGCTAAAAGAAGTTATTCATTGTGTGGTAAAAACATTTACATACATTTACAATCAGTCCATTCTTACAGGCACCTTCCCAAGAGAAATGAAAACAGCTAAAGTAGTTCTAATCCATACAAATGGGAATAAAAATAAATTTGATAATTACAGACCTATCTCGCTTCTACCACAATTCTCCAAGATTTTGGAAAAACTATTTGTAAATAGGCTTGATAATTTTGTTAATAAATATAATTTGTTATATGAACATCAATATGGTTTTTGATCAAACCGATCTACGACATCTACACGCATGGCTGTTGTGGAAGACATGGCTACAGCAATAGTGGGTGTTTTTATCTGACCAAGGCCTTTGACACAATAGAACACACGTGTCTAACTCAAGACCCGGGGGCCAAATCCGCCCCTCCAAGTCCATTTATGTAGCCCTCTAAACTCTAGACAATCCTATAGATAGAAAATGTAAGTTCTTTTTTTGTGCACCCCAATACAGTTTTATTAGTAAAATAAAATCAGTGTTTACTTAAACAGTCCTCAATCACATAATTATGTAAAGTTGTTCAGAATTATTTAATTATAAGACATACTTTTGGAATGTGGAGGGTGATTTTAACAGTTTGTTATAGTTTTAGCAATATTTCTGCCACAACCGGCCCTTTAAGGATATTCACCAGCTTGATGTGGCCCAAAATGGAAATTAGTTTGACACCGCTGCCATAGACCATAAAACGCTTTTGCGGAAAATTGAAAGGTTTGGTGTCAGGAGACCTGTACTTGCATGGCTAGAAAGTTATCTTAGTAACAAATATCAATATGTACATGAGGTGGAAAGAATTTAATGTTATGTTCTTTCTGTACTTTGTAATCAACTGTGACCTGGTTTACTTAATGTTGTAGTATCAGTTTGAATGACTAGTCTTATTAAGTGACGTCTTTACCCAGGACATGTTCAGAGAGTTCTTGATAATGATAGTCCATATCCTGTGTTACCATGGAGATGGTTCTTGAACCGGGCATCCTTAAAGATACACAAAGTTCTCAGCTTTCTAATCTAAGAGAAAGGCACCACAAAGTCTCTGATTGTCATCTTGAGAGTTGTACTTTGTTGAATAGAATAGATAGAGCAAGATTGCTAGTAATAATATAAGCTTGTTGTTGTAATACCGAGACAGGTCAGTATTCCACATTTGCTGTGATGTGTTTCTGTCCTCCTGTACGATCAATTCAAATCATATTAAAACTTCGAAAAGCTTAAGGGAATCTCCCATTTATTAAGAGGCTCAAAAATCCGACTACATTCTTGGTGCCCAAACGTTTTTTTTTCCGTTTTCCAACAGCGGATCGGGTTCCGGCGGAGAACCAAGTCCTCAGGACGACCCGGGAACGACTGACTTGACCGGCTTTTGACCTCCCATCTTCGGACAAGCGGGGATTTGGTCCTCCGTGGACTTCGGTATGGTATCTGGAAGGACCCATCGCTCGGTGAGAGAGATTTCCTCTTTTATTACAATTACATCTTCATTAATCTGGCGAAGTGTAAAAATTGTGCAGTGTTATGGTTTTTGTGAAAACAATGCTTTGCTGCGTTTCAATATCTTTTCACTCAAATAGAGTTAATAAACAAGAGTTTCGCTGGGTTTCATTCTCTTTACATAATGGGAACAGCAAAGTCCAAATTTTTGGCTCCTGACAGCGCTGTCTGTCGTTCAATGCGAGATAAATATGGGCAGGAATGCTTAGGATATGTTCACTTTTGGATTAAAAAATGGGATTTCCCGATTGGGGGTAGTCTTTGCAGAAATTGAGAACATCATTACAATCTAAGGTTTTTTTGCGTGGAGCTTCATATAAACAGATTCAAAAACAACTCTGATGTTCCTTGAGCATTAAGTTTAGCATGGATCTCTTAAGAAGTCTTTCTGGGCTCTTTTGTTACCATTTGGATTATCCGTCTCTTTGATCTGTCATCAATTTTCCTCCTGCGGCCACGTCCATGGAGGTTGGCTACAGTCCCATGGATCTTACATTTCTGAATGACATGTGCAGCTGTAGTCACAGAAACATCTAGCTGCTTGGAGATGGTCTTATAGCTTTTAACTTTAACGTGCTTGTCTATGATTTTCTTTCTCATCTCCTGAGCCAACTCTTTCCTTTGATTCCTCTGGTCCATGTTGAGTGTGGTACACACCATGTCACCAAACAACACACTGACTACCTGGAGTCCTATATATAGGCCCACTGATTGATTATAGGATTGTGGACACCTGTGATGCTGATTAGTGGACACACCTTGGATTAACATGTCCCTTTGGTCACATTATTTTCATTATTTTCTAGGGGTACCACCATTTTTGTCCAGGCCTGTTTCATGCATAGATTTTTTTAATAATTCCATTGAAGCTTGGTTGAAAGGCAATGTCTGACTTTCATTGGTATCATTTATAGAATTTTTATTTATTATTACTTTTGTCAGATTAAATTTATTTCTGCAACCATTTTGAGTTTTTCTTTTATTGACTGAAGGGTACCAAATATTTTGTCCACGTCTGTAAATAAGTTTGACTCTAAAAAAAAAAAACTAATTATAAATGGGGTTCCACAAGCCTCCATTCTGGGTCCAAAATTGTTCATTATGTATATCAGTGACATTTGTGAGGCTTTGGTAAATGTTAAATATTTATTATATGCAGATGATATCACCATGTACTGTGTACTCCTTTCTGCAGTAAAAGACGAGCTTATAGTCTTCAAAAAATGGTTTGATCAATAGAAACTTTCAATGAATCTGAGTAAAACCACATATATTATTTTAGGAAATGGAAAAATTTGTGATAATTCTACTCTGAAAATTAATGATAGAGAAATTGAACGAGTTTTTGCGAATACATTTTTAGGAGTTACCATTGATGGAAAACTTGAATGGAAATCACATATAAGTATATTAATAACAAAATTAGCTAAAACGATTGTTGTAATAGGCAAAATGAAAACTGTACTTGATAAAAAAAAAACTTCTATTACTCTATAACTCCGTCATACTTCCTTATATAAATTATGGCTTGGAAATATAGGGAAACAACTATAAATCCAATATTCAACCTATTTCTTACTCCAAAAAAGGCAATAAGAGCCATTACTAATGCAGAATTGCGGAGCTCAATCTATTGACAATCCATGATCTCATTGACCTTAATACATTAGTAATAATGTACAAGGCACATAATAATCTTCTACCTTCTCACATCCAGGAGTTTTTTGAACACGGGAATCGTCAGTATAACCTCAGAGGAATGGGTATTTATTTTAAAGTAAAAGCTAGAACTAATAAAAAAGTCAGCGTGTTTCTGTAAGAGGTGTTATTCTTTGGAAAAAGTCTGAAGATCAGTTAAAACAGTCCAAAACAGTCAAAGCTTTCAAAAATATATATTAATCTATTATAATTCAAAAATATATTAACTCAGGATGAATAAAGTAAGAAACTAGTGAAGAGATTTCAACAGATCCTTAACAGATTAAATTAAATTAAATGATTTATTTGAAAATGACTTGCCTTAAAAAAATCATAAATACATATTTATTGAAATTAATGTAATTAAGTTAAAATTTATTCAAAAAATATTCATATTTCTGTTGGGTTTGACACATGATACTGTTGATTATAAATATTTGTGTTTTTTATCTTGTAGAACTATGTAAACTGGGTAAGGCACAATAAGTATTTACTTCAGCCTAAACCCTTTCGGTCATGATATACATGAAAAATTTAAATGTTTTTCGTTTAATGTATAAACAAGTTAAATGACTGAATAAACCACTACTACTACTACTAGCTACAGGGAGCCAGTGTAAGGACTTTAATACTGGGGTGATGTGCTCTACTTTCCTGGTTCTAGTGAAGCTGCAAGCAGCAGCGTTCTGGTTCAGCTTTTTAGGTAGACTTTTTAGGTAGACTTGTGAGGACAATGTTGCAGTAATCAATCTGACTAGAGATGAATGCATGAATACGTTTTTCAAGGTCCTTTTGTGACATTAGGCCTTCAATCCTAGAAATGTTATTCAGGCGATAGAATGCTGACCTTGTTAATGCCTTTATTTGACCCTGGAAGTTCAGGTCTGAGTCCATTATTACACCTAGATTATGCACCTTATCATTAGTTTTTAGTTGTATCAATAGAAACGGTGTGCTTACTCTTGATTGTCCCTCTTTAGGTCCAAAAATAACTACTTCAGTTTTTTTTCTGTTCAGCTGGAGAAAGTTATGGGACAACCAGCTACTGATTTGCTCAATGCATTTATGTAGTGCCTGGATTGGTATATAGTCACCTGGTGACATTGTAATGTAGAGCTCAGAGCAATTGCATAGTTATGGTAATTAATCTTACTGGATGTTATAATGGGGGCTAGTGGGAGCATGAAGATGTTATGTAGAAGAGGCCCCAGGATTGAGCCTTGGGGAACCCTACATGTGATTTATGTTTGTTTTGATGAAATATTTCCTACGATAACAAAACAAAATCCCTGTTCTTCAGTTAGGACTCAAACTAGCCAAGTACTGTACCAGAGAGGCCGACCCAGCTCTCCAGTCATTCCGGTAGTATTTTAGTGTTACATTTAGTAATAAAAGTGGTGTTTTCATATGTAAAGTATGGCTTAAAAATTGTGATTGTAAGAGGTACTGCCAAGAATTGCAGCCTGGGCATCACCACACTAAAATCCTACCTTCTCAAACAACATTAACTGGAACCTTGTTTACTTCGGTGTGAAACTGAGCTCCGAGTTCTGACTTACAAGGTAAATGGAACGCACTATAAATCCTCTTACAGAGTTCCAAACCTATTTCTTAGGGAAAGCAGATACTATGATTTATATTACAGTCACTATAATTGCTGAGAAGTTTAACGTAAAAAAAGCATAATGAACAGATGTAGTTTGTAACCTTTCGGTTCTTGATTTTACAGCAAATAAGGCAAATTAATATATGGCATTACTTCTAGTAGCTGTCTGATGAAGTTATGCAGAGAAGCTTTGAATCAATGGCAAAACAGATGGCATAACTTTATATGGTTTTGCTAGTTTTTGTCAAAGACCAATGTTTTCTTTAGCAGCATAACTATGAGGAAACCCAATTCAACAAGGGAACTCAAGTTGACTCAGCAGAGACATTTTAACTTCAGGGTGTGATGCATGGATAACAGAGGATCTCTGTATGGAGCTGGCTGGCAAAAACACACCACAACTGTCAAACACTTTAGTTCTCGTCTTCAATGCAGCTTAAATGGGTTGTGGTAAAGAGGACAGTGACAGAACAAATTAGTGGGTTTAAGTTTTGGTTCCAGAATAGCCAAATAAACAAATTGTCAGTCAACAATGTGTTTTATATTTTAGAAAAGGGAGATAACCAACACACATTTTATGTTTAACAATCAAACCTGACTCCATGTTTCTTTTGGTTCCACACTGCTGGATTCATTTATGAAAGCGCTAGTGTGTGGGACATGACTGGCTTGATTCGGGCTCTATAAACTGCCAGAGGCAACTCAAAGCGAGGCTAGTCTCTGCGCCTTTATGACGGAAGTCTGATGTAAAAGAGGGTATTGGGTTATACTGTTAAGCCATAATTTAGAAGTGCTTAAAAAACAAGCAACATTCCCTTTCTGTAGGCACAAATGAACCTTTTCTTAAAAGATTAAAATTTTTGAGCTACAGTGAAAAGTGGTTGTTTAAATTTGTTAAATTTATTATTGAGAAACCTAAATCATATAGTTTCCATTATAAAACTAAAATTGGTGTGTTTTTAGCAATGCATAAATAAATAATTACATAGTAATCATAGGCATAGTGATCAATAAGATCCATATACATAGGCATTATAAAGTAAAATTCTTACTCGCTGTTAATTATTTCATTATTTATTATTTTTTAAAGGCTTTGAATGCCTCACTTGCAGCAGTTCTGTATTAAAAGAAGTTTAATGGAAAGGCCTATTTAGTTTCCAGCAGGGGATCTCAGACAGGAAGCCCGTAAGCGATTGTACTGAGGCAATCCACCCAAGCAAACGACAGTGACATTAGTGTTAGCAAAAGGCCCCCAGTGTCTGCTCTCATCCCTGCCCTTCTCTAAACTCTGTCACTCAAGACAGAAAGCCTGACAAAGACTGAGTGGGTGGAGGAGGAGCAGACTGCTTGCAGAAGTTTGGGGGTGAGGATAAACATCTCTGCACCTTGGCTGTTTGACATTGTATACTTTACCTCCCTGGCTACGTAGCTCTGTCTCTGGCCCACCATCCATCTAGCTATCTAACTCCCTCTTATGAGCCTTATGATGAGGTTTTAGGAATATAACTTACAGTACAACCCCCACATCTTTTTCCACTCGATCTTAACGCAATAATGATTAAAGTCATTTGCCAGTAGTTTAACGAAGGAAGTGACATTTAAATACTGAGAGTTTGGGGTGTTTTTGAAAGAAAATGGTTTTGGTTTCACTAGCATAGAATAATGTCGTAATTTATATAGGACGATGAATAATAAACACGGTGAGTCTGCATTTCAGTTTCAGGCAGCTAAAATATGGAACAGTCTTCATGAGGATGTGAGACAAGCCTCGACTCTAACAATGTTTAAATCCATGCTGAAAACAGTTATATTTACCCGTGCATATGACAATTGAAAGTATTTTATCTGCACTCTTGCTTTTTTTTGTTATTAATTATTTTTAAGCTGATTTTTTTTCTGTTTATCTGTTATCTTAATTTATGCAACTGTGAAGCACTTTGAATTGCCTTGTGTTACATTGTGCTCTACAAATAAACTTGCCTTGCCTTTCCTAAAGTTAATAAGTATGAAGGTTATGAATGCCAGACTGGAGACCTAAGATAATTTTGGCATATAAAGGCCTACAATGTCTTAGACTAAGTCTAATATGTCTAAGTTTTAAAAGGTAAAAAAAAAATGTAACAAGGTTGCACAAATATATGTTGAATATTTTTTATGCCATGCTCTGCCTTTCTAGCTGATGCAAACTACCCTGCAATTTACCTTATCTACCTCTGCTTTTAGGTATCTTCACATCTAAACAGCATTACAAATGCATGCTGGAAATCCTTCTTCCTTTGCACTTTTAAAAATAGCTTTTTGTAGCACGTCCAACAGATGGAAACTATGTGAGAGACCAAGATACTTTGATAACCCTCAATCTGTGGCTACACAGGATGTAAGGGCAAAGACCAGCACTAGATTATTTCAGAAACTCAGATTAGACTGCATCAGGTTTATTAGCACCCAGTCCCATTAACTCACTGTGAGACTGCAGTAGTAATAAGAGAACATCATCCAGCAAAGAGAGAAATGGTCAGCTCAGCTGCAGCAATAATAATCCCCACTTCTACAGAAAAGACTGTAGTCACAAAAACTCCCAACCTGTTTGTGCAAGAGAAATAATGATAGCTTTCTTCAGCAGAAAACTATAAAGATGCTAAGTATATATATCCCAAAATAAATAAGAACAATACCATGCTGTGTTTGTGGTTCCTTTAGGAATTTAAACAAATCTTGATTGGAGAGGCTTAGCCACTGAAACACAGGTTTCTATTTTCAGAAGGAAACAAAACCATTTTACTCAATGCAATTATCAGTTTCAGTAGAATCTTATGTGTATAGACTGTAGGAAACAAGCGCTAACATAGTTTAAATTATATTTGTCAAATAGATTGAAAGTCAGTCGTTTATCACCTTTATAATCTTTTTTCATCACACAATGTGAAGCTGCTACAGCAGGAAAAACTGGTCTAAATATATTTAAAAGATTACAGCTTCTCTTTTAAACCAACAGAAAATGAGGCAAGGCCACAGTCCAACACTTACAGTCTGAGTTTCAGGCTTACAAACTGTGAGGGTTGTTATTACTGTTTAATTATGGCATCAATATTCCGGCAAGCTAGAGCCAATTTGGTTGTCAGTCATTCGCTCAAACATAAATATGGAACTGCAAATATTAGCATTAGCCTAAAGGAAAATTGACAACAAATACATTTCCATTCAACATATTCCAATTAAAATGGTTGGGTATATCAAAAAAGCAATGCACACCATATATAAGAAATGTGTCCACAAGATGCTAGATTTATTTGAACCGCCATCAATCAAATATCATTCTCACTTTCAGTTTTTAGGCAACAACGGCTTTTTTGTTGTTAGAAAGCACTTTCAAATGTAATTTTTAAGTTTTTAATCTGAAATGATGTGGGCTCTACTGTTAACTGGCTAATACTTTAATTTCACTTTGGACAGAACCACTCTGTTTTGCATCATTAAGAATATCTTATACATGCCCAACATTAAAAAGATTTACAAATAACTTAAAAAGGATTAGATCATTAAATTCTGATTAAGACAAAAAAACACTTTAAGTGAATAACTCCACTCCCATCACAAATAATTGTGGTTTATGGAGCACAAGATATCACTCTTCAAATATTTAATAACTATTTGAAACAGATTTTGTTTGCTTAATAACAACTGGGCATACTATATAGGATTATGTTGAAATAAGTTAATCAATTATCAAAATGTTTACTTTCCTAAGAATTCAAACTCAGGAGGGGTAGCAACCCCCTTTCAATCAGATGTATGGAGTTACCCGTAAGACAATTAAAAGCCACAGTTATGTGGTGAATGTACAAGGCTTAGTCTTTCATCTTTCCAAACGCAAAGCACAAAACCCCCTTGTGCTTGTTATTTTACTTTCTCCACCAGGCTCAGATTCTGAATTTTAAGACTGGTTCTCAAAATTCGTGTTTGACTCATTGTTAAATACTGAAAAAGGTCATTATATTAAGGATTTTAACATTCTTACATAGAACTAGTCCCAAGCTCTCGTATAGAAATGTAACAGAAGCTGGATGAGCAAATATTCCCATCTCTGAGTTTCATTATCCAGTTCATATCACAAATTCTGCTACATTGATTTATTGTGATAATTTATTGTTCTCTGAAAAACATTTAAAAAAATTCCTGTGTTGTCCTGTAAGTCTAAATGTATTACAGTACAAATGTTTTATATTATAAGATCAGTGCCCTTCTTATGGACTGTTGTGTAATTAGCAGCTGTTTCCATTGTGTAAAAAAGAAAAAAAAAGTTTCATATTAAAGACTTGTTTAAGAACACTGATCCCCTCGGGTTTGATGGCATGCCACTGCAGTGATCACATCCAGATAAATGGTCTGAGGCTACAATTGTCCCAATATGCAGGAATTGAAATAGCACAAAAGCATTGACTACTTTTTTTTCTTTCTTTTTTTTTTACTAATAAAGAGATATGTTAATTTAGACTAAAACCACCACCAATCTCCACATCTGTTTAGTTAGCAACCTTAGAAAATAATTTTTATGTTAAATAGAGATGGGGACTTGAGTATGCGACTTAGGACGTTGGCTAGATTCTGGGCCAAAATTAGAACATTGCTGCCTTTTTAACTTTTTAACTAAAGTTACACTACATTTGCAAAAATTAACACTTTAAACTTGATTTAGACTCACACTCAACCCACTTCTCAAAAAATAAATGACTTTTTAAATAGTCAAAAACTACCTAAACTGAACACAGAACAGAAAACTTTTCCTGACGGACCCCTTACTCTTAATGAAATAACTGCAGAACTTCATAAAATACCAAATAATAAATCTACCGGCCCAGATGGATTCCCCACATAATTCTATAAGCATTTCTGGGGCATAGTATCACCAGTGTTTATCAAAGTAATTACAGAAATTCAAAACTCATCCACCATACCAACACACATGAATACAGCTATCATGACATTACTTTTAAAACTCAACCTTCAAACTACTGACCTCTCTCTGTAATTAATACAGATTTAAAAATGATCACCACAACCTCAGCAAACAGAATAGAAACTGTAACTCCTACTCTTATTCACCCATATCAGACCGGATTTATAAAAAATAGACATGCCATGGATAATGTTAATAGGCTTTTTAATCTATCACTACAAACTAAACAAAAAAAACATTATTATATCTCTAGACACCGAAAAAGCATTTGATAAAGTAAACAGATTTTTCCTGATTGCCACCCTCTACAAGCTTGGTTTTGGAGAGTCGTTAATTTGCTGGATTAAAACACTGTACAATTCACCCAGAGCCACCATCACTACTAACGGTATCACCTCACAAAGCATCACACTCCATAGAGGAACTAGACAGGGATGCTTGCTCTCGCCTTCCCTTTTTGCAATTTTCATTGAACCTCTCCCTACAGCTATATGACAACATAATAAGATAAGATTTATTACTTTATTTACAGAATCAATATATATCACTCCAAGAATCTTTCAATATCATTAAAACATTTTCAGAAATATCTTATTATACTATTAACTGGAAGAAATCAACCATATTACCTCTCTCAGACAATGCATAGGACTCCGCAGCTCAAGATTACACTCTCCCACAAGAAAATAGGAGACAACTATAAGCTCTGGACCAAACTTCCACTGTCTTTCACTGGTAGAATTGCAGCTGTCAAGATGAAGACCCTACCCCAGATCAACTACCTTTTCTCAAGGATTCCCTCCCCCCTACAGATAACTCAAAACATTAAGTTCATTAACTACTTCATTTTATTGGAAAAACAAAAAACAAGAATTTCACTATCAACACTACAAAATAAGAAAACATGTGGTTGACTTGAGGCACCAAACTTTCTATATTACTTTTTCTCAAATCAATTACATTATTTAATCAAATGGACACACAAGCACAAAGATAATCCCCCTCGGTTGCATCTGGAACAACATTAATGTCAACACATATCAATCACAGATCTTCCATTCCTACCACAATCAAATAAAAAAATCAAACATATGTAACTTAAAGGGGCTGCACGGTGGCGCAGTGGTTAGCGCTGTTGCCTTGCAGCAAGAAGGTCGTGGGTTCGTATCCCGGCCCAGGGTCTTTCTGCATGGAGTTTGCATGTTCTCCCCGTGTATGCGTGGGTTCTCTCCGGGTACTCTGGCTTCCTCCCACAGTCCAAAAACATGCATGATAGGTGAATTGATCACTCTAAATTGTCCCTAGGAATGAATGTGAGTGTGAATGGTTGTCTGTCTCTCTGTGTTGGCCCTGCAACAGACTGGCGTCCTGTTCAGAGTGTACCCTGCCTAACGCCTGATAATTGCTGGGATAGGCTCCAGCTGCCCCGTGACCCTGAATTGGATAAGCGGTTAAGAAGATGGATGGATGGATGTGTAATAGTGCGTTTTGATATTCCAGCTAACTTTAAGCTCTGTTCAATAAGTGAACTGGTATGTTCCAATTTCTGACAGTGAGAGAAGGGGTATATAGATTTATCACACTTAATGTATTTTTATTTTCGTGAGAACATGTTTTTATTTTGGTCAGTGAACGGCCCTCGACTCACAGTAGCACATGCGCATTAGAGGTCTCCTCTCAGTCTGCATTTGGAGCTGAGAGAGGCAAGTATGTTACGGAGCAGGTTTGCTTCAAACAGTTGTTTAAGGCACAGTACTGTAAAGATATTTTGAAAAGAGCTATGTAAGGCAGTTGTAATGCATAAAGCGCAAGTGTTTTATAGTTACCACAAATGTTAGCACCGCGTTGTTTTCAGTAGAGTTCCTCTGAAGTGCCGCTACATGCCTCGAGTCGCGCTTGGTGATGCAAGGCATTATGGGAAGTGTAGTTTTTCTATGTATTACGATAAAATTGATCTAAAGTGTATTTTTACTGGTCTAATGTGAACTGTGAATGCATACAAGGTCGACATGCTTCCTCTGTGATGGGTTAAACATGTGGGACAGGGTGTATTTATTTTATTTTTGTCATTTGTTTTACTTTATTATTTTATGCATCCTTAACAGTATTCTGGGAGGACAGAAGGATGTAAACTGATGCAGTCCCTGTCACATGTTTTATCATTACAGGTATGATTGGAAAAATATGTATAACCACTATACGATCATTTCAACAACAGCTGTTAATGTTACTAATGTTTTGTTGTACTCTGCATTTGGAGCTGAGAGAGTATTCTGGGAGGACAGAAGGATGTAAACTGATGCAGTCCCTGTCACATGTTTTATCATTACAGTAAAGACAGAACAATCTAAAGAGAGCCGTGGTGTCGTGGTGACTTTGTGGGGGTGTTGCAAACTCGCTACAGATGGATGTAACTTAAATACGATTTCAACAACTCTGACAGCCTGGTGGAAAACTAACAGGATCAATAAACCATCATTAGCCCCACATGAGCACATCCCATTATGGCATAACCCAACTTCCATGTTACAAAACAAACCCATTCACTTCTCCACTTGGGAACAGATAGGAATCACACATATCGGCCATCTATTTCCAAACAACCAATTTATATCATTTCACACGCTAGTGCAGAGATGCAGGGTAGGGAGAAACCAATTTCTACAATATCAACAACTAAAACTAATAATAAAAGGAAAACAGATTGATCAAAAAAATAATTTACTATAATCATCACCATTAATTAAAGGAATTATTAAAATCAACAGTAATAAAAAGATAATCTCTATATTATACCAACTAATCTTCAATTTAAACAGAATAATATTCCAAGAATTCCAACATCAGCTTCACTTTGCATTTTAGGTGATCTATCAAAATTACTCATACATTCCATCCAAATGTAAAAATCCGTTGTTAATTTCTCTAGCTGCCGCTAAGAAAGTTATCCCCCAAAACTAGAAAGCAAAGACATCATGTCACATTACTCACTGGCTTAATTTAATATCTGAATATATTACAATGCAAAAAAATGTATGCCCAGAAAAATAAGCATATGTCAGACTTTGAAGAGAGCGGTAATCCATTTATAACCTTCTTAAATTCAAATAGCATGTAGTTTATTCCGTGCACACCCAGACACACACACACACACACACACACACACATACAAAAATAACTATCTGATGTCAGCCTTCAATTATTTAGCCTACTTAATTGTGTTTATATCACTAAATCCTCTTCTTTTATATTGTTATCTGTCCATATTTATTCTTTGCTGTTTATTTGTTATACATGTATGATATATTAGGTGAACTCTCCCATGCATATATGCTCATGTTAATGCTGTGTTTGTTTGAGCAAATCTTCTAAAAAAATCTGGTTATGTTATTGCAATATATCAATAAAGTCCAAATCAATGTTTAAAACTGAACTCCATATCAAAAGAATTCAGGGTGTTTGCCTTAGACAACTCATTCACTTGATTTAAAGTGCAGGTTGCAGTTTAGAGCCCCCATTAATCCAATGTGTAGAGAAATAGATTAGGAGCCATTACATAGATTATTTTAGTTTTTGGAGTTGTTTTTGTGAGAAGATATAACCTCTGACAGACCAGAAGTAACTTGAGAGTAGGGAGCCCTTTCAGCATGATCAATAGAAAACTATGGATTGTAATGCCAACTCTGACACAAAATCAATTTTAAACATTTAAAATTACACATATGATGGACTACAACCATCCAGCTATGGGCCTGGTGCATACTCCCAAGAGCAGAGAGAGACCAGGGGAGACCTGGGGAAGGATTAATAGCCAAAACAAAACATTGCTAACATAGCTAATGTTATTAGCCTGCAAGCTACCTTTCCTGTTTCTTTTACAACCCACATATAATGTTGATTCTAAACTATGTCATCCCAACAGCATGTATCAGAACTATTAACCAAACATCATTTAGGTTTTACCTTCAGAGAGGTACCAGGCAGGTGTGTCCACTCTCTCCCTCACTGTTTGCTATTTTTGTTGAACTACTAGCAGCAGTAATCAGGCAAACTAACAATATTAAAGGTATCAAAATGCAACTGCAGAACATAAAATTAGTCTGTATGCAGATGATGTTTTACTTTTCCCCCAGCATTCACAAACCTCTCTCTCTCTCAGGTAATCGAGTTGATCAAGTCTTATTCAAGAGTTTCAAATTATTCCACAAACTAGTTAAAATCTACGGTTCTTCCAATTGTTCTTTCCTGAATCCAGTTGCTATACAACTGCAGGATTATTATATATTTAGAAATCAATGTCTCACCAAGACTGGCAGATTTATCAAAGTTAAACTACGTCCCACTTTAATAAACCCCAACAAACGAACCAAAAAATATATATTATCATTATTTCAACAAAATTGGTAATTAGCAGATCTTAGACAACAATACTTACAATGCACAGATCCTGTCGGCATAGTTTAGCCTCTGATTGATCCATTATTCTATCTCCCATATGCTGCAGGTTCAGAAGCAGCGATTGATAGCGGTCCGATAAAGCTGTCAGTACTCAAGCAATTCAGCTGGTGTTAGTCGCACCTGATCTTTGCTTCGGTATCCCATATTAAACTCCATCACATTACTGGGATTTTAATCCTCTTGTTTGAATGAGTGCCAAAAATAACCAGGCTTTTCACACCTAAAGCATAAGTTAAGGGTAGCTTCAGCTGTACAAAACACATACAGTCACTGTTATGGAAACTCTTAAATGAAAGGGATGAGAGAGGATTCCTTCTGTAGTTTTAGAAGGTTTTAATCACACACTTGTTGATCAAGCAAGGAGGATAGCATTACACAGAAGCATATGCATACTGACCTGCCTGCGCTACCGTATCACATTACATCAGATACATTTCTTCAAGATGAGAACATTAGACTTACAGACGTCATTGGCTTGATAGAGAAAGGCATAACCTTGCTAATGTCAAAATGCCCTTAAATATTTGACGTTTTTTATGCCAACACGGGATGTAGCAACTGAACTCAGTTCAATTGACCTGACATAGAATCAAACTGGGTCCCATAATCAGATTGGTTCCCATATCATAAAAAAGAGCACACAGAAACAGATTTCAAGAATACTGATCATCCTAAATATTACATTTTCCATAACCCCACACAAGATGCTGCCAGTTTTTTCAAGTTTTGTTTTTTTCTTTGGAAAACCTGTGGAGCTGATATCCTGACTGACTGGTGTTTATACAGCAAACACAATTATTTACCAATTTTAAGAAAAGATTAATGCAATCCAAAATTTGTTTTCACACTGACTTGATAAATTGATAACATTACATTGAACTAAACTAAATAACTCCCTACAGAGCTGAGGCAGTGCACATCATATTACGGCCCCTCATATGTCACAGGTCAAGATTAGGAAACTTTTTAAATAAAAATAGTGCTGTTATGCATTGGGAAATTTAAAATAACCTCAATAAATGTTTCAAATAATAATTTTATACAATATTTTATATTAGAATTTAGAAATTATTTAATTTACAATACGTGGTTTAAAGCTAACAGCATAAATAGAAATCTTGTCCTTCAAAATGTAAAGTTTATTGATACAGAAATCTGACACCCAACAGCTTAAAACTATTTTTTTTATTTACTGTGGTCATAAAAGTGTAGTTTTTTGTGGAGGAAATAGTACATATATTTATTTTTGAAAATACCATATTACCTGACTATGTTACTCTCCATATTGTATCTCCAAAATTAAGATGGGAATTGCTCTTGTGTTGACATATGCTTAAGGATGATATTTTGTATTAACCTATGACAATTCTGTTTATTAGCAGACTTGGAAAAAATGACTTGTGTACTGCTCTGCATTTATAAGCTAAATAAAAAATTTTTCAGAACATTTTCTTAATAAACATTTGGGATTGGTTTACTTTAAACATATTCATAAAGGTTTAGTAGACTATTAGAAGACCAACAGACCCAGCAGCCATGGCATAAAAACGGCTAATTCAGTCTGTTTTGTTCAGTAATTGAAATGAGGTGGTTCAAAATAGTGTGTGGTTCACATCGGTAACATCACTGACTGTCAGAAAAAAACAAAACATAACTCTAGCTCAAATGTAAAATGATCAGAAAACATATCAAAAAGTGCTGAAAATTAGCTAAAATAAAGTCTCATTAGCTTTTAAATAGAAATCAAAAAGCAGATACGGATGATGAAAAATAAAAACTACATATGTATTAAAGAATAGCCAAAATGAAAAATAATAACCAAATGATCAGCTCCAGGGTGATCAAAAAGACAGTCTACACTGCCTCCAAATGCTGAATGCAAGGTATAATACACTGCATATCATAGTGGCTCAAACAGAAGAAGAAAAGCTGTTTCTGAAGGAAAACCAATAAATGCAGAATAATTGTGGAATCGGGTCCAATTGTTCTGGGCTGGAATAGCCTACCTATTCACATATGCCAAGATGTTGGTCAACTCCAGTACAGATGTGTAGCACTTCTCAGAAACTGGAGTTATGCAAGTAAATGTTTCAGGAAAGTTAAAACTATAAGCCTTTTTTCAGTGCATACAGTATATGTTTGAGTTTGAAAATAGAAACGGTGGCACTTCTATTTTTTTAACAACTTAATAATTTGTTTTTTGTCACCTTCTGTAGAGTGATTAAGAATAAAATGATTTGGTCTTATGTTTTGCTGAAAAACTGAATATGTAGTGACCATGTGATGGACTGGCAACCCATGTAAATTCACCCAATGATCGCTGGAGATATGAACCATGACCAAACATGGAAAAATGGGTATATACAACTCATGGATGGATAGAACGTGTAGTATTCCCAGTGCCTAAACACCGCTGACTGGCATTCTTAATAGATTTGAGCTCAAGCTGTTTCACAGACAAAAATTACAGATCCTCACTCATATTTGTAAGCCTTGAGAATAATCTGCAGTGAAACATTATGTAGAAATATGGCGAAGACCAGTTTAATGCAACAGCCGCAGGGAAATGTGATGCCTTCTTAGACACCAGTCTTAAAAACTTGTGACGTTATAAATAATGTCAACAAACAATCTGCTTCCATTCAGGACTTTCCCACAGTGATTGAGCTACACTGGATAACACTACTGCAATTATGATACCATGCTTGGCTGTGGATTTAACAGCTCTAGATTGATAAAAAAAAAAAAAAAATCACCCTTAAAGATGGAAGTCGGAGTCATTACTCTTTTTCACTCCCTCTTATTAAGGTTGAGCACAGAGGAGTAATGCTGGAGGAGTGTAATCGAGATAATAACACAGCTCCGCAGCTACTGATGGAGAGTGTGGATCTGAGCCAGGCTGGAAGTGAGTGCGCTGAATATCAGAGGGCAGGTTGCCTTCGGAGCACATTCTGAGGACAGGATCCAACAGGTCAAATTAGACGAAGCCACAGATGTTAAAAGTGAGTGAAGTGGTGCTTTTTTGCTTTTTGTGCATACATGAACAACAATACAGTTTATTACAGAAAAAATAAGATTTAATTAACATGACTTTCAAATATTGTACGCTAAATCTGCAAGCAGCAAGATCTCATTTGAGGGTAAAATAAATTGCAAACCAACAAAATAGTCTCACAAATACACTAAAAGCAGTGTAATTACAGCCACCCACATCAGTGGGTACACATTGCTATGTTTTGTCCCTCTGAATCATTCAGGCATCTGCTTCCTGTTTGCCCCCCTTCCCTCCCCATCCCAGAAGCTTAAGCTCCATGAAATCATTCAACACCACCGCACTTCCTCTCCACTGCAGCGCCATCCTCCTGTCCCCCGCTGTTGGGAACTGTTGACTCATGGTTGACTAAGTCAACAACACTGGAACAGTGGCATCCATCTGGACAGCATACAAGCCTGTTGGTCATTTACCTCTCACCGGAACAACCCTCCAATGATAATGAGCTGAGCAGGGTCTTAATTTGGAAGCAAATACTTAGACAGCAGAACACTGTCAACAAAAAAATAAATAAAATAAACGTTTATTAGCGGCTTAAGATTTGAGTTCCATAGACACTGTGTCAGTGATCCAGTACTTTGAAAAGTTGCTCAAGTTTAAAAGACAGACAACAGAATAGGAGTTTTTCATGCATGTGTTTTTGAGCCTGGTTCTGCCGGAGGTTTCTTCCTGTTAAAAGGGAGTTTTTCCTCTCCACTGTCGCTTCGTGCTTGCTCAGTGTGAGGGATTGCTGAGAATTACACGACGCAATCTTCTGTGGTTCTCTAATTTCTAAATTAAACATTGTATTGTAATAACTCTTCTTGTAAAGTGCCTTGAGATGACATCTGTTGTGAAACGGCGCTATATAAATAAATTGAAAATTGAAATGCATTGACATCATCAAAGTTCACCACGTAAACATATCCCACCCCTACAAATGAGGACCTCAAACAAGAGTTGACAGGTAAGAGATAGAGCTGATCTTCTTAAACTACAGTTAACCCACACCAAAGTATCGTCTTACTTTGTTATATTACTTCAGGCACAGCAAAGAGAACATCAGAGGCATTTAAAATGTGGGAGCTATCGGTTTGGAAAATCCTACCTGCTGTAGAATCTCACACAAAGTACTAAAAGACAAACAATATATCAGTCTATAATTTTCTAAATAAGAGCTAGAAAACGTGTAAATAAAAGGAGGAAAGCAGAAACTACTAGAAAATCTTTTTTTTTTCAGCCAATTTTTTTTTGTTTTTCCAAGTATACTTTCTGTTGAATCTGGTGAATTATGGTTAATCATAACTTTTCTGACATTCAAAAAAATAACTGGACTCTTTCAACCAACCACTTGGGTGATAACTAAAGGCTGGTTGACGCAGCATGATTTTAAAATGTATATTTAAAAATTTCCCACCGTTCAGAGACCATACACTGAGTTGGCTATACCAATTTTGTTCCTACAGTGTGTGGAGTGCATCCACACAGCAATGATTAGACACTTTATGCAAACCGATTTTAACTTTCCCAGCTCAGACGAGAAATCTCTGACGAGAAAAACATGGCTACGGAGTTAATAAGGATGGTGGCTGAGGAGGAGGCATCGATAATAGTTTGTGAATTTGTTAGTGTCGAGGACTAAGGCCTCCAAACATGGGGTCCCTGGACTAACCACTAAGCCATGTGAGGTCTAAGTTTGCAGATTAGTTTCAACCAACAAAAAAAAAACACACAAAAAAATGGTTTGGCTAAAGGAGTGGAGACAATGGGAGCAGAGGCTCTATTTACTATACAGAGACATGGAAGTGAGTTAACGTAATTACCCCCTTTGCTCCGATCGACCTCTGTTTCTTTGTGTTTGTGGACTGCGGTTAAGTGAACCGCAATCACTACCTGTCACTTTACTTTTTGATTGGTACACTCAATAGACTAAATGCTTGTTTCTCCTTGCAACACACCATACATGTGATATCGGGCCAAGACTATCCAACATATTGACTATCCCCGATTTGTGATTGGATCTGTCCCCACATTCCTCCTGAATGGACCAAAATGCTCTGAACACAACAAACATGGCAGGGCTTCCTTGCGATTTCCATAAGGGTTAGGGTAACATGTTTAAAAAGGACAGTTTTACTTACAGGAGTGAACCCAGGCGGAGATTTGAACCCAGCACCTTCTAAAAGCAAGGCAACGGCTGCACCATGCAGCGCTTGAATTGACACGTGATCATATATTGGCAACACAACGAAGATGCTATACATAAGGCGAAGTGGAATAGAACTATGACTCTATTAAGATGATTGGTTATTGTGTCATAAGTTTTACTTTCTATTTGCCTCCATGGGTCTGCTGACCTACCTGAATCTTATCACATGAAGACATAACTAACTTGCCAAACATTCCAGCACTATTACCAATGTTAATTAGGCACCCAAGTGACTCATTTGTTTTCTGTGGTCATCCACTTCCATCATTTTACAAAGACCACAGCATGGGTAATTAAAATGTCTTTATAAGTATTCTGGTAACACCTTTGTTGTCAGAAAAGGCAATGTTAACATGTTTTCTTTTTTTTTTAGATGACAGTCATCATGATGTTAAAAACATTGGGAGGAAACATCTTCATAAATGAAGCCAGAATTTCTGGGTGTTTTTTGTTTTTTTTACCCAAATCCATACACAGACGTTCCACAGAACAGATGTTGGATACCTTGACATTCCTTCTATATACATTTTTTTATATTATACATCATTGGAAAGCTAAGATTCTTGAGATTTTAATCATGAATATCAATCAAGGATATAATTATGATAGACACAGCAAGTACTTTTGTAAAAAGTGCTTAAAGTTGTAAATCTAATTACAGGCCCTTTGTTCTTTGGATATAAGCCAATCTTTAATAATAAAAGCTGCAATGAACAACTAATATATTAGTGAATTAATATAGGAACTGGACCATTGCTGGACGAAAAATTAATTAAGTACGAGTAATTACTCCCTTGCCTATGTGCAGCATGCATTCTTAAGCTCCCCCCACGATAGGGGAATTTAAAAACAGAACTCCCTTGGAGTTGGAAACCATCTGCCTGGCTTGTAATCAGCTTGTGCAACGTCAGGGTGTTTACAGTAAAGCTGCATGCTTCGAAGAGAAAAAGACAGAAAAAAGGGCATACAGGACATCATAAATCAGCTTCCTCTAAAAACGCCCACAGTTTATGCAACCTCAGCAGAGTGAGATGTTTATCAGTGATGAAATTAGTCATTTAGGATAGGAAGAAGCCAAGGTGAACAATTCACAAAGCCTCCTTTTAGCTGGTTTTTATTAGAGATATTTGTAGTGATCTGCAATAGATTAAAATCGGATCCAGGTGCTTGTTGGATTGTTGAACTAATAGTGATTATCATTTTTGGGGATGAGGAAAAAGATGTGTGAAAATAACTGACGATTGCCAGTCTTTTATTTTTTTTTTTTTGTGTCCCAACCCTCACACCGTTCACCAGCGCTTCAAGGATATCTTCCTATTTTTCTTTTCTGGGTAATTTGTTGAGATCTAACAGAGATCTCTAAAGAGGGAATGAAATTCCAGGGCTGCAGCTGCGGCATCCGGCTGCAGAGGCTGCCTGATCCCCCACCCCCTGTCAGATTCAAGCTTTCAGCCAGCACATAGTCTCCTCTCGTATAACTTCAAAACCAGACTGTAGCAATAGCTGAAACGTGAGGATACAGCCAACATACTAAACTAGAAGTCAGGAAATTAAATTGAAGGAGTAAAACATTCCTTCTTGCCCTAGAATAATGACTTCATGGCCTTTCAATTTGGTGGATTCCAAGCCAAACAGTCTGATTTGGCTTCAACAACGAGTGCCATTTAGAGTTAGAGCTCTGGTATTTTTTACTGTATTTGTAAAAGGGTTCCAATTATAACTCCTTTTTCTCCTTCTATATTGATTCAATATACTTCTCTCAAAAGCCCATAAGCTAAAATTATTTTGGTCAGCATGACTCTGCATTTGCTGACTGCTCTATGTGTCATCATCAGTATCCAGGAATAGAACCGACAGCTTAGTTTTGCCTGAACAACACAGTAGACAGGGTGAAGCTTCGCCTGGAGGGGCCGGAACGCCAGATAGCCAGTGAGTTCTGCTGAGCTCAACGACCGAGTTCACCCCAGGACATAAACGGAGAAAAGAAAATAAACAATTACTGCCTCACAAAGTGAATGTACTAGAAAGAACTTAGCTGTTTATAGGTGTAAGTGAAAGAAAGAAAGAGAGATATACTTTCAAGTGTGTGAGAACAATAAACACAGCTGGGAGCCCCGGACACCAGGACTTGTTTTTGTCAGCTTTGATACATATTTGACCATAAAAGTGAAAAGAATGCAATGGACTTGCCAGTGAATTCTCACCTGCTGTGAGTAACTGATGCTGATCTGTGTTTTCTGGTGGAGCTACCAACTTTATTTAATCATAAAAAATTTTACACCTCACTACGCATGCAGACACAGAGACTGTTCACGTGAAATGATCCTTTACCCCTTATGTCTCACTATCCAGTTTTAACTGCTTATCCTGCTGTTCATGGACCTGGGGTCATATTTATAAAGATGCAAAAAACGCACAAAATGGGCACTTAGTACGGCAAATTTGGAATTTATAAAAATAAAACGAGAAAAAGTGTGCAACTTTAAACACACTAGGTACTTTGCTTGCACACTTTTTGGATACAAAGGACACTGGCTGCATAGCTGGTGAGGTGGTAAAATTGTGAATTGTTTAATGTGTATATATACTGCAGTGACACAATAGATGTTCATTAAAGATCAGCCACTGGCAGCATCTGGATAGGAGGGCATCTTTGAATTGTGCATTCTGTCCCCTCTTCTTTTTTATTTCAGACACACTGCTGCATCAATGCGGAGTCAGTCGTAGTCCTTCCGTTTATTTGTGCCCCCCAATTAATATTTCACATAGAATATACTTTTTAAAAGTAAACTTAAAACACCCCTTTTCTGTCAGACTTAACCTCTCTAGCTTCCAGTGCTGAAACGTATTATGTTCGCTGTAATTAAGTTTTGTCTTAATTTTTGTGGCACACGTAGATTTCGCAGGGTAAAGGACATTCCAATGGGAAGAAGTCAGATGCAGCGTAGGCAGCTTTTTTATTAAACAAACACAAACAATAAATTTACCAGCTATAATAGTACCCCTGCTTATAAGTTGGGCTGTAGGTCCAATGTGGCATAATTCTAATTAACCTGGTGCTCGGTTTGTAAAATGTCTGGTCTGAGGGATTGCTGAGAAGTCACAACGCAATCTTCTGTGGTTCTCTAATTCCTAAAATAAACAATGTATTGCAATAACTCTTCTTGTAAAGTGCCTTGAGATGTCATCTGTTGTGAAATGGTGCTATATAAATAAACTGAATTGAACTGAATTCTAAACATTCAGTGGTCCAGACTAACTGTCGCATGGTTACAGCTAATGCTACTACAAGTTCAGTTTCTCGAGTCAATCAGTGAGGTTTTTTTTATTCAAATGCTGCCACATGTTCCTTTAAACGTAGCAGGATAGAGCCCCCATTAACCAAGTGTTTAGAGAAATACATTAGGAGCCGTTTTTAAAAAAAATTGCATACATAGAATATTTTAGCTTTTTGGATCATTTTTGTGAGAAGATTTACAACTCCACCACACCACAAGTGATGTTGGAAAAAGGAGTCCTGTCAGGTCGACTGATAGAATATTATGAATTTTAATGCCAACTCAGACACAAGAGAGGCTTTAAACATTTTCAATTACACATACAGAGCACAACCATGCAGTTATGAATCTGCTGCATGCTCCAGAAATCAGAGAGAGACGAGTAGAGAATTAATGTCCAAAACAAAACATTGCTAACTTAGCTACCGTCATTGGTCTGCAAACTGTCATTATTGTTTCGTTTTCAACCCAAATTTCAAGTTTATTCTAATGTTTGACATAACTCTTTCAACAAAGTTGGTAATTAGCAGATGTTAGACAAGACTTAAAATGTATGGATACCATCTGCATAGAGCTGAGCCTCAGTGACAGCAGCCCCATGAAGCTGTAAAGACCCAAGCACTCCAGTTTATCTCATGTTAAACACCATCACATCGCACAAACTTTAATCCTCTGGTCTGAAATGAAGCCAGAAATACCCAGGTTTTTCATAGGCAAAGCAGAAGGGCAGCTTTTTGGAGCTATAGCTGTACAAAACGCACCCAGCCATGGAAGATGCTGCTGTTTTTTGTTTTGTTTTTTTTTGTTGTTGTTTTTTTGGAGGGGGGCGGGGTTGGAAACCTGTGAACTAACTGTCCTGACAGGGTTTTATTTATACATCAATTCAATTCACTTTCAATTCACTTTTATTTATATAGCGCCAATTCACAACAAATGTTATCTCAAGGCACTTTACAACAAAAGTCATTTCAATACAATTATACGAACATTCCAATCAGTAAAAAGTTATCTATGTAAGGAATCCCAGCAGATTGTGATGAATCATCGACCTGAGGTTGTGCCCGGATCATGCAGACTCCAACCACAGCAATTCCTCAGCAATCCCTCATACTGAGCAAGCATGTAGCAACAGTGGAGAGGAAAAACTCCCCTTTAACAGGAAGAAACCTCCGGCAGAACCTGGCTCAGTACAAGCGGTAATCTGCCACGGCCGTCTGGGGATCTGAGAAGACAGAGAAGAGACAGCATGGAGGATGCTCGGGACTTTATGATTGAGCAGAGTACCAGACCGTGTGGAGCTTCTATGGGGAGAAAAATACTGAGAGAAAATTGGTTTAACAATCGCACTAACAGTCGAAAAAATATATGAAATAGAAGAGAAAAGTAGAAGAGATAAGAAAAGTGGTCAATCTGTCCTCCAACAGTCTAAACCTATAGCAGCATAACTACAAAAATAAAACACAATAATTTTTGGCTTATAAGAAAAATGAACGCAATTCAGAATTTGTGTATATACGGACTCTTGGTAACACAACACTCCAAAAAGTCCAAAAACAAGACTATTTGCTGCAGTAGGCTATATCCATCTCTAAGCCAGCTACTGAACTGATAAATAATAGGTTGGCACTGATTACTGAGCGACCGGCGCTGGCAACTGAGAAGGAGACAGCTCACCTTTGTTACCATTGGAGAGGCTAGTGACTAGTCACCCGTTGGATGTGCATTCACAACACACTCTTTGTCTGCTTCAAGCAACGCTCCCAACGCATCTAGTTTGACGTATATACATTTTTAAGCTGAAGCTTGCAAAGCACGTGGGCAGGCCTTTCTCTGCCGGATGTTTTAAACAGAAGCAGATAGTGATTGGCAAGACATCATTGACGACGGGCGACGCCACTAAAGTGAGACACTCTGATCGGTGCGTCCAGTCCATCAAAAGTTCAGCTAGCCTAACTTCTGCATTGCTTGCGTTTGCTACGTTCCCGCTTGAAACGCAAGTAACACTTGAAAAGTTGATGGAGCCCGCACACACAGTGCACCGCAGAGACTCTGATGGACTTCTGACCAACTGAACCATAGACTTTACATGTAATCCTGCCACAACTGATGCTTACGTTTGGAGTGGTGTGAAGTAAGTCACGTACTTTTTCTTCTGATCCATAGGTCCCCTAATGAGAGTCAATGGAGCACTAAAAGTTATTTTCTGATCCCGTCTGAAATGTGCCATTGATCGAATATGATGTCCGTGAATTTTGATGCAGAGAAAACGCAGATTTTCGACAAGCTGCAAAAGTTAATTTAGGTTATGTGTAAAAACCTTTAGCGTACTACAACTGCAGAAGAAGGAGAGCAAGGGTCGTTGCCTCCAGGATGAAGAAAGGAGCATTAAACAAACAGAAAACCACTGTAAATCTGACCATGTGGAAAGTGGCAGCTATGTAAAGCAGTTGGTGAAGTGAGAGCCAGCATGCGGGAGAAGCTCTACAAGGTCACGGTGAGTGTTTTACATGATATAGCTAGTGCTAGCTCGCGTTAGCTGCATGACGCCATAAATGCGACCTCTGACTAGTAGGCATTGTAATTGCGAATTTTTACAATCAAATAAATTCCAAATCACTTGACAAACACAGTCGAACTGTACATCATTAGTTCTCATTTAAACAGAGGTACAACATAAAGTGTATCCGGAAAGTATTCGCAGCGCTTCACTTTTCATTCCAATCTCATTCCAAAATGGATTAAATTAATTTTTCCCATAAAATTCTAAACACAACACCCCATCATGATTATGTGAAAAAACTGTCTTTGAAATTGTTGCAAATTTATTTTTTTTAAAAACTTGAGAAATCACATGTACATAAGTATTCACAGCCTTTGAGGTGAAGCTCAGAATTGAGCTGAGGTGGATTCTGTTTCCACTGATCATACTTGAGGTGTTTCAGCAGATTAATTGGAGTCCACCTGTGGTAAATTAAGTTAATTGGACATGATTTGGAAAGGCACACACCTGTCTATATAGGCCCCTGGGTTGACAGTGCATGTCAAAGCACAAACCAAGCATGAAGACAAAGGAGTTGAGTGTAGACCTCAGAGACAGGACTGTCTTGAGGCACAAGGCTGGGGAAGGTTACAGAAAAATTCTGCTGCTTTGAAGGTTCCAGTGAGCACAGTGACCTCCATCATCCGTAAGTGGAAGAAGTTTGGAACCGCCAAGACTCTTTCTAGAGCTGGCCGGCCTTCTAAGCTGAGTGAACAGGGGAGAAGGGCCTTGTTCAGGGAGGTGACCAATAACCCAATGGTCACTTTGTCAGAGCTCCAGCATTCCTCCATGGGAAGAGGAGAACCTTCCAGAAGGACAACCATCTCTGCAGCAATCCACCAATCAGGCCTCTATAGTAGAGTGGCCAGACAGAAGCCACTCCTTGGTAAAAGGCACATGGCAGCCCGCCTGGAGTTTGCTGAAAGGCACCTTAGGGAGTCTTAGATGATGAGAACCAAAATCCTCTGGTCTGATGAGACAAAAATTGGAGTCTTTGGAGTGAATGTCAGGCGTTACGTTTGGAGAAAATCAGGCACCGCTCATCACCAAGCCAATACCATCCTTACAGTGAAGCATGGTAGTGGCAGCATCATGCTGTGGGGTGGTTTTTCAGCGGAAGGAACTGGAAGACTAGTCATGATAGACAGAAAGATGAATGCAGCAATGTACAGAGACATCCTGGATGAAAACCTGCCCCAAAGCACTCTTGATCTCAGACTGGGGCGAGTGGGTTCACCTTTCAGTAGGACAATGACCCTAAGCACACAGCCAAAATATCAAAGGAGTGGCTACATAACAACTCGGTGAACGTCCTTGAGTGGCCCATCCAGAGCGCAGACCTAAACCCAATGGAACATTTCTGGAGAGATCTGAAAATGGCTGTGCACCGACGCTTTCCATCCAACCTGATTGAGCTCGGGAGGTACTGCAAAGAGGAATGGGCAAAACTACTCAAAGATAGGTGTGCCAAGCTTGTGGCATCATATTCAAAACCACTTGAGGCTGTAATTGCTGCCAAAGGTGCATCAACAAAGTATTGAGCAAAGGCTGTGAATACTTATGTACATGTGATTTCTCAGTTTTTTTTTGTTTTTTTTTATAAATTTGCAACAATCTAAACATTTCTTTTTACATTGTCATTATGGGGTGTTGTGTGTTGAATTTTAAGGAAAAAAATGAATTTAATCCATTTTGATATAAGGCTGTAACATTAAAAAATGTGGAAAAAGTGAAGTGCTGTGAATACTTTCGAGATGCACTGTATGTGTGATTCAGGACTTAAGACAAAGCGGACCAGAAAATAACTTTTATCACTCCATTAAATTCCATTCATTATTTCTTCGGCCAGGGGACCCATGGGCCGCCCGGAAGGGGAGGAGACTTAGGCTCCCCATTGTCTGCTCCCTCTGCTGTCCATTAGCACAGGTAAGCTGGTATTAGCATTGAAGAGGCAAATTACTTGCATCTTCAAACTGGCATTGACAGGTGTTTCTTTGTCAGAATACCAAACCAGTGAATGAACAGCCTAGGCATGTCAGACACTAGCCTCTCCAATGCAAACCAGAGTTAGCGGTCTCCTTTTCAATTGTCAGCGCTGGTCTGTCAGCTACTGCTGCCGGGCAAGTTTCACAGTATAATAGTATTGTTAAAAGCATGATTTTGCAAAGTGTCTATGTTTGATTAGAAGTGTGACTAAATGTGCTTACATTTTTTTTTCTGTAGTTAAAAAAACAAAAATCCATGGATCCCATGAACTTGAAGAGACTTGGGAGCCACTTGAGAGAGAAGGCAAGGAAGTAAACTGCCTGTTTCTGAAAAACAAAGGTTTGCAGAACAACCTAAACAAGAACCTGTGTGGAGTGCCTATATTCTTTGAAGCTGAGATAGACCTCCATCTCAGTCATGCTTTCAGTAAAGAATGCAGGGAGCAAAAACTCTGTCAAAGGAAGTCCCTACTGAACCCAAAAGTGCCGACTCTTAGCCTTGATAAGATGGCGCCCAGCTAGAGGAGGTCAAGGAGAAGGTCAAATATCTAAGAGATAGCTTAGCCCTGAACTGAATACCGGACGGATTGTTTCATTGAGGACTTGTGAGACCAAATATCATCATATTCCACAGCCAGAAAATGTAAACAAAATATGAAATGCAAATGACTCAGCATGATTTAGCACTTTGTTATTTAAAGCAAAAATACTTCTCAGACACAAAAACATCAGTTTGCAGAACCAGACACATATTTCCATCTATAGCTGATGATGTTGAGGATGTAAAAGCACCATCTGTAAAACAGGAGCTGCCTTTGGCTATAAAACACACCAAAAAAAATTACTGATACAAAAAAAACCCAAACTTTCTTAACAGGTCTAAGATGTGGCGCTGCTTCACAGAAAAGGAAAAGCTTTAGCTACCAATTTCTATGCAGGACACCTGGGTGACCTACTTGGAGGTCTATTCAGCCTTCAGAACCGTGTCTTGTTTAGAAAAGTATTTTAGTCCTAAGGACAGTGAACAAGTTGAGTAGAAGAACACTAAAAAATAGAATCGAAAATTCACATTGATATTAATAATTATCTATACCTATCAATAAATGTAGAAAATAAATTTTAAGTGAAAATAATTTCAATAAAGCACACACGGAACCTGAATTCAACTCAAACACCTGTATTTTCCATAGGATAAAGTTTGTAAGAAAAAAAAATCAATTTAAGAGACCTGAGTGCCATCACTCTATATAGAAACAGGAAGACAAATGTTATTAACCAAAGTCATTGATGTCAAAAATTATTTTACTATATTATTCATTTCAATTATATATATATTTTTTATGGTTTTTACATTCCTTTTAAAAGTTTTATAACGCTTTGTTATATTAATAGCTCAGACCTTTGGTTTAGTTTGTGTGCAAAACTTTTTTCCAAAAAACTCATTCTGAGTTTGTTTAGCTATTGAAACAAGCTACTCACCAATGGCCGAGTGTAGACGGAGCTAAAAACACTGGAACAGAGTCCAGTGATGCAGTACTTAAGCCAGAAAGTCTCTCCATCCCCCTTTGTATTTTCGAAAGCATTTGAGTACCAGGTGGACATGTTCAAGGCACAGTGTTGTTAGTAGCTCTGCCAAGGTCTGTTGTGTCTGTCTCAGTGCAGGGGATATTGGAAATGACCTGTCAATGTGGAAGGCTTCGTCTCTTTCACCTCTATCCAATATCCATCCGGCATCCAATATCTGTTCAATCACTCGATATTCAATTGAATTTACAGGCATATAGAGGCAACCTCGGTGAAAAGGCCAGGGCACATTCTACTGTGCAGCGGAATCAGGCAATCTTTCATATTGACAGACTATAATCCCAGTCTCCATTGTAATAACAGCATGCAGATTCAGGTGAAATGTTCATAATTAATACATGTAGCTTATTAATCTGCTCACGTGTGATGGCAAGAAGTGGATTCTCTGTTAAGTATTAGGCCAATTAAAATTGAGGAAAAATTGAATGAAAATGAACTATTGCTGAAAGCTGAGAATAGTGTTGCCCTTTACAGTCTCTGAAGAAGACCGTTAGCTCTAGAGGCCGTATTGTCAGTGACATTTTTAGATGCCATGTCCTCCAGGGCAGCCAAGATTGGTTCATATTGAGTTAGGACTGCACTGACGGCTGGTGTGTGCACAGTCAATCTGGTGGCACATAGAGGTCAGGTGGAGGTGAAGGAGCCTTTCTTTGGGATGCTATATCTATGAAAATGGTTTTAGATATTTCCAGACTGAGCGAACAAGCAGTTCAGCTCATGTACTCACTGCAGGGCTTCCCGGTTCACAGATATGCAGTCTGTGTGGCAGAGTTCACACAGCATGGGCCACAGTGGTCAAAAGTTGCCAATGGTTGCTCTCTCCAAATCAGAGCTTGGCATGTTGGCTGCTCCATTATAGGTCTGTCCACGAATACCTGCATGTCATGGGCAATTTAAAAAAAGTGTTCGCCAGTTGTTGATGGGCTTCAAACAACCCAACAGAAGTCCTCATTTGGCTCAAGGCCCTCATCAACATACCATCACCAATCTGAGGCATATTAAGATCTGTTCAGTCACAGATATGTACATTATTACAGAGTACTGCAGTACAGGCAACGAATGGATTTCTGCAGCTATTTTTCTGATAATGGGATTGCCCATTAACTTCAGCAGCTCATTTTGACACTCAGGACTTGGATAGGAATGGTTCTTCTGCAGCCAGCTTACCAGATTGGGGTTGTTTTCAGCCTTTTCATCCAGATGCTGTTGAAGGTTTCCCTAATCATTGTCCTGACCTCTGGTTTGCAAAGTATCTCAATGAACTAACAATCTCTATCAGTGCTGACTTGGCTTTCTCTTGTGCACTTTCTGAGATGCCGCAAAGTTGCCATCTGACTTAACTTTGTCTATGTTGACAGCAATTATGTGTACCTACTACCATGGTGTCTTTAGAATGACTCCCTACCCTTCTTCCAGATTCTTTGACCATTGTTGAAATGTTTTTCTCCTAAGCAGTAGAAGCACAAAACTCCTTTTATTTCTGGATTGTAACAGAGCCAGGGGTAGATTTTGACCAGCTCTCCTGGAAGTGGAGAGCGCGATCAGGCAGTTTGTGGCACAATTGGCTGTGCAGCTGGTTAGTAGGGGGAAAATTAAAAGACTGTTGTATTTTTCTCCTGCTTTGTTTTTGAACGGTTATCCTGCAGCTCCATCTCAGTAGTTAATGGCTCCACCTGTAATGGAATCAATCAAGTAAATTATAATTTGGTTGTTTCTGTAAATAGTTCCCTGAAATGTTTTAATTTTTCAGAATGTGATCTGATTGGTCTGATATGCATTATGTTGCTCTTTATATGCAGAACTTAATTTCTATTACCTCAGTATTTGTAGTACTAATTGCAGTGTCCTAGTACATAAGAAATCAGTATGTTTTTTCTGTTGTTGCAATCAAGTCTTTTTTCATTCCAGTTTCTTCAAAGATTTAATTAATGCAGAGAGATAAAACATCAATATTTCACTTTAACATTTTTTTAAAACAGGCTTAATCCATGTCCTCTTCCTTCAAGACCACCATCAACATCTCCTCTCATGATCCTCAACAAGCCAGTCCCCACAGTGGAGTCTTTCAGGTTCCTAGGATCCACCATCACACGGGACCTGAAGTGGACCTCACACATCAACATAATAAGGAAAAAGGCCCAGCAAAGGCTGTACTTTCTGCGTCAGCTCAGGAAGTTCAACCTGCCCCAGGAGCTGCTGATCATCTTCTACACAGCAATAGTCCAGTCTGTCCTGACCTCATCCATCTCTGTCTGGTTCGGATCCGTCACCAGGCAAGACAAGGACAGACTGCAGAGAACAGTCAGGACTGCAGAGAGGATCATAGGAACCGATCTTCCCTCCATTCAGGACCTATTCCGGGCCAGGGTCAGGAAGCGGGCCAGGAAAATCACCTCTGACCCCTCACACCCTGGCCACAATCTGTTTAGGCTCCTCCCCTCAGGTCGGCGTTACAGAGCGTTGTACGCCAAAACCACCCGACACAAAAACAGTTTTTTCCCCCAGGCTGTCGCTCTGACGAACTCTGTCTAGTCACAGTGTGTGAGTGCACTCACATAACAATAAACTATAACTCTGCACTTCTGTACATACTCACTGTAAAATAACCCCGGCTTGGTGTATATATTATCCTTTATTATTTACGATCTGATATTTATTTGTATTTTTACTTATTTTTGTTCTTATTTTTCTTTTTTTATTTCACTTATTCAAGTTCTGTACTGGAGAAAAAAGTTTGCCGGAGTCAAATTCCTTGTATGTGACATACTTGGCCAATAAACTGATTCTGATTCTGATTCTGATTCTGATTCTTTTATGATATGTATTGTACTCTAGGTTCTAATTTTGCAGGTAATATATTTTTTCCAGAATCCTCACCAGAATCCTCACTGACTGTGCTTGCTGCAAAGTTATGCTTAAGTTTTTTCGGCAGGTATGTGAATCTCAGCTTTCCATTCTCATCTCGTTGTTCCTGCATTTCTTTGTTTTGCTCCATCACATCCAGTCCCTGTTCCTAATGACAAAGGATAATAATAAAACAAACATTACAACTTTTGTGATTATTTTATTTTTATTTTGCTAATGCTGATTAGATTTTGAGTTCAGATATCTTTTTTAATCAAAGCATAGACTCTTACTCTTCCTTTCCGCCGGACACATAAGCAGCACATTACAGCAGCAGCACATCATACGCAGCTCATAGCAGACACTGTAGTCAATAAAACCTTTTCCATCGGAGGCGAAAGCAGCGAGAGTCTGCCGCGTCTCAGGTGCGTCATGTTGCGGTACTTTTCTAAATATACGTGGCAGTCCTATTTTCTATGCGGTATGCCCTTGAAACACATAAATTTTAACATTTTGGAAAAGGGAAGACAGGAAATCAGACGGCTCGGCGTACGTAAATTTTCAACATAAAAGAAAAGTGCTGCTTTCCAGTTGCTTTACATTAAAAAAAGGTAGAGAGAGTTGAGAAGTCAGTACCTGGCGGAAGGGTCTCATTTCTGTTTCATTTACGACGAACGGTTGATCATTGAAGTGGAGAAGCACTCAATCCTGTTTGACCCCTTTTACACTTTCTATAAAGACAACTTCAAGAAGGATAAAGCATTGAATGACGTATCTGCTGTTTTGGGGCAAGATGGTGAGTTTATGCTACCTCAAAAACATGATTGTTTGTGTAATTGGTCTTTCTAAATTGCCCTTAGGTATGAGTTTGTTTGTGCATGGTTATTTGTCCTGTTTGTTTCTGTGTTGCTCTGAGATGGACTCTCACCTGGTAATTGCTGCCAGTAGCCAGGTAGGCACCAGCCCCCTGCATAGAATAGACGGTATGGGTGGATGGATGGATGAATGCAACATTCGTGTTGGATAATCAGATTTATGTTGGACAATGTTGTGAACATTTTGAAATGGGAGCTATATCTTTTCCTCTCACTGGAACGGGACCATAAGTTGAGTCTTCCTACAAACAAAGACACTAAGATTTCTGTTTAAGTCAGAAAAACGTAGAAGCTATGGACAGTAGATGCCACATATGCTGCTCTATGAAGCAGATTTTCATTTGTCCAAAATGCCTGAGCCACCCCCACCTCAACCCCCATCCCCTCCCTACCAGTTATTTCAAACAGGGGAATGGGAGAGTCATCAGCTCGCCCTCTGTGGGCACAATTCCTTACCAGCTGCTTCGAAATTGCCACTTCCTGAGGGACATGCAGTTTACCATCTGTAGTCACTGCAGAGAGCGTTTCCACACAGTCAGGTGGGCAACCTTTTTCAACCTGTGAAAGGGCTATCATCTGGTGCAAAGCCCACCTCCTATGGGCCCAACTGCAATGGCAATAAAAACAGAGAAATCAATCTGGACGAGCCGCTGAAGTTTCCAAGAACTAGAAGAAACATATGGCACTTATCTAGGCAGCCTTAATGTAGGTGTTTCTGCCTCTTTTTTAGTTTGATTTACTCGACAGACAGCAAACCCAACAATACAGTGTTTAAGTATAAGTGATCATAAGTTTTAAAATTCCCTATATGCAATGGAAGATTACTTTTTTTTTGTCTAAACTGGGTGTCTCAGGGTTGTTGTTGTTGTTTTTTTTACAACATGCAACTTTAAAGTTCTATGACATGCTTTTTAAAATTATATTTCATTAAAGTGACTTTTAATACATTCAATCATTCCTGTTAGCCAACCGGAAATAGGGTCACAACCTGATCTAAAATAATTAATTGCCGCATAAAGTGATTACATAAATATCAATAGCATAAAAAGGTCATAAGGTTGAAGTGTTCCCAGAGTTGAAACAACTCCTTATCTAATTTCACTTAACACAGGAAGAGATACTATCAACCCCTGTAACTGTTCTTTATCCATGTTATTTCAGTACAATCTCTCTTGTAGAAAAAACAACACTTTTATTCCCTCTGCCACATTTCTTAAATACATTCAATTTCTTGGAGTAAACAATAGCCTGTCAGGATTTTCCAACCTTTAAAAAGAATATGCAAACAGAAGGGCTTATTATTTTTATAAAGGCACTATTAATAAGCAATTCTTCGACATGATTGCCTGAACCTAGAATGTATATACAGCACATATGAGCATCCATTCACTCTTTTCTGTGGAAATATTGTCATAATGTAATTTGAAAAAGGGTTAATATGCTCTACACTTTCACATTTTGTCTTATTACAACCAACATTTTCTGCTGACTTCATATGACAGATCAGCAGAGAGTAGCGCGTTTGCTTGAATTTCAGCAGTCGGTAGTGATATATATAGCTACACCAACTTTGCATATTATAACATTTTATGACCACCATCCTCTGTCTTGATTAAACAGTAACATTTTGCATATGTATTGCTTGCTTTTTTTTCTTGGGGGAAAAAAACAAGTTCATATTAATGTTTCACCCTGCTGTGGAGTAAAAAAATATATAGATCATATTTGTTACTCTTTTTATCTCTGCTACTAACCTGAGTAGCAAGCCAGTGAATTTCGCTGGACACAGTCTGCCTAACTGAAATCACACTGACATAAAAAACCCATTGGGCTTTAAGGCTCATCAGTACAAATCAAGCTTCCTCCCACTGCTTTTCTAGAGATTTACCTGTAGGGCTAAATTGATCTATGTAATTATGGGCCCTTATTACCATTTTATCAGCATCCGCCGCTTTTTCCACTAAAGGTCTCGAAACAGATGTTTCTGCGTGAGGAAAATATTTATAGTCAGTGGTGGCTGGCTATTAGAAGGCGCTAGTATGGCAAGCCGTTTGTGTAAAAACTCTATATCCTTGAGATCAGCCGTTGCCAACTAGTCTACAACTACAATGCACTAGTTAGACATTTCCCACAACTAGTTCGAAATTTGGCCCAACTAGTTCAGAAAAACTCTCACTATTAACAGATTTTTACCTACTAGTTGGACTTTTACACACTATTAAGACTTTTACTCCTACTAGTACACCCATATGCTGCACTAGTAGCTCAAAAAACCCTACTAGTTGGCTTTTTGACGCACTAGTTGAGGACCAGGCCGAACTAGTTGCTGACTATGTCATACTAGTTCATTAGTTGACATAAAAAACGCCTACATGTTACCTAGTTGATGCAATTTCTGCACACTTGCTTGCTAGTGACCCATAAATGCCCATAAATACTCGACTAGTGCACCATAAAATTGTCAACTAGTTGACTAATACAGCCATAAGTGCGTAATAGTTCACTAGTTGATGCCTTAATTGCCCTACTAGTTTACTAGAGACACTAGGCAGACAACAAAAATATTGTTTCTTCTGCTTAGTAGTTGCTGTCTGATGGCATAAGTCAAATCCACCATATCTTTTAATTTTCAATTTTTTTATATATATTATATTATATACTGGTCTGTTTGTTGATTTCATTGATTACTTTTGTTGAAATTTTTGATTTTAATACTTTGCCGTGCACAAAAATAAGTTGGCTCGGAAATTGCTTGGATCCCCTGTTGTTAGTGGGACATTTTAGCAAAAAAACATTCAGATATCATTTAAGAAAATCAGCACAAAACATCGGCAGCACATATTGGCCACTGGCTGACCATGACCTCTACAAATCGGTATGATACTGATATGTGGAGATTAATATAGAAAAAACCCATATCGGTACATTTGTAGTTGGTTGCACTGGATTCAGGTTATCAGAGTAAAAAGGGCTCAATATAAATACATGCCATATGATAAGATATTTACTTGTAAATTTTTTTCTATATAATTTTCTTTACACAACACAGTTATACATTAATGTTCATACTTCATATTAAACCCCAACAAAGTGAACTGAAGTTTGTTGTTCTAATTTTAGTAAAGGTGGATCAGAGACAGCCCGATCATAATATACAGTATACAGTAAGGTGAAACTTCTTGAACAATCCACTCTTGCCCCTTCCCCAGCAAATTTCCAGAATATAAATAACTATACGAGCAAAACTAAAATACTGGAACAAGTCCAATCCATTTAACTGACCCGTTGCACCTGGACTTGTGCGCTGATGACCCATAGACATCAATTGTGTCTGCCATATCTTCCTCCTGCAAATTCTCACACAGAATCCATACGAGTGACACAAAGCCAGCAGCTATTATGGAACAGATTCCAACCCAAACCCATAGAGAATGTACATCTGGTATAGCAGGAAGCTTGAATTTAGCTCAGACATGTTCTCCTCTCCGGGTGCCTGGCATTACTCTAGGGAAACAAGGTTTGGTTTTAGTAAGTGCCACCCCACCCATGCCTCATTGGGGCTGAGGACACAACCGCAAGAATTACATCCTATATGAATGTTTGTCACCCAGTGTCTGCTGTAAGAACCACCGTGAACCCGCTCTACCCTGACAGAGCCAGAATAGACCTGGTGAGCCAGTCAAGCGTTCATCTGTGAAGCCTGTAATGATAACTTTGAGCTGCATTTGGCTTTTTGTGGTGACAGTTATGCGGCAGAAGGAAACCGAACGAGTAGGTGTAATAAGAATGTGTGTTTCTAAAGTAGGATTGTTCATTTCTGTCTTTTTTCAAAAGATGTGTAGCTCAAATTCACATGTACTTGCAACAGCTTAACTTCTGAATGATTTGTTACAAAAAGCTTTACCATTTCAAATGTTTTATGGAAAATCCTGAAGTGCAGTATTAAAGTCAAACTTTCAAGTTAAAGTAATTCAATTCATATGTAAGGATATGGTTTTAGACCAGGGAACTCCAAATCCAGGGCTCAAGGGCCGTTGCCCTACCAGTTTTAGATGTTTGTCTGCTGCAACACAGCTGAGTCAAATTGTCAAACTTCCTCCTCAGCATGGCAAAGTTCTGCAGAGGCTTGCTAATGAGCCATCATTTGATTCTGGTGTGTTGAACCAGGGAAAGAACTAAAACATGCAGGATATTGGCCCTTGAGGCCTGAATTAGGGTATTCCTGTTTTAGACCAGGGTAGTTTAATTTTATAGTTTCAAATTCAATTGCAGAGATCCCAGGTTATTCCTGATTGGAATAGAGTGCAGTCAAAATCTGTTCAAAACACCTATTCATAAGAGTTACCTATCTAAAGAAGCTTCACTGATTAGATAGTCGCTGAAAATAATGTAAGATGTGTTTTTTGAAGTGATGGAGGCCAATTTAATGCAATTTATAGTGAATGACTAAGCAGTTTGTTCTTTGGATGTTACTGTTCAAAGATGGCAACCTCAGTTTTTTCTGTTTTAAAGCAGAAAATATAGGCTTTAAAGGGACTATATCATTTATTATATTATATTTATTTATTTATATTTATTTGTATTTTTACTTATTTTTGTTCTTATTTTTCTTTTTTTATTTTTTTATTTCACTTATTCAAGTTCTGTACTGGAGAAAAAAGTTTGCCGGAGTCAAATTCCTTGTATGTGACATATTTGGCCAATAAACTGATTCTGATTCTGATTCTGATTCTGATTCATGCTATTTTACAGCTTTCAACTTCTGGGATAGACATATAAATGATCAAATTTTACCATTGGCGTTAAATCGTATTAATTTGTCCTAAAATTTAACTTGGATCCTTGAGTTAATGTTGGACTACAAAGTAAAAAGGCTTGTTTTTCTGACTGAGAAAAACTGTCTGAGCCTTATCTTGACCCAGAGTCCGACAGGGATTTTGAAATGCAACAAGTACCACAATAAAATGGCTCAGATGTTTGATTTATTTATGTATATTTTTGTAAAATATGGAGTCAATAAAGCTTATTTCAGCTGCTAAACCTACAATACTTTATATGAAGCCCAAACCAACATGGCTGAATCCAGTAAGCAGCTCTTTCCAGCTCAGTATATAAAAAAGCTCAGGGTGTTGTTTGCACCCGTTTACTGAACATTCTGAGATGCTACAGATCAAGTAATTACCAAACAATTCTGTTATAATATCACATAAGCAGGTTGATAAATGGCTAACAGACATTAGCATTAGTATGTAGCTATTTACTTCCCCTTCCATCAGGTGTCTTTGTTTTTTGATCCAGCTGCTGTTCTTTAGGAATGCATAATAAAGTCCTGTAATCCATGCAGCCAAATGGGTGTTTTCACATATAAAGTACATTTAAAAAAGTTAAATTCCAAAAAAAAAGTGGTTTCAGCTGATATGATGATGATATAGGCCCTTTAATGTCCTGAACACAGGCCTATGTTCCAATTAACTGTCTAGTTTTATCTTGCTTTTTGAATAAATATAGGCAAGTATCACCAGCACTAGTATGCCCCTTTGCCACTAGATTCAGTTCGGCTCGGTTGTGTTTCCATTGCCATCTCAGGAACGCCGAAGTGGGCAAGGACATTGGTGAGCACAGTGACGCAAAAAGTCCATTATGTCATTCGTAAGCGCCACAAGCCTTCTGGATTCTGTCCTTGGCTAGCAAAGACAGAAAAGTCTTTACTGCACAGTTGCTCCACGGCAGATTCTTCTGTGCAGACATCTTGAAAGATAATGCTACAATGTAAAACAATAAAGTTTTGCCATCACTGAATGTGCTTTATCTGGTATCACTGGAGCACTATTCTGTGACATCACACGCACACCACCAGGCCAATCAGTGCATACCACTGTGCAGGTAGGCATGAGAGGGACATTTTACCGGACCAATCAGTCGTTATGTAGGGGTGTTGGGTCGCCTCACCCTACTTCAGACTGAGCCAGACGTAATCCAAAAAAAGGGGTCGGCTCTGCTTGGCTCAAGCAAAGATAGTGGAATCACGCTAATTATGGGAGGACAGGGCGTTGCGTGGTGTAGTGGTTTAAGACGGGCGCCCCATGTACAGAGGCCTCAGCACTCGAAGTGGCTGTCCCGGTTGGACTCCCAGCGTTTGCCAATGTCTCTCCCACAACTCTCTCCCCCTTTCATATACCTGTCCACTGTTAATAAAGGCCACTTTGGCCATAATACCTTTAAAAAAAATAAAATAATTATGGGCGGGCCCAACTGGGCTGAGCAGAGCCTAGTGGTAACGGGGCAATAGTGTACCACTTTAGGTTGTTCGATTGTAAAAACGTAATAAAAACATTCATAAAATACATTTAAATTGGTAGATGTCACATAACAAAAAGTGGTGTAATTTTGCTAGTCATTGTAACAGAAATAAAACCTTCAATTTGAATTTTTATTTGGCAGACAGGAACAGTAATAAGCGTCTACAGTCGTTTTCAAAAAGATCAAAGGCTTTGTTCCTTTCTTCATTATACAAATTTTCATGGATTTCTTTTAACCTTAGCTTTAAATCTCATTGCCCCATTCACTTCCGTAATTTTATCCTGCATAAATCATGTTCTCCTTACGTGTTGCGTACTTTTATATGGATATGTTTCAACTGAAACAAAGTGGGAGACACATGCACCCTCCTTGTCTTAACTCATCTCCTTCATCCTGTCCTTTGATGTGAGTCTTAGTGATGGACTTCCAGAGATTAAACCAGACTCTGAAGCTTGACTCTGATTGGGAAAAAATATTTACAGCAAGCACAAAGAGAAAGAGACATGTATTAACCACCCACGCCATAGCTCTGTGTCGAGAGGGCAGGGAGAGGAAAAGGGGTTGTTTGTCACCACAAGATACAAGAGGAGGGAGTGGAAGGAAGAGAGGGAAGATATGAAAGGCAGAATTTATTTAGCATTTAGGTAAATCTGTCATCTTGACAGAAATAACTCTGAACATACATGCCTGAGGTTTCCAAAGACAGTGCTGCAGGGCAGAGTTTCCTGTAAACGATTTAGATGGCAGACGTTCATTTAACCTGTGCCAAACACTTGTGTAGAATATTTAATTGTGAATTTTTAAATGTGGAGTCTTTTCTGTACTCTGGTTAACAGCTGTTGGTTTCAGGATGCGCTTCACAAGAAAACTGTCTTTACTGGAGGTTAAAAGTTTTGAGGTAAATATCCAGATAATTCACATGCAGACTCACTTCAACTTTCACTCCACATGTGCAGTAAATCTATTTTTGGTGAAAAAAATACCCCTTAATATTACACTTCATAACATCTCTGAAATGGTTGTACCGTGACATCATGTATCAAAATCATGGCGGGAAAAATTAGGGACATGGGCAAGATCTAATACTAACAGAGATCCTACAGATGTTGGTTGTACTAAAAGGGAACAGCTGCAAGAGTTCTTACCACACACGGCTCTTTTCCCACAATCCCACTCCCTGTATCCATAACTGGTCACTACAGGATTATTTAATGCATTTGTAACTTTCTTTAGAACCATTTATATTTCAGCTCTTGGAAGATTAAGTTATCACATTCCATAAAATGCAGAAGTGTCCCTTAAAAATCCAGAGCAAACCACCTTCAGAAGTCATTTATTTAGTAAACCTGTGTACATTAATCACAGTATAAATACAGCTGTTTTGCAAAGGCCTTGGGGAAAAATTGGCATCATGAAGACAAAGGAGCAGGCAGGTCAGATGATGCTTAGGATGAGTTCAAAGCAGGTTGAAATAAAAAATAAAAAAATAAAAACTTGTAGAAAGACTATTGTACAACTTCCACCTTACCAAGACATGGCCATCCACTTATAAATAAGAGAAATGTCTACAAGCCTCATTGTAATTCTGAAGAACCTACTTAAAATCTACAGTTTAGAAACGATAATCTCTTGACGGGACTATTTAATTATTAACAATTCCCTTCACAAATATTGCCTTTATGGAAGAATGGCAAGATTGCTGAAAGAATGACAGATATGAGAATTCTTTTTATGAGATTTGGCACATTTCATGTTTTGGAAGATACCCGGACTACAACTGCATTAACCTGTCGCTCAGCCGTGCCTTACTAACGGAAACTAAGCAAAACTAAATACTGTCTTCCCAGAAAGAAACAGACTTGAACATTCTCAATCTCACTCCATAGGGAGGCAGTAGGACCTGGGACACTTGGCTGTTGGCTTTATTTGAATTTTACAGCACACATACTGTTAAACAGGCTCAAGGAAAGGGGATACCTGGTATCGCAAGAGGAAAAGCAATCACATTTATTTCATCCCATTTCTTAAACAAACAAAAAAATAACATGTATCTGCTGGATGAAGCTATATGGCAGCCATTGCCCATATCTTTCAGACCGCACCAAGTTTTAATCCCCCTCTATAACTTTGTTTCCCTTTTCTTCATGTGTGCCGCAGGGTTTATTATTAGGGCCTCTTCTATTCGTTATTTTCATTCTTCTTCTTCATAGCCAAATATTCTGTACATTTAATTTCAATTTCCATCGTTATGCAAATGACACCCAGTCGACTTGTTTTTAAATAAACTTGTTGAGAACTAAAACCATCCAAACAGAGAGACTTGAAATGAGTTGTTGAATTAAAGTCTTCAAGACAGCAGCTTGTAGATGTGAAGTTCTCAGTTCGTAATTAGTATATCGACACTTCAAAATGTAAACTGTGAATTAGGGCCTGAGCTATGAAATGTTAAAAGGTTAATCTTCCTTTCAGTGAGTAAAACAATTGCAGCGTGACTTGTGTGGAAACTATGTGACCGTCTTGTTTGCTCACTGCACTGAGGCACTAAATTAATTAGCAAACAAGTTCCATCTGCTGATTTGAAAGAACAAAATATGGAACCACTTGAAATTAAGATCATGCTTTCAAACCACACCTTACTTTGTCTTCTATCAATTCAAAGTTGCCAAAGTCAATAAAAACCTTTGCACAAATAATGCAATGAACTTTTATAGCTGGATTAAGTGTACTTGACAATATAGAAGTATTGCAAATGAGCTGCTACTTTCCTCCAGCACTACATTTTATATTAAAAGAACTATACAGAACTTAAATGTCTGCTTTATGGTAATGTGTACTCAATAAAGAACAAGCTAAAAACACAGAAAATTCTCAATTCATACTAGTATCTGCTTTCACACACACACACACACGCGCGCGCGCGCGCACACACGCACAGGATGATGCCAGTTAATAATGGTTCCAGTTGAAACAGTCACTACACACGCTCTTATTCAAAACACCCACATGTCTCCTTGTTTACCTCGAGGTGGGTTCATCTCACAGTCGGTTGGGGGGGATACAAGGGCTCCCATTGACTTCGCTCCCCACACCCGTAGTACCAGATGTTTGGAGTTAGCGGGCGGTTTGAAAATGACGCTCCATGTGGGATTTCCCACTCTGCTCTAGATTAATTTAGGGGTAGAAAGAGGAGGGAGTTTGGTATACAATCTGCTATATAGACTGTAACGATAGTCCACCATCAGTGGGCCTGGCTTGCCTCACAGCTTACTGAGATATATGACAAGAACTAGAGTTCTATACACTGAATAAAGCCATGCGCTGGCAAAATAAGCACAAGCTGGCTGGGCCTTTCTGCAACATGTCAAACACACAAAAGACTTATGAAAGAACACATTAATGTCCTCCAATGTCATCTGAAACAAGACAAGAAGCAGAAGAGCTATTTTCAGGGAGCAGGGCCAGATCACAAGGAGAAAATGAGCAGCTGTGAACAATTTACTGGCCTCCTGAACACCATTCAATTTCATATGATCATGACTAGTTCAGTCATGGTATTGCATGAAGCTTTGATAATGTAAAACTATAAGATCACAGACTGGTTTAAAATGTTTTTCTTAAGCTTTGCTATGTGCAGTACTGATGGAGATACGTGTTTTTCACTGCAGATCGAAATGGTAGCCTGACGTAGCCGTACTCAATTCTAATCAGAATGTGAGTCTGATACTGCTCCATTTGGCTGTGATTGTGGGGCGTGTTTTAACCGAAGCTGGACAAAAATGCCTCTGCACCCAATTGGATAGACCTATAACCAATCAGAGCAACGGAAGTGTGTGACGTTGCTCTGCAGAGGACCACATGCTATCTGTTCCTCTTTTAAAATGAATGCGCTGTCAATATCTTCTAGAACAGACTTGATGGCAGAATCTACACATCTCAGTTCTCCAGCGGCAGCCATCGTTGTTGTAAACAAATTCAAACCAGGCACTCTTTGGTGATGTGGTTGATTACGTTACTGTTGTTCACCTGTCAATCATCGTAAGCCCGATTTTATTGGTCCAAACAGATCTTGTTCGGGTATAATTGCTCCTCAACGGAGGAATGCCAGACCGAACTTCCATACCATGTTGTGGGCGGCACTTTGGCTAGCACCCAGGCTAAAGAAATGGATTAATACAAAGCAAAATTAACAGACTTTGACTAAACAGGAACTAAAGCGTCAGAAATGGACTGCACTATCCTAGTTGGCCGCAAACATTCGCACCTAAACGTGGGTCCAAACTGAACTGGACCCGCTTCAAAATATGCAATTTTGACACGCGTGAAGCCGAACATACACAACTTTGTGGAAGTCCTGACTGGGACCGCTGCGTAGCAGTCCGCTGGCCTCCTCCTCCCTCCTTCTCCCAACATTCCTGGGCTCCTCACACTGGGCCTGCACACCCAGTTTGAGGAGCTGTTGTCCTGCGTAAATCCAAGCATCGCCCGCCAAGACCCCAACTATTAAGTTGAACGGCTGTCCATCTGTCTGTGTTTAGTAAAAGTGTTGTTGTGGAATAATAGAATAGAATAATCCTTTACTGTCCCACAAAGGGGGATTTCAAATGTAACAGTAGCAATGACAAGTAGGCTAATAGAAGCATTCAGAGTCACACAAGTAAAATAGAAAATTATTTAAATAAATAAGAAACAAATTGTTTTATTTTTTTATTATTTTCTTATTGTAACTGCTCATTTGTATTCTAATCATATGTAAAGCACCTTGGATTGCCCTGTGTTGAAAGTGTAATATACAAATAAAATTGCCTTGCCTTGCCTAATATGTGTACATTAAGGAAAGAAATTACAAAACTAAGTAAAGTGGCATACTCAGACTTGAATGTGCAACTGTATTAAATTATTTCAAAACATAAAATATTGACAGAATGTGCATGTTTAGGTGTGTATTTAAAAAGTAAATGTATAATTTACAATAAGTTAAAATGATATAAATTGTAATAAAAAAAAAAGATGTGAAAATAACAGCAGCAGAAATTTTAAATTAAGTGAGTCAAAGAGTGCAAATTAAACTAAAGATATAAAAGGGATTGAGTTTTTTGGGAAGCAGTTCTGGTTGTAAAGTCTAAGAGCTACAGGGCGGAAAGACCTGTGAAAAGGCTTTTTTATCCACAGAGGATTTAGCAGTCTGTCGCAGCTCAGCAGCATCTTCATGCACGGTATGGGAGACAGCTGTCCATCAGTGATTGTATATGTGGCCAGAGTCCTTCTGTCTCCCACAATCTGCACTGAATCAAGAGGATATTCTGAATAGAGCTGGTTACTATCTGACAAAACTAAAAATATTTAGCTTACAGGACCCTTGGTACATCACAAAACCATCTTATTGCCTCATTTAAAAGTTTTCTTTCAAAACGGGAAAACTACAGTGACAAGATTCAAGCCATGACATGGATTCAAAGAGGTCTGTCATCTCATCCCTGTGTGCTACATCATCGCTTGTCAACTTGATACTTCACACTAGGCCAAAACATCCCTCAGGTCTTCCGGTGCTTGACAGCTTGTCATCGTGTCAGAGGATTGAGCATGGCAAGAAAATGGCAAGCTTTGATGTCAAAAATTAACCCAAACACACTGCATATTAATCGGGAATAATTCTGCAATAGAAGCAAGCAGCCAAAACAGTTTGAACACTGGTAAAGTGATTTGCTTCAACTTTAACTACAATATCAAGTACAAAGGTGGTTAAAAACTGTTTTGTTGAGGTTTCAGTTTAGTTTTTTAGATTTTACATTGTCTAGTTATTGATGTTGATTGTCTAACAGAGATAAAACTACTGGCACTGCTTCTCCTTTCTAAGAATTTGGCACTTGCTTTTGAAGGATTAGGCTGAACTTGGGGTTCTTTAGCGGTATGAGCAGCCAGTCTCTTAATACAATGCAAGTAATCCATTTACCTATCAGTCAAAACCAACCAGGTGATATGTGAGAGCTTCTCTTTTATTTCCTCTTCTCAAAAATGCCCCTGTAGTCTTACATTAACTCAACATGAAATTTGCAATCATTTTATTTAAAAAAAGAGGAAAATGCTCAAGAGATGAGATCTGTTGCAATGTAGTGGTTGATTCAAGCGTTTTTAAATGACTTATGCCTTAATTTTTAGGTATCTCTTTCCTTGGTGACGTATAATGTGTTTAAACGTTTTTGGAGGTACCTGGGTGAAAGAGACTACAAGTCCCATGAGTGGCTGGTATGACTACAACATTGCTATATACACTAACCTGGCAACTTTAAAAAGTACACATATGTCATGTTGACATAAGTAATAAATAAATAAATCAGCCAGTTGGTGAGGCACCAATTTGATGCATTTAGATGAGTTGGAGTTTTAAAAAGCACATCAAAATGATGGAAGGAAGAGGATGTAAGTGACTTTGAGCAATGGTTGGTAACAGACGAGTTAGTCTGAGTTTTTAAAAAACTTTATTTAGCTCACAAACATCTCGCTAGGAATGAAGGACCGCTTCACTCAAACACTCAAAATAATAGATACTGACATAAATAAATACATTTTTAAATAAATAAATGTGTAGCCCAAATAATTAGGAGAAAATTAAATTGAAAATAACTTTAAGTGGAGATGAAAAAGAAAATCATATTTCCCCATTTAATCAAATGTTTATATCCAGTTGTATTTCAAAATTTAAGGATATTTCTCGACATTTATTTATTTTCTATTTTCGCAGACTCAGTCCTCCAGACACTGGTTTAGATAGAATTTTTTTTTTTAAAGAAAACATTAAGAAAGTTGTGGATGTGTGGATGAAAATGGCTTGCTCATTTCAGAGCAGACAAGGCCACAGTCTGTCTTTCTCAGTCCAACCCCTAATCCTGAGGGAGTGGTTCACTTTTTCTGATCAGGAACCAATTTGAAAGAGCGAACTCTCCTCTTGGCCGCTTCACATTCATTTGCAGTCACTGAAAGTTATGTCTTAAAAGAGCAATACAATATATTCTCCACATAACCAAAGCGCAGAAGAACAGCTTTTACATGTGTTAGATTTAGCCCAACTTCTTAATCATACTGTTGTAAGATGTGCATGTTACCACACCAAAGCCTCTCACTTCTCACACCAGTTTCACAACTTAATTAAAGTCACTTCTTGTGGTTTTGCTCCAGCTCTTTTGTCTTAAATCTGTATCTTAAAAATATTTATTCGTACCAGCACAGACTACTTCTGATTCAAAGAATATAGCTTCAAAGTAAAGAAAAACGAGACTGGAAAATTACGAATGCCTCCAACTGACTGTTTTTCGGGCTACTATGGTTGTTCCCTGTGGTTCGCAGTAACATAAATTAATTTTCAGATCTGTTGTTTAATCGCTGGTTTTAAGACAGAGAGATGTGAAATAATTAAATAGAACTCTTTTACAGATGTTCTCCCTCTCCCTCTTTCCTCCTCATGTGGGGGCCAGTGTCCGTTTGAGGGGCCCCTTTTGGAGTTCCCTCAGCTTGCCAACAAAAGTAAAGTTAACTCAGAGTGTCTGTTATGCAAACTGTAATGCTGTTAATCTCATCTCCTCTCCTCTAGACTCTTGGGGGTATTCACTGGAGAAAAAAAATTAATTGCTGTGCCTAAAGAAATTTTGGATGCTGTTTTGCATTTAGGATCATGTTCCTCAGTGGTCAAACTTTTCAGATTTTTAGAAATCAGCTTCCTCTTAGCTTCACTCTCAAGCTCTGCATGTCAATTCAAATTCAATTTAAATAAAAAATACTTTATTGATCCCAGAGAGGGGGACAAAAACAGAACATTTTCGGGTTGCAGTGAGATTGTACAAAGACATTAAAAATAGTATAGAACTGAAGTTACCAGGATTTTATTACATGTGGCCTCTCCACTGCGGTTGTCTCAGTAGTTGATACCTTAAATGTAACATAAATTTTGGTCTGGAGTGTCTAGCCAGGAGACGCCATAAACCCTCAGCTGGAAATATATTCACACTCAACAGCCGTAAAGCATCCACTAAAAAACTGAGGCAGCTGTGCACTCAAATCTCTTATTTCCAATCTTCCTTTTTAAGAACCGCTAAAGTATTAACACAAAGCTGTGACAATACTGCTGTATACGCACATCTGGAAATAAAAGGTTTCTGTTTATCCATGTCCAACTGAATAAATCGCGCTCTGTCCATGTGAAACTGAATATGTAATGCTCTCCGAGGTAATTACGCCAGAACATTGCAAATGTCTGACGTAGTCTTCAATGAAGACTTGTTTTGGACACCAGTAGAGCAGGGAAGGCCCTCTAAGACCAGCTGGTTGGAGGGGAGGGGGGATGACTATTTATTATTAGCTAATTACAAATTATCTAAATATTAATATAGTTACATTACAGCATTCATAGCTACCAAAAGAAATCTTAAAATTGATCATTTCCGTTCTGTTTAAGTCTAAATGAAGTTATGGATGTTTCATATTTTTTGTTTAGGCATTTTAAGAAATCCACTTAAAATCAACTAAAAAGTGCTTTCCAAAATTAACTTAAAGCAGGTTTCAAAGTTTCAAAATAATTTCAAGTTATTTGCTGTATCACTATTAACGACTTAATTCCCATTATTTTTAGTTTGCATGTCATAACCAAAGAAGGAAATTAACCCATGAAATATATAAAAACCAGGATTTTCTTGGATTAGGACTGCAGGATTTATGTTCTCTACCGGTGCCTAATACAAGTTTAGGATTTGATACAGCATGTTTTTGAGGTAGTTTCAAACTTTGCTAAAAAGGCTTAGGGGTCTCGTAACGATGTGCACCAAACAAACAACTTCAAGTCTGTGGTTTCAAGTATTTCTAAAACGGGTTACTAATATTTTGGTATTGGGGGGGTTGGGGTTATTTTTGTCACTAGTGACCTTTTGTAAGAACAGATTTGAGTGGAAATGGGTAGAGAAAGATGGAAAACATGCAGAAAAGATCCCTGAGTTGGGAATCAAACCCCAGACAGTTGCACTGAGGACTAATATCTCTCTACGGGGGGCAGCTCTGCCCCCCATACCATGCACTGCCCCATGTTGGCACTTTTTAGCTCAAACCTCATGATTTTGATACATGATCCTTGTATCATTTGAGGAAAAATATACAATTAAGAAAGCCATTCTGAAGGAAGACAGAAAAGTAATTAGATTTGTTTTCCCCCTCTTTTGAAGTCATTCAAGAAAAAAATATGCAGTCTAATCTTTTTGACCAGTGCAGATTCATAGTATGTCCACTGCTTCTCCCCTCCACAAATACTGAAGTCATTACAGGAGGAATAACAACAATATTTCATACCATTTTCTCCCCAAAGTATAAATCTGTCTTTCAGGGTTGCTGTGGGTATCTGTGTGTAGAGTTCTGGCCTGCACCCCTTGTAATGAAAATAATTGGCAAGGTGAGTGTGGCGGGAATCAGTAGAGAAACCCCACAGGGAGCTACTGTGTTAAGTCAGCAGAGGGTTTCCTGTTTGAGCAGGTCGGCTTCATACTGACCCATAACTGGACTCACAGAATAGGGGAGCTGTGGCGATGCACAAAGACTCATTCATCCTGCGCTCCCTTCACATTCTAAACCTACCAAATACACCCACTGCTAGTTTTCACTAAAAACAGCTCATCTGTTCAAGTTGTACTGAATCAGTCCGGTAATAACCCACAGAAATAAAGAAAATTAAGAAAACACACATTTCAAAGAGGCAGCAGTAAAAAAATAAGCCCCAAAAACTAACAAAAAGCAACTCATGCCGCAAACTTCAGTAAATTGTTTTTAAGCACACTGCTCCACCTAGTGGTACAACAATGACAAGACAAAGTTAAACGTTTCCATATCAAAGTTTATTGCTGACATGCATGTAGAGATCTGATGAAGTAGAAAAATATGTTTTTTTTTTATACAAATGTGTTTATCTGTACAGTTAATCAGTTTTCCGTATTTAGATGCCCATATCCAACCAAGCAGCTCACAACGCATTGTGACTCCACGTTCCACATCCCTGCACTGAATTTACAGTTGGGTCGGTCAACAATATCTCAAATATGAATCGACGGTTTTTTGTTTTTGTTTACCAATGCATGTTTTCTGGACTCACCTTGCAAGTTCCCAGTTGTACTAAATTATCCCATTATACAAAATGTTTCTGGATTGAACATTAACCACAGTACAATCTAAGACTCTGGGACAGTAATTAACGATTACTAATCTGTATTTGTTTCTCATGGTGACAGCATGCGACACTTCCCACAGATAGCCCCTAAATGTTAGCATTCAGTGGTGATGGAGTAAAAAAATAATTAAAAACTCCACCATTTTCTGATGAACAACCTAGACTACTACAATACTGCTGTATACCCACAGAATTCACATTGAGATGGGAGAAAGCCAGCGGCTCCCTGTATATTTCATTTTAGCCTCTGGATGTGATGTTAGACGGCCAACGTGGCCCAAAGAACGTGTCGATCACCATGTGCTGAAACAGAGCTGGTAAGTCACTGGGTGGAGCTTCTGTACATAAAGTATGACCGTCACAGTCATCATGGTACATTATTTACATACTGACCAGAGTCCAGCCTTATGTGGGGATTTAGGGGTTAATGGGAAGAAAGTAAATTGTTATAAAAAACCCTCCTGTAAATTAAGATGAGAAAATTCATTTTATTATCATTATTATTATAATTTCTTTAAAAAATAGAACTATGCAAAAGTCAGTCTTAATATTAGTGTAGCTTAAGGTGACCACAAGAAAACAATTGAGTAATCCTAAAAGGAAAGCAAATGCTACTCCTTCACAAATGTGTCTGAGGAGGAAAAAGATTTGGATTGCTGAAGTGGAACCACTGTTTAAAGCTGAGCGCGCAAACAGCTGTGGGGCCTTGTTTTCAGGAAAAAGTTCTCGACAGTCTACAATCAACGTCTGTGATACAAGCACCAGTGGTTGGGGGAGGGAGGGGGAAGTGAATAAATAAATCAACATGGAACTACAAGGAAAAAGTAGAGCAGGAAAATACCTTCGTAGAAACAAAATTCAGACGCTATGTTCATGCAGTTTGAATATAAATAGGAAAAAATTAAAAAGTATAGAAAGCTATAAAGCAGGTACCAAAATGCAATGGTAAGATGCGCAGTACAAATGCTTAACAGTCACTGGTTAGTAGCATCGCCATGGTTTCTAAAGTAGTTCTGTAAAAAAACAAAAAACAAAAAAAAACAGAAGAATGCATCAAGTGAAAACCAGAAACTGCACTTAATAGACCTGTTGAGTTTGTGTTTTCATTTAACTACAGAATATTACAGTAATCTTTATCTGCCACCAGCTGGGCTTAAAGGAACCCACAGAGTGAGATAAGCCAAGCATGTATAGGGTGAGTTAGGGAAAGGGATAAACCGTGACCCTGCCTTGCAGACGTATCGACCCTGCAACATTTTCACATTTCGTCAGGCTTTATCTGGATTACGTTTGGGATCTATGCAATTTATTACCGGGCTGTTATGTGACGTCCAAACATAAAGAAATGCATCAATAACACACAAAAACCCACAAAAAAATCTGAAAAGTATGGATGTATTTTTCAGGTGCCTGTACTCTTTACACCACTAAATAAAATGTAATTGCTTTTAGAAGTCATTCAATTTGGAAAAAAAAAAGATTCTGTGTGCAATTTAATCCCATTAAAAATGAAATGTTCCACAGAGAGGTTCAGAAGAACGAACCACATCATGAAGACCAACCAGCTGCTATTTTACACTATATATATATAAATATAAAATCCAACTACTTTAAAGGTTTGGGGGTTTTGTACAAAGAAGAAATGTGAAATGGGGTATCAATAGGTCTGAAAGGCAACATATACGGTCTTTTTTTCCAATCCCCCCAAAACAAACAAGCTAAAAAAACGTTGAGGCAGACCAGACAACAGGTCACGACGACAACTGGAGGATAGCTTAAAGGGTCAGAGAGTTTCAGCTTCATACACCCTTGTTTGTCTGGCTTCAACCAGCAGGCACACACACAAACCACTTCAGGATACTGCAGATTCATCAAAGCAAAGAAGAAATGACTGTTCACATTTACAGAGAAAAAAAAAAAACACAAAAAAAAAACCACACTTGTCCCATGATTGGTTTTGATAAGAAGACATCGAGAAGCTACCTGGAAGTCAAACAATTCTAAATGAGTTTGAAAGTACCAGTTTCCTTGGCTAAGAAGAAATTTAAGACAGGATTTTTGGTAATGGAAAGGTGACAATGCCTGATCGTCGTCGTAGCGGCACTGGGGAAGAGTTACCATCATCAATACAACTGGGCATCATTTAGGTCTTGGCGTCGGGACTCCCAGGTACCTCACAATAGCTGCCGAGGTGTTAAAAAGATTTCCACACGGATGAGCAGGAAGCAGGACACAACGCGGAACGTGAATTTCAGAGTAAGCTTTGATATTCAAAATCTTTCTTCAATGAGACTACTGCGATAAAATGCTACTTGTTCAGGTAAATAATAGAAAAGCTTATTCAGATTTTTAGAAATAACAACAACGAAAAACGCCCAAACGGTTTTAAAGCAGTTTCACTCCGACTGAAAACATTAATGCTTTATGCCACTGGTAGATTTGAGACTCGGTCATCTCGGAGCTGTGAGCGTGGTTTAGAAACAGGCGGACAGAGACAGAGAGGTAGACTGAGTTGAAATCAAGAGACATGGAGAGGACAACACAGGAAAAACAGACAGAAAGGGGAGGTGGAATGGAGGTATACATGGATGACAATGTGATCAAGTGATCGGACTTGAGGCAATACCAAACCACGGTGAAGAGAGGGGGGAAGGGGTGCTACATCATTCCGGACCTGTATTGCTCAGGGGAGCCAGAATGGATGGGGAAGTTTTAGAGGCGCCAGGAAGAGGAGCGTGGGGGTAATAGTTTCTTCAACACTGCAGACAGAACCTCATTGGCACCGTGACAGACCATGCACAGAGGCTGACAGGTGGGCGAAGAGCCTTTGAGTCGGGAGTTTCATCCAGGCTTTCCCAGGTTTCAAGGACGATCCAGAATGGGAAGGTGAAGCTCTGAGATGTGAATCTGTTCTGGTACCCGGCTTTGTGTCTGCTCCACTTAGCTTACTAAAACCCAAATATGCATCTGTCTGCATGCCAGCTCAGCCAGGTCTTTCTGTGGGCCAGTTCAGTTTTGGGTATCTTTCCCCCAAGTCCTCTCTGGGCTCCATGGGTGCGTTTAGTTTCCAGGGAGGCAGGAGAGGCTTGTGTGGGGGGTTGAGGGTTATTTCCGGAGGAAACGTTGGGCGAGGGCAGTAGCATCGAATGGACTGACAGGTTGGGCGTCGTGACCCAGACGTCTGACAGGAGGGATGTTGCCAAACCGCCGCTTGGTGAGAAAGCTCTTGGCTTCATGGATAGTGTTCTTCTCTTCAGCCAGCAGCAGCTGCTGGCGCATGTAGTTCTCGAATTCGTACTGTGAAGACTCTTCGATCGCCTTGGCCTGGAAAAACAACAGAATCTGCTCAGTGTGCCACAGTTACGACAGTAAGAGAGATAGAACAAGTCTTTAAAGAGTGGGAAAACATTTTTGTAGCTAATTTTAGTTTAGACGGGAAGCTGCCATTGGGAAAGCTCTATACGACTGGCATTTCTGTTCTCAACATTTATACCTTATGCCACATGATAACCAAAAACTGCAAGCTTGAGCTATAAAGAAGTGCTTGAACTTGATTCTATTTAGCGGTATAAGAGTAAAGAAGGTTAAATAAAATGCAAGTCACATTTTTCAGAGTTGCGTTTCTTAAACTGAAAACCACTCACTAATCACTTTCCTCTTTCACAATTAAGAATTACTCTTTGTTGGTTCAGAACACAATCCAGACAAAAGTTTTGGGTTGTAAAATGTGAAAAAGCTCACGGGGTGTAAAATACTTTAGCAAGGCACTGTACTAGTATTTATGTGGTCTGTAAGCTCAGATATGATATGTTCCTTTTAAATTTTACGACTTTTTTCCTTATACAAAATTCAAGGCTTTTTATGAACTTTTTAAGACCATTTATAAAAAAATTAATACCCATTTCATAGCCTATTTCACAGCCTTACCGGCAGAGAAAAACAAAATCATTGAACTTGTGTCCTTTTATTTCACAGGGAAATAAAAGGCCATGATCAAACATTATTGTAAAAAGTTGTTTTTTTTAACAGTTAAAAAAAAAAAAATGTATCCTACGTTTTTTTCCCATTATTATCACCCCAGTGTTCCTACCTAAGTACAGTCCTGGGCATTGCCTTCCCTCTGCTGACAGCAGGAGGGCCCCGCACTGAAGCTCAAGCCTCCTTCCTGCTTGAGGAGTGAGCAGGCCCATTTTGTCACCCGAGGGGGTGGGGTTCCCCCAGCTGGACATAGCGTGTGGAAGAATCACACTTTTCCAGCCAGATCCTCTAATCCTCCAACCCCTCAGGCACCTCGGTCAGCCAGGAGGAGGCAGTATATAGCCCAGAACTGATGCATGTTTTTGTGGGAGTAGCTCACATTAACTACTCAAGGGAAAACGGGGAGAACATGCAAACTCCACACAGAAAGGCCCTTTTTGCCAACCCCACCCATGGGTGCTGATGATATGGAGGAACAAACACACCCTCAGCACCCACAGCGTCCCCGGCAGGAATCGAACCCAGGACCTTCTAGCTGTGAGGTGAGCTGCGCTACTGTGCTCCCTTGCTTAGTTACATTTTTTTTAAGGGGCTTCGTTTTGTTCGGAATTATTGGTTCCTCCACTCTATTTATGGTAGTTATTTAATCATAGTTAATCATGGTTAATAAATTAAATTTGAGGAAAAATAAAATTCAAAAACTTTTAATAAAGTACAAATAAGATCTAGATATGAAAACTCAAGACTTTAAGATATTTCCATTTATATATGAATTTTGAATTTTTATTTAGTTATGTTATATATATTACATACCTTTTTTAAATTTTTAAAATAAAATAAAAAAGGAATGCACTGATATCGGCCCGATACAGATCTAATGTACTCTTACGTTAAAGTTAACCGATATCATGAACCGATACTCAGAATGTGGAAAATCTGCAATAATTTCACAGAAAATATTTATTTTTTCCCTTTAAATTTTGTTTTGTGGTCATTTTTAGTATTGATATTTTTAATATGATTGACAGTCATTTGTTGTAAGAAGCAGAAAATAAAATAAAACCGTGTCTTCCAATTCATTGCAGGGGTTTTTTCAAAGTATCGGCATTGGTACTCTCTATCGGGAAATACTCAGATGCAAGTATCGGTATCATAGTGGTTTGAAAAAAGTGGCACTGTTGCATTCCTAAAAAGACATTCTTTTTCACTTTTTAAAATAAAATAAAAAATAATCTTACCTCTTGTAGATGTTCTTGGTTATTGACCTGATCGTCAATATCTGGAACCACCTGTAGGGGGCCGCTCATCGATGAAACCGACTGCCTGTGATTAAGCAAACAAAACAACATGATTAACAAATAAACAATGATGAGAGTTTACGATTGTGAAGGCAGTTTCTGGCCAGAGTTAGTTCTGCTTTTTTTGACAACCAGCAGATGGCGCACTTACCACGAAGCAATAATGGCACTGAGTGACTCCAGCACTTCTCCTGCAGCCAACCTCTGCTGAGGGTCCAGCACAAGCAGCTTTCGGATGAGGCACACCGTGTTCTCAGACACACGGCCGTCTCTGTGAGGAGGTGGGCAGAGCATGTGAAAGGAAGTTATTTTCACCATAAACATGACAGGTTAATAACAGCACATTCTGCTGTGCTACAGTGAATGCATTTTTCTAAATTCCAAACCATGTTAAAAAAACAGGAACAGAACTGGTGAAAAATGCTTAAATGAATGCTTAGATTTTTTCCAATCAAAATGGAATCTTAATGGGAACAGTGAATGAATGGATACAGAAGTTATTGAGCGCTGTGTTGTTTGGGTCGACACTCACTCTGGTATAGAGTACTCTGCAGCCTTGATTTTGCGGAAGAGTTCTTGAGGTATGCTGTCATAAAAAGGGAACTGGCCATACAGCATGGTGAACAGGACGACACCGAGGGCCCACATGTCGCTGGGTTTACCGCGGTACGGACGACCTGGAACCACACAGGAGAGGGGCAACTCAGTTTCTGCAACAGCACACACACACAGACGACTGTACCCTGGGTCGCAGAAGCCGAACACTATCTTAGTGCAACAGATCACTTCCCGTTTTGAACAGGCGTGAACAAACATTCAGCAAGTTCAATCCTGGTCAGGTCACGGGGTTTTAATGATTGACAAAACTGGCAAACATAAACTAAATGACTCAGCATTTATGGCGATACTTTGAAATCCACAGCATAAAAAAATAAAAAAAATAAATAAATAATAAAAAAAATGGGGGAGCTGCTTCACTACAGAGGCAATCAAACCACCGTGTTTATAATGAATAGAATGGAGCTGATGAGGCCGTAGCATCACAGGCTGTGCGTTACAATAGGCGGTGTTGTTCCAGCCAGAGAGGCAGCAGCAGTCGGCAATTATATTCAAGCTTGTGTCACACATAAATGGGAAGGGGGGGAGGGATGGGAGTATATGGGAGTAGTTTCCCTCTAGTGAGTCATCAGCCGATGAGTCACTGTAGCTCTGTTTAATTGTGTGCCTGTCACGTTATGCTGATACATACACAGCGGTTTCATCTGCATCCTTCATCTGCTGGACAGGCTGGAGGAGGCTCGACTGAAATCATTCAGAGTTCCGGTCAGCGTCCAGGAGGATGCTGATCAGGAGACCGATATTCAATCTGATGCAACCGTACTTTTCTACAGAAGAGCACGGCCAGGCACCCATGAAGCTGATTATGAGAACCGAGAAGTAGAGCAGAGGTTTCCTGCTGTTTTTTCTCTGTAGCCTGGTATAGCTTACGTGAGAAAATGCAGCATTACCATGAAAACCAAATAAACAAAGCAAAAACCGAATTCTCACTACTGCAGTCCACAGATTGCGACATCACTTCTTTGAAGTTGCCTAATAATTGGAAAGAAAAAAAATCAAGCAATCTAACATTACGCAATATATGACAAAAGTCCCAGGACTGTTGCTGGAATCTAAAGTAAAAGTTTAAATTCAATATTTGTTTGAAAATAAAGGACATTTCATTTTTTTCTGTTTTTTGTTTTTGTTCTAAACATACCAATATATGTTTGATTCATAAGTAAAAGCAGTAAATAAACAGCAGGAGATTTTCACACCGTTTAGAGGTGTATAAAAGAATCAATATTCCCAATTTTCATTTTTTATGACTTAACGGATAAAGAGCACTTACCCAATGGGATTTAGTATCAGCTTTTTCTACAAAAGTCTTAAAACAGTGCTAAAAGTTTGGCTGAAAGTTTGTAATAAAGGGCCATTTCACTATTTTTTTTGGCATCTGGAGAAACTTAGAGCCATTAAAGACTTACAAAAAAAATTGCTCTGGCTCCAAACACTGATGTAAAACGATCTAGACACTAAAGAAAAACTAAGATTTTAAAATGAGTTTCACCTATTAGAAACCTTAAAAGCAAATTTATCCAATAAGTCGGACAAAAACTCAGGTTATGATGTGGCAAACCAAATATAGAGGTCACAATCTGAAAAAGACCAAGTTAATAAAAGAAAAAAGATCAAAAGATAATCATAATTATTCACACTTAACCAGACTTGGGAAATTATTTCATCACAATAACCTGCCTTTTCAAGACCATATAGGAACCCTAAAACCTGATTCAAAACAAGATAAACAGGTCAGAACTCGGGGTAACTTCTTCGGAATATGTCAAACCCAAAGTAATCATGACTCTTTAGATGACTAATCAGCTTTTAGCTCTAATCAGCAACTTCATCTATCAAGAGTGTACTTTGGACATCTTTTTCACTTACCACTTAATACATCAGGGCTAATGTAGGCTGGGCTGCCTCTCTGGTCTTTCAGCAGGTCATCTTCACTCACCAGATGCTTTCCCAGGCAGAAATTAGTGATGGTGATGCGGTGTGTCCTAGTAAACAGAAAGAAAAAGTTTAATAACCGGTTTTAAACTCTTTCGCTGATGTCAGACACGGTCAATGAATTAGGCAGATGAAAGTTTCAAAACTGTCAAAAGTTTGACCTGAAGTTCAAAGGGAGCATCAGAATAGTGAAGAAACAAAGGCCACAGAGGACAGACTGGAAGTATACTGCCTGCTCCCATGAGTCTCATTTCAGCTGGAGCGTTTACATGAAGGGTCTAAGATTTGGTGTAAAGAAGTTAAAAGCATGGATCAATCTTTCCCTGCATCAAAATGAAGGAAAGCCATGGAAAAACTGCAATCCAGACTAGAATTATTGATGTTGAAGTGATTATTGATCAAAGGCAGCTCTACACAGATGGATTTTTAGCCTTGATTAAAAGGAACTCAGTGTGTCAGCAGTTGAGGAGCAACAAAACTGATTGCTGCCGCTTCATGTTTGGGGCTGACTCTGGGGATGCAGAGCAGACTTGAACCGGAACATCTGAGTGGTCTGGAAGGTTGACACGGCAACATCAGATTTTCAATATACTTTGGTGCTTAGCCATTCAATGATTTATAAAGTAATAACAGTATTTTGAGGTCTATTCTCTGAGCTTTAGTACTTAGGGTGATGTGTTGTAGTTTCCTGGGTCTAGAGAGAATGCAAGCAGCAGAATTCTGGATCAGCTGCCTGACTTTTTTATGCAGACCTGTTAGGACACTGTTGCAGCAATCAATCTGACTAAAGATGAACACATGATCCTGTTAAGACATTAGTACTTTAATCCTGGAAATGTTCTTTAGGTGATAGAAGGCTGACTATGTAACCATCTTTATGTGACTTGACTAATGGATATGATAAAATTATACCCATATGAGCTCTACGATCACCAACAAATCTGCAGAAACAGTGATGCCGTCATCTCAGCATGAATCAAAATCAAGGAAGGATTTTCTGAATCTATGCAGAGAAGAATTTGTAATCCTAAAGGCAAAAGTGACCAGTCAATGAGCTTTCAAGGTACATTTTAGTTTAAATTATAGACAAATGCGGAAGATGGACGTGAGATATATAAACTTATGGAAATGCAGTTATAAACTTAATTTTATGCATTAGTTCACACACTCCACAAAAGCCCATTTCTATTGTGTGTTTATACATAATATGTTGCAGAACTGTACAGTAAAGCATCTAGAATAAACTTTTTGATTTCTGAATAATAATGTGAACTTCTCGTATTATCATAAATGTGTTTTTGTTATTGAGCTATGAATTTAAAAGCTGCGTGTAAAGTATTTTCACCATCAACAGTATCCTAAATCTGCCCATGCAATCCAACAGTTAAAAGGATTCAGTCAATATAGTGCTTTAAATCTGACAGGATTTAGTAATTCGGTTTCTGCTGAAATGTGTCACTAGGAACTGGATCAAAGAAAATTTAGCTTGCTTATCATAGAGTGAAACCTGACTACCTTGAAGCTAAGGCCTTTTCTGTAGAGAAAAAAAAAAAGTTCCACTCTGACAAACATATGAGTCAACCTGTGGGTTATCATAATTGCTGCAATGACTAAGCCTACGCAGTGATGTGTTGGAAACTGATTTTGTCTAAGCTGCAAAAGATTTGAAATGTATACACAATCATGCAACATGATATGCATCCAAAATCACTCCCATGCTGAGGTGGCACATGCAAAAACACTCCAAAAGGACATGAATGCACGCATGCACAAAAAAAAAAAAAAAAAAGCTGCCACTGTCTGCAGCCTGGCTATTCTCCACATCACGCTTTTCGCCCACATCCGCTTTCTAAAAAGCCTGAGGTCAACAGCTTCCCCTATTCTCTCTCACTTTCACGCCCTGGTCCATCACATCATCGCCGCTCCCATTAAAGCGCCTGGGAGCCCAATCCGACATTGCAACCCAAACCTCCCTGTGGAGGATCGACACTGCATGACATCCAGCTTCTTATAGGAGATTCGCCTCCCTCGTAATGTTTTTGCAATCAAAGCTTCCAACCACACATGGGCCTTTGTGAATTACCGAGGAAGATGAGACACTTCAAGGAGCCTCAGCATAAAAAACCTCCTTTATGGACGAGTATCTTGTCTGCAAGCATCACAACCCATGCTATTCTATTCTTGCACCGGAGATTGGGATAAAGGAGACTGCATGTTTGCTTTGAGAGGCGGGGGTCCCTGGGGATGGTGGATAGACCACGCCGTCCCTGCTTCCTGGTCACATGATGCTGGTCAGGAAACCAGAGACCTAAACAACCCAGATGACTTCTCCTTTCTGCCCCACAATAAAAATACATGCAACAAGAAGTGAGGTTATTCGCAGGGCAGATTCTACGGGAAACGTCAGTTCTGAAAACTGACGAGGACGTACTGACTGAAGGGTTTTAATAACGCTAAGAGTTTAGATGAGCAATGTCCAAAAGATACGTTGCCATCATAGACATGGTCAATCACCACCATATTAATTTCGTGAATCATTCCGGAGTAAATTCTTTAACTACAAATGATCATGACATATTATATAACCCCATATCTAAAGGATTACACTTTACATATAGGAAGTCATTACAACTTAAAAATACACAATCAGGGGCTGAGGAGATTGATTTATCACATCCTGCTTTTACAACAGCTGGCTCCGGGAGAGGAAGTCGCATCATTTCTTGCACAAACTGCTGATCTTTTCTGAGGCGTTTGGTGCTTTTCCCAGAACTCAGACAAATGACAGTGGCGTGGTGTTGTGGTTCGGCATGCTTCTAAATGGTTAACGTTTTCCCACACTCACTATCCGTTCACACACACTTCAGCCAGACAAGTGTGGGACATGGTAATATACAACAAAATTAAAACAGAAAAAGGAAGACGGAGAAAATGGGCGACTGTGTTAACAAGAAAAAGCAAAATGTAGAGAAAAGAAATTATGACAGTTTGTGTGTTCATGAGTTAGTGAGTTTGTGACTTGCACTGTGGTGTGAGTCAGCTCCGAGCTATTGAGCCTTTGGCATGTCTCTCCTTTGTCTCCAGCTGGAACGGACTGTTCTTCACATCTACCCTGTTCCCCGCCACCCTCATCTCCTGGCCAAAACACAATTTCATCACTATTGCCACCATTTCTCTTGCGACTGCTGCAGGTAGAGGTGGGGGGTTGTGAACAAAAACCAGGACAAAGACAGAAAAAAAACACCCATCTTCTTTCCAATGTACATTGTTAGCCACAGTAAAAAAACCAACAACAAAAAACAGAAGAAAACAACAACAAACAAAACCAAACAAACCGTGCTTTACATGTTTCCATGAATATCAATTCTTGCTGAAGTTGCAAGGTTAATATCTATATTTTAAAAAGAAGCCGGCTCTGTAATGATTATTCTTCTTTAAAAACAAGACTATTCTCTAAAAGAATCAGCTTTATTCACAAAGTTTGTGAACATAAACAAAGAATTTTACTTCAGTTATGCTTTTCTCTAAATAAAAACTCACCAAAATAACGATTTTTCTGTATCTTTACAATGCTTTTTACAAAAGAGAAAGACAATGCTAATATAAATACTTATTAAAAGTTATATGGTACAAGTTAAAATAAAGTTAATGGAAACAGAGATAAAAAGAAAAAAATATCTGATATTTTTGAGGTTCATTCCAACTTAGAGTTGGGTTAGGGTTAGGGGTTAGGGTTCAGCAGAAAGGCTGAATAATGTGTAGTGAATTTATGATATTAAAGTCAGTAAATAAAATAAAAAAAGAACAATTCTGTTTCCTTCAAATTTTTGTACAATTCCGTTTTACAATGGCATGAACTTTCCTATAATCCTAATATAGTTAAGAAATGATCACAGCAGAAGGCTACAACAAATAATTCTGCTGCCGTTTTTAAATTAAAGTTCTAAAAGAAAATCTGAATCAGCTAAAATTTGTATGGCCAAGTCAAAGTTTAGAAAAACTGGAGATTGGCAATCACTCCAAAAATTCTGGTCAATCTCCAATGTAAACAAGCATGAAACCTTAAAATAAAACCAGCATCTAGTGCCTTTAATGAAGAGCAATGGACAGACTAAGAGAATAGAACTGCTTAGTGACGCAGGCCTCTTGTGTAGGCCACAAGGTAGGTTGAAAATTCTATGAAGAGGTATAAATCAAGCTAAAGTGAGCGTAGGAACAAAGTGAGCGTGTGCCAACTTTAGGCATTCAGTCGCACAAAAGCAGCTGCCTCAATAGTTTAGCTCCATCATACATAAGATATCTTATTGTTCCATATGTTTCCAATATATTATTTAACTCTGACTTTAGGGTTACTGGTAGTTCCTAGGATTTCTAAAAGAAGAATGGGAGGCAGATCTTTTAGTAATCACGCTCCTCTCCAGTGGAACTAGCTCAGAGTTTTAGCATGAGGCAGAGACACAGTCTATTTTTAAGACTAGGCTTAAAACTCTCCTCTTTGATAAAGGTTATAGCTAGAATGGTCACGCCCTTCTACTTCCGGTCCATGGGTCCGGAAGTTCTTTTTTGATCCCATTTGAAATTGTCTATTGATCGAACATATGCTCTCTGTGAATTAAGAAATTTTGATGCAGAGAAAACGCTGATCTTCAAATGGCGGCAAAGGTTATTTTAGGTTTAGCGTAAAAACCATTCGCAGACTACAACTGCAGAAGAAGAAAGAGACAATGTGCCGTAGCCTCCAAAACGAAGGAATGAGCATCAAACACCGAGAAAACCACCAAAAATCTGACCATGTGGAAAGCCACAGCTATGCCAGGGGTGAAGCAGTCGGTGGAGTGAGAGCCAGCATGCGCGAGAAGCTCTACAAGCTCTCCTTGAGTGTTTTACCTGCTATAGCTAGCTAGCTTTGTGACGTCATATGTGGGACTTCTGACTACTGATTTGTTGGCATTTTAATTTAGCCTTTTTACAATCGAATAAATCACTTGACAAACAAAGTCGAAATGCACATCATATAAATTGAGGAACAACGTGTGTGTGAACCGGGACGTAAGACAAAGCGGACTAGAAAATACTGAATAAAAAAAATAAGCAGAAGAAAATTTAGGAAGAAATACAAGAAAAACTTTAAGAAAAGAAAATGCAGTGTATACAGCCAAGTTCTGCTGGAGGTTTCTTTCTGTTAAAGGGGAGTTTTTCTTCTCTATTGTCGCTATATTCTTGCTCAGTATGAGGGATTGCTGATTGGAATGTTTGTATTGAAATTATATTTGATTTAAGTAAAATCAAAGTCACTTTAAGATTAATTCTAATTTAGTTTTATTACCCGTCTAAGCATTTATTTAGAAAATGGCAGCAAAATTTAGCACATTCTCACAGTAAGGAAGAGCTCACCATCTGAATAGCAGCACTTCGACCTTAGCTGCACCCAACAGGGTCTTCTGTGCATTACTAAACTGCTCATACACCCCCAAAACCCAAACACTTTCACAGTGGGACCAAAGCAGAGCCATGTTCTTTGTTTTGATTTAGCAACTGAGTCCATTTTTAAAACTCAGACCAAAGGAAATGAATCATTTATCATTAGTCAACAGACTGACAGCCTCAGATTTGAATACAAGAGAGCAAGGCTTTAGGCGCCTGAAGGGTAATCTCACCCTTAGTCAAAGAATGCGGACCCTTGTCTGGGTTTACAGCTTAATGGACGCTGGATCTAAACTCTAGGGGCTGCTCAGCCATGCACATTATTGCCAGGCTAAAAACACCAGAACTGGCACAACAGGCACAGTCATTCGCCACCAACAGACTGACCATGCCGGATGAGTGACTGAGCATAGACTTACCGTTTGTTCAGCACCATGTTTCCCAGCTTGAGGTCTCTGTGCACAATGTTTTTCTGCAGGGGGGAAAATGGGAAGGACAAAAAGTAGTATGGTCACATTGTGCTCAATGAATCATTGACATAACACGAATCAGTCTTTGGGAGTGGCACATGTGGCTGGGAAGTGAGTAATCCGAAAAATATCATAACCAACAACAACAAAGAAGGCTGTAGTGTGAAAGTTTTCTCCACTGATGAAGAACTGAGGAAATTGAACAGATTCTTTAGCACACGTGCACTGGTGTAATGGGACGAACCTTATGGAGGGCCTCCACCACGCGTACAACGTCGTAGAAGATGACGATAGCTTCGCGCTCGCTCAGCCTCTTCTCCTTGATGACGTAATGCTGGAGGTTTATTAGATCTGCCGTCTTGTCGCTGAAATCGTGAGCACAGAGGCAGTCCAGCACGAGGCAGATCCGTTTCTTCATCTTACGCACTTTGTTGGCCTCCAGGTCCTCCACTATTTCATAGGCGCGATCCTGAATCCAGAAATAAGAACATGTTAGGGGAGAGCTTGTCCAAGGACAAATTTTTGACCTCAGGGTAACTATCTGTAACTTTTTTCCAATTGTCTGAAAGGTATATACATGTTCCTCAGTACTAAAAAGTACAATTCTGTACTATTTCTTAGGCCACGTCCACGCTAAGCTGGATAATGCCTTAAACGAATAATTATTTAGTCTACACCCCCCTATCGTCCACACTAACCCGGCGTCGTTTAAGGTCTGTGGTCGGATAACTATTAGCCGGGTAAGAGAGCCGTGTAAATCTTAATTCAACGGCTAAACGAGCTAGTGTGGACAGCTTCCCCGGATAATGAAAGGAAGTGGCGTCAATGAATGCTGCGTCAATATCAATACGACACTACAGACAAAGACAAAAGCGAAGAGTAATAAATCGATCTCGTCGTCTGTCCGCACCAAAAACTCTCTTCTTCTGAGCAGCTATTGTTCTCTTTGTTTAACGGGACAAGCAGATATGTACTGTGCTGTAGAGCTTCTTGTATATATTATGTAGGTGCTGGCGTCACGTAGGTTATACGCGTTTTCCGTTCGTCTTTTCGCGCATGCCCAGTATTTGCACAGGTCTGTATGGGATTGCGCAACCATGGGAACTTAAACGGACCTTAAACGGGGCGTAAATGCTCGTGTTGAGTGGATAACATTAGGCGTCTAACTCCCTGTATAACCTTACCGGCTTAGTGTGGACGTAGCCTTAGATAGGGTACAATTTCTGCAGATAGTCTTTTTCACCATTTCACCATTTTATTTTAAGGTTTATTAATCGAAAATAATTTTACAATGATCTTTCTTTGCTTTAAAATGGTGAACTGATTTAGAACATTTTGCTATACCACCAAAAATATTAGGATAAATTGCAAAAATTATTTGTGCAAGAGGAATGTATCCTTCTAGAGGAGATAATGTCAAGTCAATAATGACTGGCTGTCATGGTAGCGCTGATAAAAGGTAAAGAATATAGGGGTGCAAAGAGGTACCTTCGAGGGTATCCACAAGACATACAATTCTGTACTTTTTACACTAATTTCTGAGTGTGTAAGGAAGCCCTTGATAGTGATGAGAATCTGTCTATTCTGGGCTAATACAGTAAAGACGTTCTGTTCTTTCCTTATAAGTGTTCAACCCCTGTTTGCTTGGAATTTAAAATATCAGCAGCTTTAGGGAGTCCAACTTTTCTAAGATATAAAGAGAACTACAAATCACCAATACAAGATGATACAGTCAGTTTTCAGGACACCATGTTTATTTTTTCATTTGTTTTAAATAACTAGTAAAACCTGTTATGCAGGGTCTCCTCTCTCACACATTGGCATGACAGCACCCCAGCACCTAATCTAAATAATGAATGATCAGCCTTGTTAGGAAGGCTGTAAAAATATATTTTTAATCCTGTTCTTACATCTTCTTGTATTACAGTAATTTAAGAAAAATCAGAATCAGCCAAAATATTTATCAACTATGGCTGTTGGAAAAAAAAATAAATTCTGAATTGATTCTTATAAAACTAAGAATCAAACTGATTACCAAGTACAAATAACTGTTTAATTGTTGAACAGTCTGCCCTGTTTTAGAGGTAAAACAGGAATAAAAAAAATCCTAACAACCGTTTTGAGGCTAATTCTGAAAGTATTAATATAGTTTTTTTTCTGGTAAACTGCTACTCATGCAGTGTTAAGTCATTGAATTACAAGCATATAATTAAAATAACAGCTCAAAAAACGTTTTTAATACCAGTGACCATATCTATATTAAACAGACTGAATCGGATCAAATCGTGATAATCCATTCATGAAAATGTAATCGATACCCAGCCCTATTATCAACAGCTTTACAAAAACTGGATGCTCAAAAGAATCTGCCACATAATTATGGTACGCGAGTCAGAAATCTGCATTTGGTAGTAAATGTGGTTTAAAAAAAAAAAAGACAAGAAAGGTAATTCTATTCTTAAGACTCAAGCTAATGTAGACCGTTTTCTATTGATTTCTGTATCAGGTTAACAGTTTTCCTTTTGATGCTGCCGGCGTCCCTGGAAGAATCAACTATCAACTGGTTCCCAGACAGTGGAGATGGCAATCTAATCAATACTGCGGGCCTAAATGAATCCGCCTTAATGCTGCTATTCTAGGAACACTAACAAAGTGAAACAGAATGTGAATGGGAGGACTGAATGAGAGAGAACGCTGATGGAACAATAAAGTTAAAGCGGAGGGCAGATGGGACGGCAGGTGAAGAAGGGGGAAGGGTTTCTGTGAAAAGAGCAGATAAATATAGCTTCTAATGGGGTTTCTACTTCCTACTGAAACATCGCAAATAAGGAAAGTACTGGCAGCTGGGTTGACTAATGACAAACCTGCTGCTTCTTCTACAGATCAAACTGTTACCAGCGCTGGTGTTGTTAAACACATTAATAGCTATAAAGAAACATGGACTTTGCCAGAGGGATGATTTAGAAAGCTCAAACACAGAATTCCTATTAAAAAGAAAAACAAATGTATTAATTTTCCGACTGTTATTCCAACCCTACCAGGAGACATAGGTTAGGTGAAAAAGACACGCAGATCCGAATCTACCTGAAAGAGGCCATGATGGTGAACCACACCATCCTGGTTGTGCAGCAGAGAAAGCAGAGAGTATTCTGTGTGCAACAGCATCTTCCCTTGCCTCTCCTCCTGGGTCTCCCCTGCAGAGTCCACTCGCTCCTCCAGCGTCAGGATCTGCACAACAACAAACATTAAAAAAAAGAGATCCAGGTGGATTAAAAACAAGAAATCTTAGTCCTGTGATTGCAGTGGTTCAACTCTGACATTTCCTGTGCAATATTTGCTTTGTTTCAACGTCTTGGAGGGTAAACAACCAAAACTGGCGCACATTTGCTTTTTTTTGCCAGACTTGAAAAGGGGGGACAAAAAAAAACACACGCAGCATGCGAAGGTAGGCAACATTTTAACGGTTGAGATTCAAACCTGGGTTTTGAAACAACTGAAATCACAGGAGACCCTCAAACGTGACTGAATAAATCAGACTTACTTTGAGTTGATAGAAGTCGTCTGTGCCATCTTTTCTGGCCAAACACTGGACTATGCTCGGTACTGGTGAGTTGCCCAGGCGAGGTCCTGCAAGGGCGAGAAAAGGAACAGCTGCATGACCAAAAGGCAGTCTACGCTGCTGGTGTGTTTGCTCTCACCAAAACTCATTAAGGAGGGTTTCTGCATCTATCCATTAACACCCCGAGTGTAAGGTTTGCTTTGGCAGAACACAGACAAATTTCAGGGGGAGAAAAAAACCAAGTGTGCCCCAGCGTAAGCTTGATGCTTTCTGGCCAGTGTCACGAGGATCAGCGAAATTCTTCAAATTCTTGTCTCAGGCGTGTGTAAGTCCACAGCATGCTCACATAGGCACCCTACAACTTATCCGCACCAACAGTTTGCCTTCATTTTCTGCAGCTTATGCATGGCAGCAACACACGCTGCATTTATTCATCAAACACTGAATCTCCTCAAAATGTTCAGCAAAATATTTGGGGGAACAAAACAACAACACAGTAGCAGCTTCCGTACCAAGGATGAAGGGGCCGGCTCTCTTGGCGTTACTGCCAGATATCCCAGGACACTGCAGCTTGCTGGCTCTGCCTGATGTCTCTCCAGCCCCCCTCTCTGACGAGCGCCGTTTGGACATACTGGAGCTCTGCAGGGTACAAATCTGATTAGCTCATGGGATAAAGATAGCAAAGTAAAAATGAAAGCGCACACATGTGACAAGAACAACAACTCACTCTAACTGATTGAGGGGAGAAGGAAAAAACATGCAGTAATAAAGAGGCATTCATTGTTCTAAAAAGAAGAATATTCTCAAAGCTTTAGGAGAAGTTAAGCCAATGAAATTAGAAGTGGAAAGGGCTAAAGTTCATGGTAGCTCTGCCCAGCCCATTTCAAATTTCCCTCCCCCTCACATTTACACACCTCAGCGTGAATAAGAGACCATTACGGCTCCATTAAGAATAACGGCTGCTGGCGTCAAGGCCGGCACCTCAGTTCTGACCTCTGTTTTAGCCACAGTGGTTGTGTCACAATCTGAGATTTAAAACAGAAGGCGCGTACACGCAAATGAATGGCTCTAGCACAGAACTGATTGATTTTTTTCTTCTTCAAACAGAACCATTTTAATTTCACTTGAGTCTCTAATCCTGAGCTTTTCCGGTTTTAGAAAAAAAAAAGCTCACTCTTTAATCTGCTGGGTTTTTTATCACAGAATCTGTGCAAAGAGCTTATCTAGCCTTTAAACCTGAATGCATGTTATAACACGATCGAAAAGTAAAAGCATAGAGCGGACGCTCAAGAATAAGGAAGCAAAGGTTCAGATCCAGACAGGAGTAGTGACAGTGTGACACATCGTTGTTTAACCAACTATTTCAACCGACGCTGCGGCTCTCGTCCACCTCCCAGAAAAATCAGCGTGAGAGGTGAGCTGTGTTTACTGATACCGAGCGATGTGTGATGAAATGCCATCTGTTTCCCGTAATAGGGAAGTAGAGCCCTGAACCGAGAGGAATGATTCATCCCACCGTCGTCCCAAGTTTTCATTCAACAGAAATACTTCTGTGTTCGGATACCAATCTTCCAGGAATGCCAAAACGTTTTCACCTTGCATTCCCAGAAGGCCCAGGGAGGAACAGAAGCACATGTTGTCACACTACATTTGACGATTCCTGTAAAAGGAAAAATGCCTCTGTTCCAACATCCACACATCAGAAACAATGCACTAAAGCAGGCGGAAGAGATAAAAACATGACACTTTGAAACTGTTTTGCATATCTGCTGAATCCCAAAGTTTCTTTTTAACGATTTAGGAAACCTTTTTTGTTGCAAAACCAATTCCGCCTGGTTGGCAATCCGTGCCTCGGAGGAGGCAGGACAGTTGGCTATTCAGTACGGATTAGCATGAATTTTCACTTCCGTGAGGCTTTTTATGATCCCAGACAGCAGACAGTGGCATCATCATCATGTCTCTCTCCCTTTCTGGTAGTCATCACCCACCAAGTCTGATGAGTTGAGTTTTTTCTGAAGGCGTTTATGGCACAAGTCAGAGTGACACCAAGTCACGCTGTGAATAGCAGGATAACATCTTACTCTAGTGGACAAAAAGAGGCGGCTCAACAGGTAAGGTGCCTCACAATGCGGCTGGACCATTCAATGAAGCAGATGGAGTCGCATTTAAACCAGAGATGCACCAATCAACCGGCTGGAGACCGCAATCTGAAAAACGTCCCTCTTTTGAAATTTAAATGAAGACTTACTTGAATGAAGACTCCATTCGTTAAATTAATCCTAACAAACAACCCCAACAACTTTCAGTTTGAAGCAACGTTATGTAGTTTGATTAAATCAGATAAGAGACGTATACTTCAATGGATCAAAGCGGATAATCCTTTAATTCCATTTTTTCACTTATTTAATATCTTTAATTAATTAAAGACGTAAATGACAGATGCACCAATCAACCAGAATTTTTTTGAGTTTCCCTCGATCGCCTCCACATGGTCAAATCTAGAGGTGCACCGACAAAAGGGCCTCGATAACGAAATAGCAGCTGATATCTCCATGTGAAAATGAACATACTTACTCGAAAATCTGGTGGTAAAATGAAAGCAAAACATTGCTATGGAACAATATTTCGGGGAAATTAGGTCAAAGAAGGTATAGAGTTGTTGTTTTTTCAAAATTAGATAAACGAAAGACCAAAGGAAGAAATACGATTGTGTAATTCAAATGGGAATGCTAAAAAATGTTTATCCATATATGAGAACAGTACCTCATATCCAGGTCAAACTGGTTTGAATTGTTTTTGTACAATAAAATAGATTAATTGAAGTAATCTGTGTTGAGCATAAAAAAAAAAGGTATTGTCAGGTTTTCCTAAGGATCGGTTATTCGGTGCAAACCTTAATCCTGAAAATACTTTATTCCCCCCTTTCTTCCAAAATGTATAAAACTTAAAAAGATCTAGAGTAAGTACCTTCATGCAATTTATTCAATGTTTAATAAAAAAAAAAAATTTTTTTTTTATTCATATTTCCGAACAATCACTAATCCCTTGGTGAAAGAACCTGCAGCACATTTAGCCTAGTACATCACGTGTTGCCGCCTTTGGGTCAGACGTGAAAGAAAACCACACATCTGTGTCGGCCAGAAAACACTCTCCTCTCTAATGTCAAACACAAGGTGGGTAGTTTGACAGCTGAATGAAAAAAATGTAGTTTACCCATGTGATCAGTCAACAAAATCGTCAATGAGTCAGCCTGAGATAGAAATTTATCGAGTTTCCCTTGATCTACCTATCAACATTTCATTTTCAAGGAAACCACCAAGAGTAAAATAAGGGTCAGAGACATATACTGTGTGTCTTTCCTACATCTTCTGTTGGACTGAAGACTGCTGCACATTTCTTCTCCAGTGCCTCACAATTCTTGTTATTTTGGATTAAAAACTCCCGACTCACTGATATAAATGCACAGAGCACAGCAGCCATCAGTCTGCCAGTCGAGAACCTGCTGCAGAGCTGTGAAGCCGAACCCAGACACATCTGAAAAAGCAAAAGGTCGACGCAACCAACCCTTGCGCGCTGACCTAAATGACATCAGCACGATGACAGCTACCCTCTTCTAAACACTGCTGCACACAGCAAGTGTGCCTGGCAAACAGGACTGGCTGTGACTGTACCGGAGGGAGGACGAGAACAGATACAGCCTGTGAATCATATCACTCGAGAAGAGGAGAGACACGCTGCCAGTGCCCACAAGAAATGTGGGCTTCTTTAAATAGGTTCCGAACAAAAACAAGCATGTAGGTGTCTCACGACTCACCTACCCAGACTCGGTGGCGTGTGTCTGGGCACTGCAAAAAAAAAAAGAAAAGATAAACGATATGCAAAGTTGTGAAACATGTTTTCAAATATATTATTCATACAGCGTACAGAAAACAACTGGGGCTTTTGGACTCTTCTCCCTGAGCTGTAGACCCCATTTAGTCGTTGAAATAACAAACACAGCGACGCAAAGGTCACGCCATTAAAACCACTCGACCGAAACAACTGCATTTTTTCTTCTTCTTTCTTGCACAACGGCTGCCAATCATTGCTTGGTGCCATTTTGGGTCCGTAGGGTCTCTGGACACTCCGTTCCGGGGCATCGTGCTGCGTTGAACTGAACGAGTCATGGAGTAAAAGCGCTGACGTTATGCCTTGCAAGTTGGGACACAGGCGGATCACAACTTGAACAGCACGAACGGTCGGCGACAAATGTTAACTATTTAAATCTTGTGTACACCCTGTGTTTGAAATACGAGCAAGACTATCATCGGTGCACACGATCTACGTTCCGTCTGTCGGCTAAATGCGTTGCAACTGCCCGGCACTCATGAGCCACACAAAGGGACACACAAACACAACGCGGAGCGGGGTGCAAACCTCACAGCCGTTGTTAGCACGAGCACGCCCGAGCTAAAATGCACCAGGGAGGCTTAAACATGGCTGTGGAGGGGGCTCGGTTAAAGCCAAAGCGAGGTTGAAGTCTGTCGAGCTGCTGGGAGGCCATTTAAACAAAGTACGTTCAACGCTACAGCTGTGAGAGAAGGAGCTAGATAGCAACGGAGTCACAGCCTCGCTTACCTCAAAGCCAAAACCGCCGGCTAAGATCTGCGTCGTCCTCCTAAAATATCAACATTTCCCAGGCGGACGCTGTGGTGGGTATACGGAGCTCCTCTCTCGGTCGGGGAGAAGCTTCGGAGGTTTTAGTTTCGCGTTGTTTAGACCCTGTTACTGAAATGAGCAATTAAGGAAAAGCCTCCGCTTCTCGCTGATCGCATCTTTCCACAGCGACAGCACCACCTGACAACGGAGATGACGCACAAAGACCGTTTGATTGACAGCGCCGTCTAGCCAATGGGAGCCACCGTTTCTCTTTGAATGGGCGTTCCCCGGTGATGAAATTCTCTGCATAATAATAATATAATAATACTAAGAAAAAAAAGTTGCTAAATGAAACCATGACATCATGGGACTTCTCATTAACCCTTGTGCTGTGATCCAGTCGTATTGACCCATTTAAGTTTTATATTGTAAAATTGTAGTTAATTTGTTCTGATTGACCTAACATTCCACCGTTTTGTCCACAAATAGGAATTGAAGACAGAAATTGAAGTCTATTGAGTTGCATCCAATTTTGTCTGTTCAATTAAACTTTTGTAAGCTATATTCCCGGTCAAAAATGACCACTCATTAGAAATGAATAGGGTGAAACAATTATTACTTTAAAACTATAAAATTAGTTCATGTTCATCCTCAGTTAGATGGGCACACAAAGCACACTCACACATCCAAGCATGCACACAAAACCAGTGAATCCTGAGGTCTGCCATGCTGAGGTTGCTGTCACACACGGAAGTCAAAGAATGGGAACTTCCTCCTGGTCTTCATTCCCCACATGAGAATCAATTCAATTTAGATTTAATTTAATAATCCCAAAGGGAAATTAAATGTTGTATGGCTCCTTTTTTTAAAAGAAAAAGTAATCTCCAGAAGGTCCTAAGCATCCAACCTGTTTTCCAATGATCTCATATTGTCCATTATGATTGAAGAAGATCGTAAGAACATCCTCCTTTTTTCTCTCCTCTTTGCTCCTGCTCTTGATCCATGGTGCCTCCTCTTCAACTCACCAGGATTTTCTGGCTGCAGTTGATATATTTTTTAATATTTTGTGGTGTTAAACAGCTGCTTCCAGTTATAAATCACCTTGCGGTCATTGTTATGCATCATAAAAAATGTCTAAAAGTAAAACTAAAGTGTCAGTGAAACTCATTCACCTGTGCAGCATTCAAAGCCAGAGAGAACTGCTGTCCAAAAAAAAAAAAATATTCCTGCCAGAAATGGAGGAATAAATTATTTAAAAGACAAAAAATCCAAATGAAAGTAACAGAGCTACTACAACATGCTGTCCCCTTGACCAATCTCAAAGGGTGGTTTTCAGCTAAACATGAAGGGGAAAATAATTCACAAAGACAAGTTTAAGTTGCTAGCCCAGACAGACAGGTTTCTTTTTTTGTTTTTCTTTTATCATTGGTGCTGGTGTGTACAGATTCAAAAGCGTGTCTACCAGCGGTTTATGGGATGCAGAATCCAGCTGGAATGTTTTTTTTGGAGGTGCCTCCATATCACTCCAAAAATTAGATGTGTTTTCACAGATGATTCACTTTTACAGCCAGAACACAAAACCAGCATGTCGTCAGCAAGATAAACTAGCATCGATAAAAGCAGTTTGAGACAAGTGAGTGGAGCATCTACCACTCATGTATAACCCAACTTCAAACATCACAGTGGATGAGCACCATGTCACATTTAGGGGATGCTGCCCTTTCAAGTGGTATATTCTAAGCAAGCCATCTAAATATTATACAAATAAATTAACATGTGACACCAGGACAAGTTATACCTGGAAACTGCAGATCTGTACTGGGAAACATGCAGAAGGTGTTCCTGAAAAGAACCAAGAGAAGCGTGTATATAAAACATCTTATTGACTGGTGGTTGTTATTCTTGTAACGCTATTGTTAGCCATTTGTTTAGTTATGAAGACATTGATTTTGGAATACTGAGAAAAAGGCTAACATGGTCAGCTTTTCAACTCTCATTTAGGTCGTTATTTGTAATTCATTTAAATATAGTTTTTTCTTTCATTTTTTTAAACATGTTTTAACCTGATTTCCCTTTTAAAGAAGTTTACTTGCACTTTGTACATCTGCTAAATGCTTGAGCTACACGTGAGAACACTGCATTGATTTCCAGAATATTAGACAATAAAACACATGGAAGTTGTTTGGGAGGAGGAAAAGCTCAGACTAGAGAGGGTTAAAAACTCAGTATCCAGGAACTTCAGGAGTTGTTTAAGCCACATTGTTAGAAAACAATCTGGTCTGATCAATACTTGAAGATAGATCAAAATTGCTTAAGCAGAAGGCGAGTAGACTTCTCTTGTTGCTTGAGGGCATTTCACCTGTTATCAGAACAAGTTCTTCAGGTCTGAAGATTAATGTTTACAAACGTGTTAGATTTTTTAGTAAGATGTATGTTGTGTAGGTATTGTGTAATGGTATAGCTGGATTCTGACTGATTTCTTGTTGATTTGCCAACAAGGTCAGACAAGGAGGCAGGTTGTTTGAAGTGCTACCCTAAAATACACCCACAGGTGTCTCCATTTAACTCAAATGCTTTAAATTAACGTGTTAAAAACTTGCAAAGCAATGCCATCATCATTTGGTCTTGCTGATATTGAAGAAAGACATAGTATTCTTATTCTATGTCAAATTCTAACTCTGAAGTAAGATAAAACATATTTTTGGAGTAAAATGGCTAATTTTCTGGGGTGATCACTGCACTGATCTACTTAAATGTTTAAATTCCTAAAGAAAAATTTGATATTTTACATTCTATACACAAAATTGAAAATATAACTGGATAACAATGATATACTAGCAGTAAAATTATTCATTTGGGATAACTACATGAGTCAGTGTAAGTAAATTATGGTGTTCAGTCACTCCTATTATCAAATATATACTTAAAATCTTTACAATAATGAAAATGTAATCTCAGTCTAATTCTTGTGTGTTAGAAATAGATTCTTCCAACACAAACATTCGCCCCCGAGTGCTCAAAAAAGGTAAGCTCGAGGGTCCTTTACTCTGCAGGCCTGCATTTGAGTGCCTGACATTTTGTAGAGCCCACCTATCCTCTTAATTTAGACTCACTGATTAATCTGATATTCCACCCACAGGTAGCAGTTTCCAACCAGTGGGCAGATGTGACAGACAAGGAGAGAGCAAGTTAAATGGCAGTGCCACATTTGAGTTGCACCAGTCTTCCGGCCTTGACTCAGCAGAGCGTCAACCCCCAGCCACATGAAACACGTCAGGCTGTGGCTTTACAGTGTCCTACCCACACCCTTTTAAAGAGGAAACTGAATCAGAACGAAAATGCACACGCTAGGAGAGAAGCCTCTAACATGTTAGAAAAACAACTGAATCTACCTCTACATTAAAGTGGTTTTCCTCAAAATACTTAAACCGAAGGCACCCACTGCTGAATTGTCTCAGGCTTGCAGAATTACTGACTAAAGCTGTAGTTGCTGTTTGTTTTGTAGGTAGTCCTTATCCTCAGGGTCCTGAGTGTTTTGGTGTGTTTTTTTCTCTCTCACATAGGGATAGCATTGGGAAAACCTCACCAGAATTCTCCTCCCCCTGGATCAATTCAGTGAAATGTCTCAGCATGTTCGCCGCCCTGGAATGCACTGTGTTCATGTGTGTGAGGGTGGCTGACTGGGGGAGTGCAGACAGTCTCATTTTGACTCGTCTGCAGGCGGACCAAACACACGCTAAAATCATCTCCATCAGTTATTGCTGTTACTACGGCAATTCTGACATGCTTGCTTTAAATGTAGATCATCACTTTTGTAGCACCAAATCAATGAACAGAAATATAATAAATCAGACATGTTTTTTTTTCATTATAGACTGAATCTCATACCATGGTGCAGGGAAAATGACTTCTCAATATTGTGTGGAAAATTAATTAATAAAATAAAACTGGGTTAAAGAGAACCCATCACATGTAATCTCAACTCAAAACAGGGTCATCGCTGATACACTGTAGAACTCTGGCAGTGACTAAAGAAAAATAGCTAGTGCTTAATCTTTATAAAGTTACGACAGCACCCTCTAGTGTTGGATTTAATCTCCAACAAGCTCCTTCCACGATAGGCCATTGCAGGGTAATTTCAATTCATCACAACTTTAACCGATTCGAGTAATTACTATAATAAAATTGAACTCTTTGATTACAAATAAAGGTGGATCGCTTCCAACATAGGTGGCAAAGAGTACGTAGCAATGTCATATAATGGAAGGTTATAATAAGGATAACGCTTCTGTTTGTTTTGTTTTTTTTGCTACAGATGTTATGTTATGGTATATGTACGACATGCGCCATTGTATATTATTTACTTTTTTGTGCGTTGTAAAATGTCAGGGATGTTATGTATGAAGTACAATGCTATACTCTGTGCCAAATTTCAACTGCCTATTTCTGGTAATCTTGATGGCTATGCCTTTCAGGCAATATTAAAATTTTCTGACAAACTTATTTTTTCTGACAAAAACAAGTTTATCAGAATATGACATGACACCAATAAATTAAGCTTTTTAACCAAGAGATGCTACCCTACGACAAAAGCTTGTGTTGTACAGTGTATGCACCCAGCCATATTGTTGGGGCTTCTTTTAATCAATCATGATGTGGACATAACATTTTTATGATAATTTTTTTTTTTGTGTGTCCAGAAATATTCTAATTTTATTTTAAGTTGTAAACCATATTGATCATATTCTCCACAAATAACCTCTTGAGATGTGTGTCACTGTGTGTTTAAGGCAGCTATTGTATGCAGGAGCTTGACTAGTTGTCTTAAAATCATTGAAATAAATCATATTTTTATTTAGATTTAATTTATTAAGATGCACCTGCATATCACAGGTAAGTTTCAATATTCATGCTGGTGACGTTTTCATCTATGTATTTAAAACACTAAATTGCACAATTAATAATTTATGAAATAGCAATTTCTTCCTATTTACAGAAATGTTACATTTAATAAAGTTTTCCATATAAATATAGCCACATATTAGAGTGTTCCTCATATTGCCTTGCTTGGTAAAAAAAAACAAAATAGTCATAAAGAAGTAACATTGCTGAGCTGCATCTAAAATTTTATTTTCTTCAATATTTAACTCCTGAAAACATATTCATTACCAAAATTAATATCTGAGGGAGCTCAAAATAGGAAAGAGCACTATGTATTCCTCGGATACTTGCAACCTGTCATTACTGACTTGAAGAATACAGAAGCAATACAGTACATCTTAACAACTATTACAACTATTCCTTTTTCAGGGTGGAGGGATTACACGACAAACACATTGACTGATTTTTCAAACAACGAACTTAATTGAGGATTTTCTCTAATCCAAACAAGGTCTAATTTAAACATATAGGCAAAAATACATACCAAAAGCTCCCATGCTAAAATTGGGATCAATGTTAGTAGAGAGACACCATATTCTTTTTGTTGCTGTTAAAATATTTGACCATTCATCTCACAAAAAACAAAAAACAATAGAAACATTTAAATGTGTTCACTTTCATAGGACAAAGGGACAATAAAGTTGATGTTGGAACCATTCCAGTACCTCACTGTAGCCTACGTTGTTCATTGTGAAACCAGTTCTTAGTTATGTTTGAGTGTAAACCATCTGACCCAAACGATCACCTCAAATGAAAGGCTGCTGGTCAGGCTGTTTTAACCAACACTCAAACCACCAAATCTGAAGCTCATCGTAAACTCTATGTAGGACTTGGCAATATATTGATTATATGGATTTACAGCTTGCATTTATTTGGATTCTGAATTCAAGTCAACTTTAAGAAGGGATGATTAAAACAAAATCAAGTTAAATATTTTCTGTCATTTCTTTTTAAGAAAATAATAGGGGGAAAAAGAGAATACCAGAAAAAGGGACACAGCAGACGGCACTTTTTGAGGAACCTTGAGGAAACATGAGTTACAAGAATACCTAATTTCCATCTAGGATCAATAAGGTATTTCTGAATTGAATTCATCCATGTGTTAGTGTGGCTGATTGTATAAAGAAAACTCCATGAGAAAAGCATGCTAGTCAGTGGTACTCTCAGTAAACTATGGAAAAAAAGAACAGTTCATATCATCATGAAAGGAGTAAAATTATGAGATTTATACCCAGCATGAGTGTATGTAAACTTCTGACCAGCACTTTCAAGTAATTTTGAGATATAAGCCTCCAAATCAGCAGTAACTTGATGTACTTATTTTTGTTGCTGACCTTTACAATTAAACAAAATTGTGTGGAATCAATGGAATGTGTCCTTTACATAGAACCAATACAAAACAAATTTGTACCACATGTACATTCAATATACACCAAACAAAATATAAATGCAACACTTTTCTTTTTTTTATTCTTTTTTTTAATGAGCTGAACTGACAGATCAGAATTTTTTTATTACAAACTACAGACTCTTTACTCTCAAATATCGCTTACAAATCTGTCTAAATCTGTGTCAGTGCACACTTTCCTTTGCCGAGATAATCCCTCAAAATTCACAACACCTGTGGCATTGTGCTGTGTGATCACATTTCGGTGTCCTTTTATTGTGCCCAGTCTAAATGTGCAACATTCAAGCTGTTTAATCAGCACCTTGTTATGCCTCACCTTTGAGATTGGATGGATTATCTCAGCAAAGGAAAGGTGCTCACTAACTGATTTTGACAGATTTGTGAAAAATGTTTGAGAGTAATGATTCTTTTTTTGTGTATATAGAAAATGCTTCAGATCTTTGAGTTTAGCTCATGAAAAATGGGAGCAAAAGCAAGTGTTGCATTTATATTCAGTGTTTTTACACACTTCTACTGTACTTTCAGTTAAAAATTGCAATTCTCCTACTACACTTTGGTGCAGCTTTACTCACAGCACATTCTTGGTCTTTAATTGCAAAAACATATCCACTTCTGACCAGTAGCAGTCCTTGCTCACATACACATCTTGACACCAGAATTAAGCCGTGTGACAGGCTGTGAGCTTGCGGCTGGATATTTGCAGGTTATAACCCAAGTGCAGGTTGGTCTTCAGAGGTGTAGACTCTTGTCATTGCTATGGGAATTTTTATCGGGGTGCGAGTATCACAAACCATCCATCATGGCCAAAAGATCGTCTCCTTTGCTGCTGGCACTTGAACACGGATCTCCAGACTCTGTGAACTCTCCCATGATCTTGGCGAGCTCCGCATTGGCCTGCTCATCCTGAAAGACAGTAATCTGCTGGTTATTATGTTGGCGAGCTAATCACAGGGAATCCTAATATAAGTAAATCCTGTTAAACCTTGTAGAACCCTAGGGCGATTGTGGCTCAGTGGTTAGGAGTTCGTCTTGTAATTGGAGGGTTGCCGGTTCATTTTCGGTTGTTGTCTCCCTGGGCAAGACACTTCACCAACCTTGGCTACTGGTGGTGGGCAGAGGGTCTTGTGTCCGGCGACCTCGCTTCGGTCAGTGTTCCCCATTGCTGATTCAGTACTGATTCCCCTCCTGCCCATAATTCGTCTTTGCAGTATTGCTTAATATCAGCAAGATTGCACTGAAAAGTGCCTTGACACAGACTCTTAAATGGATTTAGATCTGGCTGGTCCACTCTTAACCCAGAGCTAAAGTAGAAAGTTTTAGATCAAAGCTCATTTATTTAATTTTAGGCTCACTTTACGGAGGGCTGAAAAGTTAACTTTCTTCCCATTCCCAGTTCTTTTGTAGCTTTCAACTTCAGCACTACCTGTGTCCTTGCTGAATAAAACCTCCCAAAACATCCTGACCGAATGAAGCTGCCAACATCGTGTTCATATTTTTCCATCACGGTTTAAAACAATACTGAACATATTCGTTAACACGACCCCTGTGTATTAAAATAACCCGAGAAAGAGGATAAAGACAGCCCTTTACATTTTTTAGGTTGATCTGTTTAGCTGCTGTTTACTATCTGTGTGCTGCTCGAGGCTAAGCTATATAAGGCTAACACATAGGGGCACATGTTGCCATCTATTGTCGCAGACTCAGCGATTAAAAGGGGGCAAGCCCTTAGTCCGATTGGTCCAAAAAGCTCGATTTAGATGTGCATGTAAACGTATTTTTTCCACTAAGTCCAGAATTACGGAGTGCATTGCTAATCGTTGTCTTGTCAGCAGATCCTTCCTGACTTTGAGTTTCCCTGATTAATGCCCTCCTTTCTTGGTATGTCAGTATAAGTTGATGGACATTTTGTATATGAAATGCACTAAAGTTTTGAGTTGTAAACAAAATGTGAAAAAGGCACTATATGAGGCTACTCCGTTAGCTTTGAGCAATCTATGAGGTTTTTGCTAAATTTGGCTTCTTATATTCTGCTCATGTTGGTAATTATGAACTCAACAGCTGGAGCTGGTCCAAGGTAAGTTCTTTCTATGTCGAGTTCATTTAGTGATTACTAGTATCAACTGCCCCCTGTTTATCGAGTCTATAGTTCTGGCAGTGCTTCAGAATATACTGTAGACCATTGTTAAAACCACTGGGAAGATTGTTTTCTATAGAAATACCAGTAATCTGAATGGACAGATGACATACTTACCTTTGTTGCTTGGATGTTTATGACTTCATATGAAATTTCATCGGGTCTTGATGTTAACGCTTCTCTGTCAGAAGAATAATTTACAGAGTTAAATATTTATTTTCCAGACAGAAAAAATAAACTGTAAAACCTAATTCTGTGAAACACATAACGGGACACTCACTCTTCTTCTTCATCCGTGGCAAAGAGATTTACCCGGAAACCATAATCTGTGCTTCCTGGTTTCTGAACTTCTAGACCTCCCATTAATCTGGCCAACAGATTCAGTTCTTCTTTGGCCAGAGGGTTTGGAGCAGCATTAACCTGTTGACATGCAACAGTTTTCTCACTTCAGTAGCTTTCTATTTCTAGGCTCCTGCTTTAGATGCCGATAAAGTAAATATAGAGCATGAAAACTTTCAACCACATATACCAGAATCTGTTCGAGCATTGTTTTAATGTTTGTTCAGAAGAAAGCAACAATGTTTCACCTTTGTGTGCTGAGCAGAACTTTTAGATGTGCCAGACATGTGTGTTTCAACAGGGCGACTTATACTGTACCTGGACATAAACAAAACAAAAATGAACGGTATGAACAGAAAAGTCCATGTAAGCGTTTAACAGCGCATGCAAGTATGTAAAACTGTCGAATCGTTGATTTACAATAGATACTACCACTAAATCATACAGTAAAAGGATATGTAATATTGTCTGTTATAAAGCTGGGATTAGACTGCATTCTTAGCATTATTCCCTCTGTCATGGTAAACTATGTATAAAAAAAACTAGATCAGTTGATATAACACATTTTCCTTGATTGGCTCTGGTCTGTTATTTGTGATTTTGAAATATGTAGAAAGATTTTTTTCCAGATTAATTTATTATTTCAAACTAAGATTTCCAAATATTTTCCGCTTAGAAACGCATCAAAGTAGAATGTTGCATTCATCGGAATAATGTTATAATTTCTTCAATTTCTGTTGAATGTAAAAAAATACCTCTACCACAAAACCAAGAGCATATTTTGTTCCTCTTTTTTGCGCTAAATAGCACGACCAAATTTTAAGATTTATCCTTGCCTACAAGAAAACCCAATTTTCTCTTGACTTGCTGCTAGAAAATAAACCATCTTACATGTTTGTGCCAAGCTTTGTGACTCTATCTCCAAAAATCTCAAAAGACCCTTCCCGTAGTGCAGAACTATAGTTTCCTCCATTATTAAACTGTAGCCTGGTCAATTCTTCACCAGAACAGCTAAAAATCCTGAAAAAGAAGAGACAAAGAATATGCTTTTTTTTTTCGTTTGACAAAATCAAAAGGGCCTTTGCTAAAGAGCATACATTTCAAGCATTAGAAAACCTAAAAATTGTGAAAGTATTAGACATTAATGGATCAAACAAGCCTTCAGAAAGTAGAGTCAGAGAAATAATTTAATGTATGCAGATATGGGGACTTACCATCAAAATAGAGATTTTGGTAATAAAGCTAACAGATTAAAATAAAACCAAATGGTAAATGGTAAAATAAAACCAAAGGAACTGAGGGATAAGCTAGATGTATTTAGTACCTTATTAAACCCGGGATCTGGGTCCCTCGTGGCACAGGACCACTAGTGGGAAGCACAAAGCGGCCATTTGAGTTCTGCACTTTGTCCTTTAGGAAAATAGACACCTGGCAAAAAATAAATAAATAAATAAATAAAAATGAGGGTGCCTCAAAAATTAGGGTGATATTTAGGAAATATAAAATAAAACTATTACCCTTATATGCATGTCTTGGAAGAAAATAAGAAGAGTTTGTCTGATCAGTTGGAATTCCCCATTAGACAAGGGTGTGTACATCTGAAAAGAAAAAAAAAAATGCAATAATCTCTGAAGAATAATCAAAGTCATTTAAAAGATACTAATATTTCAATGCAGTAAAACCAGGTAAATAAACATTATACTGTTTTAGGTCCATTAGGATGACTAATAGTATTATTTATTTTACAAACGATGAGAATGAGAGTTTTTGTTCTAATTTTATTTTATAAGTTTATACAAATTTCCTTAAGACTAGACAGATTTGTTTTTTAACTGTATGATTTGAGTCAAATGTGTTGAATAGCTCTCCAGAAGCTCCTCACAAAGGTTTGCTAGAATTTTGGTCAAATCCCTCAAACAGAACTGGTGTAAGGGAGCCAGGTTTGCAGGCTACCTTGCTCACACACACACTTTTTCAGCTCTGCACACACATTTTAAATGATACAGAGATCAGGGTCTTGTGATGGTCAATCCAAAATACTGATTTTATCGATCTAAAACCATTTTTCACCTAATCTGGAAAAAATCTTGTTAACATCAGGCCAACTAATCTTAATGTGTTGATTCAATGTTTTTACATAATTTATTTCCCACATGATTCCATCTGTTTTGTGAACTGCACCAGTCCATTCCAGAGCAAAACAATCAAACTTAATGAATCACCAGATCTGTGACATTAACTTCAGTTCACTCTAAAGAGCTAAATCTGTTGGCATGGATTTTTTAAAGTATCATATCAAATACTTTATCCTTTCCCATACGTTTTAATAATAAATAGTTCAACATCCCATGGTACACTCATCTTCTGTACCTCTATGAGCTGCTGGTAAGTTTCATCGACCTGGCTCAGAATGCTGGCAGTATCTTTTACAAAGTCTTTGATAGCATCCATGTGGTTGAAGGAGACAAGGAGGATGTCCTTGGGTCGGGGACAGAGAAGCACCTGGTACTTGAAAGCCATTGTCATAAGGTCATAGAGCTGTGAAGCAGGACACAAAGGACAACGTCAATGTCTCCTCAAAGAGTAAATGCTAATCTGTTATAAACAGCAGGGGGAGCCATATATTACCAGTGCAATGCAGTCTAGTGGCAAAAAACAAAACAAAAACATGAACACCTCACAGTAGTACTCCGGCCTAAATGTCTAAAAGGAGTGTAGATTTATATGATGCATATACTGTACCTTGCTAAAGTATTCACACTCCTTGATCTTTCCCATATTACAACCACAAAGTTCAATGGGAATTATTGGATTTTACATGAAGTGGAAGGAAAAAGTTAAACTTTAGAAAGGTTTAATAACAAATATATGAGACAAGCCCATCCCTCTGCAGAGGGATGGGCTTGTCTCCCCTGCTGAGGAAAAAACATCCCCACAGAATCATGCTGGCACTGCCATGTTTTAGAGTGAGGATGCTGTATTCAGCACAATTTGCAGTTTTAGGGTTCCAAAACCCAAAGCATTTTAAAAAACATTTAACTTTGGTCTCAGTGCATTCAACATGTTTGATGCATCTCCAAAAAAAACTTCTTATTGCCTTTTTCCTTCCACTCTTTCATCAAGTTATAGTATATAAACTATTAGACTATGGAATGTCAAAGTGCTCAAAAATAAATAAATAAATAAAACCTTATGATATAAATGTCAACATGAATAAATAATTTAATAATAATGTAAGTTTAACATAATTTTTATGAAATATGTTTAATTTTTCTTTTAAAATACATTTATTAATGTAAAGAATTATTAAAATGTAGAAATAAGAATATATAAAGGATTTTATTTTTTAGTCATTTTTATCTCAATTTCATAGCTTTCTTTCACAAAATGAGCTTTTATTTCATAATGGTGTTTTCCCCAATGGGGCATTTATCCACTGAACGCGATCAACACCCAATCAGAGTCAGTGTGTGGGACCTGCGTGCTCATTGGCTGGTGCTTCAACATTGAACTTCCTGGCAGAGTAGAATGGCAAAGACAGAAGTCATTTAGTACTTTTATTGAATGTAATATATTTTGGATCTCGTGTATTACTTTACCTAGATGCTCATTAAGTTGGCAGAATATTTACCAACTTTTTAATGTGACTGTCTAAATCAAATTGGCTGGTGATACATCAGTGTTCAGAGAGTAAAGCTACCTGGGACGCCATGCCGATGATAAGACTGACAAAAGAAGCCCCAGTCGGAGTTTAGATACAATCAATAAAAGGATTCATAAATAAATAACACAGACTATAAAAAAACACTGACGTTTGTAGTTGTAATGTAAGAAAATGTAAAAAAACTTCAAGGTGGGAGAGTATTAGGCACTGTATGTTACCTTTATTCTAAGTTAAATTATCATGATTCAGTTCAAAGTTTGATTCATTTCAAGGTTGTATGTGTATGAATAGGCAAGTATTACCTTGTCCATACTAGCTTGATTGAGTCTCATTATCGATGCATGGGCCAGCCTGTCAAACACAGTCCGCAGGGCCTTCTTGGAATAAAGCTCCTGTGGCTTAAAAAGCTCCTCCAGGAACTTTTTGTTGAACATGGTGGTGATGATATCATTCATAACTGATTGTGCAAAGAAATATGACAGAAAGTTTATATAGTATGAACAAAAACTGGAGAGAACTTTCAACAGTGGAAGCAGAGAAGCAGGCAGATTTGCATGATACGCTAAAGGTTTGCCAATTTTCTTCCGAAAGGACCTAAGAAAGCAGCAGCATAAGGAGACGTTAGCAGTTGCCTACTTGGCAGCAGCCCTTAAGACAGCAAACCTGAGGTTCCTGGGCACTTGTTTTTGCACTGCTTTAGAAAAAGGTTCTCAACTGGGTCAAGGTTTAGACCTCTGCAACAGATTTTCATTCTCAAACACTTTCAAACTTGTCAGGTTCAGCAGAGTTAAAGACAACAAGGGACTGAGATTTAGTGGCGGCGAAACAGGCTAACTCATCAGCCCTCCGCCTGTATATCTAACAACTGGTATCAGGTCTTTGTGGGGGTATGTTGTGCTTGGTTTTAGCTCGTTTTCGTTCCTCAGAGCACTTCAAGGCCTGATGTTGAGGTTAGTTAGCTGGATCATCCACTGCTAAAACATACGATCAAAACTCACAATTTTTTTTATTTTATTTTTTATTTGCTCATGATGATACATTTAAAAAGGAGCACTTGGGTGTTCCTTTTCCTCCTAGATCACATGAAAGAACTATGATGTAGCTACTTTTTGCAATGTCTGCATCTTATTATTATTATCACTGAATGAAGAACTGCACTCTGCACTGTGGAGTTAACAATTTAATCACACATATTTGTATTTATCAACTATACAGCAGCAAAACTGACTTAGGAAAATAATGCAAATCTCACTGGAAGGTTTGAAAATGCACACAAATACATTTAAACATTAGTCCAGCCTAGGCTCTTAATTGGTATCAAGGTATACATTTGTTTAAAAAAGTTAGTTTCAAAACAGGTTAATCGTTTCATCACATTGTTGCAGTGGTTTGAAGTGCTTCTAACGTCATATTACAAAAGCTGCAGGAACAACCAATGTTGACTGCATGGACAATTGGGTAATGCAGCGATAAACCTCCCCGCTGACTGGTGAAGCTGAAAACAAAAAAGGATCCTACACTCTTCCCTCGCTTACAAGACAGACAGATTCGGCTGCTTGGAAATGTGTTTGATCACGAGAAGCACAGACAGTTATGGGGTGAAAACTAAAGGAGCACCATCAATCACTCTCATTGCAGCAACGCTGTTTTGAAACATTTGGAAACCCACAAGCGATATGTGTGTAAAGCAGACAACTGGCTGTCAGAGCAGATGACACTGGCTTGTTAAACCTCTGCTGCTCCATTAAGAGATGAAAATAAAGGTATAATATTCTGCACAATAAAAACTTAAAATAACTAAATTTAGGTGACTTAAATTTATGCACAAGAAAAAAAAAATCAAAATGTATGTTGTTACATTGTTATGAGAGTAAGAGGAATGTTGCTTTTGTTACATTATTTAAACTGTGTGTTTAAATTCTTATATGTGTACATATTACTAGTGTACGATAAAAAAAGGTATTAGGAAGAAATTAGATACATTTAGCCAAATGTACACCTTTTTGATGATGTCATCAATAGTGATGTTCAAAGTTCATTTTTAAACTAGATACTGCAAGTTTAGAATTGTGGTTTTCAATTTAATGGAAAAAAAACTGTTGAACTTGCAGCATTTTTTATATAAATATGTGTAGGATTATTTCTATGTAATATTACATGTATAAATAAGGAAAGCATTACATTTAGTTTTTTAAAATATCTTCATCCATATATTGTGATAATTTTTGTGTTGCATTTTCTGGAAAATACTTAAATATTTTTAAATGCTTTTTGGACAAAATATGTTCTCTAAATGGCATTCTAAACTTTCTTGTAGTTGCATTTCTGCTGCAATGTTTGTTTTATGTCATTTTGACATGTATAAAGAAACTAACATATCAAAACAGATATTGATAGAATACTGTGGTATTTTTAATCAGGATTTCCTTGAGACTCTGGTATGAGCCCATGACTTGTCCTGTTGATTACAAAGAAAGACATGATGACCTGAGGACCTCAAAACATGCAAAAAGCCAAAGGAAATATTTTTGGTTTGAATAAAGACATAGTTATATTTAATAAATCACATAATATATAAAGCAAATAAAAGCCCATGAGCCTTTGAATTTATAAACCCCAGTAACAGGATAAACCACACATTGTACAGTAGCTACGCACAATTTGTGTAAGATTAGATACATAACAAGCATGGAAGCTTTTAGTTACTCAGCCACTTATGTGACTAATACAGAACCATACAGAATTTCTGAAGTAATTTATCCCATAATCTGTCTCATCTACAGCAGGTGGATTTAAATAAATTATAATACATTTGATTCATTTCAATAACTTAATTCAAAAATCAAAGCTCTTGTGGTCTCATTAGCCGGAATAAAATCATCAAAAAGAAAAGTAGTACCTTTTTTCAGTTATTTTTGATTAGTTTATTCCACATGAACCCATGGAATACATCACTCTGTGTTACGAATATGAGCTCCAATTTATTAACCAAAGAACTGAAATAAATGAATTCTTTGGCGATATTCTGATTTAACATGAAGCAGCTTTTTTTTTTGTAATCAAATCCTGCTGTTTAAATAGCGCATATAAACCAACTAGGCCAAAGCAGAGCAGAGCAGAGCGTCTAATGCATGGTTACACTGAATACCTCTCTTTCGGTCCTCCTCTATCCAGGCAGCTATAGTGGTAACTTTACGAATCGACAGAAAATGCATAAATAACCTTATGATATTAAAATTAGAATTGTATCAACTTTAATGAAGTAACAATTAGCTGAAGTTAATAATTATTTACAGCCAACAGCAGACAGTAAAAGTAACCTAATACAACTAAATTATCATTTTACGTTTACTCTTCAGTGTCTGATAATCAATAGTTTCTGTATCATTTCAACTTAAGACAACGCTGACCATTCAATGAACAGACAAACGACCTTACTTCGGCAATTTGCTGCAGTACAGTGACGTTTGTGTTGTTAGCTAAATTGTTGCTAAGCTCGCTACCTTTCTTAGCTTTGTCAGCGGGTATATTCTGGGCTCGCAGCCGCTGATCCAGGATGTACAGCATTTCTCCGCCGAGATTGATAAAGAGCAGCGGGAGAGTCCTCGTTGACATGTTTTAATTTGACGGGTTGAATCCTCTCAGCAGGCTAATTTCAGGAGAGCCACACTAACTGATTGCTGTGAAGGGGTCTGTGTTTGGTAACGCCGTTTCTGGTTGCCAGGCCACGAACGAACTAGCCAATCAGGGGGCAGTGACGTTAGCGCGTATGCGCAAGAAGCCGATTGAACAACATTGCAGAAAGAAACAGTTATAGTTCTGATACAGTTTTGTGTGGTCTTCAGTGATAAAGTCAGCTGAAAAACTGCTCATGTAATAAAAAGAACGTTCGAAAAATGTAACAGAAACAATTTTAACTAATTTATGGTGCTTTTTTGTTTTAAATAACAAAAATAATCAATGAAGTTCACAGACATTCACAGGCTATTATGTTTAAGCCACATACCCTATGTATTTTTATCTGATATAGCCTACCATCCAAGTAATGGATAGCCTACTGTATATTTTCATTTTATTGTCTATTTCAATGTCATTTTCATGTTTCTTTGAGGCGTATGGGGGATATGATTGGAGGGAGGGGGTGTAAAAGTTTAACTTGTTTGTGGGTGGGTTTGGGGAGGGGGGATAGGCTATATAGGCGGGGATAATTTTAATTTTGTATATCACTTAACATTTGTATGAAAGATGCTTTATAAAAAAAGTTGATTGATTGATATAACTGCGGGTGGAAAATGAGTTTGAAAAATTATACAAACAAAAATTTGTAAATTGAGGCATTTCTTTCAATTTGGCTCTCTTTACTCATGACTGAACTTAAAAAAAGTTTTAAGTAATGCACAATTTCTTTCCAACTTTATGCACTGAGTGAAGGTAGGCTCAAAAAATTCCATCCATTATTTATTCCCTTCTCCTTGAAGGGTCTCAGGGGTAGGCCTATATCTCCAGTGGTCAAAATGATGGACAAAAAAATTAATAGGCAACCTTTATATATACAGTACAGACCAAAAGTTTGGACACACCTCATTCAAGTGGTTTCTTTAGTTTTATGACTACATTGTAGATTCTTAATTAAGGGCATCACAACTATGAATGAACACATAATGTGTGGAATTACTGTATGTACTTAAACAAAAAGGGTGAAATAACTGAATACATTGGTTATATTTTAGTAGCCACCCTTTGCTCTGATAACTGCTTTGCATTCTCTTGAGGTTCAAGAGGTAGTCCCCCGAAATGGTTTTCCAACAGTCTTGAAGGAGTTCCCAGAGGTGCTTAGTTCTTGTTAGCCCTTTTGCCTTCATTCTGCGGTTCAGCTCACCCCAAATCACCTTAATTGGGTTCAGGTCCGGTGACCTTGGAGGCCAGGTTATTTCCCAGTTTTTTGAAAAATACTACATAATTCCATATGTGTTCATTCATAGTTTTAATGCCTTCAGTGAGAATCTACAATGTAAATAGTCATGAAGATAAAGAAAATGCACTGAATGAGAAGGTGTGTACTATATATATATATATATACAGAAGATATTTTTGCCAATTTACATAGTTAATTTATGACCTAATCCAAAAGGCCTAGTTTCTTTATCAATAAATCACTAAAAACCCTAACACTGAATTGAACCCATGCTGTAGCTAATCATGGATTCAGATCTGTGGTCCACTTAATCTTTACCTTCAATCCTCAAGAGAACAACAGAACGATTTACAATTAACTGAAATTGAATACTAAAACTGTCATGTTGCCTTAAAATATATATATAAAAAAGAAACTTTAAAGCGCAAACTGGATTATTGTTACTTTTGTTAGTCAAACTGAGCCACTCATCTATATTTTAGAGCAGTGGCTGGAAATCGGTGGTAGGCCTATAGAATAATTAGGAAAATTGGCCATATGCCAGCTCATTTAAAATGTACTTTTGGTTGCATACTAAGAGTTTTAAGTTAAAATAAGTTGTAGTAGATTCTTTTGACATTTAGAAAGTAGCTCAGATACCAAACTCAAAATAAGGGGTTGGATTTTCTTTTAATAAAATATTCTTATATCTTGTATGTTTTGAGTTTTTCTGTAATTCCACACAAATAAATATTCAGATAAAGAAAAACATGACACAGAGGATGAGAAATATGTTAAAGTCATTTAATACATGCGCATAAGTGATGTATTTGGTGAAAGCAGGTTATATACAAGAGAACAGATTTTTATATGAGCAGAATTACACTTATTACACTGAACTTCAGGTTTTACTGGCTACTTTCTTCCTCCCCCTTCCTATTCAAACTGAGCAAGTAATTTCTATAAGCGTAGGGCTTATTAAATCATCATGCTACTGTGACATTTCTCCATTCCTAATACGAATTTCTCGTGCCATCCTGCACAGTTCACAAAGTCCGCAGAAAAAGGTCATGAGGGCGTCGTTGCATACCGTCCCCTGTGGTTAAATAATGACAAGAAAAATTCACAATTAGGAAGTTGTATGAAGAAATGCATGCAAGTTTAGTTTTCATAATCTTAAGGAAAGCACAGTATTTCCTTTGTTTTGAAAATCTCTGCCTTTCTTAAGATCTCAGTTTTTGCGAAAGGTTCACTATTCTTCACATGACGAAGAAGTTGAAAAATTTTGTACCTGAATGCCATATGTCATTCGCATATGAGTCCTCATGGCAGTCATGCCTCCTGGGACACAACCCAGGCAGCAGTTTTCACCATACTTATTTGCTGTGTAGCAGCTCAGACCGATTGGACAAAAACAACCAAGGGCACCTGAAAACACATTCTATTGAGAGATCTCCACAGATAAAATGATATATTTCTGACCCTCATAAGCCATTAACTTATCACATGAATAAATGATCTGATGGCACTCACAGACTAAACAGTCACTAAAACAGGAGCACAAGCCAGTGCTCCACTCTCCAGTCTGGACATTCGTCCCGTAGCCTCCTGCACCGGGTTGATTGGTGACCACTGGGTTTGACATTTGGACTCGCAGGAAAAAGTCTCGAATCAGAAGCTGAAAAAAATAATGTTGGAAGAAGAGATGACAAAATTCTTTCCATGCATTGCAAGTAGAAAGCTGCTCCACTGAAATGATTTACTGCTCGATAAAATGCAGCAACTGTTAGTTAAGTAATCATAATTCTTTCAAAAAATTAGAATTTCAACAAAGTTTTCATGTATTTCCTATATAACAAATAAACCGATCTGTGATCTCTAAGAAATGTTTTACTATTTATACAAATATATAGTCAAACTACTACTACTTTTTCTCATGTTAAAAATCAGTATGTATATTTTTAGATATTCATCTCAAAACAAATTGTTTTTAAAGAACTATGTCCTTAAATATACTTTGCAGTTGTGTATTTAATGTTCATTAGCTCTAGAACAGCGCCTAACCTTAACTTTTGTTCGAATAAATATGGTTTTGTAGCCATTGATTAGTAAATTTGACCATAATTAGGAGGAACAGATCACAAGGCAGTGAGCAAAAAACCCCCCAAAAAAACAGTTACAATAAGTTGCATGTAAACGGTTTAGTGTGCAAACAAAAAAGAACCAAACCGATTTGCAAATTGTATAATACATAGTTTAACTAAGAGCATAGAGAGCAAACGTGTCACTTACCAGAAGTATGAACTGCGTTTGATCAAACTGACAAGCTTCACACACCACACAGGAAACTGTGACGAGCTCGAGCTGTGAAATGCTGGTTTGCCAACAAACTGATGTTTCTGAAGAGGACAAATATCTGTGGGGTATCTAAATTATGTAAGTTAACGACAACTACTGCTTTCCTGAGAAGCTTTCAGGTGGGGTCACAGGCCAATGAGCCCTATTCAGACAGTGATTTTAAAATGTTTTATCTTTTATTTGTGATAACCATTAATAGCACGCAGCTTAGTTAGTGAGAAGTACAGACTCTCTACTATCTTTTTTAAGGGGGGTTGAGTCTATAGAAGGGGGTGGGGTTTTTGTGTGGGCCTATCTTCCTGCTTAAACATACCTGATGATGATGTTTTGGTTCTAGGTTTGTGTTTGGTGAATAATCTAATTGTTGGAGTGTTCATTTAAGGAATCACTGACATGCAGTTACCTGCAGGCGTGCAAGAAGGAGGGGATGCATTTCAGTTTTTCAAGTCCTTTCTTGTAGGATATTAACAGATAAGCCAAACACTGGTTATCACACATCAAGTTGTTCAAATAGCTTCATTTTTAGGAATTTATGTCTAATGGGGGCAGAGGGTGGGTTTGGAAATGCTTTTGTGTGTGTGTGTGTGTGTGTGGGAGGGAAGTGAGGTAGGGTGAGTAACATTTGGAAAACTCTACATGCAGGGTTTTTCATTTGTTAGTGAGATTAATGAATGAGGTCTCTGAATGCAGTCTTCAGTTCTTTGTCTTCGGTTTCAGTCCGAAAAGTGTCTTCACACAAAACCTAAGGTAACTTTTGCCACCGGTCGAAAATCAGGTTTTATCTACATCAAAATGGGTCTTTAACATTCATGGACATCATATACTCGATCTATGGCACATTTCAGAAAGGATTAGAAAATAAGTTTTATTGTCCCATTGACAAAAAAAAAAAAAAAAAAGTAGTGCAGCATTTGTGCTAAGTACCACAATGTTTTAATCTTTTGATAGCTGAAGACAGGTGATGGATTGTTGTCTTGACATCAACTTTTTAACAGTAATATATGGAATGGAGGTCTAGTTGTTTACTGGCAGAAGAAAACAGAGGATATACAAATCTTCTATGCCAAAGAGGTAATTTACACAGGAAAAGATCCTTGAAAGTAGGGAGGAAAGACTTTTCCAGAGCCACCAAAACCACTCTCTTTGTTGAAAACACTGCTCCAAGGTTATGGAAAAAAAAACTCAAAACTTCAACCAAAAGCAGAGAGAAGAAAAAGAATTGAGAATTTTAAAGGATATTGGGGAACTATTGTTTTCGAGTGGCCCAAAAAAACCCAATCCTCAATGACCGTGATCGGATATCACTTAAATGTTTGATGAAATCAAATTGAAGAAAAACAGTAGAACTCAAGCCTATGTTTTATAGTGAAATTTAGAGCATTTCCACACGCACCATGTAAAGGGAACTCAAGGGATTGGGTCTTAACAGCTGTGCAGATGTAAGGACACCCCTAATCAAAAAGGAAAAATGGATTTAATTTGCTTGGGAGCATAAAGACTGGACTCTGGAGCAATGGAGGAAGGTCATGTGATCGAAAGGGTTCAGATTTAACCTGTTCTAGAGTGATGGGCATATCAGGGTAAGAACAGAGGCAGATGAATTGATGCACCCATCACGCCTAGTGCCTAGAAATATTTCAAGACGACAATGCCATGATTCATTGGGCTCAAATTGTGAAAGAGTGGTTCTTTGAGACCACTTTTTCACGCATTAATTGGCCACCACAAAGTCCAGACCTTAACCCCCTTGAGAATCTTTGGGATGTCTATAAAGGAGACATATCATGAAAAAAAATCACTTTTCCTGGGATTTGAGTTTTAACTGTGTGTCTCAGGTGCATATACGTGCATATAAATTTGGGGGAAAAAAATCGAGGAGTGGCATTATCAGAATAAAAATATTTTGAGTTAATTTTTCAATAAAATCAATAATACTTTATTGATCCAATGAGGGGAAATTCAGTAGTTTACAGTACATGTCCACATATCAAGGTCACTGAAGAGCAGTGCTCCCATCTGTATTATTATTATTAACACCGACAGAGTAATTGCAACCTTTATGGTGTAAATTTTTTTATCATGTCTTGAGTTATTTATCTGAGTTGACCTAAGTGGTCACCATAAAAACTCTGCAGGTGTGCTGATTTCAACTATGATAGTGTTAAATCTGCACTTTTAAATTTGCTGTGCAGGAGACTCCCCTCCTACAGGAGCAGATTCTGGTTCAAACATGTTTGGTTGAACTCATTTTTTTCTTGTATGGTTTAATTCCTTTTTTTGTGTGTATGGTTGAACTGCTGCAGCAGCCATGTCTTGAGTTATTTATCTGAGTTGACCTAAGTGGTCACCATAAAAACTCTGCAGGAGTGCTGATTTCAACTATGATAGTGTTAAATCTGCACTTTTAAATTTGCTGTGCAGGAGACTCCCCTCCTACAGGAGCAGATTCTGGTTCAAACATGTTTGGTTGAACTCATTTTTTTCTTGTATGGTTTAATTCCTTTTTTTGTGTGTATGGTTGAACTGCTGCAGCAGCCATGTCCATAACTTTCACACATAGTTCTAGCAGTCATTATGTGAGTGGTGGACGTAAGCAAAGATTGTAGAAACGTTGGGCGTGGCCAAGTTAACAGCAGCTCATTAATATGTAATGATCAGCAAAAAACAGCACAATCTGCAAGGGGCTGAAACGGAGAGAAATACAGGTTGGTAACTATTGTTTCCTACAAGTTATTTCCAGGAAACAACTTCAGAAACATGTTTTTTGGAACTCTTAGACCTATTTTAAATTGTGGAAAAATAGTCATAATATGTCTCCTTTAAGAAATCTTTGGACGCTGGATAAATGTTGTCACTTTGCAGCAGCTTATCGAAACAATGCCACACAATGTGTTTCGCAATCAAAGCTAAAGGCAGACCAACAAAATATCAGTGCAACCTTTTTTTTCTGGTGCAGATTTAATTTTTTTTGGCCAGGAAGTGTATGAGCAGAAATGGGGGATCTTTTGGGCTCACTGGATGGTTGTCTAATATAAAGTATTCTGGAGGTACCATGCCTGTGGGCAGATATTGCAATATCAAATTTTAATGTAATTAAGATGTTTACATTTACAAATCAGTAAAGATGTAAGGGTACATGTACACTCAACAAAAATATAAACGCAACCCCTTTGTTTTCTGCTCCCATTTTTTATGAGATGGACTTAAAGATCTAAAATTCATTCCAGATACACAATATTACCATTTATCTCAAACATTGTTCACAAATCAGTCTAAATGTGTGATATTGAGCACTTCTGCTTTGCTGAGATAATCCATCCCACCTCACAGGTGTGCCACATCACGATGCTGATCTGACATCATGATTAGTGCACAGGTGTACCTTATACTGCCCACAATAAAAGGCCACCCTGCTGGCCACCCATTGAGCATGTTTGGGATGTGCTTGACCGGCGTATACGACAGCGTGTACCAGTTCCCACTAATATCCAACAGCTTCGCACAGCCATTGAAGAAGAGTGGACCAAGATTCCACAGGCCACAATTGAAAATCTGATAAACTCAATGTGAAGAATATGTGTTGCACTGCATGAGGCAAAGGGTGTTCACACCAGATACTGACCGGTTCTGAGTCCCCAGACCCCCAATAAAGCAAAAAAACTGCACATTCCAGGGTGGCCTTTTATTGTGGGCAGTATAAGGTACACCTGTGCACTAATCATGATGTCAGATCAGCATCTTGATGTGGCACACCTGTGAGGTGGGATGGATTATCTCAGCAAAGCAGAAGTGCTCACTATCACACATTTAGACTGATTTGTGAACAATGTTTGAGAGAAATTGTAATATTGTGCATCTGAAATGAATTTTAGATCTTTAAGTCCATCTCATGAAAAATGGGAGCAGAAACAAAGGGGTTGCGTTTATATTTTTGTTGAGTGTATTAAGATATTGAATATTTCGGTACGAGCCTGACACTTCAGTACACACTTGTACCAAATGTATACCGCAGTTTTTTAGCTGGACACATGCAGAATGTTTATGTGGGGAATTTAGAGCACAGCGTATAGTACCACAATACACACTAAGTGACACTAAAACACCACAGAAAGGACTCCCAGTTATCTCTAAACTATTTGGAAAAGAAAAAAACATACACCCTGGACTGTACTGAATGACTCACCTGCAAAAGCTAAATGGAAACATCACTGATACTGGAGAAAAACCAGCTGACGTCCACATGGTTACTAGTAACATCCAACCAGCAGAAACTCCTTCTTTATTTTGTATAAAATGCAAATCATATAATCCCTGTTGATTAGAAATTATTTTTCCCAATGGCTGCCCAGGCTGCATTGATAAATAGCTGGGAGACTAGCTGACAAAATATCAAAACAACTGTAAAGTGATTTAAGTATGTCTTATTCTCATATTGGATTAAAAAATGTTTATTAACATTAACACTATTTTCAAGTGGTTCTATTGATATTTTATAACCCTGGCTTGTCTGCTTGTACAATAAAAAAAAAATCAAATCAAATTTCCAATTAGTTCTATATTTTATACTTTTCTAAGTCATACTGATCGACAAAGTAAAAAGAAGTCAGACATTTGTATTTGTCTCAATTAAAGTGAAGCGAAAACTTACATTAAAAACCTAATATGTACCTGAACATTTTTGCATACACTCACATCCCTACTTAGATTTTGTTGCAAAGGTTCCTTCTCTACTCTTGTGAATAAAAGATCATACTCAAGTCTTTTTTTAATACCCATATACCATCGTTTTTTGGAGGTTTTTTTTGGCAGAAAAAAAGAAGAGTTGAAAAGCCTAAAATCTAAGTGTATACATTGAAAACTGCTAGGACAGTCACCTGGATTTAGGGAACTATACAAAAAGCTCTTTATCTCAATCTCAAATAATATGGAAAGCCTGACCAATGTCTGGTTCACCATTCCTGCCCATCGTTCTCTGGCCCTTACACAGTTCTGACCAAAAAAGGAAAAATTTTCTTCTAATATTTTTGTCAAATTGATACATTTCAACAGCTTTTAAAGTGGTTTAACACCATAAGCACCAGGGTCTCTCCAAGCTCCTTGCTTAAAAAGGATACTGTATCCCATCGATGTATCAGGTGAACTATCCTGCAGGATTCACAGAATAAATGCATCTTCTGTTTGAAATGCTTTGGATTTCCTTCAAAGAAAGTTTCTCATTTAAAATTACAACACGTTTTTACTCAACCTGCTCAACTGAAAAATAACCGGTGAGCATGATAGTTCAGTCACTAGCTGAAGAATTACAAGGCTTAAAGTTGAGATGAATTTTAAAATATGGATGAAAATTGATCATTTAATACCATATCTTCTAGACAAGGTAAAGTGTGAAAGGTATTTGAATTTGAAAACATCGCATAAAAAAGGCATTTAATGCTGAGGAAAAACCGCTAAAGGATTGATTGAAAGAGAAATACTGTTTACTGAGTTAAAACTGCATCACTGAAATATTAGATAGAACAGATGATCTGCAGGCTGGGACTTTCTTGTTAATTTTTAGCTTACTTTGTATTCTATGAATTCCAGTTGTCTGGTAATCTAAATTCTATGGAATATATTCGCTAAACTAAAATTATCCTCTGGTGTTTCGAGATGCTTATGCCAAAACAAAGATTTCTGAAGTAAAATGATTTGTGTTTACAAATTTTATTTCTAGTGAGCTGGCATTTTAAGATAATTCCACAATTTAAAATAAAATAAAATTAGGTCGGTAATAGAAAATGGATTGAGATCAAACAAGCAAACATAGGCCTCAAACATTAATATCAGACAGTTGTACAGAGTAGTTTGCTTTATTTTGTTTGAGCTTCTGCTGCCTTGGCTTCCTCTGTCTCTGCGGTGCCTAAACGCTGCTTCATCTTTAGCTCTGCTTTCTGCTTCTGCACAGCCTTAAAAACCTGAGAAAAGACAGTTTGGGTGTAAAAAATAAAATCAAAAACCTTAATGCAATTATGCAAGGCAAAATGGTCTATAATGACCTTTTATTAAACAGAACAAATAAAAAATATTAAAAAGATGTCAATATGCTCTTATTTGATTATTACCTTAATACAGAATTCTTTCTTGGCCAGCCAGCGGCGGGTGGCCCGTCTGTAGTACTCTGGGGGGAAGGTGTAGGTGATGCCCAGCTGCTCACACACTCTCTCAAAGGTGTCAAACCGAACCAACCTGAGGTTTTTCAGAAGCTTTTTCCTGCGATCAATGGCCATGAGCATGCGCCTCTTGTTAGCTTTGTCCTGCCATGAAACATGTTAAAATAAACCATAAATGCCATCTAAAGAGATCAAAACAAGATGGCACCTGCTGATTTGTTTGCTTCTATGAAAAAAAAATGCAATTAATTAATGTAGGATGCGATTTTAATTTCACAACCTTTACTCCTCGTGTAATAAAATGTTGTGACGTAAGATGGAAACTTCCGACCACTGCTTTGCTTGCGCACATTTTTATTTTATGTGGGTTTAGTACACAGGATATCCTGTAGCACAAATGCACTTCACACCAAAAGGAAGCTGACACAATGAAAGTTGTGAAGTCAAGACTCTGAGTCGGGTTATTTATCTCTATAAACCATGGGTAAAGAACAGTTTAACATACAAGGGGTGAAGAATTCATTTCACTCACCTTGTGGTGTTTTTGCAAATGCTCCTGATAGTTTCGAATTCTTGCTGTCAAAACAGCCACTGCAGTGAGAAACATCGGAAGGGGAGTTCAGTTCTCATTCGATTAAGATAAGGCTGCACTTATCTTTAGAACTCAGCAGAAACATCACATGCAACACAAACAACTTCTTACCCTGGACTTCGGGTGAATTGTGATCACTCTCATCTCTCTGAACTTTTGCCATCAGTTGTTCCTTTTTCAGCTGTAGCTTTTCCTTCTGAGGACATAGACATCACAGCTATAATCATTACTGATTTTAAATGACTTGATCAAAAAGCCTGTTGCTACACACTATCCCCTGAGGGGGGCGCATTGTGGTGGTAATGTCATGCTGTGCTTTTCTCCAGCAGGGACAGGGAAGCTGGTCAGAAGAATAAAGTTAAATACAAGGAAATTCAAAATTATTTACTCGAGCTTATAGTGTCTTAATACTGCTTGATATAATAAAAAAATGAGTCTGTTCCGAGGTGATCTAAAAACAAAGCAAAACTTGGTACCATTTTAGTCTTTCTACATATTAAATATCTATCTGGACATGCTCATAGTTGTAGAGTGAATGGGAAAGGCCATGTTACATGTATCTGCTCAATCCATCACATGCTAATTATTGTCATCCACACCAAATGCTGTTTCCCCCCCCCCTCATATGTCACATTAAATCAACTCATTACTGCAGTGCATGTGGAAAAATGAATAAAATTTGACTGAAACCAAATGGCAATATAACTGTTATTTCAAGATTATTTTATACATCAAATAATTAGAAATGTCGCTAATTAAGTTGTATCTCTGTACCATCAGCTGTTATTACCGACTGCATTTAAATAAAATAGAAACTTGGATCAGAACATTAAAAACAAAGCACAGTGAAACAAGAGTTATGTTAAGCCATCAGTCCTTACATGACTTGCCAGTTCCAATGAAAGAAGACGTTTGACAAGATCATCTGTCCTGTAAGAACAAAAACAGCCATGTATAACAGACATGCATTCATCTGGCAAGAGAAATATACATTCCCTTGCCAAAGTATTGCCATCCCTTTAACTTTTTTTCAGATTTTCTTTTCTCAAGAAACTTCAATGTATTTGTATTGAGATTTTATACAACAGACCAACACAAAGGATGGCATAACTCTGAAGTTAAAGTAGGGCTGGATGAAATCTTGAGTTTTTAAAAAATATTAAAAAAAATTATATAAAAGAATGACCAAAATGAAATTCATTGAAAGAATGAAAAATAATTTATGTCGATATGAACAGAACAGCTCATTTCACATCTGCCATCGCACCCCTCCTTCTGTCTCTCACGTTACTTGACTTTGCTACAACTCCCATCCTTATTGAACGTCAATCTCACCACAATCCTTTAGTCTGCATTCAGTCTGGAATTGAACAGAAGCATCGAGACAGACGAAGGCAGGGGAGCTGCTGGTGAGCAGTACTCAGTACCACCACGTCCAAAAATAGCTCTTTAGAGTTCTCACAGAGTACCATTATGCTCATTAGTGCGTCTGTTGTAATTAGAACACCGTTTGCCCTAGACAACGCACAGAAAGGTGGAAGCTTGTCTGAACTGCTGCATCTCACACCTGTGGTGCATTATGCAGGACATTTAAAACTTCTAACAAAAAACAGAAAATAATGAAAGTCATAAACCTCTGTTTATTACAGTCGTCAAGCAACATTCAATGCATACTAGACATGCCACTACCTACATTTCACAAAATACAAACTCCATATTCTCTATTAATTTCACAATGTTGTCCTGTAAGAACCAAGCTCCTGGGCTGAATTTCAACAACAGCCCACCCTTGCGCAAAACAGTACTTTATTTAATAGCAAAGCTATAACTATTTTGGTTCAGAAGAATAAAACATTTTATTGAAGAAAGTAATATAATTATATATGCCGATACGTAATTTTTGACACCGTTTTTAAATGTACATCTACAGCTGTATGTGAATAAAATTTAATGTGTCACATTTGAGACATGTAGCTTAGACTCTTAATTGCTTTTTTGTTACTATTTTTTGGGAAGAAAAAATGATCAAGACATATATCGAAAATCAAATTAAAGCTGAAAAATATTGAGATGGAAATTTTGTCCATATAATTCAGCCCTATGTGAAAGGAAAAATATTTCAGTGTTATTAATCTGAAAAGTGTGGCGTGCTCCTACATTCAGTCCCATTTACTCAAAAGCAAAATCAAGCCTGTAAATCCCCAAAATCTAATCATGACTTCGGAACTTAACGTCAGTGTAATTTAAATTTGGTATAAATAAAACAATATCACATTTGTGAGAGAACATTAAAAATTATCCTGCATCCTAAAGACGCAGGAAGGATTCATACATGTCAGAGTTAAAGTTGTGAAAAAAACAAAACAAAAACAGAGTTTGGCTATAAAACTATATCCTTACCATCTTAGAGGAGTATTCAATCGCTGACGAGAAAAAAGAAAACCTACTAAGACAGAGCTGTCCACCTAAACTAACAGGCCAGGTAAAGAGAGCAAAAATCAGAGAATCCGGAAAAAGGTGTGAGAAACTTTAGAGGAGCTGCAGTTATCCAGAGCTATCCAGAGTTATCCAGAGTTATTTGTGGGAATCTATTTATGGAACCTCTGGAGATGATAAAGCAAAGAAGCATTTATCATAAAATCAAGAAAATGATGAACAACCCTGAGCATCCTCTCCATGAGATTATCATACAACAAGAGGGGTGTGTTCAGTCAGAGGCTTCTTTAGTTTCAACACGGACAGCTACAGTAGACCCTTCCCATTCATAACCATCTGCATTAACAACAACTCATTGAAGAAACTTGAATAGTATGATTTACAACATCTAATTTCCCTCTGGGATCAAAAAGTATTTTTGAATTTGAATTTTTGAATTACAGTTGTGTAACTGCAAATCTGACCATTATGGAAAAGGCGTAAGGAAAAGCTATTGCTAAAACAACACCCACCTGGAAGTCCCATTTCACTTTATCACTAGTCATAAAGGAGTTACAGCAAATATGTGGGAAAATGGAGCTCTGGAAAGATGAGGCCAAGACCCAACTACATGTAAAATGCTATGTATGGTTGTAAAATGGTGTGGCACATCAGCCTAAAACTATGGTGCCCTCAAATAAACATGGTGGTGGCAGCATCATACTGTATGGATTGCTTTTCTTCAAGCCTAATGCGGGACAATCCTAGAAGAAAACCTGTAAGATGCTGCAAAAGTTGTCATAGAGGCAGTTCACCTTACCATGAAACATACATCCAGTGCTATAAGGTTTAGATCAAAGCACATAAATGATCAAAGATCCAGTTAAAGTCCCAAATAACTCCAGTTAAACTCTGTGGCAGAAATAGAAAATTGTTTGAAAAGCTGTTTTCTATTCAATGTAACAGACCTGGAACTAATTCTAAATGCTGAAAGAGACCGCGAGAATTGTTGTAGCTGCAGTTGGACGCAACAACCAATACAGATATAATCTCATTTTTTAAGTTAATTTGTTGCACTGGAATCTGATTTAGGAGTAATAGGAGCTAAATAAACAGTATACAAACACACTTATTGGCTTTTTATTAGTAAGAAATGTTATTATTTTCCTTCTATGTCACAATTACACACACTGTTGTTCTATCCCATAAATTCCTGCTAAAATAAAACTTAAATTATGATTATAGTGATACAATATTAAAAGGTTTGGGAAATGTGAATACTCTTGCCAGGCACTATTTATTGTTGGGAGACAGTGTGGGAATGTTACTTCTTACGATTGAGCAAGTGGGACGGCTGCATATTCCTTCTTCAGCATCGTTGGAGCAAGGTCACCAAGTTGGCTTTCTGGACCTGCAAGAAACCAAACGCTCACATTAAAAAACGTTTAAAATTTTGAATCCAAAATATTAACATGGTTCTTAGTAAATACCTGTCTTCCTTTTCTTTGCAACCCGGGCATAATGTCGCACTGGTGGTGGAACCGCAAAGATTCCTGAAACCAAAATGAGAAAAAAAAAGATATAAATCATATATACAGTGTATGTATGTATGTATGTATGTATGTATGAATGACAGACAGAGCTCTACACTTGTATGCAATAGGAAACTTCTTTTGCAGAACATGCTCAGGAAGTGAAGCAAAAACAGCATGACAACAAAAAAAGAAAGCTTTTGGTTAAATAATTCCAAAGAGAGGATCGATGGTTCAGTCGAAATACAGGTGAAACTCAAAATATTAAAATATAGTGTAAAAGTTAATTTATTTAAGTTTTTCAACTTAACAGTTGAAACTAATAGTATATGATATACAGTAGTGGCCAAAAGTTTTCAGCATGACACAAATATTAGTTTTCACAAAGTTTGCTGCTAAACTGCTTTTAGATCTTTGTTTCAACTTTTTTTGTGATGTACTGAAATATAATTACAAGGACTTCATACGTTTCAAAGGCTTTTATCGACAATTACATGACATTTATGCAAAGAGTCAGTATTTGCAGTGTTGGCCCTTCTTTTTCAGGACCTCTGCAATTCGACTGGGCATGCTCTTAATTAACTTCGGGGCCAAATCCTGACTGATAGCAACACATTCTTTCATAATCACTTATTAGTTTATTAGAATTAGTGGGTTTTTGTTTGTCCACCCGCCTCCTGAGAATTGACCACAAATTCTCAATGGGATTAAGATCTGGGGACTTTCCAGGCCATGGACCCAAAATTTCAACGTTTTGGTCCCCAGGCCACTTAGTTATCACTTTTACCTTATGGCACGGTGCTCCATCCTGCTGGAAAATGCATTGTTCTTCACCAAACTTTTGTTGGATTGCTGGAAGAAGTTGCTGTTAGAGGGTGTTTTGGTACCATTCTTTATTCATGGCTGTGTTTTTGGGAAAAATTGTAAGTGAGCCCACTCCCTTGGATAAGAAGCAACCCCACACATGAATGGTCTCAGGATGCTTTACTGTTGGCATGACACAGGACTGATGGTAGCGCTCACCTTTTCTTCTTCGGACAAGCCTTTTCCCAGATGCCCCAAACAATGGGGAAGAGGCTTCATCTGAGAATATGACTATTCCCCAGTCCTCAGCAGTCCATTCACCATACATGCAGAAGATAAATCTGTCCCTGTTTTTTTTTTTGAGAGAAGTGGCTTCTTTGCTGCCCTTCTTGACACCAGACATCTTTCAAAAGTCTTTGCCTCACTGTATGCTCAGATATGCTCACACCTGCCTGCTGCCATTCCTGAGCAAGCTCCGCACTGGTGGCACTCCGATCCCGCAGCTGAATCCTCTTTAGGAGACGATCCTGGGGCTTGCTGGGCTTTCTTGGACGCCCTGAAGCCTTCTTAACAAGAACTGAACATCTTTCCTTGAAGTTCTTGATAATCCTATAAACTGTTGATTTAGGTGCAATCTTAGTAGCCATAATATCCTTGCCTGTGAAGCCATTTTTATGCAACGCAATGATGGCTGCATGCGTTTCTTTGCAGGTCAACATGGTTAACAAAGGAAGAACAATAATTTCAAGATTTACCCTCCTTTTAACATGTCAACTCTGCCATTCTAACCCAATCAGCCTGACATAATGATCTCCAGCCTTGTGCTCGTCAACATTCTCACCTGAGTTGACAAGACGATTACTGAAATGATATCAGCAGATCCTTTAACGAATGAAATGCAGTGGAATTTTCATGGCAAAGAAGGACTATGAAATTCATCTGATCACTGTTTATACCATTCTAGGGTATATGCAAATTGCTATTATAAAAACTTAAGCAGCAACTTTTCCAATTTCCAATCTTTGTGTAATTCTCAAAACTTTTGGCCACGACTGTAGACTCATTACATGCAAAGGGAGATACATGTGGAGGTGCTGACTTCATTTTCCAGTAGGACTTGGCACCTGCCCACAGTGCCAAAAATACCAAAACCTGGTTCAGTCAGTATGGGATTACTGTGCTTGATTGACCAGCAAATTGGCCTGACCTGAACCCCATTACTGAAATAAACTTTCAGTGAAATAACTTTTGCACAACTTCTAAATTTTCAAGAAAGATCTTTGCCGCCTCAGCAAGTCTCCTGATTTCATTGTAAACACAAGTGATGCAAAATTCTCATGCAGGAAGAAGCACCTGTCTACAGACAGATTCATGCAGTCTCACATTGACAAAACAAAATTCTTCCTGCAGGTTGAAGGAGTAAGACCAAGATTTATTTTCTGCATCAATTATCAAAGGACATGGATGATGTAACTGGTAAGCTGGATGAAACTGTGGGACTGACTGAAGGATTCTTAAGAGCTCAAACAAGATACGCAATGCAACATGAATATCCAACAACTCAGATAGCACAATTGTGCATAAAACAGATAGTGACAAGATAGTGGTTTTCTATATCGTCAAAACCATCAATGAAGTGGCTTCCTGAACTTCTGATTAGTTCTCTACTTGTTAGAAGTGTAACCACATGTGCAACTGATTCCAGGTTCCCCTTTTTATGAGTTATGCAGCAAAATGTACTTCTACAGACTCTAAATCAAATTTCTACTTAAAATAAAGAAAATGTATCCATTTCCTGTAATTTCACAACTAGGCTCTACTTTATGTTGATTCATAGCATGTTAAAACAAAGTTTGCAGCTGTAACATGCCTAAATGTGAGAGTGCTTTTGACAGCAGCTGTATGATGATAGTAAGTCAGATTTCAGGGGGAAATGAAGGCATGACTTCTCTAGAAGTTGATGAAAGACACTGCTGTAAAAAGTTAGATAAAGAGTTACAGCAGAGAGGGTTTTAGTTGTGCAAGTCAGGCAGGCCTCATAAAAACCTTTCTCTCTGTCCAGCATGTTTGTCTCCATGACCACCTTTTCCCTCCATAATCAATTCAAGGAGAATTTATTCTTACCCTTCTTAAGTCTATTGGACCGGGACTCTAAAGGTTTTATGATTTCTGTAAATATGGAATGCCAAAATGCTTAACATTAAATAAATTAAAAAATAAAACTTTGTAAAATAAATAAAGAAATAATGTGATAAATTGGTAAAAAACAAAATTCATAAAAAAATATTTAACTGTAAATATTTTCCAAATAATACATTTTCTTTTTAGCCATTTTCATTGACTTCCATCAGTTTTTATTCCAAAATGTCTATTTCACAAAGTCAGCTTTTATTTAGTGTTTTTCCAAGTGCCGTATTCATTTTCAGCTGAATCAGTTCATCTACCAATCAGGCTAAGTGAGTAGGACCTGCATACTCATTGGGTGTTACTTCAACATCTGCAGCTTGCTTCTATCTAAGCACTAAAAATGGCTGTAAACTGGACTGAGAAACTTCATAAAACCATGAAATATATATATATATATATATATTACAGTACAGAGATGTATGTAATTTTTAGACTAGTCTACGATCAATTGTTTAATTCAATACATTTTGTATAGTAAATCTTATTTTTTAAAACAAAATTGATGTACCTTTTTTTATTATTCTTGTGTAATGGATCACATTAGGCATTAATGGTCAAATCGAAATAATTTATGTGAAATAAAGTGTAACAGTCATGTTTAAATAACAAAAGACTAACAGAGAGTGGCTGCCATCTAGTGACTATTTACAGTTACTGCAGAATGACTGGAAACAATGCTCCAGATAGCTCATTGGATCGAGCAAAATGCAGCTAACGGAGGTCATCTTGTTTACAATGTGAATGTGGACTTAACTTGCTGGGAACTCAAAATTTCCTCACCAGTGATTTGAGAGTAGAAGGAGCGGCTCTGGTCCCGCTGCTTCATTTATCCTAGCCGAGGTACAGCTTAGCTTAGCTACTTGCTAGCATCAGCTAATATGCTTTGTAGATGTGTGCTCTGACTGGAAACAATGCTCCAGATAGCTCATTGGATCGAGCAAAATGCAGCTAACAGAGGTCATCTTGTTTACAATGCGAATGTGGACTTAACTTGCTGGGAACTCAAAATTTCCTCACCAGTGATTTGAGAGTAGAAGGAGCGGCTCTGGTCCCGCTGCTTCATTTATCCTAGCCGAGGTCGAGGTACAGCTTAGCTTAGCTACTTGCTAGCATCAGCTAATATGCTTTGTAGATGTGTGCTCTGATCCCGGGGATGTGACACAGGCAGTTGAAATGTTACCACATGTTGTTGTGAGTTGTATGAGAACTGGTGAGAGTTACTGCTAAGGGAAAGTACAATGTGTGGTTCCTTGTGATGAGACAGTTGTCTGCTAACTGTTACTATGGAGTCCCGAGCACTGCATGTAAACATGGCAGGAGGTGATTGCAATCCTCTTTTGGATTTTAATGTGCAAGGTCGTAAAGTCATTTAGACTGATTTCGATACAAAATTGAGATTGTGACACCCCTAATACATACATATATATGTTAGGGGCTCTGTTTAGTTTAGAAATAATGTGGGTATGGGGCGTTGCGTGGAGAAGTGGGTAGTGTAGGCGCCCCACATACAGAGGCCTTTGCTGCATGTCTTAGCCTCTATCCACTGTCAAATAAAGGCCACGATTGTCACAAAATCGAAAAAAAATATATATAATTACGTAAGTATTTGTTTTAAGACTCAATTTAGATTGAGACTCACAATCCAGCTTTATTTATGTCTAAAATAATATCATTTGAATCTGAGTTCTACAAGCAGCTAGACTTGCTGGAAATGGCCAGTGTTGAGAGAGCTACCAAACAAATTTTGCCTGTTATTTATACAAATGTATTTATTGTAATGCATTTATTCTACCTATGATTTAGAACTGTAATTCACTCTATAGGTATTTCATATTGTTAAATTAGTTATAAAATAAGTTCAAAGTTTACAGTCCTTTTGGGTTTTTTTGGTAGCTTTGGCCAAAGGTTTTCTGGTGGAGCTAAAATTCATTTGTTTTCAATTCACTTTTATTTATATAGTGCCAATTCACAACAAATGACATTTCAAGGCACTTGAAAAAGTAATTTCACTTCACTTCCTTCACTTTGGCAAAAGATAGTAATACTACACTTTAAGCATTTCCAAATAAATACAGTTAACTATAGATTTACAAAAAATAAGCATATTATACTAAAACAACACTTTCATCCCATCTTTTATCCTATTCCTATAACATCACAGCTGATATGTCCTTTTTTAATTCTTGTAAATATTTTGTTGCTGCTTTCTGTAGACAAATATACACAATGTAAATAGCCCCACTCAGTGGCACAATTCTTTAGAAATGAACACATTATTTTCATTACTATACAGAGTTATTTTACCAATTGTACAAATTTGCCCTTACTGTACAGTCTCTTGTTCTCATTTTTTATTTGTTTAATTATAACTTGCTGTTACCACACCACGTTTATCCATGGTGAGACGCCAACAGATGTGTCTATTCTACTTTATGTCTACATCAACTGTACAATTCTAGCTTGTCTAACCTAGTCTACTTCATGCTGTGAAAGAGGTTACAAAGCATTTTTCATTTTGGCTTTGCTTTTGTTTCAATACTAATGGCAGTGTTTATCATTTATTTTGTGCACGATGTCAGATTTAAATGGTTTTAGAACATGTAAAGACCAGATTATTTTACGTACTGATCTACAGTGTACACGAGCTGAAATGGGGTGTACATAAAATAATACTAATGTGTAAATAATCCATAATGCAATTATATCGTTTGGTCTGATTAAGAATAGTAAATGAAAGCTAATATTCCTGAGCCAAAATAAAAACAATATATCCTACTCAGTCTGAAAAACAAAACAAAAACATGATCATGATACGAGTTTTTTTCTAAACGTTTAATTATGTCAACAGCGCCGACTGCTGGTGATGGCGCTGACTGACAGCAAGACCCTGTCAGCAGTTTGTTAACATAAGATGCGGCTGGTCAAAGACTGCTTAGTCTTTCTGGTGTTTGGATTTATTTCTACTCACCTTTGCGAACGGCATGTTCTGCTAATAGAGCCGAACCGCCACGGGTCCAGTGTTTGACCGACACCGCAGGGTACAGAGCCGAGCTTTCACGGAAAACACCCACAGAAGAATTCAGAACGGCCCGTAGGCCGAAACTGGAAAACATGGCGTTGACTAAAGAAAAATACAGAAAAGCTAGACCTGCTGAAAGTGCTTATAATGCGGCATGTAATCACTCCCGACCCCTACATGATGTCCGCCATTTTGTTAAGACGCAACTAGCTGAGTATGAGAAAAAGATGGAAGCAGTAGGCTTAGCTATCAATCCCGGAGCATATAGATCCGATTCTACTCGCTTTAAAAACAAACAAACCAAAAAAAAAACAATTAAAAAATACATTGACCGGATCTTTGTTTTATTAACATTTAACAAGGGTCCAACGCAGTCTTCCAAAAATTATTTCAGTATTTAGCCGACTAGAACAAAATCCTATCAGTCCTCCTTCCTTTATTTCTCCCTTGTGTCCTTTCTGGTTTTTTTATTTTTCTTTCCCTGTGCCCGTCCTTCCTTCTTTCCACCCTAAACATGGTAATAGAATAGTAAACCTCAAAATACAATAAAAAAATTACAGTCAGATTTTCATTTATTTAAATCTTTTTTCCACTTTACAATAGTTACCACATAATATCCAATAAAATATCAAATGTTCTGTGGTTCCTAAAAGAATAATTGTAAAAAAAAAACTTCAAGTGCTGTGAATACTTTAGGAAGTAGTTGCTTAGGTTTGGTGCCTTTTAACAATGTACCAACAAATTAGTGGAACAGTTAATGTACAGTTACCTATCTAATCACTGCGCTAAGTGTGTTGCTGTTATAGAGTATTTTTGTTTGAACCATTTTTCAATACAGTTTTTTTTTTACTCTATTTAAATAAATACATATAAATGAAAAAGTATATAATTGTGTATTGCCCAATGACCTCTATAGATAGGCGCCAGCCTTCCCCCAAAACCTTGCAAGGTCAAGCAGGTATAGACAACAGATGGATGAATAAAATGGTAAACGATTGGGGGGGGGACTTGTTCTTTCTGTACCTTTGATGATGATTATCTCCACAACACATAGGGTTTAGAATACAAGTTGAAAAAAGTAAAGGGAACAATATAAAAATTAAAAACAAAGGTAATCATTGGAAATCTTAAACAATTTTTATTTACACCTTTTTCAGAGTGCAGCAATGGGATAGTCTGCTTGAGTACAACATTCTGTTTCTGACATAGAACATCTTACAAATACATATTGTACGCTAAATCAAAAAAAAAAAAATGGCAATAACTTCTTATATACATGGATATCGAGATTAGTATAAGTTTTTTTCACATAGCGGAAAAGTGTTATCTTTTCTGGAAAATTAATTATGCAGTTAAGTTTTGATTACTTATTCTCTGTCTTAATAAGTGTATATAGGTCATGTAGAGAGAAAACGAAAGCCGTTCTGTGTGTAATGTTCTCATGGGCGCCGTAAAGGGGTGGAAGGTTAGGACGATTCTAAGGGCCCAGGCTGATGAAGGGCCCAGAAGAGCAGACCCTCTTTTTCTTTTCTTATTTCTTTTCTCTTTTTTATACATACGTTAAATGTGCTAGGGCCCCTCATACACTTAATGTGTATTTTGTCCGTTTTGACCATAGATTTAATATTTAACAAACAAATAATGTATTTACTGTTTAAGTCACACCCCCCTCACAATGGTTCATTCCACCTGCGCTGTCCGAGCTACACTCGCTAGCGTAACGTCTCTTGCTTATTGCATTTGTTATGATGCAGTGCAGATAGTGACACACGCAGGCATGTCACATCAAAAGTCAGGGCATCAAAAACGGAAAGAAAAGAAGGAAAGAGAAGACCGAGAACGCCGAAGTCGACAGTATGTCACACAGTTTTTCAAAAAGAAAGGTAGCTTGCCCTATTCCTGTATTCCAAAACTTTCACTTACTTATTTTTGTTGCTACATGACCTGCTTTTATCTAGCTAGCTTAGTAAAATAATTACTGAATTATGATTTACATCCAACAATAATAACATCTCTGCTGTCTCCGGGTTATCATGTCTCGTAGACACAGATTCAGCGGCCGCTGCACACCCACGTCTTCCTTCCCCCGCGGCCCCCGTCCCCGTCTCAGCCAAACAAGGTGAGCCTGAGCGCAAAACTTCACGAAGATTGAAAGCTCTAAGCACGTCTTATCTACTGTGTTCTCCACATGATGATAACTTTACTAAACAAAAAGTAATCTACACGCTTCAAAAATTACAAAATCAGTTTGCCGTGTGTTCTGTGAAGTGACAGTGCTGCTGCTACGATCGATGCTGTCAAACTTGACGTTCTTAATATGAATAAAATGCCCCTTGAAAAAATAATATAAAGTGGAATAAAAATGTGTCTGTGGTAACCATTGGCTATAATTAGTTTACAGAATAGATATTTAATATTTTATATTAAGAAAACTATACAAAAAAAATACAGTTTTGGATTGTCTAATTTTTTTCTTGTGTTGTATAGTTATCTATTTCATATTATTCAACAATGCAGGTGGCGAGAGAGCATTCAGTAAGCTCAAACTGATTAAAAATTATCTTAGGTCTGCTATGTTGCAGGACAGACTTTGTCACCTTGCCATACTGTCCATTGAAAGCAAACTGGCAAGAAAGCTGAACTTTGATGATTTGATACATGATTTTGCCAGCAGAAAGGCACGCCGCTGGGCCATTATAAAGTGATGTTGAACATAACTTGTTATACCTGGATAACAAACAGTTTATGTCTGGTTCAGTACTTGTTTAGTCCTGGACTGGTTTAGGCCTGGCATTACTCCTGGTGTGTCTTGATTTTGAGCCCTTTTGGCCTAGTTTTAGTCTTGGACTGATTTAATTATGGGTTAGTTGTAGCTGATGTTTCCTGATTGAGCAGTTGGACCCAGTTAAAGCTTGTTCACGTAAAGTATATGTCAATATGTGTACATTATGTTCTGTTGTGTTTGCAATTGCAATTGAGATAATAAATATTCTCCTTTTATGTAAACAAGTACATATTTCCATAGCTTTTTCTTGTTTTTGTAGGCTTTTACTCATCAGACATTTTAACTATGCAATGTGCTAAATATCTTTTTTAAAGTATACAGGGCATGTTTATTGGGTTACATTTTATCTGTAAAAAATGTAGGGGGCCCAGAAATTTTTGTTTCCATAGGGCCCAGAATTTCTGGCGGCAACCCTGAATGTTCTTATAAGTAATGCATTAGATAACCAGGCAGACATCAGAAGCAGCAGATATCAAGGTTCCTTGTCACATGGATGCCCGGCTAGTTATCGGGCTATCAGAGGCAGCAGGCAGGGTGAAGACATTGTGGGACACGGATGCTGAGCTCAAGTTGTTAGAAGATAAACAGTGATTCTTAAATTATATTTAACGTTTTGAATTAGAAGGGTTTAGCAAGGAAATCAGAGAAAACTAAGTCAGTAAACTCTGTCCCTTAGTGTTTGGCCAAACATGTATCAGTTGAACAGTCTACTTACATGCCTAAAGGACTCTGGGTTATCTTTGTTGTGAGAAGGGCTATATTTTTAGCCTTAATAATTGGCATATTTTTTATTTCTCTTTGAAGAAAAGCAAACCTTAATCCATGAGCTCCAGCACCAAACATTACAACCAAATGAGCTATTGTTTGACCTTGAGCTATGTCCACAAGTGGCTCCCATTAAAAAGAGTATACATATATAGGGATGCACTGATACAGATACTGGTATCGGGGCCAATGCCATTCTTACATACTGTATCGGTTAAAGTTAAGCAATACCATGAAGCGATACTTAAAATATGTCAACTCTGCAATAATTTCACAAAACAGTATTTCTTTTTCCGTTGAATTTTTAGTTTAGTGGTCATTTTTATTAATATTTTTATATCACAAGGTGTCCTCTGAGCTGTTTAGCGAAATATTATCCTCTTCTTTGCCAAGTGTGGTAGGAAGGTCCAGGAACCTACTGAGAGAGAACATTCTATAAGATTAACATTAGTTGTTAATCCTAAAATGTCTGGCAACAAGAACTGCTACAGGTGAACAGCTGTTACCTTAAACTTAAAGCTTAAATCAACCTGAACTGTTACAAACAGATAAAAGCTGGATGAGGACTTCTATAGTTAATTGTAAAAGAAGCACAACTAAGCCTAGCATCTGTGCTTCAATAGGTCCCCATAAGAACACTTTCTTTAAGGCTTTTGTATTTATTTTTACTAGTGATTTAGGGAGGATGCCTTATTAATAAAACACAGGTTTGATCTCTGGATCTCTAAAATTTTAGCTTTGTAGACATGTAACCCAATTAGGTTTTTAACCTGCTTGACACTAAACCTTTGGCAGTTTAATGAAAAGTAGGAAAACATAGAAAAATATAAATTCCAAATGTAAAAGAAGCACAAAAATGAAAAACAAAAACACGATTTAAATCACTGGTGCAGAGTTGTTATGATGGCTAGGCTCATTTACAAAAAAAGCAAGCATACTCTCATGACCAGCAAATTAACTTTTGTCATTTTCAACCTCATTCATAGCTAAAGCGCGTAGGAAAGGAAAATCCTCCCAAACAATGACTGTGTTTTCCTTTCCCTCAGTGATATCATCACAGGGCCCAAAAAAACACTGCTCCATTGGCATCCCATCATTTGCAACATTCTGGTAGCATTTTGGACTGAAACGCTCTTCAGTTTCCAAGAGGGGCTGTGTAGATTCAGAGCGAAGATATACATGAGGCTCCTCAGCTACTGGGGCATTGCATGAAGATGAAACCAGCACTGTAGCGTAAGGAAAAGACTCGCTGTTTGAACCAGAGTATGTAGGAATAAATGGTGAGCCACAAATCGACTCGCCAATATCACTGGTGTCCTCTGAGTCGTTTAACCAAATATCATCCTCTTCTCTGCTAAGTTTGGTAGGAAGGTCCAGAATGCTGAGATGGGACAAGTACATCGGATCTGTCTCCTCATTGTCCCATGATGAATGGGTAAACTGTAGATAAAAAACAACGATTTACAGTAAAAACCTGAGGTTTACACACAATGCATAAAAAGACATTATGTTTTTATTCTCACTGCCTAACAAAAAAACCCCAAAATGTTTACAGTTTTAGATCAGATAAGATAACCATATGTATCTCTATTCATTAAATACCAAAATAAATCGAGACAAAAATGTCTTGTGAAATTTTTTGCTTCCTCAAAGTCAGAAGTTGATATGTCCTTAGATGATGATGTAATTGCAGGCCCATTTGTTTTTGTGAGTGACATCCTGTAAAGATGAAAATAAATCAGCAAAAATTGTATTTCCATATTATTTCAAGATACTCGTAGGAGCCAACAGCAAGAATATGTTTAGCCACCATCCCATTCATGGAGGAGATTGTTAGGGAAAAATAATAATGTTGTATTATTATTTTCTTAGGGTGTATTTCTTTATCACATAGTTTAAATGTACTTTTTAAATGTCATTTGGTATCAACCATATGTTACTTTGTATACACCCTGTTCTTTTAAGATGCTAATGAAGTTTGACCAAATAAAGAGAGACTGCAGTGGGAGGGCCTTTTGAGACCAGGAGACAGAGCTGTGTAATCAGGAGACTGAGCTGGGAGACTGAGAAGCTGAAAGGAGAACAGACAAACGGTCAACCAGAGTATCTTCCTGGTCTCCCTCTGCAAAACTTTACTTCATTCTATCTCCCACTGCAGAGCTAATTTAACTTCAATTTCTCTCCGACCCCTGTGTGTGATTCTTTCTAGGTTAAACCACTATTTTTTACCCTAACAGAGATAGATTTTATGTCCCACATATTAACCAGTTTTGGTGCTAAATGTACATATCCACCTCGGACCAAAGAGAAAAGTATGTAAAGATGCTGGCTGAGGCTACAAAGAAAGTGTTTTTCATCCACAGACAAAAAAAGGACTGGACTAGCACAGGCAAAAAGAAAACTCAGAGATAAGAAGACATTACTCCAAAGGAAAAACACAAACAAAAGCCGATTACTATTTCCAAATACACACATAAACAAAGAACTGAACTTCCAGATTAGTTTCGTACTAGTCTCTTCATTGAACAATTGTACTGTGAAGGTGTTGGAACATTTGCTACCTATGCCGGAGAAATTGAGGGTCAACCCATCCAGTCTTTTTAAAATAAAACCTGATTTATAAAAGGTTTTCAATGAACATCTGAATTTCCACAAAGTATTTAAAAATAAATAAATAAATAAATAAAACTAATAAAGACCATAGTTACAATTGGTCTTTATGGTATGAATTATTATGCATTTGCTTCCTCTTACCTATTTTCCAACAGGAAATTATTGATTTATATTTTTATTAATATTGTCTTTTATATTATATAAAAGAGTTATACTGACATGGATCCTTTGCTCATTTTCTTTTTAACATTTGTCATCTATATATTAAAAATAAAGATTTAATTTACACACATATATAGAGTGTTCATGCAAACAAAAAAAACCTAAATGATTGTAATCTTCTTACACTTAATAAATTTGGTATCTCATCTTTCACCCATGCGTTGATTATGACCACTTTAATTTCACATCTGTGTGAATGTTGGTTACCTGTGTGGATTCTGATGACCATCTTTTAATGCTGCTGTTAGCTGGATCTGGAACAGCCGGCCACAAGAGTTGATTCAGCCTTAACGTAAAACAAAGAGAAAACCTTGTCAGAAATAACACATCAGTGAAGTAAAAAAAATGTTTTTACCTTTACAGATAAATTCTGTTTTTCTTTTTCTCACATTTAACTGTTTTAGATCATTAAACCTGTTTCAATATAAGACCGATCACCACAGAATACACAAACACTGTTTTCAACATATTATTATAGGAACTAAGGGGAAAGCTATAAAAAGCCAATCGCACCAAATTTGATTAAAACTTAAACATTTTTACATGTCCCAAGTCATGCAGTGACACTAGAACTAGCATGGAATTAGATTATGTATGAGTAGATTTTAAGTTACATAAATAAACAAGTAAAACACTTATGCATTTTTACTTTACGGAATATCCCTTCTGCCCTTGTTAAAAAGTTTAGTGGCAATAACAGGAATAAAAGATTTGGCATACCTATTTGTTTTCCTAGCTGGTACGATAAAATGATGTCGTGAAGGCATCATTATAAATTCGGAGGACAGTATATGTCTATGTTGGGAAATGATTCCCTTAGCCTTTTGGAACACCTGTCTTTCCTACAAGGAGTTCAGTTCCTTTTGTTGAATACCAATTATTTTATTTTAAAAGTACTGTCCTCCTTTGATAATCATGAGTTAGCTAATTAAACACCTTTCTGGGTTCAGTTTCATGAGCCACTCCCAGGCCTATTTACTGTCACACTTCTGAACAAAAAAAATTCCTAAATAGAACATTTGTCAACATGAAGTTAGCTGAAAGAAAAAAAGAAAAAGCAACATATCATGACTGGATCTAAATAAATTCAAGAAGACATCAGAAATAGTCATTTACATCTTTCATTATGGAAAGGAAGAAGTCTAGTTTATACTTCTCTGTCATCAAGTTTGCACCCAGATGCAGACATCTTCCTTTTATACTTTGCCATTGGTTTTTCAGTGTTGCAAAACAATTCCCCACCAGCACAGCAGGGGGTGCTGACTTTTTCTGGAGGGTCTGCCTACCATTTCAGTGTAGTTTCTGGTTAACTAGAGTTTATTTTCTTCAGTTTGTGAACACGTTCCACCTCAAGGTGCAATGAAGGACAGAAAGTAAGTTTTGATTGAACTGGAAACTTTTTTACTGGAAGTGGAGCTCACTGAATACTCAAAAAAACGCATGTGAACAAACACAGCGTTCTGTTTTGCTGTTCTCTACAACTCAAAATCGCCAGTTGACCGTATTAGATAAATTGTCCTTTCGATATAAAGCATTTAGTGCCCAAACACTTCATTGACTACTTATTACATCGATTATAGGGCACCGTTCTGGTGAAATGATCTCAGGCTGTTGTTGAGCTGACCAGTCACAGGCATACGCTCTCTGCATATGAATATATCATATCAAAGTAATGTGTCGATTTTTATTTTGTTTTTAAGAATTTGAATAGAGTCAATAATGATTATTTTAATTTTTGTAGTAAAATTAAAAGCAAAACTGTTTGTTGTTGGCTGTTTTCACCTTCTTCGTTCAAGTGGAATCAACTAGATCTAAGCAAGGCAAGGCAAAGCAATTTATATTTGTATTGCACACTTTCAACAACAAGGTAATTCAAGGTGTTTTACATGAGTCGGCCATAAAGAAATCCAATATATGATAAAAACATGGAAAGTAAGAACAACAATCGAGTAATAAAAGCAACAAAAAACAACAACATGGAAAGCATTAAAAAGAAAAAGAAATCAGAGACAGTAAACTGGCATTTAATTTTCATAAGCATAGAATACAAGCTTACCAAGCATAACACACATACAATTATATTAGAACATTACCCAACGGCAGCTCTACACAGATGGGTTTTTATCCTTGATTTAAGAGAGCTTAAAGATTCAGCAGCTTTACAGTCGTCTGGAAGTTTGTGGTAGATTTGAGGCGCATAGAAACTGAAAGCTGCTTCTCCATGTTTGGTTCTGATTCCAGGGATGATTAGTAGACTAGAGCTGGATGACCTGAGTGGTCTGGCAGCTTGGTATGGTGACAACAAATCTTCAACAAATTTTGGTGCTAAGCCATTCAAAATGTGTGAACTAATAGGAGTATTTTGAAGTCTATTCTCTGAGCTACAGGGAGCCAGTGTAAGGACTTTATAACCAGGGTGATGTGTTCTAGTTTCCTGGTTCTAGTAAGGATGTGAGCAGCAGTGTTCTGGGACACCTGGAGCTGTCTGATTGACTTTTTAGGAAGACCTGTGAGGACGCTGTTGCAGTAACCCAGTTGATCAAAGGACTATGCATGAATGAGTTTTTCAAAGTCCTGTTGCAACATTAATCCTTTAATCCTAGAAATGTTCTTCAGGTGATAGAAGGCTGACCTTGTTTTTGCTTTTATGTGATCCTAGAAGTTCAGGTCTGAGTCCATTTTGTAGTTAAATAAATTTTTAAAATTCACAAAATATAGTCTTACTGATAGTACGGTAATATATCACAACATATCGTTTTGTCCCCCCCCCGTATTGTGAAACATATCGTATCACCAGTTTCTTGCCAATAGGCATCCCTAAAAATAACGTAGGCTATTAAAATTTGTGTTGTGAGATGAAACTTTCAAGTCTGTCAAAAACAGAAGAAATCTTTAAGGAAGCACATCTCTATTCACCACATGCCATCATAGACCATGTTGTTTGGTGGACTTACTTTTTGTGCTCCGAGAGACAGGTCAAGACGATTAAAATGATCAGCAATGCAAGTACAGCTCCACCTGCCATTATAGCGAGAACAGCAGTAACCGCATCTTGGAGGAAAAATAGCATGTTATGATTTGAAGACGAAACAGAATTTTTTTTTTTCTGTTTCCATGATGCTCTAAAACGCCACAGGTAAATTTAAATATGATACCAACCAAAGGGTTTCCCTTGAAGAATAATTTCTGACCCATTCAGGCTTCCACCAGATGTGCTAACCATCAAGAAAGCTTTATACATAGATGCAGTGTTAAGGTCCTTCAGGATCACCCTCCTGTCTACTGCATCTGCACTCACAACTGGAAAAAAGTCCAACCTTAGAGAGCTTCAACAAAAAAAAAAAATATTACAACCAAAAGGATTCAGGCCTTCAACCTACCTTTGACATGCCCCTTCTTGTCCCAATAGAAGACTTTGTAGCTCTTAATCAACCCATTCCTTTTCTCTAAAGGGATTTCATCCCAGTAGATCTCAGTATCTGGTGTCCAGTTATGTTTTATGTTAAGTTTAGGAACCACTGACGGAGCTTTAAAAAGAAAGTGACAATATATGGGCAGCTGTTTTTGAATTAGCAAATTAATCACCATTTTCTTTCCACAAGAGGGCGACATTTCATAACATATAATCTGCTCCCAGAGAGCTCACACTGTGTCGCTAATCTGATTAATCTGAAAGCCTTTCTATATCTTTAAATTTGAGGCAATTTGACTCGTGCATCTCTGTGTGCTCCTTGTATGATCTCTGTTTGTCTTCGGTGACTTACCCCTTTCTCTCAAATAGGCATTAACAGTCTGAGGAGGCCCCATCCCATCCTTAAACCTGGGATATACAGAGATCCCGTAGGGCTTGTTGGGCTCAAAGCTGCCTATAGATGAGAGCATAGAGGGCAGAGTGGATCAGTGGTCACAAGCTACAGTGTTTAGAGGTAGCTTGTGCAAAGCAGGGAATAAGAGTCTTGTTCATAAGTGATCATTTGAGTTCATGTAGAGAGAGATGAACGTGCGATTTCAACAGGACTCACGGATCCTGAAAGATGCAAAACAAAATCTATTGACCTACCAGTTATATTAAGGCTGGACTGGCTTTTGTTCACCAATTCAAACTGAGTGTGGCAGAGGTCTGGTTCTAGTAAAGGTTTCCATTCCACCACATACCCAGTGAGACCTGAAGTAACCTCAGCTGTCCACTTGACCTGAAATGATCTGTCTTCATAAGGAACAGCCGAGACCTCTACGACCGCAGCATGAGCTGAAGACATGAAAATAGCTCAGATTTATGAATTAAATTATAGAATAAACAATCTACGTTATACTATAACTGTGTAAGATTATTAAATTTGTCACACTGTAACCACAAACCTAACTGAATACGTTTGCATAAACAAAGCAAAAGTTGAAGAGGAAGCTGCAATTTTCGGGCCTTGACTCCGAGTAATGGTAAATGGCCTGTTATTGTATAGCGCTTTATCTAGTCTCTATGGACCAAAGAGTCCTTTACACTACATTCAGTCATTCACCTATTCACACACACATTCACACACTGGTGATGGCAAGCTACGTTGTAGCCACAGCTGCCCTGGGATGCACTGACAGAGGCGAGGCTGCCAGATACAGAGTTTCAGTTGGATTTGACTTAGCCGTTTTAAAACTTTAATATGCTTTGATTTGAAACGGGAATGCCCAAGTCCAGCCCTCAACATGTACTTTCCTCCAATACACCTGACTCAAATAACTGATGTCCCTCAAACAAGATCACTAAACTGAGAGTTGCAAGATAGTAGTTGTTGAGGATAGGAGATGGGTACTCCTGAAGCCATTCGAACATAGTTCTAGATATATGTGCAAGACAGTGGTATCCAACATCAATATCTACTGTCCTAAAACTTTTAGATACATCCTGGCTCCAGCACAGCTTAGTCATATTATTGAATGACCGTTTGAGAATGCCGCAATTTTGGCATATATCTTGTAACAAGCTATTCATTTGATTCAGCTATATTGGAGCAGGAATACAACTAAAACCTGTTGCGCCATAAATCTTGAGGACCAGGTTTGGAGACCACTGGTATAGTGTTATTTTGTAGCCCTTAACATATTTCCCTTCAGTTTTGTACTGTATTTAGATCCACACAACAACACTGACCGGCTTCCTTGACCTTGCGGAAGAAAAATACATGCCACCGTCATGTGTAATGATGGGGATTCAGATGTGCTCAAGAGAGATGTATTAATTTGTAATAAAATGGGGGTAAATTCATAAGTACATTGACCTTCTTAAATTTTGATTGGTCAAAGAATCAGGAAGCACATGTGCACTGCTTTGTGTTTGTCAGTCAAATGAACAAAAAACACATTCAGGTTTGTGATTCTAATGTGACAAAAACAGGAAATGTTGGAGGAATATAACTCCTGAAACACATTATATTTTTCTTTTAATGATATGAGTTACCTTTAGGTTGATAAATCCTAACTTCAGTGGGAGGAGATTTCCCTTCACTATTCACAGCGCTCATATACACTCTCCTTACTCTCGAAGAAAGTTGGAAAGCACAGCATTTTTCACTTGTGGCACATATTCTCACCATTTCACCGGATAGTTTTTTTTGTGAGACGACATATGACAGGTTTTGGCTATTTGCACGGAATTGTTTTGATGGCTGAAACAGTAAGAGAAGACACTTTATGCAACCCTGTAGAACCTTTGGAGAAAATACTTTTTGTTTTTGACAGGCTTCAAGAAATCATAGGTACCTTCCAGAACAATTGTATGTTGAGGTTTTTGCTTGTGCGATTCCTCGATACCTTCATCAATGAGTCTAAACGTCCAGTTGGAGCTGAAAAGGAAGAGACAGCTGTCAGCGTGGCAACTTGTCAAAAGTTTGAACTTCTATTCTAACTCTGTACAAAATAAAAACTCCCTACAAGACAGGTCTATGGATTAGACTGTCTACATACGCGACAAAACTCAATATTTCAATTCAGCCTGTGCTTTAGAGCGAAGCGTTGACAGATGCACAACATGACATTTGCATACACTGAAAAGACGAGGAAAAAAGTGGAGAGAAAAGGTATCAGATTGGAAAATGTTAAGAGTGACTGGTTGTGTCACTCCAAATTGATCTGAGCCCTACCGGTCTCCAAGGTGACTCCGGACTTGCTGCTGCTCCACTCGCTCCAGGGGCTCTGCTTGTATCTGACTCTAATTTGGGCCAAATATTGAGTCCCATGAAGCAGATGACAGTTTTGTACCTCTCTACAATCTTTAATTTGGATTACAGTAATCTGAGGAAAAAAGATCAAGTATGCACAACCTCAAATTCAGTGTACATTTTAGGTGGGTTTGATACTCAATAGGGCATTTCAGGAACAAGATCAAGTCAGAGGCATTATAACTTTATGAAATCACTTTTATTCCAACAGCTTTAACTGAACTCACTGGTGGGTTGCTCCATTGGTCACCATCAACAGTCTTAAATCTGACTTGAAGGGTTAGAGGGATGTAGCACATCCATGCCTGCTCCAGGGGCAATCTCCACTTCAGCTTGAGGCAGCCAAACCTGTTAGACACCATCCCAGCAATACTGGGTTGGTCGAATTTAGCTGACAAAAAAACAATCAAGATTAGATTCTCAAAGTGTTTTTTTTTTAAGAAGCAGAGTTTAAATGAGAAACCATGAGTTTATGCATCATTTGAATTTGTGTTGTTGATAAAATAAAAATAAAAATACAAGCTGACCTTTAAAAACAACCCAGATGGAACACTAGAGCTAAATTTATTTTTGTTATCCTCACAGAATTCCCAAGCCATCTGGATAATAGAAATCATCTTGTTTGGTGCAAAACAAAGAGAAATTGATGCCGTTTCTTAAGTAACTCCACTTCTACAATCTTTAAAAACTTGTCTAAATTTTTACGTTATTATTTATTATTTTTCATGTTCTGATACAATTCAATTCAATTCAAAAATACTTTATTGATCCCAGAGGGAAATTAAGTGTTGTTGTAGCTCATTACTAATTCATTTTTCAAGGATTTGTTGTAGACCATGATAGCTGTGGGGAGAAAGGATTTCCTATAGCGGTCTGGTTTGCAGCGAAACTGAAGAAGCCTCCGACTGAAGATACTCTGTTGCTGTAGAATTGGCATGTTTAGATTTTTTTCTTTTTAATTGTGTTAAAAAAACAATAAAAGAAAAGAACAGAGAAAATAATTTCCCAGACACCTACAGTCAGAGCAACAATTAATCAGTTTGAAAGAACTGAAACTGTGATAAAATAAAAGGCTGCATCAGAAGTAGTATTGTGCCACCAAACCCAAGATTTGTAGAGGTTTACAACAAATGACGTTAATAAGCCGACTCTTTCACCAAACTCTGGTGACATTAAGAGTACCAACACAACACAAATAACTGGACTTCAGTCATAATTAGTTTGATCGGAAGCAGTGATTTTTGAAAATAGGACTGTGCTGAAAACAATCACTGGGCCATGCAACATGTGCTCCTGAAATTATCCAAAAGTAAAATGGATCAATAATCAGAATGCAGGTTTTAGAAATGTCAACCTGTTTTAAAGAATGTCTGATCAGTGCTAAATAACTCAGTTGATTTTTCATAAATCTATTAAACCTATTGAGGTGATAGCATCTTAGGAAAACCGACAGCTTAGGATGGGCGTACACTTTGCTATATTTGGTCAATTTTCAGCTGATTTTCCAGCTGTGCCACAACTTTTATAATTGGGATGAGTCTCGCTTAATTGTGTGACCTGGATCATGTATTATACAGGGGAGTAATAAGAAGTGATTTATACCTCGCAAGCTACTCCAGATCAGCAATCGTACAGTCAAATGAAAATATAAGCTTGAAATTCTGGTCGCCCAGTGTGAGGGCTATCTCATTGTTGAAGCAGCACCACGAGCCAAATATCACCAGTAGGCTACCTCTCACACATCACTCACTGGAATGCCACTCAAGATAAAAAGGATTTAGAAATATATATACACAGATAGTAGACCGTGAGGCAGTTTTGAACAGATACATCACACAACCATTAAAGGCAGAAAAAAAATAGTTAAAGCCCCTGTGTGTAAGAATTACCTCCAACTAGTGGTGCGCTAAGTGAATGCAAGCAACTCAGCGTTGTTCTCTGGCCGTGATAACACGTAATTACTACTACGGAAGCCGCGGAGTGTCATAATTGTGATCATGTCAACGTCTGGCACAAGCTTGATTGTCTCGTCAGGTGATGAGGTACAGAACCATACATTATTCTGCTTTATTTATGCTCGTTTCTTCTCTTCACCTCTCCCCCTCCTCCCGACATCACTGGCTAAAACCCATAAAGCTAACAGGTTTAACCCCTTTCAGCCTACGTATTCAAAGATGGCGATGCAACATGGCAGCCTCAGATGGGGGGTGGTGCACCTTCTGTATCTATGAACAACGTATTCTAAGACGCGAGAACGCTTTCAGCATAATGTGATTGTGATTAGACCTAGGTAAAATACGTATTTATGAAAGCTGTACTTGATTTTTATTTTCAAAAAGCCACATTTGTTACACACTGGACCTTTAAAAAAAACAGCCAACAATTATTGAGGGCAAGAAAAGAAAACCAACTTAGATTGGTGCTCATCCAAAACAGTGGTTGGTTTAATTCATGTTTTTTTTTTTCAAATGAATGCTAACCTGCACTAACGGGTTCCAACAAGATAGATGAAGTTGCCTCTCCGAGATCATTTTCCGCCTTTACGTAGATCTTCATGTCATTGAACAGACCAAAGTCAGTACGAGGAATAGCATAGCGATGGACGTCTGGTGGCAGTTCATAAGTATGGTTCTGATTTAAATCTCTGAAATAATAATAAAAATAAGCTTGAAAAAAGTGTATGCATCTCAAAGAACTTAGTACATGATGATTCAAAGATTCTTGACATTAACCTAACTCGGAACTATTTTCACAGATTTATAGCTTCAGGCAGAAAACGTACCTTATTTCAGTATGCAGGGTGTACTTTGTGGGGAGATGGTTGTCCTGCAGTCTAGGGTCCCATCTGCAGTTCAAGGTGATAGGGTTGGTGAGGTTTGTCTGACAACTCAGGTTTTGTGGCATTTCTGGAGGATCTAATAATATAAACAAATACACATTGTGATTACAGGGTAACATTTGGTGTCTAATAACTATGTCACAATATTACAACATTACATTTAAGTTATTGATAATATGTTTGTTATAATAATATATTTGAAACATGACGAATTTCACTTTGTATTTTGTTCTATATAATATATATATAATACAGTAAATAATCCAATCACTTTGCAAGGACTGTTTGAATTTCAGAAATGTGACTTAAAATATGACTTAAAATGTGTAAACTAAAATTAAACGCTGTTTTATATGTAGAATAATACTTATGGAGCCAGTTTTTATAGCCAGTGAATGTTTTAGAAGTTGTAATGAACCAAACTCCACATATTTTAAAAGGATTTAATGTAGTAGAAGCATAAACATGTTAAGAGGAAAGAAATTTATAGAAGTCTTTAATTTTTTTTGCAATGAGGTGTGAATACGGTTTTAGCTTTCCCAATAAGAGGAAACGGACTATCAACATAAAACGTAGGTCCAGCAAACCTCTATAAATATACTCCTGCTGCAGGTGTAGTCACTGTTGCTGTAGATTAATCAGTAAATGTTTGTATTGCAATTAAAAGAAGATCATCAACAATTTAAACTGAAATGTCGGACATTTTAGGAGGGACATAGACAATGATAAAGAGCTGACATGAGAAACAACGTACATTCTCAGCAGTTTATACAGAGGGTTGCAAGACCCAGCTTTTATTTTGCTAGTTTAGTTCCACTGATCTTTGAGTAGATGTTTTCTTCTTCTTCAGGCACTCAGCAAGGATGGATACTTTTTTATCTCTCTTTTATCTATAATTTTTCTCTGAAGCCCAACCAACCTTAACCGTGGAAATTGTGGGCTTGTCTCTGCAATACAGGAGTCTGTATGGTTTCCTTGCAGAAACTTTAAGCAGGAGGTATTTATAATAGGTCCTATCTGATTTAACTTAAAGTTATAAAAGTAAATAAAATTTTTCTCACTTCCAGCTCGGATTTCCACTCCAGCGAGAATTATGGAATTATCCTGGATGCAGCAGATGAGTGCTGTCTGGGTGCGATTGAAGCTCGGTATAACAATCCTGGAAACCTCGTTGCTTACGTTAACTGCAGGGCTGCTGAGAATAAGCTCACTGCCAAGACGCCACTCAATCTGAACTGCTTGTCCAATAAGTAGAGGGCAGTGTTCACTGATGACACAGGTGGCTGTGAGAGGAGATCCCAGGCGCACCACTGAACTAGATGTGTTGATCCATGCACATGGCTGGATGTCACCATCTTTAAAAAAAAAATGTTATTAAAGTTTGAAGTTTATAATACAGAAAAATGTTGTCTTCTCACTAATACCAAACATTGTATGCAGAATCATTGAGGCAAGGGCCTTAAAAATAAGATATCTCATATATTTTTTCTAACAGGTGGTAAGGTATTTGCATTTCTATTTCTGATTAAAGAATAACACTTACGACTTCTTGCTCCGTCTGCAGAGTCTAGCAGCACAGCAGCCACCAACATCCATGTGGTTATCATCATAACATAATCTGGTGAGCATACACAAAAAAGGGAATTATTGTAAATTTGAGAACTTTGAATGGCATAACACAACAAACTTGGATTTGCCATTTCTTTCCAACTGGTGCAGTTTTATTGTAAAAGACCAATTAGGGTGATAACATTTATTGATTAAAAATAGATGCTTAATCCTCTTTGTATTTCAAGGATCTTATGATGCCATTTACTCTAAAAGGGTTTCAATGGCATTTAGAAAAGAAATAGGCTCACAGCTTTACAAACTTTTTACCAACTTAAAGTCAGGTTTGCACTGTGCCACCCTTGACAAAATCCTTTGTTTTCATTTTAGTGCTTTTATCTTATACATTTACACTAGGTATTTAATAGTACACAAAGTCATGGTAAGAGAAGGATTTGGTGTTTTAACGTCATGGATCAATATTTTTTATACACAAATAGAAAAATACAAATGTGTATATGACTCTTTTTAATGGAATAAATTTGTTTTATTTTCCAGAACTTAAAAAAGTTAAAAGTATAGGACTTACTGGAGATTTGATTGCATTTTATTTAAAAAAAATAAAATAGTACAAGCAGACATAACCAGAGTAGAAAAACAATATTACTCTGACCATATTTCCTGTTTGAAAAAAATGCCTCAAAATGAGGAGTTGCCTGGCGGACCAATGAGGAGGAGGGCTGGGCATGGTCAAGTTAAAATACATGCACCGTTACACCCCTAATTTATACAACAATTTTACACAATGGTTATTTGAGGATTGCACATCAGCCAGATGAAAAAATTATTTCCTGCAATCTATTTTCAATAAAGAGCAAAACAACAATAGCAGGTTTGCTGATGGATTCGCCAATAGATGATTTGAAACACTCAAAACTGAAAATGACTCAGACAAATTAATGGTAGTTTTTTAAAATTTAGAGGCAAAATCCATGCATTCTGACTACCATTGACTATGTAATATTGCTCTCTGTTTGCCCAGCCATGATTGCTTCCACATCTGTCTGGATTTCTTCTTTTGAGCAACTTTGGGGTTTTAAGACCTTGGAGAGCTTAAAACCCCAAAATTTCTCTCCATTCATTATTGAAAAGATCCATCTGTTGCATTTGTTTGAAAGGCTGTTGCTGCACCAACAAATCATGCCATCTAAACTGATAAATGTCTGCACTCACAATGCCTTGGGTTAAAACTGTTGAAACATTAATAATGCAGAAAATGTAAAATTTAAAGACGTTATGAACTACTGAACATGATATAAACAATTTAAACTCAATTGTAACTTATTTAGCACCTACAATTGGATCAGCAAACTGAATCTGTGTTACAAACATGGATGTGTAGGACACTTATCTTGACATACTCACCATTACACAAGCAAATACGTTCAGATGTGAAGATCTGGTTGAAGACCCACTAAGCAAACGCAAAACAGAGACATGTCTTCACAGCATGACCATTTCTGTGTGAAAACAGAGACAAAAAACTTAAAAGTGATAAAAGAATATTGATTTTTAAATGTTGAGAACAAAAAGAAAATAGACCCCCCTCATTCTATTCTATTCATAGTGTACAATGCAATATCATTTTCGTATTGTTCAGCTTTTTGTTCTATCGTTCGACTTTTATTTTAGACTTTTAATCTAACAGTTTAACTAATTCACTTTTAATATGTTTGTATGCTACTTTAAGGTTTTATCCATTTTTAAATGAAGTGCAGAATGTTTGGTCAACTTTGGTTGTTAGAAATGTGCTATATAAATAATGATTCATTGATTGAAAGTACATGTTAAATGTGTGGCAAGGTACACAATGAGGGGCCCGGGCGGGATTTGATCCCACAACTCCCAGGTGAGAGTCATGCACGCTAACAATTCAGCCAAAGGCATATCCCTGTGGCCAAGCAGCCAGGGCACATCATCAATCGGAGCCATGGTGACTCCCCCTCTTATCACAATCACATCCCCGTGCTCCTGCGCAGGGTGCCACCAATTTCAAATCCATGGACTTATTACCAGTATCACATGGATCTTACCAGCAACGGCAAATATGGCAAGGCACACAATGAGGGCCCAGGTGGGATTCTATCCCACCACATTGTGCGCTACTGCGCAAGACTCTCACCCGGGAGTCATGGGATCGAATTCCGCCTTCCGCCCTCGTTGTCTACCTTGCCACACATGTAAAGAAAATCACATGAGAAATTTTTGTAAAACATTTAAGCTACATTTTTATTCTTTAGCATATATGGATGCAGCTTACCATTTATAAATCTCTTTTCTGGTTTAATGGCTAATAATCGAACTGTGTAAAACTGACAAATATATGTGTGACACAAAAACTTCTTATACTGGTCCAAATAATTTATACATTATAAGGGTATAATATGAAGTCTCTTGAAAGTGCCTAAATATATATATATATATATATATATATATATATATATATATATATATATATATATATATATATATATACATATATATATACATACTGTATATATATATATATATATAGGCTACACAAATAAAAAAAAAGATTTGATTATGAAATATTAGAACTTTATTAACTTTATTAACTCATTTTGCCCATTCAAAGAATATGACCTAACAGAGTCAGAAACAAATTAAGATAATATTATATCATAAGCAGAATCAAATAATTGATCCAATACTAAAAGCAAACAAAGGCAAATGTTATCATATGTTAGCAGACAACCAGTAAGGGGTGTCTTATCACACTTTGTTTTCAATATCTTAAACATTTCAAAGAGACATGATGACATACTTTTGTGTGAAATTCATGCCAATACATAAGATCACAACAGTGTTCAACTTGCTGTTGCACACTCTGCAGTTGTCAACGGGTGTACACCCTGGACAGGTCGCCAGTCCATCACAGACAATAAGAACATGTTCAGTAGTATTTAAATTTAAAGTATTTGAATTCATATTTTTGATCAAGAATCTTGCCATCACACATCAAACAGATTAATAGGTTACAATGATTTGTTGTAAACATTTCACCTACTGTGGTCTGAATGCTCTGCATGGAGCAGAACTGCTCTCCTGCTTGTGTGTGCAATAGAGGCCGGATCCCTGCTCTGTTGCCGCACTGAAAACTGCAACTACAAACTCCACTTTAGCCAAAGCTTTGAAATCAGCGAACATTTCTCCAATTGAAGTGATCATAATGTGATAAGACTCTTTTCTGATTGCTTAAGCTGGAGGAAATCCTGCAACATGCATTGTTTTTGCTAGGTGCAGCAATCTGTCACCAGCAGTCTGCGTCCGGTACAGTCAGAGATCTGCTCCAAATCCATAACCATTCAAAATCCTGTCAGCTCCTGGTTAGCAAGACACATTGGGTTTTGGTGTCCAGGTCTGAAAAGAAGCTCAGATGTTCTAATTAGAATCTTTTTTTTTATTGATTCCATTACCTGAACTCTATGCATGAAGTAGGAAATAGCCACATATCTGCATCAACTGGTAAGTGGTGTGAATTGAAATCTGTCAAACTGTTTAATGGCCTTGAGTTTTTTCTGTCACCGATTAAAAAAACTGGTCAAGAGAAAATATTTACTGGAAAGTTGTTCTGTTGAAGTCTTCCAAGTATACATTGAAGCATCCCAGTGTAAAGAAGCTGCAATGGGACTCAACTCCTTTATATCTGAGGCAATGATTCTCAACTAGAAAAAAGTGGATTGCTCCCTCTTAGCCTTGGGGATGGGTCTAAAGCAGAGGAGTTCAAATATTTCAAATGATGGTAGGATGGAGAGAGAGATGGATAGACCAAGAAGGACACCGTCTGCAGTATTGTGAGCGCTGCTCTGGTCTGCAGTGGTGCAGAAAAAGCTTAGCCAAAAATAACACTTGATTTAGAGGTCAGTCAATATATCGTCCTTCACCTGTGGTCACGAGCCATGAATTATGACCAACAGAACAGGATCCTGAATACAAGGTCTGTCATCCAGTGGGGGCTTGTAGCAGAGCCGCTGCTGCTCTAATTTAAAAGTAGTCAGATTGGGATGCCTCCTAGATGCTTTCCTCTGGAGACACCAGGGCAGACCCAGGACAACCTGGAAGAACTGTCCATGCATTTCCTTCTGGCCTGGAAACAACTTAGAATACCCAAGAATGAGCTGGGTTAAAAGATGTTGATCAAAATAATTCAGTTTTGAGCATTTTGCCTCAGGGCTAAAAACTTTACACAAATGTGATTTACCACAAGCTGGAGAAAAAGACTCATAATTTAAATCATTTGCAGCTATCACTCAAACTGTGAGATTTCTCCTTTGTCCATAACTGAATATTTGATGTTTGTTTTGCAATGAGTGAAAAATGGAATTTTTCTTATCAGCATTGTGCAAAAAGGCCTCCGTTTTCACTTCTCGCCTTTTTAAGAATTCCTGCTCACCACTAATGGATAATTGCCTCCGGTTGTGACAAAAGACGACAAAGAAACAGAAAGAAGAGGAAATTGTCAGAGAGGGGGTGAGTATTAAACCTAGAGTGTGTATTGTCAAACAAACAAACTAAAGTTGTTCATGTTCATGATTCAAAAATGCAAATACATTATCTGCTGTATTCCTTTTGTCTCACAGAGACATGTCACAATGTGTAAAGACATTTTCTCTTTTCTCTGTAAATTTCCTTTCCCGTTGCTTTTAGGGGTTACACAACGCCCACTCACAGGATTTGGCAATATCCTTCACACGAAGTGCAGTGACAACTCACTATATCAGTTCCTCTTTCCTGGACTATTTCTCATGTCAGGTTTTGTATTTTAAAAAGAGAATTTAGATTTTATATTTATGTCTTTACAACTGAAGACATGAGTTAAAGCTGAGGTTAGTTGAGTTCAATCAAAGATCTTTTGTGTCAGCATTCATAAAAGTCCCGCAATCCTAGAGAAAAGAAATAAACGCTCTCACATCCTCTTTTCTTATGATTCAAGAACATAAATGTGCTTTCCATACCACAACACTCAAAAACATAGCTCAGTGCTTTGAGATAAGGATTTCACAATTATCACAATGATAAACTGACTGAATAACCTCTCAAAAATAAGTCTTAAAATATATAGTCTTGCTACATGTATTAGCTTTAAAGAAGACTTTCTTTCCATTTTTCATTTCTAAAAAACAAAAAACAAAAGAGCCTCTGCATGCAAAAGAAGCATTAGGAAGGAAAAATGATGGACAGGCCCAAAAATTGTGTTACATTTAAAATTGAATCAAAATTGCGTTTTTAAGCCTTGCGACTTCTACTAGAGTCACTTAAAAAAAAACACGTTTCCTGAAGTTTTCATTTTCAATCTGGCACAAGTATCATAATGAAAGGAGCAGCAAATTGCTTGATGTGGAGATAAAGGAAAGCCATCAGAGAGGCTTGCTACTCACCAAACAGCAGCTGCAGCTGACCGAGAAAGACAAGAGGCTCTCATCAACCCTGATAGCACCAATTGAAATGGTGTGGCTCAAAGCAGCTCAGAATGCAGGACGTATGTGTGTGTCAGCCAAGCCGCAGAGGCAGCAACTCTAACGTCCTTGTTTTGAATTTGATTTGTGAAACTTCACAATTTTCCAGGAAGAAAAGCGTGACTGATGGGGCCCTATTCTGGGAAGGAAAAGTGGGGTGTTTAAATAACCGGCACAGTTATCAAAATAAAGGAAATGCTTGGTGTGCCTAAAAATGTTCAAATATGGAAGAAATGTAATTTTGCAGGTAGCTTTTGAATACCTCAAATGTCAAGGTGCTAATAAGATTTATGCCTCACCATAAGTCCAATAAATCACCTTGGTGCTTTAGTCACCATTAAATTTGGTTTTTGGAACAAGATGCTCAAATGATGTGTGAAATTCTGTACAACTGTGGTTCTCAAAGTGTGATACAGGTACCATTGGTAGTACTTGGACTGCCTTTGGCAGTACTCACAGGAAACTGAAGTATGTCGTCAACTATGTTCAAGTGAACATAAACTGATCATTACTGCAGCTATCACTGTGCTTGAAACACATTGCAGCTGTATTGGATTTCGAGGTTGGAGTTTGCTAAAAACCTTTCTCTTTCCCTTTTCAAAAGACTTCAGAAAGCCCCTCTATTCATCTTTTATACATATTCCTTCATAGAGATGTAAGAAAATATTGATATGCCAATATATTGCAACATCTTATGCCACAACATTATTTAGTATTTATAAATTCAGTTTATTTATATAGTGCCAATTCACAACATATGTCCTGTTAAGGCACTTTAAAAGAAGTGCCTCGAGATGACACTGGATTAAGGTGACACTGAAAGCAATGCATCAGTTTTTATTTTTACTTTAGTTTTTAGAATGTGAATGGACAGTCATTTTTGTAATAAAATAAAAAAATATGACTGGTAATTGATGGCTGTTTTCGCCTTCTTCGCTCCAGTAGAGCAATTAAGTCTGGTAAGAAAACTGGCTGTTTTAAGTATGAAACAGGTTGGAGAGTTTAGAATGCTCTTGCAGTTTAAAAAAAAAGTTAAATTCAGTTTTAAAAAAATCACAATAGATGAATCTTACTCATAGTGTTGAAATATAATGCAATATATGGTATTTGTCCCCCTGTATTGTAATATACAATATATTGTACTCAATCACCAGATTCTTGCAAATACACCTTCCTAGTATTTTAAATTTTTTACCTTGGCAGTACTTATCTGTACATTTAGCTCATCTGTCCGGTGTGCTTTTCATTGTTGCTTTTGAGTGTGTGCACCCATGGGGTTTGGGTTGGGGAGAGGGGGGTATAAATGTGAACATGCTTCCAAATCTGTGGAGGAGGAATGGAAATAAGGTTGATATGGGGTCAGTTTTAATCTGTAAAACTAGGGATGTCCGATATCGGCCTAAAGTCATTATCGGCCAATATTGGCATTAAAATGTACAATCGGAAATTATCGGTATCGGTTTTGATTTTTTTTAATAAGATGAGTTTTTCACACCATACACATATTATATATCAAACTCTCCAGCTACTTCTTTTCTCTTTCAGAATGTAAAAATATGACAGATTTGAGGTTTAGTTTTTGAGGAAATATTCCAGCTACTTTTGAAGACAAATAAAAAATGGCCCCTTTTTCAATTGCCTAACTAAAATTCTAATACTTATTACATTTTCTAAATTTTTAAAACTCAAGTATGCATGATACAACATATCTCATTGTGGCTACCTAAAAGGGTTTAGTGGTTTTTGTTTTTTATGAGGGAGGGTCCCCACATATCGGTATCAGTTGATATCGGTACAAAAGTCAACATCGAACATCCCTATGTAAAACCCTTTGAGTTGCAAAGTTTGCATGAAAGCACTTAATAAATAAAGTTGGATTGATTGCTTGTTTGATTGAGTACTTGAAAAAATAGTATTTAGTGAGACAATACTTGTCACAAATGCATGTTAACCAGTCTTCTAAGGTATGAGTCCGGGTAGTGTTTTTCCTGTAAGAATGAGATAATTCTGCATCAAGAAGACACCTTCAATGTTGAGAGTGACCTTTGAAGCTGCAGATGTGCTGCATCACCAAGGCGGATTCAAAATGCCATCATATCCCTCTCTCAGCAGGTGGACACTTTTGTCTGCATGATAATAGAACATGTTTTTAAATGGGATTTTAAGATGTGCCTTAATCCTCCCAAGGGGGCTTGGAAACTGGTTGCCATATCACATTTATCAGCTTATTAAGTGCTAAAATTATCCCATGGATGAGACATTTTTTTCAAACGGTGAGCGAGCTCAACCACCAACTTTTAACCTGTTGCATCTTTGCTCTGTCACTAAGCTGCCCTTAAAATCATAATTGGGCTAAGTCTTAATCAAGAGGGCTCCAGAGGAGGAACTTAACACAAGCAGCGGTGGGTTTCAGAGCAGGAATCATCGGGAGAGGAAAATAGCGGGCCCTAATTAAAAACACATTAACTGGTTATCATGAGTTGACATATTTTGCTTGATCTTATTTCCTAATCAGCACTAATGAACAAAGTGTTCTCCATCCACTGGGTATTACATGCAACGTTTCAGTGAGCAGTAAAATTAGCAGAGGGTCCCGGAGCTAAGCTGAACCGACAAAGCTCGGCAAGGTTTGATTGCAGTTCTTGTACTTTACTTAAAATAATGCTGTCTCTCTATTGATTCTTACTAACATTAGCAATGTGGCTAATCCTAAATTAGTATCTTCTGAAAATATAGTTTCATATCTTTTTCATTTCATGCTGTACAGAGAATTGCTTCAGTTAACTTTAATCACAGTTGCTGTTGTCATGGGTGCTGCTTATTACAAAGGTTCACCTTCATATCTAAAAATATTTAGCTAGGTTTGGTGTGCAAAAAAAAAAAAAAAAAATTAAGTAAACTGATACTTAGCAAAAAAATGTTTTTCTACATAGATGCTGTATTTGTGAAGAAAAACTGTAAAGTATCACGTAAAAATAGTATTATTTCTACACAACTTAGGTCTTAGATTTAATTTCATACTCTGCCTCACAAAGATAATAACACCACTTATGTGATAGACCAACACACAGCAGCGGAAGGAAAACCGTGGTTTTTAAAATTTTTAACAAATGTTGCGTCGTGTTTGGGGAATGTCTCCTCCATCTTTAGCCATCTAGAGACAGGATTTTTGCATGATGCTGTATGTAACAACTAACAAAGCTCTAAAGAATGCATTTACTATGTTGCACTGGTTATATATTTAAGCGTACAGTGAGTAAAACACGTGCGCATCATTCGTTGCAAATTTTTACTAGTATTTTGGAAATGAGGTTGAATTTCAGTTCCACATAAATATCATGTTCTACTATGTGATGGTCCATCACATGAAATCCCAATTATTTAAATCTGTGCTTGTAATGTGACAAATTGTGAGAAGGTTCGAGGGTAATGGCTACTGTAATGTATACCTAATTATCTGTTTAGACACAAAAAAACTGAAGTTTAAGAAAACACCTCACCACCTCTGTAAAAAGTTAAGCTGAAACAGAAGTAGTGCTTATTGAACATAATTACATGCCATTCCTGCCAAAAAAAGCATTATGATCTGATTTAAAATGAGCCGCACAAAAATGAAAATCAGTCTTAGCACTAAAGTGTTCATTCTTGAAAAAATAAAATCAAGAAGTAGTGACTAATTTAGGATTAAAAATTAAAAGCATTATTGATTTATAACTTGTTTTCATTTAAGCATTTTATAAAATAACTATGTTAGGTACATAAATTACCACTGACCTGTAGAGACAGAAAATATAAATATTTAGTTATTCCAATATGTTATGGCAATTACAAAGGAGCCAAATTCTTTAAAAGAGTTTTTGTCCAACCAATTAACCTTATTTATACATTAAAAAAATGCTTTTTATACATGTATACAAACAATACATCGAGATATTATGATACTGAACATGTGTTTTTTTTTTTTTCGTTTGTGTTTAAATAGAGGAAGTTGCCATGTTGCAACATTTACAACCACATGTTGGGAACTTGGATAGGAAACAATTGCAACACATTGAAAACATCACATGTGACTAATAAGATGTTTTTATCTTCACGAAATAAGCTCAAAACATGCACAAGTTACAAAACCACATTAAAATCAAACACTCATGCATACTTTAAATAATAAGTATTTTCTGCATTTGGTTTTCTACAAAACTCAAATGTGGCTGAAATGAAAGGTAAACTTCAGCTTTATGAGTTAATTTTAATATACTTAAGTTTAATGGGAAGTTTCCAGCTTTATTCCAGTTTCAGCTGCAATTTCTTCTACATCAATTAAGAAAGAATAAGTTACCTGCTCTGCCATTTACCTTTACTTCTACAGACTTGGACCTCCATCTATAACTTTAAAACCTGCTGGTAGAAAGGAAACAAGTACATTACTCTGTTCCTTGAAAATAGCTATAATGACAAGTTACACAAATCCATGGATAGAAAGAAATCTCTGTTTCTGCACTTTTGTTGCATAAGGGTCAAATGTACACATTTTATTGAGATAATAGATGTTTTGTGCTTTCCATTTGTCTATCTTTAGGAAAGTTTAAAATGGCAAAAGAGGTGAGAAAAACAGTAAAGAAAATGACATGTAGGTCTTTGTAAACTGCTGCTCCTGACCTGCTAGCCATGCCTTCTTTTTAGCCTTGGTTACATGAAGCAAACAAACGTCTCCGGGTTGATTTTGCTGGACAATGTGTTCAATTGTAAAACGGCACTGCAGAGTACTATTCAGCAAGTACAGTGTGATTGTACATGATTGTATATTTGTACATGTACCATTGTTTCGGGAGTTGCTGGGGAGTAAAGGATATTCTAGAGCTTTAACAGCTGTGTCCACTGTACAGAACTTCAGTGTGACCACAGGAGACAGTGTGTAAATGTGGGAGAGGAGAGGGTCAAACAAGCTCAGACTTGTGCTTTTGCTCCTTACATGCACCCAATCCACTCCTATCTAGTATCCGTCACAGACTGGCTGCAAAATGGAATTGACTATTGATTTCCCGCTTACCACAGGTCAGTTGCGCCGGCAGGGCCTAGCTGGCTCGCCGAAGGCCTCGAGTGGGACAACAAAGGGAGGGCAGCAGATATTGGAGGGAATGCACACACCACAAATAACACAAGGACATGTACTCATTGTTGCTAACCACCTCATTTGCTGAGCGTGAAGGGCAGCAGTCAGCATTGCTTTAGAAGAGCTTTATGTTATTAGAAAAACGGCCCAACTCAGGCACACACAGGACTGGGTAGAGGCTTTGATAAAATTGCGGTGATATTGAATCGGAAGATAAACTAGCCGTGAATTGGTAGACTTGAGATAAAAAAATAAAACAAAAAACATCGTCTTTCAGAATGCACCAAACTAAAAACAGGATTTACAGTTAACCACCTAAAAACTACCTCTGATTTAGTTTTATAAATATCACAACAACTCTTTCAATGTTAGCAAGCTGTATTTTAGATCAACCTAAATCTTAATCGAAAAGGGGTTAAATATGTTTTGCCTGATGAGCTGTAGCAGGAAAAAAAGAACAGAAAAAATAATAATAATTCAGTCCCCCAAAAAAATGAGAAAAAAATCGAATAAGCCAATCTTACAGAACACCTGTGTGGATACCTTAATAAAGTAATTTAAATTAATTGCTGCCTGTGTTCTGCCTTAAAGGAGTCATGACCTGTAATTTTCACTTTTTCACAAGAAAAACGGTATGTTATGATTGCCTGACGATTATACACTGGCCGGGAAGCTGATATTTAAAAGTGAAACGTTTGTTTACACCAGAGTTCGTCAACCAGCCAACGTGCATGCGCACTGAAATATCTGTCTGGGATTTCAATTCCTGCGCCGACTTGACGTCAAGTCGGCAGGATATACCATAAATGGACACCGCAGACCTGTCCTTCAGGAAGCCCGCCCCACCCCTCTCCCCCTCATATTCAGACTAGCGCCGCCATTACTGACTTCTGATTCGAGCTACGACCTCTTTATTTATTTTTTTCGAACTACGAACTCGACCGTGAAAGATGCAGAAACGTGGTGCACATGTGAGTTGCTCTGTTCTTGACTGCCAGAATCAACATGGAAATGTTTTTTTCTCTCCCAAAAACGGACCAAGCTATCAGGGATCAGTGGATTACATTCATTTACAATGGGGCGATTACTACAACTCTTCCCACTGGCTTAGGTGTGTGTGCAAAACATTTTACTCCGCAATCATTCACTAATTTGGGGCAATATCAGGCAAAGTTGGCATTGAAGATCCGTTCGCAAAAAGGGGCCATTCCAACAGTCCGAGACTTGCCTGCAATTGAAACAGTAAGGCTGTGTTTTTATTGCTCTACTGTGTGTAACAAACAGCAGCTAACAGCTAATGCGGCTATTGTATGCTACCGGGAGTATCTTGGACGAAATGATATGCTAAAACGTTACCTGCGGTGTCAACCCCTCTCCTTCCTGCCACCAATCAACGCGCCCCTCATTTGCATCATTAAAATGACCGTCCACGAGAGCCAAAATATCGCATCAGCTCTCACGAGACAATAATGCCTTCAGAAAAAAGGTTCTGAGGAGCTCCTTTTTTATTATTTTAGCAATTTTTTTCAACTTTAATTTTTATAAGGGGTTGAAACACCATAATAGAGCATGGGTATCCAAGATAATACTAGGTTATGACTCCTTTAACATGTTTGTGTCTGTCTGTGAGTTTTAACAGAAGCTGTGCAATGAAAAAAAACATTATATTACCAGGGTTGATGAATATTAAAGCAAAATCCAATCCAATCCTGTCTAAAGGCCCCTTAGTACAATACCACAAAGGGTAGTGGTTTAATACTCTAGTACAACAGGGGAACTCTTTAGATGGCTTTTTTGTACATATTTAACTTAAAAGTTTGTAGAGATAATTTGTATTATCTGGTATAATTCTTCAATAGCCTACAGTCTGCATTAGTATGAAACATTTTTTTATTGTTTTAACACAGACTGTGATAGACATTTTGCACATAGTGCCAAATACAGTTCCACTGGAAAGATATCTATCTCAACTAAAGGTCATTGTTTAATTTGTTTTCTAATGTTTGTTAGAATCAATGACAGTGGCATGTGCAGACTTTTTTTTTCAGGGGTGGCTCAGAAGGGGTAGCTAGTTCTGCTGGGGTGGCACCCAAAAATCAAGGATCTGCAGTAAAAAAAAAAAAGAAGTGTATGTCCCGTGCCTGCTTTCTGATAAATGTTTTAAAATAACACAGACATTTTTCCCTCTTCTAAAACAATTGCTGAAACTAAATGTATTCCAAAGCATTGAGCTACAACATCTGACAATCGGGGGGGTTGCACCTGGGGGGGCCTATCGGATTCTAGGGGTGGCACGTGCCACCCCACTCCATCCCCTAGACACACCAATGATCAATTATTCTCCCAGTGGGGATTTTTTCTCAGTCATTTTCTCCTAAAAGTCATGCATATACACCTCTCGCTATTATTTGAATAAATGTCCCTCAGCATGAAAGCACATACATTTTTTTTTACAGTTTTCATCCAGTGTGGATTAAAAAAAATAATTCTTGGTAAATGAAAACCTGTATACTCAGTTGTTTATTTAATTTCATTTAATGCTGCCGAAAAATGTTTAAACACATCACTAAAGTGCCCAGATTTATTATTACATTCATATCCATCATGAGTGCAAATACATCCTTACCAGATCTACATGCCTTCACTATTAATTTGATCCTTAAAGTACAATGTATGCCCTCCTATAAAGTGGCCTCACTCGGTCTATTGCTATAGAAACAGTCCCACACTAAATCATTCGTGCTGATTTACTGCTGCCATTTTAATCATCAAAATTGCCCACAATTCATTCTGAACTCAGGGCCACATTTTGAATACTGAGATAAAAACATTGATCGGCATTATTTTTTTCAGCTTGAAATCAAAATTCCCCCTCTTTGACACAAACTCAACACTGAATTACCAACATTTGCAATCAGGCGTGAAACTATTGCTTCATTCAAATAATAAATTAAACAACGGAAAGCAGCCAGAGGGCCGCCACTGTTGGTGCGTCTCGCGTTCGTGTGGTCTGCAGTGATATTTCATCATTTATTCTAAATGTGCCAAGTTTCGTTGCCAAAGCGGCTATAGTGCGAGACTATGAAGAAATTCATCTCATTTACTACTTTCCAAAAACACAATAGCAACCATTATTCAGGACAGCATGAGAAACTGCAGTTCTTGTGTATTCATATTTTGCAGACATGCTGCTTTATACAACCAACATGATAAAGAGCCCAGTCCCTTCCCAAGCTATATGTGTGGCATGCAGACAAAGCCTCCAGCATAAAACAACCTAGTAGAGCGCAGTGTAAAATAGGCCCTAAATAGATAACATCTGGAAAAAAAATACATTTGAGGAAAAAAGAAGATTTTGTAGCCACAAAGGAGCTTTTTTTTGGGAGATGGGGGGAATGGACATTTTTTCACAGATGTGGATAATAACTGAGGCAATGTGCAAATTTAATGTATTGTGTGGAAAAACAAGTGTGTTGCAAAACAAGAAATACTCTTTGAACTCTTCACATGTTTTCATATAACCACACAAACATCAATATATTTAAGTTGGATTTTGTTTGGAAAGATCAAAGCAAAGTAGTGCATATAGAAATCTAAAAAGTGTGGCTACTATTTTTTTCTCAGCCCCCCAATCCTGACACCCCAGAATAAAATCCAAGGCAGCCAACTGCCTAAAAGTTCGTGTCCTGTCCTCGTTTATGTGCACTACAGAAAATGCAGCTACCAATTTTAAGATCAAAGAGACTCTGTTAGAGAACTTTGGGCGACTTAACAAAAACCGTCATTAAGACCAAGGTACACAGAGGACAGATAAGAAACAAAGTTGTGTAAAATTTTAAAGATGGGGGTACTTTATAAAATTGTATCCCAAATTTTAAACATGTTGAACAGATCTGTTCAATTAAGAGTATGGTGCAACAGCAAACTTACCAGTTAGGTAGGTTTTCTGGAAGGTGCTGCAAGATAATCAGAAGAAGCAGAAGAGTGGTCCAGAGTGACCCTCGAGGAGCTGCACAGATCCATAGCTAAGATGGAAATACTATTATTTCGAAACAGGTCTTGGTTACATATTCGACAAACCAGGGGTCTCATTTATTAAACTTTGCACACAATGAAACCGTAGTTAAAGAGAAACTCACCCACTTACCAGTGTCTTCCTCCACCCACATTTCCAGTTTGAAAAACGCAGCAAAATAAGGTGTTGCCTGGCGGACAGAGGAATGCGCCACGTGAGACCTGTGTAGTATCAACACATATGCCCCTTTATCACTAGGGCCAGTATACTATTGAAACGGGTAGCTTTGGAACGGTTCTGGCGGATTACCATTACCTGTCCCCGGTCCGAGCCAACCCCGTTTTTTGGACTACCTCTGCCTTGGTCTGAATCATGCCGAAGCAACCCAACAAGCCCATCTATTGCCTGGATTGGTCCAGTAATATGATGTCCCTCTCACTCCTATCTAACGATAACAGTAGCAGGAACAAGATCAGAAATGTTGGAAATATTGAAAGTGTCTGAGAAGGTTTTAGTTTTCTTTGCTTTAAGTATCTCCATATAAAAAAAAACAGAGTGCTTTATACAGGGTTTTATAGCATTTAAGGAGGATTGTGGTTATGATAAAGCTGAAGCCGGAAGGTGACGGGGGAAAACTACATTGATATGGGCTGCAGCTTCGGCATCTATGACATCAGAAAACTGAGAGTGATGGCACATTTTTGTTAGGTCGCCAAGAGGAATGGAGCTGCGATCGGAGAACTTATTTTCTTCCACACACAGGCATCGGTCGGGTAATGTTAGCAGGCGAAGTTGGTATGTGATAGAGGGGGAAGCCAGCAGCAAGCCCGGTGTCTGGGAGAAGTCAGTATAGCAGCAGAGAAGCAGATGGTTTCCGCAGGGATCAGAGAGGTGGATCAGCTGCAAGGTGGCAGAATCAGAGTCTCCACAGACTGAATGATCGCTGGTTAGATCAGTACTGGCATGAAGAACACAGATCAGGAGCTGGAGGCATGAACAGATCAATGTCTGGGAGATGTGAGGTGAGTCAAAAGTCTTAACTTTTGAGACGATCTGAGTTGTCAAGACATTGGGACTGTTTTTTGCTGGAGCTTTTGGTAAACCCGCCCATGTCCTCGCCCTCTACCGTTCTTCTGAGATGGTAATGGAAACACAACCTACATGTTCTAGGATGCACTGTGCCATACCATTATGGTCTAAATCTAAAAGTGATCTTAGTGGAAAAGGGGCATTCCTTGCTATTCCAACTCCAACCCGCTAAGGAGGGGCCAAGACCGGATTTGTGTTATGCTCCACAGCAGCAGGAAGGCTGCCGTCAGCCATAGTGGCTGAGCCAGCAGCAATGCACGATTCAAATTTAAGTGCAGTGTAAAGTTTTAACCTGAAGAGTGCGCCACACTGCCATTTTTTTGTACAAAATTAATATTTTTACTAAAATGTAATAAAATATAAAAAACTATTACCAGACATTTAGACAGCGCAGTTAGACATTACACTGTGGACCGTTATGCAGAAATGTTATTACAGAATTTACATTAGTACTTCACACCAATAAGTGCAATTGCCGTATAATCTAAAGACATAGTTGTTAAAATACTGGGATATGGTTCTTAAATGCAACATACTTTCATTCCAGAGCATTCAGGCTTCACATTTGATCAGCAGAGTTTGTCTATTGGTGCAAAGCTCTGCAAGTCTGAAAATGTGTCCTAAATTCAGTTTTGGCAACTTACCGGCTGTGCTGCCAGTATCCTCCATGTCCAGGATATGAGTAAGCAAGGTCCATAGTCTGCGTTCATTTTTACGCCACAACTTTTTCTATGAATCCAGAACTTGGGATAGACAGTGACTTATGCAGTTTTCTGACCCTGATTTGTGTGTAAGCAAGTTTTATAAACTTGGCCAAATAGCCAAGGTGCATGATCTATGGACGCATATCGACAGGACCCACACTGAGAATAGTTTTTCTTCAGCAGGAGTGAGGAAGCTGGACAGAGTAGACAGCCAGAGGCGTATGCTGGGCCAGGTACAAGATTACCCTGGAAGATAAGTTGTTGGAGGCCACAAAAAGACTTCACACTGAGCTGGAAATTCATGCTACACCCGGAGAGTGACCCTAAATTTACATCAAGGGCTACAGTGAAATGTCTTATATCCATATTTAAGTCTAGAATAATTGAAAATTTATGTTCAAACATTCCCTACTTTTTTCTGAAGATATCTGGAAGAAGGAATGGAGCAGATCGGAAAAAATCTTGCATAAGACAATTGAGCACTCAGTGTGCGTTACAATAGCGAGTGAGGAGTTTTTTAATCATATCCAGTGTTGGGGAAGAATAGTTTGTAAACGTATTTAGTTTCAGAATACTTAATACCTGCTTTAAAATGTATTTTGTAACGTATCCTGTTACTTTGCTGAATCCTGGTATTGTATTCTAAATACTTGGAATACTTCACCTTAAAAACAGCAATTAAGTCTATGAAATGTCACAAAATGCGTTGGTAGCTAGGAAGACAGAGGGCATATTAATACTAAACATTAGGTACTGACTGAAAAAAAAAAAAAAATTTGGTACAACACTGCTAACTCTCAGCAACCAAAACCAACCAACCAACCAAACAGGTTTTTAACAGTAATATCTCTACATTTTTTTAGATTTTATATTTAGTCATTTGAATTGAAGTTTAGCCGTTTTTCAGCCAAAAACAATTAGGCTGTTTGCAACTTTCTGTTATAAATATGCAAAGTATTGTAAACTGACATTCTTTGTACTCCAAATGGAAAGCTTTTATCCTTGTAGCAATCATTTTCAGGAAACTCCTCACAACATATACTAAGCTAACATGTCAGATACAACCACTGTAACTGTGCGAAATTGACCTAGTGATGACCTAAGACTGGTGATGCCAGATTTGATTTTTTCCCCCCCCATTTTAACCACAATGGCTTTAATCTGGCTTTTGGCAGAAATGCTTTAATTAAATCTAGCCTCACTTGAAAAAATGAACTGCGAGAGAGCACCATTGAATACATCATTTCATTCACTGCTAGTAGGTTTATTTGGCTGCGGTTTTGGCTCCAACCCCCTCAGCTCCGGGTCTTAATCCATACCTGGCAACTCACGTTGACGTTGGTGCTTGCATGGTGCATGAGTGTTTCGGTCATAAGATATCTATGGTTTCGGCAGCATGTTGTTTAGGGGTATTATGGGATAGTCTACACAACGTGCAGACATTTCCCAAAACTCATATCCATCTTTCAGGTGGAACGTGGAAAACACACAAGTATTCCAATGGTATTACGAAAGTAATTGTATTCCAAATACCATGTTTAAAAATAGTAATGTAACGGAATACAGTTACTCATTCGAAATACGTACCGCTGGTACATGTATTACATTACTACCCAACACAAATATCTGTCCACGAAAAACTTGTTTTAAAAAGGTGGAAGTTGTTCCCCTGAAGTGTTTTGGTTAAAAACGTAAATAGACTGTTGACCTGAGACGAGACTGCAATGATGGCAGCCACCCTACCTCAAAAAGCATGACGTCCCTCGTTGTCTTAGCGGGGCACTGCTTTGCAAGACTCACCAGGCAACAGAGAAGTCTGAAATGAAGGCAACTTCATTGGTAGGTGTGTGTCCGTGCAAACTTGCTGACAAGTATATAAACTAGGCTTCAAAATTGTAATGCTGCAAAATTGGATTCTTTGCAGTACTGATTAATGGAGGACTGAATAAAATGCAACCCATACTTCAGAATTTTGTAAAAAAAAACTTTCCAATCATTAAATCCCAATAATTCGTAATGTTTGAGGGAAGAAAAGGAAGGTCTTCACTATATAAAGAAATTAATGTTGCTTTCTATTCTTCTTTATAAAGTGGATAAACTCAAATCAGTGTGACATTATCCACAGAATAAAAAAAGGTGAGTAATCTCCTGGCTTTCAGATCCCAGAAACATTTTTCCTTAATTTAGAATATCTGTAAACTTCCTTCAGAGACTCTCCTGACATGAACTACACACGTAAACAACTGAACAAACAAATTGATGAAACAGTTATGACATCCCAAAATGTGTATGCAAGAACCACATCTAAAAACAAGTTGAGCCGTATCCGTATGTCAGGAAACTGCTTTTGGTACAGGTTCCGTTTACCATGCACGACACGTTTCAACAAATGAGAGCTGCATGCTGTACTAAATATAGTCTTGCTGCAGCTTGTTTTTCCCTTTACCCACTTTAAAGCATTTTAGTTTGCCAGAAATCATTAAAAACTGAAAACCTTTTGAACACATTACAAAGCAATATTGATCAAGGTGGTACAGCCTCTCAAAGAACCTCTACATTAAACAGAGGTTCCCCTCCCATTCTTTTAGAACCTCTGCTTCAATATAAGCCCAGCATCACATCACGGCTTCAAACTCTATGCCCTCTGCTGCCAAGTGCTCCTCTTGTTCTCCCTGCCCAACCCAATGTCCTTTGTGATGTATTGCTGCTCTGGTCGACTGCCTGCCTGCCTTCCTTCCTGCTGCTCATGCACAGTTGATTGCTTTACTTTGTTCTGCCGCTCATTTTCTTACTCCCTGTTCCAGATGACTGCTCATAGATCGACTCCCTCCCTCAGTACCTGATTGATTGATTTATGGGGGTCGATCAGTGATAACCTTACCCACCTGCCACCTCACACACTCAAACTCAGCTGCCAATTAAAGCCAAAGGCTAAAGGATTAACTACTTTTCTGTTAATCTCATGTAGGGAATATGCTGTGCCACAGTTCTGCACTGAAAAAAAATAAAATAATTCAAGTACAAAAGAAGCATTTACTTTCTGATTTGCTTTAAATAAAGCCAAACCACAAGTGAGCCATCACTTAAAGACTAGATAAATTAGGATGCACACCATTAATACCTGCAGATTGTTAGACAGCAGGATTTGTCACAGGCTGACCTTCTGTTAAACAGCAGCTGTATAAAACGCAAGTAAAAATGATTCGTACTCATTAGAACCAATAGATGGCACTCTGGTAACATATAGACCTTATTGACTCATTTATAATGAGAAGCAAAATAAAAAATAAGAGGCATTGACACATTGAAACATTTTATATTCGAGGTGTGATGTGACTTGTTTTGGAGTTACAGATGAGAAGGCAAAAGCACAGGAACTTGTACAGATATCCAGCTTCACATAAAGTTCAAGTAGCTCCTAAACACTTGTAGGAGAAATTATACTAACCTCTCCAACCATACACAGCCCTTAAAATTCTTGCTTGTTAACTCATGTCACGGTGACACTATCTGACAAGACAGCTGTGCGACGTGTCAGGCCCTTTTCTTCACACCCATTTCAAGAGCTCCTTACTTTGTTTTTCTCAAGGCTTGTAGGATGGCTCTGCCTTGAAAAAGTGGGCTTATACCAGTTCTCTTGCGTCCAGATTGAGCAAGGCGGACAGGATGTCTGACTGCTTTCCAAAGACCATGGATTGCAGGCCAGCCACGTCGTCTGTGGAGGCGGTGAGGAGAACGCAAGAAGGGGACTTCTCTTTCGTGGTTAATTTGACCTTGGTAAGCGGCACGACCCAGGCTCCGCAGCGGGGCAAATTCAGTCAAAGCCATGCCATATCTATTTGGGGCAGACTCGTCGCCGGCAGGGTTGTGTTCACTTTGACTGAACAGAAGTGGATTTCTACGACCTTGAGGGCGGAGATTCATCGAGTCAGCACGGCTTCGGGCTTTGGTGAGTGTTGGTGGGGCAACGTGCTTGACCTCCAAACTGGACTCAGGCTCTCTGACTGACTGACCTCGAGGAAAGCCAAGCATTTGGTCAGCTGTGTGTCCTCTTGAGGCCTGCATGAATGGGCCATGGCTCAATGGGAACCTGCCAAAGCCCATGGGCTGAAACTTTGTGTACAGAGGGTACTCAGAGGGGGCTTCCACCAGCTCATTCCCTTCATACAAGTTCATACTGTATTCACTTGGAGCCAGGTCATCAAAACTGAAGGTTTTAGGATGCATCAAACTAGCAGATGGTGAAGACAGATCAGGGGCTCCATGAACTCCAGGATACTCCAAACCCAAGGCAGCTGCACGAGCTGTAAACAAATATTTGAATGCACAATGTAAATGGACACAAAAACAGCAGAACACTTCAGTTCAAAGTCAAATTAAATCAAATAATACAGCTGTAGCTCAGTCAATTGGAACAACAAAAGTGAATTTAATTGATTCAATTAAAAGTATAATATATGTACAGAGTGAAACATTTAAATTGTTCCTGTTAATTTGAATAAAAATAAAAACCTAGAATTTAGTTTTTCAAATTTGGAAAATTGCATTTAACCCCCCATAATTCTTACTTTCTGGATGTTTCCATTAAAACTGCATATTGACGTCCAAATAGGGTCATGACTAGACGTCTAAATAGTGGACCTAATTTGCACGTCATTTAGTAGTCCAGAATTGGTCTTGGACCGACCAACGCAATATAGACATGATCTGCACGTTCATAGGACGTCTAATGTTTAGTGGGAACTGTCTGTTAATGAGACATCTGTCTGTGTTTACACTGTGTTCAAGCAGAGAGGGGAGATTTGTGGATGCAAAATGAATTTGCCGTGCATTTGGTCCAAGCGTAGGGGGGCTGCTGCGCTAGCTCAGCCATCTATGAGCTCTCAGTAGTAGAGTCCACGAAGATACAGCTAGTTGGTGGGTGGATACATGCTTCATTAATCGATCCCCAAATTTTAAATCAACTCATCCTGGACGTTTCCTGAAAATTTGAACAAAACCCATCAATAACAGAGTCATCTGGCTAGAACAATGGAAAGACTGGCATGAAAATATCACCTCCTGGTTGTAGCCCAAGTGGATAAACAGAAATGTTATGGCCCCAACAATTATGGAAAAGAGTGGCTTATACTCCATATGCCAGACAAGTCACAAAAGGTCTTTACCAAACCGGTAGTGATGGAAGGGGAATTTTTTTTTTTAAAACACAACTACTGATAACTACAGTCTAGAGAGGGTCGTAAAAAACAAAGTTCATTCAAGCATTTGAGTGAGATACCCAAAGCAAGGACATTGACTGGAGTTTTTAAATGGGTACAGCTGCGTTAGTCCGCTTTGTCGCATCCTATCAAAAATGAGCGCAGCATTTTAATAATAAAAACCATCCACAGTTAATTTTGAACATTTCTGAACTCAGATAAAGTAGTAGCATCTGAGAAAACCTTTTATTGGGGGTGGGGTGGGGGGGGGCACAGTGGTCTTTGATTTTGGAAAGATTTTTGGAAGCGGAGAGAAGTGGGGGGGAAGACATGCAGCTAAGGTCACCCAGGATAGGATTCGACAGCCGCATTGAGGACCGAGGCCTCTGCAAATCAGGTACCCACACTAACCAATATGCCACACCCGAGAGCCAACTTCTTGAGTGGACTGAACAGTACGAGTTACAACATTTAATTTTCCTCTGGGATCAATAAAGCATGTTTTAAAAGATTGACAAAAATGGCCAGGGCATTTTAGATCAAAGATAGGATTGATGGAGGTGCTGATTTAATTTTTCAGCAGGACCTAGCATTTTACAATACTGTCAAAAGTACAAACACATGGTTTCATGATCAGGGCATCACTGGGGTCTATTCTCTGTATTTGACCGTTTTTTTTCTATAACGCGTCATGAAAATTTGAAGGCTGTCATTTTTTTTAACAGATTAATATTCACTAGTGAACTGTCCTTTGTGTTGAGGCTTTGAAGAGCGTTTCAAGTGGTTTTTGTGAAGCACACTAAATACTTTTCATTTTCCACTTTCTTTTCTACTGGCAGACATTGTATCATAATGACAGATTAAGACAAAATTCAGATAATTTTCAAAATTTTCCATCACAAACATCCTTTAAGTATTCAGTTAAAATGCTCACATGCCATATCATTTTGATCACTGTGCCCATTTTACTTGTAGGCTATTGTTCAATTGATAGCACGGTAGAACAAATATTTTACAACGGTGCCTCTAATCATTAATCAACCAAGCGGATGAAAAGATTTCAATGCATCATGGGGCTTCATCTCACCATCACTAGTATTCACATCTCCGACCAATTGGTGATTACACACATACTTTCAACGTCAACGGCCTGTACCATGAAGCCGGATTAGGTGGCTAGCCAGCTATGTTTCAGCTTAGTTTCCGCCAACCCTGGGTTTTAGGTACTATGAAAGTAGCTCGGCTTTGATTGGTGTTCGTTACCATGGTATCTTACGCTGCACGGCTAACCTGCTCCGGGGCAGGTTATGTTCTGGATTCGAGATCTCAGACTGAAGTTTGACCAATTAGCTGTGAGTAAAGAAACATATAGGTGACGTAACTAATTCCCAGCGTCTGTTCTCTGTTGCAATGGCTTCACCTTTTCTCCCAAATCCTGTGGACATCTCAGCGCAAATTGTTAGACGAACACTTCGTAGAGAAAGAGTTTTTAGGGCCAGACAAAATCCATTTGACTTTCCTGATGCTTACTTGTATGAAAGATACGGAATTTCCACGGAAGGAATGTCTTATCTTTGTGAACTTCTTGATCCGCACATAACAAATGTGACTCGTTGAAGCCATACCCTTACTGTACCGCATCCATAATCGGCCGCCCCTTATTGTTGCTCAGAGCCAACTCCTCCGCTACAGTGTAATCTGGAGGAGGTGGCTGTCCCCCAGTTTTCCTCATTTCACATTTTTTTCTGTTTTCTGCAAACAAGTGTTTGTGATTAAATGTTCAAAAAAAATAATAAAAAGGTTATGGTATATATTCATCACTTTGAATTATATTTTTATATTTTGTCTTGATCTGATGCCAAGAACGTTTGGAGTTGGGGTTGCATCTAAAAATCAATGAATGTCAATCTTTCTTAGGATGCAATGGCCTATACATTCACATGTTACATACATCTACACATATACAAACACAAAAATATACACACACATATATATATACACACACACACACACACACACATATATATACATATCCAAACACCAATACATTTTCATTTCAGCATTTAATATATTTTTTATATGATAAGCCTACATAAATGTAGATTAATTGTATAACCTACGCATTAACGCAATCAGCAATCTTCCACCAAGATTGTTCTCTTGCTTTGGCAGCAGATACAATGTTACTGCGTGCTTCAAAAATACTTCTATATTCTTCATATTTCTGAAGAATTATCTCTTGCTCCTCCGTTGAAAAGTATATAGCTCTCGCTCTATCCATATCGAACGCGATTGGTTGTTCAGTGTCGACATCACTCTTTTATGTGCACGCGCGTGTGGATTAATCATAGCTTAAGGATCAAAGCCTGAGTTGACAGAGAAAGTTGATAAGTTGCGTCATGGTACCAATAAAGCCTGATGGCATCGGTTTGGTTTTGTCGACTCAAAACCAATCCTGTAACCCCGAGTTTGTTCAGCTTCCTTCATGGTACAGGCCCCGGGTAACTAGATAAATTAAAGAAAATATTTACAGACACCATTTAATACATCTCACCGGCCAGGAGCTGACCACAAGCTGAAAAGTTACTGAGGCTTTGGAGTTCAGGTGGTCATCAAAAATTAATCTAAAAATAAATACTATTAAACAGACCATGGCATCCTATGAACCCCCTTCGGCTCTTAGGACTGAAAACTTAATTGGCAAGAAAAAGACCAGATAATTTTTTTTGACCCTGTTGATCAAAATGACGTAAAAATTATATGTATCTAGTGCAACCTCTGATCAGTACACTAATTCAGATCCAACTGGCATACAGTTAATATCAGTACACACAGTAAAGTACAGTTAATTTCAGTTTCTGACATTCCAATTACTCCAAAAAGTTGTCAAAGAAAGTGAAACTGTACTACTTTGTAGCAATCATTTATCGTGAGTAAGCATGTGACAACAATACATCTAGGTTGGCTGCATCATATTTTAAAATGTCAAATATATCCACTAATTGGTAATTATTAGTAATCAGTGACAGCAATTAAAGCAAATTACACACCTCTTGCTTTTTCAGCACAATATGCACCTCCGGCTGATACAGAGTGAAGTACAGCAGTGCTGGAAAAGACAAAAAAACAAAACAAAAATCAAATAAAATCACAGCTGTGAGAAGCTGGCATCATTTCAAATTAGGCCAAAGAATACCTGAGAATCCACCAGAGACACTGTACTGTCACCGTGATCATCATGACAGCAGAATTTTGTCTACTCACTCACTCTTGAGCTGATGTGTTTTACAGCCGGTCAGAAAGCCTAGAACCTAAAACAGGACTTGATTTTGTGATTAAAGACAGCTGGTAATCATGGCAACTTAAGCCAACATCTAAATCCAATCAGATGGTGGCAAACTGCTTCATTACTGGAAATGAGTTTAAAAAAAAATATACTCAAACACAAAAATATGTTTCTCTCTTTTTGAGTTGAGGAATCTGAAAATGGTTATGTTTGTCAGAAACAAACATTAAGGTTTAGTCTTCTTTTATGCTGATAATCTGTCTTCCACACAGTGCAGAAACAGCTTTCAGGTTTCAGTCTAAAAACATGATTCTGTGACTTTTGAGCCTTATTTCAGATCTGTATACTACAAAAGCAGGTAGGTAATTAAACTTTATAAGTCATCGGACCCCAAAAAATGAAAGGGACACTTTCTGCATGATTGCCATGAATATAATAACCTAAAATGATCTCATTAAGTTTGACCTCTTTCATTTCAGGGTTGGAAGAACAATACATCATGCATACATCTATACTATTTTTACTTTGTCTTTCAGAGGCACATTTAAATAAGCACATTTTACAATCCTACTTCTGAGATAAACAACCAGAGGTTGGATCTCTGCAGCTCCTAAATAGAAAGTAAGAATGCCGAGGGCTGCAGAGCATTTATTAATTCAGCTAAATTATTTCTGTCAGGAATGGCAAGCCTAACAGGGCCTTGATTCAATTCTGTAATTGCACATTCACCTTTACCATGATCCCATACTTGGGTAATTAATAGTCCGAGGCTTTATTTAAGGGGCTCTGTAGGAAAAAATGGCTTTCAAATTGGTGGCAACGTTCAGCCAAAACGACCAAAGGAACTTGTGTGAGTCTGACTGAACCACCCTTTGGATATTGACTTTCCTTTTTTAAAGACTTTTAGTTCTCCTACCAGGTGAAAATGGCCACATCATGATTCAGCCAAAACATCCTTCACAAAGAATTGATTTAACAGAACATGTTGGCTATCTGCAGCTGCATTGGCTCCTATTTAGTTTTATTTTATTGCATTTAATATATATATATTTTTAATTCCTCCCAGAAAAAGAAAAGAAAGGAAACAGTCCAAGAAAATAGGAAAAGAGTCAACTATGAGGTGCAGGTTGAAGCAGAGCTCATTTAGCCTTTCCTTTGCCTCTGCTCTATACATTAGATGTGTCCAGAAAAATACATATTCTTGTGCCAGAAAAATTGGGACAGCAATTTAAGGTGTAAAGAAGAAACATCTCCTATAGTCCCAACATCCGAATGTTGCAGAACAAGGTAGGTGTTTTAATGAATGTTGCTTGGTAATTTTATGGATTTATTTGTCACAATAAAAAAATTATTAAGTAAGATTTTTAGTCCTTTATTTTTACTTTACAAGAAAGAACAATAGCTTGAATTTGAATTTGACATTTTTTCTACTTTAAAGTTAAAAGCAAAAGTTCCCTTTGTTTTTCCACCACGATCATCTAATGAGAAACACTAAGCACCGACCTCTACCCATCTTAGAGGTTTCCAAAAGAACAACAGAAGCACTGGTGTCTGCTGTGTCCAGAAGTGTCTCTTTGCTACAAACTTCTTTGGCCTACACATCTTTAAGGATGCAGTTAATCTCATGAAATAAAGAATACAGCTTGCATCAGATCTTAAAAGGACACTTTATGCTTGTTCTGAGTGGATTTTGATGTATATCCAGGAATATTCCACAGAAGTTTGTTACACAGGAACCTTACATTTTCTTTCCTGGTTTTAATCTCCCCCTTTCAGCTCAAGATAGGTCAGGAAACTCTGAACTACATTGTTAAAATAACCGTCCTTTTTACAAACAAAAGTCAAACCGAATCTTGATAAATTTAGGGGTTTTATCAGCTTGGATTCTTACACAAAATAGCATTCATATTTTGATCAACTCTTTCTTGATAAATAATATGAAACCTCAATGTATAATATTTTTTTGTTATGTTTATTTTCATTAATAAACACTGATTGATATTAGTGGATGTTATTTACTGATAAGTCATGTGACAGATTTGATTTGAATAATGAACACATATGTCTTTGTAGCTGATATTTGCTAAAGTTAAAGGAGCATAATGTCAGATACAGGGAGCTACCTTCAATTGATCTCAGACGTAACCTTTTCCTTTACCTAGAAGTCTGTCTGTCTTTTGTTAAGAGCAGACTAGACTTCTCTTGAACTTTGCAGTTTGACTTGTCGATCTCTGTGGAGTTCCCAGGATTGAGAAAAACACATTCACTCATTCAGACAGTAGAGCACTCACAGTGGTGGCGCTGGCATACCCATCAGCCAGGCGACTCCATCGGTTTTGTTTGTTCCAGGAACACTAAAACAGACATTTACCTCATGTGGATTAGGTGGAATTGCTTGACACACTGCCTCTGGAGGCAGGTGAGGGTAAACAGGGTCAGCAACAGACTAACAGTGCTCCACCTGCTGACCCTAGGCCCCATCACTTGCCTTCCATCATCACCTCCGGGCCTCATTTGTGATGATCAGGAGAGCTGTAGTTTATCTCCAGCAGAGGTTGACACCGACAGAACGTGCTCACTGGACTGCCAAATGAACTCCGACACCACAGTGTTTCAGTTCCAGTGTCTTTCAACCAAAAGGTGCAATTTAATGCTTTGCAAATGACATTCACATTGAGGCAACTCACATTTTTTTTGGGCTAATTTCCTAAACTTGTGCAAATATGTATCAGAATCAATTAGGCCTATTAATATACAGTCCTCAGAGGATTCACATCAAAGCACACAATCCAATTAGGAGTGTTTACTGTTTAGATCGAAATGCTCAGCGTTCCGCTCTTAAACCCAATCCGCATATCTGTTAACAGTGTTTGCCAGAGTATCTTTACCAGTTAGTGTGTGTAGACGTGTGTGTGTGTGTGTGTGACAGAGAGCGAGAGATAACAAGAAAATACATATGCAGCAATGTAATCTTCCACATGATTTTGTGCCTTTATTTTCTACATTAGTATACTTTAAATAATTCACCTCTGAAACTGACACGGAGAGACACAGAGTTAATTTTAACCATGTGACAGTCCAGAAAGGAAACAGAAAAAAAAAGGTACGTCAGCACAAAAATTAAGGTTTTAATTTTGTTTGTTTTCTAATGCTCACATTTTGAATTCAAACATAATGGCAGCTTTAAAGTCATTAAAATGTTCTGACACACTGATTCTTTGGTTTCGAAATTCTCATTTTAAACATCACCGATAATTCACAGTCCTCTCGTTGTTACAGCTGACTAGAGGGGTTACTGTACCCAAAAACAAAGGTTTTGAAGGTATTCGGTAGGGGGCAAAGAAACCGGTATTTGTATCTCTATTTTTTGAGGTGGGAAAGGTATTTGTATTTGCATTCATGTGAAATTCAAACTAGGCATAAATTTATATATTTTTTCATGTTACACTTCTAATTTTCATTATATTTAATCTAATCCATTATAATAATCATGGATATGCAATATTGGTTGATGTTTTTCACAAATCCAGCAATAAATATATAGCAAGAAACATAATTGAAAAGAAAATGTACATAACATCCATTACTTCATCCATGGTTAAACCAACAGGGGCAGAACATGGGTCTGATGATGATTTAGCGCTTGTGGAGGGTTTGGTGGAACATAGTTGTGATGATGAATTGGTGCTGGTGGGGGGACTGGTGCTTGTGGAGGTTTGGAGACGGTACCAGGAGAGGATGATTTTAGTGCACGTGTTTATGCATGGCAAAAGTTGACAGATGTTTGATATCTCTGCCTCTACAGAGCCAGGCACATTCTTTTCTATTTGGTTGTCTATTTGGTTGGGGAGTCTCAGAATGAGGGGAAGCTATACGAATAACTAGCCTATAGCTTTAGGCTACATCTTACTGTATGCAAAAGACAGCGTACCAAATAACTCCTACAAGTGACACAACTACAAAAGCCTTATTTTAACCTGTTTAAATGAACCATAATGTTACTCTGTCAACAGCCTATTGTCTAAACTGACATGCCAACAAAATCTGTTGGACAGAGGTACTTTTACAATGGAGCAAACATGAGAGCACCCGACTACAGACGTTCTACAAATGCAGCATAATAGAATAATCTCCGGATCAAACTCCACTTCCTGAAAGTAATAAACTGCCTCTATAACCCGCATAGGTACAAAAACGTATTCTTTTTTTTTTCTCTTCGTTTTTTTGCCTCCTCTTTTTTTTTTTCTTTCTGATGGATAGCTGGTGTAAGGAACCGTCAATCCGTCCTACAGGAATCGACACAGACATGGAGGAGGCAAGAGATGTATGCATCCAGGGTCCCACAGAGTACAGAGGCCGAAGGCGGATCAGCGCAGGGTCGATCACCCACCAAGAGAGGAACAGATGGAAGCCCCAGGGGAACACCCACCACCCGCAATGCTGGGGCCCGAGAGATCGCAGTGACGAGCCCACGGGCTTCGCCGGAAACGGCTACGCCAGGGCGGGCCCGGCTCAGGACCCGGAGGCCACGGGGACCAGGGGCACCCCGCCCCCCAGCGGGGCCCCAACCAGGGACCAGCCGACAAGGGCCCCGCCGCCGCTGCCGCAGGCAAGGGGGATCCGCAGCCAACCGACGGACAACACACCCCGCCGCCACCCCGGACCAATACCCACCGCCAACAACCCGGCCCGCCCCCACACACAGCAAGAGCCACAGCGGATGTACGCCCTGCCCAGGCCGCGCCCAGCCAGCACCTGGACATCCAGATCTTCCAGCTCCTGGATCCAGATCCCGCCCCACGCAGGGCGCCAAGATCAGGGGCCCAGCCGGACAGCCCCCCCCCCCAGATGAACCGACCAGCCAGCAGAAGTCCTGGAACCGGCAGGAGGCCTGGGCGCCAGGCACGGTCCCCACCGATCCACCGGATGGCACCAACCTACTCTACAACCCCGGCACCCCCATAAGAGGTGCCCCAGTCAATCCAAGGAGGACATCGGCCCGAAACAGCGGCTGCCCGACACACCGGACCACCCAGGACCCGCCAGACATGCACCAGCAACCGGGACCCCATTGGGTGTAAGGAATTACACCCAATCAATAACTTAAGATTTTCAAAAACTACCAATGGAGCATGAAATTTATGATTTTTGTAAGAGTACTCCTTTCTCCAAGCATTTATTTATTTATCTATTTGATGACTGTATTGTTGCACACACTGTGAAGACTAGGGATACTTGGGGGAAGAGTTAGGTGTAGAATTGTCTGAACCCATGTGGAACAACTGTTTGTGTAATATTCATTCCTGCTCTATAAACAGCAGATACAAATTAATTCGATTTAAGATTGTCCACTGCTTACATTACTCAAAAGTCTGATTAAATAAAATATATCCATCAGTTTCCCCAGTGTGTGACAAATGTCATGTCAGAGGGTACACTGTGCCATGCTTTTTGGGCCTGTTCTTCATTGGCACATTTTTGGTTTAGGTTTTGGTTTGGAACATTTGACTGGTAATCCAAAGTGTATCAAAGGCCCCTCTAGCCTGAGCCAGGACTAGCTATTTTTGGCTGCCAACAAATAACAAGGTAAATTCCAACTATAATGCAGCAACCATTGGAGTAGGAGCTGATAGTTGCCAAGAGACAGATAATTAAGGAATGGAAGTCTCCCACTCCCCCCTCCTTTTTTGGTATGGGTCAATGAAAGGCTATCCACAATACAAATGGAAAAACTCTACACTAATCAAATGGATACATTTCTGTGTTCTTGGACACATTCTTAGCTCATTTTGAAAAAGCTTAAATGCAGTGAACTAATTGTGTTCCTGTATTAACAACCTTTCCTCCTACTGTTGTACAAAATATGATTGTAAACGCTGGCAATAACTGCATCTGAGCCCGATTTCTTTGTTCAATTTGAAAATAGAAATAAATAAAAAAGAAATTAATTAAAGAAATTACAATTTTCTCCCTTAATTCTTCCTGTCAATATTCAAAGTTAGTTTGATTTTTTTGTGCTCCATAACTTGAAATAGTTAAAAGTATAGAACTGAGTGTAGATTTGTTTGGATTTTAACAAAATAAATAAAAATAGAACAAGCAAATATAGCCAGAGAAGAAAATAATAAATAAACTTGAAAACAGTCAGTGTCAAAGTTCAGAAATGTTTAAATAATACTTTGGCCATACTTCAGAAAAAAACATGCTTAAATCACTTTAGAGTTTTTTGATATTTCGACAGCCTAGTCTCCCAGCTGTAATTGAATGCAGCATGAGCAGCTGTTGGGAAAATCCCTTCTCATCAACTGGAATCTGGCCGACTTGCATTTTATCCAAAATAAGGACTGATTGGACATCAGCTTGTTTTTTTCTAGTTTTAGTGATGTTTACATTCAGCCTGACATCATTTCAGGTAAGTCATTCAGTTCAGTGCAGAGCTTGATATGGACCTCAGTGCTGTTGAAAAATGTGTTTGCTGAGAAAGTTCTGGCTTCATCCATCTTTCTTTTTCTACTCTAGCTGCTGAGAAACATTTATAAGCTCATAGTGAGACCTTTTAGTTCTGGTGTCACTTTTTAAAAGTTGTACTGTGAAACGTTGCACCGCGTTGTGCAGTTCTGGACTTAAATGTTCTGCATGTGTTCAGGTAGAAAACAGCTGTATTCGTTCACTATTTATGCCTACCGAACTGGCAAGGCCTGAAATCCAAATCCAAAAACATTTAAAGTTACACCCCTATAGCCTACTGTTCAAAGCTCACCTTCTTTTATGTAAGTCTCCGGGCCACAAACTTATTTTGCATGTCTTTGACCTGCTTGGCAACTAAAATGGTTTTGGATAGTTTACATGCAAGCAGTCAGTCAGCTGTGGAAGGTGTCTAAAAGAGAGCGTTCCCCCTGAACTTTGCTTTTCCTGTCATGAGAAGGTAGAGTTGGCAGTTTCTGTTTGTTAAAAACAGAACACAAAACATTGTGGTTCGGAGATGGGGACTATTGATGATATGAAAAGATTGCTCTAGGCTTGATAGATATCACTGCATGGTTACTAATGACTTTAAAACGAAGGAAAAGTAGTAATGAGCAATTATGCGATGATATAGCCATGTGTACTTTTGAAAAATAGCTATCAAACAAATAAAAATGTGATCAAATGAATCACAGGGCACCTGTGAATTAATTGTGATTAATCAAAATTAATCAACATTCCTAGATAATACTGAATAAGTTACATTTTCAGTGTAAATTAACAACAAAATGTTGTTCTTTTATAAAGGAAATACAGGAGAGATGTATAAAACTTTTTTTTGTTAAGTTTTAATCAGATTAACAAGTGTCTCTTTTTAACCCAATTATATTTTCTTAACTAACTGGTTAACATTTTCTGAATATAAAACTAACCGTTTCTTCTGGACAATAGACAGATTATTTGTTCATTAAGACAGCGGCTGCACATGCAAATAGCATGACACCGACCCTTTACATAGCTCATGTTCCCATTGTTATTATTTGCAGTTATTTTGTAGTTGAAGTATTGGTTAGCAATGTTATCTTGTTTGTTAGCCAAAATTACATGATTTCTTGTTTGGTGACAATAATTCACACCTCAATACCAGTGCCAACGAGGACTCTCAATCGCCACAAATCAGCACAGCTGATAAATACAGTTCTAATATGGGTAAACTTCAAAAAATATGTGTAACCGTACTTTAATCTATATAATAAAGGCATATAAACTCACCTTCTTGCATTTACATAAAACAATGAACCGAAATTTTAGATAGTGTCGGCAATCTATGCTGAGTTCTGGAGCATAGGATATTCAATCTTATAGTAAAAACACCACTTAGAACATTGTGGGCTTTCTAACACTGGGATTTACTCAAAAATATAGAGTGAATGTGATCCCAGAGAGTGGAGGTTAGCATTACCCGAGCAAATATTAAACTGAAGTTGACCTTTAATTCTCTAAGAGTTAGATTTCTTGGGATTTACAACAGTAATGGTAATGCTTATTGATAAATTTAGTTAAGTTAAGTACAGATAATTGCTATCTATATATATCACTTTTATAGATTTCAACACTAAAAGGCAAAATATTGTATTGGCACTCAAGATCAGATCGGATTTGAGGTTAAAAGATCGGATCGGGATCGGATGCCCAAAATGCTGATCGAGGCAGCCCTAATATTTAGATTTATAAACTTGCATGTTGTAGGCTGAGTACAATGTTTGAAATTCAAACTCATTTCCCTGCACAGTTCTACCGTTTTAATGCTGCCTCCTCGTTCCCTCTCTTAGTGGATAATATACTGAACTCTTTGAGCTTTAGGGCTCAAACTGCCTCTCAAACATGAATAGCAATCAGCACAGGGAGTAAGGGAAATGAGCATATGAACACACTCACAAACATCTACTTTAAAAAACTAAACAAATAGCTAAAACATCCTCTGCCTAAATGGCAGAGAATAAATGTGTGGTGGAAGCAAACTGTTTGTTTCTTTTACCAAATAGGCCAGCTCCTATTCATATTACAGGCGTTTTAGACTTCATTTTAGACTCCTTGCTTGCTGAGCCTGTGATTTGAGATGACAATTAATTTAGGCCTTTCTGGAACGTTTCTCTCTCATCTTTAAAACAACATAGACTGCTGCCTGCAATCTGTCCCTCCCCCCCTGTTTTGTAAAAATGAGAAAACTTAGCAAAAACAAAATAAGCCCAGCAGTATAATTAACAATGACACTGCTGAGATTGCTCCTTTAGATTCCATTCCAATTAGACAAAGAAAATAGTCAGCAAGTATTGTTTGTGATATTACCCAAAAAAATGCCCCTTGTGGTTGGATTCTGCATGCCTGAAGGGACTTTTATTGAGTCCGCAGTCGCTTGTCAGGCTTTGTTCAGTGCTGTGGACACAAGTGCGGTGCCATCCCAAAATATCTTCCTGCTCTGGGCTCAGTGTACGGGATTAATTAGTTATGTTTGGATCACACATGCTAAGAAACTCAAGATGGATTGTAAAGAGAGAAAAAAAGAACAGTGGAAAGATGGATCAGTTGTGCTATCTTCTTAAAGTAGATCTGATTTTTGAGAAATATAAGCAGTTTTAAGCACTTTCTATCAGTATGTAACATGTTTAAGTAAATCACATATCTTTAAAGAATACAATGGTCATTCAAGCTGATTTAAGTTTAAATAAAATATGTCAATGGCCAGAATTGTTCTCTTAAAACTGTACTGCGATAAAGAGTAGTCTGTTTTGTTATATGAGCATAAAGAAAGTGATAACTAAATTTGTTCACACAAATTCACTACAAATTAAACACTCATAAAGACCAATCATGTTCACCTTACGATCTGTTGCAGAAGTATTCATACTTGTCGAAACATTTCAGTTGGTAGCATCAACATACAGAGCCCTATGTTTAGTGGAAAACACACTGAACATCACTTTGGAGGCAGACCCCCTTCTTTGAAACTTATTGGAAGAAGATCTATGCTGTGGGATGCATTTTATCCCCCAACAGTGATTGGGAAACTATTCATAGTTATGGAGAGCTGAATGGAGCTGTATATAGAACAATCCCAGCCCAATACCAGGTGCCTGGCCCGTCTTAAATAGATTACGCCTTTGTAAATTACACTCAACAAATATATAAACGCAACACCTTTGTTTCTGCTCCCATTTTTCATGAGATGGACTTAAAGATCTAAAATTAATTCCAGATACACAATATTACCATTTCTCTCAAACGTTGTTCACAAATCCGTCTAAATGTGTGATAGTGAGCCCTTCTGCTTTGCTGAGATAATCCATCCCACCTCACAGGTGTGCCACATCAAGAGGCTGATCTGACATCATGATTAGTGCACAGGTGTACCTTATACTGCCCACAATAAAAGGCCACCTTGGAATGTGCAGTTTTGTTTCACAGCAAAATGCCACAGATGCCACAAGCATTGAGGGAGCGAGCAATTGGCATGCTGACAGCAGGAATGTCAACCAGATCTGTTGCTCGTGCATTGAATGTTCATTTATCCACCATAAGCCGTCTCCAAAGGCGTTTCAGAGAATATGGCAGTACATCCAACCGGCCCACAACCGCAGACCACGTGTAACCACACCAGCCCAGGACCTCCACATCCAACAGGTTCACCTCCAAGGTCGTCTGGGACCAGCCACTCAGACAGCTGCTGAAACAATTAGTTTGCATAACCAAACAATTCCTGCACAAAGTGTCAGAAACCGTCTCAGGGAAGCTCAACTGCATGCTCGTCGTCCTCATCGGGGGAATTTTAGATCTTTAAGTCCATCTCATGAAAAATGGGAGCAGAAACAAAGGGGTTGCGTTTATTTTTTTGTTGATTTGCACCCATGCAATGTATTGACCCTAGACAACCAACAGAGGGTGTTGTAAGCTATTTAATTAGACTTTGGAAAGCAGTAAAGAAAGTATTTTGATACAGTTGTTAGCTAAAATGGACTTTAGAGCTTAAAATCTAGAAGAAAAACAAGAGCAAAGTTAGCACTTGCAGGGATAATGCTAATACATTATCTTAGAGAGACAAGTGCAACCTTTAAGAATAACTAAACCCGAAAGCAACAATTTTTGCTTATAAACTGTATAAATTTGTCTTTACCGATACAATCTTTCAGTTTCCCGGGATTCTTTGACAGTTCCGTGTATACTTGTTAAATTCTACATTTTCGGTCTAAAAACGTCTTAGTGCTCAATGCTCCACACTTCGCCATCCCCCCTCCGTGCCTCCTGGCCCTGCCCAGTTTGGTAGAATTTTTTCAAATGTTGCCTGGGGTTTGGTAACACTTTCAGTGGGATTCCAATCCACACACCAAACAAGTCAGTGGCACAAATGAACCAATTTGTTGTTTGCCACCCACCGATAAACATCACAAAGAAAACGAAGGTAGGTGCTTTGCCATTTTTAAGATAATCCAAACTTGCTAACGGTACATGGCAATGATAAGAAATACACACAAGGAAGGAAATTACCAAGGGTTTCCCAGAAAATTATGTCGGATTTTGGATGTAAGACTTGTTGTGGACTACCTATTTTATTGGAGCACATTAACTGGACCGTTGTAAAAAAGGAAAAAACAAAAAAGAACATTTTTGTTCTAAATGGCTCGGTTCTGTCAATGATATGTGACTTTTAACTGTGGGTTGCACATTACATAGCTTTCTGAGTGGTTTGACAAACTCTTTTACTGTCTATAGTTAGTGTCCTTGATTGGCATACATAGGTGTAATTTCAAGAATCTTACCTTTTCAATTATGTCTAATGTGTATATGTACATAGAAAGGGTGTCACCAAAAAAGGCAGATTTGTTCTGAAAGTATGTAACGTACCACAAAAAGGACATAAAGTCACTAAGGGAGTTAAATAGAAAGAGTGTTAACCCCCCAAAAAAGCCAAAGGCCCCCCCAGCAAAAGAGTAAAGGATAGTACAGAGGTTCAAATTCCAGTGAGAAAACCACACAAAACATACAGCTACATCTACAACTGAATCATTTGCATCAAATCACTCTAGTACAGAGAAGAATGTGGAATAATTTCAGCCTTTCGATGTGAAAAGCTGGTAGGGATACATTCCAAAATATACAAAGCAGTTACTGAAACATAGGGAGGTTCTACAATGTTCTGTGGTTGGATGAATACAAATGTAGAGAGCAGACCATGACCAGCTGAAAGTAAGCATCAACCCACTTTATGAAAATCAAAAAACATGTTTCTTAGTGGTATAATAGATTTTAAAAGCCTTCAATGGGAGAACAGACTTTGGGGAAATCACCTTCAACATAAATTTCCTAATAACAGAAAATGGATTTGCAAAAGAAAAAGTTCTTAATGATAGCACTTTGATTTATTTCTCTTGGTTTCATTAATGTAAGAATGCCTAGAAAAATGTGTCTGACTATTCTTTATTTTATTCTTTCTTGTTTCCATATCTATAAATCAACTGGACAAGACATTTATTAGAGTGTCTGATGAAAAAATATGACAGATGGTGACAGCCATTCCTTTTGGGCAAATTACATCAGTTAGAAACACTGCAATTGGTCATACTGGTGTCATATTTTAACACAGAATAAATAAACCAAACAAGGATGCAGTCAGTGATATAGCTTACCGTCTGTTCTAATCCTTAAAACTCAGTTTATATACTGGTTAGGGTTACGGTTAAATCAGATGTTTGGTTCTGAATTCATGAAATTGAGCCAGCAGGGAAAAAGTAAGTTGGACTTATCTTGGAAAGGCCTCATAATGGGAAGTCAGGGGGTAAGCAGTAGAAGGCGGTGACAGGCTGTTATTCAGTGTTAGGCTTGTGGGTGTAAAGCCTGCTGGTAATGTCTGTCTGATCCACTGCACATCTGGATGTGCCCTGCAATCAAAACCCTTCTGCTGCTGTGGTTTGTGACTATTAACATCTGAAGACGTTTAAGCGTCACCAAATGATACTGTGATGGTCAGAGAGATGATGGGTAGCAATTTTAAAATAAATAGATGTTCAACAGAAATAGAAGAATCCAAATGTAAAAGTTAGACAGTAAAAAGGCTGTCAGGGCTCGAAAAATATTTTTCTTTGAAACAAACTAAATATGATGCAGAAAACTATATGCTAAAGCTGAGAATGCAATAACAAAAAAAAAAAAACTAATTAGAAAAACATATAAAGTTTAGATAATGGAAGAAGTGAAAGAAAGAGATTTTTTAAAAGAAAAATAGGTGTTGATGATAACTGATGAACTGAAGTACCACAGCAATTTCCTATGTATGTGAATCTGTTCTCACATTTGGCACTAAAACCTTTCTGATTCTTAGACTGGAGCATAATTATTAAGTGCAGAAAAAGAATACATGCTCTTTTGTAGTTTGCCATGTGGTTACGTTTTGTCATTAATTGATAGAGCCTCCAGTTAGAGCTGCAGGCTTTTCAGGTTATGCCTCGACCAGCTTTGCACATCTAGAGAATGAGATTTTTTTTCTCTATCTTTATAAAATAGCCCAAGCTCATTTCCTTTGGATAGATACTCTCTGCATTAGTGGTGTTTTCAGACTCTTCTACCTAAACTGTACATATCTGTAGCTCCTCCAGCATTAAGTCCTGGCTAATGCTTCGATTTAGGATCTTTTTGCCTGAGCTGTCACTTTAGGTAATTGGCCATATCTTGGTCAGTTATGCAATACTTTGTTTTCAGATTATGGATTAAAACATTGCTCCCCAGGTTGTTGGACTTTATTTACTAATTGTGTGACTTATAGGCAGTTAGTAGTGCTGAATACAGATACATGCCAGACATTTACATTTTTGTTAAATTTTGTCACCCATGCATAATTTTCCTTTCTCTTCACACATAAAATGCCCCCCAAAATACATACAAGTTTGCAAGTGTAACATAAAAAAAGTTTATGAAAATGATAAAAACTGAAAACAAGATCATAGAATGAGAAAAGAAGCTCTCATATTGTGATTGTCAGAAGTCAACACCACAGTATTACCATACCATTTTTGATTCTGCAGGCAAACTGTTATTGCTAACGAGCCTCACCAATTCACTTATTATACGAAATTAGATGTTTTCAGCTGAGGGCTTCTCCGCGTGAAATGGAATATTATTTTGCATGCCTTCTGAGAATGCCGAACATGGTTGCCATTGTCACAAAAATAACTATTCAGATTTTCTGTTCTCCATCACAGCTTTGTGCACGTTTTTCACATAGCTGTTGTGTGACAGGAAAGAGGATGCGATGATGGTGGATGGAAATGGGAAGGGGGAATTTTCACAGTTCTCCATATGTTGTGTCATTTGGGGGTTTGGTAGTGTCTTTGTATGCTTGGCAGGTCTTGGCTTCTTCCCTCTGTTCATGGTGTTGTGTAGCCTCCATTTGTCTGTCAGCACACACCTGTCCCTTGGCTTCCAGATCTGGCAGAAATCTTAAAACGTTTACGATTGTCATTCATGGAGGGATACATTTTGGGAGCTTTAAATCAAAGTAAATGTAAAAAAAATTCTAACAACTGTTACATTTCATGGCTTGATGGCATTTTGATGGCTTAAAAAACTGCAAAGGTTTATGCAATAGAGCTTCAGAGACAGCAATACAAAACCTGTTTCTTCAGATTTACAGCCCTCAGACTCTTCTTCCATTCTTTCGGTGATGTCTTCACCTTCAGTACACTTGGGGTGCCAAAAATCCAAAGAGAAGAAATATTCAAAAGAAAAACAGAATAAAGGAGGATCTCTTCAGATTAACATAACACCATGCATCTGTTTAAAAATAATGAATTTGTTGAATAAAATGAACAATCTGTCTTTTAAAGCAAATCAAAATATAAAACAGAATAAATATTAGAGACTAATATATCACAAACAGCATAGCAAAGTGATGTGGGATGACTTTACTTGTCAGATATCAGAGAAAAATCATCTAAACTTAATAAAGAAAACCTTTAAACTAGTTGAGAATAATTATTGATGGAAAAGAAATCCCAAAGGAAAACTCTGTGGAATATTGAATTCAATTTCATGCAAATAAGAGTTTTTTTCCTGCCAAAACTGAGACAAAAGTTTCTCTGAAAAAAAGTTTTCACTCAAATACATGCATCTCTTTTCTGCTTCAACCCCCCTCCAGCAGAAGATATTTTTGATACTCCAAAAGTCTGGTTCCTCCTTGGGTACTTCTTGTAGAGGCTTGAAGATGGCATGGTGCATGAATCTGTTAAAAACGTATATGTATTTCTAATAAGGTTTTTAGCCATCATACCATTCGTTGCTCCACACTTCGCTGAGGTCTGCACCGATGCGGGCTTCAGCAAAGGCTATTACCCACAATCCATTGCTGCGTGTGGAATTCTGTGACAGGAAGGCAAACAAATGGTTGCAGCTGCTTCTCCGACAAATGTATTTTCAAGTATGATTGTCAGTTTGTTCTTAAAATTGCCTGGGACAATAACCTTTAACAGGAGTCTAGTTTGAATATTGCTAGGGATTAAATATTGATTAATATATTACCTATGTTTTCAACTGATTGATGTTTCATTACAACATCCACTGCAGTGTGTTAAAAGATTTTGAAAATTGTATCTTCTTTCAATTAGTAAAAGTTAAAAGCCATAAGCTATATGTTTTGTATTGTTTTTCAAATGACTCTTAAAACCATTATCAGGCTGCTGGCATGAAAGAATTTTAAAACCAAAATCGTCACATAAACAATGATGGACTGGCGATCCGTCCAGGATGTACCTCGCCACTCGCCCGTTGACAGCTGCAGATAGGTACCCTCCATCCCCCACAACCCCTTGAAGATAAGCGGTAAGTCTATAGATGGATGGATGAATGGATAATGATCCTGTAACGCCGCAGATCAGCTGCATGCTTGAAAAAAAAAATGCAATCAATTAAATTTCCCCGGCTTGGCCTGAAGTGTCATTAACGTTGTCGGGTTGTGGGTGAAAAGATTCAGCCTAAACTTATATGTATTATTTAAATATGTTCCTATAGCAGAGCTTCCTGCGTTTTAAAACTATCATCTGTAAATATTGATGGGGACATGTCCGCGACATTCCGACACCTCAAAATATTGTATAATTTATCATTGTGAGCATGAGTACTTACAGTAATTAGCTGTTAGATATATCTGTTGAAAAATATTGTTAACTGATAACGTTACAGACATGATAGGCAAAACATAATATTCACTGTATGTTTTTAGAAAGTCAGAAAAAAACTTCTAAATAATTAGGCTAAAGAACCTATATTTCTACTTTTTAAATAAAATGCCATTTGGGTACTTACTTCTGGTGAAAAGAGAATATCCTGGCATTCCAGTGTCTGTTTATTTAAAACAGCAGGTTTGACAAATATAAATAATACCATAAACACATTTTAAATAATCTAAAGGCTTTCTTTATAGCCAATATTTTCTGTAAATAAATATATACAATTGCTGCATTTGATTAAAATCCAATATGTCCTATAACTTTGGACTTTATGCTATAGAAATTGCTAGATATAATTTTGTATTTATGAAACTTGTGTGTCAATGATGGACATGCGACGACTGCTTTTCACCAGAACAATGTTTGATGAAGCTCAGTTTTCACAGTGAAATGAATCCTATACATGCAAAGACTGAAAACCCAGCAAGAGATAAGGAAAACATTGCTTTATTCCTGCAAAAGTATCACAAAAACCGTTTCAGTTGGAAAATGTAAACCGGCACAAAGACCATAATTTTTGGAGAGATTATGAAACTGTGAGGGGTTTGGTCCTTATCATATTTGCAGAAACAAAGGGGAAGATTGCAAGCCTGGAAACACCTTCCCAGCTGTGAGTAGAGGGAGGGAGGGGGGGGGGGAGTATCATGTTGTGTGATTGCTTTGCTGGGAGTGAAGGAGTGTTTCACTTTACAAAAAAGATATATTGATGAAGGAACATTTTGTACAAAATAATCCAAAATTTTCATAATGTGGTGGTTGAAGTCAGACCCCAGATGCAGGCAGAGATGAAGGCAAAGATAAGATTGAGATACTTTAAACGGAAAATATTTAACCACTTTTCTCACCAGTTATAATAGGTCTATGGTTTATGCAAAATATGCTTATGAAGTTCTTTACACAAATCTCCAAGTTCATTTCTTGAGAGTTTCAGTACCTTTCAGAATGAAGCATTTAAGGGCTTGGTCACTTTTATGTGAATGACTTGTTGCTGGCCATGCCCCACCAATCCCCTGCTCAGCATAGGCTATAACGTTTTACTTCTTAGGCTGCGCCAGATTGTTAGGCTACACGTTTACCATACGCAAAAAGAGGCCAGGAGATAAATTTCCTTGAGGTGGTTTGCATATATCACAAGATTCTTGCAGATTAATTCTGGGACATGGCAGTCGAAACTGAAACAGAGCCATGTGGTTCTCTGAGAGTTTTCTTCAGCTGGGAGAAAGAGGAAGGATTTATATTGTTCTTTGCAGCCAACAACAGAACACTTTGTGACGTTCTTCGGCTGTAATCCATAGCTCTGCTCGTTAAACAAATAATCGGTTCTTCAACAAATTTGGTTGGTGGGGAATATACAGATGAGGAATGGTTTTGTGCTAATTTTCTTTATCTCGACGTCAGGTTAAGCTCATAGGAGCATACAGTTCTGACAAAAAATTAATGGATAGATTTTATTCATGTCTGGTGAGTTTATTGAGGCATTAGAGACTAAAATAGCAACACAAAAGGATGCAAAAAGTGATATTTGCATAATTTGTCACCTTTAAGAAAGTGTATATAAATTCTTGGTTTAATAACGTTCCTAATGATATGACGTTATTTTATGCTAAGCATTTTTTTGCAGAACTTGCATGTTAAAGATTGGAATACTGGTAAATACTGAATATTTAATTGACAAACACATTAAATATATCACGAAAAACAAAAAACACTAATTGTGGCACTTTCCCCGCATTGCTTAAAATAGTTTAAAATAGAGTGAGTGTTATTTTACATTTACTGCAGCATTTGTCATATACTCCCCAGTGGTGCATAAACCAGATCTGTGTACCATCTGGAAGCCGGCCCTTTAAACTTTTCACAGGCAGTTCAGCATCCCACTCTGAGAGCTTCCGTTCTGCAGTCAACATTCATTTTGTTGTGCTGAATAACACAGATTTAGGTTGTTTAATTGGCCGGCATCCTTGTGTTTAAGAGAGACAGGACTGCAAATGCAGCGGAAATTGAGCAAAGCCTCACAGGGTCAGTGTCTTATCTGTGCTGACAGGAGATGTCAGCGCCGCTGTGAGACTTGCACTAAATGGACTGATGTTCTGAAAATCAGCAATAACACGACAAAAAAAATACACGTCTTTAAACATATCTCAGATCTTTATGCCTAAACCACTGGTCGAGTGCAGATTGACAGGTCAAACAGAACAGGCAGTGGAAACAGTGTGGGGTCGGACAGGCTTTACATTACAGATTAATTAAAATTTTGACTTTCTCTGGAATTCAGCAGAGCAGAACTCTGTTACATCTGTGCCCTGCAGTTGCCCATGAGGGAATTTAAACTAAAGAATGTATAACTCCTTGATGATGCAAAATTCTTGAGTGCTGAACATGATGAATTTCAATAATCAATCACTGTGAGTCACATGCAGGCAGCTGGTTAAAAAAAAAAAATAGGCAAATTCTAAGAGATCTTATTTGCTAATTTCTTTATTATACATTACGTTGGCTTCCTTTTTTGAAATAATTAAAACCACTAAACCTAAGGCTTATTTTTGAATCATTTATATTATGCAATGAATTATCATCAGCAAATATTCTTGAAGAGAATGGGAATGTAAAAAAATAAATAAGATGAAACCAGACAAGTATTTGACAAACATCAAAGCAGAGAGCACAATTTGGCAATCAAACCCCTTGGATATGGGATATTCTTCAACATTTAAAAAGCTAAAAACTCTTTGTTAATCAGGTTATTTGTCACAATGCTAGGAAATACAAAATCCCTCAGTATAAAAAAAAAACACATCAGAAAACGCACTTCAGATGAAGAGTTCAAAATAGCAGCTTGCTCACCAGAAGCTTGTATTTGAAGCAGCAAACAAAAAGAGACTTCTTGAAGTAGTTAAAAAAAATCATTGCAGACAAAGGGAGAGCAGACCTTGATTGCAGAGCGAACACCATGATGCCTTAGAGTGGAGCCCAATCATAGCTGCTGCTCTGGCAGCTGCTGCATGAGAAATAAGCTCAAGTTACCCCAAAATAAAAAATAAAGAAATGTTAATTGCCTTTGATCATCCAGTACTGCCATACTTTATTCAGAATGTAAAAAATGTTTTTTTTTTTTTTAAGGTTTAGAAAATAAAAAGATTTTCCTCCCTGAATTCAACTCACTGCAATGCAACATTACTTGCTGGACATGTTTGGTTTATCTTTACCACTTTCTAATATTGCTTTTCTAAAATATCAATTAATGTTCAAAACTGGTACACTGAAGTCTCCTCTCTCTGTTTTTCTCTTAATTGATAACAGCATTTTCTATCTGCTTCAATTCAAAAGGGAGGTTGAAGCATATATATATATATTTTAACTGCATCAGAAAAACAATTCTTCTAAGGTTTTAAACAGATTAAATTAGTTTCCAGCAACAACAAAAAAAGAAACAAAAACTGGTAGTGGGGTGGGTGCTAACAAAAGTTAGCAATAGCTTAGAAGAAGAGACACAAAACCAGACACAACTTAAACTGAAGCTATACTTTTTGTTTGTGTTTAGGTACCAGCTTCTCCTGCCAATGCAGTCCATCTAGCTGCAGGAATAAACAGCAAAATAACAACAGAGAAACACAAATGCTTTTTCACAATGTTGAAGATCCACCCTAGACATTGACGAGGTTTGGTGTCACGGTGCTTACACACCAAACGCGATAGACGCCTAGATGCCTTGACTGACACCCGTCAGCTGATTGGTTGCCAACTCCTGCGGCAGACATAAATGCAGCGCGTATTTTCGGTCGTGCCTGAAACCCACCAGCTGCAATATTTGGTTGTGCAAATCAGGCAGAAAAGCTTTTTTGCAACGCAAATCTGCTGACGTGTCGCAGGATCCCGTTGCGCTTCATCGCGCTCCTCCATTGACTTTACATGTAAATCGGACTCTCTGGTCGCGTCTATCACGTTCGGTGTGTAAGCACCGTTAGGACTGAACTTCAGCAGAGAAAAAATTCAATTCATTTCAAAGATACTTTATTGATCCCCAAGAGGAAATTCAGTTTACAGTACAACCTGTCCATCCAGGTCAATGAAAGGCTTGCAGCCGCGAGCAGCGCTCCCATGTGAGATACTGGTTAAGCATTCTGAATCCCAAAATGCTTACTTCCTGAAAGGGCAGGTGTTCACACACCTGTCATTAAACAGGTATTAAAATAAAGCACAATGTAGCATTCTCCCTCTTTGTCTGCACTTCATCACATGCTAAAACAGGATGGATACATAAGGGTCCTGTTTGTAATAGTCAGAAATAAACAGCAGTTCATTTTTCCAATGTCATATTTGCATCCATATTATTCATTTATAAATTTCAGTTATATGAGTTATATGTACATATATATATATATATATATATATATATATATATATATATTAGCCAGCTAAGTATGCAGTTTACAAATTAAAGGTCTCATTTACTGGTGCTTTTATATTTTTTTATATGTTCTCTGGTATGAAGAAATGCATCCTGAGTGAAAAAAAATCCTTCCACTCACTTTTTCTCAGTGCGTTCCAGTTCAGTCTGCTGTCAGTGTATCTAGTGACCATTTCCTGGCCAAAAATAAGACTATAGTTTCCTAAAACTGTCTGTTTAGCCTCTCACAGAAAGCACCTTATCGTTGATTCCCCAAGAGGAGATGGCATCTCTGTTGATCTCATGGCATTTCTGATAGCCAAAGCAATCTATTTTCCACAATAACAAGAAGTGCGTTGACAGAAAGGTATGCACTGCTAAACTCCATGGAACTTATGTGGCAAAATAAAAATAGTTTTTTTAAAGTTACAATAATTTAGAAGAATGAAAGTTAAATGATCACAATGGGATGGACACACACTTGAACCTCTAACAAAGGATGTGAATTGGTGCAATATAATGGAAAAAAAAGAAAAATACAATAATAACCTGAATTGAATTAAAATGTATAATTTTGCTTATGAAGGTAAATAGCTTTCCAAACAAACATACATTTAAAAAATAGGTTTAAAAAATCCCTAAAATTATTGGGCCGATTGTAGATGAGGGCAACTTTAGAAAAATTGATGTTTTTTGTTACTTTTCCAAGTTTTATGAAGGTCTGCATAAATCTGCTTTATTTTAATGGCATCGTCTTTTGTAATTACCATTTTGGACTGTGATGTGGGCCTCTATGTGGCATTACATTCAGACCCCAAAGGAAAAAGGAAGACAAGCATGGCTAATTAAAATATTTATAAAATTTTGATACATGAATATATTCTCAGGACAGCAGCTTCAAAGCCCCATACTTAACACATTTAGACCTGACACACCTTTTAAACAGGAACTGATGTAAATTCATCATGCATCGTGGAAGCTAAATTTGGTGATACAGCCAGAAACTTCAAGAGAGATTCCTTCTGTCTGCTTAAATATGTGGGAAATCCGTGCAGTTATTCCTGACATATCAGTCTGGACTAAAGCGTCGGACAGACCAATGTACCAGCAAATGAGTGAATAATCTTTTAATGCTGCTACTGAAAATCCTTCCACACAATTGTTTGCGCAGCATAATTTCCATTCTCATCTGTCTTTCAAAGTGATTGACTGTCATCCGAGAATTCTGCCGTTTGATGCTCCTTTTCTGGCTTACTAGCTGATCTTGACAGCATGCCACACTTCTCAAGACGATGCATGCAATTGCTTTTCATTACCAACTGAATAACAGATTCGATTTAAACAACGTGATATTAAGTTTACTCTGCAAAGAGATGAAAAGGTTTCAGCACACAGTGTGAGTGTAAAAGCCGGTCGCAAAAAGATGGACTTGTGACATTGGCTTCAAGTGTAGTTAATGTTGAATATTTTAGCTGGTGTTTAAGGTCGAAGAGCTGTTCGGTTCCCCAGAGAGCGCTGTGATGTGCTCTGATTCAGAATGGGGATACCTGCACTTTAACATCAAGTGAGTACGCAAGGTATTGATCTAGGGCAGAATCAATCTCACTTATAGAGTCTGTGAGTGTATTATTCATTAGTTCATCTGTCAGTCTGTTTATCCAGACACATATCCGCTTATCAAAGGCTTTTCTCTGTCACTAATTGAAATCATCTTGAATTTTTCATTTGCCTCCACCGCTCTTCCCTGGTGACCCTGCTGATCAAGCAGGTGTAACACAGAGATGTGATAACCTTTGCCAAGCTACTGGATCCTCACATTGATGATTATAACGGAGAACTAAACTTATTTTATCATGCATTTAAAGTTTGGAGTGTTTAAAGTACAGTTGAGAATAGATCTCTACTTACCTTCTTCAAATTCAGATATGTACATACATCATTATCCTTTAAATTATTGGGGAAACCCCAGATTATTTAATTTTTAGCTTTTATTGGGTTAATTTACAATATTCAATTCAGTTCAGTTAATTTAGCAATGTAAGAGTACTTTCGATGTTAAAGAAATTAAAAAGTTAATAACAGGACATGGATGTTTAGTTACGGGGAGCATCACCCCAGTCGATGTCCTCATCCGATAGACAGTTGTAGCTAAGCAAGATACCATACCAGGTGTAGCTTCTATGGAGAGAAAAAAAAAGGTACACAGCCCAAATCTGACCTGCAGAGTAATAGAACAGAAAAAAAACACAGAGTGAAGAAAAGTGGTCAGTCTGTCCTCCAACAGTCTAAACTTAATAGTCTTTGCTTCCTTTGTTTATACACAAAGTAGAGTAGCAAACAGCTTGAGATAGGCACCAGCCCCCCCGCGACCCCTTGAGGAATAAGCGGTTCAGAAAATGGATGGATGGATGGTTTATACGCGAGTACAATTTTCAAATTGCAGTGGAAAATGCATGGTTCTGCAGCTAATCTACAGAGACATGGATAGCAGCAATCGGAAAAACTATGTTGCCACAAGCCATCTTGTTTGTAGCTTTCCATAAGAAAACCGGTTGAATCATGGGCAACCATGTTGACGAAGGTTCCTTTGTTAGAAGAAGCAGAAATTGAACTTTTTCAAACTACATGTAAAACCTTACGTGTGGAGAGAAACTACCACTACCACCATGTAGTGGAGATGTAACTGTAGCACAATAAAGTCTTATTTTCAACAACATAAATGTTAGTTTGTCATTTTACAGGAATGTATTTAGTTTCTATTTCAATATGCTACATTTAATTAACATGATATTGTATATTTCTTCATGAGGTTTTTTTAGACATCCCACAGAACAATTTTAGGTTTACCTAGCTCTGATTTTGGAACAAGGAAAACCGGTAATATGTCTTGACATAACACCTGCTGTTTCCTGGGGGGAAGCCAGTAGACCATGTCCATATTTGCTCTTGACTCTCGCTATTTAACACTACCTGAAGAAAGGAAACTTAATTTTTATACTACTTACAGTTCTTTTATCTGTTTCTTTTTTTGGGGGGTGGGGTGTTGAATAAACACAACTTTAAAAGAACTTAAGATATTTTAAAAAAATCTGAACATCTGCTTGACGCTCTTCCAAAAGTTTGTAGTGCTCTCTCAAAAAATATATCAATAGAGAAAATCTAAAATCAAGTTGACTCCACTTGGCAAATGTATTTCTTAACCTTAAATAAGGAAGTAGATCATACAAAGACAAGTGTTGCTTAAACTATGTAATAATATGAAGGAAAAAGTTCCAATAAGAGTTTAAAAAAATCACTGGAGACAAAGGGAGAGCAGATCTTGATTGCAGAGTGCACATCATGATGTCTTTAATAGGAGCCCAATCATAGCTGCTGCTCTGACAGTTGCTACGTGATAAATCATTTCAAGTTACCCCCAATTAAAAAAAGAAATGTCAATTGCCTTTCATCATTCAGTGCTGCCATACTTTATTCAGAATGTAAAAAAATAGTTTTTTTTTTCAAAGGTTTAGAAAATGCAACATTTACTGGCAGGATATGTTCGGTTTTTCTTACTACTGTGTAATATTGCTTTTCTAAAATATCACTAAATGTTCAGAACTGGTACACTTAAGTCTCCTCTCTGTTTTTCTCTTAACTTATAACATAATTTCCTGTCTACTTGAATTTTAAAGGGACGTTGAACAATTTTTTTTTTAACTGCATTAAAAAAATAATAATTCCTAAGCTTTTAAACAAAATAAATTAGTTTCCAGCAACAAAAAAGAAAAATACCCTGGGATTGGGGTGGGTGCTAACAAAAGTTAGCTATAGCTTAAATAAAGAGAGACTCTTCATTCCTGGAAGAGGCAGAGCTTAGGCTGGGAATAGCTTAATTTAGCAGAGATGTTGTTTACTTGCAGATAAATTTGTTCTTTTTAACCACATTATCGGGTATCCTTGTGACACTAATTCAGTTTTCTCTTACTGCATGTACATACACTGATTGAATCTACTCATAGAGCCTAATATACATGGTAATATAAAAAAACAATAACACTGATAAACTTGTGTTTTTTATGTTGGCCATTTTGTGTTGGCCATTCACATCAAAACCCAGTAAAAGTCACTCAAATTTTACTCTTTGAACATGTAAAAATGGGTATGAACATCAAAGGCAGGCCACAGTAGATGACATCACCCTTTGGCACACGATCAAAGTAATTAGTCACCTAAATTAGCCACAACACTACAAACAATCCAAAAAATAATTTATTCGTAACTTTCTGCCAAATTATTTGACACTAGCGGCTGTTAAGTGTTATGATCCAGGAAATCCCTGCCTAGAGCCATTTCCAACCTATAAAACACTAATAGTATGCAAGTGCTATTTAACCCGTCTATAATTTACATGCCATGCTGCATACATATTCATAAAGTCTTTGTCGCTTTAAGGCCTAATATTGTCTAATAGGGGGGGAAAAATGACCATACTGTAACTGCAGGGGGGGCCTTGTCAGATGCTGATGTCTGGCATTTATTCATCGGTTGTATCTGATTAAAAAACATACTTTCATTTGCTCAGTGATGCCATGGTGTATTTTTAGAGAAGAAATTACCTCGAAAAGCTGATCTGAAGACACTAAATGTAGATTAAGATTCATTTAATGGACTTAGCATTACAGTGTACTTACAGTGTCTTATTCAACTTACACCATTTAAACTAAATACATAATGGAGAAATGTATTACAATATGTATGAATTCAGGTATGTTTTCACATTCAGTAAAGCATTCCCTTCAAATGGACTGAGAGTAACAAACAAGCTCTGTTTCAAAAGATTGTTTTTCATTAATCTAGCATATTGTCACCTGCTGCACCTCGCCTTATGCTTGGGGGAGCAGCAACTCTTTCATGTGAGTGAATGCAAAATAAAGCGCCGATTAGAAGCCAAGGCAGTTAGCGATCAAATAGGAAATTACTTTTCCTGTGAATGAATTGCATATCTGGATCAATTAATGCCGTGCTGTCTTAATTAACTTGCAGCAGAGGAGGGATGAATAGCTGTGGAGAGGAAAGCAGGGGAGGACCTGGTGCTGAGGTCTCTTTCTGTGGGAGGAGAGCTCATGTTAAAACATGATTAGATCAGAAACGAAATATGAAAATGTAAATACTTTTAATAATGGGTGATGCTCAATATTGTAATTAGGATATAATTGTTAAATTAATATTTTTAATGGACCGAGTTAGACATAATTTTGTCTTAGCTAAAATGAAATGAGCAGAAGAGAGTTTTCCTTTCAATGACTTCACAATTCTAACAAAAAAGCAGAAGAAACCAAAATGCATTTCCAATGAAGGATGAAATAGTTTCAATATTTCAACATATTGAACATTTGAGTGACCAAACAGCAAGGCATTTTAAGGACTGGCCCTACTAAATAGAAAGAATATAGATAAACACAGAAGCAACACAGAGAGGCAAGAATTAAGTTTGTTTGTTGCTTTTTTTGAACACAAAGCTAAGCAAGTGATTTTGGACACTGTTAAATCTGAAAAAATTCATCCAGCCTAATGGACCTTTCACGTGAGGAATACAACTCAGACGGAGCAGTATGGCATCAGATAACCTTGTTTAATATGAGAGTGCAATTCAGAAAACCATAAAAAAGGGTTTTAGGAAGAGGGTAAAACTTGTAACATGACACTTTTTGTGAATGGAGGTTGTAAAATACCTTGATATGGTAACTGAAGAAAAAGAGATTATGATTAATACTAAAATAATTATGGTGGCCATTTGTTTCACAGAGCCCAAAATATGGCAAATTAACGTAATTATTGTTTTAGGTTAATTAGGAAGGTTTTTTTAAAGTTTTAAAACAAAGTAGATTCAATAATATGATGCTGTGATGGGATACTAAAAAAAAGGGAAGTTAGATAAAGAATAAAACAGTTAACACGTAACATTCCAAGTAAATCAGCATTAAATGATTTTATTGACAACGAACCATCATAGGAAGGGAATGAAATTATGATTAAATTCAGGCTGTTTTGTTTTAGGTACAAAACGGTATATAAATTTCCATTCACAAGAGTGAAACTTAGCCATATAGGTGTGTTGAAAGTAAGACCTTTATTGTATTTACAAACAATGCTTGCATTAAATTGCACATTTTTACCCCTGATTAAACCACAACCTCAAGAAAGCGAGACAAAGAGCTGACCGTGTGACACAATAAAAGCAAGTTTCTGTCTTTTTATCTCCTCATTCTGCTTCGGGGACAACAAACGGCAGCCCGGTTGCATTGGTGATGCATCCAGGGCACACGCTGCTGAGCTGCTGCTCTCTTTGCCCACCTGCTCACGGTGTGTTCTCCAGAGGAAGGACTCCCATCGACTCTGCTCACGCACCTCCATGATTTATGAGCCATCTGTCGCATCTGATGTTCCTGTCGCCTTAGACAGGATGTTCCCGGCTGGCACTCTACATTGCTCAGCGTGGGCACTACCAGGGTATGCCAAGGTCCACTGTAATTAAATTACAGCAGTGGGAACAGAGTGCGACCAGTTATGCAAAATAATTTTCAGCAGAAGTCACACAAAAGGAATTATATTTTTATTTTATGCTTTGTGTATAGACATCTAGTCCAAATGGTGAGTAAACATTACTATGTTATATTGTTAAGCTGAGTTTTGTCAAATGCACGTCACTTAAATAAACTAGAAATAAAAATAAAAACAAGGAAAAACAACACAACAGAGCCTCACAGCTGTAATGCTAACTGTGTTAAATTTTATTTTTCCTGAGAAAAACTGTAATTTGTCTTCCTCGAGATTTACTTTTATTGAATTAATTTAAACTTAAATTAAACCGCTTATGTTGCCGTTTTTCTTCATGGGTTACCAAAAAACAAAAGATAACTTTGAAAGACCTTTAGAATCCCTGAAAGTAATAAAACTAATTTCATAAAATAGAAATCTAATGCTGAATAAGGTCAATAAAAATAATTATTTTCAAATACAAGTTTAAAGCAGACTGACCCTTGTAGGTGATCTCCAGGTGATATCGAGTAACAGGCTGATAGTCGCCCGTCCATCACGGCGTAACAGAAACATACAGAAAAAAAACGACATACTCTTATACCTAATGGCAATTTAGGGCAGTTAACCTAACAGCCATGTTTTTAGAGTGTGGGAGGAAACCGCGTACCAGGAGAGAACCAACACATGCTGACAAAAAAAGCACTCCTGCTGGGATTCAAACGTAGGACTTCTTTTACTGCAGCGCTAACAATTACAACACCATGCAGCCCACTTAGGCTTTACATTCATAATTTATTAGAAATTAAGAAAAAGGCTAAATCTACTCTGTGTGCTCAGGGCAACTACAATTAAACCCAAAATTAATCTTACCCCTTGGGTTTGGATTTAAAGTGGTTGTTAAATTTGACTAACGTTTTTTTTCTGAACAGAAGCAATAGTGACGCTTTGGAGTGAGCCAGCTTCAATCTGATAGGGAATCTGTAGAGAAAGCTACAGATTACCATCACTAAAGACAAAAAGTCAAAATAATGTAAAATTAAAGCTTTAAGGCTTTTAAATTGTCACATTACTTTATCATATTTTGACAGATGAACTCATTTTTTATCAGGAGCAAACTTCTTGGTTAGATGACATAATATAGACTATAAATCTACATGGACGAGTAATAACGGTCAGTTTAACTGTAAAAGCAGATAATTAGTAGATTTAAAATGTCATACAATTTTCAAATGTTAATATGTTTGAAATAATTAACCCAACTTATTTATTTGCAAAGTGTTTCAATGATCAACCAAAAACCATACTTTTTATATGTTCCTGCTAGAAAATTGGTTTCACAGATCGTAAACACTTTCTTCAAAGATAGCCGGGCATTTAGCACCATCCATCTTCCCATCAACAATGTGCTTCACTTTCCCTCTTGAAGAAAAGAACATGATAGGTTCAATTTTGTCTAATCAGACCAGAGAACCTTCCCCGAGATGCTGGCTGTTTCTCCTTCATGGTTTTTTAAAAAGGGCTGCTTCCTATGATTTCATTTTGACAATATTGTTATTAATGTCGTGCTTTACACAACAACTAGATTTGTGGCATGCACAACTAATACCTGTCATGTTGACAAACGAAAGAAGCTACAGCTGAGTAAGGAATCGGGTCAGATTATTTCCATACAGATGATAAAGACACAGAACATGACATGAGAGGGGAGGACAAGTAAACAGCAGGTTCTGCTATAGGACAGCACACAACAGGAACCAACTCAACATGGTGGGATGCTGCAAGACAGGCCTGGGACAAAAACAGAACCAGCATAAACGTTACCCTCAACTGCTGACTTCACATATTTTTTCCTCAGCCGTGTCGCCTCAGCTTTACATAGAAGAGTGTATGCACTTTTCTTATCTGGTTTAACAGACAGGGCATGAGGAACTTTTATTTCAGCAACTGCTGCTGGAGTACTGCCACAGCAAAACCAGCAACCAAAGAAGACTTTTTCTGACCTAGTAAAGTTTTTAAAGTTTTTGTTTGGATCCCAAATTTGGAATACAGACTTTAAGGCAATTAAAGGGATACCAGGCAAGTCTGAGGGTGTTTCTCAATGCCCAGGATCCTCGCCTTGATCCCGCCCCGGTTGCCTAGGAGATACGTCATCAGGGACCGCCAAGGCATGTTCCAATGTTCATGTTCTACGGAGGAATCTGTCCTCCGTTTGTTAGCCGTTTAGCTAACTAACCAAGGATACAGCAGACGTGCCTTCATGCCTTCTGTCGGTCCAAATTTCCCAGAATACAGCGCAGTAGGAGCAGGCAGCAGCTACTTCGGGGGATAATTTATATTTTAAATGTAAGTCAACTATTTTTAACAATCTGGCTTTTATCTAAAATGTTTGTTTTATTTTTTTATTATTATTATTTAGATCCAAAGCAGTTATATATGGTTGGTTACTTGTTTAGCAGTTGCAGCTTCGGTGGCTACCATGTACTAATTCGTTTGCACATTTGATTTAACTGACATAAAAAAAGTAAAACTCTCGTTATACATTTCCAGTACCATGGTTGAAGCAATATTACTATGCTAACCAAGGAAGGACTATGTCCTCGTAGGCAAGGCGTCTTGCCTACCGAAGCAGTGCCTTGGTAGGCAAGATGCCTTGACATTGAGAAACACCGGTAGTGTTTTCTCTACGATGCTCCCCCTAGCGTCCGTTAGTAAATGTTGCTTTCAAACATAAAGTCATAAAAACGAACTGTTGCAGCCTTCGGTATCTTTCAGCTCTTGACATTCTGTAAAAGCTTGACCAATATTGATGCGTGTGTGAGCCCTCACTCGGTCTGAAGCTCTTTTTCTTTTCTTGGCATCTTCTGTCGGTGGTTTTCGCTGCTTCTTAGCTTGCTCTGCCAAATTTTGCCACACTCTTTAGCCGGGTTTTGTTAGCCTGCCTCAGTGTTGGGGATGTTTGCCGAAAACTGATCCTGCTTCTCGCGATGTCTGAGGCTTCGCGAGACTGACTGACACCGGGCCGCTACACTGAACTTGCAAGTGGAATATTCTGTCTACAGGCAGCAGGAGAGAGTCTTCATTCGCCCTGTAATGAGTAATTTAACCATATACCGACTGATTGATTAACATGAAAATGTTGCCTAGTATCTAAAGTAGCAAAATCAGTAATGAGCTTTATACAACCTAAGCAAACATTTACATTCTTTGCAGAATTGATGATTTTAATTTGTTTGTTAGAAATGTTACGGGATTCTTAAAGATATGTATAAAACAATGATTCTTAAATTTCAGGGCTAAAATATGATTGTTCTTACTTTTGATGTGTGCCTTTTGTTAAGAATGTATTAAAGTATGTTCTCTAAGATGCTCTTACTAATATTTTATTTCATTCAGTTTTTGTCTGCAATGAAGAAGAGTTTCAAACACAAGTTTGAATTTAAGTTCTCATTTACACAAGTTCAAAACTATACATACACCTTTATCTGTATCTGGTTTTAGTCGAGCTTTTAACTGATTATGGTTTATTAATATCTGTTTAATTGCTCTGCATGTTTTACTTGATTAAATTTTTAGTCATGCTTTTCAACTGATGCTGCGCAGTGGTTAGCACTGTTGCCTTGCAACAATAAGGTTGTGTGTTCGTATCCCAGCCCAGAGCCTTTCTGTATGGAGTATGCATGTTCTCCCCGTGCATGCATGGGTTCCCTCCGGGTACTCCGGCTTCCTCCCACTGTCCAAAAACATGACTGTCAGGTTAATTGATCACTCTAAATTGTCCTTAGGTGTGGTTGTGTGCGTGTGTTACACTGCTGAAAATGATGGGCCAACTCATCTTCGGTGCAACATATTTATTTTTGCAGAAACTCTGCAGAAACAGAAAACAGCAGTTCAGCCTGAGCTACTCGGTGCGCAATCTGCTCTCACCTGCTACGTACTGACTTCTTCTTGATTTTACAACACAAATAAGGTGTACAACTCTACTGTAAAACAATATCTCTGTGATAATGAAACAGTCTCTAGTATAACAAATAACTTTAAATTTTCTGTATTTAAACAATTATATATACACAAGCATCACTTATGAATTGACTGATATCACAAAAATATGTCACTAGAAACAAATAACATAATGAGCTCCAACAGTTTAGTTTTAGAGTGCTTGCATTGGGTTTTTAAACCACAGTTTTGAACTACTTTTTAATTATATTTATCTATTTCATATCTATGTCACACTTAAGAACTGTATTTATCGATTTAAATCTGCCTCAACTAGATGCATTTTAATACATCCCTCATCTTTTACCTTTGTATACTAATACATTCTACACCTTTTTCAGATTATCCTCAACATATTAAGTGCAGTTCTGACCAATAAATAAACCGACTAATACAGACTCTCCACACCCTAACAACCTCATCAGCACTGCTATAGGGTTACTCCATATTGCTCCCAAGCCTAGCCTGCTTATTCATTTAGCTTAGCCTATCAATTTACTTCAACATCTTATGATATTGCCAATTTACCTTTATCCATACAGGCTCCGGCTACAAGCTAATGCTATGATGGCACTATATACAGCTATCTGCGGACATGTTTCCTCATACAAACACATCTAAACGTACTTTGACTCACCACTACAACCGCCACGGACTACGAGTCCGCCATCTTAGACGCACATGACGGCAGAGCACCTTTACAGACGCTTAAACATATGTTTACACCTTCTAACCTGTCGTCCGTTACACCATAAAACACATTAGAACTATAATTACCATTGTCTATCGCATATTTAATATTTTAGACCCAGCTTACATGCGGAAACAGAAAACAGCAGTTCAGCCTGAGCTACTCGGTACGAAACCTGCTCTCACCTGCTACGTACTGACTTCTTCTGCCAGGCCGTCAGCTACTGGTGAATAAAGGCACCAAGCGCCCTCTGCTGGCGGAACCTTTCCCACATGCTTAAATGGCAAACTTGACCGAGAATAGTTATTTTACCCCAGAAAATGGCTTTTAATATAAAAATAAGATGGGGGGCTACTATTTTCATCTACTCATTTAAATGATAGTGCCACACGTGGATGGCTGTTTGTCCCGTCGGTCTCTGTGTGGCCCTGTGATGGACTGGCGACATGTCCAGGGTGTACCCCGCCTCTCACCCGTTAACAGCTGGAGATAGGCACCAACCCCCTTCGACCTCTTAAGGAATAAGCGATTCAGAAAATGGCTGGCTGGCTGGCTGGCTTTTAAACAGACTATTATTTATTAATATATGTTTCATAGCTATGCAGTGTTTAATTTGATTACATTTTATCAATGTTAAGATTTCTATCAGTATTTTACCACTTAATGGGCCTCATTTATCAAACTTGCGCAGAAAACGGTGTATATTTTGGGTGTATATTCCAAATACGCAAGACCCAACGTGGGATTTATGAACGTGTCGGATCCGCCCAAATTTGTGCGTAAAGACTTGCGCTTGTTGATAAATGTCACGGATGAAACGAGCGTATTTATGAAAGTAACGCCTATAAATATTCACCAACTGCCTCATCCACGCCTTGTTTTTGCAACATGGCTGAACGGCAGATGACCAAGATTGTTAAAAAGAGGACCTTCACTAGCAGGAAATAGGTCACAGGCAGACCCAGCTCCATGGTGCGTCTTGTGTGCGCTTGGAACGGAGGGTTATTAGACGCTCCAACAACCTTTGTCACCTAAAGCATGACATGCAGTTATTCATTGTTATATTACACAGCTGGTGGCCAGAACACCCAGTATGGATAGCACCTGCAGTGGGACCGGAATGACACGATGCCGCGGCAGTGCACATTTTGCGCACAACCCACATCTCATAAAAACATCTCAGCTGTAACCATACATTGCACATCATGTTGTACATAGAACATTTCTAGTTACTTTTTATTCATTTATATTCATATCTGTTACAGAATGTTTACATAGTAACTGTTTCACTGCCACTTTAGGTCTATTTAGGTTTTTATTTTTATCTAAGCCACATTATGGGAGAGATAAAATTTTTTTATTTTCCTTCATTTTTTTCAGTATGCTGCTGCAATTGAGAAATCGACAATTTGTGGGAGACTTTAGAGTTTGACATTTTGCCCCTTATTTAATGACAGACTATCATAAAAAAGGGGATCAGCACGCACATCCGTTCCAAAAATATTGGGCAGCCGAAAACATGAGTAATATTGAAAGGAAGAAAAAAGACAACTCGCACACTAACAGCAGCAATTAAGGCACTAACTTTTTTAATCGACTAAAATTTGGAGCCCTGTGGTGTGCGAGGCATTCCTTATTTATTTAATATGAAAGATGATCATGACATAACCCAAAATAACTTCATGAAATTACATATTTGTAATGTGAGAGGTGTAGGCATAATTTTTCCAGCACGGGGATGTTTAATGTTGTCTAAATCTTGAATTTTATGCATGTTTTTTGTGTGTTGCGATGAAGGTTGAAATGGGTGTAAAATTTACACCACCTCCTGACTTGGTGTATATTTTTTGTGCATTGTATGCTCACGTCCAGATTGATAAATGCCGAAAAGTGTCGATTTTTTGTGCCCTGGGACTGGTGGGCAGCTGTGGCTGCTTGGGTGCTCTCCAGGTAGGGCTTAGGCAAAGGAGGGGGTCTCAACTTCCTTTTGTTCAGTTACTTCAACAATCCTCTGTTGCTTTTTTTCCTAGACTGCTCTGTTCAAAAAAAGATTCTAGACTTCAAACTTCAGTCACGTACAAGCATTGAGTGTGGTTTCGCTGCAAAATGTAGAGCAACTTTTATGCAAATATTAGGTTCTTCAAAGTATATATTCTGGATTTGTGTGTAATTGGAAGCCTGTATGTGTCATATTTTGTGGTGCAGAACCAAAATGCAAACAACTGTTGATGAGGGCATAGTAAGGATTGTAATAAAAACTCAACTCAAATCAGGAAAAGGATATGAACACTTGGAATGAAAAAAGAGAATGTGGCACTAAACAAAAAAACAAAAAACAAGACCTTATATGACAAATTGATCAGGTGGAACACATAGGGATGATTAGACAGTCCAGATAAATGGCATAACTAATTTATTGGTGATTACGTTGAAACAAGTCAAGCTAACAACATGTAAGATACAAAAGCAGCCCTTAGAAAGTAGGAAAATGTACCATTAATCTAAGAAAACAAGAAATAAATGTACATTGAACAAAATACAAAAATCCTAAGAAACCACAAACAAAGTAATAATGATATAATAATACAAGGGACTAAACACAATACAGCAAGACCTAAAGTTAAACACAGTTGAACCTGATAATAAAGTAAAATACAAATATTCAGAACAAGGAACACAATAATAAACTATAAAAAGAGACTACAAAGAAATAATTCAAATTGCAGAAACAATAAAGCTTAAATTGAACTATAACCATCAAAAAAAAAAACACAAAAAAAAACATATCAGACTTGATACAGTATGGGTAACAGAAAACCCAGATTATGTAAGTTGTCCCACCTAAAAATGAGAGGGGTTTGTAATTTTCATCATAGTTATACTTCAACTGTGTGAGATAAACAATAAAAAAATGCAGGAAGTCACATTGTTAGACTTGTAAATGATTTATTTATATAATGTTGCAGAAAATAAGTATTTAGTACATACAAACAAGAAGAATTCAGGCCCTCACAGACCTTTTACTTCTTTTTTAAGAATATCTTCTATCCCTCACTCATTACCACTATGAATGGCACCTATTTTAAATAATCGTCCACATCTTCAAACAGCCAGACTCTGACCTCCGCTATGGCCAGGACCAAAGAGCTGTCTTAGCACACCGGGGACAAGATTGTACACCTGCACAACATTGAGATGACCCACTCTACAATTAAATAGGCAAGCCTGGTGAGAAGACATCCTCTGTCGGAGCAATTATTAGAAAATGGAATAAATAGTAATCTTCTTTGATCTTGGGCTCCACGCAAGATCTCATCTCGTGGGGTAAACATCATCTTGAGAACGGTGATGAAATAGCCTAAAACTACACTGGAGAAAAGGCCAATGACCTGAAGAGAGCTGATGCAAAAGTAACAAATGTAAATATTAGTTACACACTACATTGTCATGGATTAAAATCCTGCTGTGCTGGTAAGGCCCCCTGCTTAAGACAGCCTGTCTAATGTTCACTAGAGACTATCTGGATCATCCAGAGAAGGTCTGGGAGAATGTTTTGTGGTCAGATGAGACCAAAATGGAATGCTGGTATAAACACAACTAACCCATTCCCACTGTGAAGCATGGAGGCGGAGACATGCTTTCGGGCTGCTTTTCTGCAAAGGGGATAGGACGACTGATCCAAGTCAAGGAAAAGATGAATGGGGTGATGTATCGTGAGATTTGGGGCAACAACCTCCTTCCATCAGTCAGAGCATTAAAGAGAAAATGTGGCTAGATCTTCCAGCACGACAATGATCCCAAACACACTGCCCGAGCAACGATGGAGTGGCTGCATAAAAAAAGTATAAAAGCCTAGTCACTCTCAGATCAATAGAGAATCTGTGGAAGGAGTTGAAGGTTCGTGTTGCTCAGTGACATCACAGCTCTAGAGGTGTAGAATCGTTATAATACTTGTAAGCTCTTTTGTTAATTGTTCAATGTCTCTTAAAATGTCCCATAAAGCAAAACAAAACAATAATAATTCTAAAAAAATATAGATCACAATGTTATTTCTATAGAATCCTACAGAAGAACAAAATGAAAAAAAAAAGAAGTTACTTTTGGTCATGCAACCTAACATCTGGTAACCATGAAAACAGTCACCAGACTGATGGGTCCACCTGTGCGCAGTCACAACCTGTTCTCTCAGGAAAGCTACAGCTAGACTTTAACAGCTTTCCCTGTGAACGTTGGCAGTTTCCCTTTTTTCCTAAATAAAACCATTTGAAGAATTCATCAGATCCATTGTTTGTCTAGCTGCATTTTAATCAATTAAGGTGTTATCTTAAAAGTTATTTCAGTAATAAAAACATAAACTCAAATATATTCAATAATCAATAATAGGCTAAGATTACTTTAAACTAACAACAATCAGTTCCTAGAAAATTATACTATTACATAAGACCCGTAAAAATATTTCTTAATACTGAGAGTCACTGGCATGCTCAAGGAAGGCAAGGCACAAATGGTCAAGCTAAAGTGCTCAAATTGATTTATATCCAAACGTATTTGTATACACCTTCTGGTGCTACTTGGACACGTTATCGGTGAAGAACCTGGGGTCATAGGGTGTTTCGAGTCTTTAATCTTCAAACACCCTCACCCAGGCAATCCAGCCGGGGGTGATCAGTCCCCGGCTTGTGTCCAATTGTAGTTCTCTCACTCCAAGGAGTTAGAGGGTTTGCAGTAGTGAGTAGCTTGCAAAGCCTCGACACCCAACCTCCACTGGCTCACAGAAAACTTTCCATTCGATTTTCTGGCATTCCGAGCTGAGCAATGCGTACTTAGCCCTCTGGCGGTCGTGGGCCTCTTCAATACGGCCTTCCCAGGGGACTGTCAGTTCCAGGATAATCCCTTGCTTGGTGAACAAAGATGTTAACACCATATCTGGCCGGAGAGAAGTGGCTGTGATGTTGCCTGGGAACTTGATCTGTCATTCTATGTCGACCTGAAGCTGCCAATCGCGAGCGGTGGAGAAGAGTCCCCCTGTAGGGCTGGGCCGGTGATGTACCTTCTGCCCTGCTCTAATAAAGTTGATTGTTAGTTTGGGGGCTATCTGGGTCTTGCTGTGCTGGATCACTGTGCAGATAGTGTCCACTAAGGCCTTTAGCACCTGGTCATGGCACCGGCGGTACCGCCCCTCCCATAGCGCTCTTGAGCAGCTGCTCAAAATGTGCTCCAAGGTGCCCCTCCTCTGGCACAGCTTGCACTTACGAGTGTCTGCCAGGCCCCAGGTGTGCAGGTTTGTTGGGCTTGGGAGGACATCATAAACAGATTGAATAAGGAACTTGTGGCTTGGCTTTCCATAGCTCTACCCAGGTGATTCTGCGAGAATCTGCGTGTTCCCATCTGGTCCACGCTCCTTGTTTGGACATGCCGTCCATTTTGGTGTAATGATCTTCCTCCACCTCTACTTGTAACTCGTCCTGGATCATTCTACTCCTCTCTTTTCCATGAGCCAGATTGTAACGTGGCTTTGGAAAACAACCAAGACCTGCTCGTACCGTTGCCACTGGACCCACCATTGTTTTGTGCCTTAGTCGCGCCTCAGCTTTGGTGGACGCTTCTTGTGCCTGGAACTTCCTCCCGGTCTTCAAGATTCCTGTAAATGAAAACATGAGTGGAAGGAAAATATGTGATTGTAAAATGTCCATAGGCAAACATGAGTTGTGAATCAAATCATGGTGGAGAGTCACAAGGCATGTGCGATGGCTGTGGTCAGTGCTTCAAGAACCACAACAGACAGACAGACATATCCAGAGCAACTGTCACATTCCCTGTATTTAACCACGCCTTTATCTGGTCTTACATCACTGTCATGATGACGGCAGCAACGTAACCGACATTGCATTTAGTTGTACATGTAAGTTGGAATCGGTTGGGAAAAAAACCCTGTAAATTCCCCAGAGGCGAACATAATGCATGCACTTATTTATACAAGGTCCTGATTGCAAAAAGCAAAAAAACAAACGTTCTCTTTAATGTGCATCATGATAATTATTCAAGCTCTCATATAATTATGAATAGATGGACCAATAAATAAGTATTGTCCTCACACAATCCTCACTCACGCTTACATTATATTGAATATCACAAATTAGGTTTAGAAAATTGAAATACACACATCTAAAAGGGACATGTAGAGTAGATTTGTGCACATATCTACATTTGTAAACATTACAAGACTACAAAGAGTCATATTTGTTCAGTTTATACAATGTTCTGAGTGTTTTGCTACCGCACTGGACTGAAGTTCACGAGTCACCATGCAGGTTGCTAGCTTAAGCAGCTGCTATTAACAGCAGCATTATCAGGAGCACACAGACAATAAATATAAAAAAATGCTGGGAGGAAAATTACCTTTTTATTGACATCAATACTAAATCAATCAAATACTGAAGTTTAGATAAGATATGATATAGATATGTTTTCTAAATGGCTTTAAATTACTTATTTTTCATATTTTTGTTCAATGTTATTTGCACAGAAAGAAAAGTTAAACAACTATAAGAAATAAATGTACGTTATTATACATTACTATTATATTTGTGTTTTGTGTAAAAATTATTCGATTTGGCCTTGGCTCTCTGACAGAGTTTCATTTTGGCCCTCTGAGGGAAAAACTTTGGGCACACCTGCATTAGGTATAACTGTTGACAGCTATGTCTAATTAGAACCTAAAAGGTTTTCTGTAGCAGCTAAACTGCTAATGAAAGGACGGAGTTGTGCAAGAGTGCACAGATAGTTCAAGCTTTGGTGAGTGACAGTGTTTGAGGGAGATGGCCTTCCCCAGCAGCTGCAGCGCTTGGCATCAAATCCCCCCTCCCTGCGCTGCTTATTCCCTGAATGATACCTCATTCATCTTAGATCACTGAGTCTTCAAGTGAAGTTGCCTCATTCTCCCCACCAAAAACACCTGACAGGCTGGTTCTGTATTGATGCTATATTTATAAGTTGGTAGCTGCAGAGTGAAAAGACAGCATGCGCCTCAGGTCTTCTTTTCTGCTCTGTGTCAGCCCACAAGTTCACCTACGCACAAGAACTCAGGTTAGATGACGTGAGCTGCTGTTTTGATCCAGATTGACACTCATCGTTTTTCAGCATGCATGTTTTAAAAGAGATACCTATATGGGTGTTATATAATTTTTAAGGGCTAATGAGGAAACAAACGCAGTGCAGCTTGCAGCTTGATTCCTTCATTTGTCGTATGTGACAATAACTTTTACACTTGTGAAACAGTTGTTACCCTATGCCAAAAAAAAAAAAAAAAAAGCGTACAGTCATCCTTCAGTGAATCTTCCCTCAGTAACAGAAAACATCTGAAGGCACTGTTGCAAGATGAGCGAGATGATCACAGATTGGAAAACTAAAAAGCCATATGGTATAGCTGGTTGTTAGTGTAAAAAATACAAACACATCATGTTGCTCTTTATATGATGTTATTTACTTTTAATTTTAGGTTTTATTTTATGTCTCCTAACACAAACTTGAATGTGATTTTTGGGGGTTTATTTAAAAAATGCATATTATGCCTACATTTATACAAATTAGAATATGTATATGGTTTATATGAAACATGTCAATGAAGTTCTTTGCACAGACTCACTCTCACTTTAAGCAATCTCACCAGCTCAGTTCTTGATGATTTCAATTTCTTACAAAATGAGCTGTTTAGAGGGCTCTGTCACTTTAATGCATAATAGAGGTTGCAGACCATGCCCGCCCGTCTTGTTACTAGTCTGGGGATTGGCTACATGAGAATGGCATGGAATTTGAATTGGTATGTGGAATTTGACAGGTGATGGGTGGGTGTATGCAAATTCAACTTATTGTGACGTCACAATAAGGCATTCTTTCAAACGGCTTGCAGAAGCACAACATTTCTGACAGCAAAAATGTGTTAAAATAAATACATGGATGGTTTTTATTAATGTTTTGAGAGTTTATAGAGGCAGCAGAGGCAAAACAAAATGATGAAAAAAGTCAAATCTGCATAATTTGTCCCCTTTACAGTTGAAGAAGAGTTGGTGTTGCTCTGTGGTGTTATCACCTGGAGCAGAAGGATGTTTAGTTAGATAAGCGCAACCTCCTCAGCTGTCATCTATGGGGGAATCCTAGGACAAAGTGCAGTGGAAGGTGTGTGTGTGTGGACAGTGTCTCTAAACCCATGCATGAAGCTGTTGCAGCACTGGAGATCTTCAATGACAGACTACTGCAAAGACGAGCTATCGCAAAACCTTCTACCAAGCAGCTGTCAGACTTCATAACCATTACAGCTACCAAAAACTCAATTCGTGTTGCCATGCCTGCTGATATTAGCAGTACTGTTTTACTGCCTGTAAATAGTCTGTTGCTGCCTTCAACAAATATAAACACCTTGCAAAAAAATTATTTAAGTTAACCTATTCAGTTGCACAGTTCTATTCTATTCTATTCTATTCTATTCTATTCTAATAAATACTCCAATAGTATATTTTCTATAATTTATAAAGCATTTTTTAGTCCTTGGTGGCCCTATGACTTTGATGATATCGATCATGAAGTTTATTTGAAAACCTTGGTAATTTAATAGGCTATCTTTAGTATAATCTAAAGTTTTGACATTTACAAAATTTCTACAATACCCCCTTAAGAACTGTTCCAAAACAAGATATAGGGAAATTTTTTTACTAGCGTTTCTACTGTAGTAGTCCTTAATTATTAATAAAAATGACATTTTAGAAAAATGTCAGTCTGCTTTTAAATCTCTTCGAAGGATGGAAACGGCATTGTTTTTAATTATGTTCTTTTAGCTGCTGATTCTGGAGATCATGTAATCATAGTTTAACTAGACTTATCAGCTGTATTTGACATTGTGGACAACAACATTCTCTTGTCTTGACTGAGGCACTGCATGTGGATTCAAGGCACCGTGTTAAAGTGGTTTAGGTGCTACCTTACTGATAGGACTTATTGTGTCAAGATGGAAAATTTGAATTATTCTTCGGTTCCTCTTACTTGTGGAGTCCCACAGGCTTCAGTTCTTGGCCCTTTGCTTTTCTCTTTATACTTGCTGGCCCTTGGTTCAATTTTTAGAAAATATAAAAGGGCCTTTCATTTTTACTCTTCCCCGTTAAAAGTTATTTTACAGTGCCTGGAAGAAGTAGGAGTCTGGATGTCCAGCAATTTTCTTCATTTTAATATTAGTAAAACAGATATTGTTTTTTAGTCCTAGTGCTGTTAGTGGGCCCTCCCCTTTTGACCTCAGTCCTCTAGCTCCATAACAGAAGTCACTGATTTTAACCTAGGTGTGAAAAAAGACAGTGATTTGGTGAAATCTTGTTTTTATCAGCTGAGACAACTTGCTAAGGTTAAACATCCAGACTTTGAAATCTTGATCCATGCATTCAGCATCCAGATGCTTCGATTTTTGTAGTTCTTTATACAATGGTGTTGCACAGTCTGGCCTTTCTCATCTGCAACTAGTAAAAAACACGGCTGCACATCTCTTGGCTGGTATAAGAAAGAGGGAGCACATAATCTCTGTTTTAGCAGCGCTGCACTGGCAGCCTGTTAATTTTAAAATTCAATAGAAATTAATTTTATTTGTGTTCAAATCCTTGAATTGTCTTGCACCTTCCTACCTGTCTGAGCTTTTGTACGTGTACTCCCCCACACGGTCCTTGGGTCAGCAGACCAGCTGTTCATGAAGGTACCGCAGGTAAAGGGGTCCCCGGCGGGGACAGAGCTTTCTCTGTGGCTGCCCTCAGATTGTGGAATACGCTGCCTCTGCAGATTAGGCAGCCTTCTTTACTGTCCATTTTTAAATTTCTTCTTAAAACCCACTTGTTTTATTTGGCTTTTAACATAGCATGAGAGGTTTTATGATTTTATTGTTTTACTGTTTTTATTATATTATTGTTTTCTTTGACTTTTAATTGTTATTAGTATATTTGATTCATTTTATTATTGTTTTACTGTTTGTTATAATTTGTGAGTTTTTATAGTGTCATATCTGATGTACAGCACTTCTTACATTTTTGTCTGTTTTTAGGTGCTTTATTAATAAAGTTGGCTTGGTTTAGCCTGGCATTGATAAATGCACTCTCTGTGTGAGAGGGAGCACTTTCTGGAAAACAGGGTTTTACAGATACAGTGTTCTAAACTCATATTTAAGATCATTCTACACTTACATTGACATCTGATATTAATGATTACTGATTATCAGTGATAAAACCAGTCCCTATTTGTATTCTGTAGAGTAGGCGGGTCAAACTCCATCCCTCAAAGTTGAGTGTCCTGCAAATTTTTAATGCGTCCATGGTCCAAAACACCTTAACCAAATGGTTAGATTACCTTATCAGTATGCAGACAGGTTCTGCAGACTGTTGTCTGTGCCCTTGTTATTAATATTACTATTTGATTTTACTGTGTTGAAGCAGAGACATGTAAAAGAAGCAGGACACCGGCCCTAAGAGAAAATAACTGAAACTTCTGTTCTACTGAATGTGGAACTCAAAAATTCTGAGAAAATGGAATAATAGACATGCATAAGCCGAGACAGTAAGTTCAACAGAAACAACAGCATATTCAAAGTTAGAGTGCTGAAGAAAAGATGTTATGATTCAATGAACTTCGTCTCAGTGGCTCTTTGTTGTCTAGCCTGAGGCCTTATGAGAAACTCCTGAGGAAACATCTGGCATATCAAGGAGACAGTTCTCCCTGTCTCCCTCCTCCACATTTCCAAAACAGGTCCTTGAACACTCAGTGCTGATTACACTTTCTTTTCTCTCCACATCAAATTACACCCACAATTGTTTAAGTGTGAATCAATCTAATTATTTTTATTCTATTTAGGACATTTAGAAATATCAGTGTTTATTAGATGTACATAATTTTTTTCAAAGGCAGTTATTGCACAGTGGGGATGTTGAAGTTAGAAGTAACCCCTTCCTCATGTTCAACTCCTAAACTGTACTTTGGAAGAAATGCTATGAAAAAGAAATAACGTCACTAGTCCAAGGTGTAACAGCCCAATGGTATAGTAAATAGATGAATAAGAAGAAACATTTTTAAAGCTATAAAAAAGGGAAAAACTTGAAGTTTCTTGGATTAAAAAAATTCATTACTTGTTTCGTTCTTCATTTTACCTTCCTGAATCTAAATACATTTATGAAGACAACCTGAATGATACTTATCCGGACCTTGAACCGTAGGGTGCACAGCCTACCACAGAGTCATCACCTTCATTTGACAGGAGATGTATCAAACTTGACTCTGAAGTAGGGCTGAAAGATACAGAAAAAGAGCACATGGATAAAGATTTGAGAACTGGGGTTATAAACTGATGTCTGTCGCTGTATGTTAGGAATCTTGCAGCTGGATTTTGGACCAGCTGGAGCCGAGCATGGGTTCATTTATTAACACAAATTGCATTTGAGAAATAAAGCCTAGATATCACAAAGGCATGTAGCAAAGATTCCAGATGCTTTTTGCATAAGATGGACCTTAGTTTAGAAAGATGGCTTAGGTGTAAAAAAAATATTATTCATTATTAAATAACTGAATGAATTGCATTGTTGTTTCACAACTGGTTTCTTCCATAAAAATATATATTTTTTTGATGAATAAGTCATTAAATAGCTTTTCTACTGGTATTGGAATCTGTAAACAATATTACAAAATAATCTTTTCACTGTAAATCCAAAAACTGTAATTCTGAACAGCTGTAAGTCTGCACTTCTTTGGGGTGGGTGGGGAGGAGTTGAAATATTAGCCGAATGGATTGATTACTCGACTGGATGCTGATACTGATAGTGACATGGAACACCAAGTGCAAGGAAAGTCCCTGAGGCCGTAGAGCATGCCGTAGAGCATGCTGAAAATAATCATTAATGTTTTCTTCCATAAAATAGCAACATATAATAAAACTGACACACCATTTCAATGAATGCAAAAAATTACATAGTCTGCACTTGAGAATGGATGATAGTCTTTGCTGTAGTCTTCCATGTTCTCCCAGCAGCTAAGCTCAATCTTTTTCACTTCATTTTATCTCTGTTTGTACATTCATGTTTTTATTTTTAAATGAATGGATGTGCGTTAACAAAAACCTTATTATCTAGTTAAACTACAACTCTTTTTGGATCTATAATTAATGCATGTGAACCTCTCAATTATTTTTTTTTTCCCCATTTGTGACAAATGATGTTGCCAAGATAAATGTCAGTATCCTGGTCACTTCTCCATCCAGCTTCACCTAGGTGTTGAGACGTGTTACCTGTCCATTCATGACAAGAAAACAATGGACCTTCAAGCTTTACTTAAAAAGAGAGCCTTAATATAGCACTAGAGCACACGAAAGTTTGAATTTAACTTAAACTGAAATCCTAATCTAAAACCAAATCCAAATTTATTTGTCATTCTCACACTTTAGTTACTTATCAATGATTCAACAAGCAGTTCAGTTTAAAGGAGCTAACAATTTTTGTAAAGCTCAGGTTTTCAGGGAGTCTGTTTTGGACCTGAGGAGCAAAGAAACTAAATGCTAAGTGCTCTGGTCTGTGTGGAAGGACATCGAGACCGTTCCAATCATGAATCGGGGATATTCAACATGTTGGATGGTCTTGGCCCGATATCGCAGTATGTCTGGTGTACTGTTGAATTTGACATCTATCCAACCAGAAAGCTAGGTGACAGGAAGTGACAGTTATTATTTCCAAGTGTCCGCTCACTTGACCGCAGTCCATAAACGTATTGAAACAATGTTCAATCAGAGCTAAGTGTAAAACAACGTTTTCTAGTAGGACACTGGCACCAACAGCAGTCAAGGAGGGTGAAGTGTCTTGCCCACGGATACAATGACCAACATGGATGGAGCTGGGATCCAAACTGGAAACCCATTGGTTACGAGACAAATTTCTACCACCTGAGCCACGGGCGTGACCATGGCTCAGTTTAGTCCATGATGATATAGTGTGTTACTAGTAGTAAATGGTAAATGATCTGTACTTGGAAAGCGCTTTACTTGGTCCCGACATACCCCAAAGCGCTTCAAACTACATTCAGTCATTCAGCGATTCACACACACAAATCTGGTGTAGCCTTTGTTACTGAGGTCCCAGCTCTCTTCAGGCCATTGACCAGTTCCCCCATGTAGTTCTGGGCTGTTTCTTCATTATTTCTCAAATTCATGTGCACCCCATGAGGTGATAACTTCCATGTAGCCTCAGGTCCAGGGAGATTGACAGTGACCTTTTAGTTATTCCATCCTTAGATAGTTCTCTCGGACATGAAAATTACTCACCTTTCGGTGAAATTCACCATTTTGAAACTAAAATAAGTGCAAATGCTGCTATCACAACATAGAGAGAGCGAATTTTAGAAAGATAAAACTTATGAAGGCGAGATGTCTGAGTCCCCAACCGTGAAATAATGGCTGATTCAGATTCTGAAAAGGAATATTCATCCTCTGATATACTCGTTAAGTTGTCCGGGGAGAAAGAAAGGGAAACTCAAATGGTGCACAGCCATGACACTCCACAAGCAGCAACAGGTGCGATGCTGTTCGTCACATTCGCCCACTGGGTAAAAGGTATATGAGTGGGTAGCAGGGGTGTTCATAACACTAATTGTGACAGAAGAAGCAGGAATGTAAAAGTCAGAGGAAATAGCAGCAGAGGCGCTGGAAAACACGAGAGAAAACAGACTGCTAATGAGCTGGTAAAAAGCAGTAAAGGTTACTTTCCCACTGCAGATGATGATCATAGCAAGGTTTGATGAAAAGTATCAATAGTGGATTACACAATTTGATAAGCCAGTTGGTTATTTCGGGGATGGATCTGTGTAATTCTGAGCCCCATAATTTCCTTTGTTTTTTATGTAGTGAATAGACTAATGGAGCCTCATAATACAGGAAATAAACAGATATGTCTACCTGTTCTTGAAAAAAAATGCAAAGACCTAAAAATACATATGTAGAACATATATATAAAGAAAATTTAAAATGTATATATTCAAAATAAAGTTTGTTTTAAACAATTTAAAAAAGATAAACATCCTTAAAAGCATTCCAAAGCAGTATTGCCAATCCTTGATTATATCAGAATATGCTAATTAGATGTGTAAATTTGCTCCCATCACAAACTTTGGATCATACTCAAGATGTTTCTCATTTAGGTTACGTCCACACTAAGCCGATAAGGTTATACGGGGAGTTGACGCCTAATGTTATCCACTCAACACGAGCATTTACGCCCCGTTTAAGGTCCGTTTAAGGTCCCCCAATTGCGCAATCCCATACCGACCTGTGCAAATACTGGCCATGCGTGAAAAGACACACGGAAAACGCGTATAATCTACGTGACGCCAGCGCCTACATAATATATACAAGAAGCTCTACAGCACAGTACATATCTGCTTGTCCCATTAACCCTCCCATTAAACTTGTCCCATAGCTGCTCAGAAGAAGAAAGAGTTTTTGGTGTGGACAGACGACGAGTTCGATTTATTACTCTTCGCTGTTGTCTTCGTCTGTAGTGTCGTATTGTTATTGACGCAGCATTCATTAACGCCACTTCCTTTCATTATCCGGGGAAGCTGTCCACACTAGCTTGTTTAGCCGTTGAATTAAGATTTAAACGGCTCTCTTACCCGGCTAATAGTTATCCGGCCACAGACCTTAAGACGCCGGGTTAGTGTGGACGATAGGGGGGTGTAGACTAAATAATTATACGTTTAAGGCATTACCCGGCTTAGTGTGGACGTGGCCTTAGAGTATACCTTTATATACAACCATACAAAAAGCTACAACATTTTGAACTAGTGATATAAAATTTGTATATTTTATATAAAAAACCCTGGCGCTTAAAGAGTTGAAATATGACATTTTCTTCCAGGGGAGCATAACCCGAAACCCGCCTAGATGGGTAATATCCTCCTCACATTTTTCACCCCTGACCCGTTTTCATGTCTGTTCTCTGGTCTTGGCCATGGTGGAGGTTGTTTTACAGATTAACAAGTTCAACCACGTGTTATTAATACAGAAAACAAGTGGAGGATAGAAGAGTTTCTTACAGAAGAAGTAACAGGTTTGTGATGGCCAGAAGTCTTCCTTGTTTGCAGTTGCTAAATACTTAATGTCTGCACCATTATACAAATACATTCTTTAAACATCATACAATGTGACTTCCTGGATATTATTTATTTTTTGTCTCACAGTTGAATTGTACTTATGAGGAAAATGACAGAATCTGTAATTTTTTAAGTGGGACAGCTTACACAATCGGTGGCTGCCAAATACTTTTTTTCCTTACTGTAGGTATGTATGCGTTTAAAGGAAAGTCAGAAAAACACAAAGATGTGGGGTGTACTTTTGAAAGAAAATCTTACTTTCTAAATAATGAGGAGGTTCACTTAGACATTGAGAGAGAGAGGGAGCAGGTAGCCTACTGACTTTTCAACATCTGTTGGTCATGGAACAAGGTGGATTTGGAAATACTGAGTAAAAAAAAGCTATGCTAGCCCTGCTAATCTTTAATAAAAAATAACAACTCCTTATTATTTGTCTTTCTTTTAAAGCACTGGTAGCGCTCGTACAGCCCGATGCCACTTCTGCTTCTAAATACTTTCAATTCTGTTCATATATCTTGTTTTACTATAGTTCTTAAAAATAAATCACAACCAGTTAAAATCAGTATTGGCAGGTCAAACCTTTACAAAAACTAGACAAATTTGAGTAAAAAAACTGATTCATGCATCTCTAGTTTAAAAACATGTGAGGTTAAGAAGATAAAATATGATATTCATTGAGTGTTCATTCAACAACTAATTCATTCAGTATTCAAACTTACAACTTTTTGATCACTTTTGATAACTGCAATAATGCTAATAACTTGTGTATGACTGTCAAAGCAATGTGGCAAAAAATATCGAAACAGTCTTGTAGGTGTCAAGTTTTAAAGATAAAAAAGGTCTAACATTAGTTTAATTTTGCTGTCACCCAGCACGGACAGTGACTCCAGGTTATGAAGTAATGATATCGATATTCCACAGTTCAAGAAAGACAGAAATAGATCTACCCCTAAAAACATTTTTACTTCCGTAGATAATGAATGCAGAACAGATGAAAATGTCCTGAGTGCATCCAAATTTGGAATATTTTAACTGCGACATTGGTTAAAGTCACAGCAAGCCCTGAAGCACACTTTCTTTTTTTCTTTTAGCCGAGAATGAGGACAAGAGCTCCAAGTGCTCCACTGACCTCTGTAATCATCGGGTGGCAAAACCAAAGCCCCACTTGCTTCAGGTGTTTGCAATTAATTCAGGCTGGGGCCCACTCCAGACTTTTGTCCCCATTTTTATTCTAAAATATCCCAGTCCTTATCTCACCTCACCTCACCTCACCCACTTGCCTCAAAACCTCTAAACAGAGCACACACAGAGGTGGATACATTTTAGGGTACCCCTGGTAAGAATCTACAAAAAGCCTTAAAATATACATATTATAGTGCAGTAGAATAATATTATACTCTGAAATAATTTTTTATGCTTTAAAGGAGACATATCATGGAAAATCCACTTTTTTAGCCGTTTAATGCATGTAAATGTGTATTTTGGGTGTTTAGGAGTGCAGATAACTTACATTTATTATCTTCTGGTGCTGTGTTTATATCTTTACATTCTTTGTTGGTCATATGTTTCAGTCTGTTTAGTTTTCTCTATTCTCTATTATGTTTTCTTGTCTATTACGTCACAGCATTTGTTGATTTGTTGAACTGCCAAATAAGGTAATGGACCTCCGGGTAACCAATTTCGTGAAGCCGCCATTTTTTCTCCCCCACAGCGATTTTGTAGTCCAAGGTCAGTCATGCCGAAATTACAAGAAAGCAAGTCAAAATGTTCAGTTATTGGGTGTATTAACCCACACAAATCCCGACATCGACCCCCAGCATCAGAGCCTATGAGAAGTGCCTGGTTAAATTTTATTTTTAGTGCAAAATATACCGACATCCGTGGGGAAAGTTCTCCTCGTTTGCGCGAAGCACTTCGAGGACGAGTGCTTCAGCAACCTCGGTCTGTATCAGGAGGGATTTGCCAAATAGACTCCTTCTCTCCACGGAAACGACGGATAAAGCAAAGCGGTAAGCTACAAATAACACTAAAATGACAGTAAACTTTATGTCAGACATGAATGTTGTGTGTTGATATGTCGTACGGGCGATTGTTTTGATAGTTGTAGCATTGTACATTCTGCTTCCGTTAGCAATGTGTGCTAGCTTTTAGCTGAGGATATAACTGTACTGCATGCTTTGAATAAAATGATTGGGCTTTTTTTGCCGGTTTTTGTCGTAAGGTACACATTATGTACAGGAATTTAGCCACGATCGCTTCGCAATAAAAAGTTTATCTGCCGGTAGTAATCGAATCGCTGCTATCAGACTACAAAAATGTCCGAACGGGGTGGAGCGGAACGCTCTGTAACCTGGAGGGGGCGGGGCATGAAATGTTTCGCTTACATTTAAAGGGAACGCAAGAAAATGAGTTGCTCTAAAGATGCTCCTCAGAACGGTATAAGGAGGGTCTGTGGGGCTACAATAACATGGAATTCAGACCAAACCACTGTGGTTCTACTTTACATAGACCACAAGTGAATGATTTACATGTGAAAAGGAAGGATTTAAAAGCATGATATATCTCCTTTTATGTAACTAAATTACCAGCGCTTTAAATGTTGGTACACTTTCTTTCAATTATATGCCAAATAAGAAACACTTAATATTTTCATAAAACATTTTATCAGATCAAAAGCATGCAAAGGCAGGGAACTTTGAGCATTACCATTTTCCACAATGTCTAGATTGTTCAGTGTCCCATATCAAATGTATGCTTTCTTCTTCAGCTCACCTCATAATTAATATAACCTTGATAATGTAGGTTCTCTTCCAGCCAAGTAGACAATGACAAAAAGAAAAGTATCCTCATGCAATCTACCATTTTTACTCAAAGCAAAACTAAAGTCATGAATTGCTTATTTAAAAAATCCTCAAAATGCCAATCAAATCTGTTTATTCACAGTTGTATTTGTTTAAAATTTTCATTGTTTGAAATTGTCAGGGGTTCCAACATTACTGCCTAGTTATTCTTCTAAAAACATTTCTTAGCATGGGATATTTTCTGAATAGATCCATGTACATTAGTTAAGGCTTGGATTTTTCCATTTTTGTTTGTGTGTGAGATTGACCAATTTAATTAAAGATAAAGTTATGTTACTCTTCTAAGCGCTTTCAATTCTTTACAATGGGGGATGCCAAAAAGTCATCCATATTTACAGGCATCTGCATTTGTGCCTTCTTATATACTAGTATTGAATTTTTTTAACATAGGCTTTCCTGAATATATGGTCCTCTGTAATCTTTTACGAGCAATTTTGATTTTTTTCTAAGAATCTAATAAAAGAAGATTGACCCAAGTTACACATATTAGCAAGGTTAAAGTTTTTCCCTCTTTCAAAGTTACCCTGATAGCACACAAACAAGAAATCTTCAGTTTCAGATGTTCTTTGTAACTACCAAGGTGTAACTAAACACATTTTACACCAACCAAATTAAGTATTTAATGAAAAGGCCACAGTCTCAGCAGGAACAAAAATTTTAGCATTACGAATGCAGCATCTTAGTAAAAGACATTTACTTACAAATATCACATCTGAAGGTTTTTAGCCTCAAAATGTGCTTTATTTTGCAGTAAGAATGCTGTTTTGACTGCTGGAGTCAAATCTGATCTTGTTTTGGGGGTTTCTTTTTTTCAGCAAAAACAATAAACTGTTTATGCTGCGTGTCTGGTCAAGTGTTTTTTGAATGTTAACCGACAGCAAATGTGAGAAAAATGAGGTTCGGCTTTTGTGACAAGGGTGTACCGAACGTAAACAATGTGTGCTCAGTGGGGAGGAAAATTGATGATTGCACCTATCTGTAGGTTGTATACTTGCAGTGTTAAAGATGTCACTCTGCTGCGAGGAACAGTTGAGCATGGGTGATTAAAACAGAAAAAGGCAATGAATTCCTCCTCAAAGGCAGCCATTTTCAAATTCCATCTGTTCGACTGCTTCAGAACACACCGCTCTGAATTTTCCCGACATTTGCTTTCTTTGCTTCCTTACATGCCAGGCATGTCCTCAGTAAAGACTTTCTTGCTCCAGTTTTAGTAGCACCACGTCTTTTTCCCCCTCTCTCAAATAGGATCAGAGCGGATTAGTTATAAGGGGAGAACAGAATCAGCAATCAGAGTGACATGTTGGCTTCGTTTCACCTGCAGATCATCTCAGAGCATGCACGGTTGTGCTGGAGACAGATATCAGCTCCCAACATCTGATACACCTGCAGAAATGTGGATGACACCTGCATGAAACTTTTTTTTGTTACTCACTCCATATGTTGCCTGAGGCACCTCTAGATGGCACTGTGCAGCTGTTTGTGGGATCCTGCACAGACAAGGGTTAAGAATGCTTGTTTGTGCTGTGGTTTGACTTGCTGAATCTGAGTGGCATATGAAACCTTTGTTTTCATGATAAGCTATCATGTGTTTGTGGTTTTGTTTTTCAATGCCAATTTTGCTTTAAGACGGTGGTCTTCTAGCTGATCAGGAAATCAGTAAAAGATAAGTAGAAATTTTGAGGTCTCTAAAAAAATGTGACAAAATTTGGAATACATTTGTCCTGATTTTCACATCACAAAACATTTGATTACATTTAGGATAAATAACCTTGATCTACCCTCTAGCAAGAAAGCTGAGCTTCAGCTCTCATCAAGGTCACTACGTCAGTATCACAGGGAGGAGGATACGGTTCCTGATCTGTTTCCACTTAAAAAATTTGATCCCATTCTACTTATTATACAGCCTACTAGATGTGACCCCCCTGGATACATTAGTCACCCCTCTGCAGCCCCTTTGTCCCGCTCTGGATGTCACACAAAGGACACAGAGGAGCATTACGCGTAAAGTGAAGGAAGCCTGAGCCACCATATTGTCTCTGCAAGTGAAATTAATCATTCCTGGCACTTGCTGAGAGTTTAGCACATATGTTTGTGGCATTTTTTCTATCTGTAATGGGGGAACAAAATCATACACAACAGAAACAAAGACGGAATCTTTTAAATAATTCAGATGATGTTATTAAAGCTCACTTCCAATAAGAATTACTAATGGGTTTCCAGAGCAGCTGAGAGAAAATGTAACTTTATATTTATTCAGCCTTTATAGTGTTTTGAACACAACTTTCAGGCTCTATTTTCCTTAACCTCAGTCAATCAGATATAATTTGTGTGCAAAATGATATGTCCTCCAATCCACACCATATTTACGGCAGCTTGGTCCAGTGATGACCATACACTGCCTTTTTTGGGCTTGTTAATTAAAGAAAAAGCTGTTTGAAATTGTATTGACTTGTCCTTTTCTAAACAAAATAATAACCTTACCAAAGTTTTTAGGATTATTTTCCTCTAAAATATATTAAAAGTGATGCAGCAAGCCAAATAATTGTTTTAATTCAGGCTTCTAACACTAAACAGAGCAGCTTCCCAAGTTTCTGTTTTCTCCAAGAACCCCCTTTTTGGTTCTTGCATGACATTCCTTACATGTTGAAGTATGTGCAAGCAAAAACGTCAATGTTCCTTAATTGCTGATTTTAATCATAGTGGTAGGTTCTAAAGGACTGGTTTGCTTATGTCTCCTATGCTTGTTAATTATGGTGTGTGGAACCTTCTGACAGTGCATTTGCACACTTAATTAGAACTATCCATTATTTGCAAGTGCTGTTTTAGAACAAACCTGCATCTGTTTGGTAGAGGTATGTGCTGAATTGAAGGTATGAATACATCTACTGTTAGAGATCTAGTTTTGGCCATGTATCTGGCATGGTGTTTTATCTTAGCCACCTCAATATTACCGGTCTTATATATCTGCTTCTAATCTGTAGAGCACTTTTAATGATAAAATCAACACAAAGTGCTATATGATTTAAAAAAGGGTGAACAGATTAAAAACCAAACAAACAAAGAAAACACATTTAAAGCAAAATCAATCACATACAACCAGCAAAACTCTCGACACACGAAAGACAAATACAGATCCCTGCCCCCCACCCATCTATTGCAAAAACACTGCTCAATCTGTTCCAATCTCTTTATATGAATATACAATAAAATAAACATCTAACAATATATCATTCGAGCATCTTAAAATAAGACAATGACACTGTAGCATACACAACTTGATCACCAGGACATCTAAAAATATTCACCTGACCTAACATACTACGTATACAGCACATGTTTACTGCCTCAGGAAAAAAAATACCATTACTCAAATATCACAGCTATGACCTAATATTAATATTATTTAATTTAATGCAAAATAATGAAGATGCTTTGTGCTGCTGAAAATTCATTCACCTCGGCATGAAGAGAGCTTGATATTAAAGGTGAAATTGGTGCCTTGATCTCTACATATAAAATACAGCAACTACAGACTGCAGAGAACAATGATGTACAATATAGTCTGAATGAATATTTCCTGTTGAATTAAATCTTTTTTTTTTTGGCTTCCACATTATAAATTTACCCCATGAAATGTATTTCTGAGTTTTACACTTTTGCTGCTTTGTTTTGTTTAAGACCAAGCTGCATGCTGTATGCATCTCATGCTCTGTGATAATTGATTATCCATCCATCCATCCATCTTCTTAACCGCTTATCCAATTCAGGGTCACGGGGCAGCTGGAGCCTATCCCAGCAATTATCAGGCGTTAGGCAGGGTACACCCTGAACAGGACGCCAGTCTGTTGCAGGCCAACACAGAGAGACAGACAACCATTCACACTCACATTCATTCCTACGGACAATTTAGAATGATCAATTCACCTATCATGCATGTTTTTTGGACTGTGGGAGGAAGCGGAGTACGGAGAGAACCCATGCATGCACGGGGAGAACATGCAAACTCCATGCAGAAAGACCCTGGACCGGGATACGAACCCACGACCTTCTTGCTGCAAGGCAACAGCGCTAACCACTGCGCCACCGTGCAGCCCCATAATTGATTATATCATATGCAAATAAGCATCTTCATCTCATCACTTTAATAAAGTTCAGCTGTTGCATTTATCCACATTTGAATAGCTGAAATGCATAAATAAATTACTTAAACAGATAATGTAAATGTAAAATGCCCTTCTTGTTTGTCCAGATCCGTAAAACCGCATAAAGTTGAGTGAATCTATTTTGCTTTTCTGAAGTTCTCTCTGACTAAATAAGGTAAGATACCGTTTAATGCCGGGGCTTGGTGTTGGCTTTTAGACGCTAAGATCCTACAAATCCATCTCCAGGAAAAGCAAGGGTAAAAAAACCATTTTGGTTGTTATTGTCAATTCCCAGGAGCTGTGGCAATGCTAAGACTGCAGAGGATTCTGATAAGACAGCAAAAGAGACTCTACACCTTATCTCGCAAGCACAGTCCTTGTTCACTAAGAAATCTCCCTTGCTGTACGTGAAAATACCCACACAAAACACTTTTTTTCTCTCTTCTTTAATTAATACAATTCCCTTTTTCTTTTCAAAGGATCTAGACAGTCCTTTTAATGCCAGAGAAGCAAACAATTTGACAGTGGAAATTACTAAAATGAGTAATGGCATTTTCTCATTTCCATTGTAACATTATTTTAAAGATGCTTCTCTGTATATTTTCCTCAACACATCTTTTCAAAATGCAAAATCAATTATCTGAGATCCTAACTAAGCGTTTCTGCTGATGATGATAAGAACATCTACTTAAACTCGACAAATAGAAGAATGGGCTCCGTTTTTAGAAACATCTCACCAAAACAATCTCACTTTATTAAGAAAGATTAATAATGGTGCCCTTTGAATTCGTGCATGCTGGTGCTGTGGGTCATTAAGCCCACTGCGATAAGAAAAAGTGCCAAGCAGCACAGCTGGGAGAGTGACAGTGACAAAGTTACTGGTTGTTAACAAAAGTAAAGGGGCTCTGTCTAAAATCGGATCTGAATGCAACGTTTCAGACACAAGGATTTTATGGGTGTTAGACATGAGCCGTTGACATATAAAGAGTCACCTTGCTAGAGCCTTGAATTTGTCCGGCTCACTGATCCGGCTGCACTTGTAACGCCACAGGAGCCTGTAGTCATATACCGAACATCCTGCAGTTCTACAAAATGACACTTTAAAAAGGGAGGCACACTCTTATCTACTAGCAGTCTTCAGTGTGAGTGACTTCGTCTGTCAAAACTGGGTATAGCTCATTGAGTATATTATAGCTTACACATTGGCTGCTAGCACACATGCATGCACTTGGGCTTGCAAGTCATTTTGGGTGACACAGTATGTGAAACAATGTGTATAATGTTTCACTACTAAACACCCTGCTGTAAGACGGAAAAAAATAAGAAGAATCTGTTTCTGCTGGCAACAACATATTATTTCACTCCTCAATATTCCTAGAGATAAGAGAAAACAAGTGGGTCAAGCGGGGAAAAGACAATGTTTCTTGGGGAAGCCTGCATGTTGTTGTAGAGATCAAAGTGAAGTGGTGCTGTTTTCTGCCCTCCAGGCATTCTGTCAAATGCTCCTCAAATTAAAAAAAGGGATCATCCAAAAGATAGGGGGGATATAAAAAAGTTAACACACCTAAGTTTTACATAATAAAAATAAAAGCAAGATTAATCCTTTCAGGACTTTTTTCTTTAAAGAGCTACTCACCCCAACATCACCTTTTATTTTTATGTTTTTGATCAACTTTTAGATAAACTTCATTACTGACTGTCTAATAGTACAACTACATGTCTGTCATTATTTTTAGTATTTTAATACATTGTAGAAAAAATATACATTTTCTACCAAAAACTGTGGCGCCCTCTTCAGTTTAAAACTCACTCTGCTTGAATTTAAATCCGCCATTATTATTCACTCTGAGGTGACGGCTCCATCCTGGAGACAGGGACCAGCCACCGAACCTCTCCGCAAGCAAAAAATATACAAATAAAAACATATAACAAAAGATAAAAGAAACAAATCTGAACACAGTTTAAGTAGTGAGAAAATCCCTGCCATCATTTATACTGCCTCTAATTAATCCTAATCCCTCCTTTCCACCGGACGCATAAGCAGTGAGTACCGTCCGTGAAGGGTAATACGCAGCTGTTAGTCACCATTAAAGTCAATATAAGACAGTCTCCAGTGGAGGCTAAGCAGCGCTAGTGGCATCCATCTTAGAAGCATTGTGTCACGGCCCTCTCCAAAATTTACACAGCAGTTCTATTTTTTACATGCTACACCTGTAAAACACGTCATGCTAAGCAGTTTAGTTTGTACCAGACAGTAAATTAGGCATTATAAAAGAAAGTAAAGTAAAATCTATTAGACTGTAAAAAAAAAAAATTAGACAAACCCTCGTGTGACATCACCCATTGGTTTCTGAAGAGCAGAAAATAAAGGCAACTGGGCGGTTCCCACCACCGCCATCTTGGCTGCGTCAGTCGCCTCGTCACTCTCAGAAAATAAAAAAAAATGGGCAAAGAGGTGGAGCTGAGAATGGCGCTGTAAGGGTAGGGGTGGAGGATTGACCAACCGAGCCGACATAGCTACAAGCTAGTCAGCTACAGTTAGCTCCAAACTAGCTTCTAACATAGGCTGCAGTCGGTTCTGTGTTCCTTATGCCATTACTGATCTAGCCAGCGATCATCCAGACCGGTTGAGAATTTTCAACACTGCAGCGTTCGAGCCCGATCTAGCAGACTCCAGCTCTCTGATCACCTGCTTCTCTGCTGCTACTAGCGGCTACCAGCTTTTTCATCGCAAAAACCACAGGTTTGCTGCGGCTTCTCAGTCCTGTTACACACCAACTTCCCCTGCTCTGCCGTTAACTGACTGGTCGCCTGCTCCAACCTGTGTGGAAGGAGATAACAGCCCTGACCGGAGCTTCATTCCTCTTGGCAACTGGTCAAAAATTCTCACCCCCGCTGCTGGCAAAGCAGAGACTTCTTGGACGGTCTCTTAATGCAATCACTACCACAGCAAACTATTTTATTCCAATAAGTGCACGATTAACATTCAAAATCGAATCAAAACTGCAGAAGCAACTGATAGTGAAGTTCAGAAACATGAAATGGCTGAAGTCGTAATGTTAGTCCCAGGCTGTCAGCCTTTTCCAGAGCAAGCCAGGGGGACAAGCAGCTACTGTTAGCCAAGAGCGCTAGCTCTGAGGGACCTGTCAATCAAAAGGACACTGCCCCAATTATTCATAATTTCAAAATTGAATTAGGTCTAAACGGATGAGTTAAAAAAAAATCACCCCCTCAGAGTTGTCATGACGGTAGCCCTAACCTATTTAACCTAAAATGTTTTTTTGAACCAGGCTTTAAACAAGTTTATTCAAGCTGTGAAGTTGGCCTTTTTAAAATGGGAGTTAGTGGGAAATTGTTCCTTTTTGGAACCATGCTGCAGCGGATGAGGGGGGAACTGCAATTTTTGCCATTTTTTGCCACTTCCATGTTAGTTTCACATTCTACGGGTGAAGTTTGTCCCTTGTAGAATACCCAGAACTTTCAAAATAAAGAGCATGTGCAGATTTCCGATTGCTTGACTATGAAATAAAAACAAAGACACATCACCATCTGTGATATCAGGGCTGAAGTCGGTAGGTTTGTGGGTGTAATTTTGTTGGTTTTCATCATGGAAGATAAGAAGTTAATTCTTGAAGTGGAGAATCACCTATTTCATATGACATCAGTGATCATCTTTACAAGGAAAACATAAAAAAAGGGAAGGAGTGGATATATATATATATATATATATATATATATATATATATATATATATATATATATATATATACAGTTCGTTTATGATACTTATGAACATAGAATTGCATTTGTTTCCCAAATACTACCCTTTAATTTTCCTGTGATTTTGTGATCTCTTGTGACCAGCTGGGTACGCTTTTGCAGTTGATACACATCTAAAATGCTCCCGGGGAGAAGGGATGTGCTACAGAATTTGCGTGTAAAATGCATCTATTACATTACTCATTCAATGGAAAGCAGGGGTAAATGAAACCCAGTGGTTCAATCAGACTTTTTTCTTTTTCAAAGCCACAAAATACTTCACAAGGATTTTCTTTCAGGCCGGCCCAGTGACTTTGAGATGCATGCATACCAAGAAGGTGTTGTAAAATTAACTAGAGGTTCCGATTGTGTAAAAGGGCTGAATCAGGTCAGGTTAGTGGGCTGAGCTTCCCTTTATACATGGCTTGTACAGGTCTACGGTCAGGAAATGGGCAGATAACATCACCACAGACCCCATGCATCAAATTGGACTTTTGGGTCGGCGCTACAGAATAATTGTAACAAAAACCAATCACTAAAGAGACAATTTTTTTGTGCTTAGCTTTTAACTCTGATAAACACAGTCCCAACATGCTCAGATTAATACTATATATGTTTGCACTGATTTAACCTTGTCTCCTCTCTTTTAGAAACATTTTATATATACACATTTTCCCAAAAAACATTTTATTTCCCAACAGATATTATATATTTATATACACAATGTATGTACATTTGAGAGCAAAGTGAAACTTAAGTCAAATTCCTTGTTTGTGAGCAGAAATGTAGCCATTGAAGCCGATTCTCATTCTTTTTCTTTTTTACCAAAATTATGTACGTATTATTTTGCCCCACAGTCAGTTTATTTGTGTCATTTAATTTTGCCTGAAGATTTCTAAGAAGCCACAATGCAATTGTCATAATCAAAGACCTCCATAAAGCAAAGTACTCCAGGTACAACAGCAGGTAGCCACAGGGGGAGTAGCCATTTTATCAACAGGTGTACTGACGTTAAGTGCTTCCATTATTTCCCCTCTGTATTGACACTTGAGGTAAACATGGCTTATGTTGTGTTTTCACAGTATATCACTACATGTGGTTCCTAGGCTTCATGATCATTTACAACCTCATCCAATGTTGTGCACTAAAAAAAACAAACAGCGGAAGTTAGAAAACCCACAGCTGTTGCACACTTAACAGTGTTTTAGAAACTGCGTGAAAGGGCATCAAGATACTTCGGGCTTAATGAACTACACAGGGTGATTAGAGAAACTCACTTAAAAACATACAGCTTACACCGCAGGCACTGCTGAGACTCTCATTTAGTCATTATTTGATAAGCAGATCAGAAATCCGATTGGTTGTTCCATCCTGGAGGGATGTATCTAAGATTGAGGCATTCATTAGCACCCCCCCATCTTTATCATTAAAGAAAGCAACTGGAAATATGGGGGGCGGGGGATGGTTTTCAGGTGTCTTCTTGTTGAACTATGTGAATAATTTTAATTGGATGGTAAATAGCTACCTGCTGCGCCAAATCCTCTCATAGAGGACAATCTTTGAAAAAAATAAAAACAAATAAAAAAACAGGCAGTAAGCACAAATGTGTCTTTACCTCTTTACCATGCATGCCGTTCACCACTCCCCTCTCTCTGTGTTCTAAACAATTATGCTGGGACAACAGCTATTACTGCTTGTTATCCTTTATGATTGGTTTTCACATACAATATGACTTGTTAATAACTGTGCTGAGGACATCAAAAGGACACCTGCCCCTTCCTATCAGCATCACTGTCAATGAGCATCAACCTGAAGAGCAAAAGAAAAAAATATGAAAAAAATTGTATTGCATCACAAGTTGCTTGAGGTAACCTGCAACTAGAGGGCAACTTGTTTCAAGGATGACTGACTAACAGAACAACTGAGTACAACCAACAAATCTAAGCAAAAGGCAAAGTTATTTGCAGTTCCCTAAAAAAAACAATTATGATTAAAAAGACTTAGTCCCAGTTAGCACAAGCGGAGCACCTTAATAAATAAAATCATTATTTGAAAACTGCCTCCTGTTTTTACTCAGGTTTTCTTTATCAGATGTGTGTTCATTGATAATCTGTAACTTTGAAAAGTTTGTAATTTGAAAGGGGATAAAATAATATTTTTAAGTGCTATATGTCATCAGCACTTTATGAGGTATGACTACAATCTTTACAATTTCTTGCAGTTGCAGTGTTCCCACTTTAAAGTTTACTATCTTTTTGATATTGCTTAAATTAGTTTTAAAAAAATTAATACAAAATTTAACAACTGTTGCTTTTAAGCTTTCTTGCTGACAATTTTAATTTGTAGTTGTTGTGAAAGTAAAGAAGTAACACAAGCACACGCTGTAACACATATTTTCTGGAGCTCCAAAAATCAGCCAATGTTCATTTAAATTCTAGACTAAAGTCAAGACATTCATCTAAAAAATACAGTGACTAGGTTTATATCTGAAAACCCCTGAACAATCATTACTTTAAAAACAATTGCCATAAAACATACATACATTCTGTTCAATAAAAAAACAAAACAACATTTCTGTCCATCTTTAATAACAGTCAAAGCTATTCGATTCTTTGAAAAATGCATTCAGGAATAGCCACAAAGTGGTGTATGTCAACAGTTCACAGACTAAATCTGAGAGTATATAATAATCTATGTATTTTGAAATATCTAGTCATTATTTCATAGATTACTTTTTTATATGTCGCGTGTTATATTTAGACACAGATTAAAGGTGAGAAAATGAATACAATTTTGTGAAAGATAAAGAACTGTAACTTCTCTTAAAGACACAATCAGTAATTTTTACACATTAAAAATGTGTTTTTGAAATGTTTTGGTGGAACACAAGCATTTATTATATTCTTTTTCTGAGCTGTTACTGTATGGGAGGGTCCTGCGTGTGAAAACTGCACTATACAACTTTCCTCTCGCCGGTCGACTCTCTGAAGTACTGACTGAGTTTTGCTTTATGGCAGTAAGCTACACGCTACAAAATAATATTTAAAAAAAACAACGGTTTTGAGATTTGTGTCATGGCAGATCCACCAAAGAAAGAACAGAAGACGCTATCAGAAGAAGTGATTAAAGAAAAAGGAAGTTATAGAGCAAGAGCACCCCAGTTCCCAAGCTGAAAGCTGCTGGAGTTTCACCGCCGGTGATAAGCAAGAGCTGCGGAACTTGATGTTTTCCAATGAAATTATGCCTTCCTATGCTGTTTAGGCAGCCCATATTCCAGGCATTCTAACTCTAACAGCTTGGTTAGCCATGTTGACCTCCTCAGTAGTCAGTAATGCAGCCTCATCTTCCATATATAAGAAAAAAAGATGTCCTTATCTCTTATCTCCATTAAAAAAAAGCTTTTTTAAAACCCATAATAAGCATATAACAGCCAAAAAAAAAACAAGTTTCCAAAGCAAGAGAGGCCCTTTCCAGTGAGTATTCAGCCATCCGGTTTGTAGTTCTATTTCAACATAAAAAATGCATTGAATAATTTCTCTTAAAATATAGTGTATATTTTCTTTTCTTTTTTTGTTGTAACTAAATAGTTTTATAATTTATGGAAATAAATGATCAAATCACAAATACTGTATATTTGGGCCAGTTGGGAACAACAGTTATTATGGACACCTGATCCAACTGATCAGGAATCGCTGAAAAAGTATGTGGAAATGTGTAACTAAATATAATAAATGTGATTATAAAGCACTGTAAAATGGAGGTGTAAAGTGCTTTGAGAGTCTGGAAAAGCACCCCATTATAATTATTTTCATTAATAACAAGAAATGTGGGTTGCAAACTTCCCATCCTGTGTGGATGTTGTTCCTTCCTTAACCGATTTCAATGCCAGACCTCAATGACCAAGCAACAAAAGGGCAGGAAGATGTGGGAGTCGGGGAACTATAGAAACGGACAGGAAAAGTCTGAAAGCAATCAGCCTATCACAGGGCCGTCTCAGAAACACACATGAAAAAGGACAGTACACATAGAGTGAGTTTTAAATCACAAAGTTACCTAGTGGGTGTGTGTTTCCCCTGAAGTTGAATTAGTCAGAGAAAACCCACACAGTAGTGGGGAGAGCAAGTTAACTCCCAGCAGATTGGACCACACAGGAGCACCTCCCTGTTGAAAGGACATAACATTGCTAACTGTGATTCAAACATATATGAAATGAACTCATGATGATCAAAAAAGCACAATATTGATGATAGTAACAAGATCATCCTGCACAGCTTAAAGTTCTGTTTGAATCTCTGCTGGTCTCAGCTTTTACGTGTTAAATAAAATGAGAGTCTTAAGTGTTAACCCAGAAGACTGGAGGCTCAATGTAAACTCCACTCAGTGTTTGGGTCGAGAAAGTCTCGCTAGATTTCTCTGTACTGCTTTTGAGCCAGAAGCTTGACAGTTTATTGATCTTCCCTCTTGTCTAATCAGTAGCCTTGTCACATTATAACAAAGGAGACCTGGTCAAAAAGAAAGCAATTTACTTCAGCCCAGTGAAGATTGCAGGGCTGGGTTTAGTAGTTTTCTTTCCCTTTCATAGACAGCCTTCTGCAGGTTGTGCGGCTCGACTTGAAATCAAAACAGTGTCTGGGCGTATTCAGTCTGGCAGGTTAAAACTCCGGGGCAAAAAACACTCTAACCGATTGTCCATCTTAACGTTAGCACTGAATGTTGTTATTCAGTCCAAGTAGACTGTGAAAATGAATCTTAAATGAGACTCAAATTATAGCTGGAAGGTTTGAGATTTTGTGCAGGTTGACAAGAAGTGAGTGATGAACAACTGTGAAAAATAAACCAGGAGATAAATTATATGAATAAAAAAGGAGAACAATTAATGGTTGCATTATCTCCAATCATCTCTGTACATTTTTGTACATGTGACTTACAAAGTGAATTGCTTCCTTTATCTGTGAATAAACATACTTCTTATTTCCCATCAGATAATGAAGATATGTTGGTGGAAGAGAATTTTCCTCAAAAGTGACAGGTATAAGTCTAATGTTAGGGTACAAAGTAATGAATAAATATGTTAATGTTACAGCTTAGATTATATTGGCTGGCCTGAAGCTAACACAATTGGACATATAAGTAAATTAATTTGTACTAAACTGCTTACAAGGTAAAAAAAAAATGGTCAGTAAACTTTCATTTTTATTCTTTAGCTGTTTTCCGCCTTAGCCATTTTTCATGTTTTTTAAGACATCAATTTATACCTGCAGACTGTATAGTTTCAACAAGTTCATCGTTGACCCACTTTATGCATTTTATTGAATTTTTTGTTTCAAACCAAATTCCTGCTTAACAAACGATCTGATAATGACATAAATTGTTTAAAAGACTTTGTAATATGCTGTGATTAGCATTATAAATTAACATATACCAATATTTTACAGTATTTCCAAAAATGTGCATTAACACAGTCATTTGTAAAGTTTTGTGGTTGTATTGTGGTAAAATCTTAAACAGCGTCAATTGAAATGAAAACTTTTGCTATCACTTTATGTGGTCAACCAAGAGAAAAAGTAATGAATAACTTTGAGGCGGAAGGAATAGGACACTAGGTTAAAAATCAGCTATGAGTCATTAAATGCAATGTGCAGTGGACAACCAATACTGAGCATTCCCCTAAACACATGATCACCATGGTGAAAAATGTTGATGCCAAAAACAGGATGTTCGGATGCTTTTCTTTAGCAGGGACAGGGAAGCTGACCAGAGCATGTGTTAGATATTCAGAACAAACAAACAAACATACAGCCCATGTACTTTTTTCTTTTGCTTCACAATTGACCTATTGATCAATGCTGATCAGCCCAGCCCCCCAAATGCAAACAAACCAATAGCTTCCAACCACTAGATTCTTGAAAGAAAGCAGACTTGGACATTCACCCCAAATTTGTTTGCAGTGTGGTATTGTGGTGGTTTTCTGGGCTTTATTTGTGTTTTTAAGGCACAAATATGGTTAAATAATGTGGGCACTTGCAGAAGTGATACACCGTTTTCCAAGAAGATAAACAATAGAGCTTATTTCATCCTGTTTCCCAAACTGAAACAAAACATTAAAAAAAACCTCTGTTAGATAAAGCTGTGTAGCAGACAACACAGTCAACTCAACATGACAACTTTAATAAGATTGTACATTCTTCGAAGGCAAGACAATGGTCTTATATAATCTTAGCCATCAGGTCATATAAGTTCATATCAGTCACATTAAGCCTAGCAGAAATGAGCTTTCTTAAGCTAACCACTCAGCAGGCTTAAGAGCTCCAGACTTCACTTGACTCTCAGAGCATAGCCGCCATGCTGGCAGGCATGAATGTAATCAAAATGAATGTCGCCGGTGTGACTTTACTCTGTTGGAGTTTACCTCCCATTTTAAAACAGAAAATATTGTTGTGTATACCGGGTATACAGGTATCAATTTGAAATGTATACCCAGCCCTCCATGGTGTAATGCCAAACTTTCTGAAGGCTCCTTGAAGAGATTAATTGTTGTTGCCTCCAAAAATTGTGAAGTGCCTCATTAGGAATTGTTTTGGCACTGACCGCTCTCCTTGTAAGCATATAGTTAGCTGTGATGGCTAGTTAGCAAAGGCAGCTAAGGAAGTTAGTGGAAGTGGGGCTTAGTGGGACAGAGCCACAGGTTAATTGTGAACCCATTTGTGTTAATAACTTAACATCATAATGAAATACGAAGAATTATACAGGTATAAAATGTGAGAACTGTTTAGAGGGTATGTACACTTTTGAAAGGCTCTCCATTAAGCTGATGTACAGTAAGTAGAAACAAGTCCATGGGCTTAGACATTATAGAGCTGTTGGGATTTAGAAGTGATTTACTTTTGCATCCCTCCTGTCATTACTGGAGAGTCTAGTTTGCAGGCATCCAAACACTCGAACAGCAGTTTACAAAAGCATCACAATGACATCGTGGGCGGTCGCTATGCAACCGAGGGAATCTATGCCTTGTTGTGACCCACCAGGTTGACCGAGTCTTTCTGGCTCTGTAAGCAAAAAACACAAGAACTGAGCTGACACTGCACATAAAAAAAAAAAAAAAAACCTTTTCAACACAAAAATCTTTCTCCTCTGTGGCTCTTGCATTTGTCTGTGCTTCCCTGTGTCATATGCTCTCCTATTAATAGTGTTACAAGCCATCCTATTCATCACAGCCTCTTTAAAGCCTAAAAGAATGACCTTTAAGGCCCTATTTTCCAGCTCTAAATTTAAAAGTGGTTCTGATTTTCGTGGCTTGCCCTCCAGCTTCTCTGGAGTCCATCTTTATTCCTTTGGGAGTGAAATCTTTTTGGACTTTGTGTTCAGAAAGCAAATGCTTAGGGATGACTAGAAAACCTAATAAAGCCAGTGAGGTGAAATCTTGAAGATGAATAAAAAATAAAGAAACTAGGAGGTCTAGTGGTCACAGGGTTCTATGCACGTGTTGCTGGGTTTAATTCAAACTGACAGAGCAGATAGCTAATAGGAATGAAGTCGAAGACCTGAGGAGCATTTTAGCCTCTGCACCAGCAGAGATGAACAGAATAAGCATGAGGAGAATTCTGTCAGTTTTCTATAGGTGTCTTTTTTTACTTACTAAACCAACTAAGATGGAATTAATAGCATAAACATTACTATAACAGTTAAAACGAGTCATGCATTTGATTAGGTGAATAACATGAACAACATTAATGTGTTTCAAGGAATAAAGGCTTCCAGAGCAGTGCATATTTACTTTCAGAAAATATGGCACTGCTTGACAACAAAAGAAACAAAAAACATGAGCAGAAAAGGACCCGCGAGGATTAAAATCTGTTTGTTATATTAATGCTGTCTGAATTAATTACAGGTCATGACTTGAGAGCTTAGTTAAAAAATGTTCGCCTGGGCAGAATGTCCTTGGAACCCTGTAGCTTAACTATGTTCACCGTTTCACATTTTTAAACTCTCCTTAAACCCACCAGCTGACACTATGATGTAATATCATTGTTAATTAAAACGACCCACCCTAAGTCTTTACAAATGCTGTTTTATTACAACAATACATAACATGAGCACAAAACCAAAAAGCTGATTTAAAGAAGGTGTAAGAGCTTATATTTTTATTTATATTTAAAAAGTCAAAGCAACGTGCAGTTTTGTCCCATCTGTAACGCTTTCTTTGAAGATGTTGGAATTGTTTTAATTTTAAGAAGTTGGAATTTATGGGTTTTAGAAAAATGAAACAAAATTCTCGCCTTTGCAATAACAAAATACTCATTAAAAATGAATAAAAATCGTAGCAGTGAAGAAAGATTTAGATCCACTTTAAAAGTATATGTGTATTAATGTTTGTCTATTTGTAAAGTGTCTAAAACCACTGAAAATGCTCAGTTTTGTGGACTGTTGTGTGATCGTAGAATCGTCAAGTTAGGATTTAAGTAGCTTAAATATTTATCATTAAATTTTGCATAAGAGAGGATCAATTGCCCTCCAGACTTAGGCAAAAATAATATAAACAGACCTTTAGTTTAGCCCAGCCGAAGCTCTTCATGCAGACAAATATGTTTTGACTATTGGAAAGTCTAGGTAATTTTACCAGATCTTCATCTGATAGGATATATCAGTTGGCCTGGTCCTCTTATGGTGCGTTCACAAGGCGTCAAGCAACGCTCACAACACATCTATACATTTTTAAGCTGAAGCTTAAAGCGCGTGGGCTGACCTTTCTCTGCCGGATGTTATAAACACTAGCAGATCATGAGTGGCTACAGATTGGGTGTCGAGCGATGTCACTACAGTGAGACGCTCTGATTGGTTAGCACACTGCGTCAAGTGCCTCAAGTGTGTCAAAAATTCAGCTATCTGAACTTCTGCTTGCGTTTGCTGCTTTGCCGCTTGAAACGCAAGTATTGCTTAAAGAATTGACACAGCTAACGCACACAAAGCGCCACAGAGACACTGATGGACCTCTGAGGGACTCAACCATAGTCTTTACATGTAATCTTGCCGTACTTGACGCCTAGATTTGATGTGGTGTGAACGCACCATTAGCCGTTGTGTCTCCTTTCAAAATTGGCCCTAAAAGGGACTATGTTATGCTATTTTACAGTTTTCAACTTTGGGGATAGAAATGTACATGATAAAATGTAACCGTTGGTGTTATACAGTATTAATTTGTCCTGAAATTTTACTTTTGTCCTGTAGTTAATGTTAGACCACAAAGTGAAACGGCTCGTTTCTCTATAAACTTGGCTCCTGCACCCCAACGCTACGCCATGCCCCGCTGCTCTGCAGGGACGCGAGCAGACAAACGGGTGTTTTCACAAAGAAAGTAAAAAATTCAACAAAAAAGTGTTTTAAGCTGCCAAAAACCGAAACAGTTATTAGCTGTGAGAAGGATGAGGGTGTTTTTAAAAATCTACCAGGGGTAAGCCGCTCTGCCTGCAGGGGGCCAGCTGCTCAGAGGGCAGAATTCAGGAGGATCTTTATGAGAAAATTGCACTGCCATATGGTTGAAAACTCAAAAAACTAGATTTTGCATGATATAGCCCCTTTAAAGGAATTTGCTAAGACGTTTCAGCAGTTTCAACCGTTTCAGCAGTTATCAGTGTCAAAAGGTGCCCACAGCAGGCAAGAAAAATAACATATCAACAATAGAAGCAGCAGGGGTGGTTGCTGATTTCTGCTTGCTATGTCGTCACAAACCGCTTTGCCAGCAATTCTACCGATTTTAAAAAGCTGTTTTTTTGGCAATGTTTTCTCACTTCTCTCTGAGTTACAACCATTCAGCATGACTTAACCACAGTCCCACGCCTAATAAAGAGGGTGACTAGCCTACACATGCTAGTTGTTAGCACTCACTTGCATTAGATATCTTTCTTAGTTGCCATCTTATTTTTATTGAGATTAGTAACTAGCTTTGGGATGGATATAGCTACCTGCTGCAAGGGAGTAACCACCGCTGGATACACTGTAGTCTTAATTTTGGCCCTAATGTGGCACCATAAAAGATCAACATTTGCACCCTCTCATTTTTGTAATGGGTTAGCGAAGACAGTATTCACAGTCTGACCTTAACTGTGTTACCTCATTTACAGTAATGCAGCCAAATTTCTCAGTTGTAAGTTATGTTCAGAGTTTTTCCTCCATTTCCAGAGGCTGCTGGTTTGAATGCATGGTTGTTTAGGGAGTTTTTAGTGCTGATGTATTCCATCCATTCCATCCATTTTCCAAACCGCTTATCCTTAAGGGGTCATGTGGGGGGGGGTGCCTATCTCCAGCTGTCAACAGGTGAGAGGCGGTGTACACCCTGGACAGGTCGCCAGTCCATCGCAGTGCAACAAAGAGACAGAGAGGACAAACAACCATGAACGCATACACTCACACTTAGTACAATTTAGAGAAACCAATTAACGGTCATGTGTTGGACTGTGGGAGGAAGCCGGAGTACCCGGAGCGAACCCACGCATCATGCATGGGGAGATTATGCAAACTCAATGCAGTTCCCCACAACCTCTTTGCTACAAGACAACAGTGCTACCCACTGCACTACCATGCAGCCCGTGTAATGCCAATTAAAATCCCTAGGGTTTTGACCTCAAAAGGACAAGACAAGATCTAGGCATTAGCGGCCAGCACTTCATACAATTCTGAATGCACTTAAAATGCAATCTGGACTTTTTTCTCAGATAACCTTAGACGTGACCTAGGAGAGTGTCTGAATTTGTTTTCGCGTGTAAAAGTAATCCATCCTCGGACACACTGAAGACTCCCCCATTGGGTGAGTCTCCTTCAAGCAGCAAGTTACTAGGAAAGCTCTCTTTTAAAACAGCAAAAGCAAGTCAATTTGTATTGATCAGGTGAGTCACAATTTCCATAGTTAAGCTACAAAGGTGAGCTCAGAAACAGTCTGCTGCTAAAATAACTCTACAAAAATGTGTATCAGATTAGTGTCAGCCATGTTTATGTCAGAATAGCAACAATGCGGTACTGTGGATGTAAACCATCTGTAGAGTAGGGCTGGGGCGCATCGCAGCATTTTCATATTACGTTTTCTTAAAAAAAAAAAAATCAGTTTTACAGTATTTGACTGCTTTTAGCGCTGCTGACACTCATCAACTGTTTGCGCTTGTTAAAACCGGCACAGACAGCTCACTAATACAAAACTTGACGTAGAGAGCATTTTGTTAAACCCAGAGCAAGACGCATGCAATCAATTTAGCTTTTTTCCCTAATCTGAATATGCAATATGCCGTTTCTGTAAGAAGATGCAAAATATTGGGAGAAGAACAAGGCAAGGCAATTTCATTTATGTAACACACTTTCAGCACAAGGCAATTCAAGGCGCTTTACATGATTCAGTGGTAAAGAAACCAAATACATGATAAAGATATGAACATGAAAACAGATAATCACTAAGAGAAATGCATTTAGTAATTGAGTCGTAAACTAAAATCCATGTGAAGACTTGCTGAGTGCACAGTGAGTTATGAACCTCATGGATTCTCATTAGTTTTCCCCGGAGTGGTTACTAATCTTCCTGGGTTCCAATTAATAAATGTAGTAATCTTGTGCAATACCACAATGACAATTGGCAATATATGTGACATTTTAAAAAGAAAATTAATCCATTTCAGATGACACATTTTCAGGATAACAGTTTTTCTACTGCAACTTGACATTTAATAGAGGCCATGATAAAGTTAGGTGCATTTCAACAATGTTAGTAGAATATGGATATCTTAGTGACCTTGTTCTGGACATGCTGCAGCTTTAAACTGTCAGATTCTTGATTACGATGCTGGCATGGAGCAGAGAACAGCGCGTGTACACCGCACGCATCAAGTTAAATACTGACAATAAGGAAATATATTTCACAACATTCTAGCCAGATAGTAATTAACTCTAACAGCCATAGAATGTAGACGTATGCAGTTTTCCCCCCTTCATTTTGCCAAAGACATGTAATAAATCCATATTCCTCCTGGTATACAGCACAGGTCTATTGTATAGTTACAGAAATGTCAGGGAACCTGTTGATTGCCCATCTAGTCTGGTAACTACACCTTTATTTCCATTTTAAGCAGATAACAGATCTAATTATTTAGGAAGGATTTTAGTGACTGGTATGGATTGTCATTGGCATGTTAATATCAGATCTGAACTACATCATTTTATCATTGTACCACATGCCACTCACTTCAGATGAAGTATTTCTTACTTTTCCTACAGAGTGCTAGGCCCTAACTTGAAGGCATTGTGGACAATTTTTCTGAAATTATGCAATATTTGCTAGGGGTTCATGAATTTCCAAATCCTCAATTCGATTAGATTTTCGATTTTAGGGTCACGATTAAATTTTTTAGAGCCCTATGACAATTTAGTCTATAATCATTGGTTTCATTCATTACATCCATCCCATCCATTTTCTGGACTGCTTAATCCTCAAGGGGTCGCCAGGGGGCTGGTGCCTATCTCCAGCTGTCAACGGGCGAGAGGCAGGGTCCACCCTGGACAGGTCCCCAGTCCAACACATTCATTACATTTTGTACAGTAAATCTTATTTCAAAGGACTTTTAAGTAATGCATTTTTCATTATTCTTGTGTAATGTATCACATTAAACTTTAATGGTCACATTTAAAACATTTATTTACAATATTGTTGTAGTTACAATAAATGGTTACACTTATAAGTGTAATAATCTTGTTTAAATAAATAACAGAAATTATTTGTAACGAAAGGGGACTGCCATCTAGTGACTCTTTTTAGTTACTGCAGATCAAATACTGAGTTCTGGCTGGGTCAGAGAAACGAGCAAACAGTGGTCTTCTTGTTAACAACGAAAATGTCGACTTAACTCACGGGGAACTCAAAATTTCCTCTCTGATGATTTGAGAGTAGGAGTGGCTTTAGCTTCGGTCCTGCTGCTTCTTTCTTTTTAGCCTTGGCTAAATTATAGGTATCTGCTTGCTAGTGTCAGCTAATAGGCCTACGCTCTGTAGAGATTTGCTGTGTTCATGGGGATGCTCTTATTTTCATATAGTGGTTAATAATGTTAGCAGGTGTTGTTGCGAGTTGTATGGGAACTGGTAAGAATTACTTGTTAGGGAAAATACAATGTTTGGTTCCTTGTAATGAGGAAATCTGAGTAAATAGACGGTTGCCTGCTAACTGTTGGTATGAATCCGAGTGGGACATTATTGAATGCTAGAGTAGGCCTATGTAAACATGGAAGGACGTGATCCCGATCGTCTTTTTGATTTCGATGCACAAGGTTTTTACATAATTTCGATTGATTTTGATAAAAAATCGAGATCGTGACACCTAATATTTGCACACTCTTCCCCTTGTGTTCTCCATCTCATTCAGTGGAGTAGCATAACTCTGACTTACACAACTCAGTTCCCATTGTTCATGGCAAAAGAGCCAGTCAAAGGATTTGGTTTGCTAGTGAATAGTCCAGCAGATGGAATTACCCTAAATAATTATTGTGAGATCTCTTACAAGTAAATGAAATTACATCCCTAATATTTGACACACCACATTAATTTTGGCTTTTAATTATTTAGGATTTTTTTTAAAATGTGGAGTTTTTTCTAAAAAACATGCAAAAACATTTCACATCAGTATTTGTTCTCCATGATTGTTTTTAGCAGTGTTGATTTCCAAATTATGTTTTATTTCTGTAAGTGTGTTTCCCAAAGATATTAGTGTTGTGTAGTATCTGCTTTTCATATGAGTACCTCAGTAAGACTCTACTCATGAACTGCCAATAGTCTTCATCTCACTGGAGGCTTCTCCAATGTAGTTGCTGGTGAAGAAAACATTGAGTAAGTCCAGGAAACTAGATTCTCAGAAACTGCAGAGTCCTCTTCACATCAGTGGAGAAAATCCTTTTTTATATAGAGTGGGGGTTTTTTCTTCCTTTTTTGCAAAGGTGCCATATTGAAATTCTTCCTGTTTTACATACAAATCTGACAGGCAGATCTGACTGGAAGATAGAAACATAATTATGGAATTGACATCCGGTCTTGAATTACAATGAGATGGGTTAGAACAAATGAAGGCTCCCTGTCGATAATCCCATGAGAAAATAGGAGTCACTAGACCGTGAACAGGTTTCCAAATCAAATGTAATGGAACAAGGGGCATGGGTTCAGCAGGGAGGTGACAAAGGCTTCAGCGAGATGGGATTTTCTCCTAATCCTACATCACATATCAAAGGCAGTGAGGTCAAGACCCTAATTAGATTTAACACAAGACAATGCAATGATGAGACTCAGAGCTTTATCAACATGGCTTTACCCAAAATGTGGCTACATGCAGACATGACACTTTTCTAAGTGTTTTCATTTATCTTCAGGAACAAAAAGAATATTAGAACGTAACGTTTTTAAAACAACATTTCTTTAAAGAGCCTTTAAGCACATTCACACAAGACCACCTCCATGCAAGACTGAAATATGAATTATAAAGTGTTATAATATTTTTTTGTATTATTGAACATACATAACATTGTTCTAGTTTGCAGTTTAGGCTGAGTGACAAGAAATTTTCAAGGTACTTCGTTGAAGATGTGGATCAGGAAACATTAATGTGAACTTAAATTGGCTGACCACTAATCCAAATTTTATGGAGCAACAAAATAAATACAGTAAAATGACTAAAATCTAACTGGACCTCCAACAGCCGCAAAAAAAACAAACAAAATAAATGTTTTTGATTAGCCATGAACTGTAGTGACCACATTACATGAAAAGGCTAAACGTTTGTAGATTACAGAAGATGCATATTCTTTCTGATATTTAATCACCAGCTATATTTAAACTGACTTATAATTTGCAGTTGATAAGGTTTTGTGTTTTTCTTGATGACCTCCGTTGCTTTGATCTCATTAGAGCTGGTGTAATTGACTACTTGCTTTAAACAATGACCCTGACCTCTCATTCTGTCTCCAGTCTCACAAATTAGCCTAAATTAACTGCATTTCCAGGCACAGAAAGCAAACCTTTAATGAGACAGACGAAGATAATCAAGTAGGGAACAAAAACCCCGAATGATCATCACTGTTACATGGTTAATGGTAAATGAGAAATTGACTATTCATAGGGGGAAACATTACATGAGATTGGATGTCAATGAATATCCTGGATGCCACTAGAAAGCATATGAGCAGCATGTAAAATTTACCAGCATACAGCTGGTTGGTAAAATAAAACCATCCTGTCTTCGCATCTGTGGAGGACAAGATTGTCTTTGTTTTTAGCCTCAAGGCACAAAAAAAAGAACGAAAAATCATGAAAATGTGAATCAAGGAACATTACACTCAGACATGCGATTTCCCTCCTCAAAAAGGCTACTATACAAACTTTCATTTATTTTTCTTTAATTTAGCCTTTTGTTTCCGTTTCTTTTTGTTAGGAAAATATATTTTTCAGAGTTACAGTGGGGTTCGGTGCTGCTACACGTAGCAATAATCTTATCAAGAATTCACTCTCAGGGCTGAATAAAGTCCTAAAAAGTGCTTCACTGATTAAACTGGGAGCATAAAATTTGTCTCCGCAACAATTTTACATCATTTGACATTTCATATCATTTGGTTTGATATTAAGAAGCCTGTGGCATTATCTTCAGTTCAATGCATTTTCCAATTTAAGACCCACTGCCTTCTTGATTTTACCCTAATTTGTAAATGTCACTTAAGTGGAAGTGATGGAAATAATCTGCAGTGGTGTAAAAAAGGATATAAAAAAACTGCAGGATTAGAAGAGTAAGGTAAAAATTATGTACATATGTGCTTTCTGAATAATTATTTTAGATTTTTTAAAATAAATTATGGCTAAGCTTGTTTGGAAACAATGTTATCTCAACTGACTTTTAAAACAAATGACAGATTATTTCTGGTGCTCACTTGACATTGAAAATCCATGTAAGAAGAGTGGTAATATTTAGGTACGTGAAGATTATACATTATTAGCTTCTACTTTGATATAGATCACTCCTAAGAGATCAGTAGCATCAGCGCCCCACTTTCAGTAACTGGATTCAGTTGCAGTACTGCATAGAAATTCCCTGTGCATCCCTTCACAAAGAGAAACTCCTCACCAACGAGTCGCATCTGTTTGGTGATGTCAGAGCAAGGCATGACCTTCCATTATTAGTCTATTGTTGCCAGGTTTTTCAGTCAGTGTGTCATGCGTATTCTCCTTCCCAATTTTCCACAGTCACAGTATGTCCCACAGGGTTTCGCTTTGCCCTTCGCGTCTTAAACAGGGTTGGGGTTAGAGCTGGCTATTATGCGGCACATAATTGCACTTCGTCATGCTGCAGATTGTCCCAGTGGGGAGAGCTGCGGCGAGGGACATTTTTATTTGAAGGGGATATACTAACAGAATAGTACCTAGTCATAGCAAATCCATCTTGGTGTCCCCAGAGCAATTTCTTGCATTCAAGCAGGAATGTTCTCTGCAGATATTTATTGTGTGAGCATAGTAGCAGATGCAAATAAGAGGATTGGGAGTCTCCACAGGATCATAATTGGTTGGAGAGCTCATTAGGCTGCGCATCAGAACGCCTGAAGGTGATCATGGAGGTATGTTTCACTCCAAGTAAAATGGAGCGAGGAGGAGTTGTGACCTCACTCTTTTTAACCAGGAGGGACCGCTCAGCCGCAAATGCAGTTCACAGCAGCTGTCAGATTTCAGAGATAATGGAAGGTTTCTGATAGACTGGGAATGGTGATTCCCAGTACATTAAACTTTACGTCTGTTCAATGACTTTAATAATAGTCTAGAGATAAAGTAGAATATTTTATTATACATATTGTTCAACGATAACCATCAGGGATCACTGTTACATCACTCAAATAGAATGCAATAAATTGTTTATAAACGATGAATTTAGTAGTTTGTACCTATCCATATTTCGTTTAGCAATTGTACTTGTAAATTTACAACAAATACATTAAAACTGTCCATTAATGATACTATCTAACCTTCAGTGTCATCACAAGGAATTAAGAGTAAAAATCAATAAATGACTATCAGTTTTAGCCAAAAAACATTATGTTTTGTGACATTTTTATTAATATCGCCTTAGATTTACACATTTAACACTACTCAAATTGATCTAATTATTATTTTGTACTTGTTTAAGTTCTTCAAATGTATAATTTAGCTTAAAAGAAGGGTATGTGTGCCATGAGAGACGAGTGATGTTGCACTACATGAGAAATCAGTTAAACAAGACGTCCAGATATCTATGTTTGTTACACAAAGGATATATCATAATATCATATTAGTGGGTATTTTCACTCTTTCAACTAGTTATATTGTTTTTCTCATTTTCATAAACATTGAGACACATCCATTGTTTGAATTTGACAGGCTTGTGCTGAAAAAGAGAGAAACACAGCAGCTGCACTAAACATTCTTTGGTTAATGTATGATTATAAAACAACTTCAAGAATTTAAAAAAGAAAATGTAAGTTGATATAAATGTATTGTGTATATTTGAGCCTGTATTTATAATTAATAAATAGGTTTGTCCCTGTTTTGGTCACGGAAAATCTACATTTGATTAAATGTATCTTATCACACACATAACAAAAACATCTACTTTTCTCTTTCTCACCATCAAAGGGAATAATTCCCACATCGGTTGTTCCTAAACCTCCAAACCCTGTTCTTTTCATTGTAGCTAATAGTTTGGGTCAGATGGTTGAAATTTGGACACAGTTAGATGTTCCAACTGGCCAATAATCTCAGATAGCAAAAGGCATTTGGAATGTTTGGATATTAAGCTGGCTAGCATAACGCTGGCTTTGAATGGCCTTGACCTCAGTTCCAATTTGATTATTCCAATTTTTAAGCATATGTGAACTATGCTTAAAATCTGGATCCTTGCTAGGCAAGTTACCAGTTCAACTGAGCTCCATCATTTCAGCTAAGAACAGTGGAACTATACAACTTGCTGTTGGCTGCAAAAAGTGTAAGGTTTCATCTTTCTTAAATCTAATTTTATTTTTTTCTGAATGGTACTGTATGATTTCTGTTGAGTGTGTGTTTTCATTACATTTTATCTACCCCAGTGGTACTTAGTTCTTAAATCAGTAAGCAAAGTTACTAACCCCAGACACTGAATAGGTAAAATCTTCAAGTCAATCATTTTAGACATTTAATTAAATTATAGTCTGTTCACTGAGATAGCCAAAATTCTGACTCACCAGAAGTTTTTGTAGGACAAAAGCCCAGCTTTGCTTCAGATTTGGTTGCCAACACTTTCTTGTTGATCCCCATCCTTTTTGGCAGAGCATGATCAGAGTTAACTACAAGACAGAGCACTGACTGATGGATTGCTAATTGTCTCCTTGGTAAGCAGCAGATGCTCCACCACAGATGCTATAAACAAATTAGATTTGCACATCAAGGAGAATAACAATTTGTGACCTTTTTAGTTTACAAACTGTGTGCAATATTATGTGGTTTGTATCAGTTGACAATATAACTGCAGGAGCAAAGTATAACATTGACTCATAGAAAACAAAGACAACTTCCTATGTATAACCTAACCTATTTGTGTATTTTTAGCACAAATCTGGACTTGCAAATTAGACTCCACCAATGCTGTCCTCAGTTACAGATAGTTTTAAGAGATAGGATATTAAGGTATAGTCCTGGAAAAAAGGGGTTTTCTGCTTTGGGGACCTGAAATAATATTTATTTTTTGGTCTCTTCCAGCGATCAATATCACTATGGCACTTTACAGTGGGAGTGTGAAGTAGGACAGCAACAAACGATTATTTGGATAATCAATGAATCAGATGGGGTCTCAACTCAATTCATCGATTAATGGGATTAGTGGGGAAAATTTTTCAAAGTTCTAAGGAAACATTTTTTCTCTCATTCCTTCACTTTATTTAACAACAGAATATTACTAGAAAACAGTTCAATAGTTCACAAAAGAACATGCTATCACCTCAAATCTCTGTGGTGATGTTAAGCTATGTAATACTGTAATTGTGAGCAGAATTATCCAATCATTCTGTTAATTCATTCAACATCAGCCTGAAGGGTTAAATTTATAATCTTCATCCATCCATCCATCTATCATCTTCCGCTTATCTGGGGTCGGGTCACGGGGGCAGTAGCCTAATCAAAGAGACCCAGACCTCCCTCTCCCCGGCTACTTGGGCCAGCTCCTCGGGAGGAATCCCGAGGCGTTCCCAGGCCAGCTGGGAGACATAATCCCTCCAGCGAGTCCTGGGTCTTCCCCTGGGTCTCCTCCCGGTGGGACGTACCCAGAACACCTCACCAGGGAGGCGTCCAGGAGGCATCCTGACCAGATGCGCGAGCCACCTCAACTGGCTCCTCTCGATGTGGAGGAGCAGCGGCTCTACTCTGAGCCCCCTCCGTATGACCGAGCTTCTCACCCTATCTCTAAGGGAGAGCCGAGCCACCCTACGGAGGAAACTCATTTCAGCCGCCTGTATCCGCGATCTCGTTCTTTCGGTCACCACCCAGCGTTCGTGACCATAGATGAGGGTAGGAATGTAGATCGACCGGTAAATTGAGAGCTTTGCCTTTCGGCTCAGCTCTCTCTTCACCACGACAGACCGGTACAGCGCCTTACCAATCTGTCCATCGATCTCCCGCTCCATTTTTCCCTCATTCGTGAACAAGACCCCCAGATACCTAAACTCCCCCACTTGAGGAAGGACCTCATCCCCGACCCGTAGAAAGCACTCTACCCTTTTCCGGCTCAAGACCATGGTCTCGGATTTGGAGGTGCTGATCCTCATTCCATTTATAATCTTGCTGATTCTTAATATAACTTTTAGTTGAAGTTTTCATTTATCTTTGATTCAAAATAAATGAGACCTAATCACTTACAGAGTTTAGAGTTAAGTCCATCATCCGAAATATCAAGTCATAAAAAAATTAGCAAAAAAATGCACAAACACAAAGGCTAAAGATGTAACATCATCAATGAAAATTTATTTTTGACAAACTGGAACTGAGCATTGATAAGATTTCTAATTTTGATGCATTTCTGCACAGTAATCCAGATACAGGAAGCTCAAACCCCTAAATAGCTATTAAAATGTCGGTAGGATATTGCCATTTTGACTTTTTACTTGATAGATAAATACAATTACCTGTACACATGGCAAGGATTATCCCTTTAGACAGTGAAAGGAAAATCCTCCAACTTAAATGCTATAACAGAATATTACAATACTAAAATGAAAACTACTGCGGACCTGTGGCATGTCAGTCACAGGATTTAATCCTCTGTCTGCTCTACTCCCACTCAGTGATTTAGATTAACACATTTTGCATGCAAATGATTTACAAATGCCCTTTTCTCCTCTTACTATCAAAATCTAGAAATTTTGACTTTTTGTAAGAAAGAAAGAACAGGAAATGAGATGCAATGAATGCATGCAATCAGTTTCCACCATTGCTGCCAGTTCTTAAAATGGCTCGGCAAGAGCTTTTATCACAGCCCATTCAGCTGTTGCCTTTATTCTGATGAAATGTGCTGATTTCCTCTGTACTGTGTTGGCCATTTGTGTCCTCGGCCTTTGGCTGATCTGAACTTCCCGGCAGCTGGAGTCGTCTGCAGCTGCTCAGCCATTTGCCCTCAGACATCTTAATAACTAAAGGAGTCAAGTCACTCATGTCTTCCCTCAACACGTTAAATGTGTCTTGTTAAAATGCTTTAACTAATATCCCATTACTGGCTAAGCTTTGGATTAATTTGTGAAACTAATAATGGACTGGCTTTGTAAAAGGCACAGTTCCTCAATATTATTCAAAATGAAGTGTAAGTGGAGTGATGTTCTTAACTCTCTACTCAGTGTTATTTTCCTTTCTTATTACAAGAGAATGCCTTTCATTGTCTGATAAGCGCTCCTTGGTTAGATCAAGTGGACTGGGGTAATGCAGCCAGATTGTAAACATTGAATATAAAAAAGGAAATTTTTTTGTTCACTTTTACATCCAAACTTTTCAGAATAACAGTAAACCTTCTTTTTGAAGTAAATAATGCAGAATCTTTGCTTTAAAGCAACACCAAAGAGTTTATTTTAACCTCAAAATAAAGTTTCTGAACACGTTTCAGTGGTTCATCAACTCATAACAGGGTGAAACGGGTCTTCCGCATTCGCCAGATATATGTAAGTTTGGGTCGTCGGGTAGCGGTTTTGTAGTTCAATGAGACTACAAATGCGACTTATGGCTTCACAAAATACGGTCGGTGGAGCATCCTGCTAGGCTCTCTGGGTGGAGCATACTCGGCAGGTACATATAAATGAAAGATACCTAGCAGCAGGTAGCTTGGACAATTCTCATCATGACTGCGTCTGCAATGAAAAGGAAGAGTATGTCGGAGGAAGCGTAGAAAAGAAAACGGGAGCATGATATAGAAAAAACTCGTACTAGCGTGAACATTGGACTGGCTTTTACTCGTTGGCGAGAGCATGGGACATAACGGTGTAGATTTAGCCAACTATTCCAATAAAATTGTAACAATGCAGCCACTAAAGCGGTCTTTGAACCTTTTTTACCATAACATTCTCAAGATTTTCACAGACAATGCAAATGGATAATACATACTAAACTGTTAGGCAATAAGTTTTCGTCTTTTCTTAATCCTTGCATAAACCTATCTGGCTAATTCTAGACCGTTTCAAAAGTATGTCAGTTTCACACAAAAATAAACGGCAAACAATGTCATTATTATGTTTTATTTCGTCTTCATACTTTCATAAAGTCATGCAACATATTCTTCCTTCTCACTGGACATCGTTATGTACAAAGCCGGTCCAGGATAGCCTCTGAACAAATAACGTCAGTGTGACGCGACGGTAGGCTTAATTATTTACGACAGCGGTAATGGACAATTCCGATTCCGACCTGTAGGGTGACCGGACAGCAAAAAGTCTTTGGTGTTGCTTTAAATGTTATATTTCTATTAAAAATTGACCACACTTTGCAATATATTTTTATGACAGATTTGAATTCTCTTCTTACCCTTGGATAATAGAAAAAAAGCGTTTCTTTAATTAAATATCTGTGATCCTTCCAGCCTTAACTTTTGCATTTTTGTATGCAGAAGTCAGTATTTGCTACAAGTTAGGAAGAGTTTCACCAAGCCAAGGTGCCCTTGAAGCTGTCTTAGCTCTTCATCCAGAGCTGCCTTCCTGCAGTAGCCCAGAGATTGCAGCATAGGAAGCTATAGAATTGTAAACAAACAGAACCTGTCAGTCAAAAAAATGACAGTTGAACCTTTTGGGCTGAATGTAGCAAACAGGTTATGATTCTGAGTCACTGCATATTCTGACTTGCAGCTCTAGTTACCTTCTAGCGGACAACACAAAATAAATCTATCTTAAATTTTTTATAAATTACTAGCTTCCCATGATGTTTAAAATCATGAATAACGAAATATGTATAATTTGTTAAACAACTCATGTTATATTGTTCATTTAGGTAAACAAAGGAGATTAAAACTCGAAGGGGATTCAACAATTTTCAAAAACAGAAGGTTACACTTATACAAATTCAGTTAAGCTGTCTAGCTGGACTTTATGGAAGGTAGTCTAGTTCATGTTAAGCAGTAGTGTGAATGTTTAATATAATCTTGAACAAGTGCATCATTGCACAGCCAACCACTGGAATTTCAGGGTAATTTTACCATACCTTGACGGTATGTTTGTCTCAGCTTCACATGGTCAGCCTGACAGAGCTGTTTCTGGATACAAACCAAATACCTGCCTGGGGATATGTACTCAGAAATGGACTGGTATAATCATTGGGTCAAGTCACACTGTGGTAAAGTAATGCCGATTGGGTGTAACTCAAATGAGAAAGATATCAGGAGACGTCGCCAAACAACCAGCTTTGAAAAACTGGAGAGCAGTTTATAACAACGTAGCAAACAGAAGAGCAGCATCATCCCTGCTTCTTGCTTTTCTCTGCTGCTGTAGGACACCTTTTGGAGCCGAACACTGACACTACTCGCTGCCGAAGAAGTCTCATTAGTGAAAATACGCCTTAGTTTTCCTTTAAATGCTCAAAAATGGTAAAACAAATGTATTTGTTACAAAATCATCAATTAGGTTTTCTGATTCTGTGACTCGCATTTTCCCTTTTGTGTTTGTGTTGATTGGTTTAAAAATATCTCTGATTAAATAGAGTCAGTCAAATAGAGAAAGTGCTTGTTCTCCTTTTTTATCCTAAGTTTTCACATATTTACCTTTTTAAAGTCAGGAAAGATGCTGACATGCAATGATATGTTACCTGTTCTTTGTAAAATACGATCGGTCATTCCGAGTGGCATATGCATGCTGTACATGGACATTTTCTCATTGCCTGCATTAGCCACAGAAAGAAAGCAGAACGAGTGAGTTAGAAAAAGTCAGTCCCTTCTACGACTAAGGGAAAATGAATTTCCATGGTCTTGCCTACCTCAGCTTGCGACCACCCATGGTGAGGTTGATTTTGCAGTCTGGAGATCGCAGAGTATGTCTCTGTTAGTATAACCTAGAAGCTAACTATTAGCAACAAAGTTAACTGTTGGTAACTTCACATCGTGGCACATCAGGTTTGGGCTCTGTTTATTAGTGGAAGTCAGTGTTACATTTTTTGAACCACACTACAAAAACTGTCCATCTAAACAAGTCTGACAATCTTGTTTCCAGCATAAAAGTTTTTTTTATACCACAGTTTTTTCCCCATTATTTATCACCCAGTGTTCCTACCTAGGTCCAGTCCTGGGCATTGCTCTCCCTCTGCCAACCCCGGGAGGGACCAACAATGAAGCTCAGGCATGAGGAGTCAGCAGGCCCTTCTTTTCACCCGGATTATTAATCTAAACTATTTTGAGAATTCTTACCAAGTGCAATTGTCTTACTGCACTGGCAGATGCTAGATTAGTCTAAAACTTCTTAAATTATGCAATTATATTAAACATTTGCATATTATGAATAATAGTGACTTTGACTAATGATTTCATCCTACCCACTCTTCCTGCACACTGCAACCTCCTGAAAAACAGCTCGCAAGGCAGATAATTGGGCTAGAGACCAGAGGAAATTCATTGAAAAAAAAACAGTGAATCAGACCTTTAAAAGGTACAATATGTAATATTGACATCTTGTGGTCAAATTGGAGTATAACAGTCCATGAAGTAAGACAACATAGTCTGTTCTCAGTTACTCACCCACTCCCCTTCGTGAATTTCATGGAGAGTTGCGAGTGACTGATCTGCCAGAGCATACATGATGACAAAAGAAAAAGTGTTATACACTGTAGGTTAAGTAGAAATAGTAAATACGCTAGGAAAACATCTCTCAAGTATATGTAGTTATACGCCATATTAAGTTGATGGTAAATGAAAAACAAATTTGAGATATTTTTAGAGCCGACTATTTTACTGCTAGCATTGTTAGGTCAAAATTTGCCTTTAGCAGAGTCAATGTCATGCGATGTGCTGTTTAATGTTGAAGACTTGGCAACCTTGCGGGCTCACATGTGACTTGCCCTGGAACCAGGAAATTCTTATTCTTATTCAACTTTATTGTCATTTAGCAAAGTACAGGTACATAGCCAATGAAATGCAGTTGACATCCAACCAGAAGTGCAAAGAAGCATTAAGTACCAAGTGCAGGTAGACTATGGCAGTGTAGACAATATATAAATAGTGTACAGTGTATGGTTGGATAATACTGGTTATCCAAATGACATGTCTACAGAGATTGAGTGGAGTATATACAGTATGCTGAGTAAACATATGTATACAAGTAATATATATATGTACAGTATATTGCACAGGTTTATAGGCAGGAATGGAAAATAAAAATAACAAGTAACAATAATATGTGTATGTACAGTATTGAAATTGTGTATTAGTAAATAGTAGTAAACAGTACAGGAGTGAAAAAGAAAACAGTCAAACTATCAACAGCAAGGTGGTAAAGTTCCATTCAGCAGATTTACAGCCACAGGGAAGAAGCTGCGCCTCTTCCTGCTGGAGCCGGAGCGCAGGCACCTGTAACGTCTGCCCGAGGGCAGAAGACTGAAAGGGCCATGGTTGGGTGGGTGGCATCTTTAACAATGAATTTGGCCTTATTTGTACAGCGTTTATGATATGTGTCATGGATGGAGGGGAGTTGTGAACCAATAGTCCTTTGAGCAGATTTCACTTCTCTTTGTAGTGCCTTGCGATCGGCAGCATTGCAGTTGCCGTACCATACAGAGATGCAGTTAGTGAGTATGCTCTCGATGGTACAACAGTAGAAGTCTGTTAGGATCCTGGGGCATAGGTGTGCTTTCTTCAGAGTTCGTAGAAAGTGAAGGCACTGATGCGCCTTCTTCACATAGCTGGAGGAGTTGAGAGACCATGAAAGATTCTCAGTGATGTGTACTCCAAGGAACTTAAAGTTAGTCACTCGTTCCACCTCAGAATGTGGAGGGGGACGTGTGCCCTGCTTTTCGCTCTCCTGTAATCCACAATGATCTCCTTGGTCTTCTGGGTATTGAGTGCCAGGTTATTGTCTTTGCACCACAGAGCTAGATGTTGCACCTCATCTCTATATGCTGTTTCATTCTCCCCTCTGATCAGGCCCACTACTGTGGTGTCATCTGCGAACTTGACTAATGCATTGGAGCTATAGACAGGGGCGCAGTCGTGGTTGAAGAGGGAGTAGAGCAGGGGGCTCAACACACAGCCCTGTGGCATGCCAGTGTTCAGAGTGATGGTGGAAGAGGATAGACAACCTATTTTAACTGTGTGGGGTCTGTTAGTAAGGAAGTCCGTAATCCAGCTGCAGATTGAGTTGTTGATGCAAAGCTGGCTGAGCTTGGAGATCAGCTTAGAGGGGATCACAGTATTGAATGCTGAACTGAAATCAATGAACAGCATTCTGATATAAGTATTGGGACTGTCCAGATGGGTGAGTGCCAGATGGAGTGCTGTTGTTATGGCATCCTCTGTTGATCTGTTGTGCGACGGTAGGCAAATTGATATGGATCCAGCATAGCAGGCAGACATGAAATCAGTTATGAGTGGACCAGCTTCTCAAAACATTTCGCAAAGATGGGAGTCAGTGCAACTGGGCGGAAGTCATTCAGATCTTTGGCAGCGGAGTGTTTAGGCACTGGAACAATAATCAGAGATTTAAAGATGTGGGGGACTGTTGAGTTTGCCAGTGACATGTTAAAGATGTTGGTGAAGACACCTGCCAGTTGCTCCAAGCAGGCTCGCAACACACGTCCGGGGACGCCATCAGGGCCAGCAGCTTTACGAGCATTTACCCTGCCCAGGATATTGCATACCTCTGAGGTGGAGAATTGGGGTATGTCCTTGTCCGGTGAAACAGCCGGCTTGCAGGTAGCCTCGATGTTCTTCCGGTCAAAACGAGCGTAAAAGTGGTTCAGCTCGTCTGGGAGGGAAGTAGTGGAGGGTAGGGGAGAGTTGTTGGGGGATTTGTTGGTGATTGTATGTAGGCATTGCCACATACGCCGGGGGTCGGAGGAGTTGAAATTCTCTTCAATCCTTTCCTTGTAGTGGAGTTTGGCCCTGGATATGCCTTTCCTCAGGTTGGATCTAGCTGAGCTGTATGCCTCCTGGTCTCCTGACCTGAAGGCTGCATCTCTGGCCTTGAGGAGAAGGCAAACTTCTTTGTTCATCCAGTGTTTCTGATTAGGGAATAGTTTCACTGTTTTATGTGTAGTCAATCCCTCTACACACTTGTTGATATAATCCAGGACAGAGTTGGTGTATGTGTGAATGTTCATTTGGGAGTCCATGGTGGCATGAGCAGTAACCGCATTCCAGTCAGTGCGCTGGAATCTTTGTTGTAGGGTGGTGTCTGAATCCTCCATCCAGACCTTAACGACTTTAGTTGTTGGTTTCATGACGGGGTGTACTTGGGCAGTAAAAACAAAGAGAGGTGATCAGACGTGGGACAGATATTGTAAACAAGACCACGTCCTGTAGCGTTTTTAAAATAACAATAACTTCTATGCACCCAGCCGGCTGTGATCAAAATCTGTTTCCCTCCAACATGGTTGGGTCATTAGACTGTTATGTGATCAATTCACTGTAAAATTCTTACATATTGCACCTTTAAGAAACAATTTCACCCCTACTCATTGTGCTGATTCTTCATTTAGCTGTAGTGTATTTGACATTCCTTACATTGAAACCATGATTAGTAGATTAACTCACAGCTAGAGAGTTAGCTTGAAAATGGAATGGGCTTTTGTGGAGTTAGCTTGACAGGGTATTTTAGCTGGTTTCTATCTAGACTCCAAGACAAGACTCTCAAAAACGCAGCGAAAGCTTGACAGTGAAATCACAAATAATGTCAGAAAGAGATGGTTCCCCTAATCTCTCAACCCAGAAGCCATCCATGGGAGAGAGATGGGAGAGTTGTATGGAGCTAGAATTGGGACTTAAGTTTTGTACCTGTAACTTTTATTTTTGTACTTGTAACTTATATTTTGTACGTATAACTTATGTTTTGTACGTGTAATTTATGTTTCTTAACTTGCACACATTTTAAAAATACAAGTTACAAGTTTCAAATTTCAAGTTTCAGTTTTCAAGTTTCAAGTTTCAGGTTTCAAGTTTCAAGTTTCAGGTTTCAAGTTTCAAGTTACATATAATTTTTGACCATATTTGACTTGTCTAAAAGAATCAATGAGTGGCTTGCTAATTTTGACCAATAAATCATGTTTTGCGAATTTCTATCCAATCATGGCAGAAGGAAGGTAGGGCTCTGCCCAGCTCACAACCAAACTTGATTACATTCACACCATTTACCAGTAGGTGGCCATGATCCATCTCAGTAAATTTCAACATTCACATGTTAGTTGCTTATATAAAATATATATACATACCTAAAAATATCAGGAGTAATAACAGTTGAAATAGAAAAACCTAAGTTTATATTGACCAATTCTGACGATTGCAGACACCCAAGCGTGTGTGTGTATGTGTGTGCACGCATTCGTGTCCACACAGTTGAAATCTAGTGAGGCAAATTGCCTTCTTCTTCTTCATCTTCTTTGCAAGTGATTAACAACTTTGGTACATTTCCGCCGCCTACTATGCTGGAGTTCGGGTCGGGCTAAAGAGCTTTTACTAAATTATTTTACATGCATTTATAAATTCTATTACTAATTTACATGTCTCTCTCCACTTAATATTTTTTTAAAATTTAAATCTCCATCTTTCATTTTTTTTCTCCGAGTTTCCTTCTAATCTCTAATTATTTAACACAGCAACACATGTTCTGTTTCTTTATCTTCACTACATATACTTGAGAGATGTTTTCCTATTAAATATAGTGTAGTATTTAATCCTATGTGACCCTTTCTCAAACATTGTATTATTTTTTTATCCCTACTACTCAGTCTTTTAATATTCATTTTCCCTGTTTTTTAAACAAATGTCATCCTTTCTTTCATTTTTATTACAGCCACCTACTGGTAAATAGTGTGAATGTAATCAAGTTGGGATGTGAGCTGTTCAGAGCCCTACCTTCCTTCTGCCATGATTGGATAGAAATTCGCAAAACATGATTTGTTGGTCAAAATAAGCAAGCCACTCATTGGTTCTTCTAGGCAAGCCAAATATGGTAAAAAAATTATATGTAAGTTGAAACTTGTAACTTGAAACTTGAAATTTGTAACTTGAAATCTGTAACTTGAAACCTGTGAATGGAAACTTGTAACTTGAAATCTGAAACTTGTAACTTTAAAACTGAAACTTGAAATTTGAAACTTGAAACCTGAGAATGGAAACTTGAAACTTAAAATCTGAAACTTGTAACTTGTATTTTTTAATGTGTGCAAGTTACAAAACATAAATTACAACTACAAAACATAAGTTACAAGTACAAAAATGAAAGTTACAGGTACAAAACGTAACTCCCAATTCTAGCTCCATAGAGCTGAGAATCTTGTGGACTGTAACGAGAATATTTAACTTATAACATAAAACTGCTTTTAAAAGTTTGAGGGTATTTTCCAACTCTGGGGAAGGTACCAGTGCATTCAGGTTTCATCAAAATGGACATTGTTGTAGGAAGGTGAGATATGAGCTTTTTTGGAGCTAAGTGTTGCAGGGCAGACAGACAGGAGGTGCGAAGCTGACCTGGTCAGAGGAGCAGCTGTAGAGACTGGTGAGTAATCTAGATGAGTGTATTGCTGGTTCTTTAGTTTGCCTCAGAGGTGATCTCAGGAGTAGTTTCAGAGTCAATACTCAGAGGCTGACTGTCCGTCAGGCAGCTCCTACTATCCATGTCTCTTTGATTAACTTGACATGGCACAGGTGTAGTTGGAGCAGCTTGTTCAGTGTTGCTGCTGAAGTGCTGCAACCTAGTGAGAAAAATCTCAGACGTATATTCAAGCCCAAAACTACGACATCTTGTACATGTTTTATTTAATGTTTTTGCGTGGTTGTCTCACGTGTTTGGGCCTATAATAGATGGGAACCTGTCATCAGGAAAGCTACAGAGCATAGGATGAGATGAGATGGGAGGAGAGGATACATGATATCAAGTTGGCAAGATGACATTTCAGCAATATTTCAGAGAATACTACTAATCACAACGGATGATCTGCTCACCTTAGAAAAATTTGGTTCACCTTTAGTTAGGTTATATAGTGCAGTCCTTATTCTTGTGTAATTCTAAGGTGTTCCTAATTCCATCAAAATGTATGTTACTATAAATGTTTATCTTTTTCTACTGTTTATCTAGTTATCTATTGTTTATCTATTTCTGCACACAAATGAATTGAAAGTGGCAGAGGTGTCTTGAACACTCAGCCAGGTCGAGATTGGTCCCTTGTTTATAAACTGTGTCAGCACAACCAGGCAAATACTTACCTACTTTTACATTTACTTAAAAAGTGATTCTTAATGATAACCTCAACCAGATAACTGCTTAGCTATATGTTTTAACTTCAGACAAAGCTAGATGATGAATGTATCATGCTTTATGAAACTGACTTCAGAAAGACAAAGTTTCATCACAAAATCTTGTTACAGCCCTTGTCTCCTGTTGCACATTGATTGACATGATGAGCTCTTGCCCCCATGTTGCTAATCAAGATTAAAGAGTGGTTGGGGAAAAAAAATTACTTTAAGTTGATATTTCTTAGCAAACGTCCTTGATCTCTTCTAGGAAAAAGGTTTACTATATCCATTTGCATCCAAGTCAACAAGGTGACTTGCTCTGCTTACAAGTTTACACAGAATGTAATGCTGAATCCATAAAACTCTTGTTGAATGTCACTTTACATCAAAGCCCCTTGTAATACAGCCTAATGGTGAAATGAATGACTGTGGCTTTGGAATTGTTGCATCATCCTATATGAGAAGCCATTTATCTCCCAAGCCAATTAATCTAAAGAGAAAGCACTGGCTACATCAAGTTGAAACTTAATGCACTATAGCTTATCTCAATTTTTATGTTAATAGCATTGAAGTGATAGAAGATGGTTCAGATGGGTTATCAGAGCTGCATGATTCAAGCATGTTGCTCTGTGAGCCATCCTGCTATACATTCAGCCCCAATTACCAGACATACCATCTCGAGTTCATCTTAGTATAGCTTCTTATTTCTCTTTTCAACTTTTATGACCCTGTTCTCGAGCCATTCATCAAAAATATATAAACAGAATTATTTATTGATCTGGTAGTTGGGTAGTTAGGCTGGTCATATAAATTACTAACCTATGTGTGACATTTTGGATTTGAAATAAATTAGTTTTCAAACTGAATGGCCTATTTTACAGTTGAAGTCACAATTTTTCAAGTGCTGCTGCATGCTAATGCTAGACAAACAAACGACATTTACCAATTGAGAAAACTCACATAGTGCACTTGGACGTTAATATGAAGGCATAGTGTATGTGAAATTTAAATGCATCTTACAAAATAGCAAACATATATTGGATGAGGTTGTTTTGAAGGAAAAAGACATACCAGGAGCTTTTCTTGATGGCGACCCTGCTAATTATTGATTGCCAAAACTGAAGCACTGTCTCGAATCTCACAGCCAAAGTAAAAATGAGTCACAGGAGAGGCTATTGAAAAAGTGCACAGATGTATTACAGTGAAAATACCTGTATATCCTGCAGTGCATTGTGGCAAATGGTACGAACTGAAAATAAAAAGAACTCGTTACCCAAACATGTGTTACACCTGTTACCATGACAATGCTGGGCAGTAGCTGGTCCTCAAAGTTACTAATTCCACTGTGAGTAAATCTAAGCTGTAAAAGGGTAATTCATTTGAGATATAAAACAGATGTAGTTTGTAAAGTTGTCAATAAATATTTTCCTTCATACATTTATTTTGGCATTTTTTTCTCTCATAACTTTATGTTTTGTTTTTCATAACTTTCTCCAAGTTCAGAGCCACTAAACTCCCAAATTCATGATTATAACATGTATACTAGTACATAAGAAATCTTAGTTTACAAAAAAAATCTAAATCAAGCAAATGTAGCAATGACATGACATTCAGAAATGGACAGGTTCCAAGACTCCCAAGAAACCTAGACAAGCTTATAACCATTAGGAAAGCCAACTCTTCAGCAGTTTCTGCTCTACTTTGCTGATAATGCAGGTAGTCAAGGGTGGATGGTATATTTTTTTGGTAGCACTTTATATTAACTACACTTTATTTAGCCTTAAATTTCGCATGAATAAACATGTAAATAATTAGTAACAAGTAGTCATAAAAAAAATTATTCCTACTTAATAAGCTATTAACTAATACATTAATTAATGCTTTACTTCTATTGAATAGTCCATTGTATAAGCTGTTAATTTATTGCTAATTCATACATATTAAACCACAAAAAACTATTTGTAAGCAATCCATCCATCTATACATTAATTAATTATTTACGTCTAGTGAATAGTTCCATGTATAAGCAGTTTACCCATTGCTTATTTATACTTTGCAAACCGAAAAAAAACAAAAAAAAAACAACTATTTGTAAGTGTATTTATAAATGCACTGTTATACATTGATTTTGACATGTGTTAATGATTTGGAAGTATTTAATACATGAGTTACCAATTCCATAATAATTATTAATTACTTGGTTTGCTTGGCTTGTGAATCTTTCTAAAGTAAATTTTTTATGCTTTATTATATATTTATTAATGTATATATGTTTCTCATGGAACTGGTGTCCCTAATAAAACCTTGAATGACAAAACACTACAAACAATACATAGCACTGGAAAGAAGAACATATTATGTCTGTTTAATTTTTTTAACTTGATATCACAAAATCTAAACATGAACTTTTTAGTACTTTAGGATATATACAATTATTATATTAGTTAATGGCTTATTAAGTAGGAGTAATTTTTCAGTGACTACTTGTTACTAATTTAATTACATATTTATTCATGTGTAATTAAGGCTAATTAGGGTGTAGTTAGTAAAAAGTGCTACATTTTTTTAAATAACCCTAATGCAGCCAGTTCCATGGAAAGATAGACTAAAACCATGCCATTATGTCAAAAATTGATTTTAATTCAAGCAGACCATGAAACAGAGAAAAAATAAGTGTATATTTAAAGGAAGCATCTTGCTGTTTTTTAAAAAAGATATTAGAGACTGCACAGCTAAGTAGAGAATATCCAAAATGAAAATATATGTTAGAGCAAGGTCAACAACAAACATCCACAGTGTTCAGTAGTTTATTTAAATGTTTGATTAAGCAGAGTGTTAAGCATTGACTATTTTTTTATAATGGAAAAAAACCCACAAAAATAAAGCTTTTATAAAAACACTGAATCAAGCTGCACTAAAAGAGCAAATTCTTAGAAAAAGATAAACCTCTAATCTCTAAAAGAACACATCACACAGAAAATCACATAGAAAAACACTTTCACAATTTTGAATGTAGCCTATTTGTAAATAATTTTTTCATTGACTTGTTTTATTGAAATATTATCACAGCATTTCACTCACTGATAAAGGAGCTTGTGGGCTTTGATTTTATCTAGGTCATGCTTTTCATATTAAGTAATTCTTGCATTTTTGATTAATACCTCTTATAATTTGTATTCTAATAATTCAATTTGCAAAAGATTTCTCCTGTCTGGCTGATTGTTTAGATATTTTGTCATTCATCTAATTTACCCAACTCCAAAGTTATGATCTCTGCACTACTGTCCTGCCTTCAGTTATTTATGCCCTCTGCTTTTTTTTCATTGGTAAAACTACATTACATTATACTATTAAAAAATGGTAAAGAGCAGGACCACAATGTAGTAAGAAGACAGGGAGGTAAAATTAAACAGTCTAACTTTAATTTTTTTTTTGTGAATTTATTTTTCTAAAGATGCAGATGTAAATTCAAAACAATAAAATGTGAGAAGCACACAAGGAAACAATCTGGTGTACATAACGGGATGACCTGATAATTAGAAGGCATTAGTTATAAAACATTCACAACACACACAACAAAGAAAGAAGCCCAGAATATGTTTAGTGTTATCATACATTGATTGGTGAGGGAAAGAAATATAAAATGCCTAATAGATTGAGAATTACTTTATAAAGAACATTTGAACAATAGTCAGTGAATGGTGCGAGTTAGTAACAACTCACCAACTGAACAACAGCACCGCCTATAAGAAAACAAAAATTGAGTGCATCAAATTAGAAAATAAAGAAAGTAAAGTTCCTGTATTTTCCCCCCTTTTCCCTCCAAATGTTTTATATTTGTCTCTACAGTTCAACTATGTCCCATAGGTGTTCCTTTCGCGGTCTAGTCCTTTAAGGCCAAGAGTACCCTTGAAGCAGTGTTGCAAATGTTGCATTTTTTCTACCCCTCTTTTTGCAAAAAATGCATAATGAATCCACCGTGTCTGTTTCTCCTCCCTCTGGCTGTGGTGCAGTGCACGGTGCAGAAAGGCTGGCGCACAGCAGCAGCCGCCAAGTCCTCATTTAAGTAGTGCTCTTTGTGCCTTTTATGAGTTGCACACGCAATCTTATTAGATCACTCATAATTGAAGGACAACCCACTAGTGCAAAATTAATGTGGCACATGCAAATTTTCACTCTTTATATGGAATTTTGATAAATCAGACCCAACATGTTCTTGGTCTACCTTATGTCCTACTGTCGGGCATGTCTAAAAAAACCTCTAAAGGCAGGAATATTGTCAAGCCACCCAAACTTGCTTCCTTCAGTCCGAACCAGTGGTGGTTTCACTCAAAGCACTCAAGAGGTAGGTAGGAAGCAAAGGCCTGGGTAAAAAACATCTGCAATATCACAAACTAGCTGCAGATTACTGAAAACAAATGTTAGTATCTCTGCTTAGGAAAATATACCATGTTTGCTGCTGCTTTTTTAATTGTAAAACTCGCTTACATTAAGTTGCCAACTCCATCAGATCCCCTGTGATTCCTGTGCTAATGCTGATAGAGTTTATATGACCAAAATGTTGTAAAGAATAGAAAACCAAGTAATGTGTATGGAGTGACACAACATCTGCAAATTAGCATAATGAGACAGTGAAGCTAAATTATAGTGTGGAGCTACAGTGAACTGTAAAAACAAATGTGCTGATATAAGATATTAGAAGGCAGGAATTAACTGGTAAGTCTGCAGAAACGGCTGACAGCACAAGACTATTTAATACAACTTTCTATTTAGTTAACCAACCGTTGTGATACAGAAAAGTGTAACATGCAGAAAATCTACAATGTTTTTATTAGTCTGGGCAACTGTGGCTCAGCGGTAGAGTACCTGGCTTGCAACTGGAGGGTTGTAGGTTCAATTCCAGCTTCCTCCAGTCACATGTTGATGTGCCCCTGGACAAGGCACTTGACCCCACAAATTCTATATTTTCCCACCGAGCCGTTTTGGCTATCGGTGTGTGAATGTGGCTTCAATATAAAGCGCTTTGATTGGTCAGTATGACTAGAAAAGAGCTATATAATTTCAGTCCATTTACTACACAAGTAAGGTGTCCACAAGCCATAAAGACAGGCTTAGGAGGAGAAGGTGTTTAAACTTCACTCACGTTGCTCTGTAGCATTCAGGGAAAGGCTTCACACAATATGGTTGTCTCAGAAGATGATTTCCATCAGCCAAGTATTAAATCACTGTGCTGCCAATATTGCTTGCCAAGTTGGAGTGACAGAGAAACACTACAGCTAAATCTTCTGTTTGTAATACATGAAATGAAACAGTCACCTTCCAGTATTTCTTAATCACAGAGATTAATTTGGTAGTCGATACTGGAGTAGAGCGCAGTGTGGGGGAAAACAAGCATCAAAGTAAAAGGTCTTTAAAATAATTTCTATGCATGAGTTTTGCAGATCACGTTTAGTGAAAAGTGAGGAAGACAGCGTTGTGCTTTTTGAACTCGGCAGTCGAAAGGGAAGTAAACTCACTCCTGTTTCAGTCCTTTTCAAATATCGTGAATGAAAAGAAAAAGAAGGAACTGTGCAGTTTTTAGTTGAGGATTAAGATTTAAGAAACAGATGCCGTAGCAAAGTCGGGAATACAGTAATTAAACAACTGAAACGACCTGCAGCACAACTGTTAAAAGAAACAAGGACAGAAACAGCATGTACTGTACGACATTGTCGATGATAAGAGGGGGACAGAGGCAGAAGGATGGGAAGGGAAAAGGAGAGACTCTGTTAGCAACCTTCTGTTAAGATTTGGCAATGGACAATCCGCTTCATCCACTCCTGTCTCGTTACTGTGACACTCCAGCCCATTAAATAGAATAGATTATTGATTTTGCTCTCTTCGCCCGGTCTGAGATTTTCCATCAGACTCTGTGTGCTGTAAGAGAACTGCTGAAGAAAAGCACAAGTCATTATCTGTACTGCCACACAATGATACATCACTTAAACAAATGGGGAGGGCGCCATGAAAAAACAAAAAAACTCGCCATTGCAGATATACGGTTCTCTGGAGACTGTGGGTTGTCATGGTGCTAATGTAGAAATTAAGTTCAAAGTCCTCATGAGGGATAATGATTTAAATGAAGGCGGTGGTCACTGCAAACTGTCCGGGCTGTTTTTGTATCGATCTCATGTCAGGAGAGACAAGGAGAGCCTGTATGATAATCAACAAAAGAGGGACTGAGAAAAAAACTCCCTGTTCATCATCAGACTGGGGTATTGACTGATTACATCACATCCCCAGGTGCCCATCACAGGACCACTCACCTGGCTCTGCTCTCCGCAAGAATTGATTTACTACTCATATTCAGCTTCTTGTTCTTGTCACTGAATACTTTGTTGCAATCTCTCCTGTACCCTGGACCAATAAAAGCTTAAGTGCTACAATTCTCTGTAGAATTTCCATTTTGTTGTGATAACATGCTGGTTGTATCATTTTCTAATTCGGTGAAACTACCTTGACTGCATGATCTTATTAAAGTATTTTAATCAAATTATTTTGCCTTAAACTATGTTACTATATAGAATGTCCTATCAATATTAAAGAAATGTGTTATTTCCAAGAAAAGATCCTTAGGAAGAAGTATTGAATTTACGTAATTTGTCAGCTGATTTTCATCCTGGTTTACAAATTTACTGTCACATCAACTACTAATTGACACTAGCTCACAGGCTAACATCATTTAACAGTTGAAATACTTTTGTCATTGTATCTTATATTATTTATCTACATTTTCCTTGAATTGTGCAATATTTTTTACTTAATTTCTTTGTCCAAGCCATTTCAAAAAGTCACTCCACAAACTGATGTAAACAAGCACAAGAGTGGTATGAACACGTGGTTGCTTTAAATTACAATGTCCTCTCACATCGTGTCTTCCTTCTCTGTTCTTAAATACATTTATTTGTTCAAAGCATGCTGCTTCTCACTTTGAACATCACTTGTTTAGTTTTGAATCTTACCAAATCCATAAGTTCAACAAGTGTTAATAAAAAAAAGTTTTATTTGTGTGTTAATGATACCAGACTGGTGTGCTATTGTTATTATAGAGAACCTTTGTATGTATTACTCCAGTTTCAACACAGTAATCTGAATATGGCAGTAAAAGTGTGCAAGATGTGTGTTGTTTTTCCCAAAATCCTTATGACTTTAGCCATCTTGTTACCGAAGTGTTTGATATAGGCAGTAGCGGACTAGGAGAATAATTCAGGCCGGGAATTAGATACCATCCTAGGCCACGACCCAAATAACGCAAAAAACCAAGAGGGTGATTTAAAAATTGTAAAATAATTTAAAAAAAAGACTGCCCATGCGCCAATACAGTTTTTTTGTTCTGTTTCTTTCCCCAACAAAATTAATATTTATTTTTTGCTGAATTATCCTTTACTCAAATTGCATTATTCTAGCTCATCTACACCTATACTGGTAAATGTAAAGCCAGCACATATAAAAAACTTATTATACAGACAAAACAGATTTTGGAGATAGAATAAAAGTAATTCTGAAGTATCATTTAAAACCCTGTCCTGATTCTTACCTGGTTTCTAACGCTATTGAATATTTTTCTCTCAAAGTTCTAATCTCTCTTTACCTGGGTCATCTTCCTGCTGCTGGCCCTTAGCCCTAAATCGCTTCTCTGGCTCTGTTTTTTCAAGTATAACAATAAAGACATGAAAATGAGGAAAGCAGAATTTTAAAACAGAATTAGGATGAGTAGCAGTGAAATTACAGTGATAATTAGCCTCAAGTCTCTTTTGTGCCAAATATATTTTTTCTACAACACTTTTATTCTCTTTTCACCTGTGCAGACCCTCCGTGACATTTTTTTATTTATTTAAATATTTTAAAATATGAGTACAGCAATAGTGAGCACAAGTTCTGTACATGAATGAAAGAAGGTTGGGATTATTCCCAACTTTAACTGACTAGTGAGGGATTTAAAAAAGGCAACATTAGTTAACTAGCTTAACATTATATATCGACATGTATTAACTAGTCATCCTTTAGCTAACACTATCTGCATGTAACAATATAACTCAACTTACAGAAAACTGTCAAAAGTTTTCTGCATTTTGCTGAACATGCCTTTGTGCTCTGGTGATAGGCAGCAGCTGTCTGTAATCAATAGCTTCCCGCTATCTTGTGTACGCTTAAGGTGCGTTTAAAGACGGGTAGGAAAAAACAAGTTCCCAGATATTAATGGACTAAAATGTTGAAGAAAAGTGCAGGCGACAAAGGGCACTGACCTTAGAAAGTGTGGGAGACATGTCCCACGAGTACCCTGCGTTTGTTATGCCATTGTCCAGTACGGCAGATGCCCAAATCATATTATTTACTATAAAATAAGCTGGATAATTAGCTTTGGTTAGTTCATTTCTAACAATGGTATTTGATGTATTTCATTTTCCTTTAATGTTATTTCGTCTTAGCCCTTCTTCTGTGTTTTTAGCTGTGTGTTTTGGGTCATTTTCCTGTTGTAAGACCCGTGACCTGTGACTGAGACCATGCTTTCTGACACTGGCCAGCACATTTCTCTCTAGAATCCCCTGATAGTCTTGAGATTTCATTGTACCCTGCACAGATTCAAGACACCCTGTGTCAGATGCAGCAAATCAGCCCCAGAACATAACCGAGCCTCCCCCATGTTTCACAGTAGGGACCGTGTTCTTTTCTAGATATGCTTCATTTTTCCGTCTGTGAACATAGAGCTGATGTGCCTTGGCAAAAAGTTAAATTTTTGTCTCATCTGTCCACAGGACATTCTCCCAGAAGCTTTGTGGCTCGTCAGCATGTAGTTTGGCATACTCCAGTCTGTTTTTTTTAATGATTTGTCCTCTCCTTGTTCGTCTCCCATGTAGCCCTCTTTGGCTCAAACAGCGAAGGATGTTCCGATCTGACACTGATGTTCCTTGAGCATAAAGTTCAGCTTGGATCTATTTTGAAGTCTTTCTAGGCTCTTTTGTTACCATTTGGATTATCCGTCTCTTTGATCTGTCATCAATTTTCCTCCTGCAGCCACGTCCAGGGAGGTTGGCTACAGTCCCATGGATCGTACATTACTGAATGACATGTGCAGCTGTAGTCACAGAAACATCTAGCTGCTTGGAGATGGTCTTATAGCCTTTACAGTTAACATGCTTGTCTATGATTTTCTTTCTCATCTCCTGAGACAACTCTTTCCTTTGCTTCCTCTGGTTTATACTGAGTGTGGTACACATCACGTCACCAAACAACACAGTGACTACCTGGAGTCCTATATATAGGCCCACTGAGTGATTACAGGATTGTAGACACCTAGGATGCTGATTAGTGGACATACCTTGGATTAACATGTCCCTTTGGTCACATTATTTTCATTCTTTTCTAGGGGTACCATCATTTTTGTCGAGGCCTGTTTCATGCATTTATTTTTTTTAAATAATTCTGTTGAAGCATGGATGAAAAGCAATGTCTGACATTCATTGGTCAACATTTATATAATTTCTATTTGTTATTACTTTTGTCAGATTAAAGTTATTTCTGTGACCATTATGAGTTTTTCTTTTATTTAATGAAGGGTACCAACAATTTTGTCCACGTCTGTATTCCATAGTGTTAAAACTGGTCATTGCCAAATGCTCACTTTCCATGTTTCACATTATATGATATTTTCACATTTTCAGCTTCCTGTAATACGTAGCTCTGCTGCAATGCTGATTCTAGTCTGGAAATAAATTTGTTTTAGCTGTTTTGTCATTTTTTTCTGCTTTCCTCCTTAATACTTACATTTACAGTCAAAATTAAATGTTTGCTAATATCTCCAATTGAGTGCCATAGCTCCAGGAGAGCCCTAACTTGGAGAACTAATGCTAACGAATGATATGACATAATTTTCAGTACAATTTTTAAGGCAGTATTTTGATCAAATTTGATCATGTTAAATCCAGCTGGTGAGTATCCATATTCATTGTTAAATATTCGCTGTCCATTGCTTAAACACAAACTAGATGTAAGCAATGTAAATAATTCTAAATGCCTAGAAATGTTTACTGTTGAGATAGCAGGCTCTTTTGGTGTAAATATGTTAGTGTGATGTTAATCCATTTTTAAGAAGTTTAAAAATGGCTTTGGTCCCTGTCTTTAATAACCTTTAAAATTAAAGAGAAGGGACAGAACTGAGGAATTTTATATTCCAATAAAAAAACAAATCTGAAAACAGTGAAAAAAATAAAGTCCTCTGACTAATCTATCACCATTTCCTTTGACTTTTCTTCCATGCATTTGTTTTAAGTTACTACTGAACCTTTTTTTTAACCTGATCTCTGTTCATTAGTTTTTTGTTTTTTTCTTTTGGTTCCTTCAGCACCATGTTGATGGATTCCTTTCCCTTCACTGACTTGTCTGATCAGATTTAGTCTCTTCTTTGGCGATGTAATCTTGGTTTCTCAGCAACTGTGATTCTGGCCAGTTTCCTGATGATATTGCACATCCTTCTAATCTCAGTGGTCATATGGCAACCGGTCACCAAAGGGGTGATGATATTGCCTCTGTACAATGCGTATACTGAAAAAAATAGGGTGGAGTTGCTAAGTGAACTTTCAACAATTGTTTTCTCCCTTGAATTACGATAAATAAAAATGTGTAAATATTTTAATGAGTAGGTTTAGTAGCTATTTAATGTATGAAGTTGGTGGCAGCTCAAGAAGTTGAAAATGAACCAAGTGTGCAGAATGCAAACGAAATAGAGAACATACAGGGAGAATCATTATGCAAGCCACAATCTTTCTGACCACAAGCAATTTCCTCAGCACTGTATAGCATGCATTGCAAAGTGTAAGGTGATAGATTTTTTATGGCAGCATTTCAGTTTTTCTCCTCTGTTCCGCTGCCACTTCCTGGGGTTGCAAACGAGACTGACTCATTTTCTACGGTGCAAATCCCCCAAGGAAAGCCTGTGGTCTGCCTCTGGCTTATAGTGAAATGCCACCAGTAGTGAGTGCTACTGCCTCACATTCGGCTTCCAGGCATTACAGCTACAAAACCCAACAAAGCATCCCAGAGGCTTGGGATTGAGAAAATAATGTTAGCTGCTCCCACACTCAACCACTCCCAGCAAAACCAGCAGGTCACATTGGTCAGCATTATGGGAATGGTGTTTGCATATCAGCTCTAAACGTTCCCAAGAGCTGGAAATAACAAAATTAGCATCTGGCTATGACTTTTCTTTTTAAAACGCATTTCCCCTGTTTGCTATATTTTAACATTTTAAGCTAAGCTATGACTGAGTATATTAATTTAAATGAAAATCACCTGGATGTTGTCTTTAGTTTTTCAGGCATTTGCCTCTTTAAAACGCAAATTTATCTTGCTGATTAAATGTCACAGCAGTAATAAAACATTATTATGTTCATTCATATTTGGGTAAAAATTGTGAGAAACCATAATAAGCAACTCTGCATTCAGTTAAATGATAATTGTGTTGAGATATACTTCAATTCAGTATTAATGCAATCAGTAACATTCAGAATGCCTGAGGCTTACTTAATGGAAGACCCAGTGCAATCATCCTTTTAATAGTGGATAAATAATTTCAGCATATATTTCATTCTCTTTAGTTTGAATGTGAATTTCAATTAACTATCTGTTTAATAAGTGAATCTCCAAGAAAGCATGTTTAAAAGAATAAACACAGCATAAAATATATTACAGTACCTTAAAATAGTATATATAATCCTTGAACTTTTATTTTACATGGTAGACAAATACAAAAATAAAAATGTGCATCAATCGAAAACTGGATTTTATAAAAAACTAATCTGAAAACATGAATACCTGTTGATTTAAACTAATACATGGTAGTGTTGGTTGGCTGTTTATGGTATGGAACATGTATTCAGAGTTTTTGATGCGGCCTGCACCGAATGGATAAATCTGTTTAACACATTCAGAATATTTATCTGCAGAACTCAGAGTGCAGTGAAACGTTCCACAGCACAACTTAAAAAAGTGACACCAATAAAAAAAAAAAAAAGGAAACAGAAAGGACTCCAAGCTTTCACTAAACTCTGCTATTTGGGACCATTAATGGTTTCTCATGCAGCTACAATATGAAAGAAAGATGGACCAAACCAAAACTTTATACTGTTTGGTTAGGTTTGTTGGGCCACAACCATGATTACTGATCCAAACACAGACCTCCTGGCCCTAAGGAGTGATAATCACACAATTCTCTCATAGTTTCAATAGGAAGAGGAAGAATTTAACCCAAAGAAAGCCAAGTGCTGGCCGGATATTGTATTTTTTATTTTTTTTGCCTGTGAGTCCGTTGGAAGAGAAATCAACGCTTTGGGTTTCCATCCTCACTCGCGATCGTTGGATCCAACAGACACAACAGCCTGGTTATTGTTGATCAGGTGAACTATATTCAGCTGATGAAATAAGTACTAAACCTGACTTGTTCAACACTCTCCAAAAATAATCTTATGAATAACTGCTCTAAGCAATTATTCATAATTATTCATAGCCAAAACCAACCGATCTGTGTCACAACAAAGTTTTATTCTGAGATTTGGGCAAATAGTTATTTAAACATGAACTTTTTCTTAATTATTCTTTTCTGTAAATTCTTTCTTATTTCTCATAAAGTTCTTGCCTTTTGCCAAGCCACAGTTGCAAATAAGAATTTATTTATTGTGGAAGGTTAAGGCTCTTCTCTTCATTTACCTTTTCATAATTTTCAGAAACCTCTGTTTTTTAAATCATTTTGCTTGTGGGTTTAGTTTTCGCAGTGATGTATCACGGGACCAAGCAAGTGTTTTGACATGTGTCAAGAATGAGTTATGTTAATGACATTTGACAATAATTTGTGGAACTAGATTTTATTGAGGGGGATTTCAGAGTGCAAAGCAAACTTTTTCAGATTTGTATTTAAGAAATATATTTTACATTTGTTGTTCCACTTAACAAATATACACTTCTTCATCTTGGCCAATCACATAAAATCTTTAAAAATATATGAAACTAGTGGTTATAGCGAAGCAAAATCTAAAAAAGAAAGGGGTAAATGTAAATAGGGGTGAAGTAGGAAAACTATTGTAGGCATGATGACAAAAAAAACTCCCAAAAAACTCCCGACATGTTTCTTTTGACTCGGATAGCTTACTCGTAGATGTTTATACCTTTAACAATATGCATATTGTATAAGTACTTGCTGCGTCTTGACAAGTTGACAAATGCTGGGGAAATACACTGATCTAATGAAGTACTTTCTACCTAATTATTGCTGAGAGTCAAGAACTTAAAGGCTCCTCTTGATCATTTGTCATGCATTTGACGTCCTTTACAAGGCTCCACATATTGTAACAAGGATTTTATTAGTAAATGTCATGCAGGTTTGAGAAATTACTTTTTAAACATTAACTATTCATTCTGCATAAAATCGAGTCATGACTTTTGCACTGAAGAGTCAGGGAAGGTCTTCTAACAGCCGCATTGATCATTTATGGTCCTGTATTTTTTCATAAAAGGGCTTCTTTCAATAACGACATGAAAGTATGTAATGGTCTGAAAGCAAAGTATGCTGTCTTTTTCATTTGCTTGCAGAGTGCCACTTCTGAGAGGCAGAGTGGAAATGAGCAAGTCTGTGCTTTGGTCAGGTAATAGTTTGAGGTGATGAATGACTGCAACAGTTCAATTAATTAAGAAATACTGAGAAACTGAAAGAGGCTAGACACAGATGTCACCTCTGACTGGAGACTCCAACATCTATGAAAAAAATAAACACAAAATAAAACATTTTAATGGGAGACCAGCTGCAGTGAATGTAATGTGTAATTTTTTTTTTTTTTTATTAAAAAAATCAATTTATATAAAATAAATTACTTTCTTTGTATGTAGAGTTCAACATAGTTTCAGTACATAAAATGCAACTGATGTGTTGTAAAGAGAGTTTATAGCCATTGCTCATTTTCAGTGCTTGTCCCAGGCTGCAGCTTTACTGGTGGTCCTTGCCCCTGATTTCCACCAAATGCGTAAGCGGCAAGTCACGTTTTCGATCCATATCACTTGCGAATGCATTCCACCGAGCTGCTCCTGCGAGATCATAAAATCACAGGAGAATTGTAATTGTGTAACTGCATTGGTACTATGCATAAAAAAAATGTTGTTCTATATTAATAAGTATCATGAACTCACCATTCTATCCTATAACTGGAAATATTGCAGTTGATGCCTTCTCCTTTTTCATGTTGTCCCTGTAAAGATGATCACTGGTATCATATAAATTGGGTGATTCTCAACGTCAGGGATTAACTTGTTGTTCTACATGATAAAAACAAACAAATTATACCCACAGACCGACTGCCTTTAACCCTGGTTTCACAGGTAATAATGTTTTGTTTTTTCATAGTTAAGCATTTGGAAGTTTGTCTTCTATTTTTGACATTATTCAGATGCTTTACACTACTTCCGTGCCTGATTTCCTGTCTGGCCCGATCTAAACTGCTGACAATAATGCGTTTTACAAGCATTGCAAGTTAAAAATAGACCCAACACATAAATTTAGGAGAGAGCCACAACACATGTTTCTGGGATGTGTCCAATTCACGCTTTCCAGCTTAATCAAAACTATCTGTCGGCCGTTTGTCCTTGAGTGGATGTGCTTTTACAAGTCGAATTAAATAAACGATAAGAGACGTCAGAAAAGACCCACCAGAATAGGTCTATACCCTCCACTGTCCTGGTGGAGAATTGCTTTGCAACAACAAACTATAAAAAGAAAACGTCTCCGTCAATAGATGTCAGTGCAAACTTGCTGATGGAGAAGTATAAATTATGCTTTACGCTTCACAGAGGTTTCGTGCTGCTTACATGTCCAGTGAAAAGCACAGATTAGAGTTTCTTAAAAATAGAACAGGGGGCAGATTTTTTAGTTATCAAGCTCCTCCTCTGCGAAACCAGCACCCAGTCCCTGTCCAAGTTTATTTATTTATATAGCACACTTTTAACAATTAGGCAATTCAAGGTGCTTTACATAATTAGTGCATAAAATATAATAAAAACAACAATAAAAGCTTAAGTCACAACACATAACAAATGACACAATAAAAGTTAGAGATTTTAAGTATGGTTAAGGTGGTTTTGAATCCTTCTTTTTAAATTATTACTGCTTTGAAAAGCATTACCAATAACACAGCATAGTGCTACAACACGACCACATGTCAAAGCCTCAGAATCTCTGCTTAAACTTTACCATGACATACCGTGAATTTTTTTTTTCTGTCAAATGCCAAGTGACCAGAAAAGAAGACCTCAAACTCTAAAACAGCAGCTCTGAAAATATTGGACTGCTTCATGTTGGAGGTAAGTTTAAGCCTCAAACAAAGGTAAGAATGTTCCTATCTTTGGACCTTACACCACTGTTTGCCTCAATAAAGACGGCGACCGACCATGTTTGTAATTGAGTAGAAATCTATTTTCTGCTTGATTTGCATCCAACTATATAGTCTGAGCAGTAATAAAACACTGATACAATGTGATGTTTGCAGTGTTGCCACAGTTACTTTGAAAAAGTAATATGATTACTGACTACTGATTACTCCTTCCAAAAGTAACTTAGTTACTTTATTTATTACTTTATTTTAAAAGTAACTAAGTTAGATTACAAGTTACTTTATGAGTTCTTTTCAGCAGCCCAATAACACTCCCCACTGCCTCAAAATAAACACAATGACCAATTTTGCCAATACTTTATTGGAAGTGCATTTTAACAGCAAGGCCGGAAATATACTTGTTTTTTAACCTGCCATTTACAGCAGCAATTATGAAGGAATAAGCTGCGTGGGGACGTATTTGCTTGCTCACTTCACTGAGAGTCCCACTAGGTGGCAGAGTAGGCCTACAAAGTATAGAACTCAGTCAGGGCAAAACAAACATGGCAACCGCAGAGGAGATTATCAGCTGTTTCGGCAGCAGTGTTGTTGAAGGTAGGACCATATTTACCACTATTGTTGCTTGTTTTCTTAATGCTTTTGTCGCCATGTACCAAATATATATTTTTTCGCTCAAGAAAATTTCAAAAATAGTAACGCACAGTGGCTTGAACAAGTAACTTTAATCTGATTACCTGTATGGAAATAGTAATGTGTTAGTCGTTACTGAAGAAGTGGTCATATTAGGAATAACATGCTACTACTGTAAGTAACACGTTACCGGCACCACTGGATGTGTGTCTTTTTACATAGACTCAGGAACAGGAACCGATCACAAATAAAATGCTCTTACACACTTGACTACATTTCTGCTTTAATCCGGTCACCAATTTATACATTGCACAGCCTTACTGTGTGTGCATTACAATGTACAGCTTTGTTTCTCATGCTGGTCTGCTGAAGATGCTTTGTCACTAAAAACAATAACAATGACTAGCCGGCCCCTCATCAGATGCTGCCCTCAAAGAATCCATGTTCTTTCCGACTCGGAGTGTAGTGAGACAAACTGGAACGCTTTAATTGGGGAATTACGTCACATCCTCGTGTACAGTAACTCGGACGCCCGAGTATCAGAGACAAATGGAAAGCAGCATAAGTTGCCGGGAATTTGGTCAAAACATACAGTACTTGGCATCACATTTATAACAGGTAAACTGAATTACTGCAAATTAGATGAGACAACCTTGCATTGAGGTTCTATGAAATTTTTGAGAATATTTTAATTTTCTGCTGAAAGATACAATAATGTCATTTGGAAAAGTGAAGAATATCTCATAGTAAGGTTGTCATAATAATCGATTTGTGATGTAATTGATGCTAAAAAAAATTTATTATTCAAAAATACTCATTTGTCAGAATCGGTATGAACAGATCTGTTCACATTTGGCCAAATTATTGGACTTCTTCCGGGTAGGCATTCCATTTTGCTGACAGTTTGCCCCTGGGAATGATTTCAGAAAAAAAAAAATTACTTGATGGCTCAGTTGGTTGCTAAATAGTGAATCAACAACACAACCTCCCCTGCTGCTGTTCATCACTGAAAAAAGTGCTCAGCCAAAAGACAGAAACTGTACAGGACTACTGCTGGATTTCTACACACTAGATCCTTTTTTAGACAATTAATAAAATGGTTTGTATACGCCAGATCCATGTTTGTTCAGAAACACTATTTGTTTTAGTGTAAAATGAGCCTTTATTTTTCCCTTAGAAACTTTTTATATCAAAGGCAAACTGACAAATGAAAGCACATAGTAAATACATGATTAAAATTATCGCAAGACTAAATAATTATATGACTAAAATGAATTCATATTAATGCATATAATAAGTGTTGTCTGTTGTTTTACCATGCAGGGAAGTCACACTTTCAAGTTATATATGTATTTTAAAAATATGGGCTTAATTCTCTGAGACAGTTTTGATATGCTACTATATTGTAATTAATCAAACAACCAGTCAAAGGGCCTTATGTTTTATTAAGTTAAAATAATTTAAACTAAACATCTTCTTAACCCTCAAATACAATATTAGTAGAAATTAAACATCTACGCTATTAGAAAAGACCACCAACCACTTATCAGTCTACCAAGATAATTTTTCAACAACCTCAAGACTTGGAATAGCAGATGAATATACAGGTGCTGGCCAGTAAATTAGAATATCATCAAAAAGTTGAATTATTTCAATAATTCCATTCAAAACGTGAAACTTGTACATTGTATTCATGCAATGCACACAGACCAATGTATTTCCAATGTTTATTTCTTTTAATTTTGATATTTATAAGTGACAACTAATGAAAACTCCAAATTTGGTATCTCAAAAAATTAGAATATTTTAAAGGCCAATGAAAAAAAAAGTTTTTTTTTAAATGTTGGCCAACTGAAAAGAATGAACATGAAAAGAATGTGCATGTATAGCACTCAATACTTAGTCGGGGCTCCTTTTGCCTCCATCACTGCAGTAATGCGGCGTGGCATGGACTCGATCAGTCTGTGGCACTGCTCAGGTGTTATGAGAGCCCAGGTTGCTCTGATAGTCGTCTTCAGCTCCTCTGCATTGTTGGGTCTAGCGTATTGCATCTTCCGCTTCACAATACCCCATAGATTTTCTATGGGGTTAAGGTCAGGCGAGTTTGCTGGCCAATCAAGGACAGGGATACCATGGTCCTTGAACCAGGTACTGGTGGTTTTGGCACTGTGTGCAGGTGCCAAGTCCTGTTGAAAAGTGAAGTCTGCATCCCCATAAAGTTGGTCAGCAGCAGGAAGCATGAAGTGCTCTAAAACTTCCTGGTAGACGGCTGCATTGACCTTGGACCTCAGGAAACAGAGTGGGCCAACACCGGCAGATGACATGGCACCCCACACCATCACTGACGGTGGAAACTTTACACTGGACCTCATGCAACGTGGATTCTGTGCTTCTCCGCTCTTCCTCCAGACTCTGGGTCCTTGATTTCCAAAGGAAATGCAAAAATTGCTTTCATCAGAAAACATAACTTTGGACCACTCAGCAGCAGTCCAGTCCTTTTTGTCCTTGGCCCAGGCGAGACGCTTCTTACGCTGTTTCTTGTTCAAGAGTGGCTTGACACACGGAATGCGACAGCTGAATCCCATGTCTTTCATGAGTCTCTTCGTGGTGGTTCTTGAAGCGCTGACTCCAGCTGCAGTCCACTCTTTGTGGATCTCCCCCACATTTTTGAATGGGTTTGTCGTCACAATTCTCTGCAGGGTGCGGTTATCCCTAGAGCTTGTACACTTTTTTCTACCACATTTTTTCCGTCCCTTCGCCTGTCTGTTAATGTGCTTGGACACAGAGCTCTGCGAACAGCCAGCTTCTTTAGCAATCACCTTTTGTGTCTTGCCCTCCTTGTACAAGGTGTCAATGGTCGTCTTTTGGACAGCTGTTAAGTCAGAAGTCTTCCCCATGATTGTGGAGCCTTCAGAACAAGACTGAGGGACCTTTTAAAGGCCTTTGCAGGTGTTTTGAGTTAATCAGCTGATTAGAGTGGCACCAGGTGTCTTCTATATTGAGCCTTTTCAGAATATTCTAATTTTCTGAGACACTGAATTTGGTGTTTTCATTAGCTGTCAGTTGTAATAATAAAAAATAAAATTAATAAACACTTGAAATATATCACTATGTGTGGAAGGAAAGTATACAGTATACAAGTTTCACGTTTTGAATAGAATTACTGAAATAATTCAACTTTTTGATGATATTCTAATTTACTGGCCAGCACCTGTATACTTAATTGTCACTGACTGATTGACTGTCTAGTGCAAACTTAAACCCCTGCTTTCCATTGGACATGCAAGCAGCACCTAAGTCATTATGAAAAAATGTTCTCGAGTTTCTTAGAATTTCTAAAATCAACTAAAATGGCAGGATACATCAGTGGCTCAATGGGTGAGGAAGTAAAAACCAATAAAAACTCACTTCAAAACACTCAAATTATCTCTGAAGGGCTGAGTTGATGAACTGATTTGCTGCAGCTGGTAATAGCCCTCTATTCATCTGGCGAGAAAGAAGATAAAAAAAATTAATAAAATAATATAAAATTCCATACATAGTATCACCCAGGATAATGAAAAACAAGGGTCAAAAAGGGTTTCATCTTTGCAAATGTCAACCACAGGATTAGAGATATAGAGCCAGCTAAAGTGGTGAATATGTACCCAATTAGGGTACTCTGGTTCTTTGGGAAGCTCTCTCGACAGATCGAACTGGTAAAAAACCCCAGGGTGGAGTCAGAAGTCATTGGATGGGTTATACTTCTCAATGGGCATATAATGACTTTACAAAATAGAAAACTTGATCCCAAAGAGACTGGCTTCTAGGATAACCTCTTTTACTTTTTGCTTATAACTTAGGGTAAACAACCTTCTTCTTTTTGAGTCCTAAATTGCATTTTTTGATCACTCTTTGATTTTCATGGTTAGAGTTTTACTCTTATTTCTTAACTGATTGTGTTTTATATGTTTTTAATCTATATTCCCTTGCATAAATTTGTTCTTTACACCTTCTCTTGTTATTGATGGATTCTTATGTTTTATTTGTTTTTAAATGTCATACTCTCACATATTTTTTTTATGCTTCAGTTACTAAATTGATTTCTTTTAGTAATGATCTGTTTTAATTTTCATATTTTTATAATGTATTTGGTTTCATTACCACTGAATTATCTAAAGCACATTGAATTGCCTTGCGTTGAAAGTGTGCTATATAAATAAAATTGCCTTGCCTTTTCGCCAAACACGTCCAATTTTCATGTGCTTTCTGAGGGGATTTCATAGACTAATAAGAATGTCTCGATTTTCATAATTTTTTATGGGACTAATAAACAAAATTAAATTGACAGGTGCAATATGTTCAATACAAAAGTCTTTCTCTCATCTGACGTCCTCCATGAGCTGGTGCTTAGTGGACGGTTTCTGATCTGTTCATAGATAGAACTGAAAGCGATGCAGCTCTGTGTGCGTTGCTCCATGCTGTTCACACTGTTACGAATGTTCATAAGTTATCAAAGTGTAGCTTTACAGACAAAAGTCCCAAAGATCCAGAAAGTCCACATGGACATCTGCAAAACTCAGCAGCACATGTCCTGATGAAGACCAGGAGCACATTACACCCACCCTAATTTCATGTCATTTTACTTTCACAGGTTTTTAAGTGTCTTAATGGTCTTGGGCCTTCTTATCATCTAAGCAGTTTTCACCAGATTAACTTTTGTTGTCTCTGCACTGCTCTGGCAGCCATCTCCTTGTCACCCCAAAAGTCAGGTCACAGACTCATGCTGAGTCTTCCTTCCAGTATTATAGTCCTCACCTCTGGAACTAGCTGCAGGATGACTTCAGGGCTGCACAAAATGTTCATGTTTTTAAGATCAGGCTCAAGACTCTCCTTGCTAGCCTTGCTTCCTCTGGGCGCCCTGGGTCAGTGCCTTGGCTGCTGCTGTTGACAGGCTGCTGCTTTTGACAGGCTGCTGCTTTTGACAGGCTGCTCCTGGCATAGACGGCTCCCTTGATTGCATTTCCTATCCTAACCTGGCTCATTTGTACTCAGTCATATGCCCTTTTTATTGTTGTTAAGTGTGAATGTGTGCATGTTTTTTTTTTTGTTTTTTTGAGGGGGGGTGGGCTTGGGGTTAAAACTGTCATCATTGTGATTGTTATTTTAATCTGTAATGCACTTTGAGTTGCAATTCTTGTATGAAGATCACTTAAAAAATAAAGTTTGGATGATGGACACAAAAGCAATAATATTGTGCAAAGTGAGAGTTCATCTATAAATTGACTGAGGATTAAGAAGATGAAATCTAAAAGCTGGAGAATACACTTTTATTGTCTGTTTGAGACTGCTGTTTTTTACTTTTATTGTTACAATTGTTTTTCTAACCTCATTGAAAATGCACGCTTTAAAATCAAGTCTTAGCCTCTGTCTTTTTTTTGGAAATTAAAAATATGGTCTCCCTATTATAACTTAGCTCATGGATAAATGGAATAAAATGAACAGATAGTTGGAACAAAGAAAATGATAAGTTTATAAGTCAAGAGTATTTTGAGGCACTTATTTTAAACTTGGAAACATTTTGGAAGGATTGAGCTTCCTGCTGTGCCGAAACCTTTTTCAGATGCTCCACTCATGCTGAGAGTTGTACAGCATTCCTGCCCTAACTATGATACTGCCCAACATATTTATATGTTTGGTTGTTGGAGCTGAAGTGATTGATATTAGATCTACTGTATTATTTATAGGAACATCAAAGGAACATGTGTTAGTGCATAAAATACTTTCAGGTGATTGTCTGGGCATACAGATGAGCAATAGTTTCATTGAAAGAAGCAACCATTGAATGTGTTTTTTCTGTGCTTTTTTTGTTCCTTTTGATCATTTTACAAATAAATTAGATATAGTAGATATAGTGTGGTGAAAATATATATCATTATTTATTTTCCTTAATTTATTTTTTATCACCCATCCATCCATTTTCTGAACAGCGGTCCTCCAGGGGTCGCGGGGGGGGTGGGGGGGGGGGGGGTGGTTGGTACACCCTGGACAGCTCGCCAGTCCATCGCAGGGCCACATAGACACAGACAGGACAAACAACCATGCACACACATTTCAACAGCCTAATTCCCTATCTATACGTGAATACAGCATGGGAAGCTGAAAGGAAAATCCATTCTCATCAACACAGATTCTGCCAATTTAGGATTTAAACTAAATAAGGAGTTTGGGCTGATTGGATGCTAATGGTATCCATCTGGACATCAGCTATTTTTACTGATGCTGATGCTGATGTTTAAATTTAGCTTGACATTGTTTCAGGTAAGTCATTCAGTTCAGTGCAGAGTGTTAAATGTGCCTTAATATTGTTAAATTAGTTTTGTTTTTCTACTGTAGCTGCATGAGGAGCTATTCATGTTCCCAAACAGCAGGGCTTAATCCTGTCTGTTTGGTTTTGGTGTCATCTTTTAAAGTTGTGCTGTGGAACATTGTACAATTACACCCCTACTGATGAAATGTGTACAAGTCACACTTACTAGCATTTTTTCCTTTAGTATATTAACTTATCATTTGAAATTTCGCTTTTGTATTTATTCAGGTTTTCTTTGTCTGATATTACACTTGTTAGATGAACCATGTTGGTATAAAAACATAATATTAAATATGAAAACTCAAATACTTTTATGCTGCACTTGTTTAAAAAAAACAAACCCATCTGGCCTCACTTTAGACATTTCTGGAATTACAGACGACTGTAAAGTGGTATTTCATAGTCAACCTAGTGACTAGTGAACTGTCAGTCAAGCTGATAACATGCACTTCTGAATGTCTTTGTGCCCTTAACAGAAGTGATTTGGTATTGCTGCAGTAGGACTTTACTCATGCCTTTTCTTCTAAATCTATGAGCAGCACTCTTAAATCCACAATTTTTTATCATGCTCATAATCAACCCAGACCGACAGTGTAATTCCTGATTATAGACAATATAGTGCTAAAATCTTAGGAGCACTTACTCCGAACATGCACGCCTGGCTCCAACATAACTTCCATAAGTATCTGCCATATTGATGGCAGATGTTCCCTAGAGCAAATGCAGAGTGTGCTCTGGCAGTTAGTTTAAATTCCCTCTCATCACATCTTCCCTCTCTCCTGCCTGCCTCCTCATTGTCAGGCACGTCACATTTGAAACAATCCTCAGGCAATAATTGCCATAAACAAAAAAAACAACAAAAAAACCTGTTTATCTGGTTGGAACAGCAGTCCAAATGAATTCACGCAACCATGGGGAGTGAGGGGAATGACGGCAGTGAATGAAACTTTGATATTCATACAAAAGAATGAAATCAATTTGAACGAAAAACATATCTCTCTATTCTCTGCTTCTTTTTTGCTCCTTTGATGTTTTTTCGGTGATGAAAAAAAAAAAACATGGCTCTGACGCTTTTGGGGATACAAGCTGCACACCCTGTTGATAATTATAGATTGGTTTTGCACTGGCATTATCAGGATCAGTGTAAGCAGTTTCCTAATTATGTATGGAGAGATAAAAACACAGAACTGAAAGTATGTAGAGTGCAAACACATAAACCCATCCATGCTTAAATACACAAACATGTTCTTGTAGACAAGCAGGTGTAGATTTTGATCCTTTATTTGATTAGATTGTCATAAGTAAGGAATAAATGAAATTCACTATAATGTCAGAAGTTATGGGTCACCCATCCAAATGAAGTTTTATTGGAAGAGCTTAGAGATGGCCCCATCTCTGTACAAAGGTTCATAGTCACACAAATTAACAAATTGGTTGGGGATGATCTGACTGGCCTGCAAGTTCTGACCTAAACCTGACAAAACACTTCTGAGATGATTTAGAACGGAGACTGGGAGCCAGGCCTTTTAGTCCAGCATTGGTGTCTGACCTTACAACTGTGCTTTTGGAAGAATGGTCAAAGATTACAAAAATCACAATCCTCAAAGTAGGTGAAGTCAATGCACCTGCAAATGGTGGACCAACAAAAGTAGATTAGGAATTTGATGCCTCTGAAATGTACATGTGCGACACACGAAGGCAGATGAGCAAACACTTTTGGCAACATAGAGGCAGGGATGGAGCACTCGAGTCACGTTTGAAGGACTTGTGATTCGACTCAAGCAGCACGATGATCACTTAAACTTGGACTCAGACTTACACCGTTAAGACATAAACTTGGACTCTGACATGTCAAATTGCTATTGTTTGAATTAGCATGTAGCCAATGCTAATGTTAGCTTGTTAAATTAAATCCGATTAATGGAGAAATTTATTAGCTTTCCAAAGCCTTTATACAGAAAGTGTATGTATAGATGATATGGCAATTAATGTTTTCAAATTAATTTTAATCATTTTTATTTTTTTGCACATTCGACCTTGTTAGCTTGGTGATAGCATGGGAGTGTTGAGTAAAATTTGTAACAATAAACTAAACCACCTATGGCTGCCATTATTCTATTCTCAAACCCTACATCACACATGTCACACTCGAGGCCCTTGGACTGAATCTGGCCTGTCATATGTATGTGGCCTTCTCCACTCTGTAGGTCCACATAAATAGAACCTTTAAAATAAGCTGTGTGTTTAAATATTATTTTATCACTCGAATGAAATCCATGTTTTATTCGTATAATATCAAATTACATCAATGTGAAAAGATGATTAGTATATATCAATTTTAGAAGGTAAATGGAGAGATTGCTATTTATTTATATTTTAACAATTTGTTAATGGGTAGTTTTATCAATAGATACAGCCATACCATGCCTTTTTAGGACATTCATAATAATCATGTGGTCCAAAATGAAAATAAATGTTACACCCCTGCTCTACACCTTGACATGCTCTCCTATGCTAATGACTTGACTAGTCCCTTGTGACTTGGACTCAGGTGTGACTTGGCCTTAATTTGAACCAAGGCATGCAAATCTACATAATAAGCAAGTACATTGCTATTGTTTAATATTTTTTAATGTATTTTTTTAATCTATTTTTCAGTGGCCTTATCACTTCTGTAGTATCTAAGAAAATGAAACCCTTTCCCTTTTTTCTATTAAATTCAATTCAAAAATACTTTATTGATCCCAGTATTATATTAAGTGTTTTTGTAGCCCATACTTATTCATTTTTCAAGGAGTTATTGTAGATTATGGTGGCCTCCGACTGAAGACACTCTGTTGCTGTAGGATAGTCTCCTGAAGAGGACCCTCAGTGTTGTCCATATTTTTTTTAACTTAAGAATCCTTCTTATTCTTATTCCTTCTTATTGCAATCACATGCATTTTATTGGGGTTTTAGATCTACAGAAAGTAGTGCATAGCACATTACACTGAAAATATACGATCTCCAAAATAAAACTTATTAGTGACAACATCATGCTCTGGTAATGAATTTCCTCAGCAGGGACAAGGAAGTTGAAGAAAGATAGATGGGAGTTAAACACGGGCCCACCCCAAAGGAGGCTGCAAGAGATTTAGGCCATGTACACACATAGTTTATTTTTTGTTTTTTTTTTAAACAAAGATTTTCCTCCGCTCCTTAAAAATCGCCATCCACACATAACTGGATAAATGCGTTTTTCAGCACATTAATAGACGTGGCAAACCTGTAGGGGGCAGTAGTTCTCCCAAATCCTATGCGCACAAAGTGAGTTTCTATTCTCTGACTTCAGTACACAGCAGTCTTATAGCTTGTAAAAGCAAGCAAGGAAAACGCACTTTGAGAATTGATAATGCCAACACAGCTCTGAGGGCATAAATGCTGTTTTTGAGAAAAAGCACAGGTCCCATAAGTGATGTCAGAGCATTTTTTTGTCATGGATAGTGACGTTACGGCTCTTAAAACTGTGTTTTAATCAATCCACATGCAGATACTGAAAATTGAGAAAACGCAGATCTTCACTTTGGCCATAGTTTTTAAAAATATATTTTTTTTGTGCCAGAAATCGGCATTTACATGTGGATGACAGGCAAAACCGTAGAAAAATGTATCCAATTTGTGAGATACCCGGCTACGTGTGGACAAGGCATCAAAGAGTGTGGTAGATGTTCACCTTCCAAAAAAACAACAACAACAACTAACAGGATCCCTCAAACATGCAATCAGAACTAAAATGTTTATGTTTGTTTTATGATCCCTCAAACATGCAATCAGAACTAAAATGTTTAACTAATTCATGCAAAAGGAGACAGGTATGAACTCAATGATTATTTTGTTACCTTTTATCCATTTTTAAAAATATATCACATAATGAATTATTACATTTCATCTTTATTAATAAAAAAAGTAAAACAGGTTTGAGATAAACAAATAAGCAATTTTAAGCAGTGTGCAGTAAAACCTTCAGATATTGTATTTTATTTGATGGTCACAGAATTGCATTGCAAGATATAATATACTAATATAAATATCCAGCGTGGGATCCAGAAGAGTTATTTGGATTAAAGGCAAAATAGCATTTCTTTTTTGCATTTACTTCCCTCTCTGCTATAGTGCAAGTCACATTTGGTTGTGCCAAGGGGTTTGTTGGTTTCTGCAACAGTGATGTTGGGTCCATTAGAAAAGACTTTCACTTTACTTGTTGAGGAAAAATCCTTGCTTGTCAAATCCACAGTTGTGAATTGCTGGGTGTTCCAAGAGCAAGCCTCTGAGGGTAGCTTTAAAGTGCACTTTGTCACCTTAGGGAGTCAGAAAAAATCACTTAGGGGGATGAGTGCTTTTCCTCTTTTTGAGGTAGACTTGTGGACAGAAGAAGTGGAGGAGAAACATTAGATTCCATGACACTCCACTCACTCGTCAGGTCACACAGAGACTGTTCCATTTTGTTGTGTTTTAAACCCCTGTCCCCATGGTGACCAGTATTAGGATGGATAAAGCAGCTATGAAAGCTGAGAGCACAAAGTATTATTGCCTAATGGAGTTTGTGCAACCTTGAAAATCCTGGGATTCTGGGCCTTCACATATTTGAATTAGGCCACTCAGTATTTTCTTGTCCATGAAATGAATTTACCACGCTGACAAGTAGAACAGACTTGCACAGCTGTATGAAAAAAAAAAAAGAAAAACTGTGCCATATTGGCCAAATTTCCAAAGGCTCCCAGGCGATGGCACCTCATTTGGTGGCATCATTAGACTAAACCCTCACAGATCCCTTGGAGACAAAAGGCACACAAATCTGCTGGACGAGTCCCAGGGTCAAAGCACTGGTGAGGGAGCATCTGACTGCAAGACACTGATGAACGTCAGAAGACTGAAGCCCACCAGCCATCTGGTCGGCTAAAAGACACTGTTGGCGCAGTACTATCAATCTGTGTCATGTCTACGGGGTTAGAGATGTGGCAAATGACAGTAGTCGATTTATGAAATCTAACAGAGGGGGTGGAGGTCTGTGCAAGCATTTAGCAATTACACGAGATGTTTTATATAAGGCTGAGACACAGCTAATAGTAGAGGGACGATATAAAAACTACGAATAGCTACTAAAGGGAGACCACAGATCGTCTAACAGTACATTGTGAAAAATAATGTATAGTCAAAAATTACATCACATTATCACCTAATTAGGTGTGCCAGTGAGGAGTTGACAGTTACTCTTACAGTCGGGACAAAAAAGTATTTAGTCAGCCAGAAATTGTGCAGTTCTCCCACTTAAGAAGATGAGAGAGGCCTATAATTTAGGTACACAGGTACATGTCAACTGTGAGAGACAGAATGTAAAAAAAAAATCAAGAAAATCACATTGTATGACTGTTTTCCTAAGTAATTAGAATAATGTATAATGGTCCAGAAAATCAGTATATAGCTAAAACAGGCAACCAAGATTCTGACCCACACAGACCTGTTGCTTCTTATTTAAGAAGCTCTTCTATCCTCCACTTTATACCTGTATTAATGGCACCTGTTTGAAATCATTATCTGTATAAAAGACACCTGTCCACACCTTCAAACAGTCCAACATGGCCAGGACCAGAGAGCTATCTCAGAACACCAGGGACAAGATTGTACACCTGCACAAGACTTTGATGTGCCAATCTACAATAGACAAGCAACTTGGTGAGAAGTGATAAACTTTTTGGAGCATTTATTAGAAAATGGATCACTGACAATATCCTACGACCTGGGGTTCTATCTGTGGGAAACAAATTATCTTGAGAACAGTAAGGAAACAGCCAAGAACTACATGGGAAACTGGTCAATAACCTGAAGAGATCTGGGACCACAGTAACAAAGATTATTATTAATAACACACTATGCCTTGATGGATTTAGATCCTGCAGTCCCCCTGCACATGTACGGACACGTCTAAAGTTTACTGGAGACTATCTGAATGATCCAGAGCAGGATTGAGAGAATGTCCTCTGGTCAGATGAGACCAAAATAGAACTCTTTGGTAAAAACAATGCTGGATGAATAGGGCTATGTATCGGGACATTTTGGGGAAAAAAGCCTTGTATCATCAGTGAGAGCATTGAAGATGAAACCTGGCCGGAACTTCCAGCATGATAATGATCCCAAACACACCACTCCGCCAACAAAGGAGTGGCTGCAAAAAAGTATTTCAAGGTGGCTTAGCCAATTTTCAGACCTCAATCCAACAGAGAATCTGTGGAGAGAGTTGGAAGTCTATATTGCCCCAAAGTGCCCCCAACAGCCCCAAAATGTCACTGCTTTAGAGAAGAATTACATAGAACAATGGGCCAAAATACCTGCTGAAGTGTGTGTAAACCATAGACTGTACATACACTAGACAAACCCTCGTTGACGTCACCCATAGGTTTCTGAAGAGCAAAAATGAAGCTAACTGGGCGGTTCCCACCGCTGCCATCTTGTCTGCGTCACTCGCCTCGTCACTCTCAGAAACTCCAAAAATGGGCAAAGAGGTGGAGCTGAGAGTGGCGCTGTGAGGCTGGGGGCGGAGGGTTAACGCTCCGAGCCGACACAGGTAGAAGCTAGTCAGAAGCTAGTCGGGAGCTAACTGAAGCTAACGTAGGCTGCAGCCGGTTTCAACCAGAAGACACCGGTTAAGAAACTTTTACCCCATTTTTCAACAACGATCACTTTAAACCAAGAAACATCTCGAGTAGAGAAAACATATCCATATAATAAGACCCAAATCGGTCTTATTATATGGATATGGATATTATACGGCCTAATATGTTTTTTTTCCATTACCATTGGTGGAGGGTGAGGATATGGACGGCTCATCTTAACAACACATCCAGCAAAAATCAGTCACAAAGTCATCATGAAAACTCAGATCATCTCAAAAAATAAAAGGCTTTTGACTCACCTCACATCTCAGACATCCATTAATTCTTGCCTCCAGCTGTGTTCCTCACACCATTACTGATCTAACTAGCGATCATCCAGTCTGTCTAGAGTCCAAATCTGTAGTCTTCCAGCCTGATCTACCCGTTTCCCGCTCTGGATGCTGTGGTTTATCGGTCCTGCCGACTTTGCTGCTCTGCTGCTACCCGACCGATCTCCTGCTCCATCTCACATGTAGAAAGAGATAAAAGCTCCGACCAGAACAGTATTCCTCTCGGCCACCTGACAAGACCCCCCCACAGCTGGTGACGCATCAGCCGTTATGAAGCCTACCCAAAAGCATAAACTTTTTGGATGGTCTGTTACTGTAATCAACACCACAGCAAGCTGTCTTTGTCCAATAATTACAGATTAACATCCATAACCCAATAAAAACTGCAGAGGCAACTGATTGTGGAGTTCAGAATGACCAAATGACTGAAGTCTTTACGTTAGTCCCAGGCTGTGAAGAGCTTCCTCGCAAGCAGAGGGGGACAGCAGACTACGGATCCAGCCATTAGCTACAGTTGGCCACCATTAGCCACCAGCGTTAGCCTAGACGGACCTGCCAATCAAAAGGACACGCCCCTAATTATTCATAATTTCAAGATTAAATTACAAAAAAACGGAAAAGTTAGAAAAAAATCACCCCCCAGGCTGTAAACATGTTTATTTTTGCCGTAAAGTTGGGCTTTTTAACATGGGAGTCAATGGGAAATTGCTCCTTTTTTAGAGCCAGCCCCCAGCGGATGAGGGCTGAACTGCAAATAATAATTTATTACTTCCTAAGATATAGATGATGGTCAAATTCTCCATTATACTTTCTCCCTATTCAGTCATGTTAAATCCATTCAGTCATTTAATGTGTTTGTCATGAAGGCTATCAATCCCCTTGTGTAATATTTATTTCATGAAGTCTATTTAGTTCAGAGGATATTTATACGGTTACTTAAATGACCTAAAGTTGCAGGCAGCTGCGAGATAAGCTTAAAAATCGGAAATTTCTATTAACTTAGTAAGAGCTATAGCTGGAATGAAGACAGGATTTTCTTGTCATGTGGGGATGAATTACCTAGCATATTCTACATAAATTATAAGACATTTCTGTCACCTTCTTATATTTAATATGAAACTATAAGTTTCCCCGGAACCGTAGTATTTCTGAATTTGTAAAAAAAAAAAAAAAGAAAAGAAGTATATATTTTACCCTGATGGTGAGGGCCTGTGACTGTTCTGGTGGATAATTTTGTGCCAAATAGAGAGGAGACTTAGAAAGCAGAGAGGAAGACATTAGCCTCTCAGCATGGATGAGAGGACTGAGGAGGAGAACAGAGGATGAAAGAAATTGTTTTCTGCGATGTATCTTTTGCTGTAAAATGTCCTCACAAATCATGATATTGTTTTCAAGAATGTTGCGGATGAATGAGCGCACAGTGAGGTGTGGCAGTCACATCAGTTATGTCAAACGTAATACATTCTGCCAAGTGGCTTTGCTACTCCCTTATTATCACAAGGACAACGAGCTTTTTATGAAAAAACAATGAATGCAAAAATTAGGCAGTTTAAACAAATGGGGAGCAGTAGAGACAAATAAAGTATAAGTTCATAAATCACTGTCATACAAAGATTTTTTAAAATAACCACAAGCAATCTCACTTTTGTAACATGTATTTGCAAAGTACATGCTTTAATTTGTCCTGTCTTTTCTCGGTAATTGAAATTTCCATTAGAAATCCAGAATAACAATTATTCCCCATTCCCAAACCCCATTTTCCAAACACACACAGACACACACTGGCACACATCCACAAACAAACACACGTACACACAGACACCTTCCCAAAACGCGTAAGACCATAGGTAGAGCAGAGCTCAGATGGGAACGACACACCATCAGGCCGCTCCAGGCCGCCGCCGCCCACCCGAGGCAGAGGGCTCTAAAGAGGAAACACTGGAAGGATGAAAATACGTAAAATGTAAAATGACAAAAGCTAGTATGGATAATAAAATAACTAATAAAATGTGATAATGGAGAAAGTAAAACTGTAAACCATAAATAGTGTATTAAAACATAACTATAATTAAAATAAATAAATAAATAAGACACTTAAAAACCAGTAGAAGTATTTGGGCATCATGCTGGACCTTTTCAGAGCTTTAAACAAAAAAAAGGGCATTATTATTTTAACTAGTAAATAAGACGACTAAGCTATACAACTCAAAATCACTAGTGACCAGGTTTGTATTAACTTCATGAACAACAAATGCAAAATTTATTTTTATAGGGCTTTAAAGACAAACCCATATCAAAATGTTGTGGAAATCGTCCAAAAGCCGCACAGTGTATGTCCGTCTTGCCTCAAGGATGCATGGTGCTGGTGGCGCAGCATAATTAGAACAAGGTAATCAGTTACCCGTTGAAACTAGCCACTTTTGAATGCAAGTCTTTATTCAATGTAACATCAATCTCTACAAAGAAGACTACTGCATAGAAACTGGATAAGATAGTTGAATACCAGTCAGTTCGGAAACTGATTATATGAAAATTGTGCTGGTGGATGTACTGTTTAAAAAAAAAAAAAAATCTGGTTTTTAAGTACTGCGGTCAAGCCAGCCGTCGTTCATTTATCCGTAGTCAAGTTAGCCGCACCTACATTTGGACTGCGCCTTTATGTGGTAATTTACGATAACTCCTGTTTCGCTCAATGGTCTCACTGCTTGAGAGGAGCGGACATGAGCAACAGAGAATGGGCTGACATCAGGATGAGACAGAGCTGCTACCTCGCACTTATTGGGCAAAATAGCATGTCAAGTTTCATTAAAAATAGTAATAATTATTGAAATTAATTTTGAAAAGGTCAAAACAAAAATCACATTTTTTAAAAGATACTGTAACATGCAGATAATTAGTAAGTATAGCTAGTATTTTCAATAATAATACAGTACTTTTGCTTTGTAGTTTGGCAGTAACAGTACTTCAAAGTACCTATTAAAAGTCAAAAGTGTTATTTTTGAGATAGGACAAAATTGTATTTTTCAAAAAGGACACTAACCCACCTATACACTCATACTGAGTACCTTAGGAACTACCTATTACCAAAGTATGACCTACTTTTACTGTGTACTTTTTTAGTAATTTTACTTCAAAATATGTCAAAAAGCCAAAAGTGAGTGTTTGATATAGGATAAAATGGTATTTTCAAAAGAGGACACTAGGCCATCTATACACTCCTACTAAGTACCTTTAGTACTACCTGGTACTAATGTATGAACTAGTTTTACTGTGTACTTTTTCAGTAATTGTACTTCAAGGTACCTACAAAAAGCTAAAAGTGCTGTGTTTGAGCTTTGATAAAATTGTATTTTCAAAAAAGGACACTAGGCCATCTATACACTCCTACTAAGTAACTCTAGGTACAAGGTATGAACTACTTTTACTGTGTACTTTTTCAGTAAATTTACTTCAAAGTACATCCAAAAAGTGAAAAGTGCTGTTTTTGAATTAGGATAAAATGGTATTTTCAAAAAAAAAGGAGACTAGGCCATTTGGACACTCATTCTAATTACCCAGTACCAATGTATTGTACCAGATGGTACTACTTTTACTTTTATTGTGTACTTTACCTGTTATTGTACTTCAAACTAAGTAGAAAAGTGCTTTTTTTGAGATACGAAAAGAAAAAAGTTTTGTTCACAAAAGAGCAAACGTTATTTGACTAATTTCTGGACAATTTATTCACAAATACAAACTTGTATCTAATAGCCAGTATGGGTTCTTAGTTGATAGTAACATTTTGTTTGAAGGGGAGACTTTACAAGACCTTATGAAGGAAGTCAACTCAGAATCGAACAAACTAAAAACCTGTTTTGATGAAGATAATGTTATGTTGTATGGGAATCATACTGGGGAAATACAATCGTCATGACAAAGGGTGTAATTCTTAAAGATTTAATGAAATCTAGTTTCTGGGTGATCGACCACAAGATCTGCCGGAAAGTTCACACTCAACATACTGTATTCAACCTAAAGTATCTTGGAGAATTTCAATCCTTAGTTAAGAAAAATATCTACTGAAAAATCAAGCATTACAACTTGTATATTGGTCACTTTTTGGCCATATTCAAATTGTTGTCTGGAAGTTTGGGGAAACACAAGTCTTCATGCACATTCTAATGTTTAATGCAGAAATGTCAAAAAAAAATATTGGGATACTTAATATGTCTATATAAAAATAATGCAATTTTTATAACCAGAATAGTTTTTGTCTCTTGCAGTCTTTGAGATGGACAAATACTGTCCAACGTGTTGCCTCGAAAAACCTCCAAAGAAAAGCACCAAGAAATTCCAAGCAAAAATAAAGTGGGTGCGTATCAGTTAGTAGCTAAGACCTTGATCCCTTTTATTAAAGCATGTGGAAGTGCAATGAATCAAAAGGATTTTTTTTTCAATTAACAATAAAAAAAAAATGGTAATACAGTGGTGTGAGTTTAAAACTAATTCTAAACCACAATCACTTTGTGCTAGTGCATAAAAAATTATGTTTTTTTACTTAAAATATTTTACAGATCAGCTGCAGCAAAGTCCTTTGCCGGTATCATGAAGACTGCCTAGATAAGACCGAAGACCAGCTCAAAAAGGCCCGACAAAGCGAAGCGTGGCTTTGTTGTCTTTGCAACTGAGTTAAAAGAACAAAAAGTTGTGACTAAATCCTTGGTCTGTTTAAGTCTAAGTAAAATTAGTTTATACTTTGTTAGTAGGTAGTAATTTAGGTACTTAGTAGGAGTGTATAGGTGGCTTAGTGTCCTTTTTTGAAAATACCATTTTATCCTATATAGAAAACAGCACTTTTGGCTTTTTGGACGTACTTTGAAGTACAATTACTGAAAAACTACACAGTTCATACTTTGGTACCAGGTAGTACTAGAGGTACTTAGTTTGTGTGTATAGTTTGTTCATTGTCCTTCTTTGAAAATACCGTTTTCTCCTATCTCAAACACAGTACTTTTGGCTTTTTGGAGGTACTTTGAAGTACAATTACTGAAAAAGTAAACAGTAAAAGTAGTTCATACTTTAATACTAGGTAGTACTCAAGGTACTTAGTATGTGTGTATAGGTTGCTTAGTGTCCTTTTTGAAAATACCATTTTATCTTATCTCAAAAACAGCACTTTTAGCTTTTTGTAGGTACTATAAAGTACAATTACTGAAAAAGTACACAATAAAAGTAGTTCATACTTTGGTACCTGGTAGTACTCGAGGTACTTAGTATGTGGATAATGGTGACTTAGTGTCCTTTTTTTAAAATAACAAATTTATCCTACCTCAAAGACAGCTCTTTTGGTGTTTTGGACGTACTTTAAAGTAGATGGCTGGGTTTGTCTGGTCCAGAGGTGGACTTTTTCCCCGACAGAAAATTATGCAGAGTTGTGGATCTGAGAGGGGGGGGAGTTCTGGTAATGCTGCCATGGGGGAAAAAATAATCTCACCTGCTATGACTAGATAAATCAAGTGAATTCTTGTCTTTAATTTTAATCATCTTAATGTATTTGAGCTTATATAATTTTTTTAATGTCAACAATAATTTTCTTTTTCACATTTCTCTGTCAGTTTTGAAAGAGTGCCCTGCAGGCAGCATAAACAAACCTGTCGTTGTTTTCATGAATAATATCATCAAGACTGTAAAAATAACACATAATGTTAGTTGTCATTAACGTTATAGCTGGTTTTAGACAGTTAAACAGTTGGTTACATTAAAAACAGTGACGTGTTTGTTTTAGCAATCTATACGCTAGCAAAACATCCCACATGTATGTTATCTTATATGCAGCGGTACATGTCTGCTAACAAGGGAAGGTAAATTCCACTTTATACAGAGATAATGCACATATAGCCCCAATTAACAACAGATGTCATCTCAAGGCACTTTACAAGAAAAGTCATTTCAATACTATTGTACAAACATTCCAATCAGTTAAATATTTTCTATTTAAGGAATCCCAGCTGAATTGACACATCCAATTTGTTCCTGCAGAGTTGGACCAACTTATTTTTAGCATCCATTGTTATGAAAATGCTTGTTGGTATTCATCTAACCATACTAGGTTATTGTAAACCCACCCTCACACTGTTCACTTCACCATTCTAGGTGGGGTGGAAACCGCTTTAAAAAAAAAGAAAAAACCTGTTTGTTTGCACCTGTTTGGAACTAAATGGGTGCTTGGGCAGTGGAAAATTACAGAACCAGATCTAAGTCGGGCTCTAACACCGAACCAGCTCAGTGGAAAAGGCCCCCAAGTAACTATTTTATCTTGTAATGAAGAGTGTTTATGTTTAGAAATATTTAAATAATACTTTTCCCATATTTGAGAATAAAATAACATTCATCTTGACATTGTTTCAGGTGAGTAATTCAGTGCAGAACTTTATATGTACATTACTGGTGTTGAAAGTGCCGTTCGCTTACAAAGATCTTATTTGGGGTGCATCATGTGGTGCAGTGGTTAAGAAGGAATACCCCTGTTCAGATGCCTTTAGTCCTCGGTTTGACTCCCGTTCCTGCACTGTGTCAAATAAAGGCCACTGTGGCCACAAAAGCCTTATTTAAAAATCCTGTTCGGCCCATCTTTCCCTTTCTACTGTAGCTGCACGAGAAACCAGTAATAATTCCAAATAGCATAGTTTAGTGATAGCTGGAAGTCCTTTCTGTTTTGTTCAGAAAGTTGCACTGCGCTCTGAGTTCTACACATACGCATTCGGCATTTGATCAGGTAGAAAACATATTTTTTCATTCAGTACATGTGAACATGGCACCGATAGAGCTGTGCCGAAAAATTTGGTAACTAATACCACTACACCCGTATTATCCAGACTTCCTCCACCGTCGCCATGTTTGCTATTTGGATGCTTTTCATCAGGATGGACAGGAGGACAGCCAACCACTTTAGATTTAGTAGATTGGAGGATGGATATAAGTCTAAACCTGAATCCATAGAATTACTTGAAATAAAAAGTCAATTTATGACTGATGTACAAATAAACTTCAAGAGCAGAGTTATTGACATCGTGACACAAATCAGGGAATCCACATTTAAAATACCAACCCAGCTGTCCGCTGGGAGGATAGTGGAGAAAAATGAAGAACAAACTAGCTTCTCGGTGGTTTTTGCAAAAGATCAGAAACAGCAGCAGAGAAAATACTGCTAACATTCTCAAGATGTGACTGCTTAAACCATGGAATGAGGCTGAAATGGGCTAAGGTTTAATGGATTTTAAAACAGTGGGGGCCGTTGATTTCCTGCTGCTAAGGCAAACCTGCAGCAAAAACAACAGTAGGAACATCTGTCTGTGGGTAATATGTTACTGAGTTTAGACTTTTCACGGCAGCAAAATAACAAATGAAAATATAGGCAGGTTTTAAAATGAATCAAGTGTCTCAACCAGTTCCGGTTGTTTGCCACAGTCAGCACTCCAAAGGGTCATAAAATAACCTGTGAACTGCACACAGTGTGTCCAGTTTACTGGCATTAATTATTTATTTTTGGCTGTATTCTTTAAATTATAGTGTGAAACTTTTGCTTTGACAAAAATAAAAAAGTATATATTAAAAGATGAATAGTAAAATAATTATTTTAATAATTGTTTTCAGAGAGGTATTGACAGAATTACAGTTTGGTAAAAACAAAAAGAAAGGGTTTCTGTTTTTGCCTGTTTGTTGCACTCAAATGTTTTAGATCATTAGGAGAATTTTTAAGTCTAACAAAAAAAAAACGAGTACAGACATCAGCTTAGTTTTAGATTATTTCACCTATTAAGGGACTGGTACACGTCCGGGGATGTGGACCTTTTGCCAAAGATGCCATTTTAGCTAAGGTTGTTCATCTGTCATAAACAGTGCTCTTAACTGAAGCAAGTAATGTGGGCACTGCTTTGCAACTCCTTTTAGACTGATAGAAATAGAGAAATACTTTTTCAGTACTGTAATTTATCAATCTTACACCTTCTTTAGTGAAGTTTATGTTCTATTGTTAATATATTATAGTTTTCCCTGAATGCAAAATGACCTAAATCATTTTACATATAAAAAACTGATAATATAAGTACTATGCACAAATTCAAAGCTGCTTCATCCAGCAGTGTGCATGAATTATAGGAACTGAAGAGACTTCTTGAACTGCAGTGCCCCTCCAAGCCCAAAAAGCTGATAAAAGTAGCAGCAAAGCACTTTCCTTTCTCTTAAGAGTCATTACATACAAGGATTAGAGGACAAATTCCAGGAAAAAGCATTAGCAATTAGAAGTCCAGCAGCCGTCAAGGTATGTAATTATAGGCAATGTGTGTGATTAGGGTAAGAGGTTCAATAAATTACATTAACATACTTTTGAAATTACAAGGGAGAGACTGCAAGGACCCTAAAAGAGGCAGAATGCGTGTATCGATTTCCCTTCCTGCGATGGAAATTTATTTGGTGGCGGCTGAGAAATGAGGGCCATTGCTGTTCTCAATTGCCTGACACAAACAGCTGAAACTCTAAAGAGCAAGAGGGTGCTCTAAACAAAATGTGACATGATTTTTTCCTAAATTTTGTTTATAGGTATTGGCCTGTCATTATTTTTCCACTTTCTGCACTGAGACTGCAAAGAAAAAAACAAAATCATTTAGCTTGATATTTCTTTTAACTCATATTTTCTTTACTTAAAAGCAGTTTTGTATCTGCAGTATACTCTCATTAATAAACCTGATAAATGACCTTCACCACTTTTTGGTGGGAGAGAGTGATAAAGTGCAGAACGTTCCCTTCATGTTTGGATATGGTTAATACAGGGAGCTGAACAGCTCCAGACATTACTTGATCTCAGACTTTCAGCTTGTGTGCCTGTATGCGTGTCCATAGCACAGTTGCCTGGCACAACCTGAAACACAGCTGTTGGCTTTAATCGACTTTTCGGATAGGGAAGATTTTCCAGTCCAGGGGCACAAGCCTTCAAATCGGCTCAGAAGCTTGCTGGCAGGGGGGGAAGCCCCATCTCCACGGTCAAATGCCACCTTTCAACCTCTCTACTGACAAGCTGGCTGTGAGATGAGGTTCAGGGTCCAGGGAAAGGGTCTGGCAACACAGGCAAGGCAAGTCTTTTGGCGTGAAAAAAATCCTAATTGCACAAGGCATCTCCAAACCCTATAGAGCTGGTAGTTGTCCACACCTTCCTTCTGAGATCCCTGAGAGAAGTACATCTTGCGCTAGAGATTAAATCATGCCAGGAGCACAAACCAAGTCTTTTGATAAAGAACTTCCCCTCCTATTTTGTTAACAGCAACATTTTGCCAATTCGAAATGTAAGTTATTTTTTATCAATTAAAAAACTTTCCTTTAAAAATCCCCCTTTACAGTTTCATTAGACTATGTAAAATGTGTTTTTCTGGGTGCCAAAAAATGGAGGTGAGACTACTTTGAAGCAACTTTATTATCTGCCGTCTTAAAATCACTCAGAAGAGAGAAGACATTTCTTTTCCACAACATTAAGAGAATAAAAGAAGCCTGTAGGGATTTGTACATTCCAAAGGATTAAAAATTGATTAGGAAAAAATCAAAACAAAAAAGAACACTATAGATTAGAAATATAAAAACAGGAAATAATTAGGTATCATTAAAGACCAAGAATACAATTGATTGTATGTCTGAGAAACTAACATAAAACAAGTACATAACAAGCAAAGCAAAGTTCTAATGCACACAGTACTTGTTAAACACTACAATGATTAAAACTAATCAAAAAATCTGGATATTATTATGTGGAGTGTATCACATACATAGAAGCAGAAAGGAAACAATTGTATTCCCTAATTTTGATATCGAATGTCTAACTTGTACTTAAAGCCACTGTCTGTTTTTTTTTAGGGAGAGATATATTTTGAATCTGACTCTCAAGGACCTTACCTAAACAAACCCCTATACCCCCCACCCCCACCCCACTCCATCTACCCCCACGTCAACAAATGTGGATGCTAAATACTTGTGGTGTCACAGCGGGTCAAAGAAGAAAGCAGCAAGCCCTCTCTATTATCATCAGATTGTATTTTGTTACGGACATTTCAGAGGTGAGTGACTTCTCCATGACTGACCCTCTTTCCAGTGTGCCAACAGCAAACAGGAGCGCCCTGTGCACGTGGCACAATCCTCACAGTTTTGCGCAATGCAAACTCAAGTTAATTGACAACTGACAAGGCAGACGCTCGAATTCTATTCGCCAAAAAAAATTGGCATTCAGTCTGAAATTCATAGGGGTCTATGGAAGGAAGGCGGGACTTGGGAAGAATAACGAATGTTATAGCGAACTAGCATTTACTCATAGTACTGAACCCCACTATCATATTACCTACTGTAAGAATTAATATGCATTACAAGTAAACTAAAAGCAAACTTGGAACATGAATCTAAGTGTACTTTAATGTTTACTTTTAAAAACTTACAGTGGGCCAACTTGGAGAATAAAAGTATACTTAGATAAATATACTTTTCTATACTTTAGTATACTTAATAAAATATACTTAAGGTATACTACTTTTTTTTCTAGAAATTAATATTTTATTCACCCTTACCATTCTTGTTTGTGTGTTCAAACTTTTTGTAGCTGCAATGTGACTTTCGTGTTTGTCTTCCAGTTGTCTCATATGTGGGTCATGGTGCTCCAGTTAGCTGTTTAGGACTTTAAGTGGAGTGTCAATGACAGAGCCGACAGCAAAATGGTTGCCATTCTTCAGGAGGAAAAGCATATGAAACATGGAATCATTAAGAGGATGGGATCCACAAGGTAATGAAGGTTGTCTCTATGACACTTTTTAGTGCCATCAATTCTACTTATGGAACCACTTACCTCCCAATGGCCCCGTAATCTATTTTTAATATTTGCCAGATAAGTGCACTCCCAGACATTCTTCAACCAAATGTTAGGCTTTAACTGTTAGTTTCTTAAGAAAAAAAAATACCTTTTTAAAGTTAGTGTTAGAATCTAAAGATATCCAAAGCTTTGTATTTTGGTTCCTCCGTTTACTTTCATTTTCTGACAACATACCTGCAGGGAAAAAACTGTGAATTGTATGTGGCATTGAAATGCTTTAAAATAAGAAAACAAAAATAACTGGATTTTTTTTTAGCCCTTGCAATTTAGAATTTTTCTATTACACATTAATTAGAATAATAACATTTTGTTTGAAAAAGAAACTAGTTTTGATGAACAGATGAACACTACTGGATGTAAATAAAACTATTTTCTTCTGCTGTATATTTCGTCTATTAAATCCTTTTGACAACACTATGAACCTTTATCCCAGTTTGTCCAAAAACAGGTAGAAATGTGACTGTTCCACAGCACAGGTCATGCAGTTAAGTTGGTTCTCTGCGTTAGCCTATGTATCACATGTGCTTGTGTGATTAGCCTAACATTCAATATGGCCCCGTCACTGGATCCAGGTTGCCTGGTTGGAGTGAAAAGCAGAATAAATCTCTTTATTTCATCTGTAGCATTTTGGTGGTAACTGAACAGGTTTGTAAAAATATTTCCTGTTGACATGCTGTGCACAGATGGAGCTATAATTCATGCTACATCCTATCAATTTGGTTTGTGCTTCATTTCCTGTCAAAAACAAAGTTCATGGTTGAATGAAGAAAAAAAATCTGCATGAGTTATTATCTTGGTCTCATATTTTTACATCTAAAACATTATTGGACATTTAAACATAGATGTAGAAACTTGAGAACCTTATGTCAGTTCAGCTGTTACAACAAAGTGCATCACAAACTGTATTAGATATTACTCTGTATTTTTCATGAGATTTCCAAGTAGGAGGAATACAAATCTGACCATTAAAAAGTTGCAAAAAAATGTCCAGCTTCCCTGCAACATGTTGCTATGGAGCCCAATAGGAAACATAGAGGATTGTTTTGTTTTTTCCATCGTGTTCACACTCACAATAAATGCAATGATTTTGCATTACCTCACAAAGTGTTTGCCTCCTCTAGCAATAAATATTACATGCCCTTGCGATAATAATATATTTACTAGTCAGTTCATGCGGCACTGTGAATACTAAATGTTTTCTGGTTAAAATATAACGTTTTTTGTGAGGCTTTTACATTTATATTCATAACTCATTTGTAAAAGAAATCTGAAGTTAAATATATATTATTCTTTTGGATACAAATGCACCATAAACTTAGGCACCAAAGGCCAGCTATCAGTCCCGGCTGCAGGAAAGCTGTCATAATGTTAAAAGCAGGGTGTACAATTTCAATTTTAAAACTCTTTTTTCAATACTGGGAGAAATGCTCTTCATATACTGATGGCAACCAAATAAGTTTGGAGTTATTTAACATGACAGACTAATCTTTATGCCCTGTACAGGGAAAAACCTTGGGAAAACCTCATCCAATCAAATGTAATGGTCATAGGGTCGTAAGCCAAACATCCATTTCCAGCACTCCCCCTTTGCGCGTCCCCCTGTTTGTGCACGGATCGCGCATTCTTGGCTGTAAACAGGAAGTAAAGTCGAACTAAAATCGTCCAAAAGTATTTTTTTTAATTCACCCTATATTATGTTGAATACAATGTCAACATTTTCTTACCTGTGAATGCACCATGTACTCGATGGAAGCCGGAGAACGCAAATCTCCACGAGAACCATCACGACTATGCTGACTGTGCGTGCTTGTGTTATTAAGGCGTGGCTTAGGGAGAGAGCCTGAAGAAAGCACCTCTGGAAGAAAGGGTCGGGATTTTTAATTTGAATTTTAGAACCATAGCGTTATGATTTCAGCACTTCCTCCTTCCGCTTTTGTTTTCCTGTTTTTGTCCTTAGATGTTTTCACCTTTTGTTTCATTGTTTTTTTTTGTTTTTTTTTATCCTTTTCGTGTTCAGTAGTTAATCAGTCTTTGTTAGTTGGTTAGTTCTGTTACTTTCTAATTTGTCCTTTTTTTCTCATTTAGGATTGTTTTCTGTTTCATCTTCTGTTTATTCCATTCCTGTTTTACCCCTACCATACTTCGCCCTGACCCACCCACGAATTGTTTCCACCTGCTCTCTCCCTCTCACCTACAACTGCTTCCACAAAGAAGTCAGCAGTCTCTCACTTCATTGCTTATTTCCCCATCAGCCTGTTCTTCATTCCCCGTGTTTTTTGATGCCCTTCTGTTTTATCCTTTTTAATTTTTAATTTCATTAAATCCTCATGAACTCATACTGCTATGTTTTGCTCCTCTATCTTCACCTAACAATGACAGAAGGAAAAGGCCAGTTTTCAGACCCAGCAGACAAAGTCTCTAAGGATGAATGGGACAACCTACAAATCACCACCAAGACCTTCTATGACACCATTGCTGACATATAAGAACCCTGGACCAGACTACTGATATCTGAACAAACCACTTTGTCAGCCCAGTCAGAATCTGTGCAAACCAGCCTCAACCCAAAACAGAAATTAACCCTCTCATTGTCAGTGACTCAGATTAACAGGACTTTTTTTATCATGACATAATGGACTACTTTCTATTCAAGCCCCATCAACCTGCGAAGGCAGCTAGCTCCCTTCCCAGCAGCTTGTCTCATTCACCGGTTCCAACATCTTCTCAAGCCTCCAATTCGTGCCGTAGAAGACATCAGAAACCAGTCTTTGCTGCCTAAGCACCCCCCATCCACCACAGCCAGTCTCAGCCTGTTCCAAGCCTCCAGTGAGTTCCAAAGGTCTCTGTAATGGTTCTCAGCATCCTGTCAAAGGTCTCACAGTTGTCGCCTGCTGTCTGACACACTCAAGGTTCACCTCTTGCATCCACCTCATCACACCGTATCACCATATCACAAGGTCCTCCGACGCCCCCACCACCTGTTAGTGCAGAGGGGATTTAAAATTTGAAAGCATTGCAGTGTTATTTCTGTTAAATGCATTGTGGTTGACATATGAAATACAAGTGTCCTAGTTCCAATGTACTTTCAAACACCTGTCTCAACTGGTTTTACTGTTCAGGGAAATGTAAAGGCAGAAAGAAATGTCGACAAATAAACTTGGGAAAGTAAAAGACCACAAATAAATGAAATTAGACAGCATGATGAAGTTTCTGAACACCTCACCTCTCACTTTTATCAGATGTTTTTGCCTCTTTCCTTTCTCTAATCAGAGCTCTTGACTAAGTACACGTCATCATTATTAATCTGCTCAGATGAGCTACTGATGATTGATGAGAGGCACATCCTAATCAATGGAAAATGCATGACAAGTGTTTACTGCGAAGATTACGGAAGCATCATTTCAGGTGGAGTAGCTTTTCTTCTCATTATACCACCAACAAGTAACACTGATCTTTAATCAGGGATTATGTGATACTTGACATTATTTTCAATATGTGAATTCTCCAAGTAGGTTGGTAGAAGAGCAGGGTGAAAAAATATATTTCTTTTGGAGTGTTTTTTAAATAATCTAACAGAGCTTTGGAAGCCTTTGAGGCAGTGATATCCAAACTCACATGTTTATGGATGCAGTTACACAGTTTTGGGACCAGATTTTAATTGAGACTTTGTATAATTTATGTTTGGACCTTGGTGATAACAGTACCTTATGTTCCATTTTCATGTCATGGTTAATATCCAACTTATGCCTGAACATTAAATTAGTCAGCTTCATGGCTATTTCATCTGATAATTCTATGTCCACAGCACAGTTTAGGGGGAAAAAAGTAAACGGCGAAAAAAACGTTGTAAGAGCTTGCAAAGTCTGATTTCCTCAGTCCAGGGATCCACAAAACACTGAAAATGCTGTCCCAGAATGTAAATACCTTTGGTGAAAACCAGCACACCTGTATGTTTGGAACTGCTCAGGACCCTTTTGAGAATGAGAGATAGAAAAAAAGTGGAATTTTGGGTAAGATTGCCCTGGTAAAGCCACCATCAATCACTCCCCTGGGAGAATGGTTGGATGCAGAGAGGGGGACTGGATGGCTCTGGCTTTCTGTGCACATCCTGGCACGAAGAGCTGTTCTTTATTTCAGCCAGAAAAGCAATGCCAGAAAGACAAAGTCTTGTCATATCCTCCTGAACCAACTGTTATAATAAGCTCCATATTGGCATTAAGCTTGCATTTGCTATTAGTAGCTGCATGCACTGGAGTAAAGATACTAGTGAAACCATAAACACATAGCTGGATGAATAAAATAATTAATGTTATATGAATATGGGGGTTGATCTAGATACTAAAGGCCTGATCTATCAATGGTTCGCACTTGTTAAAACCTATGCAAACCGCACAGCGCAAAAACAGGCCGAGGCTGATCTATCAACACAGCACAGAGAGCATTGCGCCCGTTAAACCCAAAGCAAAACATACGTAATCCATTTAGCGCTTTTGCCCTTGATGAATATGTAATCTGGGTGTTTCTGTAAGAAGACAAAAAATATTGGGAGGAGAATAGGCAGAGAAGTAGGCATTCCCGGAGCAGTGCGATTTATGAAGCATAAAAATGTTTGCGCTTGCTATTTTAGCATCTATTTTTAGCACTTCTGAAAAGCATGTCTTACTTTTGCGATACCACATTCAACATAAGTTTATTGTTGACAAAAAAAAAGTCATTCACACACAATATAACCTAAGAGTAATTAACACTCTAATGGCCTTAAACCTGAAATTAAATATTTATCTGTTTTCCCCCCAAAGACACATCATAACACACTATGTTCTCATCACGTCTTCAACTGGTGAAGATGCACTGAGAGCACAGCGAGTTATGTTTATCATTAGTTTCCCCTGTAGTGCTTAACCTTCCTGGGGTCCAACTAATAAAATGTAGTCATAATGCGCATGCACACCACCATATGCCTAATACAGTAGTTATTAATTCTGTAACAGTCATAGAACTGATACGTATGTCGTCTGCCCCCCCTTTTTTCTCCTTTTTTGTTTTTGCTGAAGACGCACCATGAATTCATGTACATATTCCTCCTCTCTCAAGCCATAATGCAGCTCAGCGGCTGCAAACTAGTCATTTGAGTACTACACTTTGCACCTGTTAAGAATTGCTCCCGCAATCTTAGTAAATCACCTCCAAATTAAGGACAAACCACTCGTGCATTTTTTTAGCTCTGCAAACAATTTTGCGGTCATTATCAGGAATCTGATAAATCAGGCCTTAACTGTGAATAACTGAAAATGTTCATGCTAGTGTGACAGTCTGAAAGAAAAAAAACAAGAAAACTTTTAAACCTGTTTATTAACTTCACGTTAATTTAACCTCTATAAAACCTTGCTAACATGTACATGTTTTCACATTACATATTTTATTTTATTTATTTTATTTGATACAACAACTGAAAGTAATGCATAATCAAGCAGTGGAGTGCTTTTTGTTGAACTTTATAGGAAGACCTTAAGGTTCTTTGAAGGATGGTGCAAGTAACTCTGTACACCTAGAAATTGAATATTCAATTTTTTTATAAAGTAGCTCAAGCTCAGGGATATTGGATGGAGAACACAAATCTCCATTTCGATTTAGGTTTGGACATTGGTTCAATCATAAACAAAATACCTTCATCAAAACACTTCTAATGTGGGTATGGCTGTTTTTTTGTGGTTATTGTCCTGTTTGAAGGGGAATTTTTTTCCTAATATCTTGTATTTTGCAGCATCTATCTGTTTTTTTTAGGCTTGCCCAGTATATACATTAGCTCTAAAAGACTCCTCCACTTAAGCTGAACATTTCTGCAAAATTTATAGGGCTATGATGGGCCTCTTTTGCTGCATTTCTAATCAGTGCTTCCCTAGGTTTTCAGTTTTACCATCTTCTTTGAATATTGAGATATTGTTCTTTAACCTATCCCTGCTTTAAACTTTGCCTTAACTTATCCCTGATCTGGTTGGTGTGATGCTTGGACTTCATAGAGGTGTTTCTTCAGCAGTGTTCTTAAACAAACCCCTGAGGCTTTCACAGCATTACTATGTATGCTCCAGCTAATTCACACACAGGTGGCCTTTATTGGTAATTGTTTGACTTCTTAAGGATGGTGGTTGTCCCATATTTTCAGATTAAAAGAATATGAGAAGGTACATGTGTGCAATATGCTTTTCAGACTTTCATTTGCAAACATTTTGAGAACAGTTATGCACTACTTTGTGTTCTTTTATCACCCAAAATCCTTAAAAGTTGCATTTAAATTTGTCTATGTGATCTTATAAAATTTAAGAAAAAGTTAATTGGATATTAAAAAACTTTTTAAAGCACTCTGCACCATATTTTCTTTCATCTTCAATTGTTGTTGATAGCGTTAAACTGTAACACAATGTAAATAAACAAGATAAGTTGTGTCAGCAGACAAATAATAAAATAAAGTCACAAACATTCTCTGGTAGACAGTATTGATCTACTTCAGAAAAAGAGAACGCTCGAACGGAGGAACTTCTTGGATGTTAAAACTTCCTCCTTTTAAACTAAAAATCACCCTGAAAAAAAATTGACATCTTTAAGAATATCTAAGACTCAGCACACATTTATCTAGTGACAGAAACAAGGTGATAAAGAAAAAAAGATGACTCTGCAAGGCAATTCATTAATCAGTTGTGAAACCATACTTCATGAATAACTTATACTTCACAACCCTGATATGTAAAATGTTGGTTTAACTTTATTATAAGCAAAACCTGCAACAGTGTCGGGCAAGTTCATCTTTTGCAAAAATATGTTCAGAGTACTAATTTATTTTCTTAATTCATCATCAAAACATACCAGACTAAATTCACAGTCCAGACATGAGCGGATTGTTTTAGAGTGAAGAAGTAACAGGATGAAAAAAAACAGAAATCCCCTTTTGCGTCAGAAGAATATTTTCCCTAGCGTTTTAGGTGTCATAAAGAGTGTTTCATTCATGGAATTTCTGGTGGGCCTTTGTGTCTTTTTCTTTTTTTTTGGAAATTAAAATTCTTTATCTCTTTTTTTATGAAATCCTGGATAAGACCTCTATGCTGGTTTAGGATTTTTGCAGGTTGTCACTTCTGGGAACGCTCACCATGACAGCAGTTTTCTCTGTCAATAATGGCTCTCACTATTGTTTGCTTAAATTCTAATTCCTTTTAAATTGCTTTGTAACCCTTTACAGGCTGATAGCTGTCAATAACTTTGTTGATGAATAGGGCATTTATTAGTTTACATTAGATCATGGCATGTTGATTTTTGAGATCTTTTATACTACTTGTTATGTGGTTAAACCAGTTGTATATAGGTAATTTCCTATATACTACAGGTATGGCAGTAATATGCCGTGAGTGATGATTAATTTCTTTGCTTAGGGAAAGGTTGGTATGAGAAGTTTATCACCCATAATAAATAAATGTATTCAAAAACTTATTTCTGTACTTTGTGTCTCTAAAACATTTGAGATTGAAGAAATATGCACTGTAGAGTGGAAATACTTATTCCCAGCACCATTTGCTTCTAAATAAGATGTGAAAAGACACTGCTGTTCTATCAGGACACATTTATCAGATAAAACCCAATGTTGTAAAGTAGTCTAGTCAGTTGTATAAATTAAAGTATACCTTATCTGTTGTTCACTAGTTCACTAGAATGTAAACCATTTTTGATTTTCTTCTTCAAGAATTGCTTTCAAAGCAGAAACTGCAATAGTGTCTACTGGAAGGTGCATTGGACAATCAAACCTTCAAATCCATTGTTGTTTGTCTAGAAATTGTTGAAATGTGTCTTATCTTTCTTGTGTGAGCAAAGCAAAAAATATTGTAGAAACATCAGTGATTGCCATTATTTTATAATGCTTTGGTGATGGATGTGACTGGATGTGACCAATCAAAGAAATGAGTAAGAATATGACGTGCAAGAATAATGCACGTGCTGGTCCAAAAACAATTAAAAAGCCAGTTATCTTTCCTGGGATTCAGTGCAAGGTAGGACCAAGGGGCAAACTCCGCCCGCAGAATGTGAAGCCAACCAGAAAGTAGCAATTCCTCATCCACTGTTCCTCCCTCATCGACTGGGGGCTGGCTCAAAAAATTGAGCAAATTCCCATTGACTCCCTTGTTAAAAAGGTGAACTTTACAGCAAAAATAAACATGTTTACAGCGTGGTTCAAAAAAACATTTTAAGCTAGATAGTTCAGGTTTACCGTCAGGGCAACTCTGAGGGGGGTGAATTTTTTTCTGACTCCTACATTTTTTTGTAATTTAATCTCCAAAGTATGAATAATTAGGGGCTTGTCCTTTTGATTGACAGGTCTGTCTAGGCTAACTCTGGTGGCTAATGGTGGCTAATAGATGCACCGTAGTCTGTAGCCTTCAGAGCCTGGGACTAACGTTAAGATTTCAGCCATTTCACGTTTCTGAACTCCACTATCAGTAGCCTCTGAAATTTTTATACGGTTTCGGATGTTCATCATGCACTTATTGGACAAAGGTGGCTTGCTGTGGTATTGATTACAGTAACAGACCGTCCAAGAAGTCTCTGCTTTGGGGGAGCGTCTATACGGGCTAATGATTCGTGTTGACATGAAAATGAAGGAAATATATACTTTTCCCCACAGTACTTTAAAGAAATCTCATAGAGTTTGTTTTCTTTAAAACTTTAACTGTTAATTTTTCAGGAGAAAAAAAGATGCATAGTTTTTATAACTTATTTATAATTTAACTGTTGTTTGTGTTTTTCTTAACATCTACTGAGTTGCATGAGCTTTGTCAAGTTTAGATAAAAGAGTTTGGTTGCTATGTTTAAATGATCTTAACTGCCATGTAGATTACGTTAACTAGTCTTTCTTTGTTTATTTCATTCTATATTTCTTTCCTTCTTTCTTTACTAATGCACAAATAGTTTGTTTGAATAAAAAAAATGGTTCACCCCTTTTGCTTCACCATGCACTTTACAAATATGCACTTTAGATGAGGACAATTATGTGTCCTACATAAGCCGAGCTGAAGCGGCACTTTGAGAAGGACATGCTGACCTAGTAAGACAGACTGCAATAACATTATGAAGGACAGCATCACTGCTGAAAACAACAAGCAACAGTGCAGGGAGTTAAACATAAATATCTCAATTGACTTGACGTACCGTCTGAGTGATTCTCTGATGTCTCCTCTGATGGCTTTGTTGCAGCGCCTTCGTGGAGGGAAACATCTGAATAATTACATCAGAGCACAATGGGAAATACACTTGTCTGCTATTCATGAGATGCTTTTTGGATAAGACGTATGCACAGGGCTTTTCCGTCCCTGCCTTGGTCATCTGGCAAATGCAAATTTAAATCAGGTACAATTTAAATATGAAAAAAATATTTGACAAGTCTGCACAATTTATTGAGTTTTAAATAATACATATGGTAATGTAATAACAGTAATGAGTTCATCATAATGGAAATTAAAAACATTAACATCACTGGTGAGATTTTCCCAGTGTTCATCTTTTTCTCTACAATGTTTCTGCGTACTATTTCAATATTTTATGCTCTTTTAAATATTTACAATTTTCTAAAGAACGTTATCCCATAAAAATGAACGCGGGAGGTTTCACTTTGAGCTCTATGATGACTGGAATGCAGACTTTAAATGGAGACAGCACATTGGACTATCACCAAATGCTTCAAGCAATCCTGTGAAAATAATCTTGATTGGCATTTAATTGAAAACTGCTTGCAGAGTCCTAATAAACTGAGTTTACATCTGAGTTGGAAACATTTATTGAGTATTTTATGAGTATTGAGACTCTCTAAATAAAACATGAGCATAGTCTTTCATTTTTATTGTGTGGAAATTGGAAATGAAAGAAATAGACAAGCTCAAACATATCAAAGTGTAAAAGTTTTACTTAAATTAAATTCACTCTTATTTATATGGTGCCAATTCACAACAGATGTAATCTCAAGATATTTTAGAAAGAAAGGTCATTTCAATACAATTATACAAACATTCCAATCAGTTACATTTTTTGTATGTAAGGGATCCCAGCAGACTGCGCCGAGTCATCAATGTGAGGTTTTGCCCGGATCATGCAGACTCCAACCTCACAATTCCTTAGCAATCCCTAAAACTGAGAAAGCGTGTAGCGCCAGTGGAGAGGGAAAACTCTTCTTTAACAGGAAGAAACCTCCGGCAAAACTTGGGTCAGCACAAGCGGTCTTCTGCCCCGACCATCTCGGAGTTTGAGAAGACAGAGAAGAGACACAAAAAGAATAAAAGTGCTGATGTAGGAGTACTTTACATATAAAAGAAAATAAAAAGTTGACAACAGGACATGGAGGATGCTCAGTCACTGGGACCAACATCCAAACTGATGTTCTCCATCCAGTAGGGTGCTGCAGCTGGGCAGGATACCAGACCAGATGGAGCTTCTAGGGAGAGAAAAACACTGAGAAAACAAGGTTAACAATCGCAATAACAGCAGAAAAAATAGATCTTGATAGTAGTAGAAGAGGAAAGTATAAGAGTGAAGAAAAGTGGTCAGTCTGTCCTACAACAGTTTAAGCCTATACCAGCATAACTACAGAAATCACTCAGGATAACCTAAGCCATTCTCATTATAAGCTTTATCAAAAAGTAAGGTTTTAAGCCTAGTCTTAAAAATAGACAGAGTTTCTACCTCACAGACTAAAACTGTGAGCTGGTTCCACAGGATAGGAGCCTGATAACTAAACGATATGCCTCCAATTCTACTTTTAGAAATCATAAGAACTACAAGTAGACCTGCATTCTGAAAACGAAGTGCTCTGTTAGGAACCTATGGAACTTTTAGATTATTAGTTTTAATTAGACGTTTAGATTAATAACATTTTTTAAAAAAATGTAAAGTACCCATTTAAAAGATCATTAATGTGTCTTGTATTAATTAAAGCAGTTTAGTCAGTTATTTGAATGATTTCTTTGTATTTACTGATCAGCTGTACTGTTAAAAGAATCATATTATACGTTGTATATAATGTAAAATAGCTTCATAGCAACTTTCAGAGTACTGTTTTGATATTAAAAATACAGTTTTATTCATACTGTATATGTAGATAAAAACTGTTTTAATATATTTATGTGCAGTAGGAGGTTTCTGATATGAGCAATGTGGCTTTCTATCAAGGGTAGTACAGGCACTTACATTGTTGATCGTCAATAATGCACAAGTCTGATTCATAGCTTATGACTCTGAGCCAATTTAAATAGCTGTTTTGTTATTTCTAGACATCTGAACTACATCCAATGATCCTTGGTATTTTTTTGTATTGGATCATTTAAATAGAATATTATTCAGCATGATTCTACCTTCTTCCCTCTGCTTCCCAAATATTCTATCTCAATTAGATTTTCATTTTTTCAATGTTTCTTATGATACATATTTTTTATTTATCTTTTGCCATGTTTGATTTTGTGGAGCGGCAGCAATTAGCTAAAAGATTTACTTGCTGGAAAACCAACAAATTGGAACCTTCTGAGATAAAGTTAAATAAAAAAATCTTACTGTAGAGCTGATGGTAAACCACTGGATTCAAGCTGGGGCTGCAGAGCTTGCAGGTTTTTGTGGTTACCACTGAAGAGATGTTGTCAAAATTAATTAGAGCTTGGACAAAAGTCTGTGTGGGCATGAAGTGAATGACCACTGCTGTTTCACAGAGAGGACTTTTGTGTGGACAAGTGCTTATACTTGCATGGAATTACAGAGGGAAAAAAATTCTAGAGGCAAATCAAGCTACGACTCTGCAAAGAGCTGGCGAAGAGCTGAAGCGTTTGAAAGCAGCATGCCTTTCCACCGTATTTGCTGTCAAAAAAAATACCTGAGAAACACTGCAGAAGATGGAAGGTAAACTGAGGACTGAGCTACTAGCTATGTGACAGCTTTAAAAAACGTTTAAAAGTCTTGACTTTTAATATCTGGGTCTTAACATTTGTTCTTATTTTCTTCGTATTACATTTTTCTACAAAAGTTTAATCCTTCAACCATGACGATTTTTGATTAAATAATGTAGCATAAATATAGAGGGGTGGAATGTATATCTGAGAACACAACAAAGCCCAGGGGAGGTCAAAACATTTAGAGAACGTGACATCTTCAGTAGATTAAGATTGACATTTAATAAAAAAGTGTAACCAATGTTACTTTCTTATGGCCTGCTGAAATGTTCTTTGATTTTTCACAACTCGGCTTGGCTTGGTTTTGTCTTTTACAAGTCCATTGAATACAAGTTCAACTATGTGTTTATTTTTCACTCCAACATTAGGGCTGTGGAAAAGGCCATTAAATTGAAATACATTTTTTATATAAATAGTCTTAAAAAGGTCTCAAAAAGACTTGAATTTAACTTGAAGAAATCTGTAAGAGCCCTGTGGAAGGTAAATCTCTGCACCAGTCTGTTTTTTGTAGCAGCCACAAACATGTGCTTTTTAAGGATTGCCTAGTATTTTGGGTCTTTCTGACAAAGCCCTGAAGCCTTTAACAGTTGGATAAGAGTGGATCCTAATTGGGTGACTTTTAGGTTGTTGTGTTTTCACTGGTAGTCTGGTACACTTGGGTTGATCGGGGACCAAAACTGCCAAAATGTTTCTTTTTTTTATCTGATTGTGGTTCACTTTCCCACAACAATTCTTCAAACAAAACTAAGTAGTTGAGCAAGATATTTACCTTGATGCCTGCGGTGGTGCTGCAACAGGAAGCGCCGAACACATGGACGCTTCATGTGAAATATTCTCAAACATGGCATGGAATCAGATTTTAGCTGTTTGGGGTTTACTCTGTTGTCTTTGGCAAATGTACCAGACAAAAAGATTGCCAGCAATGGGCTCAGCATGAGCAGAGAATGAGGCAGTGCATTCACACTTCCCCAAACAAAACTTACTTTCCGCACAAAATAATTACAGATCATATAAAGCAGGGCTGCTGTGAATGCACCATTAAAAGCGGTTGGTTGTGATGGATTTCATTTAGTGGTGCCATGATTAAAAGTTTTTGAGTAGGAATGCACATCATTTCAGATTTTCATTTGTTACAACAACAAAACATATTTTTTCTTATGCAAGTCGTTATGTATAAATCAAATGCATTGCTGGGCGACTGTGGCTCAGTGGTAGAGTAGTTAGCTTGCAATCGGAGGGTCATAGGTTCAATTCCAGCTTCCTCAATCACATGTCAATGTGCCCCTGGGCAAGGCACTTAACCCCCAAATTCTACATTGTCCTACCAAGCCATGTTGGGTGTCGGTGTATGAATGCGAGTGTGAATGGGTGAATGTGGCTTCAATGTAAAGCGCTTTGAGTGGTCAGTAAGACTAGAAAAGCGCTATATAAGTTCAGTCCATTTACCATTGCAGGTTTGTGGTTGTATTAAGGCACTGCATATCCATTTAAACCTAACCTACCATTTTCAACCAAAAATGAATTTTTAGAAGCAATTTCAAGCACAGATATAAATGATTGGGTGAAAAAAGTACCCACAGCTTTCACTGTAAGAAAAAAATGCATGTGTGTCATTGAACCGCATGAGCAAGGTTTATTGTTTTAGCATTATTAATATTATTCAATTTTTCCTTTGCACTTCTTTATGATGTTATTTTATGTGGGGGGGGGGGGCAATTGCCAACAGTCTTTTAAATGTGAATGTTGAAAGATTTCCTTCTGCAAACACATTTATTCCACTCTAAAAATCAGGCCTCTGAACCACTGTAAAACTATACATTTATTCCAGTACCTCCAACAAAACCTGTTTGATTATTTAACTACGGTGACCTAAACCTAAAAAGATTCGAACACCAACAGGAGAAATGTGTAAAATCCTGGAGGTGATCGTGGTCATTATCCATAAGGAAGGTGGTTTTGAGCATTACCAGGTCAACAGCAGGATAGCATGAGGTCATCAGCCCCATGCCATTCTGCAGGCTGCTCCTCAAGCCTGACCTCATAAAAGTCAAGCGTTGAGCTGCTAATGCCCCTTAACCCAGCATGTGAAATGCTAGAAACTTTCACGAAAGCTAAGTTGGCCGGATGTTGCCGCTGGCATTAGTGAGGAAGCTAGCACTCCTAATTGTCTCGGCATGACTCCCAGGCTTGAATCTAACCTGGTTGGTACTTCATCATCACTCTCGTTCATCTCTCACTCACTCTGCTCTCAGGGTGGAACCCATAGTGGGACAGCTGGCCCTCATCCAGCTGCAACAAAATTTTGTCAGGACCACTCCCTGAGCTGCCACCCTAGTCTCCAAATTAACCTTTGTATCAAAAATGGATTCCTTGTCTCTTTCCCCCTCATCTTGTCCTTTAGGTAAATTAATAAACCCATAATTTACTCATTATCCCTGTAAATTTATGCAGTAATAGATGCTACCTGGGGAGATGCACAATTACATACAAAGATCTACCATTTAAAATGTGGTTATTGGGAGCTTTTTGGAAGAAAAACGGTACTCTACTTTTTAAGTGAATTTTAACACAAATCTCTTCTGTGTTTGTCTTTAGTGTTTTTACATCTGCTGCTTGCTGTTTTGGTGCTTTGCAATCCCATGCGTATGCAATATATCTTACATCTGGTGCAGGTAAAAAAGTTATATTTGAATATTAGCCTTACTTAAAACAGTAGTATTCATGATAGTTTGGTATAATTTTGGCAAAAATTATATTACATATATATATATATATATATATATATATATATATATATATATATATATAAATTAATTTAACACCTATTACGGTTAAGGGGTGTTTTGAGGCTTAATCTGCCTTTGTATGTTAATTTGCCTTAACCCATTCCATTTGTCTCCTCCCTCTTCTTTATTAATTTCTCATCTTGTTAATGTCATTCAGTATATTTACATACACATCTAAATTGAGCTTTTTGGAGTAATCAGACTAAGGGCTTCCCCCTGTTGAGAGCAGAGTCCCAGTTTACATTTCACTGAGAAAATTAAATTACTGTATTAAATAAAATACATTCGACTCCATGATGGCGATATGCCCCCCTTCTGGTTAGCATTCTACTGCTTAGCCTAAAGCAGCACAGAGGCAGTAAAAAGAGGCTGGCAGGAGTGAAGCAGACAGAGTAAAAGTAGGACATGCCCAATCACTGTTCTACTGTTCTATCTTAAATCCGTTACCTGTACTAATGACACCTGTTTGAACTCATGATCTGTAAAAAAAGAGAGAAGGAGAGAGACACTCACGTGCTCTAACCGCCCCAGATTTATGCATTTTAATCTACAATGTTCAATGTTTTTTTTCCATGTGGCATGCCCCCCGAATTCTCCCCTGAATCTGCCCCAACCCAAACAATATTGTAATAATAGATGCAGCCTTCTCTAGATCATAGCAGGTAATCTTATGATGTCAGGAACTGTTCTTAACAGGAGCTCTTTGTACCATCAGCACAAACTGATCCAATTCATGTTTTTGCATATAGACTGCACAGACATTTGTAGCTATGCATAGTTGACTCAATAAACCTTGGTTACCTAGCCATTTTCCGTAGCAACCCTATGGTTACCCCTGATCAATGTCTGCGGGCATCCCTGATGACTACACGGCATTTAAGGTGTTTCTTAGTTTATTCAAAAAAAGAAAATATTAGATTTATATAAAATTTTACGTGGTTACTTAGTAAGTAACCAAGTATCTTAACAGTTATGTAAAGCAGTTGTGTGGAACCACTTGAGAAAACGTTTTTAAGTAAATCTGATGTGTTCTTTTTTGAGTGTATTAAATTATATTCAGGATTATTATTCGCACTAGATTTATTAATCCATTCTATGATGAACTCTGTATGTTTCTTTGTTCTTATTGTATGTACATTATATGCATCATTTAGTTTGTGCCTATGTGTGCTGTGTCAGCAACCCCAATGAACCTAAAAAAATCACCTTTGACATGTCTTCCTAAAGGCAGTGAGGCTGAGTTCGCTCAGCACCATCTAAGCGTGTCTGACAAGTCGCATGGTGACTCATTGTAACTGCGAATCACATTGTAAAAAGGGAGTATAGGCTGTACCATAAAAAAGCTTTTATTGTAGATTTTTTTTTAGGATCCTAAGGCAAAGGTCATTTTTTCCCCCTCCAATTTCAAGTACAGTGACATAAAACTACTAAGATGTTATCGTTTATTTTGAGTGCTTTATGTTTTCATTATGTCACACATGCTGTAATTCTGCCTTTTATGTCCAAAGTGCATAAAAAGAATAGGCTTCCAGCAGAGTAAGAGGCTGTTTTGAAGAGGTTTAGGGAGAAATGCATGTCTGACAAGAGAGGAGTTTCAGACACAGTTATATTTTTAAAAGACATCATACCTTTGAACCTTTTCTCATTTTGTCAAATTACTAAAACATTAAACCTAAAAAATATTTTAGAATGTAGATTTTACTGTAATTTTATGTGACAGATCATGTATGTGCATGCAGCTCCCCTTTGATCCTCCTAAGTATTTCCATTACAACTCATTTTTTGGGTCAAATGTCAGCTAACTAGTAAAAGATTGTAAACCTTTAATTTAATCTGTAATGGCATTTAAGACTCTTAATAAAGATGAGAGAGATTCCTTTAAGAGTTTGGAGGTTTTAATAAAAGTTGAATTGATCATACAGGAGAACAGCACAGATCACAGTGAATGCCGAATGCTGCCCCCCTCCTATCTCCCCAACTACCTACTACCCCCCTACCTCACTACCCTCCCACCTCATATGAAAATAAGTATTTATAAAGTTCAGCAACCTTGCCTCTATCACTTTGAAGACACAACTATTAACCTCAGGGTGGGGCTATCTCTGGATGAAGACATCTGGCTCTTTAGCTGTGAATAAGTGACTTTTGACATATACAAAACAATGGCAATAGCTTGGGTTATATGTAACACAATAAGAGAAACTCTCAAAACTAAGTATGTAAGAAGAATCAATATTTTCTCAGGCAGTGATGTCTTCTCTAGCCTCGAACTCAACACCTGTTGTCTGGCTCCTCTGCTCTCAGTGTTTATAATACTAAAAGATTAATCATAATAATACATTTTTCGATCACATAATCAAAAAAAGCTTTTCTGTAACAGCCTCATTTGTTTTTCAGAGATTTTCTAATATAGAACATTAATAGCCTGTATTTGTGTAGCGCTTTACTCAGTCCCTATGGACCTCAAAGCGCTTTAGACTACATTCAATCATTCACCCATTAGTGCACACATTGAAAAGCTATGCTGTAGCCACAGCTGCACTGGGGCACACTGACAGAGGAGAGACTGCCGGACACTGGCGCCACCGGGCTCTCTGACCACCACCAGTCAGAACAAAAGAAAGGAAAAGGGTAAAGTTGTTTGGAAGATTTAATTAGGATTAGATTGTAAAGTAAACAAGTTTTTAGCTTCAAGTGAGTATGTATATTTGTATTTTGGGGACATTAATATGTTGTGCCTAATACCCAGACTAATATTTCTAAAAAGCAACAAATACTTCTTGCCCTGATGAACTGGTCACTTTTTAAAAGCACTGCACCATTGCTACAACAATTTCGTTTGGACACGCCAAAAGTTGCATCGATGACGTAGCCACTAGCCTTCCTTATAAACCTTGAAGAAGAAGAGACTTTTGCAGTACTGTTGCTGTTCGGCAATACATGTCGGCAACATCATGCTGTGGGATGTTTTACTTTACCAGTATTAGGGAACCTGGATACAGTTGATCGGAAGATGGACAGAGCTTAATTCTGGGCAATCCAGGACGAAAACCTGTAAGTGGTTCCCCTTCTAACAAAACAGCAAAACCAATAAGAAACAAAATGTATTTATCTAAATCAAAACTTCCTAATGTAGTAGAAGGAGCTAGTCAAAATAAAGTCCTAAATCTACTTAATTAGAACCAAACATGGAAAAGCAGACACTGAACAGCCGTAAATGTGGTCTCGGACAGAAACTTTTGAACATGCACTTAGCTCATAGTCAGCAACATTCCTTTATCAAAGTGCCTGGGAATCTGTTCTGTAATCATTTTATTTGCCTGGAATCTGTGCGTAAAGTTGAAAGTATCTGCGCATTTGCAGCAAGTCTGTACTTACTAATCTGTACAACTGACCGAAATCCTTAATATTGTTACGTCACTGTTCTAATAAACCAGTCAAATCCCAGAGAATATTCAGTTAACTCAACCCCTGATATGTATATATTTTATCTTTATTAGGTTTATTTAAGATGAAGTGCTATTTGTTTTTTTTTATTAGACTTTTTTTATATTTACTGTTGCACTATAACCTGGCATCAGCCAGATCTATGTGTAGCCCTGCCCCATGTCGAGCTTGTTAGCATCCCAATAAAATACTGCAGTGTAACAGCATGTGAAACGTGACTACTTATGCAAGATCAATCGTTTTTTGGGGGGGTTTTTTCCATCAAAAAGTAACATCCTCAAAACTCTGACAGCGCAGACAGCTTATATATTTTCTGAAACAAGTAGTTCTTACTAGGGATGTTCGATATTGGCTTTTCTACCAATATCCGATATACCAATATAGCCTAACTCATAATTTCCGATACCGATATAAAATAATACCGATATGTGGGGACCCTCCCTCATAAAAAAACAAAAACTACTAAACCCTTTTAGGTAACCACAATGAAATATTTTGTATCATGCATACTTCAGTTTTAAAAATGTACAAAATGTAATAAGTACTAGAATTTTAGTTAAGCAATTGAAAAATGTGCCATTTTTATTTTGTGTTCAAAAGTAGCTGGAACATTTTCTCAAAAAATAAACCTCACATCTGTCATTTTTTTACATTCTGAGAGAGAAAAGAAGTAGCTGAAGAGTTTGATATATAATATGTGTATGGTGTGAAAAACTCATCTTATTAAAAAAATAAAAACCGATACCAATCATTTCCGATATTGCATTTTAATGCCAATATCGGCCGATAATGACTTTAGGCCGATAATATCGAACATCCCTAGTTCTTACCATTTAAATTAGGCTGATTTAGCCACCAGATTCAAAGACTGGTATCTGTATGTATAACTTTAAATAATTAGCTATAGTCTTTTGTTCTATGTCATGTATTGGATGAGACTAAAACATCCAAAAGCATGAAGTTAAAATGGTGAAACTTACAAAAATTTAAATTAGGTCACTGAAGTCAATCTGATGGTTCCATACAGAGGCTGATGTCTTCTTACAGCACATTGTCAAAAGGCATTCTATATTAAGACCCAGAGGAACTCTGTCAGAGTCATTTTTTATAGACAAATATTTGATGTGACAGCTGATGCTTTGGGATCTGATTTTGAAGTGGACATTCAAAGCTGGCACATGTTTAGACAAAGCTGGGAACTTGGAACGGCGCGTCGTTTCGAGGTGGCTTTTGAAGCTGAGTGAAGATGGTGCTCTTTGTTGGAGGGATTGTTCTCACTCTGCTTAGCAGGACATGGCCGGGCTGCAGAGTCAACACGTCTGAAGTGTAGCAAGATTACAAATAACCATCAAACATCTCTTGATGTGAATTCCAGATTTTGATTTTGTCTTCTGATATCACTAATTATTGAGGGAGCTTTGGGGGGTGCAAGAGCTGTATGACACACACTTAAAGTGACTGTTTGTAGTTTTTATCATTAATCTCTGGAAATATCTATCAAGATGTTGTTGAAAATGAATAAAATTATGCTCAGTCATTGAAAGTATTGGCAGCTTCACAACATATAACCGTAAATCCAGGTTGGGGGAAGCATATTGGACTCCATGTTTCCTTCTACATGAGCCTATGTGGACAAAATGCGCTGTTAAATCAATACAATTCAATCAATACAATCAATATACAATTTATTCATAAAAAAACAACAAAAAACATTTGAATAATATGACTAATCTACCTAATGCTGAAAATGTTTGCCATTCATTAATTTAGTTCAGGTGGCTGAAATGAGTTTCCTCCGTAGGGTGGCTGGGCTCTCCCTTAGAGATAGGGTGAGAAGCTCGGTCATCCGGAGGGGTCTCAGAGTAGAGCCGCTGCTCCTCCACATCGAAAGGAGCCAGTTAAGGTGGCTCGGGCATCTGGTCAGGATGCCTCCTGGACGCCTCCCTGGTGAGGTGTTCTGGGCACGTCCCACCGGGAGGAGACCCAGGGGAAGACCCAGGACTCGCTGGAGGGATTATGTCTCCCGGCTTGCCTGGGAACGCCTCGGGATTCCTCCCGAGGAGTTGGCCCAAGTAGCCGGGGAGAGGGAGGTCTGGGTCTCTTCGCTTAGGCTACTGCCCCCGCGACCCGACCCCAGATAAGTGGAAGATGATGGATGGGTGGATGGATAATTTAGTTTTACACATTTACCTCTACTCTTGTTGCCACTGATGAAAGAGTCTGATGTGTCATTTTGCTGCATATATGATTTCACTGGAGGTTGAACGATATGCCGATGTAGTAGATATGTTCGAAAAATCTGTAATGGCACTCCCAGGAATTTTTGGCCTTTATGGCCATTTCTTTGTAAAAATACTGCTTGCTTGCAATGATGTAGGTATGTACTGCTCCTATTACCAGGGAACTACACACAGACAGTTTAAGCACCTCTACAAAAAAGGTCATATAAGGTTCATATTTTATTGATGCAATCTGACTACTTGATGGAATGACACAAACAGAAAAAAAATTGTTTCAGTTAAAAAAAAAGCAGGTAAGTGAGGACCCACGACACAAATAGAATTAGTCTGATGTCTTTTGGGTAAATTTTATCTTTATTTTTGAATTTTAAATAGTGTAATTTGTCTAAGAATTTCTTAATAAAAACATGTTCAAACAATAGGATAACACTTAATGGACATTCACTAATACCAGGGGTGGCACTAACTGAATATTTTTCATATTTGACAGATTTTTTTTGGGACTGGTGACAGAAAAACCGGACGGGTGCCTGTCATTTTGAAAGATTTTGATTCCTTTGTCAGTACATCTCTCTATCCGGAAGCTGAAGGTACGTTGAAGAGTTACTTGGTCTTTGGAGCACAAAAATGACCTCTGGGAATGGTCACACTCGTGCTCTATAGACCCCAACGTAATGCTAACCACTGGTGCAAGATCTTTTCCCGTGGAAGCAACAGTTTGTGGGTCGGGAAACGGCTGGTCCTTCTGACTTCTGATCGCTTCAGTTGGAGAAATGTTACCTGATTTCCAAATGTTGGGCAAAGTCTTGAATATAATTCCAGTCTCCAATGTGACAGCGGAGCTCAGATTTAGCCTCCAGAACAAAATCTAAACCACCATGAGAAGTCATCTGTCCATGGCAAAATCAAAAATCTCATAACAATAATCTCTACGGGAAATCCACTTGAAACATTTAATTCCTTTCAAGTGAGAGTATATTTCAGTTCCATGTGGAGTTGTGAGACTGTGCTATCAAGCCACAATAGTATTGATGTGTCGGTTGGGAATGAAACGGCTCTCAAGGCCGGTTCATATTGTTCGTTTTTTGCCATAATTTTTGAGTAGGTCTGTTCTGTGATGAATGTTTTAAGCCATCCATCCATCTTCTTAACTGCTTATCCAATTCAGGGTCACGGGGCAGCTGGAGCCTATCCCCTCACATTCATTCCTACGGACAATTTAGAATGATCAATTCACCTATCATGCATGTTTTTGGACTGTGGGAGGAAGCCGGAGTACCCGGAGAGAACCCACGCATGCACGGGGAGAACATGCAAACTCCATGCAGAAAGGCCCTGGACCGGGATACAAACCCACGACCTTCTTGCTGCAAGGCAACAGCGCTAACCACTGCGCCACCGTGCAGCCCTGTTTTAAGCCATATGAATGATAAACATTTATACAATTATGTTTGTAGATCAGTAATTTATTTTACATTATTTTTGGTGATTATTTTAAGAAACGAAAAATTTAAGGGAGCAGGTGGGGAGCCGAAAGAGTTGGAATTCCCATAACTACACAGAAGGTTAACCATTCATGTTCTCTGTTCAGTATAATTGGATTGATATTAATAAAAACATGATTACAATTGAATATGTAATCATTTTAAAAAATTGGCAAGTAAAAATAGATTATGACCAGATTTTTTTCTCCCTGTCAGCCAAAATGACAGAAAACAAACAAGTCTATCATGACCTCTTATCATATTCCACATCTATTTCAATTGGTGTATTATGGAGTAAAAATTTCTTCTTTTTATTATCTCAATTTTGGTAATTTATGTAAATAAATGGATCAAGTTTCTCTTCTGTCTTTTAAGGATCCCAGAAGAAGCAAACCAGAGACTACAAACACAAGAAAAGCCATTTTATGTTTTCACAACAGTGCAGGCTTGAAAAAGGAAGTCTGAGGCAGGTGCGATTGCAGTTTGTGGTTTCTACTGTTAGATGTCACTACATCCTACACACTTTACATCAAAGGCCAGACTTCAATTTGTAGAACAAACCAGCTGCCCAATCAAAGCAGCAATCGAAAAAAGCTGATAACCACATGGGAGGTAACGCTGAAGTTCCCCCAGCTACCAGGGGCTAAATTAATCATAAATGGAGCAACATTTTGTAGTCAGTTTGGAAAGAAGCAGATGTTTTTTTTTTTTTTGGTTTTTAGACCGGCTTAGGACTGGCTGTATGTAAAACTAATTGGTTTGAATCACATCGGAATGTCCGATGAAACCTTTGCTATTTCATATAGAAGAGCTTCAACATTTTTCAACAAGATCTAGGTGATGGCTTCATGTGTGTTTGGGCATGGTTCAGATAATTATGCACACATATCTATTGTTACACATATGCGATTCCTAGTTTTCTCTCTTGCTCTATCACTTCCTTTTTCTTTTCTTTTTTTTTGCTTGCTTCTATGATAGCATCTTCTTTAGTGGATCTGCCATGGCTCGAGTTTCAAAATCGCAGGTTTGTTCTCATCGTATGGTAGAGTGTAGCGTAATGCTGTAAAGTGAATCTCAGTTAGTACTTCCTGGAGGCAAACATGTAGAGAAAAGTTGTATAGTGTGGTTTTCAGCAGCTGGACCTTCCCATGCAGTGACAGCTCCGAAAATGAACATAATAAATGCTGGTGTGCTGCCAAAACGTTAAGAAAACATGTTTTTAAGGTGTAAAAGTTACATATTGCCTCTTTAATATTTATTATTCAACCTATAATCTACAATGTATTTATCAGTAGTTACTTTACCATCACTTTTGCACACCCTGCTGGTTATTTGCTAAATTAACATAGTTATATCCACAAGTCCTCACCAAATTGTAAATTCTTTTAATTTTTTGTTACATTATAGTTTCCCCTATTCTATTTTTATTTCATTTTATTGCATGCTTAGAAATCTTTATCTTTCCACCAAGTACCACCGCAATTTGCTAATGTTGTGAACCTGTTCACTCATGTGGCAATAAAACCTGGTTCTGATCATGGTGAGTGGTTTAGTCAGTTGTTTTGACACTTGATAATATTTATGTCACAGTAGCAACTTAAGAACAAAAACTGCCAATTGATCACTGCACATGTTCACGGCAGTGGTTTTGTGACTAGCTCCATTCATATTCGATTTGATTTCATTAATGCCCAATGATTCTACATTAATCTTTGTGCAAAAGCCGGAGTATTTTGTGGACACAGGCTTCAGTAATTGTTTAAATATCTCAACATTTAGCCAGTTTCGTGGTCCAAACCTAACCACACTGTGTCTCCAAACATGAGCCCTTTGGAGCTCAAAAACATGCGAGCATGCATTTCCTACAGGTTTTGGATCAGACCATAGCAGTCCATTCAGGGAGATGTAATTCTTACCATAACCTCACAAGGAGCTATAACATTGTAGCTTGTCAAATGCCTATGGAATGACAGACCAAAAAAGACAAAAATTCAAGTTTTAATTGTACCAACTATGATTATTTATATCATTGTATCGGTAATGAGCTGTTTTTTTTTGTTTAAAATAGAAATGTATATAAACTAGTCAACTCATCTGTCAGGATTAACTTGGTAACAGAGTTTCTGACATTGTATGACAGTGGTTCTGTTTGGAAAATGCTTTTTAATCTGAAAAACAAGCCAATATACATGTATGAAAACACACTTAATATGGTCTCTGGTGATAAGAAGTGTCAGTGAACAGTCTATAAAGCTAGACTTTTAATTCCTCTTCATAAAAGTTTAAAATGTTTCAATCTAAAATAAGTAAATGTTTTAGACCTAAACAGAGCTTTTCTATTCATACAGACCACTTAACACAATCACTACATTCATTCATTTGAACTCACAAACATGCACACATTCATTCACCAATACCAAGCTTGATAGGTAATTTGGGTCAAAGTGCCTTGCCCAGAGGCACATCGACATGTGTAAACTGGTATTGAACGCACGTCCCTCCGATTACAACACAACTACTCTACTTACTGAACCACGGTCACCCCAGTACAAGTACATGCAATTGTATTTTACACAACTCTCTCATTTTTCATTTTCAGCTTTAAAAGATTCCTAGAGCTTTCCCACATGTAGATGTTATTATCCTTATTTTACAATGGAAAATAGAGGTTATCTATTGACTAATACTGACCAAAATCAAGCTGTCTTTTTTATATGACTCATTCAAATTTTTTGTGATATTACAAATGTTGAATTTTTTTTATCACGGATATCCAAATAAGTGGGCTGCACGGTGGTGCAGTGGTTAGCACTGTTGCCTTGCAGCAAGAAGGTTGTGGGTTTGTTCCTAGCCCAGGGTCTTTCTGCATGGAGTTTGCATGTTCTCCCCATGCATGCGTGGGTTCCCTCCGGGTACTCCAGCTTCCTCCCACAGTCCAAAAACATGACTGTCAGGTTAATTGATCACTGTAAATTGTCCTTAGGTGTGAGTGTGTGCATGGTTGTTTGTCCTGTCTGTCTCTATGTGGCCCTGTGATGGACTGGCAATCTGTCCAGGGTGTGCCCCACCTCTCGCCCGTTGACAGCTGGAGATAGGCACCAGCACCCCCGCGACCCATTAAGGATTAAGCAGTTAAGAAAATGGATGGATGGATATCCAAATATTCCGTACAGATATCCAAAGTTTAGACTAAGCAGGTTTGATTTTCTTCTCAACCTATGTCTAGCTGAAAATAAGTATTATGTGTGGACCTAACATTGAACGTTGTCTAGGTAAAGTGCATGTTTGTTGTAGCAAATATCACATAATTCACAACCGTTGCTTCCCAGGAGATTTTATATACCTTACAAATGCTACTATTCTTGTCCTACTTTATGGACGTCCATCAATAATTTATATGCAGACTTGGCTGAATTTGCTGTGCTCATATTTCTTTTTGCTCTTTACATAGAAAGTTCCAAACGCAAACTTGTGTTAAAACCCAAAGTTTATTCTCTTGAAGTCAGTTGTTACCTCTATCTCACCTAATCCTTGTACTCCTTCACCTACCTGAAAAATACAAAATGATATTTTTAAGGCAGAGGGCTTTGAAAATGTTTAGCACAGGAACACCTTTTGAGGTACAGCAGTTGAGCGCACATTCTCCCCTCATTCTCTTTTCTCCAGTGTTTCAAAGATGATAAGATGTGACAGTCTATCAAACCCCAGTGAAGGTTTTTTACCATCTACGCTGCAATGCTCAGTTATCTTGGTGGCATTTTGCTGCCAATATAACAGAGAATCAATTATGAGTACACAGATATGCAAAAGGTTTAGTAAGCAAAAGATGGCTCTTGACAGTCTGATGATATGATGGTGGTAAATAGACTCCCAACATATATATTTATTTTTCTTGAGCTAAAAATACTTTACCCTTAAGTAAATGGTTGTATGTTAGGATAAGGAGAGGAGTTTAGCATTTACAAAGGCACAGAGTGGAATTAGACATGAAATGAAATAATAGTTATGATGCTAATGGTTTTTGTTGTGAAAATCTGGCATGATTTTACTGTAATGTGTTTGACCTTCATATAAGCTCTTGGCAAGACAAGGTGAACAAATCTTGATGAGTGCAGACAGAGTGTCTTCAACATGCAGTGTAGGAATAAGTAATGGTGTCTGTTTTGGCAACATTTGCGTGCCACTCATGTAAATTGTGTTGCAGTCGAACATTGCTGTGGTATAAGTCGAAAATGTAAAATATCCCTTACTATGTGATATATGCGTGTGACTAATTTTAGCAACCCCTCACAAAATAGGCTCCTATGGCCTTGCTCCAGTATCAATAACAAAACGGTTTTGCCTTTTTATTTATTTATTTTTTTTACCTTTATTTACAAATAATCCAGACAAACTTCTTGCTGAACCAATCAAGCTTTTTCCCCCATAAGTAAAGAAATAGACTACGTCACTATCGACTGGGAGTAGATAAATGTTACTGTTTTCAGCTGGGAGATTTTGTGCGTGCATACAACACTGGAGGGTAAAAAAGAACTTCCACACATGCTATGCAAAGCCATGCGTTTTAACAGTTAGACTAGCAAAATAAAACCTAAACCATCTTTGTACAGATTATCGAAAATGACACATCACAGAGTTAACTACCTAGTACAAAGCTTCCAGATCTATTTCAAATAGCTAACAAGATATGGGACAAAGAGTCCTGAGATAAGAGGGACACCAGTTCAGTATTGGCATATCTACAATTACTTGATCAACATGCCTTGACTTTACCAAGCAGAAGCAAAGAAGGCATACAATCATTAGGACAACTCCCAGAGTTCGATTCTTCATATACATTTTATACTAATCGATCATCAACATGGCAGTTTGATGAGTTACAACGAACAAGTTACCATTCAGCCCACTTAAATCCCGACAGGCCTCTGTTTATAACTTCACCAGATTACTTACATGTCATAGACATATTCACAAACCAAACAGAACAGCACATTATAGAGTTATAACGGATCCATGACACAACAAACTGACAGCTTACATTGTGCAGGCTGCATTAGCACTATGTGTAGAGAACAGCTAAAGAATAAGATCACTGTCAGGCTGAGCACAGCACTGTGGCTTTTACTATAAACAGGCACACATAGAGTAATAAAAAAACAACTTTCAACCTACAGGCAATTGGGCAGCGGTTTGTCCAACCAGTAACATAAAAGAAAGCTGAGACAGCTAAGATCTAGCCCACAGAGCTAGCTTCCAAACCCGTTTCAATTAGCTAGCAAACTACAGGATGAAAGTGCCCAGATATGACTGCCACCAGTTCAGTATAAGGGTTGAAAAGTACAGATACCTCGGAGTTCACCTTGACAACATACTGGACTGGAGAATCAACAGTTAAGCCATCTACAAAAAGGGACAATGCAGACTGTACTTTCTGAGGAAGCTGAGGTCCTTCAATGTTTGCAGCTAGATGCTGCAAATCTTCTACAAGTCTGTGGTGGAGAGTGACATCTCTTCGTCCATCATTTGTTGGGGTAGCAGCATCAGGACTTAAAATTAGGGATGGGTACCGATATCGGGTTCTGACATGAACAGTAGTAACCAGACTGAAAAGCAGCGCACATTTCGGTGCCTTTTTTCGGTCCTCCGCCCCCCACCCCCACCCCCCCCGGGATGTCAAACACAGATGATTCTGGGCATGCCATCAGTCAAGAGCAATAAGGTAAACATGGCTATCTTTGTGAAAAAAAAACAGCTAAGATAAGGGCTGTGGAAATTAACGTACCAAGGGGGGTGGATTAATACCTAGAATTAACTTTTTTTGTGTGTGTGTTTGTTTTACGCAAATAACGCATACAATGAACAGCACTCTGTTTATAATTCAGCCCGCACCGGATTACCTCTCCCTCCTAACCAGCCAAACTACGGATTGTTGCGGATTGTTGTGCAGCAGCATGTGCTTGTGGTCCTAAATGACATGGGCGTATATTATTATTGGCGTATTGGCTTTGTGGTGATATAAGTTTATAAGTTGTCTGTGGGAATTATCCATCCGCTCCAGATGTCCGCTTCGGTGTGTGCGTTTAAGTGTTTGCTATGTGAGCAGTGCAGTCAGAGTTTGGGGTGTGCGGTGCTTAAAGTTTACATGCTTCGTATTTTTGTATATTTATGCATGTTGGCTCACTGTATAGTTTATATATATAAACTATACAGTGAGCCAACATGCATAAATATACATATATATATATATATATATAATACAAAATTATTCAGTTAAGGTGATGTTTTCTGACTTAAATTAGTGCTGAAATATTAGCGGAAGTAGCTGTGTCCATCTTCACAATATTAGCGTTTATTTCTTGTTGTGTTGAACTGGAGAGTCGGCTGTTTACTTTTGGAAAATGATCAAATGTGACATTTGATTACTAAGTCTATATTACATTTTATTTATGTGATATTTATCACAGACTGCTGATATCCAAATGTAATGTTTATTCATATATTTGGCTTATTTCTGCCTCTATTTGTTATTATTCATATGGGACCACAAATAAATTATTAATTTGACTATGGAGTTAAAAAAAGTGATTTCTCCTATATTTTTTTTTTAAAGAGCAACTGCATCTGGATTTATCCCTTTATTTACACATAAAGTTCTAGTTAGTATTTTTTTGGGGTCATATTTAGCAATGGTGATTGATTCACAGCTACTGTGATTAATTAGATTAAAGATTTTTATTGTTTGACAGACCACTAAAAATAAAAATTAAAAATAAGAGGGTATTTGGACCATGTTTGTATGTTTAACATTATTTAGGCACCATTTCCAGCACTATTTCAAGCACCATTTCAAGCACTGTTTCAAGCACCGTTTAAGCACCGGCACCATTTCAAAAGCACCGGTTTAGCACCGGTATCGGATAAAACCTAAACGATACCCATCCCTACTTAAAACGGCTCAACAACCTGATAAAGAAGGCTGGTTCTGTTCTGGGGACACCTGTGTGACAACTTGAGATAATGATGCAAAGAAGGATTCTTCATAAAATGAAAAAGATTATGGACAACCCTGAGCATCCTCTTCATGACACTATCCTACAGCAACAGAGTATCTTCAGTCGGAGGCTTCTTCAATTTCGCTGCAACACAGACCGCTACAGGAAATCCTTTCTCTCAACAGCCATCACGGTCTACAACAACTCATTGAAAAAGAATTAGTAATGAGCTACAACAACACTTAATTTCCCTTTGGGATCAAAAAAGTATTTTTGAATTGAATTTGAATTGGGTATCTACATTTATTTCATCATCATGCTTAAACTTTACATAGCAGAAGCAAAGAAGGCATACAAGCTTACATCTTTAATGCCAATCATCAACATGCCTAGGCAGTTTAACCAGTGGTGTGGAAGACCAAAAATTTAGCTACACTTATAGCAGAACTATCTGGATTATTAGATGGCTGACCTGGACATAAATAACCTACAAATTATCAACATAGTTTTGGTACACATCCACATTAATTTACAAACTTTTATATAAAGTAGTTTCATGGTCATAAAAATGTCTGTCAATCCCACATATTTCTTGGTGTTCTATGTTAAATATGCTACTAGTTGACGTAGTTTTGAACACTGGTTGGTTATTTTATATTCGAATAAAACATCAACATAACTCCAGTGATGGAAAGTGAGTAGATTCTGTCATGAGACTTTGGCTCCCAGTATCTGGATGGATCATCCACTCTGACTCTTAATAGATCTATATACATAGATGTCAGCGTATTGCGTCAGCTGGAAACCAATTAATTATTATTACTCTCTTTTTTTCTTCTATTTGTGCAGCGCTGAAAATGTTTACAATGCTCATAGATTTTTATTTCACTGCCATGTAGTACAATATTTTGACAACTGTCAGCTAACAACAACAGTAGCGAGCAGGGGTGATGAGCCTTTTTTCCCCTCCAGCCAGAAGCTGGGGGGCGGGAGTTGCAATTGACATTTCCATGAAAGCAAGTATACAGTCTGAGTAAAAGGAGCCACTTATTCCAAAAATTGCATAGGTATTTTACCTGGTTAATTACTACAATGAAAGCATAAAAAAATAAAAATACATTGACATGAGTAATTCCACTCAGTCTGTTTAAGTTTAAGCCTGAAGGTTCAGGTTTCTTTAAGATCTTATCCAAGAGAAGCAAAGGATATAGGTACAAATTTTTGATGGAAAGACACACTTATATTCTTAAGAAAAAGTCTTACAGGATTCACAACTGCTGTTTATACACCTCCACTGAGTTACAAACACTTCAGACAAATACAGAAAAGGCGTACAGGAACTCCCGAAAGCCTTTCTAATCAAATGTCATGAGACCTTCATGGAAACAGTCAAGCGGTTCAGCCCATGGCAAAGCCACTGAAAAGGTAAGAGTAAAGTAAATTATGAGAGTTTGGTTTGTTTGGGAATTAGTCCAGCCTTGTTTTCTGTTTCCTGTAAAATGCTTGTGATAGATTGTTTGGCAGTGTTAGGTTATTATGCATGACCGAACAATCAAAATATATTGTTTCATTCTCAAAACGTCTATATCAAACAATGCAGATTTTAAGGAAAGGAAAGACGTAAAATACTTTGGAAGGATAAACAGTTTTTAAAACATGTCCTTTTCTTACAAGATAAAAATCATAATTGAGTTCATCGTAAGGTACAAATTTAAAATGGATTATGCCTTGAAAAATTAGTTTTTTTTAATTAAGAAGCAAAGCTCTGGTTCTGGAGAAACATAAATTGGATCGCCTATGCTTCTTTTCAGCAAAACACTTCTTAGAGCTGGTTGTTAAAGGAATATTTCATAATAATAAGGTGGGGCTCTGTCAAACAGCTGTGAGCATAGACTTCTACCTGTAGATGATAACTCTGTCATTGTCTGCATGTAGCATAATACCAGATTAGCAGGTTCCAGAGGCTGAAGCTAAAGATAGTCCAGTAGGAACTGAGAATAAAGTTGTAACAAGAAACTCAAATATATTTTGTCCTAATACCACACAGGTGAACCAATCTATACATTTGCTAACAACGAGCCAGTGCAGTGGTTTAAGAAATGGTTTAATATGGTCAACTTTTTGGTGTCGGCCAGGACTTTGACAGCACTATTTTTGAAGAACAGCCGCTATAATTTTTTCTTGTTTTCCTATTTCTTTCTTTCTTTCTCTTTTTTTTTTTTTAAAGGGACCAGTAAATACACAACAAGCCTACTATGCACCATTTTTTGGATGCTATTTTGATAAAAAATAAAAAAATAAAATAAAAACCTGGTGTTCAAGTCCAAATAGTGTATTTCAGATCAATCAGACAATAGTCAACTCAGCCTGTAATGTCAGTGACTGGAAGTATTTTGATAGAAATAGAACTTTTATTAATGTTGAGTACTGTCAGAATAGTTGTTAGTGGGGGTTTAACAGTATGCAAAAAAATCACGCTTTGGTACGTATTTCGGGCGTTAAAGTCATGGTTCGCCACACTTTAGGAAAAACAAATGAAAATGTTTTTTTTTACATTGTTCAACATTAAACAAATGACTTTTTTCTTAACTACATTCTTTCAAATCCTGAAATTTGTTTGATTTTGTAATGTTTTATAATTTAAATTAGGTGAAAGTATAGAACTGTCAGGATTTTTTAAAGATACAATATAAATAAAATAATCCAAGCAGACATAGGCAGAGTAGAAAACAGTATAACCACTTAAAAACCGCCAATGTTAATGTTTTGAAATGTTCAAATAATGATACTTAAATAATACTTTGTTTATTTGAGAATAAACCATGCTTAAGTGACCTTAGAGTTTTTTTGACATTTCAACAGCTTAGTGGCCCAGCTGTACTTGAATACAACATTGGCAGCTTTGGGGAATAACTCATATCAACAGGGATCCCTCCGACTTGTATTTTATCCAGAATGTTGAGTTTGGGCTGATTGCATGCAACTGGTAGCAATGTGAACATCAGCTGTTTTTTCTCTATATCGGTGTTCTTTCCTTTCAGCTTCACATTGTTTCAGGTTAGTCATTAAGTTCAGTGGAGAGTTATGGACCATATTGCTGTTAATAGATGGTTTCTAGTTCAGTCCGTCTTTCTATTTCTGCTGTAACTGAATAAGAAACTGATAATGTTCCCAAATAGCAGAGTTTAGTGATTACTGGTACTCGTTTCTGTTTTGTTTGAAAGTCATTTTTTAAAAGTTGCACTGCAGAATGTTACACTGCGTTCTCAGCTCAGCACACACATTTGGTAGAAAACAGTTGTATTCGTTCGGTAGACTGTGTTTTCAACAGAGAGGGTCGTACCCAAAAATACAATTACATGTACTGTTACACCCCTACTGTTAGCTTTAGTCGCCAGAACCAACCTATCTGGATTTGTACTAAATGATGACATCAAAAAAGTTACATACTGCAGGTAAGATATTAACTGCTTGAAGCCTTTTTATTAGAGCTGGGTATTGATTGAAATTCTAAGAATCGCTTTGATTCCGATTCTCAAGAGTTAGAACAACCCGATCGAATGTGTTCCGTTTCTATATTGATATGGGACAGTACTATTCATTTTTTTGAGCTGTTACCGTAATTATATGGTTGTAATACAATGATGCAACATTGGGTGAGTATATTTTACCAGGTAAAACTGTAGACCTAAGCCCTAAAATGGCCGTATCGACATTTCCTTCCTATTTTAGCTGTAAAAACGGTAAACTATGTTAAACAATGTAAATAAAATTTTCATAAAAAAACTACTCGGAATCAATCTTTCAATTTTTTTTCAACACAGCACTACTTTCGATAAAACCTCAATTCAAAAATCTTACAATAATCTGTAATTTTTCTCTATTTATTTCCTACTTTAAAAAAATATATTTTTTGATGAAGAATCCATGTGATGGTATAGTGTTCTCTATTCTTTCTTAGGTTGCTGTTATACCTCAAAGACAAAGTTCCTATCTTCATGAGTAAAGAGGGGATAGTTCAGCCACACTTGTTCCTTCCTCCAGCTTTGTATATTGTGGTGAGAACAAACAGAAAAGGACACACCATATCCCCCTGAGTGGCTCACACTGCTTCCCACCTTGTAATGGATTCACCTCCATGCCATCATCACCTTCTATTAGAGCTAGGACAGAATCAATAGATTTCTAAATGCAGCTGAATTGTTCATCATAAAGGGCCTTGTGCTGTCCACCTCATCTACCGCCTGCTACCCCTCCGACCTGTCTTGCTGGCTTTGCCTGCGCACAAGAAGAATTGTGAGGCCATTTATGCAAACCCCCCCTAAGAGCAATGCTTGATCATGCTGCGTGAATATTCCATCAGTTCCGAAGATTTGAAAACACTTTTCAGCCCAAGGCTGAAATAAAATCTGACTCTTACAGCACACGTGGCTGGAGAAACTGAGCTTTACATGAATGAGGATCGTGGAACTGTGATAAAATAACCTCAAACAGGATTTCAAACTAAAGTAATGTTGACTCAAAGTAAAATAAATAAAATTAGTACGTGTAAAGATTAAACGTATATGAAGCTTGAGCCTATTTATAGGTTTTAGATTTTTTTTTGCATTATAAGGTTTCAGAGATTAAATTATTAAATGTTATAAGGAAACTGAAAGGACGTTTTTGATAGACAAGTATATAAAAGGAAAAACTGTATTTTGGGGAAAGCAGCAAATACACTAAAAACCATTATAAGACCTTTTTCAACCTTAATTTTTAATGTAATGCAAGAGCAATACTAGCAGCAAGTTGTTATGGTACCCACTGTAATCTCTACAATTACAAAAGGAAACATATCCAGTCATTTTTCACATAAGTTTATATTTACCTCACTAAGTCATTGCAGCTCAACAATGCTCCCCGAACCTCCCTTTACAACCACTTTTTAGTTTTATTGTGTACATCCAAACATGTACACACAAATCATACAAACACATAAATGAAATTAGTGCTTTGTTAGAAAAAAAAGAAGACACTTTTAAAGATTTGTAAGTTCAAAGATCAATCCAACCCTTCAATTGTATTTGCCATTATTTCAGATGAAGTTGGAAAAAAAAGTCCAGATAAGTATTTTGAGGCTTAGCTGTTAAAGGAATTCCTGCATGCACGCTACATTTGCAAAAATATAAACAGCATGACATCAGACAGTAGAGGTAGTAATAGCTTGGCACTGGCTTTAAAAACACCTGCACTAGACTGCGGTTTGGCAAAATTTCAGGTTCAGAATGGAGAAAACCAACTTCAGGAGTCACATGTTGGGACATAACCAAGCTTTCATGTCCAAAGCCATCCATTGGGTGGCAACAGCCCGGGTTTTTGGCAGGGTTTTTGCCAGGGTTTGTTTGTTTAATAGTTAGCAACATAACTCAAAACGTTATGTACAGATTTTAAAGACAGTTTTTAGGACAATTCTGCAGTGGAAACAGGAACAAGTGATTAGATTTTGGGATGGGAGAACTGATCTTTCTTGGTGGAGCTCTGCTCTCTCCGAGTGCTTTTCTAGTTATGGGGTTTGTTTTTGGCCATTTGTCAGAGCTCCCAGGCCATTTTCAGCCCCATCAAAGTTTATTATATTATATAGAGGCTAAAGAACAGTTTACAGTTGCCGAAAAATGTATTCTAGAACCCTTAAGAGTGTGCTAGCTCTTTTTACATCTAGCATGTTTGAGTGTTGAGTATGACAGGCACACACACTACCTGTATAGGGCTGTCTCATAGACGATCAACAGCAGAGTGCAGGTGTCAGAAATCTTAGGGAAAGGTGAGCAAAGCAACTACTTTTGTAATTTGTGTCTGACTCTTGGTAGAGTAATTCCTTTTATCCCTAGCTATGAGTAATCCTACCACTGCCTCTGCTCCATACTGCACAAACCCCACCTCCTGGATTCCCTCACACCCCCTTCATTGTTGGACTCTAAAGATACTAGCACATCTGACTTCATGTCCATTTAGTGTTGGATTGGTATCTTATTGGTATCAGTCTGAGGTGATATTTTTGCAATTTACCACATCTTACCATTAGGCATTTAGGATCTAAACCTTGAACATTGTGACATATTCCAGACCTGCATGATTACGTCAGAGTCGTTAATGGGTGGTCTGTCTCTGGAGGATTGTGCTCAAACTAACAAGCAAGTGCAAATAAAAGTGTCCTAGAGCACCTTCAGTGGTACTCTGGAGACCCATTCTAAATCTTTCTTCAGTGTATTTACAGTAAGATTTAGTGCTGTCTGGATACAACCAGATCACTCAAGAAGGATGATAGTCCCTGGTATAAATGGGTTCTAATTGTTCTACTGCCCATCTTAGTTCTCCAAGCACATCACATTCAGTATCATCTTCCTCAGTCAGCTCTCAGATAACTCCTCAGTAGTTGGTCAAGCAGCTTTCATATTAAAACATGTCTATTAAGAAACCTTGGTGAGGCCATTTTTGCCAGCCAAACAAATGCATTAAGGTTTTATGGTTTTGTTGTCCTTGAATGTATAGATTTTTCAAATGTGCCCCCTTTCTTTCATGCAGCAATATTATTTATATCATGCATGAATGTTGCCTTATGAGCTTTTGCCTTTCACTGTCTTGCTTAAAAACACCAGTGCACCTTAAAGCTTCTATGTTAAATTTCAAAACAAGCAATCTTTAAAAAAATTTTTTACATGCACCATAATTTTTTTACACAGGTAACTATACGCATTTTGTGGAGATTACAAAGAAAAGTGAAAAATAAATATTTTGTGGAGATTGAAAAGAAAAGTAAAAAAAATAAACAGTTTCTGCTGCATTTGTCCAAAAACCAATAACACTAACATGACTCGGTCTGACAGCAAAAATTGGACCATTTTACTGTCTCACCGGACAAGCTGAATTCCACATTTAAGTGGCTCCTTACTGCTGCATTCTTCAACAGAACACCACTGATGAGAAAGATTCTTTCCTCAATAGGACAAACACCCGGCTGTTACCATTTAAACTTTAGATAAAACTACCAGAGTCCCAAAAAGAAAAACACCACTTGAAGTCACAGAAAACACGAAATGCGTGAGAGAACTGCGAGTGCGACTTTTGTGCTCTCTCGTCTAATGGATGTTCCCTGATCCCTGATCAGTGGGGCATGGCCTATGACTGACAGCTGATAGGAGGGATGAGTGTTCTATGGGTGTGTTTATGTTTTAAGATAGCTTGTTTTGTAAATGTAGTATAGCAGCTTTAATGCCAGGCCTTATTCTAGCATTTCAATTCATATATGAAGCATTCATTTGGCCTGGTCCGCCAAGTTTTTCACTTTGAATAAGCTTTGCACTAAAAGTAAACACAACCCACAATTGTCCTACGCTACTTTTTGACAAATAAAAGGCGACTTTTATGACAAAAAAGGTAAACTAGTGTTACATTCAGGAGCTTGACTGTGGATCTTGCAGTTTTTATTGGCATGCATTGCTCCATTACTTGCCAAACACATTTTAGGAGATGACTCAGATTTTATTTGTTTTCATTTTTTCCAGCTTAATAAATATGTGGGTTAAAGCACAACTATTGACCTTGGTAAGTGCTCAGGGTTTGAAAGCCTCTCGAGTACAAGTGTCTATAATTTTGCACATTCCAAATCAAACACTCTTATGTGATAAAAAAAGTAGACAAACCATGACACTGGGATAAAATGGATGCAAAGATAATAAAGTTTGAATAGTATCATCAATAGTCTATTCATAATGGGGGAGTTTCATCAGACAAGCAGAGAGGACATGCATAAGGGTTTATGTATTTTATAACAAGATAAAGATTTATTGTTCAAGCTAGGGATTTCCAGAAGCAAGCAGGGATAAGAGGATTACAAAAAAGGAGAAACGTAACAAAGGATGAAGAAAGAATAAAAGATTTATTGCATTACTTCTGCTTCCTACAATAAATAAGAATGGCATAGTTAGGATTGTAGAGATACATAATAAAGATATGACTTGAAACAGATTTGTGTATTTACATTTGCAGTGATTTAATAATAAAAGGGTGGTGGAAAGTCCCAAAATTCAAAACTATTTACATATATTATATGGTTTTATTAAAAATGCATTTTAAAATTTCTTATTTCTCTGCATAGTACTCCGATCAGCCATAAGAATAAGACAACCTGCCAAATACTATGTTGGTCCTCTTTTTGCTGCTGAGATAGGCCTAATCAATCAAGGCCTCCTGAAGGCATCATATGGGATCCAAAACAAAGATGTTACTAGCAATGAAATGAAAATGGTTGACCCCCAATTTGATTTGTCACAATCACATTTTTATTATGTTACCATTAAGTATTTGATCCACTGACTGAATGCTCACCCAGAAAGAGCCCCCCCCCCGATTGTTGGAAACATAGTTACATGGGCATAATATCTTATGTTGTTACAGAGCAGTCTTGGAGCCACATTTTATCCCCACCTCCCCTGTTGCCCTCTACATGACCAGTATCACACAAACACAAAACAAGCAACTTTAAGGTTATTTAAAGGACAGTGATCAATAATGCTCCTGTAACTCCTACTTAATCTCCATAATGAGCTTTATTGCAGCAATTAATCATGTCTTAGCAGCCAGCATCCCAGAATAATGCTACCAGAATAAAGGCCAAGACCAGCTGGCACAGGCCACAGTATCCTAAGTGAGGAGAGCCAGCTTTAGGAAATATATCGGCCTCTTGAGTTAAGATGAGAGCCATTTCATTATGCCTGTGAACATTGTTTTTTTTTTCTTATCTGTGGCAAGAAGGATGAGGTTCAGTAAAAAGAAAAAAAAACTAAACTATAAACTATAAAATGTGTATTAAAAGTCTTTAGGCAAAACAGATGGCTGATAGATCTTGTTTCACACAAAAACAACGATACCTATATGCACAGAGGAATGGAGCTGCAGTTATTAAGGTTTCCGATAACGAATGAAGAAATGGAATCAAATCCAGGACAGCCACTTTGTGGACTGAGACAACTGAAGATTTATTTCACAAAAATAAGTCAAGAATTTTCTATTAATTCATTTTTTTTTTCACAATTTCCTTGTCACATTATATATTTGTCTATTTATTCATGTGCACACACACAATTGAAAGGCTTTTGTTTTTCATTTTTGATCAAGTCTATAGTAAAGTTTTTAAATCCATTTGGAAAAACTAGCAAGTGTTGGGAGCTAATGATCTTTCATGTAAATAAAATGATGGTTCAGCAGGATAAGATCTCCTGAATCTCAGATAGCACCTAAAGCCGCGAGGAAAATGGTATAGAGTGGCACCATAAATTCTTCAGTACAGCAGTTAAAAGCATGGACAGTATGGATGCAGCCTGGTAGAGAGACAATGAGAGATGGCATTGAATTAAAAAAAATAAATATAGGAGAAATCAATAGAATTTTTGCTTTGATCTCCACAATCACATTCACAATGTATTTGTGGTGTCATATAAAAAAATAATAAACACATGTAGAACTAACCAAAATATATGAATAAACTTAACATATCGATATCACAAGTTAAACATCACATAAATCAAATGTTACAATTTACCATTTTCCCATTAGTAAACACTCAGCAGATTCTCTGGTTCATCCCATCAGGAAATAAGCACTCTTATTGTGAAGATGTATACAGCTACTTCCGCTAATGAGCTAGCACTAATGCTGCATTCCATTTGTCTCGGAAACTCGGGCTTCCGAGTTGCTGTACACGAGAACGTGACGTCATTCCCGACTTAACGCATTCCAGTCTGTCTCGCTACGCTCCGAGTCGGAAACAACATGGACGCTTTAAGGGCAGCAGCTGTCGAGGGGCGGGCTAGTTATTGCTATTGTTGTTAGCGGCATAGCATCTTCAGCAGACAGCATGAAAAACAAAGCTGTACACTGTAATGCATGGACAGCAAGGCCGTGCAATGTATAAACTCGTGACTGGATTAAAGTAGAAATGTATTAAAGTGTGTGAGAGCATTTAAAAATGACAATAAAATGACCAACAGTGCGAATAAAAAGAAAATATATCTCAACTACGGGCGCAGCCATCTTTGTTCTCCGATCAGTACTTCCTACTCGGTCTACTCTCAGAGCTCCGAGTTGGAGCTCGTATATTCCGACCTAAAGGGGGTGTGTCACTCTGAAATGACGCGAGAAAACTGCGAGATTTCCGACTTTCCGACTCGGAAAGGTTAACTGGAAAGCAGCATAATTCATGTCCGGAAACATAATTTTAACTGAATAATGTGCATTTGTAAGGCAGCAGTATCTCACTATGAAAGGTACTAAAGCTATACAGTGAACCAACATGCATAAATCAACATAAACACAGCGCATTTATACCCTGCTGACATTCCAAGCAGATGGTAAGGAAAATTCCCACAGACAACTTATGAACTTATAATCATATCAACCCAATACACCAATAGTAATATACTCACATGTAATTTACACGCACACATGCTGCTGCACGACAATCCATAGTTTGGCTGGTTAGGAAGGAGAGCTCATGTGTTGCGGACTGAATTATAAACAGAACAGTGTTTTGTGTATGCGTTAATTGCTTAAAAAAAAAAAAAAGAGAGAGTTAATTCTAGGAATCAAATGACCAGCGATTTTGACAGCCCTAACTTTCAGCATTTTTTTTTTTTTGTGCATATATTGGTGATATAGGGCAACGCTCATGGCTGATGGCATGCCCAGAATCCATAGTGTTTGACATCTCCGGAAAAAACAAAATAATGCACCAAAATGTGCTTTTCAGTCTGGTTACTACTGTTTATGTCAGAACCGTTGCCATTATATCAGTACCCATCCCAAATGACTATGGGATGGTTTTGTGTTTCTAATAATAACAAAAAAGCATTTTTTCTTCAGGTAAATATGACAATGTATTTGGCTCTTTTAACATGTGAAAACATTAATGTGTTATTGTGTTTATTTGCTCATTCTATAATCTGAGTGCTAAAACCTTTATTAATGAATATTTACTTACAAATATTTTACGGATATAAACACTCATCCATTCATGTCAAGCTCCAACACGCTCCGTCAGTGCCATAAGGGACCCCGAAGGACTGGCACCTGCTCCCACCATGCGACAGACAGATAGGTGTTACTCTGACACACACTCCTCAATTTCTCACTGTTCATGGTTACCTTCACGTTTCCAGTCGGTTCCGGCCCCACATCACCCCAGTTGGACCCACAACGGGAAAACTGGTTTAGAAAGGTGATGACAGCTGCTTACATATTTTGTTTTGTTCCATTTGCAATGTATGTCACGTCCTCGCATTAAAGGGCCTTTTCCTATCACAATAATAATGCTGGGCTGCACATGTCATGCTCAGCACTGGCATGGGGGCGTTCTGAGCATGTCAGTGCGATAAGGGAATAGCAGGGTGCATGTGCACATGCCTTATCAGTGTGTGCCAGGAGAAGGTTTTGCTTGTTTTTTTTCTCTTCGTTTTTTTTTTTTTTCCTCAATGCTACAACCTTAAACGTGCAGTTGCAAAATATCTATGATGCAGGTCGACAAAACAGCAAACAACTGTGATACATACAAGTGGGTAATTGTTGTTTTTTAGACAAATAAAATAGTGGGGGCAATACCTTTCTTCAGAGCAGTACTTCTTTTGATTAATACATAAAAGCTGTTGAAAGAAATAAAAGAACCTGCCACTGAGACTTGTTCTTGTTTTACAACCAAACAATAGAATGATGGCTTAATGGCCATTTTTGATTTTTATTCTGCCAACTAAGAATTAAATGAATAAATCTAGTATATTGAATCAGTTCAGGACACAGTTACTAAATCGACTGGAAAGCCACTTAGTCAGGACTTAGCCAACAAAATATGGTAACCATGATAAATGAGGTGGATTCTGATGCTTTCTGTGCTTGATTTTCTTCACAAAATATTGTTTTCAAACAAGAATGGTTACTTAGTTTGTAGTGGTCACTCCTAATCCATGTGGGATGCTGGGGCTTATTTGAAGATTAGGATAACTCTTGAGGATCCATGGGTGATATTGGACATCCTATTATGGAGAAGAAGCTGAATGGCCAACTGCTTGGGAGGCAGCTAACTGTCTGACTGAGGATGCACAGAATGCAGTGTGTACACAGAAGGAGGCCAGGCAGCAAAGTTTTTAGACACAGACAAGAGCTGAGCTGAATAAAACAAATGAAAAACTGTGTTCTTGCTGATCTTTACTCCCTAGACAACAGAATAGATAATTGAAAGCTGAAGGTAAAAGTGTTGTAACGGTACATGTATTCATATTTTGATTTTTTAGTACTGCCTGCTGGTTTGGTACACACGTGTATTAAAGGAATATTGCCGTTTTCTATCTGAAAACATGCATAATGTTTATGTGAAGAACTCATGAGCCCAGTGCAATATTCAGAAAGGTATCCAAGCTATTGCCAAACTCTGCTATTTGGGTACATTAATATTTTTTCATACAGCTAAAGCAGAAAAAGAAGATGGAACAAACCAGAACTTGGTCAGGAAACACATCTTTCAACTGCAATTAAGTTCAATATACGGTCAAGATAAACTTAATTACTCACCTGAAACAATATCAAGCTTAATATCTGATACTCGAGAAAAAACAGGTGACGTCAACATGGCCACTAGTTGCATCCATATTAGCCCAAATTTTGTATAAAACACAAGTGGGCAGAATCCTCATTGATGAGAAGGGGTTTTCGCAAAAGCTGCCCATGCTGCATTCAAGTACAGCTCGGAGACCAGGCTGTCAAAATATCCAAACTATTTCAAATTGATTTAAGTATTTTCTGTTCTCAAATATGGGCAAATAATTATTTAAACATTTCTAAACATTAACACTGATGGTTTTCAAGTGGTTATGTTGTTTTCTACTCTGCCTATGGTCTGCTTGGACTATTTTATCTATAAAAAAGTCCAATCAAATCTCCAGTCAATTCATAACATAATATAATAACTTATCATATTAAGATCAAATTAATTTCAAAGGGAGGAATTTAGGAAGATGGCTCTTTTTAAATGCTTATTAAAGTAAAAAAAAAAAAAAAATATTTAAAATTTATTTTTTTCCAGATTAAAGTTTACCAAATACCCCATTTTAAAATTTAAGATTTTAAAATCCTGAATATGTACCGGACCATGATTGTTGTCTACCATTACAACCTTAGCAGATACACATTAAGGATGTATGCTACAGAATTCTTTTAAAATGTTTCAATAGCTATGTAATAGCAGTAATATCAGGTAACATTTCTCTGTAGACAATACCTGTCAGAACATCTGCAGGAAAAACTATGTTGTGGTGCTAGGGTTAAAACATAAAACATTAATGGAAGTGATGTAAACAATAGCGACCAATCAGCTAAAACAGCAGCTAACTTGGTAAAAGGCTAATGGAGAGATATTGCTGACCAGCCAGTCTCATTGATTTCTTTGGCAAGTCTATATACTCTTTGAACTTTAACACACACAGCAGACACTGCTTCTATGCAAAAAATTGTTTAAAAATGCCTCTTTATCTAGATCCAAGATAAATCAATAAAATTTTGTTTCAGTTTATATTTTTAATACGTATCAAATTCCTGAAAAGCTACTTATTACTTTTAAATGTTCTGATATTTTTCCTTTTTCTTTAATTTGAAATAAGAATAAACCTAAAGATGCAGTGGTGTTCAGATAAACCCTCCATGCTGGCACCCCATAAAAAAAACACTCCAATATAAATCATCATCCTGATTTTTTAGTCTCAGCTTTATTGACTAACATTCCCTCCACAGTTCCCATTTATATAGTGATTCACAAAGATTGCTGTTTCAAAATGGTAAAATTGTTGGAAATTAAAAGATTGCAAATGTTGCTTACGGACTGAGGGAGATATTAATTATATTAAGAATGATTGGCCAAAATATATCTTCTTTGAAAAAGTAAAAAAAAAAAAAAAAAAAAAAAAAATATATATATATATATATATATATATATATATATATATATCCTCTGAGTAAATAGATTCGATGAGCCTTATGATGAGAAGGCAATCACTACCTCAATTTTATCGGGTACTCCAGATACCAAACATCTACACTTAGTTATGGAAGAAAAAATCATTTGCTCCAAATCAAGCACTCAGGCTTTTTCAGTACTTTTGCAGCCTCTCCAGTTCAATATCCGTAATCTACAGGTGAGTAAGCATGAGCGAGTAGACCAGAGTTTGGCACAGAGAGATAAGCAGAGTCATTGACATGGGACACTTTGGCATCATTTCATTCCCAGGCCTATTAAACCTTATTGATCTCTGCTCCAGTTGCTTTCTAAATCCCACAACACAAATAAGGCAGCTGCTTTGACTCTGAAATTCTCTAAACTAAAACTCCCCTCTCTGCCAGACACCCGCCTCCAGCTACACATCAGCCCAAACATCATTTTAAAGTATTTTAGGTTAGTAATTAAACTCCCCCTCATGCCGTATCCCTATTAACTTGACTTCTGATCACCCAGTGGGTTGATGTATGGAGTGGGTGGTTTCAGAAGGCATGCAGATGAGAATTTCATCTCTATACCACAATTGAAATGTTCAAAAACACAGATCCACTGACTTTCCTTTGTGAAAACACAGAACCACACACAAAATTAAGATATAATTTGACTTTAAATGCATAATGAAAGACCTAAATACTCCAACCAGCCCCTGATCAGAAGAAAATCAAAAGCAGTCTCTTTTAAATTTTCCTCAAATACAACCAAAACACCAAACTACATCTTGCATGAAATTAAAATGTTGGAGCTTGCACAGCTGAAGAAATGGTAAATGGAGGGAGAAAAAAGGTAACAGCTGCCTTGGAGGCTTTTGTTTTATACCACGTGAATGAGTGAGGGTAACAGTAAGACTACCTGATATGCCTGCGGTGTGCAAAAAACAGACATTCAGATTTACAAGAACAAGAAAAAGGTAGTGATAGCTCACTGAGTTCGATTACTAAGAAATCTTAACTCAAGTAAGAACACCCAATAGTCGCCGACAAACTTTATTATGAACTTTCTTGATACATAGTCAAATTTGGACACACACATTGTAAAAAATACATATATTCCCATTAATAAAAAGATAAATGTCCCTGAGCACGTTGTAAGGACGGCAGGCCTAATTAATTACAAATATTTTACCATGTTATTTAGAAAATTTGCAGTAAATTAAGACTTGTAGGTATTCTGACAAATAAATATCTTAAATATCTTATGTAGCAATTTGAACTAGCTTTGATAGTGGATTATTGCAATTGACTGTCCACTGTTGGTCTTTGCTTGGTCACAAGGAGGAAATGCTTGAAAGTCATGGAGGATTTATTGATACAGTGTCAGCTGTTGGCAGTACTTCGTTTTTCAAAAGGCTGCTCTGACTGAAGTTCTGGAGGGTTCAACTGATTGGGTCCTTCTGTCACGTTGGGATATAGGTGAGAAACCAACTGCTGAGATAAAGTATCCATGAGAATGGTGAAAATGATCATTTAATGAACACACCAAACCAGGAAACCAGTGTGACTGAACTGAGGAGTATATACTCGTGACTTGATTAGAGGATACAACACAGGTGAGAGAATGAGCAAATGGAAAACAGGTGGAAAAGAGCAAGAAACTGAGGCACTGAGGTAAAGCTAACTGAATTGGTCAAAAACATAGAAATTAACAGAAATATAAATTGGAACAATCGAATCAAAATACTCAAACTAAGATCAATGTCTCACAGATTCTGACACTATAGATATGTCTTGAAGACAAAACCTGGATGATTCTAACTGATTTGCTTTCAAAATCAGACAAGAAAAAAAGTTGTTGAGCTGTTGTCTTTGGACCAGAATGTTTGAAAATAAAATTTAATCAGTATGGAATTGGCCTTTTGGGTAATAAAGAACCATCTGCCAGTGATTATAATGTTGTGCCGGATTTGGGATGTTTGTTTTCTAAGTTTAGTCTTTTTAGGATCCTTGGAAAATTGTGATTCATGTAGTTGAACATTAGACATGGGAAACTTGTTGTCATACATGGATGGAGTACTTGAGTCCTGGACTTTAACTAGTCCAGGACTTAACAGAGTCACTTTCAAGGGACCTGTGACTTGACTGGACCGGCTTGCTGATGATCTACACTTAGACTTTGAAATGTGAAATTGCTATTGTTGGAATTAGTACATAGCCAATGTGAATGCTACCTTGTTATATTAGGTCAGATTAATGGACAAACTTAATAACTTCCCAAAGTAGTAAGTTGTAATTGTTCGGGTCACATGTCAATCATTTGTTGTTTTAACATTTATTTATTTATTTAATATTTATTTTAAGCACGTTTTATATTTTTGTGCATGGTACTAGCATGGGGCCATTTTATATATATATTTTTTTCAAATAAACTAAACCATATATGGCTGCCATTATTCTAATTTTAAAATCCACACCCTGCTCATTTGTTTTTGACGATTCTTCTTGGGTCTTGGACTCGGCCTGTAGGACCTAGTCATTTGACTTGGATTAATCGTACATCAGAATCAGAATCAGTTTATTGGCCAAGTATGTCACATACAAGGAATTTGACTCCGGCAAACTTTTTCCTCCAGTACAGAACTTGAATAAGTGAAATAAAAAAAAATAAAAAAAATAAAAATATGAACAAAAATAAGTAAAAATACAAATAAATATCAGATCGTTAATAATAAAGGATAATATATACACCAAGCCGGGGTTATTTTACAGTGAGTATGTACAGAAGTGCAGAGTTATAGTTTATTGTTATGTGAGTGCACTCACACACTGTGACTAGACAGAGTTCGTCAGAGCGACAGCCTGGGGGAAAAACCTGTTTTTGTGTCGGGTGGTTTTGGCGTACAACGCTCTGTAACGCCGACCTGAGGGGAGGAGCCTAAACAGATTGTGGCCAGGGTGTGAGGGGTCAGTGGTGATTTTCCTGGCCCGCTTCCTGACCCTGGCCCGGAATAGGTCCTGAATGGAGGGAAGATCGGTTCCTATGATCCTCTCTGCAGTCCTGACTGTTCTCTGCAGTCTGTCCTTGTCTTGCCTGGTGACGGATCCGAACCAGACAGAGATGGATGAGGTCAGGACAGACTGGACTATTGCTGTGTGGAAGATGATCAGCAGCTCCTGGGGCAGGTTGAACTTCCTTAGCTGACGCAGAAAGTACAGCCTTTGCTGGGCCTTTTTCCTTATTATGTTGATGTGTGAGGTCCACTTCAGGTCCCGTGTGATGGTGGATCCTAGGAACCTGAAAGACTCCACTGTGGGGACTGGCTTGTTGAGGATCATGAGAGGAGATGTTGATGGTGGTCTCTTCCTGAAGTCCACTGTCATCTCCACAGTGTTGAGCGGGTTTAGCTCCAGGTGGTTCTGACTGCACCAGAGAACCAGCTGTTCCACTTCCTTTCTGTACACAGACTCGTCGCCGTCGCGGATGAGTCCAATGACGGTGGTGTCATCTGCAAACTTCAGGAGTTTCACAGAAGGGTCCCTCGACTTGCAGTCAGTGGTGTAAAGGGAGAAGAGCAGTGGGGAGAGAACACATCCCTGGGGGGCGCCGATGCTGAGGGAACGGGAGCTGGATGTGAACTTACCCAGTTTCACCTGCTGCCTCCTGTCAGTCAGGAAACTGTTAATCCACTGACAGGTGGAGGGAGGCACGGTGAGCTGGGACAGTTTTTGGTGGAGGAGCTCTGGTACAATGGTGTTAAACGCAGAGCTGAAGTCCACAAACAGGACCCGAGCGTAGCTACCTGCAGAGTCTAGGTGGTGCAGGATGTAGTGTAGAGCCATGTTGACGGCATCATCCACTGACCTGTTTGATCTGTAGGCGAACTGCAGGGGGTCTAGCAGGGGATCTGTGATGTCCTTCAGGTGGGTCAGTACCAGACGCTCAAAGGATTTCATGACCACAGTTGTTAGGGCAACTGGTCTGTAGTCATTTAATCCAGTGACTGGGGACTTCTTGGGAACCGGTATGATGGTGGAGCGTTTGAGGCAGGAGGGGACCTCACACAGCTCCAGGGAGTTATTGAAGATATGGGTGAAGATGGGAGCCAGCTGGTCAGCACAGAATTTCAGAGAGGCTGGGGACACTCCGTCTGGTCCCTGAGCCTTTTTAATTTTCTGTCTCTGAAATAGCTGGCGCACGTCCTGTTCGCAGATCGTCAAGGCAGGAACGTGGGTGGTTTGGGGTGAAGCTGGGTCTTTTGTGATGGAGATGGTGGGGGAGGTGGGAGGTGTGAAAGTCCTTTCAAACCTGGAAAAGAAGTCGTTGAGGTCCTCAGCCAGGCGGGGCTCTCCACAGGGTGGGGGGATGGTCTCCTACAGTTAGTAATGGTCTGCAGGTAGCTCCAAACTGCAGAGGGGTCGTTAGCAGAAAAACGGTCCTTAAGCTTAGCACTGTAGTTCCTCTTTGCTGCTTTGATCCCTCTTGTCAGCTTGTTCCTGGCCTGTTTGTACAGGTCCCGATCCCCACTCCTGTAGGCCTCCTCCTTGTCCTGGCGTAGCCGTCTCAGTTCTGCAGTGAACCACGGTTTATTGTTTTTGAATGAACAGAAGGTTTTGGTCTGCACACACATGTCCTCACAAAAGCTGATGTAGGATGTCACAGTGTCGGTCAGTTCATCCAGGGATGAAGCCGCTGCTTCAAAGACGCTCCAGTCAGTGCAGTCAAAGCAGGCCTGTAGCTGCATCTTTGACTCATCAGTCCATCTCCTCACAGTTCTTACTAAAGGCTTAGCAGATTTCAGCTTCTGCCTGTAAGATGGGATGAGGTGGACCAGGCAGTGGTCGGAAAGTCCCAAAGCAGCACGGGGGACAGAGCGATATGCATTTTTTATTGTGGTTAGCAGGGATCTAAAGTGTTCATGTCCCTGGTGGGACACGTCACATGTTGTTTATATTTAGGCAGTTCAAGTTTGAGATTAGCTCTGTTAAAATCCCCGAGAACGATTAGCAGAGAGTCCGGGTGATTTTTCTCCACTTCTGTGATCTGATCGGCGAGGTGATGTAATGCCACCGTCACACACGCCTGCGGTGGAATGTATACAGCGACCAGCACAAACGAGGCGAACTCCCGCGGTGAATAAAATGGTCTACAGTTTATGAAGAACGACTCAAGGTGAGGGCTGCATGTCTTCTTTAACACTGTGACATCTGTGCACCAACCTTTGTTAATGTAGAAGCACGTTCCACCTCCCTTTTGATTTCCCAGTCAGCTCCGCGCAGCGGTCCGCTCTGAACAGCTGGAAGCCTGGCAGCTTTAGAGCGCTGTCCGGGATGAGTTCACTGGACCAGGTTTCAGTGAAGCAAAAGGCGGCAGAACGACTAAAGTCTGAGTTCTTGGATAGGAGAAGGAGCAATTCATCCATTTTGTTAGGCAGAGAGCGGACGTTCCCCAGGTGTATGGATGGGAGAGCGGTGCGTAATCCCCGCTGTCGCAGCTTGACGAGCACACCAGCTCGCTTCCCGCGTCGTCGTCTCCGTCTAAATCCACAGGACGCTGCTGCTCCTCCGATCAGAATCTCCATAAAGCAGTCAGGTTGTGTAAAGACCGGTGGAAAAAGTCCGGCACTGGATAGCCCAATTTTTAAAAGTTCCTCTCTGCTAATTTTAATAGCAGAGGGAGTGCAGAAAACTACGCAAAAGAGTAAAACAGTAACTAGTACCAGAGAGCGAAGTGCCGAGGCGTCCATATGCGGCGCCATCTTGCATTTTAAGTCCATGACATGGACTTAAACACTAAAAACTCAAGTGTGACTTTGAGTCGAAAAAATGGTGACATGACTCCAACATTGGTGTCATAATTAATGATAAGCGTTGTTAGGTCCAGATAAAGGTAAATCTCAGACCTCTTAATTAAAATATGTTGACATGAAAGTTGCAGATGATTGTCTAGAGAAAAAAGAACAAGGAACTTACCAAGTTAAGTGCAACTGGAACAAGGAGGAAGGTGGAGGGAACAGGAAAGAAACAGGTGGGAAACGACTGAGAGGAGAGACCAGGCTGAAAAATAAGGTAAATGAACACAAAGGGAGGAGAGGAGGACATATTCAATAACCAAGATGCTACGGCCACCGGCTGTCTGCCCTGTGAATCAACATCAGCACCACAGACAGCGCCTGGAACACGCACCTCACAGTTCAGCACTGAGGACAGCAGCAAACCAATCTGGGTTTTCCACCCCTGCTCCTTGCTGCACATGGGTTTTCCCATTCAGCCTGATGACTTCAAGGGACCAGCTCACCGACTAATGCCCTGCTGTCATTCATTCAGGGGGCACAAATCTGGGCGGTTGTCCCCATTTCGCCTTGTCATTTTTATTTGATCTCTGTGTTTCCTTGATACCTAAACTAGATAACTAATTTAATCTTTGTAAAGGTTAGCCATCGACCGTTTGCCTTTGTGTTCTAGAGTATCAAGACTGCTAATTTGATCACTTGTTGTTGCCGTGTTTGACAGCCTTGTTATTTCACTTTACTGATGCTGTTTATGTTTGGTTGTGATATTCTATAGACTACTCGATGTGTAGCAGTTGGAATTAGGAGCATTTCTAAACCTTTTTAGTTAATCTTGTTGGTTATTTTCTTTACAGATATCCAACATTTGTTCCCCCTTCAGGCTTATATTTTGCTAAGTTATAATTTATCGAAGACCTTGCTTTTATTAGTTTAAAGACTAAAATAAAACCGGTGTTTATTTTCCATCTAACCATGTCATTTCTTATGTTAGATCGTCTTCACATTTTAAGATCAGGGTTGTAACACAAAAGCTAAAGAAAAGCAAGAATAAACGCATAAACAAGGAAATTATTAACAGTGGAAGCACAGACACAAACCTAAAAACTCAAAGAACCCAGAATCATGACAACTGCAGCTTAAGTGGCAAAATATTATTCTTAAACACTAAAATCTGGTCACACCTTTCCACATCTAAATCAACTTTTATTCAGCTTGACCCAGGCATTCTGACAAATATAATAGTGTGTACTTTAGGAACAGAGCTCTCAAATGAGTTATAAATCGTAAAAGAAATGACGCTGTTTTTTTTGTAGTATAGAACTAATGGCTGGTTTACGCTGTGTCTCATAAATTAAGACGATGGCACAGATCGAGGAGGGCTTTCTAACTGATGATGATGAACCATAATCACATTTAGACCAAAGTTATCCGTTCTGACGTGTTCCACTCACTCAAGCTGTTATCAGTAAACTCTGACAGCGGCTCTCTGTTTCCCAGCCTTGTACGTGTCTTTGTCAGCCCACATCTCAGCATTCGGACAAGTCGCTATCAGAAAACGGGTGCGTCCCGGCCATTATGTTCGCTCATGTGACAACACCCAGCGTTATCTCCTCTTGTGATGTGAGGCTATAGCTGAGCAGTTGATTAATAGACACGGGGTCACATCACCCCTCTCCTCGTGTGTTTCTGTTTTTCTGTCCGTCTCCGACTGCGTCATTCACACTGTTTGAGGAGGGGTAAATGGGGCTGGAACAGACAAGAAAGAGAAAGGAAATAAAGAGCAATGTCACTTTGACGTTATAAATATAAAGTATGAATAAATGTTTTTAAAACTACTCTCTCCTGGGATCACATGCACACACAGTTTTTTCCTCTGATTTTAATTAAAAGCTTGATTGACAACATGGCCTATTTTTCCCATGGCTGTTTCAAATTGAGCGTGAGATAAGACTTATAGTTTTGGAGACCTTATCAAACTCATCTATTTACTGTCAGTAATTTTTCTTGTCTTGCCTCACACGAAACTGCAGACAGAAAAAAAAAAATCCCCTTCCATCCTCTAGGTTTCAAATCCCCAAAGAAACACTATGTATTTCCCCCCCTCCAAATCTCCTGTCAGCCCATGGAAAATGATGTATAACAGTAAAAAATGGAGACAATGGATTTTCTTATGTCCTAATGCGCTTTCCATCTAAGCTGTTACATTGACTCAATATCCTGACCGCCTGATGACTGATTACCACGACTGTTGTTTTTTTTTTTGCAGTGTGTACTTTTGCTCTGTTTTTTATCCAGCAGTGGGGCAAGGTATGATGTCTAAACATTGTCATCTCTGAGACCAGATCCATGCGGGATGCCTAATAACAGACCAACATGAAAGCACTGACAACAACAAAAAATGTGTTTCTCCTTGGTCTATTTTTTGCATCCTGGTAAGAATTCCTACCTCCTTCCCTGACAGTTCAGCAACTGGATATCATTTTTTGTCTGCCTGCAAGATTAGCATTAAAGGGAACAGGGAAGGCATTTTACTCTAAGAACCAACAGGGAATATGACACGTTTTGAAACATTCAGGCTCCGCTTTGATTTGTTTGGACTGGCCTGTGTCTGGTAGGTCTTAAAGGCAAGACTTGATCAAAAAGAGGTGTCTAAATTTTTCCAGACTATTTAATGCAGTGCCGAATATAATGTGTAGAATATGTCTATACGTTTATGGGTAAAGCAGTTTTACAGACAGCTGTTTAACCTTGTCAAGGGCAACATCTCGTCAGAAGGTGGAGCTCACTGTAGGGACGTGCCATTGTGGATGTTAATATAAACATCATACTATTAGTATTAGAAGTTTTTACACTGAATAAAAAGTACATTTAGGGGTGAGAAAGATTTACATGTTTTTGTTGCACACAAAACATTAAGCTTATGTAATCAAACATTTAAATGTTTTTACATTTACATTTTGCTAAATTCAAAGCTGTAAAAAAATTATAGGGTAAAAGTGGAAAATACATTAAAGGGGTCCTAAAATTAAACTGCATATATTATTATTATTCCAATATAACTGTCAAGTTTATGGCCATTAGAGTGTTAATTGGTATTAGGTTAGAATGTATGTGAATTATATTTTTTTGTTTGTCAGTAAAAAACCTAGCCGGTGCAAAAAGTTTGAGGTTTCATAAATCACACTGCGCCTGGAATGCCCACCTATTGGATGCCCCCCCCCAAAAAAATTTTTTTGCGTCTTCTGACAGAAAGTGCTTCATTGCATATTCATTGAGGGCAAAAGCACAAAATGCAGTGCTGTGCGGTTTTTGCCCCTTTTAACAACCACAGACCTGTGATAAATCAGACCCTTAATGATGTCTTGTTGAACCATGTGTACTTTAAGTTTCCCTTGTGCAAAACAGTATTTCTTAGTTCAATGTTTTTAAAAATGTATTTCGTGTGACATTGTGCATAGACTCTTGCACAACGCAGTTGTCATCTGTGGTAATTGTTTTCTAACTGATCAAACGTTTAAAAAACATTCCCAGGGGAATCACATGAGTACAGTGGTAGCTCAGGCGCCCCATATACAGATGACTTCATCCCTAGCTGTCCTGGGTTTGATTGCTGACCTTAAGATTTTTTGTCTGAAAACTGTCGATAAAGGCCACTGTTGTAAAAAAAAAAAAAAATACCATCAAAACAAAATATGTAATCCTTGAACCAGAATCTTCATTTAAAAGTCAATTTTCAAAGATTACATTAAATTACCAACTGAAAGTTTTAAAAATGAAGAGTATTTCCTACTGACCATTTGTACATTACTTATTACTGGTGTTGGAATAGAATGCATCAAATGAAATCAGTACAATAAGACTGTATTTGATTTATTTGACTGTATATGTTTGAATATGTTTGTGCTATATTATTAACTTGAACTGAACTGAATCTGTGCAAACAAGATTTAAAATGCAAAGCTGCTTAAGGATCTGTTTACAACTGATAAAAACCAGGTGGGCCCCAATTTCTTTTGTTTCTTTAGTATTAAGGGTATTGATAGACTGAAATATTAAGTAATCTCTGCAATTCATAAATTAGCTTTAGGAACTAAAATCAAATTGCAGTCTTTATAATTTGTACTACTTTTACGTTTTAATTCTTAAAATGTTGATTAGCTAACATCAGATCTGTTCTCTTCATCTTTCCTGACAACTCTTCTTGTTGATGCAGTTGAAACGCTTGGCTTAGATTTGTGCTTCTACATCCTGGTATTGTGTCCTTGATGTTCTGTCCATTTCTCTCTCTCACTTCTTTTTTTCCTGCTCTTTCACCTGTTCCTCACAGCGTGAAGATTTTCTAATATCCATTACTTCCACCAGGGTCAGGACAATCCCACTGGGTCTGCCAAAGACTTGGCAGGTGCCGATAAGGGCCCTACTCCAGACACGGTAATAGCTTAACAAATCCCTCCATGACCCAGAATCCCCTTCACCAGCAAGGCATCGCACTATTTTCCATAAAACCATTAATATCTACCTGGTGTCATATTGGGTGAGGGGAATGTGGGGTGATGGTGCAGATGTCTTGCATTTCTCTCAGCAAAAGTAGTAAAAAACAAAAAACAAATCAACTTTTCGGTTCACTTGCAGGGAGCATATCATGTTGGTGTGCAAGATCATGGACTTTTGATCTGATATTGGTGTATCTTTGATTCATCCAAGCATGATGGACGACGAGCTTAAACTATGTTCAATCTTTCATGCTTTAATATTCTCTCATCAATTCTTTCACCCTGCTCTGCCTTCCACTCAAACACAGAGGGTCATTTTGGCTCACCGTCCTGGAGCTCTCATCCGATAATGATACCTGCTTCAGTGGATATCAAACCGCAGCTCCACCCATTTCCTTTCACCCCTCCTAACACCCAGCTTTCATCCTGCCAATCATGCTTTAGCCCCATTCAAGTGGCAATAGTGTTAATGATTAATTTACCTTGTAATCCCCGCTCAGGCTGATAAGCTTGTAATGGCTGCCGTTATTTGTGGCTGCTTTCCATTGTTTGTAGTGTTAAAATTAAGCCTCAGTGATCCATCCCGGTAGCCCTTGTGAGCAGAAAAATACTTTTAGGAATGAACCACTCTGATATATTAGGAATCCACAAAGATATATATATATATATATATATATATATATACCTGCAAACACAGGTGTGATTTTAACATGGAAATTAGCAATCTGATATAGTCTGAGAGGAAAATAAAAAAGTTAAATACAATGGCTAATTTAATTGAAAAACCATATTTATTGACAGCAATTCAAAACAGAGTACAAAAGTAAGTTCTCATCATTGCAAGTGCAAAATGGTGCAGCTGATGACCAAAACCGACCCCTTGTTCTGAGTCAATGTATTAATGCAGCCAACAGCAAGTCCAGTTTTGTTTCTAATGCTTTTGTTCAAATTTTATCTGATTATGCCACATTGCATTGTTTTGATATACTTATAATTGCAGTCATAGTTTGCTGTCTCAGTCAAACATTATGATTAATAGCTTGGATTTTGTTGAGTGTAGTTTTATTCATTCTTCTTTTCTAATAAAAATGGTGCATATAAAACATTTTTTTGTTGGCTTATAAACATATTGGGAGTCAGGAGCAGGCAGGTTTTGACACAGACGTTGCAGGAAAAAGATGGTAGAAATAGAGGGACAGTGGGAACGAGTGCTGATGTTCAAAAATTCAGTGGTAGCGGTATTTATAAAAAATAGTCCTGTCTAGGGCTCTAGTATCAAGGTGCAGACAGTGTGGCAAGAAAACTAACTTTTAGGCTTGATGCTGTTAGGTGTTAAGATGTGTAATGTGTTTTTGATTTTATGTCATTTTACTGTGAAACATTTGTTGTCATAAGCACTTTAAAACATTGAGTTTAGCTGAGAAGCTAACAAGCAGACCAAACATTCCTTTGAACTTTAATGTGTTGAAAACGGCGACAGCGTTTACAAAAAACACATCATACATAGAACACTACGTCACAGAGCATATTAATCTGTTGAGATATAATACTTTCTTCAAAACATCTGTTGGAGACCATAAATAGGCGAAAGAGCTGTTATCCGAGGAGGTATTTAGCGAGCATTTAGGCTAATTAGTTTTCCCGCTGTTCGCATGGCATCAGCTTTTCTCTTTTTTTCACAGTGTGTTCACCACTTATAGGACGACAATAAAAAAATTAAATATGCTTAAAGTCCATAGACTGTAAAAAAGAAAAGACAGCGCCTCCTCACTCCTCCCTGTTTACCAGAATGACACACTTTCATGGGGGAATTCATGGTGGATTTACAGACTCCTCCTCCCCAGCTCTGATGAAGCATGTTCCTAAAAAGGGGAATAGGGCGGGATCTTCACTGTAGACTCTGCCCTGGCAGGGCGTCTATGGGCGTGTAGTTTGGTCGTAATCACGCCCATTCTGCTCCCGCGTCTTTAGCTCTGATGCTAAACTTGGCTCGGCCCCCTCATTAATTATGCAAGATTTCAAAAAATTATCTTACGAAAACCAGCCTGGTACCCAGGTTTTTTATGAGCCCAGCGTTATCTCAGGAAGAATATGTAGCCATAGAAAGTTTTTAAAAAATGGGCACCAGGCATTAAAGTTGTTTTTAACGTGTCTAAAGTCCAATGCTTTGCAATGGGAGCCTAGCGGCTAAATGGAGGTACTACAGCAATGGAGGAGCAATGGCGGCCTCCATGGTATGCGGTCACAAAGCAGAGCTGCCAGCGGCCATTGTTAAAGTCACATAAAAACTAACCATAATCCATAATCGAATTCAGCAAAAAAGCAGCTGTGGAGGGCCTCTTTCCTTCCCGTTGCTCTCCAGCCTGTTGCAGTAAATGTTGTCTATTTGCTCTAACTACTTCCAAGTTTTTCAACTCTACCTGCTTTGCTGTTGTGGTCCTTTATGGTGCAGTAATCGGACTTCAACCTTTTCAGTTTCTCTCAGCGAAGTTTTACAATCAAATAAATCCCAAATCATTTGAGAAACTCAGTCGAAATACACATAATTGGTTATCGTTGAAATTAAGGTATATCATATGTGTGATTCAGGACGTATGACAAAGCGGACCACAAATTAACTTTAATCGCTCCATTGAATTCCATTCATTATTTTTTCGACCAGGGGACCCACGGGCTGACCCAAGGGGGAGTAGACCTAGGCTCCCCAGGCTAACGGTAGTTCTGATTAAAAATATGTGAGATACACACAAAGACGGGATCACAAGGCTTTTGGTTCATAGCTCGCCAAAAGGGCTGTAGTCATAAGAGCCCCCTACTTCCCATGCTGACCTTAGAAAAATTTTGTTATGTTTGTCAAACATTCTTCACTAATACAAAGTGTTTTTAACCTAGAAAAGTGCTAGAGAAAACACACTGGCAGTAAAGGGTAAAAACTGTTAAAAAGAAGATGTTTTCCTGGAGGATATTACTTCAAGCAAATGTGTTTTAAATACCAAGACAGGTGTCTGGTTTTCTGACCCGAAAAATGAGTTAAACTAATTCTATAATATTCTAATCACCGCACAGTGTCTGTCAGGGCAAGGTGAACACCAGCCTGCTCATAAAGACATCATGCTAAACATCAGTGGAGCACACCGTGGGTAATAACAAGTTTCATGAAGCCATAAATCTGCCTAATCTAATGATTTGGCTCACCTGCTGCACCACTTTGGTGTGTCATGGTGGCCACTTGTCATTTCAAGGGAATGTGTCCGCGAGGTGTCAACAGTTTCCCTCAGCTGGACAGATTTATTCTGAATTTGATAGGGTGTCTGATAATGCTTAACGCAGCATGGAGGAAAATAGGGTATAATAATTTTTGCAATTAAACCCCACACTTTTTTCGGTTTCCTGTTGGTGAATTGCATTCATGTCAGCAAAAACGGCCTTTAGGCATGGGCCTGTGCATCTTATTCTAAGCATTTTTAGCAGAATCAATCAATCAGTACAGACATTTTCATTGCTTCTGACATTACTGAAATGTCATGTCTTTAATGTGACGCATTCAGCCTTAACTTGAAAACAAAACTGCTACCTTACAGAAAGATACTCAGAGCTACTGAGGGCAAGGATTGACCCAGATAATGATATATGAGATGTTTCCAGTTTCTTTTACAAATCATCAGACTTTCTGTAAAATTGAAAAGATGCTACCTCAGTTTTTTGGTTTTTTTAAAGGACAAAATATCTTTGAAATAAGTAGCCATTTCAACATTTTTTCACCTAGTGTCGAGGACACATCTCTCACTTTGGGTCTTTAATACCCTTAGAGTCTCTTTAAAAGACAGCTTTGCTCAGTTATAAAAGCTTCCAATTACAGAAGGTTGCCAAGCGTCATGAAAGTCACCTTAGGTTCTTGCTATTTGTGAGATCTGAGATAATGGGGGGGGGGTCTTATCCTACCTTTCATACACAAAATAAACAATCACTCAAGTGTGCACCCTTGGGTATGCAATAACAATCACCACCGCAGTCTTCCATTAGCAGGTTCATAGCACAATGCTAGTGTGTAGATAATTGCTGCATTGGATTTCAAAGAGCTTTGGTTTAATAGAAAAGCTTTTAAAGTTACATCAAAACGTTTGAATATTATCTCAAAGCTGTGCCACTTTTGGCCACTCTTTTTATGATTTCCATAGTATTTGGCTCCCTGATAAGTGATTTAAATCTTTGCGGGAAATGTCAGTGTTCTTTAAACTTTACAGTCCACACAATAGAACTCAGAAAATTATTTCAGAACCTGAGAAGATCTTAACTTACTCCATAACAAGTGGAAAGAAACTCAATTCATATTTTTCTTAAAAATTTAGAATTGATTCATGATTTCAGTTTTGGTTTTGAACTTTCAATTCTGTAATGTTTTAAATGTCTTAATAAATGATTAGACTACATCAAAAATGTCCAATGGTGCAGAACATTAACCTGCATAAACGATGGAAATATAACAAGTGCAAGTTATGGAATTAAGCAAAGTAAAACTGCTGTCACTTAAGAAATGATCTTGTCATTTGAAAAATGCTTTGCGATTTACTGAGGTTGTTTTTAATCATAGAATTTGTCTGATGATCAAAAAAAATGTAAGAGTGATAAAATAAGCAATGGGAGTTATAATTTTTTTATAGCACACAGGTGTACAATCTTTGTTTCTATGTTTCTTTTTTCATTCAGTGCAGAATCGGAACAGGAACTTGAGGTCAAACAGATTATCATAAAGTGAATTTTAGGCTGTTAGCAAGGATGCTGTCTCTAGTAGGGATTTAAGGATTAACCTTTTTGTATAGTTTGCCGTGCATGTATGAGCTGATGCAGTTTTTCTATTATTGTAGATACATTTATTACTAATGTAAGTGCATGTATCTAACATTTATCTAATACATTTTGATGTTGCAGTTGTGGTCTTGTTGCACTTTGAATTAATTTTAATTATTATTGTTTATAATTACACGAAACAGGTTTAAGTTAAAGTTCTTAGAAAAAACAGGAGTATGGGATCAGGACGACATCAGCTTAAGATGAAAATGAAAAAAATACTGGTTCTGAAAATAAAATTTGGCACTGGAAAATATAATTGTAACTGAAAATCTCAATTTTGAATCTGAAATAAATATAGTGAACATTATTTATATTATTATTATTATTATTACTATTATTATTATATATTTATGTTTGAAAAAGCACTGCAATGTAGCAAGTGGAGCCCAAAATTAATATGAACATAAATAGGGTATATTTAGTTTGGATTTTTTTTCCCAATTTTTGTCATTTTAGCTCAACCAAAATCAGATAAGCTCAGTTAGCGAGAAAAAAAAAAATGAAATGAACTGCTGTTCTTAAGCTGTCAGCCATCACACAGGTAATTTATTTTATCATGTCCATCTCTTTGCAGGTACTTCTCTAAGCTGTAAACTGTTTGCCACAACAGCTGTCATTGCTATAATCTCCATGGTTGGAGATGGACTGATATAATCTGCAAACTAGTTTTCTTTTGCACTCTGAAGGTTCTGGGCTCCTTCTTCTTTTAGAATACATGTAGGTAACACATAATGACAGTGTTTGCAAATATGGTTGTAAAACCTATAGAAAAAAATATATACAGGATTTAGGATATGTTTTTACAGTTTTATCATACTACATATTTCTTCCTTAAGTCTTAAAATCTTATACTAAACATCCTTTTTTTTATATACTCAACGTTCTTTTTAAAATCATTCTCATCATCTACTCTTAAACCCAATTTCCTGTAAATCATGTATCATCAGTGCTGCACATTACAATATGAACACCAAGAAAGCTCTGTTCTGTTTGCCTCCAAGTGTTATAATTATTATTATTACCAAACTTGTGCATCAAATTATTATATAAATGCCTTACTGTGTTTGTAGTCTTTGCTTTATAGCTGAGCTTAATGGTATTCTGTCAGATGGAGTGAAAAATTAATGGTTTATTACACCATAAAGCTTCAGTGAGGAGTGCAAACACTCAACTAATGCCTGCAGTAATGGGTATAAAGAAACAACATCAAGCAGGGAGAGAAAACCTACATCTATAACGCACTGAGAGGCCTCTTACTGTAGAAAATGAGAAAATAATATAAATCTTTAATGATGTAATGAGAAGAATGACCTTTCTTCCAGCTGGATTGAGGGTAAGCATGTGTTATGATACACAGGTAATCTCCAGTGGTACAACTATCTAAATATGCATTCATACTGTACATTTGTTTTTATACATTTTATAAGGTACTTCCACTAACAGAAAAAGTAATTTCCATTTGGCCAAGCTTACCAGACATTTTAAATGGGACTAAAAACAAGTGAAACATAGAAGCAGTTTTTTTATAGCCTGGAAAAATCACGATGAGCCCTGAAGGTTTTTTTCAAAAATGTTGTCAGTCTAAAATGTTTGATTTCTTCCTTTCAATTCCTGAAATTAATCTAATTATGTTATGTTCTATAACTTAAAAAAAGGTTACAAATATAGCACTGACTTAAGATTGGATTTTTAAAATTAAATAAAAAACACAAACAGACATATATACTGTTGTGGGGAAATTAATTATGTTTAGTGATTAGTAATTATTAGTAAAGGCACTCAGTAAAAAATGTCATAATGCTTGGTACCTAGGGACTTAAGTTGGAGGAGACCTATTGACTTTTTACCTACTCTGGCTCAACTGACCGCCACTAAGAAACATTGTTATGTCTGTAGAGTAGAGATAAGTTCACTGAGCTTACGGAGAGGGAGGCACACTCATGTCTAGATGAGGAGAGAGCAATTACCCAGGAGATGGGTTTCTGTTCAGGTCCTAATAAATATTTGAAAGACTCCAATGGAGACTGAATGAGCTTTATCCTCATTTCAATCTATATGGCATGCTGCCGTATCAGTTGGTACCTTCAATGTGGCATTCAACAAGCAGACTAAGGTGACAGAGAGATGGATTTTCTTCGGCGTCCGAGCTTCGGACATCACACGAACTACTGGCTGCTGCCTGAAGAAGGACTCAGTTCTGGGATGAGGATTTTTCTGAAATAATGGCTGAGACCCTGAGGAATCAGCAGATTAGGGTCTTTATTTACAATTTTCCTGCTCTGTTGCTTCCAGATAGCACTTGATGGAGGGAGAAGACAGGACCTCTCTTTTCCATGGACCTGAGCCTGAAGTGGAAGACCCTACCAGCCAGACACGTAGGGTATTTTGTTTATTTTACTTTTGATTTTCCCCTTCCATCGCTGTCTGACCACGGAAGAGTTTGGGAACGAGAAGGCATCTCTCCTCCATCTGGGATTGGACAGTATGAGAGCAACATAAAAGAGGGGGGGGGGGGGGGGGGTGCGTTCTGCTGATTGACAGACTGAATCTGAATTTAAAGGTATAGTGAGCGGTGTCAAGCAGCTGCAGGTAGAAAAAATCAGTCTTCTTATGAGAGGGGAGAAAGACCCTGTGTGCGTCGTCCCGATGAAGCTGGCCAGCAGAATTCTCGATCATGGGGGTAATATGCAAAAATCACCATAGATTAGGGAAAAACAGCTATTTCCATCTTTTGGGGATAAACAATAATTTGATTAGTCATTAATATGTAGATTTAAGAGGGGTAATGATACGCTCAGTTGGCTTTTGCAATTTTTTTAGGGCACTGCAAAACAAATTTCCATGTAAATTGATAATACATTTTTATCTTATCTTATCAACATATATATGGAATTATGCTATATCAGTTGGCATATCGGCTAAAGTAGAAAACAATATACCAACTTGAAAACAGTCAGTGTTAATGTTTAGAAATCTTTCAAGGGATATTCCACCCTTAATTATCTTTTTTTTTTTTTTTCCCATATTCCCCAGATTAGAAACATTTGAAAAAGTACTTTGTCACCAGCCCAGTAATGCTCCTAATCTGGCAGCAGTCTGTTTAATTTAGCTTTGCATAAAAAATGTAAGGGAATGGGAACAGCTAGCCATTCATGTGCAAAAGTCATAAAAAAATACTTGGTTAAGATCATTATTATTCCTGGTGAACTCAATATTCATACGATTCTAAAATGAAATGAAAAACATGTACGGTTACATGCCTATTATTTAGATCAAATAACAAATCAACATAAACTTCGTTCACATCGTAAGTTGCATCATTATTTTTTTTTTAGCTAAACCATAGTAGTGTAAGGTTATTGTTTTTTTTTCTTGACAGATCTAAAAATTCTGTTGCATTAGTGAATTCTTACATACTTTAAATCCTAATGCACTATTGTACTTTATGTTCTTCAAAAGGTTCTTTATTTCAATATTTTTTAAACAAAATTTGGGACTTTTATGCGACCCTAGCCTTTAGATATCCGATACTGGTCTCCAGTGATCAATAGAAATATCAAATTAATCATACATAACTTATTTATTTCGCACAAAATAGAGAATATACACTCATTTTGAACATTAGCCTTTTAATTCAAAGTCCATTGCTGTGTTTTCTCTGTTTGCTACCCTTATGTGTCCAGTGGTGTCAGCATTTGCTAAAATAACTCAAGGGTAATTTTGATGTTTTAAGTAATCTAACAGGGTAAATCAGTTGGCCCAGTCCTATCAGCCATCATGTCTTCATAAAAATTTGGTCCTTCAAAGTATTTGCTTACACATCAGCACATCATGACTGTTCCGGCATCGAGTGGCATCACCTATCAGTGCCTAAAGGCGTCCACAGCAGCAGGGAATAACAAAACACAGAGTAGAAGAAGCAGAGATGGTTGTTGTGTTTCTGTTTGCCATGTTGTTGTCCACTGCTTTGCTAGCGACTTCCATTTTTTCAAAACCAATTGTTTGGATACATCTGGTGTTAACATTTATTTTCCTCTAAGTTACAAACTATCAGTATGAATGAACCACAGGTACTATCCGCTCCACCAGTCCATTTCCAAGTACATAACCTAAGGCTGGAACTCAGTTGTCTGAGGTTGTGCTTTTTGACCGGCAGGGTAAAAAAAATCTGGTCACAATCCAATTTTATCTGTCAAATGTTAATGTGATTTTGGGGGGGTCTATCCCCAGTAATTGTGTTATGAGTTAATACCTATTCAATAGTATCTGTTAAGTAGTGTTCAATCAAAGCAACCTGACCAGAGAACCACACATAAAAGTAAAATTAAATGGTTGTGCTATTATTAGAATACCTGATGCGGTTCCTGCACGGCATGGAACGAAAATGTTCACTTTGTTTTCGTAATCTAATAGTCGGATTGTTGCAGAAGTTATTGACATGAGGTTTTTGATTTTTTTCTGTGGACTGAATAGTTTACCCCCATGGGTAGCTGCTAATCTGTGAAAGGTCTCACCCGATGACCGCTGGAGAAACGCACCAGATCCCCTGCAATCCTTCAAGGAGAAGCAGGATAAATAATGGATGGAATTTATTTACCTGGACTCCATGCATTGAGATGAAAACAAACAAAAAATCTGCGCATTGCGTAAAGTGATCAAGAGCAGTTTTAAAACTAATCTGTAAAAAATGACAGAAAACCTTCAGTTGGTTCCTGAAATGGCCCCAAAAATTGCTTGCTTGGGCCGGACCAGTGAAGGGGAGACATTGGCATACTGTCATGGTCTGGTAAAAATTCCTTGAAGTTTTAAAAACACGCCTATAGAGGCCTTTCAGTCTCCATGGCCATTTTTAAAGTATTTATTATGGAGATACAAAAGCCCCTCTCTGAGTCATCTCTGGTCTCATGTCTAACATGCCATCTCTGCCTTACTGTGTGAGCCTCCAGAGATTTCTATCAGACATATTTTGTCTACTCTGCAAACCTAACCATAACACGAGTAGTCTTTCAGTAGATTGGAGTAGGTGAAATGTCCATAAATCTTCTTATAATTCAGTCTCTTTATTATCCCAAGAACTATGCTACATTACCCGGATGCCTTTAATAATTACTAATCACTGAATAACAATAATCTTGAAATAGTTTTCCCATAACACCTGACAATTGTGCAGGAAACCATCACTGATGCCAGAGTCTGGAGGAAGAATGAGATGAACAAAAATACAAGATGCTTGAAGTTCACTATGAAGTTTCCACAGTCTGTTGATTTGGGGAGCCATGTCATCTGCTGGTGTTGGTCCACTGTGCTTTATTAAGTCCAGAGTCAAAACAGCCATGTTCCAGGACACTTTGGAGAACTTCATGCTTCCTTCTGAAGATGAGCTTTATGGAGATACTGACTTAATTTCCAAGCAGGACTTGGCACTTGCCCAAACTGCTAAAACTACCAAAACCTGGTTCATTGACCATGGGAATACTGTGCTTGATTGGCCAGCAAACTCTCCTGTTCTGGAACCATATATAATCTATGGGGTAATGCCAAAACATAGATGAGATACATGAGACAAAACAATACAAAAGAGATGAAGGCTGCTATTGAAGCATCCTGGTCTTCCAGAACACCTCAGCAGTCCCAGAGGCTGATAGCATCCATGCCACACCTCACGGAGGCAGTAATTATACAAAAGCGGACAAAACCAAGGATTGAGTACATGTGCATGATTATAATTTTCAGAGGCCCAACATTTCTCTAATTAAAATCCTTGTTTTATTGTTTCCATGTAATATTTACATTTTTTGAGATTTTGAATTTTGGGTTTTCATAAGCTGTAAGCCATAATTATCTAAATTATTACAAAAACAGGCTTGAAATATCTAGCTTTGCATCTAATGATTCTATATTATATTAGTTTAATCTTTTAAGTTTAATTAAAATGAATAAATTGTACAAATTAACTTTTGCATGATATTCTAATTATTGAGTTTCACTCATATGTTTTAAGAAATGCCAATATACATGACAAGACTATGAGAGCAGCTTTACCTAGTCTTCCCAACTTTAAAATAAGATCAAACCAATAAAAATGTTGCCTTTGAACTCTCAAATCTGAATTATTTTACATTGACGTTTGTCGAGTGCAGTGTGCAGAAATTGTGCTTTGTCTTGTTAATAACACAGTAAATACATTCCAAAGCATAGAAGTTGGCTATAACAACACTTAAACATTCTTCACATTTATTTAGAAATAAATTATTGTTAAAATTAATTGTTGAATTTAGAAAAAGATCAGTTTCGAAATCGAGTCTAGCTGCAAAGAAAACTTATCTTGTGCTCTCACTGTATTGATTTTCCATGCCTGTGCTTCAGCACCAGCAATACTTGAAGCTCAGACATGAAAGGGGAAGCAACAGCTAGTGCTGAACAACCTGTAGTTTTTATGACAATGTAGGTCATCGTGATTACGTTTTCAACTAACAACTGTCAAAAGGGTAAATCAATAGGTAATTTTGGGGTCAGAAAAAAGTGGTTGGAGTCAATATCTTGAATCAAGTAACCCACTGAAAAGCTCTTGGGAAGCTTGGTAAAAGGATTACCCTCTGCTACCCTTAAGTTTTCACTCCATAATTGCCTTTGAGCTGTTATGAACATCACAGACATGACCAAGTCCTCAACCCACAGTCCTGCCAGATAGAAAATCAATAGGAATGTCCAAGATAACCTCTTAGCATATAGTTCCATGACATTTTTATCATTGCATTGAGGAAAAAAACTAATTCAACATGCTTAACATTCCAGAAAAAGATTTGAAAATGCATCATGGTTGACAGACTTGTTTATGTTAGAGGACCAATTGATTGGATTTGATAGGACAATGACTCGGCAAATTAAAGCGTTCCTTTTAGATGTGTGATCTATGTTGGGCATTTGTTCCCAGCAGAAATGGTTCCATTGGAGTGGGATGTAATGCAGACACAGTAATATTCACTTTACTGTTTCATAAAAGGATATGAATGGTGACGAATAATTCAAGTCCTAATGTGAACATTATCCTTCAGACATTTGTGCCTAGTGGAGAAAGGGCTGTCAGCAAAGGTAGAGTGGAAGATCACATTCTTAATGCCTAGCATTAATGTCTGTCTTTTCACACAAATGTTATTGGTTTGAACTCATGAACATGGAAAGAAGGATATTTGCTACTTTGCTCTTTCATATAGTACTTACAATGTTGCACATGCATAGCCCAAATAATTCACTGACCAATTCTTCAGGACTGCAACTCAGAAAGAAAGAAAGAAAGAAAGAAAGAAAGAAAGAAAGAAAGAAAGAAAGAAAGAAAGAAAGAAAGAAAGAAAGAAAGAAAAGAAGAAATGAAAGAAGAAAGAAAGTAGAAAGAAAGAAGAAAGAAAGAAAGAAAGAGAAGAAAGAAAGAAAGAAAGAAAGAAAGAGAAAGAAGAAATGAAAGAAAGAAAGAAAGAAAGAAAGAAAGAAAGAAGAAATAGAAAAAGAAAGAAAGAAAGAAAGAAAGATAAGAAAGAAAAGAGAAAAAAGAAAGAAAGAAAGAAAGAAAGAAAGAAAGAAAGAAAGAAAGAAAGAAAGAGAAAGAAAGAAAGAAGAAAGAAAGAGAAGATGAAAAGAAAAGAAAGAAAGAAAGAAAGAAAGAAAGACAGAAAGAAAGAAAGAAAGAAAGAAAGAAAGAAAGAAAGAAAGAAAGAAAGAAAGAAAGAAAGAAATTCATTGTGTAGATTAAAGAGAGCCACTTGAAATGCGGTTGAGTTACCTAGGATGGCGGTATACAGGCCACTTCAAATGAAATAAATGAAAAAAAGAGAAATTATTGGATGTATTGAATCAATTTACTTTGCAACCGGTCAAGAGGATTGCATGGGATGCATGATCGGATTCAGAGTCAAGTTGAAATGTGTTAACAAACAAACAAACATAGAAAGACCCATACACTGTTTAACTGAGTTTTCTTAAACAGATTTATCTTAAAAAAAACATACAGTAATAGCTCCAAGAAATGGAATCCTGTCTGTAGAGCATAACGCTTCATTATACCTTAACATTCTTTGTACCTTATTATCCAAACCTAATGTACTTAAAATACCAATATTATACAGAAACATATGTGCGAAGCATGGGCTGGAAACCCCAAGGTCAAAGTGGGAAACACCTCCAAAGGTGGTGGAGAATATATATAAGGATTCAACCAGCCTTTGAAATATGTGTTTGATTGTATATATATATATATATATATATAAATAAGTTAGTTCTGTGGTGGACAAAAATGCCTTGTTGATGCCAGAGGTCAGAAAAGAATGGTCGGACTGGCTGGAGAAGACAGAAAGAGAACGGTAACTTAAAATAACTACTCGTTACAACCTAGGTATGCAGAAGAGCATCTCAAAATGCAAAACACATCAAAGGTGCCACTCTTGTCAGCTAAGGATGGGAAACTGAAGCTAATTTGGACAATAGAAGAGTGAAAAATTTTTACCCAGTCTGATGAGTCTCGGTTGCTGCTGCGACATTCGGATTGTAGGGTCAGAATTTGGCGTCAGCCACATGAAAGCATGGATCCACCCTGTCTTGTATCAACAGTTCAGGCTGGTGTCGGTGGTGTCATGATTTGAGGGACATTTTTATGGCACACTTTGGGCCCTTTAGTACCAATTGATCATCGTTGCAATGCAACAGTATGCCTGAGTATTGTTGCTGACCATGTCCATCCTTTTATGACCCCAGTGTACCCATCTTCTGATGGCTACATCCAGCAGGATAATGCGGTATGTCATAAGGCTCGAATCATCTTTGACTGGTTTCTTGAACATGACAATGAGTTCACAGTACTCAAATGGCCTCCACAGTCACCAGTTCTCAATCTAATAGAGCACCTTTGTGATCTAATGGAACAGGAGATGCACATCATGAATGTGCAGCCAACAAATCTGCAGCAACCGCATGATGCTATCATGTCAGTATTGACCAAAATCTCTGAGGAATGTTTCCAGTATCTTATTGAATCTATGCCATGAAGGATTAAAGCCTAGTTAATACTACTCCATTTTGACGGAGAGGGATTGACCGCTATTATCCGTTGACGCACGGAGTCTCCGTCACCTATGCAACAACGGACGGAGTAGAGGTCCATTTTCTAAGTATACGTCTCCGTCAACATAGAGTGTATGTCTGTGATTGGTCAGGTCAGCAACAGCCAGAGATCGTTTCACCAGAGCGGGACACTATAGTCGCTGTGATCAGTAGTTAATGCAGTGTTTGGGCACCACGTGCTTTATATTGAAAGGATAATTGATCTAATCAGGTCTTTTGCCGATTTTGAACACAACAGGTTTAGGAAGGTATAAATTTTTTCCATGCATTTTTAGAGTATAGTATGAGCTACACTTCTAGTACAAAGCTTTACAGCTTAATCAAAACTTACTTCTGTCATCCAATGCTCCTTGAGGCGGAAATGCGTTTACGGACTGAAGAAAAAAACTGAAACGACGCTGCGATAGTAGGCAGATAGTGGGCATAGTTGCAATGAAAATATAGGAACCCCTGCTGTCCTGGTCAAGAATTGCTTTGCAACTCTAAAAAATCAATGGAGAATGGAGAGAACAAAATTGAGAACGATATACGAAAAACGTCTCCGTCAAAAAGTCTGCGTCTGCTTGCAAAATTGCAGTTGAAGAAGTATAAACTAGGCTTAAGGCAGTTTTTAAGGTAAAAAGGGTCCAACTTGGTAGTAGGAAGGTGTATGGTAAATAAAATAGCTGAAATTACACCAGATGTTAAACAGAAAACTTTGTGAATACCTTGGTCAGATACTTTGGATTGACAATTTGACTAAGCATTATATAGATAATAATTATACAACAGTTAGTTCTGACCCAGTAATTATTTGGACAAGAGACATTCCTTGAGTACTGATATTACAGTACAAAAGCAATGGGAATTTTTAAAGACAATATCACATTGCTATACAGGATTTAATGGTGCATTCATACTGGCCAAAACATCAAGATTACATGTTAAGTCTCTGGTTGAGGCTGTCAGAGTCTCTGTGGTGCTTTATGTGGTTTGGCTGCAGCGATTTTTGAAACGTTTGTTGCATTCCAAGGTTCAAAGCGGCAAAAGCCAGCAGCGCAGAAGCTAGCTGAACTTTTGCCTCCTTCCCCTGAGTGTCAACCAATCAGAGCGTCCCACTGTAGTGACGTCGTCCGACATCAATGTTGTCTAGCCAGCCCTTAAAAGCCATTGCAGAGAAAGGCTTGCCTTAGCCCTTTGCAAGCTGCAGCCTTTAAAATGTACATGCTTCAAACCATAAAAATTATGTCTATGGCTTTAAACTAGTATGTTTATGAGCATTCTTTGAAGGCGACAAAGCATGTGGTGTGAACGTATCATAATGTTTGTGTTTGAAATGTTTGTGTATAAAGAAATGTTCATGTTGCCTGGCAACAGCCTTGTCTCCCTTCCAGTTGGAACTATTTGTGTTGGCGGAGCTATAGTACAGACCAAAGGTTTGGACACACCTTCTCATTCAATGCATTTTATTTATTTTCATGAGTACATTGCAGATTCTCAATTAAGGGCATCAAAACTATGAATGAACACACGATGTATGGAATTACTGTATGCACTTAAACAAAAAGGGTGAAATAACTGAATACATGTGTTATATAGATTCCTCAAGGTAGCCACCCTTTGCTCTGATTACTGCTTTGCCTTCTCTTGAGCTTCAAGAGGTAGTCACCCAAAATGGTTTTCCAACAGTCTTGAAGGAGTTCCCAGAGATGCTTAGTACTTGTTAGCCCTTTTGCCTTCACTCTGCGGTTCAGCTCATCCCAAATCATCTCGATTGGATTCAGGTCCGGTGACTTTGAAGGCCAGTTTATTTCACAATTTTTGGAAAAGTACTACATAATACTATATTCATAGTTTTGATGCCTTCAGTGAGAGTCTACAATGTAAATAGTCATGAAAATAAAGAAAACGCACTGAATGAGAAGGTGTGTCCAAACTTTTGGTCTGTACTGTATATGTTAGAGAGAGAAAGAGCAGAAATAATTACTCCTGTATACATGGAAATTGTGTGCCAGACAAGAAGATCCTCTAATCAAAAGACCAAGATTCATTGTTAAAAGAACATTCACAGAATACAGATCAATGTTCCTTTTGATGGTTATATGGCGATACTCATTTACATGACCAAATACTTGAGTTAGAAAAGGGGTACCCTAGGCATCATATTTTTTTTTTTTAAAACCCGAATATGAGCATATTTGTGTTTTTGCCAGTGTTTACATGGCTGTGCGTGACGGGTTTATTGCTAATGTTCCGGTTTTGAACGGGTTATTTGATGGATCTAAACATAGTCTGTGACGAGTTCTTGACTCTTGGACAAATTTTGTGATTCTTCTTCTAATTCGTTTGTCAAAAATCTTCGTAGGAGCATCTAGTCTTAGCTGGACTCCTTTCTTCATAAAATTGGCGCAAGCAGTGCTAAAATGTAAAATGTAGAAGTTTAGAAACATGTCTGTATGGAGACTTATTAGAAAAAGAAACACACACTCTGTTACTTTTACACCATCGAAGCACATTTTATAAATGTATTGGGGACACAACACCATTTTTGACGTTATTTTTTTGGAGCTGTCACTATATGGGAGGGTTCTGTTGCTAAAAAACACACTATATAACTTTTCACCTGCTTCTCTGGATTTACTGACGTAGTTTCTCTTTATGGCAGAATGCTATGTGCTACCTAATGATATAAACAAAGCCGCGGCTTTTAGACCTGAGCCATGGTAGATCCACCAAAGAAACCAAAGAAGATGCTATAAGAAGAAGCAAGAAAAAGAAACTGAGCTGCAAGAGCAGCTGAAAGCTGCTTGAGCTTCACTGCTCTAGAAGGCTTCCTAACCTTTAATTCATACCAGGGTGCATCCGTTCTGTGTCCAGTGTGAACCAGGGGTAAGGAAAGTAGCTTGACAGTTTACCAACTGACATGCCGTTAGTTTGATGTTTTGTTGTTTTGGCGAGCTTGGAAAACCGTCAGTACACTTCTTCCGATGCACTCCATAGAGATTTGTTTTACGACAGTGACGTTACACCACAAGCCATGAGAGGGTGACAGAGGACAAATATCTGCAAAATTAGGGAGTATGTCTTTAATTTGTAGGCAGCTCTGTCGACAATATTGATTGAGCCATTAAAGCCATTAAAGATAGATTTCAGCTTGGTTATCTTCAGGCCAATTACTTTTCTTCAGGTGTTAAATATTGATTTCCTGTGTCTCTCTACTTTATTAAATAGATCTTGATATATGGACTATTTTCTGCTGATTTCTTTAATGTTTTTTTCCTAGGGATTCTGGTGTTAATTTCACTTAAGTAGCACTGTTAAAAAATAGATTTACAATGGAAAATGTTAATGTTTTCAATATGATTCCCACAGTATGCCTCATTTTTCTCCCTCATCATTTATAGTGAGTGTTTTAATGATCCACTGTAAATTTTGACAGTGACTTAATCTTCCTAATATATGCAGTGCAAATATGTACATCTCCAAGTGCAATCACTTTTTGCGCCATACCTACAAATAACCAACCTGATGAAGAGTTAAGAGGACCTGCACAGATGGTTGTATACTGTGCAAGCCACACAAGACAATTAGTATGTGAATTGATGATGATGTGGGCTCAGCACTAATTGGAGGCTGGGAAACGAATGGGATTTATACCCGTCTCAGTGGGCAGCAACATCAGGTAGCACCGTTATAAGTCTATTTCCATAACCAGCCCTGGCAGCATGTAATGGGCTGATCATATGCAACGTGCCGCCAGTGTACACCTTCACCACCAGCACTAATCACACAAACAGATTGCATTAACGCTGCTTTATGAACTTGTTTTGAAAATAATTGAAGTGCATCACTAGCTAGATCTGCCAGCTATGAAGCGAAAAGACTCAGAAATGAATTAGAGTGAAACATTTTTTCAAAGAATGCATTTTGTGAGATGAAACTGGGCTCTTGGTTTAATCAAATGCTCCATATTTGATCAAAGCTTTTTAGTCTTAAAATAACCACTAGGACATACAAAACCATAATGCGTCTTATTTTATTCTGTTTTTTACTTAAATATTTTATCACTTTATATTTCACATAATTACTGTAATTTTCAGACTTTAAGCCACTTTTGACAAGGGGTCCTATCTCCAGTCCTAAAGAGCAGAGGTCCAGCAACTTTTCGACATGTCTCAGTTTCAAAATACTTCAATCAAATAATTAGGGCATCAGCAGGACCCTGTAGAACCTAAATGCCAGTTGAGGATGCAATTTAACAATTAGATTCAGGGTGTTGGACCAGGAACACATCTAAATCTTGCAGGAAAGCGGCGCTTGAGGACTGGAGTTCGAGACCACTGCTTTACACCCTGCATTCTATACGACAATACAGCTAATGTATATATATATATATATATATATATATATATATATATATATATTTTTTTTTTTTTTTTTTTTTTACTGGCTAACGGCTTCTTGAGGGCACTATAATAGAAAGCACAAAAGTGAAGCAGACGTGGGGAAAGGCTACGCACTGAAAAATATACTCCTGGTAGTTTTCATGCAAACACCCTCATCATGGAAAACACACCGAAATCTATGTAATAGGTATGTTTCTATTGGAACTCAAAGGTAATTTGAACAGACTTTCCCCATGTATGGGTATTTCTACTTCATCGGTATGGGCCATTGCAGGAACCAACGGAGTTCCTGTATGGGTATGGAAGGTAGTCAGACTCCTTTGAAATTTTCACTCTTTGTTTCATTGCAGCCATTTTATAAGATCAAAAAAAGTTAGTTATATGTCCTATTATTGTGCCCTCAGCACCCTTTATTGACAGAAAAAATAGAAATGTAAACATTTTTGCAAATTTATAAAAATAAGAAAAACTGAAACCCTTTGCAGTATTTTGCCACAACTGCCTTAATTTGACAGTAGAAAGTAACTTTGAAAGGGGAGAGAGGTGGAGGAATATAAGTGGCAAAGGTTGACTGAGGTCAGGCTGGAACCAGGTACAGCTGCATCAATGACTGATGCCTCCACACATAGGGCACCTGCACTAACCACTACACCACACAACACCTCAAGTGAAGCTCATATTTAACTCACATCCTGTCCATTTCTTCTGATCCTCCTTGAACTGGTTCTGCTCCTTCATTGAAGTCCAGCTGTGTTTAATTAATATGTTTGGACTTGATTAGGAAAGGCACACACCTTAGACCTTACAGTTCACAGTACATGTCAGAGCAAATGAGAATCATGAAGTTGAAGGAACTGCCCAAGGAGCTCAGAGACAGAACTTTAGCAAGGCACAGATCTGGCCAAGGATACATCAGAATTTCTGCAGTACTCAAGGTTCTTAAGAGAACAGTGGCCTCCATAATCCTCAAATGGAAGAAGTCAAGGGCGACCAGAACTCTTCCTAGACCTGGCCGTCCAGTCAAACTGAGCAAATATTGAATTATTGCTTTGGTGAGAGAGATAAAGACGAACCCAAAGGTCACTGTGGTGTAAGACATATGAAAGCCTGCATAGTTTGCCAAAAAACACGTGAAAGACTCTCAGACTATGAGGAATAAGATTTTCTGGTCTGATGAGACCAAGATTGAACTTTTTGGTGTTAACTCTAAGTGTTATGTGTAGAGAAAACCAGGCACTGCTCATCACCTGCCAATACAATATATATGAGGTGAGAGAATCATGTTGTGGGGGTGTTTTCCTTTAGCTGGTCTCATCTTACGAGCTGCTATCAGTTTAAAAGTCCAAACTCTCACAATCAAGTTGTAGTCGCAATCAGTCACTAACGTAAAATACTCATTAGCATCAGGCTTTTAAATTAATTGCCTCTGCTTTCAGGAAGGCACATTATGCATCTGGTATACTTAATGGTAAATTGATAAGTTATGTGTTTTGGACTGTAAATTATTTTGATTTATCAAATCTTTCTAACTGTCTTTTTGTCAATTATATTGCTGGAATGGATATTCCTTCTGTAAAACTAAATGTGTTTAATTACAAAATCTATTTAGCCTACTGGTGTATGACATGCATCTGAAGTAAAATATTCTGACAAACTAGGGCAAAATACCAGTATTATCGTATATCCCATACTTTGGAGAAGTGCTATTTGCTCCAGTTGTACCTTGTATTTTATACATTTAACCATATTGCTTAAATGCTTATTCATCTCCCTCTTTCTCTCATTTAATTTCTCCAAAAGATATTTTATGTTCAATAAATGAGCAAACAAATTTCTTTAGTTGATCTGTTTAGTGTTTACTTATAGTTGACTTAGTACATCTGACACCTCCATTCTTAAAGTAAAAATGAAAATCACTGCAGAAATAAATCAATAATAATATATATATATATATATATATATATATATATATATATATATATATATATATATATATATATATATATATATATATATATTAAACTCAAATCCTATCCTTTGGTGCAAAAAGGTCACTACAACACAAAGCAATGTCATTTCAATTAAAATGTTCCTCCAAAATAATTCTGTTATTGTAGCTTCTTGACACTCTCCTGCAGATCTTCCAGTGTTTTTGGGGGTGTAGGGCTTATAGCTCTTCCTTTTTCTCAACCACACTTTTGCAATAAGCATTGGAATCTGACAGTAATGTCAAGTCCTGTTTTTTTCTGCTTTTATTGTCATTTAGTCTTTCCTAATTTGCAGATTGTTATTTGTTCTTTTTTTCATCCTAGATGTATTGGATATATGCCATTCTTGCTCCTTTGCAGTGTTTGATTGGGTCTTTTGGCAGTGTTTCATCAACTGCATGCTCAGCCATTGCATCTTGGACCAGGCGCAATGGTATCAGACTCTTCTGCTTAAAGTTTTCCACTAGCATGTCCATGTTCACTGTGTACCCTTAATTCATGAGAAAGATTTAGGAGACATTTCATCATCTCACATAGCTGCATATTCTGTCACTGATAAATCAAAAAAAAAACAAACTTAAAACTTGCAGCTGTATGCAAAATCTTGGAGTTAGACCTTGAGGTTTGCACTTGCATGCACTGAGAATGTTTTATACTGAGCAAGGAGTTATCCTGTATTGAGGAGAACTTGTAAGAGATTCTCAAACATTGCTTTTGGATGCTCAGTCTCTGTTACCATAATCATAGGATCGAGGGGGCTAAATCTGCTGGGTACACAAGATGATTCCTCTCCATAATTTTTATGCATTCCATTTTACACTACTTCTTGAACAACTGTGTGTTCACTCGATTTTCCTAGAGCTTTTTAAATGGTTTCTTTAAAGCTTGTTTTTTGGCAAATCTTGTTTTTAATTGTTTGAGTAGTACATGGATTGTCTTGTTTTGAACAGCACCTGGTTGTGTGTTTTCATCTTCTCCAATTCTTCTCTCTTATCAAAGCATGGCAACAAGCATATCATGATGGACTCAAGCTATTTTGCAAGGAAAGGCACCATTGGTGCATCCATCTGGATTTCCTCCAGAAAAAGGTTCAGCTGTCCAGCAACAAATGCAAAAGACTGGAGCTAAGAGAGGGTCAGCTGTGGCCCCTTTTACTGTACAGTAGGATGCAGATGATTGCTTTTTAGAAGTTTTTGATGGCTGCTGATGTACTTTTGTGTAGCTGGCCACACCTTAATTGCCTGTGACTGCCATGTCTTCAATCCATCAAACGGCAAAGACCTTCATAGGAAGTTTTGTTGTTTTGGTCACCTCAATGAAGTCAGCTCATCTCTCTGGTGAGTCATGGAACTCAGATTAATTCAGATTCAGAAAACTTTATTGATCCCTTGAGGGCAATCAAATTGCAGCAACCTCCAACAGATATTGCAAAAACAAACATACACACATCACCATATTCACTGCGTGTCACTTCCAACGGTACAGACAATAGCCGATTGCATAACAAACAACAAAGGACACATTACAAAGAGTTCAATGCCACTTAGTATAGTCACTCCCTTCAGAGCACCTTCCAAAGTGCTCTGAGCACATCTCCCACCCTCCACTCGGTTTCTCTCTCTCCATCTAGAAAACTTCCATTAAGAAAAAGACAAACCAAACTTCCCAAATATATAATCTTTGGTGCATCGGGGTGCTCTTGGATTTTGTCCTCTTGGAATATTATGGAGGCGGAAAAGTATCATAAGTAATAAACTCAAGCAGGGTTTTTTAAAATTGTACATGCTCATTCAGAAATGCACACGATCTGTTTCAAAAATGCACATGCTCTGTTTCACAAATGCACACAAGCTTTTTTACAAATATAATTTTGAGAGAAGCTTCAAATATATACTGACAGATCATACAAATCCTTGAATGTGCATGAACTCACCACTTCTCATTTGTGAACCTCTCTGCATTCGTGAGATAATTCCGTGTGGTGAGTTCTGAGACTCACCAAGCGTGAAGAGACAAAAAATGTCACCATTGGCTAAGAAATGTCAATCAAATTCATCACTACCCAGCCGTGTTTGCTTTCAGCCAATCATATAGCTCCTAACATGTTTCAACCTCATTGAGGGCCGAACGTACGGACCCGGCGTTAATTACTAATTACTTATCCATTTCCTCAGTTTATTAAACAGTGGGCATGAATTACTAACCTGTTTCCTTGGTTTATTAAACTGTGTGCACAGACTCGTACCACAAAGCCGTTTTATTGGGTGCCAGCAGGAACCAAAATCGTTTAAAACGAGGACATTTCACTGGCATTATTTACAAATCATACTTTTGTCCCCACCACTTAAAAACCTGATGTTGAATTTTTTTAACCCAGAAAAATTTTCTTTTTGGCAAAGCGCAAAAAACACTGACATACTTAAATTTTATGGATGACGTGTAGTGTTCTGTATACTTCATAAAGCATGTCTTCTGTAGTGTAGTGGAAAACATGCATGATATATACCCTGCTGTTAGTGGTTCACATCCAGGCATGCTATTATTTTTGGCACTTAGCCAAAAATAAAAAAATTTTCCTGGTTAAAAATTAATGGAGGAGAAATTTCCCCATTTTAAACAGCGATATTGATTCCTGCTGGCACCAAAAAAAAAGGCTTTGGTAAAATACTGCCCTGCTTGGATTTGAAACCACAACAAAAAGGATGGCAACCCTGCACTCTAACTTCTACACCAAAGCCACAACACAAAGAGCTCAGGCAGTCAAGATATATTATCACGCAAAGAGAACACGACACGATACACTGTTTCTCAAACCAAGGGAATAGATTGCGAATCTGTGCGCACAGTTTAATAAACTGAGGAAAAGGGTTAGTAATTCAAGCCCACTGTTTAATAAACTCAGGAAATTGATTAGTGATTAATGCCCACTGTTTAGAACTGTTGCCTTGCAGCAAGACATAAACACTGCACGGTGGCGCAGTGGTTAGCACTGTTGCCTTGCAGCAAGAAGGATGTGGGTTTGTATCCCTGCCCAGACATAACGGTCTTTCTCAATGGAGTTTGCATGTTCTCCCTTTGTGTGTGGGTTCCCTCTGGGTACTCTGGTTTCCTCCCACAGTCCAAAAACATGACTGTCAGGTTAATTGACCTCTCCAAATTGTCCTTTGGTGTGAGTGCGTGTATGGTTGTTTGTCTGTCTGTCTCTATGTGGCCCTGTGATGGACTGGTGACCTCTCACCCGTTGACAGCTGGAGATAGGCACCAGCCCCCCTGTGGCCCATTAAGGATTAAGCAGTTAAGAAAATGGGTGGATGGATGTTTAATAATAGGGAATGGATTAGTAATTATTGCCGGGGTCCTTATGTTCGGCCCACAATGAGGTTGAAACATGTTAGGGTAGTGGTAGTGGTGAATTTGATTGACAGATTTCTAAGCCAATTATGACATTTGTTGTCTCTTCATGCTAGGCAAGTCACCACATGGAATTCTCTCACGAATGCAGAGAGGTGCACAATTAAGAAGTGGTGGGTTCATGCACATTCAGGGATTTGTGTTTTTTTGAAACAGACTGTGTGCATTTCCGAATGAGCATGTGCATTTGTGAAAAACCCGCTTGAGTTTATTACTTATGATACTTTTCCACCTCCATAGAATATCGCCAGAAGCTTCCAGTTGACAAAAAGGGCATCCATTGAAATCTGTAACATCTTATTGGGATTAGGTGGTGACAGGGCTCACTTAATCCTTTCCAGAAGCTTCTCTGCTTGAGTGTGTCCTAAACAACCAAAACCTTCCCTTCAGGTTCACTCCAGTCCCTCACTACAACTTTAAACTGTTATATCTGTGTCACTTTATTCAGGCATTCATCAAAACAAAACTACATAGCGTGGTGCTTTTTCTTATGTAATAGATCTGTTACTCTTTGAGATAAGGACCCAAGCCAAAACATAAGGTAAGCTGGTTTTGTTGCCTCACATGAAAATTGTCTTGGAACATCTGACCAGAAATGGCTGAAATATCAGAGTTGAATAAGTAGCGTGACATCACCATGTTAATTACACCAGTGAATCTCTGCTTCAAACACAACTTTGCTTGAAAAAAAAAAAAGCTGAGCTCCCCTGTGTTTCCGAGCTTTTTCGCTGTCCACCTGTACTAGACACTTGTAATGCTGTATTTTAATTACTGTAACTTTCCTGTACACTAGGTGTTGGTAGCTTTCTGTTTGTTGGACAGGTACTCCCCTCTCCTGTATGTGTTGGAGTCTTTCTCATGAAATCTGCCATTCTTTTCTCGCCGTTTAACTGTTCCAAAATCTTGACATGGCCTCGTCCCCATGAATGACTTCTGAGTACTGGGACGCCCATGTTACAGATATCAAAAGACTTCCTTCAGAGCCTGCAATGTGCCCTATGCACAGATACTTATCCTAGCCAGTCCCTGAACTGTTTTTTTTTTCTCACTCAGTTTTGAATTTGTATTGTCATCCTGACACCCTCACTAACTCCTGCCTATAAAGGACAACACAAATATGAAAGTCTATTACTGTCTATAGTGACTGTGTACCCAATAAATTGGGCCTATCATTTCATACCTTAGCTTTTTCATATCTTTCCTATTCTGTGTATTATAGTTACTGTACACACCACATTACAATGTACTACTTATTTTACATAGTTATATGCTAAACTGCTTTTTTTGTTCAAGTATTGGTCATATTAGGTTAGTCCAGTCATCTGGAAACATGATTCAAGGTAGATGAGTAGGCTACTACTTCTCGCTAGCACCACAATCATATTGAACCAGAAAAATATTTATTTATAATGGTGCATTCAGACCAAGGACTTTGTCAGCGTCAGCAACGTCAAGATTACATGTTAAGTCTATGGCGGAGGCCGTTGGAGGAGCGTCACGGTCTCTGCCGCGCTTTGTGAGCTTTGGCTCCGTCAACTTTTCAAGCTTTTCCTGCTTTTCATACTTCAAAGCTCATAAAGCCAGCAGCGCAGAAGTTTAGCTAGTTGAACTTTTGACGGTACTGACGGCCCTGAAGCAGCGCGTTAACCAATCAGAGCTTATAATTGTAGTGATGTCACTACACGTATTTTGAATGTAGCGGGAGCAGGAAAAACCAACATTTTAAGTTTAGATAATGCAGATTTAAAAAATCATAAATAACACTTACCAAAGACAGATGGACAGGCACTCTTCGGGAGGAATAGAGAACCTGTAGTTGGTGTCCTGGTAGGCGATCCGAGCTCCGATGCAGCCCAGGAGGTCGTCAAACTGGGCGCGGGACAGACGGAAGTACCGCTGAAAGTGAACATCATCCATACGTAACTCCTGGAGCAAATGGTTAAACTCCGCGAAGTCAGAACGCATCCGTAGAATAGGGTGTATCCACAAACGGTGCTGATGTTGCCGAAGTCGACGTTGTCTAGCTTTATTTAGCAAATTTTTTTTTTTTTTTAACGTGTCCTGTCTAGCAGTATGCTACTCAGAATTGGTGTCTGAGTACCAAGTACAAGCCCAACAGTTTTACTTTCCCAAGCAGAGTATTACAGCTTCGCTGTAGTACGCCACTTGATGTATATGTATGAAAAATCTTTATTAGTGATTACTGTGGGTTCAATTTCCTGACGTCATGGACATTAAACTGAGACAAGAAGGGAGAAAGGAAGAAGGTGAAGAAAAGAAACCGGACCAACAGAGGGGCGAACCGATGACACAAGACAGGGAGGCAAATAAAGAACACAAGAAAACATCCCAGTCCTCCACCTCTGCCGGACGGCAGAGAAACAGTAATACAAAACAAAAACAACAAAGTGTACAGAACCAAACCAATAGTTCGGATCTGGTAGAATAAACAAAGAATTACACATTCACTACACACAAGCATTGATTAATGAACATAATACAAATGTTTCTGGTAAGCTCCTGTGAACAACTAACTAATGATGATAACCTCAGCTTAAGATATGTCCGTCCTCACCTATGTCCCCACACCTATGTGTGTGCGAGCATGCAGGTCGGAATAAGGTTTCCCCATGCAAGTGATTGATAGCTGGTGTAAGGAACCGTCAATCCGTCCTACAGGAATCGGCACAGACATGGAGGAGGCAAGAGATGTATGCATCCAGCGTCCCACAGAGTACAGAGTCCACAGGCGGATCAGCGCAGGGTCGATCACCCGCCAAGAGGGGAACAGATGGAAGCCCCAGGGGAGCACCCACCAGCCGCGATGCTGGGGCCCGAGAGATCGCAGTGACGAGCCCACGGGCTCCGCCGGTAACCGGCTACGCCAGGGCGGGCCCGGACCAGGAACCGGAGGCCACGGGGACCAGGGGCACCCCACCCCCCAGCGGGGCCCCAACCAGTGACCAGCCGACAAGGGTCCCCCGCCGCCGCCGCAGGCAAGGAGGACCCGCAGCCAACCGACGGACAACACACGCCGCCGCCACCCCGGACCAGTACCCACCGCCAACAACCCGGCCCGCCCCCACACATCCACACGCCAGGGAGCCACAGCGGATGTACGCCCTCCCCAGGCCGCGCCCAGCCGGCACCTGGACATCCAGATCTTCCAGCTCCAGGGTCCAGATCCCGCCCCACGTGGGGCGCCAAGATCAGGGGCCCAGCCAATGCCGGACAGCCCCACCAGGCGAACAGACCAGCCAGCTGAAGTCCTGGAACCGGCAGGAGGATTGGGCGCCAGGCACGGTCCCCACTGATCCACCGGACGGCACCAACCTATTCTACAACCCCGGCACCCCCATAAGAGGTGCCCCAGTCAATTATTTAGCAAATTAAGCCAAGGCACTCTCTCAATACTCTCCACCATAGTTCAGAATATCTGACAACAGAAGAAGCCCCGCCCATGCGCTCTTTTTTGCTCAGAAGTGGCAGACTTTGCAAGCTTCAACATAGAAGCTTCAAACTAGATGTTTTGTGAGCTTTGCCTGATGCTGACAAAGCCCTTGGTCTGAATACAGCATAACTCTCACAGAAAATTATTACTTATTGTTTGCTTGCTACCTGTTAAGTCTGGCTTTAATGTAGCATTACTATGATGCATTTATAGTTACCACTTAAAATCATTCTATTTAATTAATTTATCCATGGTGAATTCAATATATTTACTTTACTGTTTTTTAAATGAGCATGCAAGTCTTCAGTTCTCACTGCCTCTTTGCTGTGGTCTATGTATCTGTGTATTAGCATGGAAAGTTGGGGCTCTGCTGTCTGTGCAAAATACAAAGTATTTTGATAAAGCTAAATTCCCAAAATGTATTTTGCAGAAAGGCATGAGTGACAACATGCCCACAGCTCTCCACTGATCATCTGTCACTCAAGAGAGAGAGGGAGAAAAATCTTTAGGGATTCAAATCCTTACTTGGGTCTGAAAAATCGGTAAATCTAGCAACAAAGACAGAAGGAAGCATTGGGAGGCAGAACCTTTCTAAGGAAATGTTCAATTAGATTGGTTGGTTGTGTCACTAGGGGCATTGTGTGGCTAGATGCAGAAATGAAGGCAGACAAGCACTACAGTCCAATATTGCCATTAAAAGCACTTGAAAACAGACATTCATGTGTAAAATGTTTAACCCATTTACATTCATCCACAAGGAAGGAAAAATATTTTCCAGGACATTTTTAAATTGTTTCTTCCGTGTGTTCCATGTCTGGAAAATTGGTCTATCATTTTCCAGATTTTTAAGGACAGGTTGAACCCGTGACATCAGAAAAAGGCTGTAAGCTTTAGGTATGGACAAATAGAAATCAATCAGTGTTGGAAGTTAGAAGACAGGACAAATTCATACTTCCAGAATAAACAAGTGTCTAAATTTAATCAGAACATGTCACAATCTGGGTAAAACAAACCTTTCTACAAAGCTTGTAAAAAAATCAATAAAAAAAAAATCAAAATTAATGACACCCCATTGTTAATTATTTGTTAATTTATTGTTGCTATTGAAAGGACATTAACAGGAAATATTTTTTCTTATTTTTGTGATAGTGTTGTCATTATTATTGATATGCATAGCCGTAATAGCTGGTTACTGCCCAAATCTCTGTTTTACTTTAAAAAATATTGTTTACTTTTATTAGTCTACGCTCACAATGGAAGTCTTAATGCTTAATTCCAATATTGATTTTTTTTGTGGTTGTTTGTACTATAACTCAAATAAGACAGTAAACACACTCAAGTGGGAATGGTTCACGGTCCAAAAGCATGTACAGTACACACAGCTTATTCAATTTACGGATGTAAAAATGGCGGCTACAGTGTCAGTGCAGCAGCTTGGCAGTTCCTGCATGGTCAGAGCCAATAAAATTTCCATTAATCAAGTCCTAAAGCTCACTTTCTGTCCATGACCTGCTCCATCGCCGGTATTCGCTAGGGTTTTTCGAGTGCTTTTCAATACAGATTAGTGAAGTCTATCTTGTGTCAGTGACACACAAGACAGACTTAATGTGGCATGACCATTCAGACTGCAGTCGCTTTTAAAAACATTAGATATGTATCAGATGTCCACATATGAAAGTGACCTTCGCTGGATTAAAAACAAAATCTGATTTGTGCTTTTCAAACTGTCACATATGGGTCATATATGGGGGAAAAAAAGTCTGATTTGATACACTTTTGCCTGCAGTGTGAATTTAGCCTTTGATCTGCCTCCTGAGCTCCACACCGACAACTCAACCCATTACCTACTTTACAAATACACAAATGTAATTGCAAATCTCTGTCCAAGCATTACCTAAATGAAGAAAAAGATTGAAACACTAACAAAATAACTGCCAATCCTGAATTTATAAAATGATTGATTCAACTTCATCCGTCAAACCTCCGACTGTGCCTTCTGCTGACAGTGGAGCCTCATAGGAGGTCTGGCCTGGGGGAAACCTTCCTTTTGATGGAGCATGCAGGCATTTTCTTAAGAGCTTGCAGTCCCCTACAGGAAATCAGCAGCAAGGAGCAGTAAATCAATGGCCACGCAGTATGGGCAAATGACAACCCGTTTAGTTTGGCGGCCTACTTCGTTTCACAACATGTGGCCTGGCCTTCTAAACCAATGGCAGGATCCTAGAGAGAAAATATTTCCTTGCACTAAATCAGATTTGGCAGCAGGTGGTCTGTTAAGTTGTGACTGAGCTGCCTCTTCACCTGCCAAGAACTGTGGAGCCAGAAGAAAACAGTGTATTTTTCTCTACCCAGGTGACCGTCAAACAGCTCCCAGGGATATAATACACCAGTGGTATGGCACTGTTGCTTACGTATGATCCATTAGCATTGATACATCTATAAATATATAAGTCTTTCATAATAGTGAGAACTTTTAAAAAAATGGTTGAAACATAACATTTGGTGACTTTTGAATACAAACACATCAAAACCAATACAATTGCCAACATTTGCTTCAATTTTTTACCTATCAATGATGAGTAATTTAATTGAATTTAATTGTATCTCTTTCACTGTGATGGACTGGTGACCTGTCCACGGTGTACCGCGCCTCTCGCCCGTTGACAGCTGGAGATAGGCATCAGCCCCCCCGCGACCCCTTGAGGACTAAACGGTTCAGAAATTGGATGGATGGATGTATCTTATTCAGAACCTTTTTTGTAAAAAAAGAAAAAAACAAACCAAATAAACTTTTGTTCCATAAAAAGGATAAATGACTAAACAATTATACTGAGAAATCCATCTCACTTCAACCATTAAACAAAAACAATTAAAAAGAAGGTAAAAAGAGTCCACAATAAATATTTTAAAGCAAAAAAGTGACTTTGAGAAGACAAAGAATTTGGAACTGAATGTAAGATGAATTATGCATCTGAGGGAACAACTCGATTATACTGTTATTTATCTGATTGAACGGTGCTATGGCAGTGAGGTTCAATTTCCACTCCTTTGCTTACACTTCATAGCCTCTTACTCTGATGCTCTCTAATCTTTGAATTAATAAGCCACATTGTCAGTTCTAACCTCTTCCATCTCTCAATAGGCAGGTTGTTTACTTTAGTGAGGCCTAAGATTACTGGTGATAAACTTTAAATGTTCACGTGTTTTGTTTTTTCTAGAATAATGGCTTCCCAAAAGCTGGCATTTTATTTATTATCTGTATTTATAATATTATTGATATTTTACTGTAGTGCTTTGTAGACCGAAAGCAAAATGCTAAAAATGAGGAGCCAGTGCAGTCCTGTGCAACTGATATAAAAAGATTCATTTTCATGTTGTTGGTAAAGACTCTACCAGCATTTGTAATCAGGCGCGGCTTCTCTTCATTGTCTACACAACATAAAAGCCAAAGGTTTATTGGTACCTGCCATAGCAATAAATGTAGAGCAGCGCATTGTATGGACACACTTTACCATTCACTTCTGAACAGTTATCTTAACATAATTTTTTATTCATACATTGAAGCCTGAATGGTAGTGTTCCCTCACAATCAGTATGTCAAAACTTGCAGTATTTTTTGATATCCTCATTTTCGGCACACTGCTCCCATTTAAATTCATAATCTTACTTTTTTTAGGTTTCTGTAAAGAGAAACGTTCAGAAACCAATTTTTTTTTTAAGAACCCATACAATGCTAGCATTTAGGGAATTATTAGATGATCCTTAAAATCTCAAATGAACAGCAAGTCAGACTTTATTGAACATTAGAGAGCCAATCTAAACCAAAATTACAGCAGTGCACCTCTTTTGTTTCAAAACTTCAAAGAGATGTAAGCCTGCCCAAGGCCATCCATCTTGTTTTAAACCATGGATTTACTTGGACTTTGATTTCAATAATGGATGATTGAAATAAAAAAAAATATTTTCTGTCATTTGTAATTTTAGTGGCTGCACGGTGCCGCAGTGGTTAGCACTATTGCCTTGCAGCAAGAAGGTTGTGGGTTCGTATCCCTGCCCAGGGCCTTTCTGCATGGAGTTTGCATGTTCTCCCCGTGCATGCGTTGGTTCTCTCCGGCTTCCTCCCACAGTCCAAAAACATGACTGTCAGGTTAATTGATCACTCTAAATTGTCCTTAGGTGTGTGTGGGTGTGTGCGTGCATGGTTGTTTGTCCTGTCTGTCTCTATGTGGCCCTGTGATGGACTGGCGACCTGTCCAGGGTGTACCCAGCCTCTCGCCCGTTGACAGCTGGAGATAGGCACCATGACCCCTGGAGGTCCCTGGAGGACTAAGCGGTTCAGAAAATGGATGGATGGGATGTAATTTTAGTGTAGTAAAAAAGAGAATGAAACGATTAGATCTCAAATTTGGAATAGAAAAAACATGACATGTTTACATTTTGAAAAAAAATCTTTATATCATAAATACCCTTGTGATAACTTCAAATAGTATCAGCAAATGTTGAATATTAAAAAAATAGGTATTTATTTTATATTGTGATATTTTCATGATATATTTTTTTAGGTATTGCCTTACCTTAATTTGAAGTAATGCACTAAAGAATAGATATGTGATCTGCCGCAAGAGGGATTGTTCATAAGAATTTTGTTTCAAAAGGGTTCCAAAACTATTTTTTTAAATAATTTTCCTAAATGCTCAGAAGAACAATCAATAGAAATAATGTGTATTAAAGCATATTTTGAGATATCAAAGGTAAATTATAACCTAGATCTCAGTATCATTTTAGCAGTATTAATCTTCAATATATATCAAAAAAAAAGTGAGGAAAAATGATTTGGAATTGTAAATGAATGGATACAAAATAACCCCAAAACACACAGTAATGAATCTGGATTCAAATGTAGGCACCTTCGATATTCAAACCTGCAGGACAATCTATAATTTATTTGAATTTTTTTTTTTTAGCAGATTATTCTGTGAAATGTGTGGACAAATTCATTATTTAACTTTTTTTAAATCAGCAGGTTAAAATGTAATTTTAGTCGATTTTTTGGTTCAGTGGATTGAAACTTGCTTGACAAACTTGTACAAACATGCCCACAATGTCAGTGTGAGATTTTCAATATATTGAGAATTAAAATGAGGCCCCCAATTTATGTCACTTGATATAATGTTGCTCTCACCTGGTTCTATAGATATTAGGTGCTTTATTTTTTTGAAAGTGAGGATGTCAAACAAAGACTTTTATTTTGGAATCCTGTTGCCCTTATTAGAGTGTGGAACCATTGTCAAATTGTTTTCAAGAGCCAATGGATTCCTGAACTATGGCTCCCCAACCTTCCCCGGATTATTCAATCTCACCGTCTCATTGCTGACTAGAGATAAGATGGAGAATCCATGCAGTGCTGGCTTATCTGAATTTAGCACACACTCTCAGGTGTATAGGATTTCATTACAAATTCTTTCCCTGCACACCAGGTATGACCCAATTAATGTGAGAATTTACTGCCTTTGCCTTTCACTCCCTGCCACATCAATAAAAGTGAAAGATTTTAAATGAAATCCACAATGACACCTGTCACACAAATATATAGATGGTTGTTTTATATAAAGGAAAATGCAATTTTCTAACCTGAAATTACTTCCTTTCTAATTTGTCAGTGCATTTTAATAATAACTGGCATTTTAAAAAGTTTTTGTTAATTGAAAGAGCAGGTTTAAGATTATTTTTTGTTTCTAAAATGCATATAGAAGGGGTTTTAAGGAAAAAAAATAGGTTGATTTTCAGGTGATTTCGACTTTAAAGAAACAGTAAAGCTAACTTGCAACACCCAGGCTAATAACAGTAGATGCGCTTAGCAATATCTTGGGCTTCAATTCTCCCCCTGGTTTCTCTTGGCTCACTGGGGCACAATGCAGAGTCATAGCTATGTGGCTGTGGTCTTTTGTATGTGTAGTTATACAGTAGACATTTAAAGTTTTTTCTGTGTGTAAAGTAGACTACTAACAATAACCTAGGGATATCATGAGAGACTCAGTAGATGTCATGCATATGATGTTTGCTTACTTCAGTGATTTTTGGGATAGGGAGGCAGTTGTGTTGGGTTCACACACCTCTTTTACGGTCTAACTGTATACATTGGCTTTATATATCAGTGTCCAATGACAGACCCAGGAGTGGAGCCCCAAAAGTGACAGCCGTAACAATTACCAGTACCTAAGGACCTGTGCACTCCGACATAATGATGCAGCTGCAACACAGCTGCAGGCCTATTTACAAGATGTAGAGATGAGGGGTACAAGGGTTTCCAGACAAACTATTCGCTACTGGCTCCACCGCTTTGTGGAGTGCCAGACGACCATTTCAGGTGACTCCACTGACGCCAAGACACCGCTGTGAATGTTTGCAGTGGGCTCAAGAGTGTGTGACTTGGAGTGTGTGACACTTTTAGTTATTTCATTAAAATTCAGACCAAATAGGAAAAGCATTCACATACATAACAATATCTCTAACTTATTGTGAGTAGTGTAACTTATGTATGTGTACTTTATTTTTATTTTTACAACAGTTGCTATTTATCTAAACAGTGGTTTAAGGGGGGCTCTAACCTACAACATGCTCTTCAAAACATGCTATTTAATTTGAAATTATGTGATTAGTTTTACTGCACTGCACTGATGCATTGTCTGAATCGTGTTAAACAAAGTGGAACTAAAGACATGGCTGGCCAAAATTTATTTTTTTTTTTTCTGGCCATAGTTATTATTTGACAATATTGCTAATTTGGGGTTAATAACCAGAGCATCCTCCGGTTAGATTTATATCAGCACATAAAGAACCCCATGTTAGTAAAAAAAAAGAAGAAAAAAAACCCCCCGCACAGTTTGTCTGCCTTCAGGCAATGTTACCAACATGCATGAAGCTTGTTGCAAATACTTTGAGGGTTCCAACGCTTGCTTCTGAGCAAAAAAAGAGTGCGTGGGCAGGGCTTCTGAACTATGGCAGACGTCAGCATCAGCGCCCATTCTTCAGATGTGTTCTGAGTTTGGGGAGTTTAACCATTTGCTCCAGGAGCTGCTTATGGATGAGGTTCGCTTTCAGCGCTACTTCCGTCAGTCCCGCGCCCAATTTCATGACCTCCTTGGCCGCATCGGAGTTCAAATCTCCTACCAGGACAAAAACTACAGATGCTCCGTTCCTCCTGAGGAGCGCCAGTCTAGGTGTCTTTGGTGTTATTTCTGAATTTCTAAATCTCCGTTTGTTGAAAATGGTTTCACTCGTCTCGCGATTCATTCAAAATACGTGTAGTGACATCACTACAGTGAGACGCTCTGATTGGTTGACTTGTGTCAAGTGCGTCAAGTCCATCAAAAGTTATGCTAGGTGAATTTCTGTGTTGCTTGGCGTATGCTATGATGCCGCTTGCAACACAACTAAAGCTGCTGTTGCTAAATATATTTTCCTATTTCACTCAAAAAAAGGCTGCCATGACTACAACTGTTAAGCTCTTAACTTAAGCATATTACTTAGCGAAGGAAACAACTTTTTTTTTTACACAAGTATCGAAGAGGGAAGAGCACAGCGGCGAATCCTTGTCTGACTGGGATGTGGCGTAGAGAAACTTGACCAGAGTACGTAGCTCTGGCTCGAGGCTCAGTGTGATGCTGGCAATAGCCCTGTCAACTTGCGGTCCGGTTTTTTTTGGGAATGCAGCCTAAACTGGGTGGTGAACTCCATCTAAGACTAAATACCAGCATGATTTTTGCTTCAAATTACACTTATGAAAGTTACGAAAGTTTACAAAACAGAAAACACAGAAAAAATTATTAAAACACATGTAAATGAGACCTGTCTCTTCCTTCTTCCTGTTAAATCAGGAACGCGCTAGAATTGTAGATTGACGTCACATCCGCGTGTAAGCAGGGTAATTCGGCCACCGAATGGCAGATTATTTTGCAGCACACAGGCTGTTCAAGATAATGGGATTACACATGGCTGGGCTCATTTTACTTAGTTTAAAATGCTTCATAACCCAATACAATTACAAAACTGAACATGAATATAATTTATTTTATAAATCCAGCCCCCAGCTCCTTTAATACAGCAGTGTGTTAAGAGACTTATTTTTTTAACAAAGGTTTTGGGGCAACCTTTTGTCTTTAGTTTAAGAACAATAATTACCCTAAGCCAATAATTTCTGAAACATGCTGGTAGTTAATAATTTGATATTTTATTTACCATTTTTCTTATTTTTCTTGAGTTTATTATACCTTGTATCCTTATGGTCCACTTACAAATTAAAGTACAACTTTGTTTAAGAATTCTTGTATATAATCTATATTAACAACCTAATTACAGTAAACAATAAAACATTTAGTGATTTTTCTTTATTGCTGTGTTTTACATCAGACAAAAACCTTGTATATTTGCATTCCAACCTTACTCTGTGGCCAATGGCAGAAGTGCACAGGCTGTGCTTGATTCATTAGCTGTCTGGGCTTAGAGGCAGTAGCTGTGAATGCAGCTGGGAGGGACTGGGCAAATTATTTAACAGTCAACTGGTAAATCACCCTGGAGAAATTGACGACAAGGCAGTGTGAGATCAATTTTTATTTTAAGTCGAATTTTAAGCATTTGCAAAGAGGAAAAGCTCAGTAAGTTGGTATTTTGGCCAGAAGTTTGTTTGATTCCATTCAATACAGTTGAGCCAATTCACAGAATCAATGGTTACTGAATGGTACAACTGAATATTAGTTCAGCAATTCTTAGGTGTGATGGTGTGGGGTCCTGTCACTATGCCTCCATTAGATCATGTGCCCTAGCTATTTTGCCACAGGGATATCCCTTTGGCTGAAGACTCTTACCTGGGAGTCGTGGGAATTAATCTCGTCTGGGCCCTTGTTGTGCCCCTTGCCACACAGGAAAACTTTAACATTGTTACTCCAAATTTGAACATTGTCTGCGGCCTACAGAAGACTTATCGATGACAGTGTCAGTAGCTTCTGTAACCATCTTCCTCTCAAATAAAAGGTACAAAATATTGCAGTTGCCAACTGGAAACAAAAGTAAACACGCATGCAGCAATCTCAAACTTTCTTTGTGAGAATAGACTTTACCTGATACATCAATTCCCCCTTGTGGTAGCATTGAAATATTACTGCTTGAGCACCAGAAGGCTTTTGTCATCATCACCATTTTGTGGTATTGGAAATGCCTTTAAGTCAGATGGTAAAAAAAAAGAACAGGATGTAAAGATCAGACTTTTTATTTTAGCTTCTCAAAATCAATATGCTTCAGGTTTTGTCTTACGGGCGACTGTGGGTCGCTAGGTAGGCTAGTTGGCTTGTAACTGGAGGGTTGCAGGTTTTAATTTCAGCTTCCACATGTCAATATGCCTGTGGACAAGGAACTTGACCCCAAGTTGCCTACCGAGTTCTGTAATTGTGTATAAATGTGTGCGCGTTTCTGAGTGCATATAGCTGAATATGGCTCCTGAATAAAGTATTTTAAGTGGTTAGTATGACTAGAAAAGAACTAGATATGATCAGACCATTTACTATTTGACAGTCAATGGAGCGATTAAGTTTTTTTTTCTGGTTTGCTTAGCCTTACCCCAATCACACGTGTGCTGTACCTGAATTTAAATGATAAACAATTATGTGTGTTTGTCATGTGATTTGTGATTTATTTCCTTTAAAAATGTGTAATTAAAATGACTAATAGCAAGTCAGAAGTCGCATATATTACGTAAGCAAACATTAGCTACACTTGAAATCTTGTCCTGCATGTTTATTTCTTCCTTAGCATAGATGCCACTTTCCACATGGCCAAAGTTATGGTGGTTTTATCCTTGCTTACAGTGCCATCATCCTTGAAGAAGGATGCAAAGCTTGCTAAGCTGAAGTAACTTTTGCCGTTGGGCGAAAATTAGCTCTTTTTCTGTATCAAAATGTGTCTGTAATATTTATGGACATCATATGTTAGATCCTTGGCTCATTTCAAGCAGGATAAAAAAGCACCATTATCACTCCATTGACTCTCATTCATGATTTTTGACGGAAGGTTGGGATCCATGGACTGAAGGTAGACGGGCATGATTTAGGCTCCCCATTTATTCAGACTTTTTATAATGCTTGTTTATTTTTGTATTTTTTTTTACATTTACAGTCCTTATATCTGGATCCTGTAAAATGTAAGATGTCATAGTGTGTTCAAATAATATTTCAACCTCCAGCACAAAATTCACGAAATATGTGGAGTGGTTAAGTTGCAAAAGGTAAAAACTCAAAATTGCTTTCATTATTTATTTTTTGCTTTCTTTGAGTGATTGCTCTTATTTGTGATACTTTTCTGTAAGCCCAGGTGCATCGTTATGCATATGCACACCACACTTGTGAATGAAAGCTAGCCTAAATGCACCTGGTTACAATCAATGCCAAGCAGGCAAAAGTGCACAAAAGAAAGCAGAAAGCCGAAGGAAATGAACCAAATTCAATTTCAGCCCTAGCGGCTCAGGCTGTCTTCCACATAAAGCCTGGACTTATAATAAAATGGGCCCAGTGTCATTGTTATTCAGACCTGATGAGCCGCCCTCTGTTTAATGGAACTTGTAAATTTAGATCACCCAACAACAGTTCCCACAAAATGAAGCTGCTTTCCTCCCCTATTTTGATCACTCGCTATTTCAGGCTAAACTGCAGCAGAAATTGAGTATTCAGCTTTTGTGTCAGGTATGTGCAGATGGTGGTTATTGATTCATTTAGATGGGATTTATTGCTTATTTCGGGAGCCCTATGTATTATTACCTGTATGCTAAGAAGTCTGAAAAAAATTAAGTGATGAGTCACTTGACTACCATAGATTCAGGAAATTGGTTTGCTGTGGTGCAACAAAAGGCTCGTCTGTGGCACATAATAGCTTTAGACCTAAAACCTCTACCTCAGACACACACAAAAGAGCCAAACACAAAAAGGCGTGCGACTGAGACTCTACGCCTATACAAGTAGGTTTGATGAATTGAAAGGTGGTCTACCTCCAAGCTTCTGTGATAAAGCGATTAGAATGCTTGAGCAGCGTCTTGATAGACGAAGAATCATGCAGCAGCATGATAAAAATTTCAAATACCATGACAACAAAGCTGCTCATGACTCTTTGTGCATCACGAAACCAGTAATTGTTAATCAAGAACCATCCAATAAGGGTATTTTAGTGGTTCAAAATGTGAATACGTGCGTGTCTGAATGTATTCGGACCTATGTTTTTTCCTGCATATATGCAAACACAAAAGTAACTGAAAAAGGCTAATCAACTTGTTGATGGTTGTAAATATTTTGTTGAGCAGTCATATAATTTATTACCTGGGAAGAAAACAGTACCTGAAGTTTTATTAAGGGCATAAGGACTACAACAACACAGTAATGACAGTAGAACAAATTTGAAGCGTAATTCTCAGGTAGTGGATTTTTTTAGGAAAGAAAACCAGATGTTTTGCCTCACAGCTTCCTCCATTTTCCAAAGACACAAGTACAGCAAATAAAGTAATGTCCTTCAGAGTATTTATTTTCTGTGTCAAAAAAGATTTACAAATACTTTCTTCTTGATAGTATAAAACAATCAGTTTACAAATCAGTTTACAAATCAGTTTACAGTTTACAAGACTGCCTTTTACTTTGTTGGTCTAACAAACCTGTATTTTCATTAACAAGCTAAGGTTTTGTTTAACCGTTATGATTTGAACAGTAAAGAAAATTAATTAAGCCGTTTCTTGTCTAAGCTTGACCAGAAATATATATATATATATATATATATATATATACACACTGTCTTTGCCCATTATTTATCACCCAGTGTTACTACCTAGTTCCATTTCCCTCTGCCAACTGTGGGAGGGCCCTGCACTGAAGCTCAAGCCTCCTTCCTGCTTGAGGAGTGAGCAGGCCCTTTATGTCACCTGAGGTGGCAGGGTTTCCCCAGCTGGACATAGCACGTGGAAGGATCACGTTATTCCTGCCAGATCCTCCCCAACCCTTCAGGCACCCCAGTCAGCCTGGAGGAGGCAGTATACAGCCCAGAACTGGTGCATGTTTCTGTGGGAGTAGCTCACATTAGCTACTCAAGGGAACACAGGGAGAACATGCAAACTTCACACAGAAAGGCCCTTTTGCCAACCCTACACAGACTGTGGGTGCCAATGATATGGAGGAACAAACAGCACCTCAGCACCCACAGCATCTCCGGCAAGAATTGAACGCAGGACCTTCTAGCTGTGCTCACTAATATTTTTTTTAAAGAAAAAAAATATTCTGCTTTACAGTATCCTTGAATTTAAGAAAGAAAATAATGTTCTCATTAGGGCCTCACATTCCATACCTTCTCTTCTGCTTTATCTGAGGTTGGGTCGTGGGGGCAGCAGCTTGAGCAGAGAGACCCAGACTTCCGTCTCGCCAGCTACTTGGGCCATCTCCTCGGGAGGAATCCCAAGACATTCTCAGGCCAGCCGACAGACATAGTCAAGCGTGTCCTTGGTCTTCCTCTGGGCTGGACGAGATGCCGGCCAGAGCTACGCAGAGCAGAGGAGAGAGAGAGGACAAGATGCTGGCTGCAGTTTCCGCATTTGGGACAAATTGGAAAATTGTAAATGGCTGATCTTTATCAGCCGTTGTGAGGAATGGAGTTGTGATCTGCGCAGTTATTTCCTTCAACACACGTATTGGACCAGGATTCCATAGGGTAGCGGTAGCAGGTGAAGTCACCGTATGACAGAAGAGACAAGTCGCGGCAAACCTGCACTGTCTGGGAGGAAGAAGCCGGTAAAGCAGCAAAAAAGCAGGTCTCCACAGTGATAAGTGAGCTGGAGTCGGCTAGATCGGGCAGGAAGGCTGCAGAGTCATAGCTTCAACAGATTGGATCATTGCAACACAACCTACAACCTACACGTTAACCTACGCAACCTACCTGTTCTACGCCGTACTGACCCGATCCGGTCACGTCTACAGAGACCCTAGCGGAAAAGGGGCATAAGGGAAAGCCCAGACACCCAGCTGAAGAAACGCATTTCAGCCGCTTGTAACTGTGATCTCATTCTTTTGGTCATTACTCAGAGTTTGTAACCTTAGATGGGGTAGGAACGTAGAATGACCAGTAAATTGAGAGCTTCGCACTTTGGCTCAGATCTCTCTTCACCACGACAGAACAGCACAGCGCCTGCATAACTGCGGATACCCTACCAATTCACCTATCAATCTCCCGCTCCATTTTTCACTCATTTGTGAATAAGACCACCGAATATTTAAAGTCCTCCACAGGGGCAGGACCTCGTCCCCGAGCTGGAGGAGGCACTCTCCCTTTTTTCCAGTTCAAGAACATGGTCTCGGACTTGGAGGTGCTGAGTCTCATCCTAGCCGATTCATACTCACGAACGATTCCTGCTTAGGATTGTGTACCGATGAAATCAACAGGACCACATCATCTGCAAAATGCACAGACCCAATCATAGGGCCACAGAAACAGATCCCCTCACCGCCTTGGATACACCTAGAAATCCTTTCCATAAAAGTTGTGAACAGAATCAGTGACAAAGGGCAACCTTGGCGGAGTCAATGTCTCACCAGAAACAAGCCCAACTTATTGCTGTGACAAAGGTCATAAAGGGACCTAAAAGCCTGTATCAAGGGGCCTGGTACCCCATACTCCTGGAGTACCCCCTACAGGACTCCCTGCAGGACACGGTTGAATATGTATATGTGATCGGGTAGCAAGATGGTCATAACAATGCTAATCATGACAGCGGTAGAAGGGATGTAAAAATCCGTGAAAATAATAGAAGACGCAATTGAAAACAGGACAGAAAAAAGACTGCTAATAAGCCAGTAAACTGCAGTAAAGTTCTCTGCCCTGCTGCAAGTGAGGATGATGATTTTTCTGTTGATATATATATATATATATATATATATATATATATATATATATGTATATGTGCCAAAGTCGCAATATTGCGACAAGCAACATTGCTGACTTTAACGAGCCACAGCTGGAGATAGGGCCACTAATTTAATTACTACTTTACACCAGGAGATGGCGGACATGTTTAACTTTAATCTTGGACACCTTTTTGGGTGTGTTACCATGGAAACTTTTGGAGTAAATCGGCCTTTAAGTCAGCGCCGCGAGCGGGGGAAGCGAGGTACAGCTGCTGCGGTCACAGTATAGAGAAAGCGAATTTTAGAAAGATAAAACTTATGAGGCCGAGACGTCGGAGTTCCCCGCCGGAAAGTATAGGCTTATTCAGATTCTGAAGAGAAATATTTACCTCTGATCTGTTCAGTTGTCCCGGGAGAAAGTGAAACTAAAATGTCCCGCAGCAACAGCCAGTCCCGTTTCGCCATGACGCTCCAAAAGTAGTAACATTCCAGTTCTGCATCACGTTCTCCTGGTGAGAGAAAGGTATGTGTTCGGGTAGCAAGGTGGTCATCACAACGCTAATTGTGACCGAGTTGGGAGGGATGTAAAAATCAATCGAAATTATAGCAGATGCGATCGAAAACAGGAGAGAAAAAAGACCGCTTATAAGCTAGTAAACAGCAGTAAAGTTCTCTGTCGCACTGCAAGTGAGGATGATGATGATGATTTTAGCAAGGTTTTCTTGACAGATGAGGAAAGGTAGAATCACCAGTGAATCAGACAATTTGATGAGCCGTTAATTATTTTTGGGACGGATCTGTAAAATTTTGTGGCCAATATTTTCTTTCTGTTGATTTTATATAGTGAAAAGAGTAACGGACCCACATAAGAAAGGACATAAAAAGATATATCCACCTGTTCTTGAAAAAAAGCCAAAAATCTGAAACGTATAGATGTAGAAAATACATATATAGAAAAATCTAAATAAAAAAATAAAATTATTGATGAAAAAGTTTTAAACAATGTAAAAAAGCAAAAAATTGTAAAAGTCATGCAATCCAATAGTGCCAACGCCTGATGACGTCATATTATGCAAATTAGATGTATGATTTTGCTCGTTACACAAACTTTGGATCATACTGAAGATTTTTCTAATTTACAGTGTACCTTTATCTATAACCATATTAAAGCTACAACATTTTGAACTAGTGATATCAAAATGGAATATTTTATAGAAAAAACCCCGGCGCCTAGAGGGTTAACAGAGAACAAAAGGGGGTTTATTGAGCTAACGTGGAGAAATTTGAGCAAAGCGGCTGTATCACATCACCATGACTTGACGCTCTACAGAGCTACTCGGCTAATGAGTTAGCACTAATTTAAGTCAGAAAACATCACTTTAACTGAATAATGCGCACTTTAATGTAGCGGTAACTCACTACAAAATGTGCTGAAATCATATGGTGAACCAAAACGCATAAACAACCATAAATACAGTGGTTTTATACTCTTTGCATCTCGACATAGGGGCTGCTGGCTATGAGCAAGACCGAGCCGAAAGCCGAAGCAGATGAGGGAATCTCTATGGAGCTTCTGAACGAGTTTACAAGTACAGTCAAAAGAACAAAACATAAAACTGACAGCGTGTCAGTTGGTAAACTATCAAATCATTTTCCTGGCACTGTATCGCATCATCATGCCCGAATAACCCAAGAGAAAGCATTTATTACTTACCAATCCGGTAGCAACGTGGCTAGTGCAGCATCCATACATCCTCCTGTATCTCACAGCGGCTGACACACAAAACTGAAAAGTTGTAACACTGGGTTTTAGAAGCTAATCCTACTTTGACCTAAAATGAGCAACAGTTTGACAGAAAAGATCTTCTAAAGCAGTAAAGGGAAGGAATCGTTCACGTAGGCGAAGCGTGCTGTACACATTTTGCATGTGCCGCTCCCAGTGTCAGATGATACCATTCAGTAAGGGAGAGGGGTGAAGTGATAATCTCATGCATAATTTGAGGATTTTTTTTTATTTTGAATCGGAGCCATATATGTTTGCTTATTTTAACGGATCAAATGAAATATTTCATTAAAAAAACTTACACAAGACAATACATATTGATAGCCCTTAAAGGCCCCCTGTCTGTGCCGGGCCCTCAGAATGGTCCTAACCCCACCCCTCCGACGGCGCCCATGCTGTTAAGAGCTGCATTTGAGTAGGCCAATATTCTAATGTAGATTTTTGAAGTATATTTTATTTTTATGCTTTTCCTAAATTGTTGTTTTTAATTAAATGCATATTTTTTTCTTTTATTGATTTTTTTGTTTTTTTGCTTTTCCTAAATTAATGTTTTTAATCAAATGCTATGGTTGGTTTCTTTACCACCAAATAATTTAGTTATATATATCTATTTATGAATCATTCATTCTTCTGGTGTAAATATGTTTATGACTATTTCCATAAGTAGAAAGTATTTTCTAATTAAAACTACTTCCTACAGTATAGGACATAGTTTTGTAACTAATGACTATTGGTATATTTTAATAACAGTGTTAAAAGGGGTGTAATCTGCAACACATTTTTAATTTGTACATAATGATAGGTCTCACAAAAGTCACCATTTTAGTAAAAATATCGTTTTATTTATTTTACTTATTTATTTTAGGATATTTGCAGCATGACTCGGGTTCACACTCCGATACAGTAGGCAGCGGAAAAAGCACCTCTTTTTGTTGAGTGCCACTCGCCAATAAATCCCAAGAAGAAGAACGTCAACATTTGTTCTCCAACCGTCGTTTCTTCTTCCTTCCTACCCTGGCACAGTTGAAGATTAAATGTCACGGTAAGTTCAGTGGATAATGGTCATAAAAATATATTTTATTGCTGTGAATTGCTTGTTTAAGTTAACTGAACAGAATCGTAGCGCCAAATTCTACTTTTGAAATGGCACATTTTTCATAGCCATGGCTTATTAGCTTGTTAATGGTAGCCGCAGTACCTAGCACTATTCCTAATTGTGGTTAACTATAAATTAGGAAACTATATTATTCAGCATAATGCAGACTTATTCGGCGAAAATTTTTAAAACCAAATATGGCGTTAATATGAATCGTTTAGATCCGAACACCTTTTTTGGGGTGGGGGGGGTGGGGGGGGGTATCGGTGTTAGTTGGTCTCTTTAAGAATCAATTCACAGAACGAAGGCGACTCCATCTAGTCTACAAGACATCTTCCTTGTAGAGTATCGTTGTACTAGCACCCTGCACAGAATAACTTTTTTTCTATGCCGCTCCCACTGACCTTATGACCTCCTCCCCATGCCTTAGCCAAATTTTAGTAGTTTTTATTTTTGTTTCATTTTTTTATTCTTTGTACAATTTTTAACGGGGGAAACTTCCCTTGTAGCTACTCTACATTTACACTCCCTGTTAAAGTGATTTTTCATTTGAAGTGTTGTCTTTTATTTACATCTCAGACTATTAGAATGCAAATTTAAATGTTAAAATCTAAATTTCTTTTCTGGGGGTTTTAGTTTATTTTAGTTGTCACCTTTTTCACAGCTTCTGAGTTTGCAGGTATGTATGCTCCTGTGGTGTAACAAAAGGCTGCTAGGTAAATTAGTTAGAAAGGCAGTTAAGTGCTCCAGCAGTTGGGTTGTTGTCCCTCGCTATCAAACTAGAGCAGGTGCATGTGGTGTGTACAAAGAGGTTTTAGGGCTGGACGATAACTCGATAGCAGTATATATCGATCAATAGACTTGTGGTGCGATAGAAAAAAAAAGGGGTTAATAAAAAAAGTTTGATAGAAAAAGAAGTTTCCCCTCATTTTTTCATTATAGCCCATCAGGTAGCTTAATACAAAAATTATTACTTACTCCAAACAAATCATTAATGCTGACCCACACAGCTCTGTCAGCCAGCCCTCTCTCCTTTCAAACCACAAAAAGGATGGAATGTTATGGGCTCTGTTCAGAATAAATGGTAACCGTCACATTCACAAAGTGTTAACCAGTTGGTTTGCCTTGGCAACTGGCTGAAAAATTATTACATTGAAAGGGACATGTATAAATGTGATGGTGGAATTCAAAACAAAAGTTCCATAAATCTCCTGTATTTCCTACACACCAAAAATAGTATTTTTTCTGTCATCTTTCTGGAAAGTTAAATAATTGTGATTTTTTTAGAGCTATCCTGTGATTAATTTGTTTAAAATGTTTCATTCCTCGAAAGCGCTAAATTTCAGTTTTTTTATCATCTTTATATTTAAGAATTATTAATAGTTTTCTATACTGAAACTGGAATTCAAGTGGCAGATGTTTAACAAAAAAAATATTATCAGTTTCATTCAAAGATTGATGTTCATACACCCAATATATCCATTCAGTTGGACACACACTTGACCTATTCTTAAAATGATTTGCAAAATAAATAAATAAATATAGAGTGTTGGTTATATAAAGTTTAGCAACCTAACCGAACAATTTAGTGATCTTTAATTGTAGGGAATTGGGTGGATTTGCACATATAACAAATTGCACACATGAGAAGACCACTTCTGACAAAGCTCATGTGCTCACTGCATTGAGCCGTTCTTTACATTAATGAATACTGAAAAGAACTGTGAGGACTTAATTAAGTGTCAAAGCCCTTGGCTATTCAGAGTTAGAGTGTCAACTCTCTTCATTCACTTAAGCACAGTGTCTCCTTAATGCACTGCGTCATTCCAAGAATCTTAGAAATTAACCAAGCTGGCAGAGGGTCCCAAGGCAACAAGATTGCTGAGTTGAATTTTGTGTGTCTGCTGAGACGTAATGATGAAGCACATCACCCCAATTCTACAACAACCCATGAAGTAAATTGGAAGTCTCAGTGCAAAGTTCACCATTTAACTGCAGCAAAGGGTCAGGAATGAGCTTGAAGTTCTTGGTTTTATTAACAGAGAGCTATTATATTTGTGGTGCATTCTTGCCTTACTGCTAAATATCTAGTTTTGCTACAGGTTGCGCTTTTTATGTTTACTCCGAGTGAGGTAAAAAAAAAAAAAAAAATTCCCCTTAAATCTTGATTTATTTTCATTATGTTTTAGACAAAAAAGATTGATGCATTCAAACTCAAATTATGGTGGTAAACTGGCATTTTATCCTTTTTTTAAGTATTCTCTGAACAAAGCTTAAATGTTTTTTTAATTTTATTGTCTTTCTTTTGATGTCATGTGAAGCCCTTTGGATTGCCTTCAGTATGACTGATGGGTCCAAACAAAACTATATAAACAAACGTGCCTTCTTTTCAGTTTAACTGTTAACACAATACATTTTGCATAGAGGATAAGTCATTCATTTGGATTTTTGATAAACAATAAGAAAGTACTGATCTAACTTAATGTAGTTTAAATAGTACATTTAATTTTACCTATATATGGTAGTGATCTACATTTAAATGAAGAGTAAGAAAAGCATATAGATGTAAAAGGTGTAAATGAAATGATATATTAAAAAATATCTCAAATAATTCTAAAAGTGTTATTTTTTAAATTAGTGTCATTCTTGCTATATCAGTTATATTTAGTTATTTCTGTTCTGTCTTTAGTGTCTTGTTATTTGCTCTAATAGACTGCAAAACAACAAAGACAAGCCTTAATTTAACATTTTATTGTTACCAACATATTTTGCAAAAATCACTGTTCAATTTTCTTAGTAGATTTATTCATTAAATATTTTCCTTATCTGCAATAAACAGAACAGCTGCTTTCTGGAAAAAAAACTTCAGCCAAAAATCTGCATAAATATTCAGAACCATGAATTTCTCAAATGATGCAAGTAAATGTGATACTCACAGCCTAACTTTTTTACACTGGCAATAACCCCTTCAAATGGCAATTAACCTTACAGATCAGGTCAAAAACATTTTTTATTCCAACTCATGTTTCACAAATTGCATTTAAAATGTTACAAAAAATGTATTTTAACACCTTAAATACATTGCCATAATAGGACCCAATCCAAATCAGAGGCTTTCATTATTCTTTTAAAACTTGTAAAATAAACATAAACAAAATTGGGCTGCACGGTGCCGCAGTGGTTAGCAAGAAGGCAACAGGTTGTGGGTTCGTATCCCGGCCCAGGGTCTTTCTGAATGGAGTTTGCATGTTCTCCCCGTGCATGCGTGGGTTCCCTCCGGGTACTCCGGCTTCCTCCCACAGTCCAAAAAGATGACTGTCAGGTTAATTGATCACTCTAAATTGTCCTTAGGTGTGTGTGCGTGTGTGCATGGTTGTTTGTCCTGTCTGTCTCTATGTGGCCCTGTGATGGACTGGCAACCTGTCCAGGGTGTACCCCGCCTCTCGCCTGGTGACAGCTGGAGATAGGCACCAGCCCCCCCGTGACCCATTAAGGATTATGCGGTTAAGAAAATGGATGGATGGAAACTTGTAAAATATACAGAAAGAAATGTAGCAACTAAAGCTGCAGTAGCTACCCTTCCAATTTAGAATTGTTTTGAACATTTTAACTAAAGTAAATATTCACTGAGTTTAAGCACCTTTTATAATATATATTCATACTGTATTATTTTACTGCTGATAATTAATTGACATGACAAGTATATATTATTGGTTGCTATCATTTCCAGTTCCTAAGTCTCTGTAATTAATGGTTTCTAAATAGTATTTTTTTTCTCTCTGTTCATTTAATCTGAATACTTCTAATATGCATCTCTTCTGAAAATCAACACTTCTAAAACGCTTTGTTATACCTGATTTAAATTAAAATGAATGTCTGTTTTTTTAATACTATTGGGTGATGAAGTGTTATAAATGAAAAAGAATCAACCCACCTACGTATTGTTTAATTTTCTTGAACAGGCTGTGTGCTACAAAATGTGCTGCCCTGAATTTCCCGCTCTGTCCTACTAATGTGACGTCAATCAACACTGCTTGCACATTCTCGACAACTTTAAAACGAGAAGAAGATGGTTGCGGCTAATTCAGCTGTGGGAATCGATTCTCCCACAACCGGCAAATAACCAAGCACCACTCAAAGCTCACTAAAAAATAGCCCTTAGAAGAAGGAGGTTTTTATCAGTGGGATCTTGTGAATCAAAAGAAAAATATAATAAAAGTTAGGCAGGCATCCGACATATATCTGATACATGATCAATAAATAGAGACTGCTTTAACTAGACTGGGACTGAAAACAGGTGGTGACAGGGCTCATTTGCTAGTGACCAGGTAAGAAACATTTATAGGTCGTGTCGAGAGCATGTTATAAAAATTATATGACCTCACTGATGATTTGTGAGACCTAACGTGCAGTAGCATTAGCTGTGATCGTGCAACAGCTGCTGAGTACCACAGCAGGCGTATATGCCTTCCTAGACCACAGGGAGATTTTACTTAATGAGTCGCTCGACATGGTGCTTGTTTTCATAATACCGGTATATATTAGATAAGATAAGAGGAAGAGTTCTTTTTTTTGTCAGTTTGTGCTCATTCCCGTGGTGGTGGTTGCAGTTACTCGCAGCGCCTGCTGTGTCGCTCGTGAGTTTCATTGTTTCATCCTGCCAATATGCTCCTTTAATAAAAAATAGATAATGCTCAATAAAGACACACAAATAGTGCGTACACAAGAATGTAGATTTCTTGAAAGGGACAAATATCACATTACAGTTTTATTATCAAAGAATCAAGTCATTTGGCAGTGAAAAATACCAAGCTAAATTAAATTCAATCTAATTTTAATGCTGAGTGAAGCACACTCTAAATTGCATTATGTATGCTTTATAATGATCTTCCAGTTAATGAAATAGGTCATTTGCTGTTTATCTGATAACCACAGAGATATGTATTAGGGAAAACTAAGAGGTCTGAATAATAGGTTTAGCAAATGTCAAATGTGCTGATTTTAAGCTCTATGACACATTATAAAAATAATAAATACATTGAGGGAAGAACATCAATGGATGTCAGCCAAAGTACCCAGTCTGGAGGCAGACTCGTTTTTCATTAAGATTAACTGTGTAGCGGGGGCGGCCTATCTTCCTATGCCTCCAGCTGACACTTGTCCCCCTCCCACAGCAGCAGCTTGTGTGCATGTCTGTGTTTCAGTTGGAGTGTACGTCCATACGAGTCTCATCTAATGTGTGTTTGTGTGTGTGTGTCCTGGTATTCCAATGCTAGCAAACGACAGGCGTGTTATCAGACATTTAGACGATTAGCATGTTACCAGAGGAACAGAGCCGAAATTTAAGGGAAGGCTTTTGTTTTCCTGTCTCAGTTTCACAAACACGGTCTTATTGTTTCTCACATTTTACTCCCAAGCATCTTTACAAAAACACTGACAGAAATGAAAGTTTCTGAACAAATATGTTACAGCTGAGAAAGATGAGCATGATTTAAATGGAAGGAGCTCATTGTTATAGCTGTATATCTCATTTACAGGAGATAGAGAGATAGGAGAAAAATGTCTGCTAGATGCAGTACACAATTAGCTGTAGCCACTACAACCATTTAAGTGCTGGTGTTGACACAATTGTGTCAGAGTTTCACATTTACGTTTGTAAACTTAAACATTTCACTACAATAATATGTTATTTTAATTTCTGGGGTTGAGCTTGTGGTGTTAGGTATGTGTGTCTCTGTAATGGTTTTATGTTAACAAAAAATACAAATATTTAGCTATTGATTTCACTGCACTCATCTGCTCCTGTCAAATTGTTGGAATGCCTAAGTTGGAAAGGAAAATTAATTTATTCACCATTTGGAAATCTAGCAAAAAATGCATTCCTTTCCAACCCCTTCAATTTAATTACTTCCGTAACTTTGTGGATATTTGCCTTCTATTGCCCTCTCAAGGCTTGTGGAGTAAGGTCACTGTCGTAACAACAAATCTCTATGGAGTGTATCTGAAGTAGCAAGTGTACTGTCAGGTTTACCAGCTTGCTAGCCAATACAACAGAGTATGCCTTAAAACTATATAAAAACGGAGTGTACTTACCCATTAAGAAACAACCCAAGTGAATAAATAATGTTCAATAAAGGTACAAAAAGACGAGCGTGGCTTTTGTTTACCAGCTCCTCTCTATACATGTAGTTGGAATCTCATGAACCACAGAGATTTGGTGCGCTGGTATGAGCAAATTTCTGGAGACGTTCTGCACACAAAGCGCAGTCAGTATAAATTGTAGTCCGTGCGGAAGCCATAGGGAAACCGGATTTCATAAAATGCATTAGTATATGAAGATAAGTTTATCGATTAAATCTGAAAGTAACTAGGCACTTGAGACAATATTGCAGGATTCCAGAATCAAATTTAGACAAAACCTAAGTAGTGCTGTGTTGAAAAAATTGAAATATCCATTCTGAATCAAATTTCTTTTTTTAATCGAATTGAATCGATTCACAAGTTCAAAGATCAATTTATTTCTTAAGAATAGTTTGTGCTTTTTACAGCTAAAATTGGAAGAAGTCCAAATGACAATTTTAAGTCTTGTGTCTGAAAGGGTTAATACAGTTTCCCCCAGTGAACTGCTACTCATCCAGTGTTAAATCATTAAATTACAGGCATATAGTTAAGATAACAGCTCCCAAAAATTTTTAATAGCACTGATCAATATAAATATCAAATTGGATAACATTGAATAAGATCATGAGAATCAATTCTAGCTCTTGAGAATCAGAATCAAATTAATTCTCTACATTTGAATCAATATCCAGTCCTACTTTTTTTTCAGCCCTACTTTTAAAAAAAGAGTTCCCATAGCTCTAAGGGACTAATTCGGTCCTAGGGGAGAAGGAATTAACCTCTCGGCACACTTTCCTCATGGATCAAATATATACCAATCCGTCAGGTTCATGGATCTCACACCGAAGAGCATATAAGAAAGTTTGCATGAAGATGCTAAACAGATTAAGCAGTAACAAGTGTTTTCTTGACCATCGTAGCTGATAACTGATCATTGCTTTTTAAAAGGCTTCGACCTTTGAAGGACCATTTAACAACCCAGCAGCATTACTCAGTGGTGAAGTTTATATGTACAAATAATACATTTTAAGAATTTTAACTTTAACTTTACAGATACACTACATGCTTTTAAATCAGTTTCCTTCATTCATTGCATATATGTTTTGGGGTTATGTATTAATGACAAGATATGACTATTCGTAAAAAAATAACACAAGAGAACAAAAAGAGAACGAAGCATCAAGTCAATACTCTATTAAGTCTAGATCCATTTATTTTTCATTTAACAGTTATCGGTAGCAGCTGAGATATAACCTACTAATGTGGGGTTATTTTCTCTTTCACAAAGTTATTCATCGCTGAGTGACAAATGTAGTGTGATTCATGTACAATGTAGGAGAAAAATCCAAATAGGATTACTATAGATGAGTGCAATTCATGCACAGGTGCTAAATATAACCACTGCTTCCTTTTAGAACAGTGTTTATGACGCACCATTTATCAGCTGAAATGGAAAGATGGTGTTGACGTTGAGTGACTAACTGCTTTGATCATTCTGAGCTTGTAAATCTTAACATTTGAAAAATGAACAGGAATAACTGAATAAAAATATTTACTCTCGAGCCCAGCAGACAAATCAAAGAAATAAAAAAAGTTAAAAACAGCTTTCGATCAGTGTTTTTTTTTTTTCTTGATATGGACATATTGAGAGATACTTTTGCCTCACAGTAAAAAACACAAAAAAACAATATTAAGACAGGACATCTTTTTTTGGCGGATTGATCAGGCAAAAGAAACCCAATTTAAATTCCATTCCATATAGTATCTTTGGAGTGTGCTTAATTAGAGTGGTCCAGCCCTCAAACAGCTGTCATGGTTTCTCGACAATGCCGTCAAACTTAGAACTGGTTCAATTATATATTTACACTTTTAGCTTTAGATCCAGGAAAGGCGGAACATTTTTCTAAAGGGCCAGGATTTTTTTTCTTTCTGATATTTTTGACCTCAGAAAACTCTTTTTAAGATATGTCTGTTTACTTTAAAGCATCCATGTATGGTTCTAATGTATGGTTCGTTCTTTGTGTTCTCCGTTTCAAAATAAAATCAGAAAAAACAAATAATCAGGGTTATTTGTTTCGTTTTGCTTTAAAGCCCCCATGTGTAAGAATTACTTCCAACTAGTAGTGCGCTCAGTGAATGCAAGCAACTGAATAGTGTTTTCTGACTTCTGGCCATTATAACACGTCATTACTACTGCAGAAGCCACGGAGTAAACTGTCCGAGTTAAACAGAACATATATAAGTATTTGCTGGACTAACCTGTCCTGTGTCAAATATAACTCTAACATAAACTTCATTGTTTCATGTATTTACCTTACGTGTCCAGCAGAAACCCTGCAACCTCCGCGTCCGTCTTCAAGTTCATGTCCCTAATGAAGTCTCCATCTGGTAAACGCTCCACCGATGTAGACTCTATTTTTCTCCCGGTTATTAATTTTTCTTTTCTGAATTTGAGAACTATGACCCACAGTCCTCTATGCTCGTTGCTCTTTCTTCTCTTCACTGCTCCCCCTCCCCCGATGTCACTGGCTAAAATGCGTAAAGCAAAAAAGTTTCCCCTTTCGGCTAACTTATTCAAAGATGGCGATGGAAAATGGCAGCCTCTGATAGGGACAGCATATTTCGGCTGCCGGAAATATTCAATTCTCTTCTTCACAAGATAAGAATAACATTATTTACAGATCTGTCTTTAACAGTGCTTATTCCTTTCAACAATGACAGTCTTCTGAATATGAATATGTTTGGTCTAAGTTTACCAAAGTTACATGGGGGAATGGAATATTTCAGATAGCTGAATTGCATTCCCCCCTCATAACATTGGAACAAAATAACTTACAGGCCTTTCATTTACAGTATTTAGTCCTTCAGCTGCCTGAAATGTTTGGAAAATACTGTATATTTTTATGAAGTTATTTACTGTAAGATTAATAAAGTAACGACTTTAACATGACTGCCAGTTGTCATTTTACCGAGAAAAAGGTCAGAAGTGGTGTGAAGATTCTCAGCTCTGACTGCAGTTGTTGGGGATATTACAAAGAATGTAGTTATTTGGCTATTAATAGTCAAGGGACTGCTTATGGCAGTCAATGAGCTAAATAATTTATGAAAAATTTATATTTTTGGGGCACCAACTTTATCAGGAACTATTTTCATAGCCAAATGTCTATGTCAGTCTCATAATCTTATGGTCTATTGACCATAAAACTTGCCATATGTGTGTGCTGAATCAAGAATGACAACAGTTACTTTCCAAAAACACAAAATTTATTTACAGGAAAAATAAGAAAAACATTTTAATCAACAAGCTAGAAAAAGAACACACTACTGATTAAAACAAATTAATACTTAAAAATAGAAGAAAATAAAAATATGGATATGTAATAAGATAAGAAACCATTAATTCTGATATGATTCTGGAGGAATCAGGGTCCTTTAGGAACCAAGGCTTGATCTGCAGATGCTGGAATAAAGCTTAATTAGTTTAACTAATTGTAATTTGTTTAATTTAGCACCAGTGGTTTACCTTTAAACCAATAAGCAATATAAGAAAACACAAAAGATTCTTTGGATTAAGGAATGTTATGTTTAAAAAATATCTGGATAAGAGTAATTCACCTTTGGAGAATTACTTAATTTATGGCTTGATCATGACAATAAAACAATCTAATTTCCATATTTTGACCATAAGGAGAGTTTAAACACGGCTAATAAGATTAGTTTCTGTTCATCAATCTTCTCTGAACCGATCTTTATTTGAGCACCTGATTGTTTATTCATTGAGGGCGACTTGGGCCTGAAAACGAGTTAATCTTAGCCGTAGCTCCCTATAACACACGTGGGCGTTTGAAGTAGCTCCAAAACAATTATTAAACATTAAACAAAGAAAGGAAAACTCCTGTTTGATTGAATTGTTCAAATTGCAGGATTGAAAAACGACTCTTTGTCGGGAAAAGTATTGATTAAAACTTCAGGTCGAGGCCTGGTTTACGCAAAGATAGCAGTTGAAACTTAAAAGGTTAACAATAAAAAAAAGAAACTCCTTTAAAATTAGTTATCCTAACTAATTTGCTTCTGCCCAAACAGACCTTATGAACGTTTAAAGCTCTCCAAGCGTTCTCCCTTGTGGATTGGTGAGGGGGCTCAGACGACATTAGCCAAGCAGGCTAACAAAGGGTTGCTAAGCTAGTTAGCAAGCTAGAAGCTCCTGGAGCTTACGATCAGGACATAGTTTCCCTCCTTTCTGGGTTCAGCTGTGTGACAGCTGGCCCGACACTCACAAAAAGTACCTCTGGATTGTCAGACTCGGCTACTCTTATCAGTTATGTGTCGGCGGCTTGATGCGGCCTCTGGCACGAAGGGATGCAAATTTCGGCTGGCTCAGGCTCTCAGCTGGTTCGAACTCCCACTGTGGGCCATACTCAGCTCCGTCTCTCTCAGCGCTCTGAAACTCAGTGAACCTTTTATCGGGCTTTAAGGATCACACAACGTTCTATTTATCAATGTGCAAGATTCACTCGTGGGGCCTTTGGTTCCTTGAAGCGAGTTTCTCCAAACTCGTGTCTTCCTCCACCCGTGAAGGAAGGTAATGGATGATTTTGTTCTGTTGCTCCTCCGGCCAGCAGCAGCATTCAGAAGGCCGAGCGGGAGGAAGAAGGCTGTATTTATAGACTTCTGTCCCCCCCCACACACACACTTCCTGTGGGGCTAGAGCAGAGTAGCGCCACCCAATGGCTGTGTGTGACCCAACACAGTGTAAAATCCCGACCTAATTCTGGTATTGCAATAAACTAAAGAAAATCCCGGATTATGTATTATAGGTTACAAAAAGCAATGTAAAAGTCTACGAATGTGGTTTTTGTCTTTTTTATTTTATTTTATTTTGAAACGTAAAAACCAAAGAACTAACCATACACGGATTATTAAAAAAAAGCTTCTCTATTTGTAATGTATTTCAATTTAACAACTATTAATGCTAAAATAAGAACTGACCAGTACATTTGTTTACTTATTTCCTAATATTAAATATAGTGTTCTTTGGAAAAATGATGGCTTTTTTTTTTAAGGCAAACAGCTGAACTTTGGTCCCAGGGGGTGGCCATGCTTCTTCGTTGGCAGCAATGCCAGCAAAATAGAGGAACAAGTTCAAAATTGGCAATCTACACAGCAGGTGTAGCAAGGTGGACATTTCATCAAGATGGAACATGGCTTTTCATTATTTACAGTTCAACAAAGAACTTGACTTTTTTTGCCTTGCTGTTTGTTTGCCTTTTAGAGAACTACCTCTGGGAGCTTGAACGGATGTAACTAAGCGATGGTGGGATTGTTACTCTTTTTTTTAAAGAACTGTTTCAAACACTTCTCCTGAGTCATTATTTGCCTGTTGAAAATAAATTCAATTACTTTGAGAGAAGCTATCAAAAGTGTTCCAGAAACTTCTGTGCACTTAACTTTACTACCAGGTTCTTTTTCTTTGTTTTGTTTATACTTTGACATGATATTTTACGCAGTAGATTGTGAATTTAAATTTGCATTAGATTTTTATATCCAGTTTTTTTCAAGCATGTCTAGTCTTCACATAGATTTAACAACCAAAATGTAGAATTTTATTGTTAAGTGGATTTCAAAGTTCTTCAGAAAATAAAGTGCACATTTTTTTCAGAACCCTCGAGTTGATATTGCGAGCCTCAAGTCTTTTGGGTACGTTATGTCTCCCAGATATTGCACATCTATCGGCTGATATTTTTACCCATCATTTTTTTTTTTTTAGCTCAAATTCAGCCGGATGAGATGAGATTGATATCAAAACATTACGTATTGCCACAAATGTTCCAATGTTATTCGGGCTTATCCAATCTTAATCATGGATATGAGTGGATCTGAACTATTACAGTAGCTTTAGCTTTATGTCCAGGGTGCTTGTCCAACAGCTCAAATGGACGAAAGTTGCTGCTCGCCTTCCATCCTCCCTTCTCCCCGAGTGGCTCCAGCCGGCAGCTCGGCTTGTTTTCCCTGCTTCCCAAGTAGCTCCAACCCACGGTTCATCCTCTATCCTCCCCGCTCCCCAAGTAGCTCCAGTCCATGACTCGTCCTCCATCCTCCCCTCTCGCCAAGTAACTCCAGCCGGCGGCTCGACTCGTCTTCCCCACTCTCCAAGTAGCTCCAGCCCACTTCTCATTCTCCATCTTCCCCGCTCCCCAAGTAGCCCCAACCCATGGCTTGTCCTCCATCCTCCCCGCTCCCCAAGTAGCCTTAGCTGGCGGCTCAGCTCATCCTCCGTCTTCCCCGTCCTTAATGCCAACATCCTGTCGCTGAATGGTTGCAGCTCCCACATCTGCTGCCCCAAAGTTCAATATTCCCAACTTCATGCTGCGGCTGCGGGGCCGACTTGAAGGACCGCCCGAGCAGCAGCTGCATTGACGTGCTGATGCCAGCTGCACTAACATGCAAATAGCTGTATGGCAGCTTGGCGCAACTTGACGCCCACATGCTGCATAAATACCATAGACTTTGCATGTAATCTAGCTGCCCTGCTGCCTGGCCCCAGGTTCAAGCCATTAACCAAACATATAACTCAGTCTTTAAATCCATATACTTTGACTAGCTTCCCTGTTCTTTAGTTGTGTTTCTTTACGAATTCTCCAAAAGTTAGCATGCACCTTTTGCCCACTCCTTTGACCTTACTTGACCTAATCTGTCACATTGTCTTTTTTGTGACTACACTTTGTTTTTTGACACCCTTTTTTGTGGATTAATGCCTTGTGTTTCAAGGCATTTGAGAACAGTTGGCACTGATCTTAAATTAAAAACAGGGGGGCTTTATTTACTTGAAAAATCTGTAATATTTTCCTTCCACTTCAAAATTATGCAATACTTTGCTGTTCCATTACATCTAAATCCCATTTAAACAAATTTAAGTTTGTGAAAAACTCCAAAACAGCCAAATTGGTCTGAATAGTATGCATTTTGCATTATCATTGCATGCCATTCAACTAATTTCATCTTCTGTCATTGGAATCAATTTTCTTTGCAGAAACAGTAGGAACAATCTCACAGATGGCATCTTGTTCACTTGTTTACAGAAGTTTGCACCTTTTGGTGTTGACTATCACACTTATTGCTTGTGAACATATGCTGAACATTAGCTCAGAAACTGACAGATTTTTGCCAGTTTCACCAGACATCTACATTTGCACATGGCTTGAATGAGATGGTATAAAGCTGTGGCAAATATGTTTTTCAGTCCCTATATCTGTTAGCATGCTGAATGTGTCACTGTCATCTGTTCTCTGAAACGCACCCTGTAACTGGTGGAGCAACTTGTAACACTGTATGCTACATACTTCACTTTGTATTGCATACATTTACTCTATCGTCATAGGTACTACTGTTCCAAATAATTAGGACAGATACAGAATCAGTCATTGCTGTTTCTGCAAATGTGGGATTGTATTAGTGCTTCATAAAACGTGCTGCAATGAACAAAAAGACTGGTGTAGAGTCGTTGTCAAAATAAAGTGCACACTCTCATCTGCAATCAGCTGTTATTGTTTTCAAAGTCATCACAAATCACTGTACAATGACCTTTTAACAAAGGGATTAGTGCTGACGTGATTCATAATTTGTATGACATCTGGCTTTGCTTCAGCTATTTAAAACCTCAATTCTTTTCATTTGACAAGTTGGTTTATTGAGATCCTCACACACTTTCAAATTGGAGAAATTAAAAAGAATATAATGAGACAAACAATACTTTTAAATAAAGTTTACAAAAATAAAAAACATCCCATAATCAAAATACACCATTGTCAAAAGTATTTACTCATTTGCCTTTATTCACAATTACACTTGAGTTGTTTTCTACTCTTAGTCTATAGGTCATAAGATGATGTCGGCCTACAGTTTCCACCAATTACAACCTTGCACTACAATCTGAAACAGATAAAAGATAATAAGAACTAGGTTCAAAGGAGTAACAATGTACGTAGTTAGTAGTAAACTGACATATTTATTGCAGCAAGGCAGAACAAGATATATTGTTAGAGCTTTGTTTGTCAAAAAAATAAAATTGCAAAAAATCAAATTACCAAAAGGATAAATTGCTTCCAAACCCTTGTTTGTTTGTTCAGTTCTTGTAAATTTTTCATTCTTCCTCTTTTTGATATTGTGTTTCTAATGTTTGAATCTTTCATGTAGACTACCTTGGTGGGAGTGTATGAATTTCCATCCATCAGCTTCCGTTTATCCAGGGTGGGGTCGCGGGGGCAGTAGCCTAAGCAAAGAGACCCAGACTTCCTTCTCCCCGGCCACTTGAGCCAGCTCCTCGGGAGGAATCCCGAGGCATTCCCAGGCCAGCTGGGAGACATAATCCCTCCAGCGAGTCCTGGGTCTTCCCCTGGGCCTCCTCCCGGTGGGACGTGCCCAGAACATCTCACCAGATAGGCGTCCAGGAGGCATCCTGACCAGATGCCCGAGCCACCTCAACTGGCTCCTCTCGATGTGGAGGAGAAGCGGCTCTACTCTGAGCCCCTCTCCTTCTTTTGGTCACCACCCAGCGTTCGTGACCATAGATGAGGGTAGGAACGCAGATCGACCGGTAAATCGAGAGCTTTGCCTTTCGGCTCAGCTCTCTCTTCACCACTACAGACAGGTACATCGCCCGCATAACTGCAGACGCCTTACCAATCCATCCATTGATCTCCCGCTCCATTTTTCACTTTCATCATTCGTGAACAAGACCCCCAGATACCTTAACTCCTCCACTTGAGGAAGGACCCCATGCCCGACCCGGAGAAGGCACTCTACCCATTTCCGGCTCAAGACCATGGTCTCGGATTTGGAGGTGCTGATCCTCATTCCAGCCGCTTCACAATCGGCTGCGAACCACTCCAATGAGAGCTGTAGATCACGTTCGGATGAAGCCAACAAGACCACATCATCTGCAAAAAGCAGAGATCCGATCCTGAAGTCACCAAAATGGATCCCCTCCACACCTTGAGTGTGCCTAGAAATCCTGTCCATAAACGTTATTAACAGGATCGGTGACAAAGGGAAACCTTGGCGGAGGAGCTTTTTAACAACCTCGGCAACTTCAGCACCAGAGATTGGAGACCCCGTCCCAGAGTCCCCAGCCTCTGCTTCCAAACAGGAAGGCGTTTCGGTGGGATTTAGGAGGTCTTCGAAGTATTCCATCCACCGACCCAAAACGTCCCGTGTTGAGGTCAGCAGCACACTGACCCCACTGTCAACAGTGTTGGTAGCAGACCGCTTCCCCCCCCGAGAAGCCGGATGGTGGACCAGAATCGCTTCGAAACCATACGGAATACATTCTACATGGTCGCTCCAAACTCCTCCCAGGCCTGAGTTTTTGCCTCAGCGTACATCCAAGCCGCACTCCGCTTGGCCTGCTGGTACCTATCAGCTGCTTCCAGAGTACCACTGGCCGGGAAGGCCCGATAGGACTCCTTCCTCATTTTGACAGCATCCCTCACCGCCGGTGTCCACCAGCGGTTTCGAGGAATGCTGCCGCGACAGGCACCAACTACCTTGCGGCCACAACTACGGTCAGCTGCTTCGACAATGGAGGCACGGAACATGGCCCATTTGGACTCAATGTCCCCCGTCTCCCCCGGGACGTGTTTGAAGTTCTACTGGAGGTGAGAGTTGAAACCCCTTCTGACAGGAGACTCCGCCAGACATTCCCAGCAGACCCTCACAACACGTTTGGGCCTGCCAGGTCTGTCCGGCATCCTCCCCCACCACCGGAGCCGACTCACCACCAGGTAGTGGTCGGTGGATAGCTCTGCCGCTCTCTTCACCCGAGTGTCCAAAACATCCGCCCGCAGGTCAGATGAAACGACAACCAGGTCGATCATCGAGCGCGGCCTAGGGTGTCCTGGTGCCAAGTGCACTCATGAACACCCTTATGCTTGAACATGGTGTTCATTATGGACAATCCATGACGAGCACAGAAGTCCAACAACAAAACACCGCTTGGGTTCAGATCGGGGGGGCCATACCGCTCAACCACGTCTCTCCAGGTCTCACTGTCATTGCCCACGTGAGCGTTGAAGTCCCCCAGCAGAATGAGGGAGTCTCCAGAAGGAGCACTCTCCAGCACCTCCTCCAAGGACTCCAAGAAGGGTGGGTAATCTGATCTACTGTTTGGTGCATTAGCACAAACAATAGTCAGAACCCGTCCCCCCACCCGTAGGCGAAGGGAGGCTACCCTCTCAATCACCGGGGTAAACCCCAACGTACAGGCGCCGAGATGGGGGGCAACAAGTATGCCCACCCCAGCTCGGCGCCTCACTGGGAGCAACTCCAGAGTGGAAGAGAGTCCAACCCCTCTTGAAAAGATGGGTTCCAGAGCCAGAGCCATGCATTGAGCCAAAGCGGACGATGTATGAATTTCCTTAGTTGGAAAATCCTGACAGTTCCTAGGTGAGTTCACAGCCGATCCTTTCAGCAGCTGCCCAGTCTAGGTGGAACATTCAGTCTCGTGCAAGGGTCTGGCTCACCATCACATCTATAAACTTAAGTCCGCCAATCAAAAAAAAAAAAAAAAAGTGGAAATACCATATGTTTTAATTCTTTAACTTACAAGTAGAGATAACATCTCCATTAGAGCTCTTTAACAGTTTTGGTATGAATTTGATCAAATGACCCATCGTGAAATACAACATGTGCATATACAGTAACGTCTTTATCCATTTTAAATAATTTTAATATTAAACAGTTAACTTATTAACACACTCTACCTACATAACATCAAAGATTCAACATGTAAAATGTTCAAAATATCCCGACTGGTTTTATTAATGCTTCAACTGGTTTTAACTGACATTTTAATTTGCTAATATGAATAATTTGTAAACCAACAGTATTAGTTGCAGACAGCCATGCTAGCCTTTAGCTTAGCGGAGTTTCCATTGTAAGTAAACACTTATTCAACTCCGTCATTGTCCGTGTTTCAGTCAGCTATTTCATACCTAACAGCACAATCTTTTAGCACGTACCTCGTCTCTCACCACTCAGTTTGGCTCTTCGCTAGGCTTTTCTTCTCTTCAAAACATACACTCACACAAGCGTAAGCCCAGTGTTGCCAACTGTCTCTGACAGAAAGTAGCTGAAGTTGTCCCTGCAAGTCGCTGGATGTCGCCAGATGACGCCACATGCTAATTTGTGTGACGTGATGACATCATCACTAATATGGCTGTGTTTATTTTCTTATACAGCATCCTATACAAATAAAACCAGTTTGCAATAAAATTGTCTGCAAAACCATTGTGTTCAGACATATAAAAAATAATAAAACAAATATCTATAAATAATCATAAATAATAAAAGGCAGCCTTAAAAGGTCAAGTAAAGATGACAAGAGGAAAAAAAACTGGTATGTGGCTCTCAAGGAAAGTTGGTATAATGAGGAAAACGGGGCATAACAGAAAGGAGTAATTCTATCTAGATTTGGATTAAATGAAACATGGTTAAATCAAACTATATTTAAACAGGGGAAACACATTACCGGAAACTGTGTAACATATTATTTTGAAAGAAGGGAAGTGGTACAAGGCACCACAGGTGCAAGTGCAGCGTACAGACAATTTCAGCTCTTTTCCCCTTCCTAAGGAGAAATTTGAACGATGATGGTAAATAATGATGTTTGTGTGCCTTAAAAAAGAATGATTGGTATTATATTCCTGCACAGTCTTTTTTTAAATTTTCAATTTATGTTAAAGAAACAACTTCTTTAGTGATCAGGTGAGATCAGCTCAATCTCTACGACGCTGGGTGAAATGAACCGAGAGGTTTATGATGTGTAATCATAGTTAATTCCCCTGCTGAAAGACGGTTCAGAGCAGAGCATATCGGTTCTGTAATCTGTAGGGAATATGAGCGACAAAGTGTCACAGAAAGTAGCTCAGGGTGGTCAAAAATGTAGCTACATTTGTCACTAGGCACTTTTTGGAAAAAATTTCGTTAAGGGGATCTGAAAAGTCATTAGAAATATCAACAAAGTCGTTAAATTGGCAACACTGCGTGAGCCTGCACTCTACAGATACAACCATATTTTGATTTACCAAAAAAAAAAAAACACGTGGCCCAGTTCAGGAAAACTTTAGATTTTGACATGTTTAAAGTAGAACTGGCATGAAATTCCCCACAACCTTTGGACCCTTTTTAGCCACACTCTAAGTACCTTAATACTATATCTAAGGATCGCTTGCCGTAATTCAGCATTGTTGTAGAATTGCAGGTGAGACGATCTGGCCCTTATGTAAGCATTTACACAGAACGACCGGGTTCGGAGGGTGGGGCCTTGGCTATGTGCTTCTGTGGTCAATGAGTCTCTAACAATATTTTGAATGTTCAACTATAATATATAATCTTTTTTCCCTCAAATAAAAGCATAATAGCACCAATGCAACATAAACAAATTGGGGTATTAGCTGTAAAGCTAATGCTGAATGTTAGCTATGAAGCTAATTGAAAAGCAAACAACTCAAACAATGCCACAATGTCTACTAACAGCTAAAGGACATTATTGAGGAAATATGCTTACTTCTACAGGGATATTTGCTGGTTCACGGAGAGTTGGTATTAATCCTGGTAGAAGTTTAAGACGATCTGCGAAACCACTGCTGTATTGTCCCAAGTTGGAAAAACAGTCTATCCATAATCTAAAATCTATCCACAAGCTTTTCAGTGGCTCAGAAGTGGGGAGGACAAAAAGATTTATGTTCTCTTTTGTACAACCAGGTACAGTGCAGTTGCGGTTTGGACTGTTGGTTTGTTGTTTGCCTGTTACCGTAGCTCTACGTACTGCGGAGGGAGGGAAAGGAGGTAATTGGCTGGAACTCACCACGCAACGTGTCGTCATATGCCGAACTGCCAAATGGCTCATTTCTGAGTGCTAATTTCACTCTGTAGGCAGACATACCCCGGAACCAAGGAAAGACTAATGAGTAACTTTAACCCCTTAGGGGCTGTAGGCAGGCTGGGGGAACTAAAAGATATGATCAAAAACCTCAAAAAATGCTAATTTCATGCCAGGACAACTTTAAAGCGTGATTTCTCCATGTGGTTAGAAATAATAGTTAAATAAAGGACTTTAGATGGGCTAAAATTATTTTAAACCTCTGGAATATTACTGGAATATTATTAATATTAATAAGGCAAAAAGCCTTAACCAATAACAGCACAACCAGGAAGGTCTTTTCTGTCTAATAGATTGGAACCATCCACTAGGCAACAGCTTGAGGAGAACGTACAATTTTTTATTCCATGCATCTCAGCAATCAGTTCATGTATGGTTATTCAACCCGAGAAAGACGGTAAAAATTCCGGACAACTTCATGAATCTATGAACCCCGCCAAAATGCCCCAGCCAGTTTGAAATGTGGGTAGAGTAAGGCTCCGGTAGGGGAGGGAGTTACTCTCTAAATTCATACAAACAATACACCTAATATGGGGGTTACACACCCTCAACTCTTATGCAAAGGCTTTCCACAAAGTTTAGAAATGTGTATTTAGAAACTTTTTAGCATTTTTTCAGAAGCATATTTGGGAAGTCAAGCAATGATGCTGGACAAGAAGGCCTGGGTGGAAGTGTCTGTTCTAATCTAATAAGATTAATCATAGGTAAGTAGAGACAGCTAGGAAAGAGAGCAGCAGGAGGGAATCAAGGGATGAGAAAGAGGTGTGCAGGTAGGCAGGCAGAAAGTTCACATCAACTCTGAATGAAATCGTTCAGTCAAAAGTCCATAAATATGGGATTCAATTCTGACTCAGTTCGAAGTCACAGGACTCAGGTTCACACCTCTGTTATCACATCAAACATATCCTTGGACAACAGGTTTGACAGTGTTATGAGCTTGTTGGATAGCTTACAATGAAAGTCCTTACATACACCTTTGTGTTGACAGGGGCACATTTAGAATCAGTAAGGGGTAATGTAGTGGAAAATAGGAATCATGAATTGGAACAGCCTGATACAATGTTGTTTAAAATAAGAGGGCCTCTAAAAGGTTAATGGCTGCCATTTCTCCACAGTGTTTGCGCATTATTCAAATGCCAAGCAGGCAAACTTTAATCAACGCTCAGTACCACACAGACAAGTGCTGTGCCTCCTTTTGAATATCTTCATTAGATTTCTCATGTATTATTAAAGTAATCAGACATCCATGCCCTTACGTTCATGCTGAATAGCACTGCTTTAAAGCTTCAATAAGAGAAAAACATGATGACAGATGGAGAATGAATAAGACGCCTTTCTCTTCCTGTGTGTAGATGAAATTAAGGTTAATGGACATGTTTAGTTTGATTAGCATAAGAACACAGATTTATAGAACCATGAATCCAGGTGAGCCTGTTATCTACGTTTTAAGTACAATAGATCACATGAAGTTCAAGCTCTAAAAAAAGCATTTTATGAATCTTATTCCTCAGGTTATTTTTATAAATGCAACATAATTCCAATACATAAAAAAAAAAAACAAGGACAAAAGTAAAGACGGGTTTTCCAACAAACTGTCTGGAGTTGCAAATGATACAGAAATATGTGCACGCTAACTGTGAAGTTTCTGTGGAACTGTGCACATTTACACAGTCTGTTCAATATTGAAACATCAGAAATGTGATGTGTAAAACGAGATATGTCACATTGCTGGGGGTCTATATTTTGTACAAAAGGAACCAGGGCAGTCACATTGTAATACATCTATTCAGCACATCAGTTGGAGTATATCTGGCTTCGATAACTACCAATCTCCATTTCACTCATTGTGAGATGACTAGCACTAACTGGCAGGAACGTTGTCTAACCAGGTCAGTCACTTTAAACGGGGTTAATACCGATGCACTCAGTATTTTAATGTTAAATGTTTTCATTTAGTTTTCATTGTTTTGTGTCAGTTTTCACTTGGGTTCTTTTTGTCTTTTGTTTTGTCAAAGAAGCCCAATTTCTTTTTTGCTCATGACTAATTTGTGAAAGCAATAAAATAGGTAAAACATCCAAGAGGGTAAATACTTTTTTAGGCACTGTATGTAAATTATTTTTTTTACCAAACATCCTCCTATTACAGATAAATAAAAATAATCTTATTCAATGAATAATCATATTAAATTAGTAAAGGCCCCATTTATCTTGAAGGTTATTCACACAACTTTGTTAGCAAAACTTCAGTCAGCTGAACTTTGCAATGGAGATAGAAGTTCAATTTTTGGCAGTACTGTTGATAAACAAGTCTAAAGATAAACAAAGAGCTTAGTGGTCAATTCTCTTCTATACTATCAGCTAAATCCAAAATAGTTTGCAGAGTGTGGAGGAGAAATAAAATAAAGGAGATGCCTTCAGCTGGTAACAGGATGAGGAATTATTTGTACTACCCAATGAAATCTCAACAAACTTGTTTAGATGCACCAAAAATGTAATCAGTGCATTGAATGGGGAGTTAATGGATTCAGGCAGTCACACATTCCATATGCTGGTTTACACGACAGAAAAATAGCATTAGCATTAAAATGAAAGCTAAATGCCAACTCTTGCTGAATATCAATCTTCACCAGGAAAGTATCTACTGATGGAATACATCTTTTGTAATTAAGAAAGAATGTGGGAGAAATGTGTGAGAAGCCCAAAGAGGTAGAAGTAAAAGACCTGCTCAGGAAGATGAATGCTATTATAAAGTGAGGGTGAGATGGCTGGTCCGGAATAATAACTTCCTCTGCCACATTATGTTAGTGCACTTCTGATAAGATCATTGGAAAATGGCTGCGGTTGAAAATAATGCAATTCATTTTTTGTTGCTGTGAGACACTACGGGGCCCTAAATGAAGCATGTCTTCTATTAGACCCCTAAAGAAACAAACTAATAGCCCTGCAAAGACTTGCCATTTATAATATGACTATAATTCCTATGATTCATTAAGCAGGAACAGAAAACGATGGTATACTCTGATTAGAATAGACCTCAGGGGAAATTCTTATGTTAATTTATTCTGAAATCTCTCATTGACTAAGCAACTTTTGTGCTATTGAGCAGATTAACTCCCTGGGTCACATTGTGTTGTAGTCTCATGTTGTCTCCACCTTTTGTATAACAGATGAATGTTGTTTACATATGTTTATACCATGGTTGGGGGGAATACTGGATTCTGATTGGCTGGAGGGTGTACATTAAAAAGTGATAATGTACACCTAGGAAAGGCGTCCTGTCAAATTGCCTGATGACAGGTCTAAATTATTGCGCTGGCTCAAATGGGAACGGAGTCTCAACGTTATTTGCATCATCCTCTGGAGACACACAAGCAGAAAGTAGTGTACTGGCCTTCTGAAATGATATTTTGTATCACGTAAGGTAAAGCCATCATCTCACTTTCCCTCACTGATAAATCGCTGCAGTCGGCTCGCTCTGGCCACGTTGCTTGGCAACATCTGTATATGGGAGATATTAAATAGTGCGGTCGACTTATATAAAAAATTTTACTCTAAAAAAAATTAAAGTATTATTAATTGATTAAATATGTCTTTCTTTCGTAAGTGACCATGGTATAAGCGGGATAATGCCCTTCGAGGTGTCCATTATCAGAAAATAATGGACTTCGCGGAAGCAACCATCTGACGCGAAGCAGAAGTCGGTTCACGCCTCCGTGTCGTCCATTATTTTCTGATAATGTACACCTCGTCGGGCATTATCCTTTACTTAATAAGTGGGTCCATTTTTTCCCCACCACAGAACTATCCCTTCTTGTGAACTCCTGAATGCGAAAAATTCTCATTGAAGGCATTTTTAGATTTTCTTCACAATTAACTAAGCACTTGGTTAGAATCTGGGGGGGCTGGTTTTTCATGTGCCCCAGATACTTTGTAAAAGAGAATATAAGTATATTGGTTGTGTCCTTGTGCTTTTTTATTATATTTTAAGCTTCTGACATCTTTTAAATAATTTTAAAATTTAACATAATTTATACAACAGTTAGTTTCGACCAAGTAATTTGAAAGGACAAGAGACATTCCATAAAAATAAAACAGCACTGGCGTTTTTTAAAGACATCCCTCCACTGTATAGGCATTTTAATGTTTGTGTACAGGAACTGTTTGTGTTGCCAGGCAAAAGCCTTTTCTCCCTTCCAGTCGGAACTATTTGGAACTATTATTAGATAAACAAACAAATTGTCACTTATTACTGTCAAATAATAAAATATGCTTGAACTGTTGTATAAAAGGGTGATTATTTACGGCTTTGTGCCTACGACCGAATCACACCAGTGCTGATATTTTGCACAAAAGTGCTCTTTCTAGTGTGATAGTGCTTAATTTACAAATTCTGGTTTTATTGTAGGCCTACTAATTTTTCTTGTCCTTTGTGTACTAAAACCCATTCTGGGGCAAAATGCTGCAAATTACTGAAGCTATTACTACAAGCATTATGATCTAAGTATGGGACTATTGTGTATTTTGTCAATGTTGTATCTGTATCTGTATTATCAAATAAATAACCTCAAACTCAATTAGTCAAAATGACAGAAAGCTTAAAAAAAAAACAGTAAAATCCTTTAAAATACTTGGTTAACCATGTATCAATGCTTCTAGCTGCTGCTGGTGGTGTAATGTTGAGGAGGGTAATATTTTATGCTCATTTCAGCTGCTTACAAGTGAGGATTATAGCCTGTAAATATATGTTGACCATATCCATCACTTTATAACAACAACGTACCCATCTTTTATTTGCTACTTGCAATAGAATAATGCATCATACCACACATTTAAATGACTAACTTGTATATTTTCATTCATAATCAAAATCCTTTTTTTTTTTTTCTTTTTTTTTGTGCTTTTTTTTATTAGCTCCAATACCAACGTTCCAAGGAGCAAACAACATTATATCTCAACACTTCTAAGCATTTAAAAAGTTTGAAATTACTTAACTTGCAGTTGGGGTTGCAGTCGTTAGTTGTGGATGAGTATTCTGTATTTCACAACAGAGCTAAAGTTAAAACTGTTACAGTGAATGCCCGGATACCTAATTTGTTTTCTTCACTGATGCAGAGCAGAAAACATTTATCTCTTTGGAAAAATTTAGCCTTAAAAACAGAAACAGAAGGGAGCCTACAGGCAGACAGACTGAGACTATATCAGAGAGTGATCTCATCATTGATAAGCTGTTATTTTTTTCTAACATGCATAAGGCATGTATTGGTTTAGATATTTCCTACATATTTTGGTTCCACAGAGAATGGATCTGCTTTTAAAGCTGCAATTTGCTTGAGGTGCTGTTTGGCTTAATTTACACACACTGAAGAGACACCAAACAAGAGGTCCATGGTTTAAAATGCAAAATACAACTTGGAAACTCTGGGTTGTGGCATTCTCATGGATGTTACTTTGACCTTACAACGAACTTTGACTATCAACCAAATGGTACCGAGCAGAAAAACAGAATAGCATTCAACAGGAGAAAATTTTTTCTAAGTAAAAAAAGAAGGTGAAGGTGTCTTACCAGTGCTTCCCTCTGGCATTGCATTGGCAGAATCTGCAATAAATTAACAAGAAAATACAACAATAATAATAATAATAATAATAATAATAATAATAATAATAATAATAATAATAATAATAATAATAATAATAATAATAATAATAATAATAATTTGAGGCTGCACGGTGGCGCAGTGGTTAGCGCTGTTGCCTTGCAGCAAGAAGGTCGTGGGTTCGTATCCCGGTCCAGGGTCTTTCTGCATGGAGTTTGCATGTTCTCCCCGTGCATGCGTGGGTTCTCTCCGGGTACTCCGGCTTCCTCCCACAGTCCAAAAACATGCATGATAGGTGAATTGATCATTCTAAATTGTCCGTAGGAATGAATGTGAGTGTGAATGGTTGTCTGTCTCTCTGTGTTGGCCCTGCAACAGACTGGCGTCCTGTTCAGGGTGTACCCTGCCTAACGCCTGATAATTGCTGGGATAGGCTCCAGCTGCCCCGTGACCCTGAATTGGATAAGCAGTTAAGAAGATGGATGGATGGATAATAATTTGAAACTAGAAAATTTCAGGAAATTTAGAGAAGGGACGGCCACGGTGTGCATGCTAATGCTAACTAGCATGCTAATGCTAATGTTAGCTAACATGTTGGCATTACTATAAACCCATTCAGTACCAAAATATAGTCAAAAAGCTAAAATGCTAACAACAGCTAGCATGCTAATGCTAACTAGCATGCTAATGCTAGCTAACATGTTGGCAATACTATAAACCCATTCAGTACCAAAATATAGTCAAAAAGCTAAAATTAGCTAAAATGCTAACAACAGCTAGCATGCTAATGCTAACTAGCATGCTAATGCTAGCTAACATGTTGGCATTACTATAAACCCATTCAGTACCACAATATAGTCAAAAAGCTAAAATTAGCTAAAATGCTAACAACAGCTAGCATGCTAATGCTAACTAGCATGCTAATGCTAGCTAACGTGTTGGCATTACTATTAATAGGATTAATATGAAAATATACTGAAAAAGCTGAAATCAACTAAAATGCATACAAGTGCAATGTAGTACTGTGTATAACATAGGGATTTTGGTTCCAGCTTTCAAACAAGAAAAAAAAAAAAATTTGATCCCCCTGGGATTTGAACCCACTACCTCTTGCATTGTATTCCTGTTCCTTTACAGTTACACTACAACATCAGTTATACAGCATTGAGTTTTAGGCAATATGATCTGTTGTCTCGTCTCCCAGTTCAGCTTTCAGCAAAGAAAAATTATTTACTGCTCGCTCCTGGATTTGAACCCAGTACCTCTGGGATGCAAACCCTCTTCCTTAACCACTACGCCATCCAAACATACATACAACACTGAGTTTTAGGCTATATGTTCTGTTGTCTCCTCTCCATGTTCAGAGTGTTAGACAGCTGCGAACGAACCTTTCCCATTCGAAAACTATAGCAGCTATCAGGAAAATTATTGGAGTGTTAGCGATATTTATCCTTTGTGTTCAATTATTTCAAAGCACAACTCTCTATCTTATTCACAGATGAAATGGTAAAGGCAGACAGGGGGACTGAGAAAGACAGAGACATGGTCAGAAAGACAAAGACAGATGGACTGACACATGGACTTGTTTGTAGTACTTCTCTCTATAGTACTGCATAGCATAACCTGTGTTTAAGTGGGGTTTAATAGGCCTTCAATGTGTATATACTGTGGAATGAACTTTAGTGAACTCTGATCAAAGGTGCTCCGTTTCCCCAGCAACAAGTGTGAGTGAAAATTGCAGCAGGTGCAAACACTTAAGATGATTAAGAGCTTCAATTTTAAGAAAAAACTCCAAAAAGTGCGCCGAACAAATCGTTTCCATTCGAAAACCGTACAAGGTATCGGAAAAATTCTTGAAGTGTGAGCGAGATGTATCATTTCTCTTCGTTCATGCCAAAGCAGAAGTCTCTACCTTATTCACAGTCCGAGAGGGAGCGAGAGAAAAATGACTAAGAACATCTCTCTGGCTGAGATCATCCTGAGCAGCCACAATGATAAACTATAGGCGAAAAGCCCTAAAACTGGGTTCCACTTTGAGCGATCTAGAGCTCGCTGAGAGAAAACCGTGCGACATAGGGAAATTTTGAAATGATCCTGAGAATCACAAAGGGCGGCTCTATTTCATGACCGAAAATCATGTCACTAGTGCGAAATATGTGGCCGTGACGTCGAGTTAAATTTTGATGAGGACCTTCCAAAAGTTCATCACTCCACACTCTGCTTAACGAGCTGCTCCACTCTAAAAATGTCGATTTGGGGCAAACTTTGGGTCGAACAAAGTCAAATTGTGACAAAACCGTAACAGCTATCGACATGCGGTCTTCAATGCTGAACACAGCACGGACGTGGCTACAATCTGGATTTCGAATGGTGTTGCTAAGTTATTGTATGGCTACACAGTAAATCTTCAAAAATAGTGGATTTTTCATGATTTTGGGCCGTTTTTCCATTCATTTCCAATGGGTGTTTTTGGGGGTGGTTCTTCGCTAATTACGTCGCCATGGTAACTCCAATCGCCAATAAAAGTAATAGCACACCTCACACGATCGAGCCGGTCGTTTTGATGTATATATTGTGGGGGTGCACGCTACGGTACGACCCGCATTAACGGTGAAAGAATAAAGAGTCCGTTTAGAAGTGAATAGTAATAAGGGACTGCCCATGCAATTGCATGGAGGCAGTGCAATACATTGCTTTGCAATGGATTTGCACTGCCTCCATGCATTGCATTGGGCCGTCCCTTAATTATAAATGATTTGTCATATTACACTGTTTTGGTGACATTTATATTGTAAATACTTACCTGGCTGTGTGGTAGGAGTTCTTTTTTATTGACACATGGTTAATTTTATTCTGTATTTAGAGTCCATGTAGAGCTGAAACCAAGCATATACATTCACCACATAAAAAGATGAAAAATTTTATCCTCAAGGTCAGACACCGAATTAAACTAAACTGTCCTTGTTTTAGTTCCACTAGGATTAAAAAAAACAATCTAAATTTGCCAGAATATTGAAATACAAAAAAAAAAAAAAACGTTTTATTACTAGTTACTATTCTTCACAGTCACAGGTTTAAATACATTGCTATTCATATTTGGAATTATTACCTTTTAAGATGTATGACTTGATTTGACCAAAGTCATAGGTTTCCTTTACTAATAATTCCACTTTTTTTTTCTTTAGGACAGGATCAGAATATGCAGTTGCATCACGGTTTTGCCCCGAAAGGTGGTAGAGGTGTGGGAATTAATCAAAAACATCAGGTCTTCCTCACAGTGACTGATCGAATATTTTTCTGAGTATGTGGGCCATCAAGGGACCACAATATTTATTAAGAGGCCAAGTATTAGTTCAACATCCTTACACACAATCCCTGGGTTTGGTAAGGTAGATACATTTCACTACCCACACCCCATGGGTGTGGGTTTGTGGGTGGGGCACTTAAATGTAATTAGTGTACACAGACAAAATAAAAACATAAACAATGTTTAAAGAAATTTCAGCAATGTATTAAATATTTTAAGGCCACAAATAGTATCAGTTTAAAGTATGCTTGCGGCTGGAAAAAAACACGAGAACAATGTCTGGGTTGGTCAAAAGAATAAAGTGAATAGGACACAAATAAAAGGCTCAGTAATCTCCAGTTTAACAAACAAACGTTTTGGATCCCCAAGGAATATTTTACTCTGATCGGATTTAATCAACTAGTTTAAAAATACAGTGTTTCAAACAAGGACATTTTCCTGTACTAACAGGTTATGGATTTTATAAGGAGAAATACTACACTTCTTGTCTTTAACTACGTATAAGATACAGAAATACAGCTTTTTGTTCCAACAATGTTGGCTACTTTAGTTAGCACATCTTAAAATGCTTAAAAATGTCCCAATCACGGGAAACCTACTCATTCGCAGAAATTACTATGAAAGCAAACTTAAAGGTTGGATATGGAACATGAGCATGATAGCGACATCTAGTTTATCTAGGTTGCAGTTACAACAATAACAACATCATTCCAATGTTGGGTTGCCTGGTTAGCTGCCAATACGCCAAGTGACTAGCCTTAACCGTGTTCAGTGAGGATTGTATTTTAGAGGAGTATAATTGACAGCTAACATTAGCTAAGTTAGCAAGTGAACTAGCGTACCGATCAAGGAGGAAAATTGTAGTTTCCGCATGTTTGATGCCGTGGAAATGTTTTATGTGAGTCCATCTAGGGTACTCTACTTTTTGCTCTTCAGCGGTCACTCCTCTCCTAAGACGAATAAAAAACATCTCCGGGGTTCTGTAGCAGCTACTTGATTTGCTGACTCCACCATTTCTCCCAGTGCCAGCCAAACTGTGCCAACCATATAGTTGGATCATAGAGACTGTATCTGTCAACCTGCAACCCATGGCAGCTAATGGCATGTAGATGTAAAATTTAGGTCATTGTCATGCAATTCCAAGTTTGGACTTGGTATCTCAGGGGGCCAGGCAAATATCAAAGAGTGCCCCTGCGGCCCCACCCTTAGATCCGTCACTGCGTCCACAGACGGTCATCCCTTCTGCAAATATTGGTTTGAAGAGGGTCATAAAGCACTAACTTTAGCTATAGTTCATACTGTGACACTTTACCAAACCTTAAATTGGCTTTGCTTCACAATCATCTTGAGACTCTGGCTACCCCTGCTGATTCTAAACATTTTTCTACCACGCTTTTTTTTGTTAACCTAAATTCTCATAATTATCCCTGGATACAGCACTCTGTGAATAATTATTCTGTAAACCATAATATTGTCATAAGATTTTTGTATCAGAAATATTTTTCAGTTTGTCTTTTGTTATAATTTAATGCGAAACTGAGTCTAAAACATTTTTTAGCTGTAAACTGTAAAATAAATAAATCACTGAAATGTATAATGCTGGACTGAAACTACACAGAGGAAAAATATACACACAGAATTGTGTTTTTTCTCCCATGTTTCAAGAGCATAACTCAAAGATCTGAAACATTTTTCCTAATACAAAAAAAAAACTCCATTACTCTCAAAAGATTGTTCACACATCTGTCTAAATTTGTGTTTAGTACTTCTCTTTTACCAAGATTTGTTTCAATTCAATTAACTTTTATTTATATAGTGTCAATTCACAACAAATGTCATCTCAAGGCACTTTACAACAAAAGTAATTTCAATACAATTACACAAACATTCCAATCAGTTAAGTTTTCTATGTAAGGAATCCCAGGAGATTTCCTGTTTGGTCAGACTCGTATTTATTTTAATAAGATAATCCATCCCACATCATAGGTGAGGTATGTCAAGGTGCTGATTACACATCATGAATATTGCACAGGTGTGCCTTAGACTGGCCACTATAAAAGGACAATTTGAAATGTATGTTGCAAATTAGGGGTTGGGCAAAACATCAAATTTTTATCAAAATTGCCATTTTAAAACGCTTGATGACGATAATCGCATTGTGTGTTTATTCATTATGTCAACTGACCAATCCAGTTGAAATGCTGCCTTGTTATTATGCTAACTAGCCAATCAAGAGTATACAGCTGGTGAAAATTCTTTAAGGAAAATGGACAACAGGTAAGATGATACAGATGCTAGCCATTGCCCATCTTTTTGAAGTGATTTGATGCTACCAATGCAACATGAGCGAGATGCACGATCAGTATGCAACATTAATAGTGAAGGCTTTATTTAATATTTTTTATTACTATTGTTTTGATTGGACAAAAATAATTAAAAATTGAGATTGTTCACTATACTTTAGTGAAAATTACCGTGATTTATATTTTTTCATAATTGCCCAGCCGTAGTGCAAATGTCCCATCTTCTCTCCCTTTTCTTTCTGACGTAGTTTCTTTTAAATTAGGGCAATTAGGGCCAGCAAAAGGCCAATTTTGTATGGGGACACAACAGCTGAGAGGACCTGGCCAACACATTTACCATATCAGATTTTTCCTCGCAGAAGTATGCCAGAATGTCCTATAAAACACACATTGCATTTTTATTGAGGTGGAATTAGACACAAGGGGATTATATTTTCTAATAAATTGATTTATGAAGGTAATTTGGTTCTATGGATTTTATTTAGACACATTGGATTAAAAGTGATTATGAATGCACACATTTAAAATATGTATTTATTTAAATAAACACACATATATTTGTTTATTACAATACAATCAAAGTATACCATTTTTTTTGCATACAGAAAATATGTAAAACAAATGTTCAAGGACAACTAATTCTTTTGCTAGTCATAGTGATTAGGATGGAATAAGAATTAAGCTTGATGTGCCTTTCATTTTGGGGTTATTTTGGTCTTGTATTACAGAAATGATATTTTACTCTTCACTTAAACCAATGCTATATTTAACCCATGAGAAATTTCCTAAATCCTTCCCAACTTTACTGTAGGGGTAAACCACATCTCCCATCACAGTTAAGTCAACTAAGAGAATTAGATCACTTTAGAAGCTTCCTTATCCCATCTCTCCTTACGGCAAGAGATGTGGTGTGACAATGACCGGGGCTTTCACAAACAATGGAGTCCTGTTCTTGGGACCCAGATAATACCACCTGACATCTGACATTATACATGAGCTTCCATTGTGGGACTGAGAGCTCTGCGGCTGTGAAGTCTGACCAGACGCCAGAGTGGCCTTGGGCACCGACAGCAGCCACGTCACAACTAGATCCGGTCCCAGGTAGAAGAACTGTTACACTATAATCATTGTTGACTGAGTCAATGAATACACAGAGCCTAAGAAGAAATAGAAAACACGGTTAATCACAACCCTCATAACATGCAACCATCAGATTTTCCCCCGTATAAATAGAAATGGAAGTGAAGGTATGCTGACACTGCACATGTCAAAGTCATTTGCTGCCTCCAAGGTGCAGTGGTTGCTGTGCTGTAAGGAGTTAGTGCTGAGAGAGCCTAAAGGTTCATGGGAGCATGGTTATCTGTAATTTCAAAGTTAATTTAGCTCCATGTGCACTGTGACTATCCGATAAATGTGCATTCCTTGCTTGAAGGGATTCCAAAGTTTGCTGTATCATCAACCACCAAGGCAGAAGTAATTTGATCAAGGCTAATTTTCTTATTTGTTTGATTATGTCCTCCGTTTGACCAAAGGAAAGCAATGGAGATACATAATAGAATCATTCTCTTCAATATATGTATTGTGATTCATAAAGTGAATGAAAAAAAAAAGTTTTGGTTCAAGTTTACATGCAGTTTGTAAGGATTTATAGGGATACTGGTAAATAGGTCAAACTGCTCAGAAACTTTTTATGTGTTAGAGCAAAAATGCACCCGAGATCTACTTAAAAAACAAAACATTTTTTTGTATCTCTTGATTTTCTGCTAATTTATTACACAAACAGAGCCCTTATGGAATGACTGCAATCATACAGTTTGATTGCCCCTCAGTTACACAGCTGCCTGAAGATCCCGAAAGCTCTGCTTCTTGCTCCAGCACAAGTGCCTTGATGCTAATCAGTCGTTTTGTAATTGATGACAAGTCGGCACGGCAGCATGGCATCTTCTGGTAGACTTAGAAACCAGAGTGTTCATTATCAGAAGAGGCCCACGTTTCCTGATAACATCTTGTTCTTCCTTTGCTTAACCAATGATCCAAGACAACAAAGAGACCAAAAAGCTTCAAAAGAAAGACTGACATTATTTGATAGGAATCAAGAATTATTTGTTATTGCTGTTTTGTGTGTAAAACTGCTAGACTTTGTCTAAACTGTAAAAGTGAAAAAAAATATATACATCTACAGAAACCTCTGAAAGTATGTTCTTATTTTTATTCTATTTTGTTGTTCTTTTATTACTTAAAAACATACAAATGATGAAAGATTTATTTAACTCCAGTTTTTATGTTTTTCTTTTGTTTTCCCTGCAGAGCTGTCTTGGTAACTGTTAAAAAGAATCTGAGGAAAGGTTTAGCACAGTTTTTTGTTCATGTTTTTCTTGAAGATCATATCTTTGACCTCATCAATGTAAGGAATAAGGAATAACTGAGTTTTTTTACAGAAATAAACAAAACCATCACATTTTAATGTACCTTCAGAATTAACCAGTTATAAGAAACTGTTCAAACTCAATGTAATGATCAAAATAAGTCAAAAATTGACACAGGAAGCATTCCATAACAGAGAAAGTGACTAAATCTGATTTAGATTCGTGTTGCAATGCAATTGCAGAAATGCAGACATTTAGACTTAACCAAACAATTATTGCTGTCCTGTTTGAGTAACTGTAACATATAAAAATGTTACATATATAGACAGAAGGCTGTTAATTGTTTCACAACAACCTGTTCACATTTGTTGTAGCATCATAATGTTACCTGTCAACCTGGGGTGGGTGAGGGTAGGTTAATTGTTGTCCTCTCAACTTGTGACACAGAAACATGAGACACACACATTGAAGATTTATTATTTTTAACATGCCTAAGAACACAGATTTCATATACAATACTTCAGGTATCACAAAGTAACTAAACTAAAATTTAAATTCAGTCACATTCACAAAATTGTTCATATTAATTCTTAAAACTGGACAGAAAGGCTTTAAACATGCACAATTTAATTGTGAATTTGATATACAAAATATTCTCTATGGAGAGAAAATAGACTCAGAAGATCTGTGTCTGCATAATACCTGATTTGTAACTCGTGTCAGCCTTTTTGTGTGTAACTTTGGGTACTTGTTTGTGTAAAACCTGTTTGTAAACCGTAAAATGCATTTTGTTTGTAACTTTGGGTACTTGCAAGTGTTTGGTAAAATGTACACAAAAATATAAAAAAATTACGAGTAAAAAATCCACTAACACACACACAATTTCAAATTTCGCTAATTTAAAACGAACTAGGAATTCAAAACGGCTCCTACGCATGCAAATCATTAAGTACATATTCACCAATCGCCTGATACAACCAAACAAAACCACATTTACGCACAGATCTGAGTTACATCTGCACAAAGGGTTTTGATACAAATTTCATGTCTGGAGAGTTGTGTGTACATGATGTGTTTTAATGCTGGTAAATACCCTAGAATTTATTCAAAGTTCATTGTGGGCGACTGTGGCTCAGTGGTAGATTAGTTGACTTGCGATCACAGGGTCGTAGGTTTGATTCCAGCTTCTTCCAGTCACATGTAGATGTGCCCCATGGCAAAATTTCTACATCGTCCTACTGAGCTATGTTGGCTATCAGTGTGTGAATGTGGCTTCAATGTAAAGCGCTTTGAGAGATCAGTATGACTATAAATTCAGTCCATTTAACATTATCAGACAGTTTGTTATCATGCAGAGTACAAATACACTTCTACTCTGTTCAAAATGAAAGCACTTCCTGTTTTGTCAGAAAGTTGACACTAACTCATATTTTGGTTGGGTAGCAGACCATAAGACTTTTTTTGTCAAGTTATTTTGAATGTTTTGTAAAAGATAAACATTTTAAATATTTATCCATTGCATTAGGTCCAGGGATATTGTTTTTTTTTAAACTACCGTGGTTCTGCGTTGAGACTGCAAGACTCCTATGTGTTAATTTTACTCATTAGAGGCTGTTGACTTGACTTGGGCTTAACCCTTTAGCAGTCGATAATCTGTCAGAATGTCATTATCAGGTGCAGCATGTAACCTCTGCTCTCCACCAGACACTTAAGTAGTAAGTAATGTGATAGATGCTTTTAAACATAGTTTATACTTCTACGTTTGCACAAGTGTGGAGACACGCAGCGCCATTATCCATTGATGCAAAGGCTGTCCAGTCCCGCAATGACGCACAGAGTCTAATTTTTTTACTACCCATCCAATGCAACGGAGAACGTATGCCTGTGATTGGTCAGCCAGGAGATGTAGATAACAACAAAACAGACCCCTGTATTTGTTTGTACTGTATGTGTTTTAAACAGTATTCTATGAGCTGCACTTAAAGTAAAAAGCTTTCTAGCACAATCAAACCTCACTTTCTCTCAGCCATTGCTCCTTGAGTGGAAATGAATTTACAAGCTGAAGAAAATAAACTCTAGTTTACTAAAGAGAACACTCTAATGATCTGCAACCCCTGCTCTCCTGGTAGAAGTTACCTTTGCAACACTGACACAGCAGCAGAGAAGTATAAAAGAAAAACATCTCTGTCAATATGTGTGTGGCTGGGTGCAAATTTGCTGACGGAGCAGTAGAAACTATGCTCTACTCGGGAATACATCAGCACGTCCCAACCCAAGCGTTTCAGAGACCTATTGGCGGCAAAAGCATTCAATACAGCTTGTCCTAGGAAAATCATTGGAGATTTCTTTTTACATAAATTAAGGGGCATTATACAGCGGAAAAAAAGTAATTATATGTTTATACGTATCATAAGTTCACTATCCACTCCCAAAACTGCAGATTTTTTTGTCCATGCCTTCTCCTTTTTCATGGTCCATCCATCCACCCATTATCTATTACGTTTATCCTCAAGGGGGTTGCAGTGGGGCTAGTGGCCATCTCCAGCAGTCAGTGGACAAGAGGCGGGAAGTAGACCCTAGACAGGTCACTATGGAATTAAATTTCAGTCATTAAAAACCCCGCAAGATTTCCAGTAACCGTGCATGCGCACGAGAAGTTGCGCGCGTGTACGAGCGATGACGCACGCACGGTTACTGGAATTCTCGCAGGTTTTTAATGACTGAAATTTTTTTTCCATAGGTCACCAGTCCATTGCAGGGCAACACAGGACAAACAACCATTTACGCACACACTCACACCGAAGGACAATTTAGAGCAGGGGTGCCCAAGTCCAGTCCTCGAGAGCTACCATCCTGCAGCTTTTAGAAGCATCACTTCTCCAACATACCTGAATCGAATGAATGGCTCATTACCATGCCTCTGAAGAGCTGGATGACTGGTGAGGGAATTCAGCTATTTACTTCGGGCGTGTTGGAGCAGGGCGACATCTAAGAGTTGCAGGATGGTAGCTCTCACGGACTGGACTTGGGCACCCTTGATTTAGAGAGATCAATTAATCTAACAGTCATTTGTTTGGACTGTGGGAGGAAGCCAGAGTACCTGGAGGGAGCCAAGCATGCACAGGAAGGACATCCAAACTTAATGTAGAAAGACCCAAGGGTGGGATTTGAACCAGTGCTGCAAAGCAACAGTGCTACCAACTGCACCAGCTCTTTTTCATGTTGTCCTTGTAAAAATGATCACTGGTATCATATAGACTGGATGAGTCTCCACTTTAAGGATTCAATTCTGGTTATCTATAGTGAAAAAGACAAATTAGACCCAAAGGCCGTCTGACTTAACCCTGGTGTCACAGGATGTGATGTTTAAAAAAATGTCTGGGTGCTTAACACTTCTTCCATGTCTGATTTCTTCTCTGGCTTGATCTAAAATGTTTGAGTTTGAAGGACTTTGGAAGTGTAGAGTACAAAAAATAGACACGCCTTCTAAATTTAAGAGAGGGCCACGACACAACACTCCTGAGAGGCGTCCATTCATGCCCAGTTGACGATAACGGCGGCTATCAGTAGCATATTACGTTACGCTCCACTTAGGTGTCCAGTGGAATTTAGGGCTAAATAGTTCTTAAGTGTTTGTAAGATAAACATTACAGTGGCATCCATGGGCTACTGAAGTAAAAACAATCTTAAATGAGTACCAGGCTTTTACAACAGTCATAAATACCAAGTTGTGTTTAGGAAATTACCCAGTTGTGTAGAAACAGGAAGAAAGATAGTTTAGGTTAAGACCCCCATAAAAGCGGGTGTCTGTAAATCATTTTGGGGGAAAAACAGACTTAGGGAAGTAGATGATAAGGGGCACACAATGAATGTTTATGTACTGGGAGTGACCATGTCATGTGATTCTTTTTGTCTTTGTGTTCAATAAAAAGAGATGAGGTCTGTGAGTCAGCGCGCACACTTGGTGAGCCGTCCTGCAGGTCAGTCTCATGACAAACAGATCTGTGTTGTTGTATTTTCTGCTTTGTTTTCTGGAACAGGAAATCACTCTGTCGACCCTGCAGAGGAAAGCTGGATCCTCAACCGTGAATAGAGCTAATTGACAGTTTTGGAGTTAATCCACAATAGAGGAACACTTTAAGATAGAATTTACAATCCAGCAACACATACTGTATTTCTTTTTTTTTTCTTTTTTATTTACATCACTAAGAAATCCATCATAAATAAAATTATGGAACTGTCCCATATTTGATGAGCAAATTGTAGATCCAAGTACTTCCATATAAATATACAGTATATATATATATATATATATATATATATATATATATATATATATATATATATATATATATATTTTAGATTTGAAATTAGAAAATTATTTCCTAATATTCAGTTAAATTGGGTGGTTGGGTATGAACTGCCCTCTTTAGTAACTTTAGACTGCTGGGTACCTCTATCAGTACTTCAATACAAATATAAAAATGAAGTACTTTTAAGCACCTTACTTCAATATAAAATGAATGTAGAGTGTATGCCAACTAAAAGTACTTTAGCAAAAAACCTGAGCCCATATTTTTTTACATTTAACAGTTTTTTCATCAGTTTTTTTAGTTTTATGTTTCCATAATGCATACAGTAAAGTTTAGTTATCTCTACACTGTCTCTTAACTGATTTTATTTACCAAGCACTTAGTACTTATGGTAGTCGTTGTTGCCCCAAGAAAAACACAAAAAAAAAAAACAATAGACCTTGCTCTGTTTGGCATCCATTACTATTCCCTTGAAACACCACCTTCTTCTGCGAGTCCCATCTCTGTGTTTAAAATTTTGTGGGGAAAGAGCTTTCTCTATGTATGCTCCCTAATTATAAAATGAGCTCCTTCTTAAGATACGCCAGTCCACTGTGCTTCATAAAAAAAATAAAAAAATCTTGATTGAAAATGTATTGTTATTGTTTAGCTTTTATTAGCCATACTATCAGTTTTAGCTTAAAGGGTAGATATGTCATGTGTTCTCGAACATTTGTTCCAGCTTCTTTTGTCATTTTCTGCTGTTATTTGTTTTTATTGTGTTTTATACTGTGTTTGCACTTTAGTGGACTTCTGTCATTTGTAAATCGCATCAATAAAATTGTATGGTATGAATCCTGGCAATCCAAGTCAACTTGAACCAAAGTTATGTATGCTATAGAAATATAGAAAGTTGTTGTTGTAACTTATGTAATTCGGGCAACATGTCTTCATAAGCAAATACACAGTAATGTGAATGGGGTATTAGAATCATCTAGGCTGGTGAGGCTTTAAATTGTGATGCTTTTTAATGAGACTGATGTTGTCGCTGGAGTAAATTTTTCTTTAAATGATATTCACATCACTTTAGTTTGATTTATATAGTGCCAATTTAGTGCTAAAATTGTCTCAAGGCACTCAAGATAAAAAAGCACCCAAGAATTCAAGGAAGATTTTGGCACCATTTGGAAGTAAGAACTCCCTTCAGAGAGGAGGGAAACCATGGCAGAACTGGAATCAGAGATTGTGGCCATCTGGCTTATCTGGAGACTGCGCTGTAACTTCTTCTTAATTAAAGCATCAGGATACTTTCCACCACTGCAATTTTAATAAGCTGCTCTCAAAACACAGACTACATTCAAATGACTTTATCACTTCTGTCCACACAGTGTGAAATGCTGATGCATCTCTGAAACAAGTTTTGCTTACTAGTGATTGTGATAGGCTGCTGGCCTTTTGAGCATTTGGAAGGGCAATGTGTCCTACAGAATTCTACCCCACTGTTTTTACTGCACCACTATATGCAAAGTCTGGAGGAAGTCCACTGAAGGCCTTCAAAATCCTTGAGCCATTTATCTTCTCTCACCATCTAACCTAATATAACATGTATCTATGTATCGTAATTATGTATGTGGTATTTGGGTTTAATGCTGCATTATCTGATTATCAGTTAATACCTTAACCATAATAGGAGTCTTTATCCTAGTTTACATGTTACTCAGAAAATTGAGTCATTAAATGAAATACGTTTGGGAGAACAATGCTTCAACACAATACAATTTGTAAGTACACTATTGTTTGACCGTGTATCACCTGTTTTTATTGCTGTATTGTTATCGTACTGGTGAGGTTATTCCTGCTTCTACGGTCATTTCCTGAAGCGGTAGTGCCCAGGCCAGTAATAGCTCGACTTAGCTTGGGTATTGTTTACATGCAGATATGTTTACATGCAGAGATGTTCACATGTGGTTTTCTAACTTCCGTATCTGTGTGCATTAGCTTGATAGGGAGTAGGCCAGTTCGGTTCAACTTCAGCCAGACTAAGGTCTTTAGATGCATTTCAAAAGTCTGAATTAGGCTGGACTATGCCTTTGCGATATACGACAATAAAAGTTATATCCTGATAATCAGTCGATATTGATATTAAGAACAAAATAAATCAAATTGCTATTTTTGTCAATATTTAACATTACCTCATACTATTTAAAGATAACTAAATATTTGTATTTATTTAAAGAATTATTATCAAAAGCTGAACATGTCATCTGATGTCCTACAACTATTTCGGAATAATTAAAGGAGGTTAAGCCTGGGATATATAAATTAAAAATATGATTTGCAAAAAAAAATTTCCATGACACATTACGCTTTTATGGAAGCCTATTCCCGCCACTCTGAAGAAAAAAAAGAGAAAGACAACTCATAATTATGAGATAGCAAAGTCACAATTATGAGATACTAAGTCACAGGTATGAGATGCTATGTCATAATTATGAGGTAGCAAAGTCATAATTATGAGATACTAAGTCATAATTATGAGATGCTTTGTCATAATTATGAGATAGCAAATTCATAATTATGAGACACTAAGTCATAATTATGAGATGCTATGTCATAATTATGAGATAGCAAAGTCATAACTATGAGATACTAAGTCATAATTATGATATACTAAGTCAGAAAATCGAAGTGCCAAGTCATAGTTATGAGATAGCATAACTATGACTTTACATTTGATATATGTATATATATACATATGATATGTATTATATACTATTTTATTTACTGTTATTATTACTGCTGCATCTTGTCATATAATTAAGTGTAAAAATAAGATGGGCAAAGCCACAACTGAGGGATGCTAGGTTCTGCCTGCAGGCTACCGTAGGCGGAAGTGTCTGGCCCAGGTGCAGAACCGGGAAAGGAGGGAGACCTGCCTCTTTTGCAAAAATCGCACCTGAGTTGAGCCGAATTGATTGTTGATATGTAACTCACATGTATGTAGAAAGTACTGATAAATTACTCATAATTATGACTTTGCTATCTAATAATTATGACATAGTAGCTCATAATTCTGACTTTGCTATCTCATAATTATGAAATAACATTCATAATTGTGACTTAGCATCACATAATTATGACTTGGTATCTCATAATTATGACATAACATCTCATAATTATGACTTAGTATCTCATAATCTTAACTTATAGTATCTCATAATTATGACATGGCATCTCATAATTATGACTTAGTATCTCATAATTATGACATAGCATCTCATAATTATGATTTAATATCTCATAATCAAGACTTTTATCTCATAATTATGACATAACATCTAATAATTATAAGTTGTGTATTTCTTTTTTTTCTTCATATGAATTCCATAAGGTTTTTGTCTACTTTTCTATTCTTAAAAAGTAATTACAAATGACAGAACCTTTTTTTTATTTGCTTTATTTCAATCATTCCTTCTTAGATTAGACTTGAATTCAAAATCCAAATGAATACATGCTATAAAACATGCTTATAATGATAAGATGGAAGGTCTTGGAGGGGCTGACATGAATTTAAACCAAGGAAACTTGAGAGGTTCATTGGTGATTTTTTAAAATTTTGATATTCCTAAGGTTACATCTTCATAAATAGAAAAAAATAATAAATCAATATATTATGCAGCCCTTACTTGAACTACAGCAATACTTTGGTATTCTCATACTGCATGTAAGCTGATGGACATTCCAGTTAAACATAAATATACAAAGGAAAGCTGCAACAGATGCACTTTTTCTTTTGTACTTGTGGTAACTGTTCCCTGAAAAGTTGAGCAGCACTGAAATGCTTTAAATGGACACCGGAAAAGTGTAAATCTTGTGGCTGATTTTAGTGAATATACTCTAAGTATCTTTTTGGTTAAGAATACATTTTCCATCAGTCCAAGGCTGAGGAATTATTTCCTTGAGAAATCAACAGCAATATTATTATAGCATAAAAGACATATTTCCAGGATGATGTAGGGGTCAACAAGTTTCTACAACATACTGCATTCTCATTTCAGTCACTTCATTACCTCTGATGTCGATTTTTCATATCTGCTGAGACATGTGCAATTCTCCAGAGCTTGTTGTCTCAAGAAAAGCTGCCTCAGCAATAGGTTCATCTGGGGGAAAAATATCAGCTGTGGGAAAAAGAAAATCTACTGCAAACACATCCAGTTTCCACTTTGATTTATTGCACATTGTAATTACAATAAGCAAAGGCTCTGATGTGCAGATATTCAAGTACAAGCTGATTTATTTTCTAGCCATAGTGAAACTTGTTATACCCTCATGTAATCTGCCTACCATTGAGTGAGTGTGCAGTATTCCTGAGTGGATGCATGAAAACATTTCATTGTGCAAAAAGTGCCCACATTTAGGAAATGAATGCTGACGTCTGCAAGGTGGCAGGGCTTTGAAAAAAAAAAAAGCTATAAGCCACATATATAACAATAAAATCCAGGGAACGATGACCGAAGGAAATCTGCTGCTTTTATTATTTTTGTTTTAAATTAAAGTAAGCACTAAATAAATAATGAAAAAATGAAAAAAAGAAGGTTGAATGCTTCAATCAGTAGTCAATAAAAACATATTTTCTTTTCAGACAGAACTCTGCCATCGCAACTTGGTCTAAACAATTCTCTGATTTATCCTTCAGTATCTTCACAATCAGAAAGATAAATATAGATATATGCAGTTCATAGATTTGGTTAGACCTTGGTCAACTACGAAAAAATAACCCTAAACCAGCATACTCTTTGGCTTTCTCTAAAAACAAATCCAGCCAAATTAAAATATAAACCATCCACGTACTTATGAATGTTGAACTATGAATTTAATCTTCTGCAAAGAAAAAAATAAAGACGTCTGGCTAATATATTTTGTTTGTATTTCTTTATTTACATAAGCAGGCAGACAGACAGATAAGATCAGGATAACTTTTATAATATAACATTTTTGTTATAACTGAATGGTTTAGATCAAAACATATATTTGTGTCACAAAGTGCAGAACGTTAGAGATTTAAATCTAATTACATATTTTTGCAGTACCTGAAAATTGATCTGTTTTGCAGAGAAGAATAAACAGAAATTTTAATCTCTACCTTGAGCCCCAAAACTGATGTTGACATACCCAAAAAGCCTCATAGCTTTAAAGGCCCAGTGTGTAACAAATTTGGCTTTTGATGAATAAAAATCAAGTAGTGCTTTCATAAATACCTATTTTACCGAGGTCTAATAACAATTGCATTATCATGAAGGCGTTCTCGTGTCTTAGAATACATTGTTTATAGATACAGAGGGTGCACCGCCCCCCATATGAGGCTGCCATGTTGCATCGTCATCTTTGAATACGTTAGCCGAAAGGGGTTAAACTGGTTTGCTTTACGCGTTTTACCCAGTGACGTCAGGGGGAGGGGGAGAGGGGAAGAGAAGAAATGGGCAACAAAAAAAAATACGAAAAAAATGAGAAAAGAGCATAGAGAACCGTGGATGATAGTGTTAAATTTCAATGGAGGACCATCCGTACTCTTTGCCCCGTGAGAGGGAGGAAACCATATCACACAAAAGAAAAAGAAATAACTGGAAGAAAACAAGAATCTATATCGGTGGAGCGTTTACCAGATTGAGACTATTCATGAGGGACACAAACTTGAAGACGGACCTGGAGATTGCAGGCTTTCTGCTGGACAGGCAAGTTAATTACATAAAACAATGAAGAATATGTTAGTGTTATGTTTGACACAAAACAGGTTAGTCCAGCAAATATTTTATCTTCCGTTTAACTCAGACAATTTACTCTGTGGTTTCCGTAGTAATGACGTGTTATGACGGCGAATTGCTTGCATTCACTGAGCGCACCACTAGTTGGAGGTAAGTCTTACACATGAGGGCTTTAAATGTAGCAAAAATGTTTTCAACAAAGTAGATGAAGAGGCCAGATGCATAAGCTCTACTAACCTTTCAGATTTTAGGTTTCAATAAAGAAATATATTTCCAATAACAATTTTGCATGCACTTGTCTATGACAGAAATATAGTTGAAACATGTTCAAATCAGAGATGACAGGAGAAGAATCCAGTTATTTTAAGTTTATTCAGACAGGTTAAATATTCATTTTACAGAGTGATTGCTCACACTGGGTCAGCTCTGTTCAGTCTGACAGTTTCCTTCTTTGGACACAATACTTTTATAGCTTCCAACATATTTACAATATATGGGCGTTAACTTAGTCCCACATTCAACTAATCATCAACATTACCATACATGGTGCCTTCATAAAATTCACAGTTTCATTGGTCCTTCACAAATTATGCATTCATGATATATTAACATAATGGGAGGTCTTTTTCTCCAACCAGATTGTGAAAAAAAGCAGACCCTTTGAGATGAGGATTTTATTACCTTGCAAAAGTTAACAAAAACGTTTAAGGAGGACACTATGTATCTGCTACACCATAAACATTGTCTAAAAATACTTTTAATTGATCCCCCTGGCATCTTAGAAAAATTTACCACAGAGGATCCTTCTGGAATACTCACACCAAGCCTGCACGCTTCAGTTCAAGCTAAGCTTGGGCTGGGATCGCTTTGGGTCGACTGCTGCTCAGTGAAAGCAGTAACGGGTTCCACGTTAGAGTGTTAAAGCATTCAATAACACCATAAAAAGTCACTGCTTTTGTCGCTTTTAAAAAAAAAAGATTCGCTAGAGGAGTTGTACACACAGAATGTGATAGACGTGACCGAAAAGCTACAAACGCCCCTAACTGGTTGCTTGCATATTCGCACCTTGAAGCATGTCCACTTTAAAATGTGCCATTTTAATGTGCATAAAGTTGAAATACATAACTCACTGGAGGACCCTGACCAGGACCGCTGTAACAGTCAATTGGCCGCCTATTCCTCCTCCTCCATCCCTCTGGTAGTTGTTAAATGTTCGCCTTGTCCTCGGGCGGAGCTGGAACTGCTCCTGCGGGGGAAGACCCAGTCGAGCATAGGCGGAAGGATCCAGAACCTGAGAGCGGGGCGAGCCCAGCATGTGCGAGCAGCAGAATTTTTGTTTTGGTGAGTTGGACAGGGGCACAGTGGAGCAGTGGTTAGCACTGTTGCCTTGCAGCAAGAAGGTTGTTGGTTTGTATCCCAGCCCAGGGCCTTTCTGCATGGACTTTGCATGTGTGGGTTCCCTCCGGCTACTCTGACTGTCAGATTAATTGATCTCTCTAAATTGTTTGACTGGTGACCTGTCCAGTGTGTACCCTGCCTCTCGCCTGTTGACAGCTGGCGACCCCTTGAGGAATAAGCAGTTCAGAAAATGGTTGGATGAATGAGTTAAACAGTACAAATTACAGCAGAGATGTAAACATTATTGTTTAGGTGAACACCCAGGTACTTACAGTTCACTTACATGCTTGCCATGCTGTGTTTATCTGTTTCGTCATGTTTTTCAGCTCTCTTTCTTTCTACTGCTGACTCACCTGTGTGGCTGCTTTGGAGCTTGAGTCTTAGACCCACAGACTGTCCCACAGGTTTATTTCTGTTAAATACACAAGGTAAGAGGGTTGTTGCCATCCATGCAATGTTTTGAAGAACATTTTTGTTAGATAAGAACAGCAGGGTGTTAAGTTTGTTGTTTTCTTTTTAGACTAGATGATAGTTAGTCCCTCTTTGTTAAGTTTATCTGATTTGGCACAACACTTCCCTCTCTCCCCCTCAATTTGTGCAGCCATCAACATTTGGAGTGTAAAATAAATTATTATTTTTTTAACTTTACACGGAATGCTGCCTTTTATTGTGGTTGTTGCGTAGCTGACCCTCTTCCCAACTGGGGGATGCTCACTTAGGTGTGTCTGCAGCCACAGAACTCCACCACGAACAAACATTTTTTTTTGTTCTTACTGTGGATTAACTGAATATCTCTTAAGCACATCTGCAGATCTGCAGTTTGGTGTTAAGTTTCTTAATCTATCAGTGTTTGACTTGTATTGATATAAAAGTTATTTATCTTAATTGGGATACCCAGTACAGAAGTATGCAGAAGCTCAGATAAGTTGAAGCAAAGTTTTTTTTTTTTTTTTAAACGTTATGAATCTCAATTTTTTGTTTAAAAAAATGATACAATCTTAAAGTCTAAAATTCCTCATCTCAGTTTTAGACATTGATACATACAATCTGATTTTTTGTATTTTATTTTTTTGTAGATATAGCGTAATTTGTGCACTGCACATCCATTCCAAAGTGAAACACCAACTCAAACAATTGTATTCAGCTTGTTAATAAAGTAAAGTTAATTTCTAAAGCCATTTTTTTTTCATACAATTGGAAATAAATTAAGCTCTTGGGTATATTGCAATAAAGTATTAGATATGTATCCCCTAAAGTTTTGTCAGTCAGGATTTTACCAGATCTTTCTACTGATAATGTTGCTATGTCTGTTTGATGTGTACATAAAATCCAATTCAGGCCCTTACTTGGGTTGTCATATTTGAGGGGTAAGAATCCGTACCCTTGGTTTACTAAACTGTGCGCACTGATTCATAATCCCTTCTCTCGGTTTATCAAATGGTGCGCATGGATTCATAAACCATGTGTGACAGTGTGCGGGATCCTGTCCAATTGATATTGTGCCCTGGCTGAATGAACATTGAGTTGCTTCTTTGGCAGAGTGGATCAGACCAATGCTTGGCACCCCAGTTATTGGTGGCTCAAATCCCATCCTTGTACTTCATTAGAAAACACTTTATTGATCCCACAGGGAAATTTTGTATATGGTTTTGGGTTCCTTCAGGTTAGGAGGCTATAAATGTTGGTGTCATATTTATAAATAACAGTTTTGTAGCCACCTATGCCGCCTGGCAGGGTCAATGCACAACAGATGCAATATTTGAAGACAAAGCAGTTGCAAAAGGTTTTGCATGGCTGAAAAATGGCCTAGAAATGGGCCATAAATCATGAAATGTATGCCCATCTTGCTCCCTAGAATACAGGCACAGTCCTGCACTATCTGCATGAATGCATGGAGCACATGGTACAGCATAAATACCTTGCATTAAAGGTATATGAGTTGATTAGTTACTTGTTGATACAGTGCCCACTTTGAAAGCAAGTCTTTATTGAACTTAAGATGAATCTCAGCAAAAAATGCTAGAACATTTGCACATGAACAAACTGTTTAATATAGTGGGATATCAGTTTGGATAATGGTTATATCAAAATAGCCCTGGGAGCATAAGTGGATGTTAGACCTACACTGTTACAAAAATCCACATCAGGTTTTTATGTGGTGAGGACAAAACTATGATTTATAAAAAATGTGCCCTGCTTAAACAACGCTTATGTTTATAGCCTACTTTCCTACAGGCACCCCAAAAAGTGGATGTGTGGTAAAGTGCCAACTGACTACATAAGCAGGATTCAAACCACTAAAAAACAGCCAGGGAACATCAAGCGGACAGGACCCCAGACAGTCACAGTTTATTAAACCGAGGGTACAAATTTGTATCTGTGGGCATGATTCAGTAAACTGAGAGTACAGTTTCTTGCCCCTCAAAAGTTATTTCTGCACCTGTCCCCTGCCAGGCTCCGTATGAAACAGCAGGGTGTGGACAACAAAGAATCTGAAATAAATTTCCTGAAACAAGGATTATTTACGTTGGGTACTTTGAGTTTTGAATGCTACATGAGAGAGTGAAGCAGCAGATGAGAAACGGCTGCTATAGACCTAACCAAAAACATAGAAATACACTGCAATATAAAATGCTGCTAACAAACCAAATTATTAAACAAAAGTTTAGATCCTGACAGGGATTTAATGTGAATCTAAATTTAAAACATATAATATTGCTGCTGAAAATATTCTAGAAGAATCCAAACAAAGATTAATATTATTTATTTCACTCTTACTGTAAGCAGTGCATTGTCATCCATAATGAATTTTTTTTCAGCTGTTTAACCTTGGTTTGGTTTAACCTTTTTTTTGGACTCAGTGCATGCACTCCACTGTTGGTCAATAATTCATCTCATCATTCATCCAGAGTTATACTCCTGCTGAGGAGTCTGGATTAAGCCAAGCTTGTTTCAAGCATTAGCTTGTGCTTGACAAATAAAGCACTAACGAGATACTGATCAGAAAGGCCCCAACTCCAAAGGCAGGCTGCTTGCCTGGCAGCGCTTGAAAATCTCTTCGTTGGTTTCACTTAGCTCCCTTTAATCTGACTACACATAATCCTTTTTTTATATACCCTCCTGATCAAGTAAACGCTTAATTATGGCAAATGAATTCCATCCAGAGCTTGAGTAAACATGCCTATCAAACAAGATCACGCTGATTTTTAACTGAAAAGAAAGAAAGGGGAAGGAAAATATAAATGCTGAAGAGCAAACATGAACCTAAATGTTCTGCAGGGACAAAAAAAGTGATCTCACATAGGATTTAAGAGAAAAATGATCTTTCAATAATCTAAGCAGTTTATATTTACTGTGCTGTCATATGATAAATTCATGACTTTAGAAAACTATTTTGTTTTTCTGCAAAACAATTCAATTTGAAATAATTTTTTCCTATGCATTCTTCCCCTCATTTTGCCCATGACAAAACCAGACCACAGAGATGCAGGGAATTCTACAGTTCAAATATAATAGCAGATTATATCTTTATAGTTTGAACAGTAATGTTGACAATGAAATATCTGAGAAAAAGTGAGATATACGAGGATTATTTAGATCTGACAGGATATAGAAAAAGTTTTTCGAAAAAGTACTGATCTGTACATAAATCAGATGTTTGCATACACTGTATGCAAATATCTGAATGCAAACAGTGTATGTAAAAGTGACTTGATCACATTTTATTGCTGCAGCCCCAAACGTTCAAAGAACATCCACCATGCTTCACTGTTTCCTGCAGACACTCACTATTGTATCCCTCTTTAGCCCCCCAACGAACAACCTCCCTTCTGCTGCAGCCAAATATTTCAGATTTTGACTCATCAGTTGTCAGTCAGAGCACCTGCTGCCATTTTTCTGCATCCTATGTTTTCCTGCTTGGCCTTGTTTCCACATTGGAGGTATGGCTTTTTTGCTGCAACTCTTCCATGAAGACCACTTCTGGCCAGACTTCTCCGGACAGTAGATGGATCTACCTGGTTTCTGCCAGTTCTGAGCTGATGCCACTGTTGGACATCTGCCGATTTGGAAGGGTAATAAGCTTGATGTGTCTTTCATCTGCTGCACTAAGTTTTCTTGGCTGACCACTGCATCAACATTGCCAATTTCTTTGTGTTTCTTCAAAAGAGCTTTAAAAGCACATCTTTAAACCTCAGTCTGCTTTGAAATCTTTGTCTGGGAGACACCTTGCTGACGTAGCATTACTACCCTGTGTCTTGTTGCTGTGCTCAATCTTGCCAGTACACAAAACTACAGACCCTTTCCAAAAAATGTAAATATCATGGAAAAGTTTATTTATATTAAAATTACATCATTATCATATCATATCAAAATATTAAACTTTCATAGATTATAGATTAAGGGCCCACATCTTAAATGGTTTCAAGTATTTAGATGTTCATGTGTACATAATTTGGGCTTCCAGCTCATAAAACCCACAAAAACATTAATTTAAAAAATAGGATACTGTGAAGAAATCAGTCCAAATTTTCATCATTTCATGGAATTGTTTAACTTTGGTTCAATTGCCTCAGGTTCACTATGAGGAAGACTTTTACTGATACCCTCCATAGGATGGTTAAGCTATAAAAGGTCATAGCTAAGGACGCTGCCATATCAAAGATATCAAGGGAAAGTCTAGTGGAAGGGCAAAATATGGCAGGAGAAGATGCACCAGAAGAGATAACCACGGGCTTCAGAAGATTATCAAACAGATTCAAGAATCTAGCAGAGATCCAGAAAGAGTAGAATGAGACGGGAGACACAGCTTCAAAAACCACATTCAGACGCATCCAGGAGATTGGCTACAACTGTTTGGTTCCTTGGGTCAAACTGGGTTGGCGAAGAAGGACTGGACTTTTGGCCACTGGTCCAACGTCCTCTTTTCTGATAAATGTAAAGTGTGCCTTTTTATCGGGAATCAAGGTCCAAGGTTTTTGGATGAAGATGGGTGACGATTAGGACCCCTAGCTGGTTGAAGTCCAGTGTGAAATATTTACAGTCTGTCATGATTTGGCGTGCAATGTCTGGTTCAGGTGTTGGTAAACTGATTTGTGAAATTCAAGATCACCCCAACAGTATACCAAAATGTGGAAGAGGACTTCATGATTACTTCTGCTAATTATCTGTATGGAGATGCAGATTTCCTCTTCCAGCAGGACCCATACCACCAGAAGCACCAAAACCTGGTTTGATGCCCGTCTCATCACAGTGCTTGATTGGCCAGCCAACTTGTAGGACCTAAACCCCATTCTGTGGGATATTATCACGAGAAAAATGAGGAGCACCAGACCCAATAACAAAGAGCTGACAACAAGCATCAAGGAAATATTGGCTTCCATAATTCTCAGGCTATGCCATGGCACATCGAAGCAGTGATTAGGGCAGAGGGATTCCGAACCAATTATTGAAGATTGATGTATCATTTTGAAAGTAGGATATTTTGATTAATTTGATGTGATCGTAATTTCTCACTTTTTTCTGCAAAAAACTAAGAAGAAAATTGTGATTTCTTCACAGTTTTCAAATTTTTTGAATTCCTGTTTTCATGGGTTTTATGAACTGGAAGCTCAAATAATGTAAACATGAATGACTAAATACTTGAAATCATGAAGTTTTGAATGGAATTAACAGAATTAATAGAAAGAAATAAACCTGAAAGGGTCTGTATCTTCCAAAGTTCCACCTTGGTACCAGAGTTAGGTTTTTCCTCACACAGTTTTAAATGGCCTATATCATGCAAAATCAAGTTTTTTGAGTTTTCATCCATCTGGTAATGCAATTTTCTCATAAAAAAACCCCCAGCAGAGTGGTTTTTGGCTTAATTTACGCACGTTTGAGTAATCCTCCTGAATTCTGCTCTCTGAGCAGCTGCCCCTCCCTCTCCTAGAAAATGACTGAAGCTGCATTTAGACCGCATCCGTTGGATACGTCGAGAAACGCATCCAACGGATGAAGTTTGACACATGTACCTTTGGCTTCCATAGCCTGCTTCTGAGAAAAAAACAACGCATGAGCGGGGCTTCCTCTGTTGCCGTACGTTCTGCACTATGGTGGATTGTAACGAGAGAGTGGCTTGGCTTTATTAGCTAGAGAAAGCTAGACAACGTTGACATCGGGAGCATCAGCGCCCATTATTCAGCAAGCGTCGTTGACGGAGCCAACGTACTCAATGCAACACAGAGCCCTTGACGGACCTCTGACGTACTCCACCATAGACTTTACATGTAATCTTGCTGCAGCTGACGCTGACGTATGGGGCGGTGTGAATGCAGCATGAGTGTTCGACTAGTGGCATCAGTTGATAGTTGAGTGCTAGAGGTGTCTGCACCGGCCCTGCAGGCAGAGTAGCTTACCTCTGCTAGAGATCAAAACACTCTCCTCCTTCTCAGAGCTCATGGCTACTTTGGTTTTTGGCAGCTTAAAACACTTTTTTTGTTGGATTTTTTACTTTCTCTGTGAAAACGTCTGTTTTATTCTACATTCTTAAATAACACCAGCTGGATCAAAGAACAAAGACGCCTGATGGACAGAGAAGTCAGTGGCTACATGCTAATGCTAATGTGGGTTTGCCATTTATCAAGCAGCTTATGTAATCTTATTACAGCATTGTGTGCATGAGAGGAGCAGAGCGCCCTTGGGGTGGGGTGGGGGTGCAGGACGTGGGTTTATAGAGAAACGAGGCGTTTTACTTTATGGTCCAACATTAACTACAGGATACAAGTTAAATTTTAGGACAGAATAATGATTTATAACAACAATGGTAACATTTTATCATACGTCTATCCCAGAAGTTGAAAGCTGTAAAATAGCAAGATATATTCACTTTAAGCTTCCAACACAACTGTTTCTACTTTAATTAATGACTGTGTTTCAATCTACGAGACACTGATGATCATTAACACCTGTTTGGCATAGTTGGTTGATATACAACTGACTATAATCCTACAAAATCACTGACTTTGAGCAAGTTTACCTTTAAGAATTGATGGTGGTTTGAAGGCAAACAGTAGTAACATCAAATATTGATTTGATTTAGGGGTTTTTTGTTTGCTCGCTTTGCATTATGTACACTGTTATAAATAAACAATATATTTATTTCTGAAAGCATTGTTTGCTTATAGCCTTTTTTTATAGCCTTTTTCTATGCTATGCAGGGTTGGGGTCTGGTGTCTATCTCCAACAATCATTTGGGCGAGAGAGGGGGTAGACCCTAGACAGGTAGCCAGTCCATTGCGGGTGAACACAGCGACACACTGGACAAACAGCCATACACACACAGGCTCATTCCTAAGGAAAATTTATAAAGACCAATTAACATAACAGTCATGTTTTTAAACAGTGGGAGTAAGCCGGAGTACCCAGGGGGAACTGACACATTCACAGGAAGAACATGCAAACTTCATGCAGAAAGACTCCAGGCTGGGATTTGAACCAAGAACCTCCTTACTGGAAGTCAACAATACTATCAATTTTTATGGTTTTGGTCCTATCAAGTGTAATTATATATTACATGTCACTAATTATTCATATTCATTTTTTTCTTCTAAAAAAATTATATAAGGCCAGTATACATTAAAGTTTGGAATCCTTTTTAGTCATAATGGGTAAATTAAAAAAAACGCCATTTACTTCTGTTTGTATCTCATACCTCTCTTTTTGTATTATTCACTTTAGAAAGTAGCCACATTGAAACAATTGAACCTGCTGCTTGACAGGCTATGATTATGAGACACTCAAACATTTTAAGAGGCTCATTGCATATTGTGGCTCCTAAATGCTGTTTATTAAAGGAATTGAACAATCCATGAGACATGACTGTTTACTCTAGGTTGCCATTGTCAGTCTGTATTCATGCTAGACAGTTCACCCAGGGCAATTTGCGCTTGGCATCCTTGAATAGGTTTGCCATAATGATGCTGATAGAATGACCATTCATCCACAGGGGGCTCTTGATGTGCCACAGTTCAAATGTTAATCACCAGAGCTACTTTGGCAAATTGACAGAGCCCCATTCAATGCTTCCTTTGTGGGTGTACTCACTCTAATAGGCAAGCTTGTGTGTCTCCTCTCATTTCTTGATTTGGGACTAGATGCAGGGAGTCCCCAGTGACCCGTTTCAACGGTCCAGGGCTTACCTCGCTCTCATTTTTTCCATGTTAATAGACAGAACGATGGCTCCTTTATCCACTGTGGCTTAGATCACGGGGGTGGGGCTGTTGCCTACTGACAAGGTCTCATCCGGACTCCCTCCATCATCATGTCAGCACGCACTGGCCATTCAGTCTTTCCAATAAGAGGGTCCTGTATGCACTAGTCAACAAAGATAACCATTCTGGTCAGTGTATTCTTGACTGCTTGACTATCTCATTTGAGTCACTATTAAATCTTTTAAAATTAGCAAAAATGTTTTAATTGATCTAAAAACATTCTTCTTATGACTTAAAGTTAACGACATATAAGTTCACAAAAACAGTTATATAAATTATTTGGAAGACTGTGAAAATATTCAATATTTACAAACTGGATGAATCTAGATTATTGATAAGACAACTAGCCTTTAAATTAATCATCTGATTAACTTTGTTCTAGCTCAGTAACCGAGGCCCTCCGTCTGTTTCCTGAGGATTTCATTTAGTAACAATAAATCATTGCCTTTTGCTAAAAAAAAAAAAAAAAAAAGCTCAACAAAATTTGATAATTGAAGGTAACCAGTGGTATAGAGCAGTGACATTTTAAGCCATTGTTTTTTAGAGAGTGGTTTAAGATTTTGCCACAGATAATTTTTTGGTTTTAAGACACCTAGGGTTCTGAGACACCTTAAGAGTTAATATTTCCCTTACCTGCTGTTGAAAGATGTCACATCAATGAGCTTGTTGGGACGTACATAACCACGGCCCTCCGCGTGGCCTCTAGGAAGCCCCAAGGTTCCGCACCTTGTACCTAGGAAATTTTCTAACAACATGGACAGTCATGTGCAGAAAAACATGGTGGACTGGCAAGAGCTCCTACTGGCGGAGGTTCGTAAATAAAGACATCTTTATGATTGAGTCCATAGAGATTAGGGGTGCACCGTTCTTTTTCAGTATCAATACCAATACCGATGCGTGGGCTTTGTGTATCTGTCGATACTCCATACCAATCCGATACTATTGCTGAATTAATCTACTTTATAGCTTCTGCTTTATGCCTTTCTTGAAGAGACTAAAGGCACCAGACTTTACTAACTAAACATAACTAAGACAAATTAACAAATCTGAAATATAAAATCAACATAAAACAAACATTTTAAGTGAAAATGAATCACATTTTAGGTATCGGTTCATGGTATCAGTTAACTTAAACTAATACATGTAAATTAGACGGTATCGGGGCAGCACAAACAGCACAAAAGTTATTCATCCCTAATAGAGATCACTGTGATCAAAAAATTGTTTATAAATCTTGGAGAGAAATTGCTATCACACTTGGGAAAGACGAGGACTGGATTATCTCCTTACGCGTCAAAATCGCAAAATTTGTTGCTGAATTTAATAAGGCACAGCTACAAATATGATCCCTCATGTACAGTAGCTACTATTTGAAAAAAAAAGAGATGGCGGACATCTGTAATTTTAGTCTGAGTAACATTTATAGGTGTGTTACTAGAAAAAGTTTGGGAGTACATAGTTCATAAACCGCCCCCAGGTTGAGGAGATGAGGGAATAGTGGTTCTAGTCGGAGCAATGAGAGCGAGTTCTAAGAAAATAAAACTTAAGATGCTGAGAGGTCTGTTCACCCTTGGATAACTCAGATTATGCAAAGGAATATTCACCCTCTGATCAAGATGTTCAGTCATCCAGTGGGAAAGAAAGTGATGCGGCTTCTGTGTGGCCACAGCGAGTCCGTTCGCAATGGCAGTCCACAAGCAGCACGTACTTGGTCCGACACTTTTATTCTGGGATGGGAGAAAGGGAAGTGGTGTGGGTAGTAGGTCTGACAGCTAATGGTGACAGAGGTAGGCAGAATGTAAAACACAGTGGAAATAGCAGCAGACGCTGTAAAAAATGTGGGCAAAAATACAAGGCTAATAGTAGAGGAGGCAGGAGGGGTTTCATGCTCCCGACATAAATAATGATGATGATGATGGCTGGGTTTACTTGAAAGATGAGGAACAGTATTGCAAGTGGATCAGACACAGAACTGTTACACTAGAAGAGTTAATTGAAGTATTATTAATCACAGTACTCAGTTGCTAAACTATTTAATAGCTGCAACCCTAATTTATTGATCATTTTAATTATTATAATCAATTATTCCCATTAATTTTCAAGTAAGTCGAGGTGAAAAAATTTTAAATCACAAAGAAAATCTTCTGCTGTCAGTCTTCTGTAGTGCACATTCACAAACTATCTTTCTTTCCTCTACAGAACCTCCTTTAAAGTATGATCATACATCTGTAATCCATAGAGGTTGTGTTTCCTTATAGATTGCTCTGTTTACCTTCAGTAAACAAAAATGGTCATGGTCATATGTTAGCGCTAGATCAAAGCCTCCCAGGACATGGTTATAGATTTTGCCCCTGCGAGAGCAGAACAATCTATATTTATATTGCACTTCCACAGCATGACGCCCAAATGATCCAACTGTGATTCAGTGAAGTCTGGGGCACTCCATCACTGAGAGTGCTGCTCATACAGATCCACATGATTACACTCTAGTAGTTTATGACTGCAACTTATTACCTAGTTGTGGTTAAACCCGCAGAGGTACTAACGGCCAGAATCACTGAAGCTGTTTTGAAACAGGTGATCTAAAACAGCAACTGTTTGACTTCCAAATGGGGATCTGTTGGTCTCCAGAAACTTTTTCTGTTTCAAGGATTTCTGTGACACAGAATTTCATCATACATTAGGAAGAACTTTGCAATGATGATCGAGCATTTCCTGTATGCATATTCAGGCTGGATTGATATTTTTTACAGTACAGTACACACTAGTGAATTATTTCTTCTCCTGTCACATTAGTTGGTTGTAACGAAGCTCCTTTTCAGAAGCTCAAAATGGAAAGATGGGATTTGCCGCATCTGGGACTGACAGTGATGTAACACCCATTTAATGCAAGGTGACAACCAACACATGTAGAATCATCACTTTCTCAAGGTGTGGAAGTGGCACTGTCATATTCTTAATCATAATATCCATCCTCGCTCTGAGACCAGATTAAACAGCCCATTACTCAGTCTCTCATTAATGTGCTAGCAGATAGATGAGGTAGATACTGTGCTCTGTGGTAGAACATGTTATATATGTACACCTAGAAAAAAAAAGATCTGCTGAAGCTTAGCAGTTTAAAAAAATATATATGCAAACTTGGGTATTTATTTGTTTTCCTCAAAAGTCAAGTAACAGTTTTCCATAGACACATCTTATTCCCCCGGACAATGCTAATATTTCTGAATGTAAAATACACTTAAGGGCAAAACCACTCATTACCCTAGCAGATTTACATTTAAAATATGTTAATTTAACCAAGCAGTTTGCTACTGATGGTAAATAAGTGTGTCATCACTAAACAGATAAACACTATGTATGGAAGATTAACAAAATAAATCAGCTTTTACTTGCATAAAAAGTTGGCAGGTCAAAGACTATTTTTACACTTAAACACTCTCAAATGGGGCGTTATTATACATTTTAAGTAGGGATGTCAGATATCATCGGCCTAAAGTCATTATCGGATATAAAATGTAATATCGGAAATTATCGGTATCGTTTTTTATTTTTTTAATAAGACGAGTTTTTCACACTATACACATATTATATATCAAACTCTTCAGCTACTTCTTTTCTCTGTCAGAATGTAAAAATATGACAGATTTAAGGTTTAGTTTTTGATATATTATTGGTTTGAGTCAACTTTCAATATATCAAAAGGCTTCTTCTGGGTCAACCTTGACCATCGAGTTTCATGTAGAGATAAATTAATGCAGTGTTTAAGCCCAGTTTATTTTTAAGATTGTATTACCCAAAGTAGGTTAATTATTGGCCCTGCTTAAATGTTTGCTGTTTTTTTATTCTTGTTTCAGTTGTTTCCACTTTACCTCACTGCTATAAAGGTATAATGTTGTTTACATTTTCTAAAAGTAGAAATTTGTCCTGAGTGGTGGGCCTTTGTCAGTATTCTCTGAGTGAGAAAATGTTCCAGCTACCTTTGAAGACAAAATAAAAATGGCACCTTTTTCAATTGCCTAACTAAAATTCTAGTACTTATTACATTTTCTAAATTTTTAAAACTCACGTATGCATGATACAATATATTTCATTGTGGTTACCTAAAAGGGTTTAGTAGCTTTTGTTTTTTATGAGGGAGGGTCCCCACATATCGGTATTGGCTTATATCGGTATCGGAAATTATGAGTTGGGCTATATCGGTATATCGGATATCGGTAGAAAAGCCAGTATCCAACATCCCCAATTCTAAGTCTTTTAACTCAAATAAAAATTCAAAAGTTGAATTCAAACTATGAGCAAAGTCATCTTTCAGATACAGGACAATTTACAGCTATAAGTTAAACATTGGAAAACTCAAACTTACATTCTTTGATTTAAAAAAAATACTAATAACAATCATTGCTAGAGTGGGACTAATTTTCAGCCTTTGAGTTGGATGCCTCAGACTGGCCCTCTTTAGCATAACAACCTGTTATTAAAATCATGTAATTATAACCATACATGTTAAAACACTACTGTACACTATTCTGACAAGCCATGTTATTCATGTAATCCCAGACACACTCAATGTTGGCATACTCAGGGCTCTGTGGGGGCCATACCATTACTTTCAGGACTTCATGTTCTTCTTTATGCTGAAGATAGTTTTTAATAACTTTGGCTGTATATCTGGGGTCGTATTTTTCACACAAAAAAATCAATTCGGTGCAAATAAGGGTGAAAAAGGTAACTTTACTTCAACATTTGTTTACATCTACATTATTCTTTACAAAACATTAATTAATATCAGAACCTCTATTTTGATTTACTGCCTCTTTAATCAGTCCCTGGGCCCTCTGCTCTCTCTTTAACACATTTTCCAGTTTTCCTAAACTCACCTGCTGGACGTATGTCTTAATAAAATCTAATATTCCTTAAAGCTTTAATGAATTTGATATGGAAAACACATTTGACTTAACCAATAAGATATGTTCAATGGCAGAAAATGCAGGCTTATTTTATATGACTTTCAACCTATTATCTTTCAACTTTGGCTTTGTGTATGTATTGTCTTAATTTTAAATAAAAAAACAAAAAACAAACAACAACAGGTCACACTGTCATTTGGGCATAAAAGGTGGTTATAATGGAACTAATGCCTGCTTGTTCACACTGCTTTTCCGTCCACACTGAAAAGATAAATCCCCTTTTTACTACTGACGAATCACTTTTACAAGTGGTCATAATACTTAGCACTAATCTCCCAGTTTAACAAAGCCTCTGATTAATTCACATTAGTTTTATTATTGTAATGTTGAATCAGCCAGCAGGTTTAGGTCTAGCAGGTATGGAGCAGGTCTATATCATGGTCTTCATTATATTAAAGATGCACTCCACAACTTTTATACCTTACAAACATGCGATTCTGAAACGTTTTGGTGATACATTAGCATTTATTACATTCATTTTTGGATCTATCACTACCTGGGAGTCTTTCCCTGCTAAAAACTACAGTATACAACTTTTCTCTAACCGGACACCTTGCTTTATGGCATTAGATCACACGCTACCAAAATGGATATAAACAAACAAGCGGTTTTGAGACTCAAGGCATGGCTGATCTACCGAAGAAACCAAAGAAGATGCTGTTAGAAGAAGCGAGGAAAAGAAAAAGGGAAAGTGATAGAGCCAGAGACAAGACAAGACAAGACAACACTGGCCCGACTTTTTCTCGCTTGAGAGCTCTACAACGGGATGTAATAGGGATGCTGAACTAGCGGTGTTGCTACTGTATTGGTAAGTAATACATGATTGTTCCAGAGGTATTGTGTTTAGTCAGGCATGATGATGTAATAAATTTACTGGAAAACTGTTTGACTTTTTACCGAAACTGACTCGCTGTTAGTTTGATGTGCTTAGTCGTTTTGGCTAGAGAACTTGAAGAGTCATCAGTAGACTGGCCTCTTCAAATGAGATTTTGTTTTACAACAGTGATGTTACGCCACAAGCCTTGAGAGGGCGATAGAGGGCAAATATCTGCAAGTGTGTCTTTTATACTAATAATATTCAATTAATAAGTAATCCTGCCCTCTCTGGACTGGCTTAGGCTGCTTGATTCTACATTTTCCTTCTTACTTTTAGGAGCTACAAGACAAAGTTACCCAATTATGTGGTGTCACATCATATTATTATTTAAATTATATGTTATGGTAGTTACCACAACGTCACACAGTTTATTGAAATGATAATTAATTAACTCGAATGGTGGTTTGTTATTCATTTTAGTTAGGAATCTTTAAAAGGAAATAAATCACAAATTATATGACAACCATAGCCAAAAATCAAATAATTAGTCATAATTTAATTTGGGGTTCAGCATGTGTTTGAGTAAAGACATAAGGCAAAGCAGACCAGAAAATAACTATTTACTGGGCCGTCCAGAAAGGGAGGAGATTCATGCTGTGTGGAACTCAAAGGGAAGTGCAACATTCCAACGTGCAATTTTAAAAGGTGCACCAAAAGTATGATTTAAATATTTATAAATATTTACTGTTTTCAAATGGTTATATTGATTTCTACACTGGCTAAGTCTGCTTATACTATTATCTATATATACAAAATTTTTATCAAATCAGTTCTACACTTTGAACTTTTTAAAATCATAGAATATGATAAAATCAAATGAATTTAAGGAATAGAAAAGAAGGAACTCGGGGATAAAAAGTGTATTTGTTAAATGCTAATCTAAGTAAAAAGAGTCAGCCATTTGCACATTTGTATGTATAAATATATATTTTAATAAAGGCTACCAAAAACATTTCAAACTGTGATTTTAAAACCCCAAATACGTAAAATAATTGTGATTGTTTCGTGTCATTACAGCCCTAATATATGTAGAATATAAAATTCCTTTAATAGTCCCACCAGGGGAAATTCGGTTGTAAACAGCAGCCAAAGAAGCAACAAATATAAAACATATGTAACAGAAGAGAAAAATATATACAAAAAATACAATACACAGAATATGTACATCAGGTGGAAATAATGTGCAAATTATAGCGGTGTGGTTGTTTAGTGCAAAATGTAAGATACAGTGCAGGTGTAAAATATTTATATTTGTTGGGAGCAGTTTTGGTTGTACAGTCTGACAGCTGCAGGGAGGAAGGACCTGCGGAAACGCTCCTTTGTGCATCTAGGATGCAGCAGTCTGTCACTGAAGGGGCTCTGCAGTTCAGCAACATTTCAATGCATTGGGTGGGAGACTCTGTCCATCAGAGATGTAATTTTAGCCAGTGTCCTTCTGTCTCCCACCACCAGCACTGGATCCAGGCTGCATCCTAGAATAGAGCTGGCATTCCTGATGAGTTTATCGAACCTCTTCCTCTCAGCTGTCGATAAACTGCTACTCCAACATACAGTACTGTAAAAAATGACGGAGGCCACCACAGAGTCATAGAAGGTCCTTAAAAGCACTCCCTGGACTCCAAATGACCTCAGCCTCCTCAGCAGGTAGAGTCTGCTCTGACCCTTCCTGTAATGAGCATTAGTGTTGTGGCTCCAGTCCAGTTTATTGTTTAGGTGAACACCCAATTACCTATAAGAGTCCACTATCTCAATGTCCACTCCCTGGATGTTCACCGGTGTCAGGGTGGTGGGTCTGCGTCTCCGGAATTCCACCACCAACTCCTTGGTTTTTCCAGTGTTGATCAGCAGGTGGTTCTGGTGGCACCAGTCCACAAAGTCCAGAGTCCTCTGTCTGTACTCTGAGTCGTCATCACCTGTAATGAGTCCAACTATGGCAGAGTCATCAGAGAACTTCTGTAGGTGGCAGCGTGGAGAGTTGATGGAGAAGTCAGCAGTGTAGAGGGTGAAGAGGAACGGTGCTAACGCGGTTCCCTGTGGGGCCCCCGTACTGCAGACCAGCGTGTCAGAGACACAGCCCTGTATCCTCACATACTGTGGGCGTCCTGTGAGGTTTTTCTATGTATGTATCTATGGATATGTATCTATTACATATGTATGCCCAGGTGTCTTGGTTGATTTCTTCATCCAGAAATGCAATGCATCACACCATCTATTCTAATATGTGACCCATTACTATACCCAATTAAGCTCTAGGTCAAGTTTACAGCCTGACTTTTTGGAAAAAGGAATTCTAAGCAGGCTTCCTGCCCACCCCATCCTCCTATAAGTGGTGAAACTTTTAAGGCAAATTTGCCGGAGGGAGGAGAGTGAGACCGTGCTCTTCATGCAAGAGCTCACCTAGGAGACTGACAAGACCTTGCTTTATGGGTCTGCAATTCCCTTCATGTACAACATTTGAGTTAATAGAAGTCTTCATACCTGACCAACCTCATCAGTACCTTACTGCCAAGGAAATTATGGGGCTAAAAAAGGCTGTACAACAGCAGGGTAAATGTGGAGAGACGGACTGCTAAGGCAGGACAAGGAAAGATCATTACAAGGTTAGATGAGATACGGATATCACTAAATAATCAGAGCTCTGTTCACATATAAAGGAACAAGAAGACCTTTTAGATTGTGACAATGATAACACATTATTGTGATAATCTATTTTAATTTAGCATGTTTTGAAAGAACATAATTCAATGTAATGTAAAAAAATAAGGTCAGCCCTATGATTGAATGTCTTTAATCAGAAAAATGAAAATAAAAAAAGGATGGTTAGATATGTAAAGCTTGCAACTATGTTAAAAGTGTGGGTTCAGCTTGATACAAGACATACTTGTGTTAAGACCAAATTATGTCAGCTGTTTTAGGTAGTACAAAATATAAAAAGCAAAGTTTGATCATTAAAATTAGTTTTACTTCTCGTTTTTCTTCAAGTTTGTTTAATGCTCTTGTCGTCCCCGGATTCCCACAGGTCATAATTGATTGCAAGCCTACAGCCTGTCCTTTCAGTTAAGTCACCTGCTGCCACTGAAGTAATCACCATCACCTTGGGTAGCTCTAAGTTTTTTTTGTCAGAAATCCCCTTTCTCTCTTTGCCCCAAACCTTATTTTTTGTTGCTTGTTTCAGCTTTAGTTTGGTACTTGCTGGATAACTTGCATTGGCAGCATTTCTGGCTTTTGTTACTTCCCCGATAAAGTTATTACTCATCCTGCTTTGACCTCTAACCTTGCTGAATCCATTGTTTGGATCGCCCTTTGACTACTCACAAAACACAGCACTTTTTTACAACAGATATTTTATTGCACCAGTCTGTGTAGCAAAGAAAACTCATTGCACATGTTTAGACCACAGGGAAAACTAGACATTAGTGGTATTCCAAGTCACTATTAAATCAGTTAATTGCGATTTGAAACATGCCTAATCAATAATGATTCAAAAGTGCTCTAAATCTTTTAGTTTTTTATATTAATTTAAATGACAAGATTAGAGTCAAACATGCTGCCAAGGGGCCGTATTGACAAAGAATCTTAGGGCTAAAAGTAGGTCCTAACTGCCGAATTTAGTAGTAACTCCTAAAAAATGTGGGCGTTTCACTCTTAAATTTTGGACTCCTAGTTTCTTAAGATAAAAGTAATTCACAACCACTTTTAGGCCTAAAGTAGCTCCTAAGTCTGGGAGTCCTTAAAAGAAGTCAAGAGGACTCCTAACTCCATAAGACCTATTAACAATGACTCCCGAAATGGCTGCAGCCAGACACAATTTGTTGGACACACTGGATGATTCGGAATTAACCAAACGATACCGACTAAATTGTTTATTGCAGATGTGGTGCGGGATGCAATCACGTCTCCAACTAAACATAACAACCTGATCAGTCCAGACATTAAATGTTTAGCGAAACTAAGATATTTAGCCAAAGGGAAAATGCAACTTTGCAACGCGGACGACTTGGGTATATCACAAGCATCTATCAGCCGATCAATCCACCAAACTCTTAAAGCGCTCTGTCGACCACACATTATCCAACAATTCATCCGTTTCCCATTAGACATCCAGCAACTGCAGGTATGCCGGGGGTGCACAAAAAAGAAAATGTACACGTCTTCCAATTTATGCAACATATGTAGGGATGCCTATATGACGGACATTGCCTACCTGTTGCAGCAGCATCCTTTTTATAAGCAGCGATCTCGAGCCACTGGGACTGTAGAGAATACCATCTCTCCTCACTCTCCTTCTGCCATTCAAGACACCGCTGGATAAGATGCATTTATGTTTCTGCTAATTTCCACCCATGCCTCCCTTTTCTTTTTATTAGTAATCCAGGCTCCGGATCGCCCTTCGAGGACCGTCCTCCTCTCCAGGTCCAACTTTGCCAGTAGTTATAATTGGTCCTGCGACCAGTTAGGTTTCCTTGCTCTTTTCTCGCCAGTCAGGTGCTTTTCACGGGGGGGGGGGGTCTATTTAAGATGTGGCTGATGTGCTCATTAGACAGCCTAATTGTTTACAGCCTACTTGTTGCAATCACTCCCTTAATATGATGCATCCATCCATTATCTATACCGCTTTCATCCAATTCAGGATCGCGTGGAGGGGGGGGCTTATCCCGGCTATCAGCAGGTGTCAGTACAAAGATGTCATCATGGATTTTTTCTTCTGTTTGCGCTGTTCATAATTACGCTTTTATCGACATTGAAGTTTTCCATTTCCTGGTTTCACACGTGTCATTCAACAACCAATCACACTGCTGTCCGTCTATTTACTCCTGCATAGGAAATGACGTTTTCCATAGCAACGGTACGTCACTCTTAACTTACTTTTATTGATTTGTCCTACGTAAAAGTAGCTCTTAGCGCGTTTGTGAATAGGTTTTAGATGACAACTCCTATGTAAGACCTTTTAGCGCGAGTTAGGAGTAACACCTAGTGGTGAGATAAGAGTCTTTGTGAATACAGCCCCAGATGGTCTAGCGGAAATGTGCTGCAGCCATGCAGCATACAATTTACAAATTACAGCAAACATTTTATACTTTAATTGTGAAAGTAGGATCTTTGTTGTTGAGTATTATGTTAGCAGCAAAGTCCTCTTTTCTTTTCATTTATTTAATATTTTTCGAGATTTTTAGAGATGTCCTTTATGTAAAAATTGAATTGTAAAAGCCTATCTCACGTTTGTTATTTAACTTTTCTTTCTAATCACATGGATCAGGAACACATTAAAATATGTTAAAGTCAAAATTATTCTTTAATTAAACAGAAAATAATTGAAGTGTCCTTGTAAGGAAATCAAAACTTGGCCACTTTATATCTTGCCTCTGTTGCCACAAAATACCTTTCATGAAAAAAAAAAATATGACCTTGAAATTACTATGAAACATATTTTGGACATGTGTTGGTTACATCTTTGGTTTCACATAAATGAAAGATAGGATGCAAATCTATTTGACGATTTCAATCTATGGGACGTGAATGGATTTAATAGTAAAAAGTAGCCATTGTAAGGCATGAAAAAAATATAAATGGGGTAAAAAGCTCCACCAGCAGAAATAAAGCAAACCAATAAAACATTTTATCAATAAACTAGATGGTTCAAAGTAGTTAGACACAGCTTGATGACATCATCAGAATGCACAATCAAGGTAGGCCCGTGGAGTCTCTACTTTTGGCTAAATTTATATAATTTCTTCATTATACCATTTATATCAAATTTTTGTTATGTTTTTTAAGTTCTCTTAAAAATGTTGTACCAGGTAATAAAAGTTATTTTCTGAACCTTTCCCATTAGTAAGTTATTTATGTTGTTCAACAGTCATCGGTATTAAGTCTGTCCTAAAGACATTGCAAACAGGAATAATTTTATACATTTTGACAGACTCGTCTTTTTAGTTCAATTAAATTTATGTTATTTTAACTGTATATTGTCAGTTTTCAACATGTCAAAGCACTTTTTTAAACCAAAAAATAACATGCCAATAGAACATACTTTATTTTTAATACTAATTTATTTTTAAATATTTATATTTATATATTTTTAAATTACTAAATGCATTTTTGAGTACCATTCCAATCCTGCGAAATCCTGCAAAAATCCTGCAAGAAAGACTGCAGTTTTCTGTTTTTGTTGTTGTTTTTCAGTGTTCCTTGTTATTTAGAGCATAACAGCGTTCACATTATTACTTATTGTAACTTTATATATAACTTAACTGATTGGAATGTTTCTTTAATTCTATTAAAATTTAATTTTTTGTTAAGTGCCTTGAGATGACATTTGTTGTGAATTGGCACTATATAAATAAAAATGAATTGAATTGAACAAGAGAACAATACAAGTACAAGGAGTACAACCTCATACAAATAAATTATGTAACTTATAGAAAGCAGAGGGTTTTGTGACCACTTATTTAAACAAAAGCCTGATTTCCTCTTTGTGTGTGGTTTTTGGGAAGTGACTGCCTAAATGAGCTTTTGTATTATTGCATTATGGGAAGAATATGGATTCTGCCAAAACCATGCAGTCAGAGGCACTTATGCAGGGAGAAGTTCCAGATAAGCATATGGCGTGTTCAATCTAGCTAAGCCTTTGGGGACCCCTGCAATGAGTGATACAGTGAGAAGCTCCATTAAGGAGAGGCTGCTTATATTTGCTCTTTATTATTGCAAATAGATGCCCCCCCTCTATACAACTGTTTTGTGTCTTCTCAATTTCTCCAATGTCAGTCGGATGAAGGCGATGTTAGGCTGCACAGTTTTGATTGTTGGTTATGGCTGTATCCAATCTTCTTTTTTTAAGAGGAAAGCATGTGTGGCATTTCAGATTATTTGTGTAAAGTGGTCAAAAAGGTCCCTTTGCATTTAAGCTGTTGCAGGACAAATGGTAATGGTTATTTAGGGGTAAGACTTGAAATCATTCATTCAGCATGTTGAGCATTAGTAAAACTAAAAGCAACTGTGGGGGGACACATTCATTCTTTCTGTCGCCCATTCTGTAATCACTCACCAGGCGTCTTACTCGCCATCTATTGGATTTTCAAACAGCTTTGAGCCCAGGAGCTTTGCCAAGAGTTTTGATATATGGCATTGCAATTCACCCAGATTACAGACCACAGGGTTTGCCAAACCCTCACTAAAGATTGGGTAAAATAGAAAGTAAAGCTATTTGTGTTGAGTCTGACCTGCAAAGCGGGACATCTGTCATAAGTTTAAAGAAGATTGGGGTAATACATTTTTTTCCACTGTCTCTTCACGCTGGTGGATAAGTTGAATTAAGTATTTAATTCACTGATAGTCCTGCTTAGAACAAGCTACAATGTGTCATTAGGTTGTAAAAGACACCTGCCATATTTTATTGATTAAAATAAAAAGTGATAACCTTCAGCTTTCATCAGCTGTTGCTTTTACAGCTGACACAACACTGCAACAATGCACAAGGGCACAGAAAGAGGGAGGTCAGGCGATCATTTACAGGAAAATTAAAACATGGACTGCGTGTCACAGCTCTCCCTGGAAGAAAACCCAAAACAAGCTAATTCAATAGGAGTGACAGCAAACAAAACATATGCAGCTGAGTTTACAAAGTTTTGACATCCAAAGTCTCTGACACCCACAGGATGTAAGCGGTGTCATTTTTACCTTGTCTTGAAATTAGCCTTGCAGGCCTGACCTGTTGCAATTTCTTGATTTGTGACACACACACACGCACACACACATACACACACACATATTTATTTATATATATATAATGTTAAATAGAACCCTTTTCAGTGAATAAATTGTTCCGACTGTCAAACAGAAAGGAAAACATTTCAGGTGTAACCTCTGAGTATAATACTGATTAATTGTAAATTTCAAGTGCAATGCCTTCCAAAAGTGTGAACCACAAAACTGAGCATTTTAGAGTGAACATTTGTGTGAAAGACCAGGACTGTACACACATTGGACACATGAGTAAAAAAAAAACAAAAAAAAAACTGTGATAAACAATTTTCTTTCTCTTTTATTTTACGTTGCACTTGTGCAACAGCTTTGCTTTCTAATTGTTAATGTAACTGCTTTGAAGACATGTCCGCTTCAGATGAAGTGATGGGTCCTCTCAGTACTACACGGAGGAGGTAGTTTATTGTGATGACCAAGTGTTACCATATCAATGTAATTAGCCTTATATTCTACAACAATTCCCACGATTCCTGTGCATTTGTTGGCTGTCTACCAGTTGACACTATGTGCATCCACTTCAAAGAACGTGGCAGATTTCCAGAGTTCGCCATGAAGTTCCCAACAAACACAACAAAAGTGCTACAGCCTGCTGTTAATTGTACTGCCCTCTTTTTACGGCATTTATGTTATTACAGATCAATGTTGTTTGTACAGATTTTTGTCATCTTTTGTACATAGTCTATTGTTTTATGTAAAAATGCATGTCTATGTTTTGTTAAAAAAATGTTTTAATATCCTGCTCAGTTGCACATTTTTGTGCTATTTTTAATAAATTCACAGTTTTTCAATATATTTGGCCATAACTGTCCCATATATTATGCCTAACTTTTTTTATATGATTCAGATGTTTATATTTTTGTGAATGCCTGAATTGCTATTCTATGATACCAAAATTGCTCACAATTTTCAATACATACACCTATTAAATACATCCATGCTAATATAAGCAAGCTATTACATTTTATTTTAACTAAATATGTTTGAAATAAATACATCTGATAACATTTCTTATTGTGTGAGCATTGTATACATTACAATTATTTGTGTTTAAGTAATGATGTCCACTACTGTTGGTTTTTAGAGATTGTACAAATAAAATTTGTATCGGTGCAACACCTTTTTTGGTCAGTACTGCAAAACAAGCAAACACTGTATCACCTGTGCTATAAGCTAAAAAAGTTAACGTGCAGCCTAGCACATACTTGTGAAGTGAAACCAATAGGTCACCTACTGTATAAGTAAGCAGAAACCATTCTGTAATTTTAACTCCATATAAATGAGGCTGTTTTGTGAGGGCCTCAGTAGTTTGTTAGGGAACACTGATGAACAAACATAATAAAAAAAATGCAGAAGTTTAAAACAAAGCTAGGTTTTAAAATAAGCTCTTGAAGGGGAAGACTATTTGCAGAGTTTCAGTCCCGTTTCAGAGCTCATCACAGCAGAGAAGCGGAACAGGTAAAATTTACTAATTATATTCTCATGTTCTCAGATAAAGGACCTTAGTTTACTCTTGTCCTGTTAGATCTTGATGTTGCATTTCATACAGCTGATGCTAATGTTGTCTTTAAAAGGCTTGAGCATGTTGCAATGAACAAGTACAAGTGCTATTCAACCAAAGAGCACGAGACCGGTTTAAATCCTACTTGTCAGATGCAATTTATGCATACGTTTGGGATCATTTTTGTTCACATTCTGCAGCCCACAGTGTCATTGCAGAATACTAGCTGTGCTAATGTATTCAAAACCATCTCTTTCGGTGGATTTTGTATGCAATGTAATTTGAATGAGCATCAACCCTAGTATTTTACTTAATTAATCAAACTGCAATAAAGGCTAATGCACACTGCTAATTGGATTTTGCTATTTAATTCAATAATGAACACATGGAGGAAAAAAAAAACAACAAATGAAATATTCTACTCATTTATGCAATTAACTCTGAATCATATAAGTGCCGCTGCATGGAGAGGTATAGACATATTGAAAGCTTACATTTAAAGTGCCCCCAAAAAAGTCCAGTAAAACGCATGGAACACTGCTCTGTTGTTAAAATGTTGATCACAAAAAGAAGCGCTATAGTTATTTGAAATTTTTGAATACTTTTTATCTATACGCTGTGAAGGTCTTATTGTTTAGCTGTATCTAGGTCCAACCAGAGAAACATGTTTTGTTTTTTATTAATACATTTTTACACAACCTTGCACTGTAAAACAGTTTTATAGTGTGAAAATTCCCATGTTTGATCAAATTTGATCAAGGCAAATAAGGGCAAATTTGATCATATTTTAGAGACATAAAACCTATAAATATTAAAGGAATGAAGCATGAATGATTAATGTTTGACCTTAACGTTTTACCAAGCAGATTATGATTTTTAAAGAACTCTTTCAAAAGAAAAGAGGATTTGTGGAAAACTTTCCCATAAAAAATGGTGTGTGCTTACCATATATAGAGAATTACCCATCTGGATTATATCTGACAGGCTATTTTTGTGTTTAGGACAGCAAATGTCAACAGTTGGATCGTTTTTTTGATTAAAAAAACAACGTTGTAATTGGGACAAGCCAAATTAAATCATGCCAACTAATTGGCAACACAGGAAAACATTCAAGTAAGCACCTTTGCTGAAAGATAATATATCCAGGAAACTTGGGTGAGTTTTGTGGAAGTACAAGAAGATATGACAGATCTTTTTCCTTACCCAACAAAAACAGTCTTTGTGTTGGAAATGCTTTTTTCCCCTTTAGTATTTACCAGTTAGAATCGTGGAACCCAAACCTGAAGAAGAAAATGCATCATGGTAGCACAATTATTGCCATACCAAGAACAGAGGGTAAACAGCTAGTCCCCCAGGGAGACCTAGATCAGAGCTGTTGTTTGTGATCATAAACTTTGTTTGAAGAAAAATTATTTGTTGTTTGTTTTAATATTTATTTTGTCTTCTATCAATACAAAACAAATTTGATTTCCACAGAAAGTGTTAAATCAGTAAATATTCTTTCGAAAGATCTTTTAGTATTTTAATTCGCAGTAAACTTGAGCTGGAACTCATTTCATTTAAACCAAATGGTGGAGGGAGTTTTTGACTCCACCCACGTTCTGATGTATATCTGTATTTTAAGGTCCTTTCCGTACCAAATACTTGTATTATTTAGAAGTGACTTTTTAATGGCTAAAGATACACATTTTGTAGGAATTTTAAAAGGGCGTAAATCAGGAGTAACACATAAACTGATTAGAAGACTATTCTGGTAAGATGGAGCGAGACATGCTAATACATGCCTCTGGCTACAATAGTAAAAATTTTAGTCAGAACCACAAAAGAAATTATAAGGTCTATCTAAATAATGCCAGAATATAAGGCTATGTTATCGTTTTTTATGGGGGGGGGGTTATTTTTTCAATTAAAAACGAAAAAATATTTTGCTAACTTAAGTAAGAATTTTGGCTGTCTATACTTCACTGGAGTAACTCAGAAAACTTCTACTCCTTTTTCAAATTTCAAATTATTATAGCTTCTTCTATCATTTTGACTTGTCATTGTAAAAAAAATAAAGACAGAAATACAAAAACACATCCAGATAAATTGCTAAATCATGATATAGTGAATTTATTTGTGGTGGGATAATAATTTTAAACATATAGCATTCTGACACTTTATTGGTGATCCATTTTTTTGGGGGAGGTGTGGTTATGCTACAGTGCCGCTTAGGCTTCTGTTATTCATAGAATTTCTTTTGGTACTTATATTACTTTTACTTTTATTATTTTAAGTAGCTTTGAAACCAGTACTTTATTGAGTAAAACTCTTGAATCAATACTTCCAACTTTAGATTTTATTTATAAAGCTCTTTCATACAAAAAAATGCAGTTCAAAGTGCTTTACAGAATAAAAATCACCATAGATTTAGCACCCCCCCTCACACACACGCTAGCTTAAACATTTGAACACATTTACAGCCCCCTACTCCCAATCCCATCCCTATCAAATAAAAGCAAGTAATTACACAGACTATAATAAATAATCAGTTATAAGCTATGCTATGAGTCTTGGTCCTGCTTTTAAAAACATTAACATTCTCTGCGGTCCTGAGGTCCTTTGGCAGCCTGTTCCGTGAGGTGAGGGCGATAATAATGGAAAGACGCCTCACTATGGGTGCGTGTCCTGCCAGAGGAGCGCAGGGACCGCGAAGGTTTGTGGAATAAAAGCAATTCTCAGAGACAAGAAGGCCCAAGACCATTAAGACACTTACAAACTATTAAAATAAACTTAAAATCATTACAAAAACTTAAAGGGATTCACTGCAGTGTTTTTAAGACTGCTTTAATGTGCTTCGTCTTTTGGTCATCCTCAGTGTTGCTGAATTTTGCAAAAGCTGTAAATCGAATATGCTCTTTTTGGGAAGGACCGAAAGCAGGGCATTACAGGAATCTATTTTATTGGTGATAAAAGCATAGTATCTCCTTGGCCTGAAAGAGAATGGGGTGGACTCTGGCAATCTTCTTTAGGTGATAAAAAACAATTTTGAATGTTTGAAAATTTTGATTTCATTTTGGTTTGAAAACAGCAGTCACATGTAGGATTATTTAAAAGAAGTTGTAAAAGTGTTTTTTCTTCTTTTTTATGTTTCAAAGATTTCAGTATGTAAGGTCTTTGTCTGTTATATATACTGCCTGAAAATGACAGCGAGGAATGTGACTAGCTAGAAGCCTTTTCCCCAGGGACGCAGAGTACATATGGTTGTGGCAATGCAGAAACTTGTTATTCTGCAGTCTAGTAGTCCCTCTGGTCCACTTAAGTTGAAATGACAGCACAGAATTAATTGATGAGAATCATATTTCCACGGCTCCATGAACTAATTCTCACTCGTTTTTTTTTTTACATCAGCTCGTTAAAGAGAATTATACCATTAGGACAGTGATGTTTACGTTTAACTCTGATTCCTGCTACTTAAGGTCCTCAGCAGGAAGTTTTTATCATTGTCTGAGTGTAGGTGTAAGGCTTGCTATTCAAAGCTAATAAGACTCTGATTGCATTCAGCACTTACTGATCTGGCAGGTCAAGAAGCGTGTAAAAACTAGTGTTCTCATTAGAGCACGGAACATTGATTAAGATTAAAATTAAACTGCACAGCGGTAGAGTGAAGCCCGGGGGCCACGTGGAGAAACGTTGGTAATGCTTCATGGACCACAGCTTATATGTACATTACAGAACTATAACTCCGCTTCGCTAGTTCATGGCTATTGTTAAAAAATTCTCCCTAAATAAATTAAATGGGATTTTTATCTTCAAACCCCAAGTCCCTCGTAATAAGGATGGCTTGAAGCTTATAAAAACACATTTAGATTATGCAAAAAAACAAAAACAAAAAAAACCCAAGAAAAATAACAAAGAGACTGATTCATTGCTGTTCCTCGTTTCATGAAGCAATAGCAACTTATTAAAAAAAAGTATGTCCACAAACTTTACAATGTATATTTGCATGATTTTTTTTGCATTAATGGGCTATGACATGGTGGTGATCGGATTGTGGTTTAGCCCAGTAGCATTACGCTCATCTGCATTGTTGAGTCTGCTGTCTACCATCTTCCACTTAATGATATACCACGGATTCTCCATAGGATTAAAATTAGGTTATCTTACTGGCCAATCATGCATAGTGATATCATGGTTATTAAATCAGCTACTGTTACTTTGAGCAGTGTGGGAAGGTCCCAAGACAGGCAGGAAATGACAGTAGTATCTATATTAAGCTTGTCACAAGGGGAACAATGAAGTGCTGGACGGCATGTTTTCCTTTCACTTAATTTTCCATTTATGATTGGATGCAGCTTTGGAACAAGTTTCATATAACTGTCATCATTCTTCGCTATCCATATATGAGCAGTGTTTATGCCAATTTTTTTGTTTGATTCTTTAATTTTCATTTACCAAGATACACTGGATAGAGCATGTTTGTGTTTCCAAACAAGCACTATGTTATTTCAAGAGTGGGAGACTACGGAGAAGACAAGACACGAGGGCTCCAGGAAGGTGAGCAGCTCTCTGACTGTCCTAGCTCTACAGATTACGATCAGCCAGCATCAAACAGCTCCCAGCAGATATCAGCACATTATCTCAGGTTTAGTATAGCCTCTTAATCACAGCAGGCACAAAAATCCATTAATCCCTGTCACTTTTTTCCCCCAACTCAGAAAGTTAGATGGCAATCTGCCATTTGTGTGTCAAAAGTCCTTTCCAAACACTGCCTCACCGGTGTGTTTTTTAATTTGCTTGGATGTTCATTCGTTGCATTCGGCATATCGCCATTTGTTTCTGCGCAGTAATCTCCTGGTACGTCATCACTCCACATTATCAGCTGCAACCCTTTAAAAGTGATATTTCTGCTTGTGCCCTTGTCAAGAAAATGTAAAGCACACAAAGCGATTTTTTTGCATGTTGACAACTGAAGTGTTTCTCTGGGTCACCTTAAGCAAGATAATTTTAAATATTTTCCATTTTTATTCACCTTCTTGGTATTTTAATTTTTTTATCATTTTTTTTTGTTAGTTAACGGCCCTGCGACAGACTGGCGTCCTGTCCAGGGTGTACCCTGCCTAACGCCTGTTAACTGCTGGGATAGGCTCCAGCTGCCCCCGCAACCCTGAATTGGAAAAGCGGCTAAGATAATGGATGGATGGATGGATGGATGGATAGTTAACTTAACTGTATAAAGTTATAGTGCTCCACACACACACACACACACACACACACACACACACAACAAAAACCATTAGAATCTGGATCTTTATTTTGTTTTAAAGGATTTGGCAACAACTAATATTTTTTGTTTATGGTTTTCCAAAAGCTATTTTTGCTTATAGAAAAATCAATAGAGCTTGAGTTATCAAATCCAACGTGTGTTTGAGGAGACTGCCAAAGGGGAGAGCAACCAGCAGCAAAATCGATTCTGATATATTGCCTTATTAAACAGGTCCCATAAATAGCAGCATTATGATGTTAACTATCGCTAAAGTTACAGAAAGGACGATGAGGGGTCAAATTTTAGGTTTCACTCCTTTTGCCTGCATAGGTCCATCAGGGGTCTTGTAGGTATGACATTTTTCCAGTTTCTACACCTCTTAGTGAACATCTAGAGTTTAGCAGGGCTTCTTGCTTGACAAATTAACTCAAAATTTAGTCCATCTTATAATAGCAAACAATAAAGAAAGTCAATAAAGACAGTTGGGAAGGTTACAAAAAATCCTCTGAAAACTGTGAATTTATAAAAGTGCATCATGTTAAGGAGGACTAGCATCTCTAAAAGCTTTCGGTTAGGTAACTGCAACCAAAATCATGTAAAGAAATTCCTGAGTAAATGTGATGATTTACAGTTACTAAACAACATAAGCAAACTATCTGAAAACTATCTGAATACATTTCAAGCAGGTACACAAAGCCACATATTTCGTGGTTTTTCAATACTAACAGCCGATAATGTAATATCAAAAATGATTTGTAACGATTTTTTTTTCTTTTTGATAACATAAGTTGTGCTATCCTCAGCATGTGGCTACTATATGTACATAGACAGCAAGCAAACAACTAAAAATAAGAATCTCCACCCAAGCCTTGTTTTTCATAACTCAAGATCTTTATATTTTTTTATCTCTCCGTTACTAAAAACACAGATAACAAAAAAAAAAAAGATTTATTAAAAAGATTAATTAATACACACATCTTATGGTCAGGCTTAACAATTAGCCTAATGTGCTGGCAAATTGTGAGGCCAACCCAGAAGTGACAAAAATTGCAGTTGGCCACTGTTTAAATCTTTAGCCACAAAGCATCAAATTACTTTTATACATTTCTTTGAAGCTGCATTATGTAATATTTTTGTTAAAACCGTTTCATGTCCTTACGATACAATTGCATCTAGTACTCTTTGCCGTAGTAGCATGTTAATTTTCACAAACAATTTTAGATTAGTTTTAGTCTAAGTCTTTTGACTAAAATGAATTTTTGTTTTAGTCAAGATTTAGTCATTGGTTTTAGTTTAATTCTAGTCTAATATTAGTCTACTAAAATTGCTATGCAGGAAGATCAATGTCGAAGCACCAGCCAATAAGTATGCAGGTCCCCCACAGTGACTTTGATTGGTTAAGGATCTCGTTCAGTGCTTAAATGCTCTTTTGATACATAGCCATTGGGGAAAACACCATTATGAAATAAAAGCAGATTTTTGTGAAGAAAAAAAAGTTTTGAAATAAAAACAAATGAAATGTAATAAAAATGACAGAAAAATCTATTTTTATTTTTCTTTAAATTAAATATTTTTTTAATTATTAAATGCATTTTTAAAGAAAAATATATTTCATTATAATGAGTTTACATTTTTCTATGAATTTAGTTTTTTTCATAATTTCATTGTCACATCTTATATTTGTCTAATATTTATCAATGTACATATTTATATCATAAGGTTTTATTTCTTTATTTAATTTTGAGCAGCTTGGTGCTCCATACTTCTCCTGTCACTCAAAATGTTATTTGAGTTAGAGTTTTTTTTTTAGATACTTTGTTTCTTTGGAAAAACTCAATTTATCAGTGGCTTTGCCTTTCTGAGTAAACTTTGAACATTTAGGTAGACGTCTGCTGATGGTATTGATTTATATCATATTGTAAATTAAGATTTCGACTATATCCGGATCCATAAAACTCTGATATCAAACATCCCTATTTTAGAAATGATGAAAAAATTGTGATCTTTTATTGGTAAAACATCCCACTGATGAATGTAGACAAAAACATTCAACCTTTAATGCTGTTTGTCCTCTAAATAAATTCACTCAGTTGTTTACACTTTGTACAACCACCCTTTACCAATATGAACACATTTTATATATTTTTTGTTTTATCAGGGATGCAATGCACTTTAAAATCTCCAGCACCTTTGGTAGAGAAACATGCCTGGTGCATAACTTAACATGTGCGTTACATAGCAGTGGTCATTTCCACTTATTCATTCCTTGTTGCCATCAAACCCATCAAGAGAAATTAAAACCAAAAAGCTCAGTCTTATCCTCATCTGACACACAGTTCCAATTTCAGTTCTGGTACTGTTGAATCTCCCTCATGTAGCTTTTTGCTGATGATTTTAGGACAGAAAGTGTTTTGTTTTTTTGGCATCCATCTCTTACGACTGTTTAGCGTGTCATGGCATCTACAGAAATGGTGGTTACGGAGAATGTTTGACCCCTAAATAACACTTTTTGTCTCATTTATTAAACAGTGAGTTTAGAGATTTTTTTCTTTACCTCCATTGCCATCCTGCTCACAGTGTAGGTTGGCATGATAATTGTAGGTCCTCTTAGGACCTCATGAAAATTGGTGTATAATGGCTCTTTGTTATCCAAAACAGAAAGTAATTGATTAGAAGTTACTAGACTCCATTACATGCTTGAATTTAAAACTTATACTGTCTAGTTCTTACTCATCTTGAATTTATTGTAATGTTCCATATTTGTAAGACTCCTCTCAGTTGATGCTTCTCTGAGGGACAGGATGGCTAAAGAGTAAAACCTCCAATGCAAAAAAAATATTCTGGTGTTTTAGTATGCTCCTATTGAAACTGGTTTCAAATATTTGTTTATTCAGATTACTTTCTGCCACAAAAACAGCACAGAGAATATAAGCAGCCTTACATGTTGTCATGGTCAAAAGGGAAATCCAAAATGCAGAAAAATCTGCATATAGAAAACTTGACTGTTTGGTCATCTCAATGTGTCCCTTTCTAATTCGTGTAGCCTGAGTATGGCTATCCTCCAGCAGCATCTGCCCACCCTATAACACCACCTTCAGTGCGTCCTACTCTTGCAGAGACAGAACCAGTTCCTAATCCATCCACCACCCTCCTTCCAATCTCTGCATGTAAGCCATCTTGGCAGAGCTACAAAGAAAAAGAGGCTTATCAAATGGTACTCACATTGCCCAACTTCAGTCAGAGGTCCAGTCTACAAACTACTGGAGCATAAGTTTTGATGAAGTTGTTTTTGAAAGATGTTGAGTTTACTAATGAAACTTGACTTTATGTGTACTACTATTTGCTGTAAAAATAAAGGATTCATTTTTTTATCATGTTTACTTTAAATTTCGCAGATTTCATTGCTTTAACAACTATCTTAGTCTAAAACAGCAAGTTCTGAATTGTGGAGTTCAGTTCCTATTCAGATCGAACTTCAGGGGCAACAACGGCTCACAAAGGTTTGAGTTTGTCCAGTAACTTGTCAGCCGAATACCTGCCCCTGTTTCGGACATTGTGTCCGATCTGGGCCCTGTCATACATTTGTTTTAGATCACACTCAGCTAAAGCTCAACTGATGGTCAGGTGAAATAGTTGAACAAATCTATCATACTGGTCGCTGGCAATTACAAAATCCAAAGAAAAACAGGAGAGCAATTATTTTTCTTTTAAATCACAAATAACTGGAACTGTAAAGAAAAAAGGCTTTGAGTCAAAATATCAATAAGGCATATCGGAACACAGAGGAAGTGACATTAAATTGGCCAAGCATCTAAGCAGAAATGTATCTGTGTAAAGATTCTAAGCATGGGGTGAGATGCATTTTTACAAAATACCTTTTTTAGCTGTGCAAATTATGAACATTATATGTTGATAAATTATGAATCATCTCCATGTGGTTAGAATGAACAGTTGAATAAACTTCAGATTGGCGTTCACAAGTGCAAAAAATATTTTAAAATCTCTGGAAATTAATTAATAACAGAATACTCTTACTAATTAGAAAATCTTAAATCATAATGGACAAAAACCTAACAAAATTTGTAATAATATTATGAGAAAACAGGTATTTTCTTTTCAATTTAATAATAAATGTTAAAAGCAGCCTCAAAAAGAAAATAAGTGTCTTCTCCTGGCTTCAGATTTTATCTTAATTCTCCGCAGTCAATTTATAGATGAAATTTGATGTTGCACAGCATTATTATATATTTTGTGTCCTTGTCGACCTACTTGATCTTTGCCACTTTGTCACACAGAGAAACACATATGCTGGTTTGTATGTAAAGGTACAGTACACTTGCGCCTTGATATCTTGTAAAAAAGTTGCAACGCAGTGTAGTACATCACAGCCCACTGTCTGTTCCATATATGACAGATCAGAAACATCCACTAGGCAGCAGCTCGGATGATGTCAGATGAGAGAAAGGGTATTTCATGTATCACTCCACTCAATTTAAGTATGCATAATAGTCCCCTTAAAAACAATGAATTACCCCTGGACACCACATGAAAAGTGGACATCTGTGGAAAGGTGGACAGTTGCTCACCCTATGATTTAATTAGACAATTCAAGTTAAATGTCTTATAAAATTAGATCTTTATACTGTTTAAAATTAGAGAATGTAGAAAGATTGCTGGCTAAAGTGACATTTATTTATGATTTAGTTTGCAAACAGCATTAACAAAGGTGATTTACTGATAGTTGTTCTGCATCTTTGATATTAACTGGAAATCAGATGTGGAAATTAAAGAATTAGGTTGGACAAAATGCAATCAAAAGCCTTCAGTTGATCCAAAATGCTGCAGCAAGAGTTCTGATGAATGTTAAAAAGAGAGACCACATTTCTCCTGTTTTGGCTTCTCTCCATTGGCTCCCTGTTAAATCCAGAATAGAGTATAAGATCCTCCTCCTTACCTATAAAGCCCTTGATAATCAAGCTCCATCGTACATCAGAGATCTGATTGTTCCTTATGTTCCTAACAGAGCACTTCGATCTCAGAATGCAGGTCTACTGGTAGTTCCCAGGATTTCAAAAAGTAGAATAGGAGGCAGATCTTTTAGGTATCAGGCTCCTCTCCTGTGGAACCAGCTCCCAGTTTTAGTTCGTGAGGCAGATGCTCTGTCTGTTTTTAAGACTAGGCTTAAGGCCTTCCTTTTTGATAAAGCTTAAAGTTACTTACATAGACACTAGACCTTATAATACCTCTCCGATTTCTAACAGTAATGTATTAATTTACCAGAATAAAATGATTAGAGAATTGAACAAAGGTTGAATCATGGATCAGGACAGAAAAAGATTTACACCAGGTTTTAAGGCTAGAAAGTGATGGACAAAGAATGCCAGAGTCTTCGGACGAGCGGGCCTTTATCTACTCCAGTTATATCACTTACCAAAAATATTATCTCTCTAATACATAGATTCTGGAGAGGGTGCAGTCCTATGAGCAAGGAGAGATGCATAAGCACTACAATACTTACCCACTTACCTCCTTCTTTCTTCCTGGATTTCCAGGCAGGGAGTAGAGGGAGAATGAGTTTTCAGCCCGATCCGGCGAGGGGAGGATGCAGCCCGGTCCGGCAACCCTCCTCAACTCCATCTCCCTCACACCGTACATTGCTAATAGACTTAAGAATTAGGGGGGAAAAAAAATCATTTTTCAGACTCAACTGACCCTAACACACCTTCTACTTTTCTTTTCTACTACTCTCCAGATATATTTTTCCTAATGTTAAAGCAATTGTTAACCCAGTTTTCTCTCAGTGTTTTTCTCCCCATAGAAGCTCTACCCGGTCTGGTACCCTGCTCAGCTATAATGCCCCCTGCTGGATTGGGAGCGTTGGTCCAGATGATGCTCAAAGTCACCGAGCATCCTACATGCTGTCTCTTCTCTGTCTTCTCAGATCCCCAGACGGCCGTGGCAGATCACCGCTTGTACTGAGCTAGGGTTCTGCCAGAGGTTTCTTCCAGTTAAAGGGGAGTTTTTCCTCTCCCCATGTCGCTACATGCTTGCTCAGGATGAGGGTTTGCTGAGGAATTGCTGTGGTTGGAGTCTGCATGATCCGGGCACAACCTCACGCCGATGACTCAACACAATCTGCTGGGATTCCTTACATAGAAAACTTAACTGATTGGAATGTTTGTATAATTGTATTGAGATGACTTTTGTTGTAAAGTGCCTTGAGATGACATTTGTTGTGAACTGGCACTATATACATAAAAGTGATTTGAATTTAATTGAACTTCAAGTCAAAAATATATGTCATCTTTTGTCTGTGCAAAATAAACAGAATGTATGACTTGTGCTTCTGGCATAATGTGACTGGATTTTTTTTTTTTTTCTCTGAAAGCCTCCATACTGCAGAGAATATACTATAGATTAACGTTCCAAGACTTCTTTTTGAATAGTACAATGAGATTCCTTGTGAAAACACCTAAAGTGCATCAAACTTAACTATTCCACAGTTCAGCTCTCAGGCCATAAAATTTTCACATGTAGAACCATTTCATCCTGCCAAAACCGTTGATGTTCTAACAAGTTCCTTAACAACAATGTATGGGCCCTTTTTTTTTCTTAGGAATGGGAAAGGCTTTTTAAACCAGCTGACAGACATTTTGTTACTAGCAAGTAAAGTGTCACAATTTTTATTTCCAACTCCTTACCTTTGGAAAATATGTTTAGATTCTCAACAGAATTTATTTATTTATTTGTTGCTTTGGCTATGGTTCCTCAGACTTCTAAAGAGGGTTCAGGTGTCACACTGCAAATGTCGTACAAATAGATGAGCTTGTGGTGATTTGAGTGATTTGTGGCTGGGGAAAAGAGGTAGGAGTCGACCACTGAGTGATGATGAAAAATATGATATTGTTGCATGGTGAAACCAGTAAAAGACATGTTTCAGGGAAGAAAACTCAGGATCTGAGGTCATTCATCCAAATTTAGCAGCTCTATAAAACGCTGAAGGGCAATATGGCCTTTTAAAGCAAACAGCAAATTTTGAACAATTTTTTTTGTGCCTCATAAATTATATCATATGGTTTGAGTCTTCATTTATTCATCTCTGTTCTTATTTGTCTTGCCCAGTTAAGTTTGTTAATATTAGCGTTGATCTGGTTGAAAAGTGAGTGCAATGTTAATCATGTTAAGGCATGGAGGGAATTCTTTCTTTACTCTTTTGTAGATGATGACATGTTTTCTGCTGTCTTGTTTTGAAAGAATAATTCTCAAGTATGACATTGAATAGCGTAACAGTCCCTCCGAGGATTATTTCAAGATTCTCATTCACTTTTACTCATGCTACTGTAAAATAAAAAGGAAATCTGCAATTCCACCAATTAATGGTTCACTGTATAGTATTGCTGTATGTTATGCGAGATTCTTCTCATTATTTTGGAGCTGTTTGTTGAGTTCTAGCAGAGTCACTGGTGTCTCGAGCTCAACAGATGAGATCTCTCTCTGAGCAGCTGTTGCAGGTTATTGATGACCTCATTAGAATGCTGCCTGCGGCATGGCGGGTTGACTTTGAAGGACTTCCCATATGCAATGGCATAAACCACCAACAAAGCCTCTGCTACTTGTTTTATGCCAAACAATTTTTCTGAACAGGCTTTTAGTTGAACAAGTCAACAGCAAGGAACTGGAAGTCATATCATGTTTCTGAATTGGAATCACCTGTCAAAGCCGGAGGCTTTCCATTATAGATAATGCTTTAAATGCTTCAGTGGATTCCACTGAATTGTTAATAGTTTTTTTTAATCTGTTTAAAAAAGTCCACTTGCATCTGTAATGTGATTCAAACTGACATATATAGATACTCTACAGAGTGAAATATTCATTTACAATTTTTGAAAAACTCCAAATTCAGTTTCTCAAAAAAAAAAAAAAAACTTTACATAAGCCCATGAAAACCTTACACAATTAAATGGAAGACTGCAGACAGTTATTAAATGAAAGGTCAAGCCACAAAGTGTTATTGCAAAATAAACTGGCCATAGATGCTGCATCTATGCATAGTAAAAGAAAATTAAAAGAAAGAATTAATGGTGGAATTAATTGTGGTGGAATTACATGGGCTAAACCTGCAGCACTGTTTGTGTTGTAAGCATAGTTAATACTTCTCTCAGTGCGGATGTGGAGACATGCCCAATTATGCAAATTTTCGTAGAAAGCTAGAAAGAACCTTGTGATTGGTCAGCATATCAGTTCCTTTAAATTTGTCAACAGAACCTTGTACAAAAGTATAGAGCAGATTGAAAAATGTATTGAAGAAAAGATGTGAACATTCATACAACCCTTCTCTGAAGGAGTATAAAATTATGCAAACTTTTATTTCATAGAACAAAATTGTGGGAAACAGGTTTGGGAGTGGCTGGCCCTGTTGTCTTGGTGGGTATTGCATTGCAAGACTCCTCAGACAATGGATAACTATGAAAGGAAAGCATCTCTGTATGTAACTTTCAACACTAAGGGGCTGATTTATCAAGATTCCTGATAATGATCGCAAAATTGAGCGCAGCGCTAAAAGTTTGCTCGAGTGGGTTGTCCTTAATTTGCGGGTGATTTACTAGAGGATTGTGTGAGAAATTCTCAACAGGTGCAAGAAGCATTCAAATTAGGAGTTTGCAGCCGCTAATGCGAGCTGTACCACGGCTAGAGAGATGAGGAATAATGCGCACAGATCCATAATATATCCCTGGCACAAAAATATGCTAAAATGCTGTGAATTCTGTGTTCATTTGTCAGTAATAAATGTAATTCATGTGGTATGCATGCGCTGCTCTCTGCTGCATGCATGCATCGTATTGCAGGGTTAGACTGATTTAAACTGCAGCATGTCTGAATTTTGTTTTTAAAATGTCATATATAATGCCAATTATCATTGTGGTATTGTATATGATTACTACATTTAATAATTTGACTCCAGCAAGGTTAACTACTACGTGAGAAACTAATGAGGATCCACTAGGATCATGTGCACTCAGGATATCTTTACCAGGTGGAAACGTGATAAGCGCGAGTGAGTTATGATGCGTCTTTTGGGGTAAAAGAAGTAAATATTTATAGAACTGTCAGGTTTATGGCCATTAAAGTGTTAATTACTTTTAAGGTTATATTGTATGTGAAGTCAATAATATCATGTTAAATGTGGTAGTGCGAAATTAAGACATGCTTTTCGGAAGTACTAAAAATAGACGCTAAAATAGCCGGCACAAACATGTTTATGCTTCGTAAATCACGGTGCACCTGGAACGCCTATTTCTTTGCCTAATCTACTCCCAACATTTTGCGTCTTCTTAGAGAAACGCCCAGATTGCATATCAATCAAGGGCAAAAGCTCTAAATTGATTGTATATGTCTTGCTGTAGGTCCAACTGGCGCAATGCGCTCTGCGCCGTGTTGATAGATCAGCCATATCCTGCTGTTGCGATGCTGTGCGTTTTGCGCGGGATTTAACAAGCATAAACCGTTGATAAATCAGCCCCTAAGAGGGACGACCAGAAGTCAGGAGTTGGGCATTTGTCTTGTAATTGGAAGGTACCCAGTTCAATCTCCAGCTCCAATGTATGTCCTATCTTGACAACTGCTTCTACTTTAAATATTAAAGCGGCTAAATGACTGAATGTTTCTCTAAAACTAGATTTAAAAAAGCGGAATTGTGTAAGCGGTGATATTCAATTTTTTACCGGAGACCAGACGCCAATAATTTTTTTAAGTCAGAGCACAACGGAAATTGTGTAACAACAACTATATGATCATGAATAAATAAAAAAAGAACACTGATCAATAAGGACCTACCTACAATTGACACCAGGAGAATCAGCGGGGCATCATGGCAGCGTAGCGTCACGGCAGCGGTGCGGTCACCGCAGAAACAGAAAACATTCTAGTTTATGAGGTGATGTACAAAAGGAGATCTGCACCGCTTTTTAAACACATCCAAGATGCGTCTCGCCATGCCGGCAAAGAAAGAATAGAGATCAATTTTTGGCGCGAAACGCCTCCAAAATGTGTCAAGTTCGTGAAAAAAATGGGGCTAAACAGGAAAACAAGTGGACAGCGCTGGTGCCTCTAGGCATCAGAGATGCTCTTGGTGGAGATTGACGCGCTGCGCAGGTGGGAACAAAACCACGCTGCTGCCATGATGGCCCACTGATTCTCCGAGTGTATATAAGGGGTTACCCATCTTTGCAGTCGGACTGAGAAATTAGCCATTCTCCTTGGCAATTACCCAAGGTTTATGTGAATCACGCTGTGACTCGGCCAGGTCTGATCTCTGTTTTTAGCACATCCACAAATTTCTGTTTGGCAGAGATCGATCCAACTTTCCTTGAAACAACATAATCTCATGTCTCCAGATTTGTGAAACTTAATATTTTTTATGAGTGAAGTATCCAAAATGTTCTATTAAATATATGAGTAAATGTCTCCCCTTGCTGATTTTTGGCCAAGCTGGTGGCAAATCAAACCAATGTGTTTTGCAGATTTTAAAAGGGCTTTGAATAAATCTAATTTTGTCATCAATACAGATTTTACATTTCTCTCTAAACTACTTCATAAATTCAGAGGTTAAAGTGCTCATATTGAGAGGATTTCACCCTCTAACTCTCTTGGAAGTTATTGCCCCAGAGCAAAATCTTTCCACTTCCAAGCTTGAGGATGGAGACAGTGTTTTGAGGGTCATAGGCAGCATTTTTCTTCCTCCAAACACAGCCAGTTAAGTCAATGCCAAAGAGCTAAATTTTGGTCTCATCTGATCACAGCACTTTCTCCCAGTCACTCTGTGAATCATTCAGTTGTTCATTGGCAAACTTCAGACTGGCCTGCAAATGTGCCTTCTTGTGTGCTCTGTCGTATTTTAATCCATTGTGGTGTAATGTGTTTCCAATGGTTTTCTTGGTGACTGTTGTCCCTGCTATTTTGAGGCCATTAACTAACTCCTCCCGTAAAGTTCTAGGATTATTTTTCACCTTTCTTAGAATCACTGATCCCCGTGTGGTGAGATCTTGCGTTGAGCCCCAGACCGAGGTCGATTGATGTTCATTTTGTGCACTTTCCATTTTCGAACAGTTGCACCAATAGTTGTCAGCTTCTCTTCAAGCTTCTTGCTAGTTGTTTTTTAGACCAGTCTTGTGCAGGTCTAAAATTTTGTCTCTGACTTCCTTGGACAGCTCTTTGGTGTTTCCCATGTTTGAGGGTTTGGAGTCTGCTTGATTGATTGATTCTGTAGACAGGTGTCTTTTAATACAGGGGACTAGATAAGTCAGTTTTAATGAGGGTGACTAATTGAGTAGGAGTGTCTAATCACTCTGTGGGAGCCAGAACTCTTAAAGTGATAGTCTGGACTTTGTAAGAAAAAAGAGAGAGAGGGACACGATTTGAAAAAAAAACAACCCAAGCTCCGTCCCTTTCTGATTGGTCTTGAAGCCGCGCCTACTTTTCCGTGCACGTGCCAGGTCAATGGGCCAAGACGTGCGGAGGAGAGAGAGAAAACAACCAGAGTGTCAACAATGGAGTTATCGGAGATTATAATGCTTTTTTGGTTTGAAAAAGTCGGGACTAATGGCGGAGGCTTGATTCGGAGGCTCCGTGAAAACAGAAAACTGAGCATGCACGCAGTTACGAGCACACAGCATTCGTGATGATTGACAGCCCTTGGCATCACTTGATTGGTTGTTATAATTCATAAAATGACTTATTATATATCAAAATTTATGGCCATGAGGTCAATTTAATACAATTCTTAAAATGTGTAATTCATTTACAGATCCAGACTATCACTTTAATAGTTGGCAGGGGTTAAAATACGTATTTCACTCAATTAAATGAAAATCAGTTTTTAACATAAATCTTCTATAATGATACTGTTCGGAGACTTTTCATTTCTTTGTCCTTTGGACAAACTTACAAAATCTGTGAGTGATAAAATAATTATACCCCCCCCCCCCCAGTGTCTATATATATATATATATATATATATATATATATATATATATATATATAGACAAATAGCAAGGAAAGATAGTCAACACTGAAGGGGTCTCACTCCCAGAGGGAACAATAGCAGACAATGAGGACAATTATAAGTACCTCAAACAAGTGAAGCAAGTCCTAAGATGCCAGCTCAATGGAAAGAACAAGTCCAAGGCAATACACAGCTACTACCTGCCAGTGATCAGATACCCTGCAGGAATAATAAGTTGGCCAAAGGATGAGATGCAGACCACCGATGTCAAGACATGAAAGCTCCTCACCATGCATGAAGGGTTCCATCACAAATCCAGCACCTTGAGACTGTACGCAAGTGTAAGGAAGGAGGTTGAGGACTGATGAGAGTGAGAGCCACTATCCAAGATGAAACAGTCAAACTCCATGAGTACATCAAGGACGGGACTTCAACCGATGACATAGTCACTGAACGCTTGAGACAATGGAAAGATGAGGAGGTGCTGGAGGAGGAACCATCATGGGAGGACAAGCCCCTACATGGAATGTACCACCGGAACATAAATGAAGTGGCCAATCTCAATAAATCATACCAATGGCTAGAGAAGGCTGGATGACAGAACACCACAGAGATACTCATCCTAGCAGCACAGGAGCAGGCTCTGAGCATCAGAGCGATAGAGGCCCAGATCTACCACACCAGACAAGACACAAGTGTGTAGGCTGTGCAAAGAGTCATCTGAGACAATCCAACACATAACAGCAGGGTGTAAAATGCTGGCAGGGAAAGCATACATGGAACGTCATAATTACGTGTCTGGCATAGTATAAAGAAACATATGTGTTTTGGCTGGAAACCCCAAGGTCAAAGTGGGAAACACCTCCAAAGGTGGTGGAGAATGACTGAGCAAAAATCCTGTGGGACTTCAAGATACAGAGAGACAAGATGGTAATGCCAAACCAACCAGACATTGTGGTTTTGATAAAGAGCAGCGGAAACTGATATACCAAGTGATATATTTATGTATAAATTTACAACCACAGGTGAGGCTGTGAATATAACGGCTAACCGTCCACTTTTCAAGCACTCTCAGATTTGAAGGCATTTACCTTGTTTATCAGGGGACCATACTTAAACTGACTGGTGCAATGTATGCAGAACGACATCCTTTTTCTCATCTGACATCCTCCATGAGTGGCCACTTAATGCCTGATTCTGATTGGTTCATAGACTGAACAGTCCACAGGTGGTGCGCCTGTTACGTCGATATGAGTTCTCCTTGTGCCTTACTGTGTTGGGCTGTTTACATTAAAGCATAAGCTTTACATACGAATCGCATAAGATGAACCGTCTAGCTGCAACAAATGAGCATGGAGCGTCATTAATATATCTGACACATGTGTTTCTGCATATGACAAAAAGCTGCAAAGAACCCGCAAGTCATATGGACACAGAAACTTTAATAATGCTGTAAAAAAGTGAGATCTCATCTATAAATTGTATGTGGAGGATGATACTGAAAATAAAAGACTGAGTTTACACATTGTGTATCATCTTTTTGAGACAGCTGCTTTTTGCTTTTTCTTAGTAAATAGAAAATACGTCTGAAACACATGTCCACACACATTCATTTTAACAAAACACCATAGCTGAATTACCAATACTCATAAAAACTAGGAACAAGGAGCCACAAAAACAGATCACAGTAAAAGACACACTGAGGCACATTCAAATAAAATGTATTATTTTTATTACTATTTTCAGAGGCTAATGTTGTGTTTGTGTTTAGACATTAAAAGCAGTGTAGTACAGCATCAGTCATTTGCCATAAAAACTGAAACCTTAGGACATATTTTTATCATGAACAACACAGCTACATTAACCATTGTAAGGTTTTCAGCTGCACATTTGGTGTGTGACATAAGGCTGTCAATTAGCTATCATGTAACTAGCATTTGAAGACAGTTGTGATTGATCTTCTTTGCAGGGCCACTGTTTAAGAGCAAATGTGACTTTGCAGAAAGTTCTTATTAAGTGCAAGGATTTTTGCATAAAAAAGGTTTTCTAACGAAGCCAGGCAGTAACTTGGTCTTAGAAATGGGAAGCAGCTGTTCGTTCATTTCACAACCACATTTTGGGCAAAACAAAGCACCCAGCCTTCACTTGCAATTCCACTTGATGTGCCAAGACAGCGATCCAAGTGTTTCCAACTGCCACTTCCTTGTTTAATATTAATGAGGCGTTTACAGTCTCAAATGGATGTTAGTTTGTAGCAAAATGTCAACTAATCTTAAGCAATTTGACACACTAGACAGTACATGATTGATGCTGATTATTATTATTATCATTATTATTATTTTAACTGTTATTTTCCTGTTATGTGGAACAATGTAACACAGACAGAGTGGTGCCATGGCAGCTTTCCTTCTCCATGCTTTTCAAATTGGCCTTCACAGACCATAAACTTTCCTCCAGGCAGCCAGATACCTTCCACTACCTTCCCTGTGGACAGGCCACATAACTTATTCTCATGGAGGAGGCAATTGAGAGAGAATAGAGACTTTCTGACTTTCATTGCCAAGGATTTTTCATGTTCTATTAAAGAGTCAAAGGGAGATTTTGAAAAAGACACATTTAAAGTTTGAGTTGAGAATAATTACTTCCTTTCAGAAATTGTAAAGCAAATTGGTCTCCCCCTCCTATGGTAAAATACATTAAACTTATCATTACAATCATGTCATTATGGTGAATCTGTCAGGCCAGGGTAGCTGCTGCTATGGCCAATTATTCAAATATGCCCTGCAAGGGTATGCCCATCATAGTCTAGTCAAAATATTCATGGTAAATAATGCTGCTACAGTTTTGACTTTGTAAACTGTAGCTCCTTTTCAGTTGGGTTGAGTCTTAGTCTGCTTGAATTGGCCGTTGCCCAAGTTCATGGAGGAAAATGCAGTACTGAAGTCTGATAAAGAATAAATCAGATGCTGGTGAACTTCATTGCCTTCTGGAACCAAGTATAGTCTCGTTCTGGGCTAACATCAATCAGCCCCGCTATTAGCAACAATAGAATAAAACACATCAAATACAGCCAGTATATACTCAGGCAAACGTGTACACAGAGGGTTAATGTTTAATGATGAGAAACAATCTTTTAAATCAGTTTAGAAGCTGAATCCAACCTAGGCTGACAAGAAAACTTTTCAAATAAGCTACAGTATATTGTAGGGGTGTAACGGTACACACAAGTCACGGTTCGGTACATACCTCGGTATGGAGTTCACGGTTCGGTACGGGTTCGGTACAACAGGGAAAAAGTAAATAAAATAAAAAATCACGTGTGAAAGTTAGCTTTTTTAATTTATTTTTAACAGACACCAATTGAGTGCAAAGTAGAATCCATCTCCTTTTACAGAAGTAAAAATAAATAAAACAAAACATAACAAATGTATTTGGAGGGTTATTCTCAAAAGATTGACTGAGGTAGTCAGGTTGCACTTTGGTAACAATTATAATGAAGGAACATTTTTAGTTTTGTATTATGCTGACAAGCTGATAAGCTGTATTAAAGCTAAATGTAAACTATAATGGCACAAGTCAAACAAAAAATTACAATCAACACTGAATAGCATCTGATGTTGCAAATACAAAATAAATACAAAAAAAATCTGTGCCTTTAGGTGCAATATGTGGAGGTGGGACTATTAACAACTAAGTCTGTTAGGACAACAATGCACCTCTTGAGAAGGTATTAAAGTTTCATTCAATTTTGAGGTTTTTTTTCAAAAAAATAGCGGGAATAAGTTGTTGTACCAAAGACTTTTTTCTCCGCGCACCAGTGACAGATATGTCGGGGTGATGCCGTCTTATGTGCGTAAGCATGTTTGAGGTGTTGCCAGCGACGTACCGCACCTCCGTGAAACATCGCCGGCAGACAGTCTTTGTCCGGTCCTCCACTCGCATGCCGTCACCATTATATTGTACGGGGAAGCCAAAGTGCTCCCATACAGCGGATTTAAATGAAGCCGGCGGCTCCTCTAACTCTACACTGTCCATCACTTTCCCTCTTTTCTTACTTTTTCTTCTTCTGCAATTTCTCCTTCTTTCTGTGTCTGGCAGTGTTCGGCTCAGTACTGCCACCTGCCGCCAAGTGAGGACACGACTTTTTTTTTTTTTTTTTTTTTAAACTCACTCAGGCGTATTCGTCGTATGACTGCGTGCACCGAACCGTAACGCCTGTACCGTGACGGCACGGGACAAATACAAAAATCGTTACACCCCTAGTATATTGTACAGATGGAAAGCACCGCAAAGTGAGATTAAAAACTACATGAAGTCCTAACAAAGGATTCATCTTTATCATCCTAAATCCCAAATCTTACAATGCTTGATATTAGGTTTTTATATATTAATGGAAAAAAGCCATCCAAACCAACATGCCTCTTTGTGAAAATGTAATCACCCCCTAAATAACTCATTGGACAACACCTGGCAACCGATGCCATAACCCTTAACAGGCAAGAAGTCTTCCACATTTCATTAAAGAAACTTTTGCCCACTTTCCTTTGCAGATTTCTTAAAATATGGCTAATTGTCTGATTGTAGACATGTTGAAGTGTATTCAACAGCATCTCCATAATTTAATTACTTTGATTACACCAATCCAAAACCTTCTTTTTTCAGAGTTATTTGTAGGTGGTGTTCTTTTTTTCTGGGGGCCAGACTTTTCCCCTCTGGATTTGCTAGAAGGAACTGCATTCATGGTTCATTTATTTCCCCCCCCCCCAAAAAAAAAGACCCAGTCTTCTGGGCAGCAAAGCAGCCTAAATCATCATTCTTCCACTGCCAATAGAACATTCTGTACCACAACTTGGTATCATGTTATCTTTTTGAAATGTTCCAGGTTTTCTCCAATTGTGGTTGTCTCACTGTGTTTTGCTGGAATTCCTTAGCCTCAAAAATTGCTCTGCAACCTCTTCTAGACTGATACATTTCAATGACAGCTTTTTCAGACAGAGCTTGGTTTGAATGTAATGATGGAAACAGTTCTGTATTTATTCTGGATATATTCATGAATGAATTATTTAAAAATACATGATTATCTGTAACATTCAAGTGTTATTTAAAGAAAAAATGAGGAAATTCATATGTTCAAATCTTTTCACTAGACTAAATTTGTATTAAGTTTATTTGTTGTTTGGTTATTTTCATTGGATGCACAAATAGCGTAAAATATTCCATGCTTTGTTTTGTCACTTTTATACATCTTATTAAATAAGCATTTATTCCATAATGTTAACCCCTGAGCTGTCAAGAGTGGAATTAAGGGAAAATAACATGAAACAAAAAAACGATCCTACACTCCCAGGATGACTGTAACCATGTTTGACTGAAACTATAGCAATCACTAAAGGTGTAATCTCAAAAAATAAAAGATTGGCTAGGAGTTTTAGCTTGTTCCTAGTGGTTCCCAGAGTCAATAATAAACACGGTGAGGCTGCATTTCAGTTTCAGGCAGCTATAACCTGGAACAGTCTTCATGAGGATGTGAGACAAGCCTCAACTCTAACAATGTTTAAATCCAGGCTGAAAACAGTTCTTTTTACCCGTGCTTATGACAATTGAAAGTATTTTATCTGCATTCCTGCTTTTTATTGTAATCATTATTTTTTATCTTTTTTCTAGTTTGGTGTTTTTATGTTTATTTGTGTTCTTAATTTATGTAACTGTGAAGCATTTTGAATTGCCTTGTGTATGAATTGTGCTCTATAAATTAACTTGCTTGCTTGTCAGGAAAATGCGTCGGAAAATCACTTAACTGTTTATGAAATAATGTTATTAAGACAAAGATCACAGCACTTCCAAAAGTATACAACAAAATACATAAGGAAACACGCTTAACTTACCATCATTCCAGGGGTTGGGGCCGAGTGAGAATTCTTTGAAGAGCTGCAGTGAGTGATTTCTCCTGCCTGAAGAGACACGGCTTGCGGCGGCCACGTTAGTTGAGCTTGAGTCGCCTGGGGGCGTGTTTTGTAGGGGCTACGGCTGCAGCTAGACCTTACTGTCTCTGTCGACCATATTTCTCAAGAGAACACAACCAGAACAACCCCTTGTGGTCGTTTGCTCTTTTTTTTTTTTTACCCGTTATTTCTACGTCTCAGAAAAGGATAATATTTTAAATATTTATTTTAGGTTTAAAACAGTAAATTTCGAGTGGTGCCACATTCATTTTTTCTTTATTTATTTCTTTTACAAGTATTTGTCACTTCAGTAACAGCTATAGAAGGAAAAACGTTTGGAGGGAAATGGTGGAGAGAAAACTCATATTACCCAGCATTTGATCAGCATTCAAATGCATCATCTACGTACAAATCTCCTGACGTGAAAAGAGTCTCAAACCCCCTCTTGCAGTTGTAACTCTGATCTGTGTTCTTGTCTGTGTGTATCAGGTGATTGGTGCATACACATTTGAGGATTGTATACGTGGGAGCCATTTTGAATTCATAGTTAGTTTTAAGCTGGTGCGTGCGACGTAAATTGTAATTCGTACTTATACGTTTTTGATATTTGTGTGTATATATGACTACACAACTGTAAGTACACAAAGTTATCCACAAAATGTTTTTATGGGTTACAAATCAAGTATTACGCACACACAAAAGATATGATACTATTTTATCTCCGTAATACTGTACCCATTTCTGAATGTGAGAACGTAACATCGATCTCTGCAAAGCATGCTGTAGGATTCGCACATAGAAAAGTCGTATTCAAACCCAGTCAGTTCGGACACTGAGTATATGTAAATTGTGCTGGTGGATGTACTTTAAAAAGAATCCACCTCTGTTTTTTAAGGGGTGAGGACAAAACAGTAATTTATAAATAGTGCCATGTCCCTGGCTAAAACGACTCATATGTCTATACTTTCCTGCAGGATCTCAAATCTGTGCTCACGATTTAATAAGCCGAGGGTATGGATTCTTAAACCTAAAAATAATTTCTGCACCTGACCCCGGCTGTGCTTCTCTGGACTTTTTTTCCCCAACAGAAAAATATGCAGAGTTGTGGCAGGGCGGACAAGGTGATGCTGATGTTCCTTTATGAATTAAAAACAAACAAAAAAAATCAAAACAAAAAAAACTAACTATGTTACTGTATGGCAAGGTCTACTTTTGGTATTTTCACTTCAGTGGGCTGACCAGTGGTGGATGTTAATGAATCAAACTAAACTGAACATTTCAATAACTGCATATATTTAGATATCTTAAATGAAATGACAAGTAATACAGGAGTATAAATTCTTTCTAATAATGCATGTGTTCCTTTTGGTTCTGATTATCATAGAAATTGTCATCTGAAAGTAGAAATGTTACCATTAGCCTTCTAGATGCAGATGTTTTGCAGCTTCTCAAGGTAACGAAACTAATGCTTTGAATAAATATAACTTGCTTTCTATAGGCAAAGTAGTTGAAGCTTGCTTTTAGAAACTTTTCATCAGTGGCAATGATGCAGAGCTGTCTGTTTCATCGAGAGGAGACAGCGTTTTTCTGTGTGGACTTAATAAGATACCAGAAGCTTTCAAAGGAATTCAAGCCTTTGATGACTAGAAAATATCCAGAATTTTCAAAAGTAACTTCAGTAACCATTCATGCAGATAATGTTTCATCTCAAAGGTAGTAAGTTTCCTGGTCACATTGTTTGGTCTGATAAGCTTGCTTGTAATTGAAAATATATAATATCTAAATATGTGAAGAAAATTTTTAAAAATACCATCCTTTATTGAGTCTATTTCATTGCTCAGCAAGAAGAAAAACTGATTGTATAAAATAAGGTTATTTATTTGGCATTCTATGTGAATAAATTAGGAAAATCAGAGATTTATTCCCAAATTAAAAATGCTAAATGTATAGACAGCCGTATCACATTAACTGTGCTTGATGATGAAATCATTGCTGCACATTTCAAAGGAGACATGAGCCATTAAATGATCAGATCTTTTGGTTTGGTATGCTCATAAGAGCTGTATAAGGGTGAGAATATACATACTTGCTTTTAAAAATGCGTACACGTTTATTATAACGGCCTTGGGTAACTTGCTTTTGTTTCAAGCTTTGTTTGTGCCCGTCTTCTGAAATTACCACACTTTATCACACTTGCAATCGAACAGAAGCAGAGTTTGTTTTAATCGAACATAGACTGGTGTTTTTAGGTTTGACTAGAGTTTGTTTGTTTTGTCTGAAACAGAGTTCGTTTGCCTATTCACACCTCTACAAACAAACTGAACTGTCCGTGCAAACGAACCAGTTTGTTTCAAGTGGCTTACACAGGGCTGGTTCGAATGCACCCTAAATCAATAAAACAAGAATTTTAAACCGAGAAATTAGGACCTCTGAAAAGTATAACCATGCATATGTACGCAGTACTTGATTTAGACCCTTTTCCATCAAATACTGCCTCAATGTTGTGTGGCATGGATGCTATCAGTTTGTGGCACTGCTGAGGAGACTACATTAGTAGCCTTCAGCTCTTTTGCATTGTTCAGTCTCATGTCTCTTATCTTTCTCTTGGCAGTGTCCCAAAAGTTCTTATGTCAGGTAAGATTTTTCTGGTCAAGCAAGCTCAGTAATCCAATGATCATTGAACCAGGTTTTGGTACTTTTGACAGTGTGGGCAGGTGCCAAGTCTTGCTGGAAAATAAAGCCAGTATCTCCATTAAGCCGGGATCACACTGTGAGTTTCTCTGCCATCTCAAAAGACTACTTATGCCACACTGTGCTAGCTCCACCAAGCACTACAGATATGTCACTGCATTCCCATAGATTTTAGTTGGTGAAACTGCAGGACCTCTAGCTGTAATAGGATGTGGCGAAAGGCAATGTCAACAATGACACAGCATACGTCATTGAAAGCTGACAGATGAACAGAGCCAAGATAGCAAGACGCAAATGTAAACAACCACTTGCAGCGCCAATCATTCTGTTTCTAGACTCTGAATCAAATGGCCAACGACAGACGAGGATCAGGAAGAAAAGCTGAATTTGGGCACATTCATGACTGGGAAAAAGGTGACAGTTTTGGATGCCTGTTCTTCAAAACGAGCTTCAGGTACTGTAGGTTTTGTTTAGCATTATCCTAGCTAACACGTTACTCACGGGGCACAATTTAATTGGTCAACAGTAGAGATTTTCTGAGTCTGCCTGAAGACCGCCAATGTCTGGTTTTGGTTGTAGTTGCAATAAATATGCTGTTGGGCAGCACGTCACACTGCACATCCACAAATGTCCCTTTAGCAAATGTGCCTAGTTATAAATTCATTGCAGTTGAAAAAAAAACACACAAAAAACATCAAATAATTAAATGTTTTTTTGGTTTGACTGTATCAGCGTTGATTGTAGAGCTGCTTAAGTTTCTACTTTGCCATAGTATTGGCGCCACACTGTGCTTCCTGTGATTTATACTTTGTTGGCCTAGTTTAACTGTAAACAGGTTCATTATGCTTTATTGTGTCTTGTTGTCTCCCCTATGTGGCAAAACGCATTATTTTCCACCATTAATATGATGTAATTAGTGCTTCATATCCATTCTTAAACATGACCTTGGTATATACATATTGTAAGCCCCAGAGAGTTATTTTTTTATTTTATTTTTTTTTTTTTTACGTGTCCTGTCTAGCAGTATGCTACTCAGAATTGGCGTCTGAGTACCAAGTACAAGCCCAACAGTTTTACTTTCCCAAGCAGAGTATTACAGCTTCGCTGTAGTACGCCACTTGATGTATATGTATGAAAAATCTTTATTAGTGATTACTGTGGGTTCAATTTCCTGACGTCATGGACATTAAACTGAGACAAGAAGGGAGAAAGGAAGAAGGTGAAGAAAAGAAACCGGACCAACAGAGGGGCGAACCGACGACACAAGACAGGGAGGCAAATAAAGAACACAAGAAAACATCCCAGTCCTCCACCTCTGCCGGACGGCAGAGAAACAGTAATACAAAACAAAAACAACAAACTGTACAGAACCAAACCAATAGTTCGGATCTGGTAGAATAAACAAAGAATTACACATTCACTACACACAAGCATTGATTAATGAACATAATACAAATGTTTCTGGTAAGCTCCTGTGAACAACTAACTAATGATGATAACCTCAGCTTAAGATATGTCCGTCCTCACCTATGTCCCCACACCTATGTGTGTGCGAGCATGCAGGTCTGAATAAGGTTTCCCCATGCAAGTGATTGATAGCTGGTGTAAGGAACCGTCAATCCGTCCTACAGGAATCGGCACAGACATGGAGGAGGCAAGAGATGTATGCATCCAGCGTCCCACAGAGTACAGAGTCCACAGGCGGATCAGCGCAGGGTCGATCACCCGCCAAGAGAGGAACAGATGGAAGTCCCAGGGGAGCACCCACCAGCCGCGATGCTGGGGCCCGAGAGATCGCAGTGACGAGCCCACGGGCTCCGCCGGTAACCGGCTACGCCAGGGCGGGCCCGGACCAGGAACCGGAGGCCACGGGGACCAGGGGCACCCCGCCCCCCAGCGGGGCCCCAACCAGGGACCAGCCGACAAGGGCCCCCCGCCGCCGCCGCAGGCAAGGAGGACCCGCAGCCAACCGACGGATAACACACGCCACCGCCACCCCGGACCAGTACCCACCGCCAACAACCCGGCCCGCCTCCACACATCCACACGCCAGGGAGCCACAGCGGATGTACGCCCTCCCCAGGCCGCGCCCAGCCGGCACCTGGACATCCAGATCTTCCAGCTCCAGGGTCCAGATCCCGCCCCACATGGGGCGCCAAGATCAGGGGCCCAGCCAATGCCGGACAGCCCCACCAGGTGAACAGACCAGCCAGCTGAAGTCCTGGAACCGGCAGGAGGACTGGGCGAGGGGTCCCACCGATCCACCGGACGGCACCAACCTATTCTACAACCCCGGCACCCCCATAAGAGGTGCCCCAGTCAATCCAAGGAGGACATCGGCCCGAAACAGCGGCCGCCCGACACACCGGACCACCCAGGACCCGCCCGACATGCACCAGGACCGAGCCGGGCCGCAACCGGGACCCCCAGCCCCATGCATCGAGAGTCATCATCAACCAGCGGGCAGGAGCAACCATCACCGACGGGGAGTGACGGGGAGGGAAGAAGATGCATCAGGCCAGAGAGCAGCCAAACACCCAACCTGACAGGTAGACATAGACAGACAGAGACACTCATACGTACCCTCCCTCTCATGTGTACACATTCTTACAAATACAGGACATACGAAAAAAGGACGCTATACCCTCATTCATACCCCCCATACGTACACTATACTCCATACTCCCAGGCCCAGGGACAGACGCCCCAGTAGAGAACCCTGCCCCTGCACCCAGGAGACAGACCCCTTTGCCCACCAGGACGGGGACAAGTAGACCGCCAAGGCCCCACACCGGCAAGAGCAGCCCACCAGCCCAGGACCCCGACCAGACGGCGTGATGTTCTATCCGGGCTCCGACCCCTGATGGTCCAACGAACAGGGGTGTGGAAAGACCCCCCAGCCTCTCTCCCCCAGCTCAATGTGGTGTTGTTGCGTGTTGTTCTAATGTGCACTTAAAACAGAGGGGGGGGACATGGGAATACTGCCGGGTACCCCCATCTCCCCCCCCGGGCCCTCAGTGTCTAGATGCGTTTAACCAGTGGCGCCACACCGCCAGGTCCCTACATGTGCGTTCCCTGTAAATGTTGCAAGTGTAGTGTCTAAGTTGCTCAATAAAATCGGGACCCAGGCCGCCACCGGGTAGCGAAGACGGAAGCTCCATCCCGCACCCCAGTGACGTGCCCACGTCCCAAGGCCTTGTGAATGGTAGAATGAAGGAGCAGGTGGACAGAGGCATGGGGATGGGGAGAAAATAACTGGGGTGACCATTGCCAACCCCAGGGAGCCAGCTCCCCTGCTGACTCCAATAGGCACCCCCGTTCGGCCCGATCCACCAGGGGTGGGAGGCCCCAGCACGTCCAGTCGGGGCCCACGGCAGCGGTACCGCCGAGCCCCATGGGGGCCCCGGCAATCCACCAGCCCCCATGCCAGGGGCATACCTAAATCCTCCCCAACATTCACACTGCTAACAAAACACATGTCACTAGACACCCAGGTTGAGTTTAGCCCCCCCTCACCCTCAACGCCCTCCCCCCTCCCGTCCCAAGCGCACCCCGTTAAAAAGAGCGCCTGTGCTAGATGGTAAAAAGCCTCCCCGCCAATAAGAGACGCCCCAGGCACCGCCAGCGTCCGAGGACCCCCGGGCCGAGGCCGGAACCCGGCGCACCACCGACTCGGGTACCCCGGACATGCCGCGCCAGGCCCGTGAGCAGACCGAAGTCCCGGGCGGCCAATCCCCAGGCCGACATCCTCCAGCCTTGCTACTACCGCCCGATGGCCGGGTGGCAACAGAACCCAGCACCTCCACCCACCAGCCCACACCCCACCAACCGGTCAGTCACCGTGGAGGCCGACCAACAACGGCCAGAGCCCCCCACCCCAGCACCCCCGCGAGGGCTAAGACCAAGACCCAGGAGCCATGTCCAGTGTCAATATAGCCGATCGGGCCCGGAGACGCCGGCCACCCGCCACGGCCTCTCGCCGACGCCCGGACGCGGCAAGCGGCCACCGGGGAGCAAGCGACAGGAACCAGCCCGGGGAGATGGAAAGGGCAGCAGCGCCCGCCAACCACCGGCCGACCACAGCCCCCCCCCAGCCGGCACCGACGGCAGCGGCCCCCCCCGGCCAAGCCCCGCCAGGGCCCCAGCCGGGGGGCGCGCCGCCCCAGAACCCCGAGCCCCAGGCCCAGTCCAGACCCCCCCAGAGCAGCACAGCACCAGGCCAGTAACCCGTGTCCGCCAGCACGACCCCTCTAAGGCGCCGCATGCAGCCACTAGGAGTCACCACACAAAGACCCCAAAGTCCCACCCCAGGCGAGGGTCTCGGCACCTATCGCCGAACCGCAAGCGGACCCACCCCCAAGGACCTCCCCGCAGTCACCACCAACCCTTAAGCTCCACATCGGCAACCGTGTCCCACAGAACGGAATCAAGGGCCCGACCCCACTAGGTGATGGAACTGATCAAGGGTGACCAGAAAGATTGATCAGATGTGGAGGCAGATGCCGTTTCTAGACCAATGTAATCCAGAAGGAGATCTCTATATTGATTAATATTCAGAGTATTTTTATTTTTCCAGTTCAAGAGGATATTTTTCTTAGCGATGCATAAGGCGATGTAAAATAATTGCATAGACTTTGTATCCATGGTAACTTCATCTATATTTCCCAGCAAGCAAACTCTGGGAGCAGGTGTGATATTACATTTCAGACACTTTGATAGATCTTCACATATCTGGTACCAATATTTCTTAACAGGTGGGCAGAACCAAAGAGCATGAATATAATTGTCTGGTAGATTGCTTGTACATTGTAAACAGGTATCAGACGGCGTATAACCCATCTTGAACATCCGTTGCCCTGTATAATGCACTCTATGAAGGATTTTATATTGTATTAATCGTAGATTAGGATTCTTAAGAAATTTGAAGGTTCTTAATGAAATTTGAGACCAGAGGTTTTGGTCTATTGAGATGAACAAGTCCATCTCCCATTTTGAAACAAACCCAGAGAGTTATTAATTTACATTTGACTCACCTCCAAGTGAAATGAGTGATTTACGTAAACACAGAGCTATGCTGGCCACTCTTTGTACAAAGTGAAGTCGAACTGCGAGCATAGTACCTTCCTGACAAACACTAAATGTTCACGAGTGTTATTTTATGTGCACTGGGGAAAATTGCCTTTCATCACGAGTTATATTTATATTCATGAAAAGCCTCTATTCCAGTTGTTATCAGGGTCAAAGATGGCAAAGAGAAAGAGCAAGTCACCAAGGCATTTCATTGGCAATGTGTCCATCAGTCTATTTCACCTAAATTCAAATGGATAATTCAACATGATGTGGCAGAGATAAAGCGCTGATACCAGTGGAGTGGGTGATTTTCAATAAAAACAGATGGAGGCAGGTAAAAAAAAACAACTAACAGTTTTCTCTTATAATGCTGCAGTAAGTCTCTTTACAAATGTGATAAATGTAATGTAAAAGTCATTAGGAAATTGAGATTATGCATATGTTTTCAATAGGGTACCACATTGTATTGTTAATAATCAAGCATCAGGGCAATATATAATTATATAGTTCACTTTCAATACAAGACAATTCAAGGTGCTTTACATGATTCAGTGGCAACGAACCAAATACACAACAAAAATATGAAAATCAAAACAGATCATCACCAACAGAAATGTTTTTAGTAACTGAAGCACAAAATAAAATTTATGAAAGAGTATGACATTTAAAAACAAATAAAAAACAATAATCTATCGATAAAAAGAGATAGTATTAAGAAAAAAAATTATACAACAGAATATAGATTAAAAACAGATGAAAACAAAATCAGTTAAAAAATAGGAATAAAAATCAAACAATGGGAATCAAAGACTGATTTAAAAAAACACAATTTAGGACTCAAAAGCAGATCTGAATAGTAGAGTGTTAATCTTTGATTTAAAAGAGCCTAACGATTCAACATTTTTGCATTCTTCTGGAAGTTTGTTCCAGATTTGTGGAGCATAGAAGCAGAAAGCTGCCTCTCCCCGTTTAGTTCTAATTCTAGGAATGCTTAGTAAAGTAGAGTTGGAGGACCTGAGTGGCCTGCTGTGTTGGTATAGTGACAACATATCTCCAACATATTTTGGTGCCAAAACATTCAGTGACTTATAAAAGTAGTAGGAGTATTTTAAAGTCTATTTTCTGGGCTACAGGGAGCCAGTGTAAGGATTTAAGAACTGGGGCGATGTGCTCTACTTTCCTGGTTCTAGTGAGGACACGGGCAGCAGCGTTCTTGATCAGCTGCAGCTGTCTGATTTACTTTTTAGGTTGGTCTGTGAGGACGCTGTTGCAGTAATCAATCCGACTAAAGATGAACGAATGGATGAGTTTTTCAAGGTCTATCTGTGACTTTAGTCCTTTAAACCTAAAAATTTTCTTCAGGTGATAGAAGGCTGACCTTGTTATTGCCTTTATGTGACCCAGGAGGTTCAGGTCTGAGTTCATTATTACACCTAGATTACGGGCCTTATCAGTAGTTTTTAGTTGTATAAACTGAAGCTGTGTGCTGACTTTTGATCGTTCCTCCTTAAGTCCTGTTGGGTCTGACCTATGGATATATGAAAGTATATTAAATTACCCTATGATTATGGATGACTCCAGCAGTCCCAAAACTCAGAAACGCTGGATGATCAAACACTGCCTCCCTTTCGCTCTGATATCACTCAGAGAAGGCTGGCACTGATGAATTCCCACATGCTGGTTGGCCATTGGACTAACCCGCCAGCCCATCCTGGACTTTCCAGCCTCTGACTGGACGAAGGACCGCTTAACACAGGGGGGACTCCACTCACAATCCCTGAGTTTGATTGACGATCAAACTCTGCTTGTCCTTCGCCTGTCCTCCTGAGCGCATCCAAGGATCCCCCATCTGCCTTTTTTTCTCTCTGTTTCGCGTTGCATTGTTTTCTATCTGCCCTAGGAGGAGTTTTACGTTGCCGCAACCAACAACCGGACAGACTCAAGTAAGACAATCTAATGTCATTCAACTCTGGGTGGAGCTAACTAGATATTCCTTTTATTCTTATGTTGCATACATGCATGTTTTTGTAAAGGTTTCACCAAACGTTTTCTGTTGAGACTATTTGTGTTTCCTTTTTATGGGTAAACTGACTTTTGATTGTACAATTGTGTTGGAATAATTAATAGTAGACAAGCAGTGTTTGGTTTGATTGCATGTTACTGTCACTCGACCGTGGGTCTTAACAGCTGATCGGAGCGCTTCCTGAGTGGTAAGTAAATACCGAAAACCGTTTGTTTATCTTTTTGCTCAAGCTTTTCAGGCTTCTTAGTTAGCCGAAGGCTAGCTCTGTAGATAAGCGTCACGTGGTCTCTTTGTTCAAAGAAACCATGAGGCTTCTTGCTCAGATCATAAAATCAATCATAACGTTCCCCTTTTTTTTGGCGTTTACAGACGTATCTCACATCTACGCATGCGCACTTGAGCCGACGTACGTACGTAGGAAACTCCCCGTTCTTTCACGCCCTGAATTGATGTATTTAGCCAACTTCTCAAATGCTTAACACATTAAACTACACCTAATCTATTGGTTATTAGTCAGCAAATGTTGTACCTACTAGCGGGCTAATTCCACTTGCTAACACAGCCTAATACAACTCAATGGACTGTGCTGATTTATGTCTATCAAGTCGACAACTAAACGTTAGCTGGCCCATAGTTTAGTTGTCTTTATGCTTACAGACGCAAAACTTGCTTGGTAACGAGCTAAGATAACTTCACACATGTAGGTTAAACACCTTAAATTTAATGGGACTTTGCATAATATAGCGCTTTATTTAGGGCCAGAATCGCTTACCTGACCTTTGCCAATAGATTGAATTATGACATTCAAAACCAGGTTTGGCTATGGAGCCAAAGTGTGTGAGTCAAAGACACAAAAATAAGTTTCAAAAATTGTATTAAAATTCAAGACAAACATACAAAACATGAACTGTTTAAAGGAAAAACATCCAACAAATAAAAAGGACAAGCACACACGTGAGTGTGTGTGGTTCAGGGAATCTCTTCTTTAGGATTCAGGTCAACGTCAGTTCCAAGGTTTGGTTCTCCTGTTAACCAAAAATGAATTTCAATTCAATTTATTTATATAGTGCCGTTTCACAACAGATGTCGTCTGAAAGCACTTTACAAGAATAGTTATTACAATACAATGTTTAATTTAGGAATTGGAGAACCACAGAAGATTGCGTCGTGAATTCTCAGCAATCCCTCACACTGCGCAAGCATGAAGCGACAGTGGAATAGAAAAACTCCCTAAACCGGAAGAAACCTCCAGCAGAACCAGGCTCAGCACAAGCGGTCATCTTCCGAGACCATCTGGGGTTTGGAGAAGGCAGCAGAGACACAGAAAGAGCAACAGAACTGATGCAGAAGCTGGTAGGAGGGCGTAGAGAACGTTCGCCACTGGAACTAGTTATTTCCTACTGGAATTAGTTATTTCCTACTGGAATTAGTCATTTCCTACTCTTTTTGTAGTAGAACATGGTTAGCTCGCCACCCAGATGAAACAGGTTGAATCCAGTTGAAGAGTCCATACATGGAAAAAAAAAAAAAAAAAAAAAAAAGCAGACTTTAAGGGAGGGGGAGAACCTAAAAAAAAACCTGACCTAAAATGAAGCCAAAGAGAAAACAATTAGTCATACATACTAAAAATACTAATTTAACAAACAGTTAAATTAAAAACAATGCAATACTAAAAAGTAACTGATATTCAAAAGGAATATCAAAGAAAGTATATACATATGAATAAAGGTCCTACTTAAATACTTAAATTTAATCTCATTAGCATAAAGCTAAGAGTCAGTTCATACTCCAATGGAAAAAACAAATCAAATGTTGCACAACTAGTTGGTGGTGTTAAACCAAATCAATACCACACTACTATTAACAATTATATAGTGTGAAATCAAAGTGCAGCCAGAATGGCAAAAATCAAAGGATTACTGAAAGTAATACCAAAGTATAAAGCATTCAGGTCAAATATCAAATCAAATGAAGACCCAGCAATAAAAAACATTACAAGCCATGCGGAACATGTGATTTAATGTTAGAGGCCTGGTTAATATTATGCAGCACCAGTGGGGGAAAACAAGATCTGCTTGACTCACCGGTGAGTAGAGTTTATGGAACAGGAATCTATGAGGATATGACTTGGTCAATAAAGGTAATGCAACAGAACTTGAGTTGATGAAACTAATCTGTAAAACTCACCAATATGTCAATCCTTCCTATTTCCACTCTCAGTTTGCTGTGAACAGAATGTAGTTTATTTCTCTCTTAGGTTGAATTTTTAAACAACCATCAAGCAACCGCAACAATGACCAACCTCCTGAATGAAAAGCAGCAGGTAAATATTTGAACTGCAGCACTACCTGAGGCAGCAGCAGCAGGTGGTAATCAGCTGCAAAGCAGCAGCTGCTGATTAACAGGGGAGCTGAGCATTAAAGGGACAACCCACAAAACTAAGAGCACAGCTCATTACCCCTAGGTCATGTGAGTTACGCCAACAAGCAAACTAGTTCACCTCTCAGTCACCCCTCATTCTGCCCTTCTGTCTATTTCTTCCCTGTCTTTTTTTCTTTTGAGAACCTAATTTGTTCTTTTTTGGGCAGCATGACTACTTGCATCGAGGCTATTTTAATCTTGTTGTTCTGGGCTCCAGTGTTGCCAACTGTCTCAGACAGAAAGTGACGTCACGCGCTAATGCACATATTAATGTCATTGCATCACTCTAACATGAACCATTATCAATAAAGTGGCAGTCCTCATTTTCTCCTCCAACAACATTATACCAGTTTGCAATGAAATCAGTGTGTTGAGACATGTCAAAACAAAACACTCATATGAAGTCTCAAATGGTCAAAAAAAATAGCTGAATCAACGGAAAAAAAAACAACTGGTAGGTGGGTTTATAACATTCAATGGAATGTTAGTTTAATGAAAAAATCAGAATGAAACAGAAAGGAGGAACTGATTATATCTAGATTAGAAGTTAAATAATAAGTCATTTAAATAAGGGAAACATGGAACAGGAAACGTGACTTTTGTCTTCCGGAAGAGTCTGTCTAATACATTATATTATTTTGGACTAAAGGCACAGTGTGTAAATTTCGGCCAATAGGGGGCAGTGCATACCTAAATTATCACAAGCATGCGTATCTGTGTCTTTGTGTAAGAAACTCAAAAACGGAGGTCCAACTAGTGCTGTTTTCAAACGCTCAATTCCCTGGGAACTATCTACAGTATTTGCAGCAAAATGACGAGCACATCAGTCTCTCTTTCATCGCTTGGAACTAGCAAAGAGGTAAAAATGTATTTATGGCGAAACGGGGAAAATCAATGTTTTAATAGAGGGCGTGTTCCATGCGCTTTGTCCGTCCGGGCTCTTGTAGAAGTAAAGACGTCATCTAATATGGCTTTCTCCTGAAAAGACGACCCGCGCCTATATATTTTAAAACTGATTTTTAAAGTCATGTTTTACAATATCGCCAATATTTAGTAATTAATGTGATTTACGTACTTATTATTACATATTATTTTAATGTCTATTTTCAAAGATGTACTGCAAAAACTACACACTGTCACTAAGTGTACTGCTAAGAGAAAGGAACTGGTACAAAATTTGCAACTGGACATTCAAGACCTTGTAAACTAAATTTGTAGTTCTAAAAAATGCTGATATATTTTAAGATTAATGAAGAGAATAGAATTTTTATAAGTTTTTTTTAAAGTTTGTAAAAGAAATATCAGGGCATATTTAGTATGCATCGATCATCACTTATATATATATATATATATATATATACCTATAATATAGGGATGTAATCATGATTATTCATTAGAATGGCACAGTCAACGTCAAAGCCTAAATCAAATCTGTAACAAAACTTGACAATTGCAGATGCTCTTCCCTGAATCTGACATTGAACTGTTATTCGAAAATAAATAAGCATTTTTTTTGTTTTCTTTTCAGATGTGCAAACCTGATACATATCTGAAAACACAACTGTATTGGTTCTTAAATGCTTGGACTGCATATCTTAGTCCTAGTTTTCTGATTTTTTGCTGTTAAACTTTTTGAAAGCCATATATAATTTTCTTTCCACTTCATAATAAGTCACTACTGTTAGACACTTATCTAAGTAAATCAATTTAAAATCCACTCAAGTCTTTGATTGTAGTGTGACAATTTTAAAAATGTAATTAACAGCTTTGCAATATACCGTATATACCCAAGGTCAATATTGGGTAATTAAAAGGCTATGAAGATAATTTATTAATTTTTTCTGTAGCTGTGATTGTGTTTGTTTCTGCAGATTGCAAGACAATGTAATTTACAGTTTAATGAAGGGATGCGATTACAACAGACAGAAATGATCTAAAATCCTGGAAATAAAAAATAAAATACATATTGTACATAAATGGAAAAAGATCATTTTTGAAGGTATTTTATAACCTTCATTTCTCAGTTTTGTTCTCCCCTTTCTTGAAACAAATGTTTTTTATTTCCACAAACCGATTTCCATTCAGAAACATATTATGTACTTTCTGGAGGGGTGTTATTTTTCTGAGATGATGACATTGGCTATAATAAGGTTCATCGCACACCAGCCCTCATATCAAACCAATTCTCTATTGCAGCTTCAGCTGAGATGCATCTCTCACCCAGTGGGTCCACTGAGATGGGCATGGCATAGGTCAGGCAGTCATTCACCCCCCAAAATGCGTCGATGATGCACAGCCATCGGCATCTAACACATTGCAGCCAAAGTGAGGAGCTGAATATCATCCGACGACGTCCCTGTCAAGGTCATCAAAAAGAACACTTGTCTGGACATTTGCCATCAGAGAGCACTAACTGGCAAGAGCTCAAATGAGCAACCAGCTGAGGTAGTTCCCATAATGGCAAAGAGGCCTGGGGAGAGCTTCGGCTACAAAATTCACATGCAGCAGTTCCGTAAATTATACTCATGCTCTTTAGTATTTTACATAGCTATGACCTAAAACACTATCAGAATACAATATATTTATTTCAGTAATTAAATTTAAAATGTGAAAAATGTATATAATTTACATTTATTATGCAGAGTGATCAATTTCAACTATATATTTATGAGCTTTTTGATGATTAGAGCTTACAGTTGATGAAAACTCAAAAATTAAGTTTCTCAGAATATTATTCAGAATATTGTTACATGGGTCCATTACATTTTTTTTTCGATAAATAATTATGTAAAGACCAACACATTAATGGGATCTCTGGTGACTTGAAAATAATCTTGGTTGACAGTCAATGAAAACGTCCACAATATGGGTGGGGAATTAATCTTTTTTTTTTTTTATCTAGAGAGGTATGATTTAGAATTTAATAAAAAAAAACTCAATTGTCTTTTAATTTAGAATCAACTTTCGGGGTACACAAACGGTGGAACTCAGAAGCACATAAGTGCAGCACCTGCGTAGTTTATGATAAACACATGAGTTCAAATATATATGGCAATATAAGGTCAATACATGGCAACCAACGGCCACTGCACCAAATAATAACTTGGACAAGCACTACATATTATATATTATACAGGCAATTATACAAAAGAAAAATAAAGATGGACCAAACCGAACTTTGTTAGTGAACACATTTTTCTACTGCTATAAGTCCATAATACACCCTGCACTGAACTGAATGAATCACCTGAAACAATGTCAAGCTGGATGGAAACATCACTGATCTTGGAGAAAAAAACAGCTGACGTCCACATGGCTACCATTAGCAATCAGAGCAAACTTGTTATTTTGTATAAAACACAAGTGGACAACCCCCCCCCCCCCCCCCCACAGATAAATAGGGATATCCTTAACAGTTGTCAATGCTATATTCAAGTTCAACTGGAAAACTAGACTATCGAAACATCAAAACTACTCTAAATTGATTTTTAGCATGGTTTATTCTAAAATGGACAATGTATTTTCTTTTTCAGTTTGTATATGCTAGTAATATGTTTACTTTTTAAATGCACAAGTACAATGAACATTCTGTACATATGTCAAAATAATTTTCATTATTTAAACATATTTTAAGTATCCTCCTCTGTTGCACATCACAGCCTGGGCATGCCACTTTATCTGTTTTAATAAGTGCACAATGCTCTGCTGTTTTTTTGTCTTGTTGTTTTATTTATTTTTTTACTATGTTCATAATTGACATCTTTTCTTTCCCAAACTCTTTTATTCTGTTCTGTTCTTGATTTGCTGCTGTTACAACCAAATTTCCCCCTTGTGGGAAAATAAAGGATTGTTCTGTTCTATTGTTGAAGCATTTCTAAACATAGACTGATGGTTTTCAATTGGTTATATTGTTTTCTGTTCTAGCTATGTCTGTCTGTACTATTTCATTTATTTTTCATTTCATTTATCCATCAATCCATTTTCCGAACCGCTTATTCCTCAAGGGGTTGCATTGGGGCTGGTGCCTATCTCCAGCTGTCAAAGGGCGAGAGGTGGGGTACACCCTGGACAGGTCGCCAGTCCATCACAGGGCCACACATAGAGACAGACAGGACAAACAACCATGCACAGAGGGAACCCACGCATGTACGGCAAGGACATGCAAACTCAATGCAGAAATGCCCTGGGCTGGGATACGATCACACAACCTTCTTGCTCCAGGGCAACAGTGCTAACCACTGCTCCACCGTGCAGCCATTCAGTTATTTCATTTATTAAAAAACAAAACAATATCTCCAGTCGTTTCTATTCTGTCAACTTTTTTTATCTTATCAAACATAATATCTAATTGATTTCAGGAATTGAGGGGAAGGTTTTCAGGTATTTTTTTTATAATGTCTTTATTAAAGTGTACCAAAAATGTACCAAACCATGATTTTTGTGAAACGTTACACAGCATGCTGTGGCTTAACTGTAAACTCTGAATTACCCCAGTCACTGTAGGTCAAAGGCAAGTCTGTAGAGCACTTGGCATTCCTTTGACCTGTATGACAGAGTCTGAACAGATATTCTTTTGCAGTAATTATAACAATCTTAGCCCCAGACAAATACTTTATACACCCTCTATGTCACTGATATTATGAACTGCAAGACATTTTTCTTTAAAATGGTAAGTGGCCTCCCCTTGAATAGTGCTTTATCAAGTCTGATGAGTCTTTCCACTCAGTCGTTACCCCATGGCAGAAGTGAGGACATCATTCAGTTGGCACCACTGGGCCCTCTGACAACCACACAATGTTTCTCCTTTTCACTCCACCATTTCTGTGGGAGTACTCCAGGTAAAAACTATCTGGATTAATATTGCCATCTCACTGAACTCACCTGCTTGTCAAACTTCCAACTTTCACCGCTCCTCATCATCTACGTTGAAGAAAAAAAGGCATACATTATTGCACCAACATACATATAATATCAAACGTCCTTTAAATCCGATCATCCTTCATCATCTCTGTAACTATCATTAACCACCTACCTCTTCTTGTAGTGCCATCCTGGCGGCCGGTCCACAAATCAGCAGAACCTCATCAAATTCCCACCTCAGTGTCCAGAATCCTCATAGCATTATGCTACCACCACCAGTTTTTACAATGGAGATGGTGTTTTCAGGGTGATGTGTGGCATCACCAGTGTATGCTTTGGGGGATATTGCCGCCTCTGGTCACTGATTTCTTATCTCTGGGGGGGGGGGTATGTTTTTTTTTTATCCTCCCTCTGGTCCCACAGAGTAATATTTTCCTTCACATGAATTCTGTTCCCAGTCTCCACAGTAGAGTACGAGAGGAGATTCAGCGCAATCAATGCAATTTTGACAGACAAGAGAAATAGAATGAAAACAACACTAAACAATCTTTCCTTCATCTCTGTACGAAGCCCGGTAGGGACTAAGTGCAGAAATAATTTTGAGGTGTAAGAATCTGTACCCTCGAATTATAATCCGTACCCTCAGTTTAACAAAACATATGCACAGATTTGGGCAATGTGTTGCATCTTTCCCAAAGCTTTGAACTGAAAAAGAGCATTATTCCTTTAATTTCTGAATAAGAAACTTAAGGTATACATAAATTAACCAGAGAGCAGGTTTGTTTAATCTTAAAGGTAAAGACCATACAACAAATGCAATATTATTTAATGTGACTTTGAAGACAAACCGATCACAAAATTTGTGTAAATGTGCCAACAGTTGGACAGTGTATGCTTTCCTTGCCCCTAGGAAACAGAAGCCTACAGGTCTACACAATGTGTGCATAGATGCATGGAGCAAGTGGCGCAGCATAATTAGAACACCTTGCATTAAAGAGATACGAGTTAATCAGTTACCTGTTGATATTGTACCCACTTTTGAATGCAAGTCTTTATTGAATGTAACATCAATGTCTGCAAAGGCTGGAGCATTTGCACATAGAGTAGCTGTATAATGCAGTGGAATACCAGTCAGTTTGGATACTGATATGAAAATTGCACTGGGAGCACAAGTGAATGCAATGTTAAAAAAATTGGATCATCCATTTGAGCACATCCTGACCCCCATCTAATTTAAACACCACCTTATCAAACTAATACTGCAAATAAACGGCATAAGTCTACATTTGTGCTTATAATGTAATTTGCTGCCTGTTATTCACATAACGAAGGCTTTTTGAAAAACCCAAATAACCTTCTACAATTTAGAAAAAATGAAATGCTTTTTATAAAAGCTTCTTTTAATGAAACTGTCCAAAAAAGGGTTTTTAAATTAAAAAAGAAAATCAAGAAAGTGCTGTGAATCTTTAGCTTTAGGAATTTAGTACATAACATTTACTAAAATACGTTGGTCGCATTGATCAAATATATTTCTAATCAAAAGCTTACATTATTGAGTCAACCATCAAATTATGTTACAACTAAATAAAAAAAAAGTTTTGATCATTGTTATAAACTCACTGTCGTTCACCTTCCGTCACATCTTCTAGCATTCTTCTGATTCCCCCCACATAATTTTTGGTTTTGGCTCTTGATTCTGCCAGACCAACGTGCTTTCCCCATCTCTCTCTTCGTTTGGGTGGCTCCCATCTTTCCTCAGTCTGCATCTTTCTCTTTTTCATACTCCTGATGCGCTCATGCTGGCCCCGGTCTGTCCAAGGGGATTAATTGATAGTGAGAGATAATAAATCTCCCCATTAGGCGCAAGGCCCCTGCCCGCCGCTCATTATCCGCCCGCTGCTCCTCAATGCCGTGGCCTGGGGTTCCCTGGCTTTTTTAACATGCGCATCTGCCAATGCAACGCCAGCAAGGTTAATCTCTCCCTATCCCACTTGATTGGCTCCCTTACGTTTAGACTCTGTCTCATCCATGAATGAACACAGAATAAGGTGTGTATTTAGCCTCTGTCCACTAAATTTATAATAGATATTTTGTTTAAGACATAAACCCCAATGCAAACCTGGTTTAAAAAAATTATTTAGCTGAACTTCAATCTATTTATTTTCTATACATTATGACACTGACTTTTATTTATAAACAGATACGTGAACATCCTTTGTCTTCATTATCATTTTTTGAAAAGTCTTTTCATTTGTTTTTGTATTGTAAACATGTCTCATGTCTTTTCCTTTTCTATGCAAAAAAATAGAATAAAAAAAGAGAATATCATTAGGCGTTGAGAGGAAGGCTGCTGAGGGAGAGGATGAGCTGCTGAGTTCTCGCGAGAGCTGTGCATAGGTGAACATGGCGGTTATGTGGTAATGTATACACCCAGGTAAAATAAGACAATCATTTTGAATCAAACGCAGCTTCTAAACTAACCATCAAGTTACTTTTTTTTTTTCCTCTAAACAACCTGGACGAGGAAACATTGGATTCGCTGGAGTGCTACCTAGACGAGTGCTTTGATAACATCGTTATGGGTAAGTCACGGAAACCTGCTTCGGATACAACAACGAGCACACCGTCGCAGAAGCGCACTCGTTCCGAGGCTAGCACATCCACCGACTCGCCAGATAGAAGCTACGGCGACATCCTGGACTCAATAGACAAGAAGCTAACCAGCCTGGACGCCCGTCTCGCGCTGGTTGAGGTTCTTCATAAAGAATTTCAGGCTCTGAGGGAATCGCTGGAGTTCAGCCAACAACAAGTAGCTTCGCTAGTTACAGAAAACCAAACACTAAAAGAAGACGTTAAGAAACTCACCGAGGGAATGAAGCAGCTGTCTGGAGAAAACAAAAGCTTCAAGGAGTCTATTCTAGACATCCAGGCCCGATCAATGAGGGACAATCTTGTTTTTTCGGGGATACCAGAGCAGGCTGAGGAAGATGCTGAAGTAGCCGTGCGAAAGTTCATTCAACACCAACTGAAACTGCCAGACGACACGGTTAAAAGCATAACCTTCCATCGGGTTCACCGGCTCGGAGGTAAGAAACACAACAACACCCGCCCGCGACCAATTGTTGCAAAATTTGAACATTTTAAACAAAAAGAACAAGTCAAAGGACGCGGGAGAGAGCTACGGGGGACGAATTACAGCGTTAATGATCAGTTTCCGAAAGAAATCCTGGACAGAAGACGCGTGTTATTTCCAATTAGAAAAAAACATATTAGTGAGGGCAGTAGGGCTACGGTTAGTGTGGATAAACTGTATGTTAACGGTCAGCTGTTTAGGGACCCTCAGGTTACTCCTTGGCTTTATTAGTCATATTTAACAGAACCAAGACAGAATTAGCTTTATCAGACAACTATAGCTAAAAAAAAAGCACAGCTCAGCAGGCTGTTTTTGTTTGTTAATGTGGGTAGGGGCAGGGCTGTGCACTAGATTGCTTTTTCTTTTTTTTTTCTTTCATTTTTTCTTCTTCTTTGTACCACCAAATCTCTTTATCACCTTTTTTCCTTTTTCTCTCTCACACACACACAGACTTTTATCATGGCATATTCATGCTTTTCCATCATACTTTCATTCTGTACACACCTGTATGGTGCATTATTTACCCGCTTTATCTCTGCTTCTGGGTTTTTTTCAATCTGGCAACCCCATGGACAAACCAAAATTACACCTATATTCATCCTTGGCGATAGTACATATCTAAGGTTTATCTTAGCTCTATGAATCCTGTAAAATTTATAACATGGAATATTCGCGGCGCTAGCTGCAGAGATAAAACCATTAAGATTTTCAACCATCTTACAAGACTGAAGGCAGATGTCGTCTTACTACAGGAGACTCATAAATCAAGTTCAACAGCTAATGATTTAAAAACACCAGAGTATCCTAATATATTTTCTTCATGCTATAACTCTAGACAACGAGGAGTAGCAATATTAATAAATAGAAATACTAATTTTAAAGTAATAGACACAGCTACAGATCCAGAAGGTAGATTTATAATATTAAAACTATTTATAAATAACCAAAAGTTATGTATAGTTAGTATATATGGTCCAAATGTTGACGACCCCTCATTCTTTCATACTTTCTTCTCGGTTCTGGCTAATCACATGGATTGCTCACTTGTTCTTGGGGGAGATTTCAACTTTGGACTAAATGAAGAAATAGACAGGCTCAGTACAGCAGGGACTCAGCGCAGATGGCAATCCATAGATATAGTTAAACAGTACATGAGCGATTATGGACTCTGCGATGCATGGCGATCGCTTCATCCCAACGACAGAAAATACACTTTTTACTCAAACGTACATCATTCTTATTCTAGATTGGACTATTTGTTAGTCAGCAGCTCACTGTTGAATGACATTTCAGACACTGAGATACATCCTATAGTGATCAGCGATCACGCTCCTGTTTCTTTAAATTTAGCAAATAAAATTGCAACCCTTCAATATAAAAATTGGAGATTTAATACATCATTACTTAAGGATAAAGAATTTATTAAATATATTGAAAAAGAATGGGCTTCATACATGGAATTTAATGATCTCCCTGGTATGTCGCCATCCACTCTATGGGAAGCAGGGAAAGCTGTGATTAGAGGTAAAATAATTTCATTCTCATCAAATAAAAAGAGAACAGAAAATAAACATGTTCAGGAATTAGAAGAAACTATTAAATCATTAGAACCTTCCCTGGATAAAGAGAGCTTAAGTAAAATAAGGAAAGCAAAATTAGAGTTAAATGAAATTATTAATAAAAGGACGCAGTTCTTAATCCAAAGACTTAGAATAGAAAACTTTGAACATAGTAATAAATCAGGTAGCTTCTTAGCTAATCAGTTAAAAATAAATAAAGAAAAAACAACTATATCTGCAATCAAAGACAAAACTGGGAATATAATATATGACCCTGAAAAAATAAACAACACTTTCAAAGAATTTTATGAGACGTTATACACACCAGAGATAAACCCTTCAAATAATGATATTGTACAATTTCTGGATAAAATAACTCTTCCTAAACTTTCAGACAGTCAAGCAAAGGCCCTGGATTCACCGCTAACAGTGTCTGAACTCCAGGAGGCCCTCCAATCTATGCCTAATAATAAAGCTCCAGGTCCAGATGGATTTCCAGCAGAGTTCTATAAAGAATTCTGGAATATTCTGGCACCAACATTTTACAAAATGTTACAGGAAACAAAGGAAAATGGTCGAATACCACCAAACATGAATTCTGCCTACATCAATCTTCTATTAAAACCAGGAAAAGACCCTATGTCTCCTACCAGTTATCGTCCGATTTCTCTTATCAATGTGGATCTGAAAATAATTTGCAAAGCTCTTGCAAGAAGGATAGAGAAAATAACACCTCTAATAATCCACCCGGATCAAACAGGTTTTATAAAAGGTAGGCTCTCTTCCACAAATTCACGTAGATTAATAGATTTAATAGATTATTCCCACTGTAAAAACGTCCAAACCAATATATTATCTTTAGATGCAGAAAAAGCATTTGATAGAGTTAACTGGAAATTTTTATTTGCAGCCTTAAATAAATTCGGATTCAGTAATTCTTTTGTAAACTGGTTAAAAATATTATACAGCTCACCAACAGCATGTATTAGGACCAATAATCAAACATCATCAAGGTTCTTTCTTCAGAGAGGTACCAGGCAGGGATGTCCACTTTCTCCCTCCCTCTTTGCTATTTTTATTGAACCATTAGCAGCAGCAATCAGGCAAAATAATAATGTTAAAGGTATACAATGCAACAAAATAGAACATAAAATCAGTTTATACGCAGATGATGTACTACTTTTTCTACAGCATTCACAAACTTCCTTGTATCAGGTAATTGAGTTAATAAAATCTTACTCAAGAGTTTCAGACTATTCCATAAATTGGTTAAAATCTACAGTCCTTCCTATCAACTGTTCTTACCAGAGTCCTGTTGCTTTACAGCTCCGGTCGGGAAATATTACATATCTAGGTATCCATATCTCACCAAGACTGGCAGACTTATCTAAGCTAAACTACGTCCCACTTTTAAAAAAAGTGGAAGATGATCTGGCAAGATGGAAATCCCTTCCAATATCACTTATTGGAAGGGTAGCTACAATAAAAATGATGGTTTTGCCTAGAATCAATTATTTATTCTCAATGATCCCAAGCAAACCATCACCTGATTGGTTTAGATCTCTGGACTCTTCTGTTTCTAAATTTCTTTGGAAAGATAAACCCCCACGTATCAGCTTAAAAACACTACAGAAGTCCAAAGATAAAGGAGGTCTAGACCTACCAAACTTTCGTCATTATTTCTTAGCCAACAGACTCCAATACACATCAAGATGGGTAAAACACAGTTATATCGATGAGTGCTGGGTAGATGTAGAACAGACACTATGCAATAAGATAAAACTTTCAGATCTACCTTTTGTTAGCTCAAATATAAAACAAAATGAATGTTTCAAAAGTATAAATATCAGCTCCTCTCTGACAGCTTGGTGGGAATTTCTTAAAATGACAAAGACCTCACTAGTCCCATGCAGGCGTACACCCATCTGGAATAACCCGGATATCTTACAAAAAAAATGCATGATTAACTTTCCAGGCTGGAGTTGTAAAGGAATTGAATACCTGGAGCATATATTTGATGGAACAGACTTTATCCCCTTTAATACATTGGTTACACAATTCGGAATTAACAAGAATAAATTCTTAGAATACCAACAAATTAAATCAATTATAAAAAATAAATTTAGGCTCAATACAGTTGATTTACAAATTCCAGGAAAAGTTTTAGACTTCCTTAATCTTAACCCTCCCAAACTGCTATCTAAAATATACAAAACATTAAATAGAATAGATGAATCAATAGCCCTTCCTATTTCAAAATGGGAGATGGACTTGTCCATCTCAATAGACCAAAACCTCTGGTCTCAAATTTCATTAAGAACCTTCAAATTTCTTAAGAATCCTAATCTACGATTAATACAATATAAAATCCTTCATAGAGTGCATTATACAGGGCAACGGATGTTCAAGATGGGTTATACGCCGTCTGATACCTGTTTACAATGTACAAGCAATCTACCAGACAATTATATTCATGCTCTTTGGTTCTGCCCACCTGTTAAGAAATATTGGTACCAGATATGTGAAGATCTATCAAAGTGTCTGAAATGTAATATCACACCTGCTCCCAGAGTTTGCTTGCTGGGAAATATAGATGAAGTTACCATGGATACAAAGTCTATGCAATTATTTTACATCGCCTTATGCATCGCTAAGAAAAATATCCTCTTGAACTGGAAAAATAAAAATACTCTGAATATTAATCAATATAGAGATCTCCTTCTGGATTACATTGGTCTAGAAACGGCATCTGCCTCCACATCTGATCAATCTTTCTGGTCACCCTTGATCAGTTCCATCACCTAGTGGGGTCGGGCCCTTGATTCCGTTCTGTGGGACACGGTTGCCGATGTGGAGCTTAAGGGTTGGTGGTGACTGCGGGGAGGTCCTTGGGGGTGGGTCCGCTTGCGGTTCGGCGATAGGTGCCGAGACCCTCGCCTGGGGTGGGACTTTGGGGTCTTTGTGTGGTGACTCCTAGTGGCTGCATGCGGCGCCTTAGAGGGGTCGTGCTGGCGGACGCGGGTTACTGGCCTGGTGCTGTGCTGCTCTGGGGGGGTCTGGACTGGGCCTGGGGCTCGGGGTTCTGGGGCGGCGCGCCCCCCGGCTGGGGCCCTGGCGGGGCTTGGCCGGGGGGGGGCTGTGGTCGGCCGGTGGTTGGCGGGCGCTGCTGCCCTTTCCATCTCCCCGGGCTGGTTCCTGTCGCTTGCTCCCCGGTGGCCGCTTGCCGCGTCCGGGCGTCGGCGAGAGGCCGTGGCGGGTGGCCGGCGTCTCCGGGCCCGATCGGCTATATTGACACTGGACATGGCTCCTGGGTCTTGGTCTTAGCCCTCGCGGGGGTGCTGGGGTGGGGGGCTCTGGCCGGTGTTGGTCGGCCTCCACGGTGACTGACCAGTTGGTGGGGTGTGGGCTGGTGGGTGGACGTGCTGGGTTCTGTTGCCACCCGGCCATCGGGCGGTAGTAGCAAGGCTGGAGGATGTCGGCCTGGGGATTGGCCGCCCGGGACTTCGGTCTGCTCACGGGCCTGGCGCGGCATGTCCGGGGTACCCGAGTCGGTGGTGCGCCGGGTTCCGGCCTCGGCCCGGGGGTCCTCGGACGCTGGCGGTGCCTGGGGCGTCTCTTATTGGCGGGGAGGCTTTTTACCATCTAGCACAGGCGCTCTTTTTAACGGGGTGCGCTTGGGACGGGAGGGGGGAGGGCGTTGAGGGTGAGGGGGGGCTAAACTCAACCTGGGTGTCTAGTGACATGTGTTTTGTTAGCAGTGTGAATGTTGGGGAGGATTTAGGTATGCCCCTGGCATGGGGGCTGGTGGATTGCCGGGGCCCCCATGGGGCTCGGCGGTACCGCTGCCGTGGGCCCCGACTGGACGTGCTGGGGCCTCCCACCCCTGGTGGATCGGGCCGAACGGGGGTGCCTATTGGAGTCAGCAGGGGAGCTGGCTCCCTGGGGTTGGCAATGGTCACCCCAGTTATTTTCTCCCCATCCCCATGCCTCTGTCCACCTGCTCCTTCATTCTACCATTCACAAGGCCTTGGGACGTGGGCACGTCACTGGGGTGCGGGATGGAGCTTCCGTCTTCGCTACCCGGTGGCGGCCTGGGTCCCGATTTTATTGAGCAATTTAGACACTACACTTGCAACATTTACAGGGAACGCACATGTAGGGACCTGGCGGTGTGGCGCCACATGCCATCCTGTGGGTGCCGCAGGATGTTAAACGCATCTAGACACTGAGGGCCCGGGGGGGAGATGGGGGTACCCGGCAGTATTCCCATGTCCCCCCCCTCTGTTTTAAGTGCACATTAGAACAACACGCAACAACACCACATTGAGCTGGGGGAGAGAGGCTGGGGGGTCTTTCCACACCCCTGTTCGTTGGACCATCAGGGGTCGGAGCCCGGATAGAACATCACGCCGTCTGGTCGGGGTCCTGGGCTGGTGGGCTGCTCTTGCCGGTGTGGGGCCTTGGCGGTCTACTTGTCCCCGTCCTGGTGGGCAAAGGGGTCTGTCTCCTGGGTGCAGGGGCAGGGTTCTCTACTGGGCGTCTGTCCCTGGGCCTGGGAGTATGGAGTATAGTGTACGTATGCGGGGTATGAATGAGGGTATAGCGTCCTTTTTTGTAGTGTCCTGTATTTGTAAGAATGTGTACGTTGACGTGTAACAGGGATGTTACGTATTCTCTGTCTGTCTATGTCTACCTGTCAGGTTGGGTGTTTGGCTGCTCTCTGGCCTGATGCATCTTCTTCCCTCCCCGTCACTCCCCGTCGGTGATGGTTGTTCCATCACCGACGGGTGTTGGCCCATGATGGTTGTTGATGACTCTCGATGCATGGGGCTGGGGGTCCCGGTTGCGGCCCGGCTCGGTCCTGGTGCATGTCGGGCGGGTCCTGGGTGGTCCGGTGTGTCGGGCAGCCGCTTTTTCGGGCCGATGTCCTCCTTGTATTGACTGGGGCACCTCTTATGGGGGTGCCGGGGTTGTAGAATAGGTTGGTGCCGTCCGGTGGATCGGTGGGGACCGTGCCTGGCGCCCAGTCCTCCTGCCGGTTCCAGGACTTCAGCTGGCTGGTCTGTTCGCCTGGTGGGGCTGTCCGGCATTGGCTGGGCCCCTGATCTTGGCGCCCCACGTGGGGCGGGATCTGGACCCTGGAGCTGGAAGATCTGGATGTCCAGGTGCCGGCTGGGCGCGGCCTGGGGAGGGCGTACATCCGCTGTGGCTCTTGCTGTGGCTCCCTGGCGTGTGGATGTGTGGAGGCGGGCCGGGTTGTTGGCGGTGGGTACTGGTCCGGGGTGGCGGCGGCGTGTGTTGTCCGTCGGTTGGCTGCGGGTCCTCCTTGCCTGCGGCGGCGGCGGGGGACCCTTGTCGGCTGGTCCCTGGTTGGGGCCCCGCTGGGGGGTGGGGTGCCCCTGGTCCCCGTGGCCTCCGGTTCCTGGTCCGGGCCCGCCCTGGCGTAGCCGGTTACCGGCGGAGCCCGTGGGCTCGTCACTGCGATCTCTCGGGCCCCAGCATCGCGGCTGGTGGGTGCTCCCCTGGGGCTTCCATCTGTTCCCCTCTTGGCGGGTGATCGACCCTGCGCTGATCCGCCTGTGGACTCTGTACTCTGTGGGACGCTGGATGCATACATCTCTTGCCTCCTCCATGTCTGTGCCGATTCCTGTAGGACGGATTGACGGTTCCTTACACCAGCTATCAATCACTTGCATGGGGAAACCTTATTCAGACCTGCATGCTCGCACACACATAGGTGTGGGGACATAGGTAAGGACGGACATATCTTAAGCTGAGGTTATCATCATTAGTTAGTTGTTCACAGGAGCTTACCAGAAACATTTGTATTATGTTCATTAATCAATGCTTGTGTGTAGTGAATGTGTAATTCTTTGTTTATTCTACCAGATCCGAACTGTTGGTTTGGTTCTGTACAGTTTGTTGTTTTTGTTTTGTATTACTGTTTCTCTGCCGTCCGGCAGAGGTGGAGGACTGGGATGTTTTCTTGTGTTCTTTATTTGCCTCCCTGTCTTGTGTCGTCGGTTCGCCCCTCTGTTGGTCCGGTTTCTTTTCTTCACCTTCTTCCTTTCTCCCTTCTTGTCTCAGTTTAATGTCCATGACGTCAGGAAATTGAACCCACAGTAATCACTAATAAAGATTTTTCATACATATACATCAAGTGGCGTACTACAGCGAAGCTGTAATACTCTGCTTGGGAAAGTAAAACTGTTGGGCTTGTACTTGGTACTCAGACACCAATTCTGAGTAGCATACTGCTAGACAGGACACGTAAAAAAAAAAAAAAATATTGTTTGCCTTCTTTATTGTAGAATCATTCCTCTGCATATGTCCAAAACGAATGCATATTTTAGTCTAAACTAGATGCATGCATACCATAAATTTTGAAATTGTCTTCAAGGAGAGTAAAGATAATAAAATGACTAAATAAAACTAAAGTAATATGATTGAGTTACAAAGCTGTGAAATAAAAGACAGAAGGTGAACATTTGATTCCCAATTGGGGTCCACAAAACATCATCCTCATCATTTTCTTTATACCTCACTGTTGTCTTCTTTTCAGTTTGATTCAGTTTATTTATTTAGCAACAATTCATAGGAAATATCATTTCCAAGCATTTTACATGACAATGTTCATGATGGTTTTAGTCTGTTGGTTTTAGTAGGTGTAGATAATGCAGCTGCTTGATAAGTTTAAGACACAAACAGTATTGCAACAGATATTATATGGACTTATAGAGAAAAAAAGGAGGCTTGTAAGGTTATTTCCATTAATTACATATAAAATATGCAAAATCAGTACAAGCTCAGACCAGATCTGGCAAAAAAAAAGTTGCTCTTTGCAGTGGTATTGACAAGTGATTTTAATAAAAACTATAGCAACTCCTAATAGTGAGTACTAGGACAGTGTTTCTTTTGGTGAGTTATTGTAAGCAATTTATAATGAATAAAAAATAAGTAAATAAAATACAGATGCCCTAGATTGCAACAATTGATCAGGGTATTTTGAAACAATCGGTATTGGAGAATGTGATCTAATTCAACTTCTGATCACGTGCATTTTCGTTTTGCCAATTGAAATGGGGTTCTTAAACGATCTGTGAGTTGAGCCTTGAATGAGTACGAAATCAGTAGCAGAGAACACTATTAAACCCAACTTCTGATTGACAGTTTTAGGTATGGACTGCCCATTGGCCTTCTGGGCAGCACAAAGATTTAAAACAAAACTAACAGTAAAACATTTCGGATTCAGCCTTTTTGAGTTTATGATTTGCAGGATATATTGAAAATGAATGTTAGGTATACAAATAGAATTTAACTGCAGTTTCTTATTTGATGTTTAACTAAGGGCTGTTTCACAACTTGGTCTCATGGAATCTTGGCTGCAATTGATCACATTCAAAATCTCAACTATTTAAAAATGAATTGGAAAGCTGTTCTCTATGCACATATTTTTTTTAAACTCTGTATAAGATTATTGATTGTTTTTTTTCTTTTAGTGAAAACAGAAAAGCAGGTTTTAATGTTGTTGAAAAGGTCTAACAACCCGATATACATAGCTATGACCACAGGTTAGTCATTCTACTATGAATACATAATATGGTCAGTTTATGAATAAAACATATTTATATATCTCATGATTTTTAGGCAGTTTTTTTGTTTTCTTTTTCTTTCCCCAAAAACAACTTTGCTTTGAAGGTTTGTCCGTTTATGAGTAGGGTTGCTGGGATGGAGTGTAGACTCGGCCACTGCCTCTTCTGATATTTCTTGATCCATTCCAATCTACTTCAATATGCACAGCTTGAAAAAAACCCTCAAAGGGTCTAACACGTGCATTTTCTGAAATGAAGAATGTAGGAGAGATTGTTTTTTCTGCTGCAGTTTACTGTCCTGTTATACAATGTGCTCTGACAGTTGCCGATGTATAAGCTGAAACTGTAATACTAGAATTGTAAATACAGACACCACTTCACATACAGTATAGTATAATGAACAAATTATTCTCAAAATAATGTGTTTTATATTTCTCCTCTTAAAGTTTAGTTTTTTAAACAGTGCGCAACAACAATTAACAGATGAACAGGAAGGTTTTATTTTTTATTTAAAACTTCATTTGACCCATACAGCAAACTGTACAATTAAATTATTCACAGTGTGTTAAAAAGAAAATAATTCAGTAGGTTTTCTATAATACTTTGCAGACACCCTCCTGTGTATTATTCAGATGCTCTTTTTACACATACAGTTACAATGAAAACAAATACACCCGTCCCACTTTTTCAAATATTTTTCAATATTTTCTTAGCAAAATCTTACAAAAACTATATTTATAGAAAGTTTGAATGTTCACAAAGAAAACCCTGGTTGGTACCAACATATTATCTTATATTTGGGAGGGTTTTTTGCCAAATGATATAAGCGTTAGGCCATAAAAAAAAAAAAAAAAAAAGGTAAAATTGAAAAATGAATGAAAAAAACTCATATCACACACTGGTAATAGAACAGTTTATGTGGATTATATTTTCTGTTATTTTTCTCTCACTTTTTGTACACTTTTGAGTAAAATTGCATTATTCACATTAACTTCTTTTAAAAAGTGCCCAAATGGACTGAACCATCCATGTTAAATCCCCTGTGGTATTTTCAATCATTTATTGTGATTATATCTTCAGTTGCTGTCATACATTAGATAAATGTTGTACAGTGAGGCTAAAGTCTGTGAATCACTTGCAATTAGACTTCAGTACACATCAGTGTGATGGTACAATATCATAGCTGCAGAGAAGCTGCAGTTTACCTTAGACCAGGGTGTAATGGGGACTTTGTGAAGAATAAAGATATGCCTACTCTGAGGGAATGTCCCCTAAACTCTTAGGGGAGATCAATCTCTCCTCTTCATGTTCACCATATAGAAATATATTAGCCATCATAAAAGACAATGTACATACATTTCTCATCTAGATAGAAAAGAATCCAATATATCCTTTTATAACATATTTCTATTACATAAAAAGGATTCAGGATAAAGTGGAGAAGAAGGGTAAAGTGGCCTGATGAAATAAATAGCATCTAGAGCATATTTTTTAACAGAATGAATATATAACCGTATAAATTTAGTAAAATACATCTCCTGCCAATCTTATCTACATACTCTACTTAGCAGAAGAGAATCAATTAACAATTATACAGTAAGTCTCTACCAAACCAATGCTAAATTTTACAGATTAGTTTCCTTGAATCATAGATACATGTAGATATTTTCTTTTTTTTTGTCTCTGTGTACCGACAATCTAAACCTCACAGAGGTTCAATGTTTTCTCTGCTTCAGCATAATAGTGTCTTACGGACTCCTCCGATCTTTGTTGTGGATGACTCTTGGCTTGCTGAAGATATAAATTTATAGACATTACAGTCAACACAAACACAGGAATAATTGACTGTCCTTTCTCTAATTAGTGCACAGTCTTTGTGTTTCATCTTGACATGTATGGATTTATAAGTCCACACAGGGTAATTAAACTGACATATCATGTATTCTAAGATCAACTTCAAAAGTCATTTCTTTTCCTTTTAAAACCCATCATCTTAATCTGTTTAAATATAGAAAGAAAATTATCCACAAAAAAAATATAAAACAACAACATCCAATAATAAATGATTTGAAAATGTTTCTACTGGCATTCAGGCACTCTGTGGTCACAATCAACCAAAGAGCAGTTCAGCATCTAACAAATACAGCCTGATTAAATGCACATAAAATTCTTGTAAATAGTAGTTGTTTATTCCCTTAGGATATCCATCTTACTTCCAGCTCTGTTGCTGCAGTATTGCTTGTGGCTGCTATTTCCAGGAAGGTAGAATACAAATTTGTTTTCCTAGCTAGACAATTATGATTTTTTATATATATATATATATATATATATATATATATATATATATATATATATATATAATGCTACTGGTTTACAATGAGTTAAATGTGTTAACTTTTGTTTTTTATACCGCACACACTTGGTAAGACTCACCAAGATATGTGTAATGTATTTTATGCTGTTTCGGGATGCAGCTCAAATTTGGTGGGGCTAATTCGTTCCCACATAAATTTTGTGCTGGACATGGAACCAAGGGAAAGGAGATTCTTTCTGCTATTGATGGTTCAGTTTTCCTCTGGTTGCAACAATTGAAGAATTAAGATGAATCTGGTTGAAGGATCTATAGCTGTTAAAAATATACATCTTCTTCCTTTAACAAGGATGAGGCTGCAGTCCCAATCCGTTTTTTCTTGTTTGTTATTTAGTTGATCGGCCAGGATCATACATAGTCCCAGAGATGGGCAAAGCTTGAACTCTTCTGCACCCTTCCATTCCTAAAAAACAATCTGCCTTAAAAAAAAACAATATCTGTCTACACTCACTCTGATGTCATCCTGATGTCTACTCCCCCAAGGTTAACAAAACACTTTACACAGTAGAGCTAAAGAAAACTGGTTGAAAGGCCTGCTAATCAAGTTTGCTCCTCACTGACATCAGTTCAAACACTCTGATGATCTTCTACATGACACTTTACCCTGAAATATTTCTATCACATGGCACCTAAACATGGTGATGTGTGGTGGTCATGCTCTGACCTGGGATCTATGTCAATTTTGGGGTACACGAGCTTGTATCCTATGTCCACCAAAAAAAGGTACCTTGTGGTAGCATAGGTAGAGTAAGAACCATATATATACGCCAACAGTCATCAATGCAACCATTTAGTGGTGCAATACCCAGCTTTTGCCATATATGGCGCATTTTCCCTTTCCCTCTCTCCCTTCTTTCCTTTATAATACATTTTCAGTTGTACTTCATAGTATATTTTAGCATAGTATATTTGGTGTTTTTTTTTTAATAATTTAAAAAATATACTACCAATCATTGACAGTTTAAAAACTGGAAGGTTTCAAAACGTTTCAGATTGTTCAAATTCTCTGGTTCAGTAGAATGGAAATGAAGAAGCAGTTACAGTAAATATGCTCACATATCAATTTGGAGGTAATTTCTTTAGATGATGGTGGATTAAATATATATATATATATATATATATATATATATATATATATATATATATATATATTTCTATATATAAGGTGTAAAGGTTGTAACAGAGTACAAGAATACTATGCATTTTATTCATATCTTCAGTGCAGTGAAAGTTAAAACACAGCTCAAGTTTGATGATTTTAAAGTTTCCTGGATTGCAGGACTAAGGTGGAGAAACATACAATTCTAAAGAAATGCTCTGTGTTCCAGTCAATGCTAGTCAAAAAGTCCACTGGTAAAACATTAAACCATAAGTTGTCCATTGTTTGTCATATTGGTGAACTAATATCTGAGGGCAAATGCTGTTGAGTGAATGCAATATTTGTAATGGCTGTTATGACTAGAAAAGCACCACAGAAGTAGTTTGTTTCTTTGAGCAACCTTTTGCAAACTCCACAAAAAAAATACATTTTTAAAGTAGCTGCTTCTTTAAGGATCCAAACTTTTTACATGTTTAATTGGTGCAGTAAAATTAAGAATCAATGGTTGCAATATCATCCAAAGGAAGTTGTCAAAGTAAATAGAAGTCTTGCTCAAGGAGACATCATGCAGTAAAACATTGTGGGCGGAGTGTTTCTACTAGAGGGCATCAGTTAGTAAAGTCCATGAAGGACTTCAATGTGAATGTTAAAGATGCTTAATAAAAAATATTAATATAAAAAGGAGCTAATGCTTTTTTTTTTTAAATGTAATGAAAACCAAAATACCACAGTTTGGACAGGGTGTCACTGAAGCAAATTAATCGAATCACTCCTATCTATGCTCTATAACTTGTAGAATATTGTGCCCACTGAGAAATATAGCCAGTAAAATTTAAGAAATCATATCTGGGGCAAAAGCACATTTTTCTCGGAAGAAAAATGCTGTTCAAGAACATAAAGAACCTCTCACAGTGATTACTTTATATAATTTAGTTTTTTTGACGACATGACATTCAATGAAAGCATGTGAGGACAATGGCGTTAAAGAACAACTTTCCAATAAAATGCCCCTCTATTTACCTTAGGTGGGAGTGGTGGGAGTTATATAAAAACTCGGACTAGGTATAGGCCAATTACTGGCATCAAGTAATACTACAGTGGGGAAAAAATGTATTTAGTCAGCCTACGATTGTGCAAGTTCTCCTTAAAATGATGACAGAGGTCAGTCATTTTCATCATAGGTACACTTCAACTGTGAGAGACAGAATGTGAAAAAAATCCAGGAATTCACATTGTAGGATTTTTAAAGAATTTATTTGTAAATTATGGTGGAAAATAAGTATTTGGTCAATAACAAAAATTCAACTCAATACTTTTTAATATAACCTTTGTTGGCAATAACAGAGGTCAAACGATTACACAGCAGCTGGTATTTTGGCCCATTCCTCCATGCAGATCTTCTCAAGAACAGTGATGTGTTGGGGCTGTCGCCGAGCAACACGGACTTTCAACTCCCTCCACAGATTTTCTATGGGTTGAGGTCTGGAGACTGGCTAGGCCACTCCAGGACTTTCAAATGCTTCTTACGGAGCCACTCCTTCGTTGCCCGGGCGGTGTGTTTGGTATCATTGTCATGTTGGAAGACCCAGCCACGTTTCATCTTCAAAGCTCTCACTGATGGAAGGAGGTTTTGGCTCAAAATCTCACGATACATGGCCCCATTCATTCTTTCCTTAACAAGGATCAGTCGTCCTGTCCCCTTAGCAGAAAAACAGCCCCAAAGCATGATGTTTCCACCCCCATGCTTCACAGTAGGTATGGTATTCTTGGGATGCAACTCAGTATTCTTCTTCCTCCAAACACGATGAGTTGAGTTTATACCAAAAGGTTCTACTTTGGTTTCATCTGACCACATGACATTCTCCCAATCCTCTGCTGTATCATCCATGTGCTCTCTGGTAAACTTCAGACCGTCCTGGACATGCACTGGCTTAAGCAGGGGGACACGTCCGGCACTGCAGGATTTGATTCCCTGTCGTTGTAGTTTGTTACTGATGGTAACATTTGTTACTTTGGTCCCAGCTCTCTGCAGGTCATTCACCAGGTTCCCTCGTGTGGTTCTGGGATTTTTGCTCACCGTTCTCATGATCATTTTGACCCCACAGGATGAGATCTTGCGTGGAGCCCCAGATCGAGGGAGATTATCAGTGGTCTTGTATGTCTTTCCTTTTCTGATAATTGCTCTCACAGTTGATTTTTTCACACCAAGCTGCTTGCCTATTGTAGATTCACTCTTCCCAGTTAGGTGCGGGTTTACAATCCTTTTCCTGGTGTCCTTCGAAAGCTCTTTGGTCTTGGCCATAGTGGAGTTTGCAGTCTGACTGTTTGAGGCTGTGGACAGGTGTCTTTTATACAGATAACGAGTTCAACAAGGTGCCATTAATACAGGTAACGAGTGGAGGATAGAAGAGCTTCTTAAAGAAGAAGTTACAGGTCTGTGAGAGCCAGAGATCTCCCTTGTTTGAAGTGACCAAATACTTATTTTCCACCATAATTTACAAAGAAATTCTGTAAAAATCCAATGTGAATTCCTGGATTTTTTTTTCAAATTCTGTCTCACACAGTTGAAGTGTACCTATGATGAAAATTACTGACCTCTATCATTATTTTAAGTGGGAGAACTTGCATAATCGGTGGCTGACTGACTACTTTTTTGCCCCACTGTAAGTCCTAAGAAGGTAAGACTGTTCAGTATGTCCGCATTACTATTTTTACCCTTTAATGTCCAGACATTGCTGGGGGGACCCATGTTTTTGTCTCTGTTAACTCGGAACACCAATAAAGCGTGACGTTATGGCCACTTGCCGAATAATGCCCTGTTTGTGCTTTTGCTGGCAAAGCATCCATAACCAGTTGAGTAATGGACTTAACTAGACCCCTGAAGGTCTGCTGTGGGATCTGGTATCAAGATGTTTGCAGCAGATGATTTGAGTCCTGTAAGTTTTGGCTTGGGGACTCCATAGATGAGACTTTTTTTCTAAATATCCCACAGATGCTCAATTAGATTGAGATCTGGGAAATGCATCAATGTTTTCCCAAAAAGTTTTTCGTTTTGTGGCGTAAAACATGATCCTGATTGAGCCCACAACCAGTGGGAAAAATATTTTTTATGAAAGGGTGTACAATGTCTGCACAGATGCTTGGGCAACTGGTAGATGCCAAGGCAACATCCAAGGCACGTGGCCTCTGCTGGCTTGCCTTTCCTGCCCTGCATCCTGGTGCTATGTGTTCCCCAGTTAGGTAAGGGAAAGGGCCATCTACGTGATGAAAAAAAAAAGAACATGATTCATCAGAACTATAGCTTCTTCTATTCCACTGTTCTGATTTCAGAGTTGAGGCAGTGGACAGGGCTCAGCATGGGCACCCTAACCTGTCTGTAGCTATACAGTTTCTTACTCAGCAATCGCTGATGCACTGTCTACAATTTGAACACTACCTTATCCATTGGGCCAAATGAGCTATACTTTGATTCCGATGTGAATCAATAAGCCTTGATCGCCCTTGACTGTGGTCCCAGTTGATCACTTTTTTTCTCCTTGGACAATTTAAATTGATACCGTTTGTGTATTAATGCCTGTAGAGCACCGTTATACCAGCAAAGTTATGTTGGGATGTATAACAAATTTGATATGACAGTGTAGAATGTTGTATCATGCCATATTCTACACTGTCTAATAAATACCAGAACCAAAATGTGTAGTTTTGAAGACACTCTGGTCCAGTTGTCTAGGCATCACAATTGACCTGTCGCTCATTCCTGGTAAACCCCACCCTCCTTAGTTACTGTTGCTAACAGACAAACCATTGCAGTTAACTACATGTTTACAACGATAGTGGTCGGGGCTGAAACAATTCCTAAAGAGGCTCTTGGCAAAGAGGCAGCAACCACTAAGAATTCCAGGAGCACTAAAAAGGTTGGCATTAAGCAATGGAACCCAGAGTAAACAATTTAAAATTGGAATTATGCGGGGGGAAAACAGAAATCAGAAAAACGGACCTTCAGATCACGAAGCAAGACGGAGAAGCCTTATCTGGCATCACTCATCTGTGCCAGGTTAAACATCAATGAAGATCAGGATTGTTCATGTATAGCAGGGTAATTTGATAAACTAATTTCCTATCAGTTATCATAAAATAGACTTCTATGTGGCTAGCTTAAGAAAGCTCATTACCACCAGGCCTTACATGATTGATATTAATATAGGTATATGACCTGATTGTTAAGATTATACAAGACCACCATTGTCCCAAGAATGTCTACAAATCTAGACATCTGTGTTTACAGCTGTCACATTGAGTTGACTGTTTGCTCTGCCTCACGACTTTGAATAACTGAGATATTTGTCCATGCTTTGTTTTGGTTTAGGAAATGGGACAAAATATTTTCTGGATCACTGTATTGCTTATGTGAGTGCACTAGGCACATAGTTTGAAAATTTTTGAACTTTAAAAACAGATATAATGCCCAGAAAACCACCAAGCGTGGCAGGCTCTTATGCTTCTCTGTGGAGCAGGACGGCAAAAATATCAGAGTATGTTTGTTTCTGGGAAACGCGTAGTTGCATCATCGTCAGTTCATGGGGAGCATAAGTCATGCTCTTCTACTTCCGGTCCATGGGTCCCATATTGCCAAAAAATTAATGAGAGTCAATGAAGCAATAAAAGTTATTTCCTGATCCCTTTTGAAAGAAGCTGCAGATTGAACATATGATGTCCTTGAAATTAAAGACACATTTTGATGCTTAGAAAATGCAGATTTTTGATCAGCGGCAAAAGTTACTTTAGGTTTTGTCAAAAAACACTTAGCCGACTACAACTGAAGGAGGAGACAAATGGCCCTGGAGGAGAAGCTCTGCAAGGTCTCAGTGAGTATTTTAAGTGGTAGCTTGTGCTAGCTAGCGTTAGCTGCATGACGTCATATATGGGACTTCTGATTTGTAGGCATTTTAATTGCAATTTTTTTACAATCAAATAATTCCCAAATCACTTGACAAACACAGTAGAAATGCACAACATTAGTTAGAATTTAAATTAAGGTACAATATATGTTTGATTCAGGACTAAAGACAAAGCGGCCAGGGGATCCATGGGCCAACCGGAAGGGAAGGAGACTTAGGATCCCCATTTGCATTCAGGGGTTGGGGCTAAGAGGGACTGAGCCACAGGTCAATTTGGGTCTTTTAAAAATATTTTTCAGAATCATACACATCCTTTTAGTACCAATTAATAAGTTACATTTATCTTTGAAAAATTACAATTCTTAAGATAATTTTATTCATTTTAGTTTTTGATTTTCTGTGAATAACAAAATTCCGTGTTGTTTTTTAATTCCAGGTTATCCTATCATTAGAACCACATAGCAACCCATGCCTACCCATGACTAGATACGGCAGGATTTGAGTTCAATTGTTACTGCAAATAAACTGGAGAATGATTCTTTTAAAGCCACACTTCAGTCCCTTCAATTCACTATTAACTCAAAACATGCTCACTAATAGCTATGGCCCTTTCTGTTCTCAGTATAGTTCTGTCAAATGGTCAGATCTTTGGCAACTGATATGTTATCTGATTAATCTAATTATGTACAAAGTAATATAAAAGAAAATGAACTTTATAAAAAAAAAATCAAAAATAATTTCAAATATCCCATGTTAGAATTTTTTGTTTCAAAATATACAGTTGATGTATCCACAGTCGACTTTTCATGAGTGATAATGGTTGATTTTGTGTAATGATGTCATTAGGTACACATCACAGCTACATCAGATGTCAATTTACTGCTTCACATCTTGCTGTAGGTTCTACCAGTCACAGTGGTGCCAGCACTAAATGATATGACACCTAGGTGAACCTGTACATATTTAAGTGAATACTTTCTGCTGCCAATGGTCACTCAGGTATGTGGAAATCGACAGGATCAACATAAAACTAACATATAACTGATTCATAACGGAACTCTCTTGTCCTTCTTGAACTGTATGAAAGTCATTGCCATTTTCAAAAATCATTTCTTTATTTGGCTGGCCATGTTTCATGATAAATTCTTCATATTTTAATTGACTCAGTGTCCACTGAATATTGTGTTTTGATCTTGTGGTACAGATGTAAACTTCAGACTTGAACTGATTCATATTTGGGTATATCGTTTCCTTAATCGGGCTGTTTCCTTTCCCTCTCACAACTTTTCCAAGTATATTTCTTGTGTTGTTGATTACACTAGTGTCTGTCATACCTGTGTGGCTGATGCTGCCAATTTAAGTTGCCCATGTTTTGTAAGTGTTCCCATGTCACTGTGGTTGATGATGTACCGGGTGATCCCGTCTATGCCATTGTCCCTGGGCTCCAGCACCGCCCCTGAAATGTTGCTTACTAGGTTCTTGCCCTGCGGGGAGCACATTGTCATGGGAACACAGGAGTCATCCCAGTGCTGCAGCTCATGTCCTTTCCTGGGAGTCGTCGGTCGTTGTAGGCGTGCATGTTGATCACTGCATCTGTCTTCACCATGGGTGGGGGCTGGGGCTTGTGTTTCACCCGTCTCTCGCAGGTGAATGACAGTCTGATCTCGTCCACCATGGTGCTGCACAAAGACCTCTGGGCAAAAAGGGAGGATCCGGGGAGGGGCACGTGGAGCAGAGGGGAAAGGGCAGGGGGTAAATGCCTTAACTTTAAATTGTTCTGACACCAGAGGGTATCTACAGTCTAAAGAGCAGGAAATGGATGTAGAGCACTCATGTGCCATCCATCCACTTAATAGTTGTGCATGCATATGCGCCTAGCTGTGGTTAATGTTACACTGCAACATCACCACCACATGTGGTATGCATATAGCTCATTAATACTACTGTGTCAGTAATACTGAACACGTATAATACATGAAAATCCATGAAAAAACTCACACAGCATGACCCAAAAATTGTGTTTCACATCATTAAAATGCTGATGTTATTCTGCTATCTCTAATGACTAATAATGGATTTATTCTCCGTGGTCCAATTTGTAGTTATGCCAGTTAAAATGAGTAGATTTTGTAGTGCTACAGCCAAGCACTCCAAAGGATTAGTCAGAGAAAGGCATGCAAATCCCTTTATGATAATTTTGAACCAAAACCTATGTATAGACCACAGCTTTGAGTGAATGCAGAAAAAGAATAATAACAAAATAGCCATGGTTGCTAGCTAGTACAGGTGCATCTACATTATAAAGTTACATTGATTTATTTGTAGTATAGTATAAAGTCTTATGATCACTCTACTTTGAAAAGGCTGTCAGACTCTATGACATTGTAAGGAGATCTACATTACAGGTTTTTCAGGTGACAGCACTGATTTTAATTAAGTTCAATTTATCTATTTATGTCGTTGGGACTGTGCATATTAAAAGGACAAGACACGATCTTTATGATTATAAACATCCCACATTGTAGCCAGGGGATAATTTCCATCAGTTGTCCCACTGGATGGCCACATACAGGGGGGCAAACATCACAAAACTTTTCTCTCTGATTTAGTTCAGGAATTTGGATAGTTTATTTGGACTTGATTCATTCCAAAACTTTGTCTTTCTCTCTTTAAAGCCATTTTGAGTTAAATTGGATGCAAGTTCAGATTCACTTCGATGCTAGGAAAAAATAGAATGCTCTTCATCTTCAGTTTTTAACAGATATCTCAAGGTTTGGGGTCAAAACCAAGTCATATTTGGAAATAAACATTAATTAATTCATGTTGAAAAAAGGAAAAGCTACCAAAGACCATGGTGGCTACAGGCATGGCTTTATTTGGTGTGGTGCAGGGTTTTTTAGAACATAAATACCTTTGAACATTGTGATAAATAAGTTTATGTATTTACTTATTGATTTTTGCCTGGAAACTTACTTTGTTGTAAGCAAAGCCATTCTTCTTTTATGCCTTTTGTGTCACAACAACATGGCATTTTAAAACGGGTTGTAAACATTTTGGCACCACTGTACCATGTAAACTTTTTGAACAGAAGTGTTGAAGTAAATGCATTTTTGATTAATTTTGTATCCGACTGATTCACATGCAACTGTGAGGACAAAATAAATTGAAACCGAGCATTGTTATGTCAACATCATATATCTGACAAGCATTCTAAGCCACGCAGTAAGAACTACGAAAATTGTCTTTAAATTTATGATCTATGGAGATATATACCTGTTCACGTTCAGCAGTTTTCCTCAGCTTGTAGATAAATTCTGCAATTGCCACAAAGACAGACAGCACCAGGCCAGATGCCAGCACAATGAATATACCACCCAGGTTCTGGATCCCCATGGGGCCCGTCTCACGACGCTCCTCATCCAAGCAGCTGCTTCCGCTCCACCACTTCTCCTTCAGAATGTGGAGAAGCCCATCCTCTAAGATGCTGAGGATTGCTATGCTGATTTTGTCCCTGTATGGGGAGCCTGCAAGTAACATAAGGCCCATTTAACTTTGGATAAAACGCCAGCTGGACTCTGTGATAATAAGGTTCATAAACACGTGACAAACTGTCTGACTACATGTTTTTATTCTGCATTGTTACTGCAGGAACAAAACAAACATAACTTATGAAAAAGGCTTGTTTTTTTATAGCCCTGGAGCTCTGGAATGTAGTTTAGAGATTATTCATAAGTCTTACCAAGGGGAGTGCCAATGCCGTAGCCTTTGCTGTCAATAAGCCCTCCCACTTGTGTCAGGTTACAGTTTCTCCTGGTGATATAATCAATGGTGGTGGACTCTGTAATGAGCGCATAGTCAGACTTCAGCACCCTCTGAACCCCATCTTCCACAGACTTCACCAGGGACGTTCTTGGCCTGCTGCTCATGAAGGCCCACATCTTTTCAAATGTAGAAACCTTTGATTTCTGTAAGGGATGGAAAAAAGAAAGTTGGAAAAGAATTAACATCTGAAATTCATTTTAACATTATTCGATGCAAAGAAAAAGTAACTAGGAAAATACAGATTTTTTTATTAACAAACTATTAATTAGCTTGTTCTTTAGAAGATAAGACAACACATATGTAGATTTGCTGAATATTATACATTTCTGAGTCTATATAAATGGTATGTGTAATTACTCTACAGCTCTTAGTGGATTATTTTTTTTTAAATCAAATAGATTTAAATGATTATTCATTCAGATCTCCATTATCACAGGATTAAAGAACGATGAATTGGAGCTTCGCACACATCTATTCTAATAAGTGTTACTGAAGCAGCAATAATAGAATGCCGTTTCATTAGTCTTGCATCAGTCTATGAGGTATTTCATGCCATTTTCAGTGAGGTCACATTTATGCCATGTCTAATCCAAGATAATTACTGTCTAATAACTATAAACCATTTCAAATTGTGTGAGATGCTCTCATAAGAACTCTGCTCCTTGTGTTAAATCCAGTAACAGCCTAGCCAAAGACTAGATATTTTAAATTGGCAAACAATTAATTATTTTTTAAATAAACTTTAAATTTTCCCTTTGGAAGAAGGTGAGGGGATCCAAGAACATTCCTTGCAACAGTGGGCACACATATGTCTTTATGAAAGGACGTACAGCATAACAAAACCAATATTAATGGTTTACTTTTGTTTGTCACTAAATGTTTTACACATTAAGGAATTTTAAACAACTTACAGCATCAGATGCATTTTTATGTTGGATTAAAATGGCACATTAATCAAACATTTGTGAATGTAGTAAGAGTATTTAATAAAGGTGTAAAAGCACATAAAAAAATACGGTTAGGTTAATACAAATATGTGTATGACATTTTTTTTTCACTTTTAACAACAGACAAATAAAATATGTGGAGATTTGATTGGAATTTTTAAAAATAAATAAAATAGCACAAGCAGACATAGGCAGAATAGAAAACAATATGACCTCTTTAAAACAGTGTCTATGTTTAGAAATGTTTAAATAAAACTTTTCTAATATTTGAGTGTAAAACATGCTTAAACTGTAACTGAAACCAATGCCAAAGCATTATCCCGCCCCCAGGCAACATTTGAAAAATTATACTAAAGTGGGCAGGACCAGGAGGCATGGAGGGGGGATGACCAAGTGTGGAACATGACCGGGTAGGCGGGAAGAAGTGTGTGTGGGTGGGTGGGTGGGGTCACAGTCAAGTCTAAGCCAACTAGAACTAATACAGCGTGGGAACACTGAGCTCCATAGAAATTGTGATGTCTCTTCTCCGCCATCCACCAGAGGTAAAGGGAGGCTTTATGGAGCCCAGCGGCCAAAGGCAATATCATTTCGAGCAGTTGGCTCGAGCTGCATGAAGCCAGAGCTGCTGCAGAGGGAGACAGGATCGGTCGAGCCTCTGAGTGGTAACTCTAACAGAGGCCAACGTTCAAAATACTCCCTATAGCTCTCCGGCCGTAGGCTGCTGTAAATCCAGTCTGTTTGCTGTAACTACTTCCACGTTTTTCGGTTTAAACCACCTCGCCATTGTGGTCGTCCATAGTGCGATATGCGGACGTTGGCTTGCGCTCTGACTACTGCACATAAACAGCCTGTATGTGTTCAGGCAGAAAACAACTGTATTTTTTCAGTACACATGCGTACCATGAACAAACTGTACCAAAAAATCGTAGTCATTAAAATCATAGTACAAACATAGTGTCTTCAAACTCTACAGTCTATAGTTTTTTTTATGCCATCTAGAATCTCTTTGGTATAAAATACATTCTATTCATGATGTTCTAATGTTTGGAGATGCACTAAAGTTGGGACCATTGATAAAGCTGATCATTAGTGCATATTTAAAGTTTCAAAAATGTATGCAGTTCAGTGTTTGAGACCTTTTTTTGCAGATTTTCTGCAAAACCTAACCTTAACAGCAATACCATTTAAATTTCATTAGCCCACAAATTATCCCTGTACAATTTTAATTAAAGTATATAAATATACATAGTTAGAGATATCAAGTAGAATTAGTGTCTGCTTTGTTGTAATTGCTTTTTAAAATGTAACAGTTCCTAATTATGTAACAGTGGTATTTGTGTAAAATGACTTTAATCATGTTGCAGGTTATTTTGATGCTATGTTTATGTTTGTTTCCTTGATGCAAAAAATCTTTACCATGCATAAGCAATGTTAAAAGTAATTTTCCCCTTTTGTAAAAAAAACAAACAAAAACAAAACACTTCAGCCAACAACAAAGGTTAGTGTCCTCCTTCCTAGAGTTAATCATCTAATGAGCTCCGTAAATGATTAAGATGACCCATAAATTGGCTGCCATCCAGTATCTGATTTTAATCTTGAAAGGCCTGGACCCGAGGCTGGCTGGTTTGAAAACTCGAAAATGTGATCTTTTTGTAATCACTGAATGCATCTTACGTAGACCCTGCCGAGCAGACTTACTTCAGGGGTTATTACTGTGTGAAAAAGACTGAAGGTTATCCCTGTCCAAAGTCAGATGTTTCAAAAAAGTAAAAGGAAGCACAAAAATGTCAAAAGTTATATAGATATAAAAAAAAACTGTTATCTGCCAAATGACGAGAAAGGTGTCCAGTAAATTTACCCCGAAAGAGAGCAAAACGTTCAACAAATAATAGGAAGGGTGACCTAAAGAAAAGTTGCTTAACTTTATAAACCCTCTTCACTTAGTTCTTTCAAATCTGAGAGTTACAACCAGGCAGGAATCCTTATGTTGTCTAAAACACAAACAAATATTGCTTTATTAATACTAGCGATGCTAACCATGCAAATCACTAAAATTATATCTAGGCGAAACATTAAAATAATACTTTTGTAAACATGTCTTTGTTTTAAAATGGCAATACCTGTTTTGCTTTTACTTTTGTCAAAGTGTTCTTTATATAAAACAATTCTTGACCACATGACAGCAAGGCTTAAAAGGCATTTGGAAGTGTGTTGTTTTTGTCTTCCAGTTTCATAGTTATGAAGAAAATCAGAACCAGCTAAAATCAGGATGGGCAGAAGAATGCTTTACAAAATCTGCAGAGCAAATTGGTAGTACAATCTTAGGTCAAGATGCTTTATGAATAGCTTCCATTTACACAGTTTTTTTATTTTCATAGGAAATTTATTTTTTCCAAGTTTAGAAACTTCAGGACAGAATTAGCAACAGGATTTTTTCAATTATTACCCCCTCTAAATAGGTCACTGAACTAGGGCAGAAAGTCAAAACATTTTATTAAATATTTTTAAATATTTTCTAATCTGCATTAAGGACAGAACCATTAGTATACACCTGCAATGCCTCTCTGTGCATCCTCGTTTCAGTAGCATTTATCAAGCTATTCTGCCTCATCAAATTAGCATCAATAGGCCTTTCTGCAAGGGCAGGAGCTGAGAAAGGGCACTTGAGCCACGTGCAATTAGCCACCTGTTTCTCTTGTTTGTAACTAAAACTTCTTGGAGAGCAGGAATAGTCCCAAAACATTTTCTGATGTAGATATTCAGAAATAACAAGCTTATATTTATGTATTTGGATTCCAAGACCTTAGGATAATAGAGTTGAAAATACAGCATTTTATCTATTCTTGTATGATACTGTATAAACAATCTCTTTTTTTTTATAATATGCAGAATAAAAAAAACCATCAAAAGACAAGATATTAATTCTTGAATATAATCCACAACCTGTCTTAACTAATGTGGACATGAATTTTAACGTGCTGTTTTGCACTGAGCACTCACAGAATCCGAATATTTTTAAATTCTGAGAAATATTATTTTGCATTTTATGTTATTCACTATGACTACTCTGTATAGCTGTGTGATTGAATTCTACCTTGAAGAAAGCCATTGTTGCTCCATCTCTGACCACGCCATACTCAATCTTGGTCTGCTTGGCGATGTCGTCGGCTGAATCCACTGATGAGTCCATCCTCTCCACAGTGAGAAAAGCTGCTAAATTAGCTGTATATGACGATATAATGATGAGAGTGAAGAACCACCAAATTCCACCTATTATCCTGGTCGACAAGGCTTTAGGCATCAGTTCTGAGCCTGTGTGCAAAACCATGAGAGAGAAAGAGAGAAAAAATACTGTAAACGAGGTAAACGAACGGAGTAACATGACTGCTTGCATTTTTGTTAATTAGCTTGGAAATGCTTTTGGCAGTGCCATTGCTTCTCATTAAGGGACTCTTAGTTGGTAAATGGAAATTAAAGCCAGCAGGGCACATTAGCCAAACTCGGAGCTGAAACTAAGAGCAGAAAAAATCATACAAATGCCAACATTTATTTCCTGTTTTACACTGATATATAAACAAGTTGTGTGTTGATGTTACTAACATACAGTGCAACAAAAAGTATTTGGCAACCACTGATTGTGCATGGTGTCCCACTTAAATAGATGAGAGAGGTATCTAATTTATTACATTGTGATTTCCTGGATTTTTGTTCACATTCATTTTCACAGATGAATTGTACATATGACGAAAATTACAGATTTCTGTCATCTTTTTCAGTGGGACAACTAGCAAAATCAGTGACTGCCAAATCCTTATTTGCCTCACTGTACTTTTCAGTAGGCCAACATTTATGCACTAAAATGTTTTGGGTTTTTTTCCATCAAAACTGGATGAAAAATATACAATGAACAAATGTGTGATATTAGAAATTAGAATTAGAAAATGTATCAATACCAATGATAGTTTATTTTTTTAATTTAACAAAAATAAAACAAAAATATGAAATAATATTCTGAGAATGTTTTTCAATTCAGTACAATAACAGTAAAAAGCAGCAGTCTCAAAAAGACAAGAGCTGTATAAACTCTGGGTTAGATTTTCAAATTCATGCTCCTTAGTCAATTTAGAAATAAACTCTCACTTTGCACAGCGTTATTAAAGATTCTGTGTCCATGTGACCTGCGGGATCTTTGCAACTTTTTGTCACACATAGCATCACACATGCCAGCTATGGGAATGATGGCCTCCGCCACTCGTTTGTTGCAGCCAGACAGTTTATCTTATGCGGTTCGTACATAAAGCTTGTACTTTGACTTCATGTAAACAGCAAAACATGGCCAGGTGCAACTCGGCATGCAGCCGGCTGTCTGTTCTGTCTAGGAAAAAATCAGAACCAGCGGCTCATGGAGAATGGATCATGGAGCGCTATCGTTCTGCATACATTGCACCAGTCAGTTTAAGTATGGTCCCTTGATAAACAATGAAAACACCCTGAAACCCCTGGAGAGCACTTGAAAACTGGATGGTCATCCTACCTGCCTAGCTCTCACGTGTGCATCATTATTATCTGCACACCAGGAAATCATGCTCAAACAAATGTTCTGCATTGATTGCAATGCAAACTGCTATTAAATGCGTACATTTTTTCTTTGTGCACTAATTCTTATGTAATTAATTAATCACAATTAACACGCCAAATTCCTGCCCCTAAAATATATATATATCCGATTGATTTATATATATATATATATATATATATATATATCCCATTAGGTCACATCACTAAAATTAAAACGATTAATGATTAATGAGAGCCTGCGTAAAGAAACAAAAAAGGAAAGAAGACCTAATGTGTTGACAGAACAGCTCTGCATCAGCCTTGACTTTGAGTGGGTCTCTACTGAGCAATACTATGTTTACAATGGCTCAGTGACTGGTGTTAAAGTTACTTTATATCTCATCTCTGACAACCTTTAAAATACCCTTGTGCTTTGTGCACTCTGTTACTTTACTGAGAAGATTTATGAGGGCAATTCTGAAGAGTAACAAGCCCACAGAAGGCGGGCAGCCTGGTCAGCTCTTTAACCTCTTCCACCAAATTTGATTGGATTTGTCCTTTGTGGTTTGACAAAGACTCTACATGGTTACAAACAAGAGAAGATAGAAGCCTCCCTTAATTTACTATGACTTCAGAGAGGCAAGATCCAGATGCATTCTGTGGTCACACTAAAAATGAAGTGAAGCCATGGGTAACTCAATTGAATTCCACACCATAAAGCGCTGTTGTCAGCGGGGAGCAATATATGGCACTGCATCAGAACACTCCAATAAATAAAAGAAGCAGATCAGTCATATGGTGCCAACAATAAAATGGTGGCAAGATACAGCACAAGACCCCTCTCGGAGGAAAGGGTTACAATTGGTAAACCAAGTCAATGTGTATGTTCTCGCGCAGAGGACATTGTTCACAGTATTAGCTGTCAAAAGTTGTCTCACTAGCTACTGCACTGTCCACTCAGCAAATGTTATTGCTTGATTTAAGTTGGGAAAAGATTGTAATGAAAGAAGTGTGAGAGTTAATGTCTTTCAATATGACCCTGTCGGTTCAGTATAAATATGTATTTGACTCATAGTTATCACTAAACTCTGCTATTTGGGAACATTCATCCAGCTGGCGTCAAATCGTAGTCCTCATTTTGTATAAAATGCAGGTCGGGTGCAGAGGTTGCACTGGACATGTCTATTTTTACTGACCATCATTATTACTCACAGGGTCAAAAAATTCTGATCATAATCCCTTTTTACCTGACAATTTTTTTATGCCATGCCCGATGCAGTGGATTGGGTGGGTGGGGTGCGGGGGTGCACCTATCTGCAGCAATTGTCTGAGAAGTTAATACCTATTTCAAAACATTTATTTTTTAATATGAAAAATATTAAATCCAAGCAGAGAGCTACATATAAAAATGAAGCTAAACAACTGCATTTAGATGATGAATACTTGCTGCAGCCTGAAAACCAAGTCTCACAAGTTCTCCTGCTCAAAATGCAACTGAAATGCATGAGGTTTGGGCTTTTCGTCTTGAACAGATGACTTCTCATTAGGGTTTATATGTTGTTCTGGGGTGCTAAATCCACTTTCTGCTGCCACACTGGAGACTGGAAATAAGAGCCACTTGAGCAACGTTTAGAAATGAGGAAACATTTCTCCAATTGAGGTGATCAGAAGTCAAAAATACTCTGAATGAACCATTTCCTGAAATGTAAATAATTGCCTATGGCAGGAAAGCCAGCAGCATCAGCTGGTGTTTGGCACACATCGGTCTCTTTGGAGCATATCTAACCAGCAGCACCTGCCACAGTTGCACTTCAAAGCCTCAGTAACAGTATAACATGCAGTTAGCTCCTTGAATACAGCATCTGGGAATCTTTTCTTTAATATATATATTTTTATATGGACTCTGTGCATAAAGTTGAAAATATCTGCACATTTGCTCCAAGTGGCCAGGGGTGGAATAGTACTCTGTGAAAATGATGGACAACTGTCACTATCTATCACTGTTCTAAAAAAGACAGTCAAATAAGGAAAATATTCTGTTAATGCGAACCCTAGTCGTGTGAATCCCAGTTGATGAGAAATTATTTAGCCAATGCTCCATTTAAGTACAGCTGTACAGAAGAGGATTAGGGCTGCTGATGAAAACAAATTGTATTTTTGACTTTTATCTCAGACTTCTGACTTTTTTCTCAGAATTCTGACTTTAATCTATGAATTCTGACGTTAATCTCAGAATTCGAACTGTCTATAATTTATTGCTGAATCTGCAAGGGTTTGGTGAATTTTATTTCACCATTCTTCTTTTGAACAATGTCCAGTTTCATAAATCAGTAGTTGTGTTATGCTAGCCAAATGTGATGTGATGTGTTGTGAATTACAAGCCATAAAAGCTAACATGCTAACAGATAGCCGTAAGCACTCTGCTTAGACCTACAAGTCTATGTATGTTTATATATAAATAGCAGAAGATGCCAATTACACCAGTGAAAGCACTGAGGAAGGCGGCACCAAGGAACCAATTCTATTTAATTTGTGTATTAACGTAAGAACCTTAAAAACTGATATTGATGTTGAATTGGGAATTTTTCACGTTACATTGATTCCCTAAATTAATCTGTATTTAGTCCTGAAACCACATTGTACTGCTTTGCCTAAAAGAATACCTTTGTTACTACTTTAATTACATTTTTTATAAAGAAATTCCACCGCACATGTATTATGACACAATGCAAATGTATTATCTAGTCCTGATCCAATGGCTTTTTTAACTGCATCCCCTCATGCAGCTAAAAACTGTGAGGTTTCAGTGCGATGACACTTTTGCAGGATTTTGATCTGCTCCTGTTTTTCCACTAAGAATGATCATTACTGCTCAAGGAAAAATCCACAGAAGTTGTTCCCTTTTCACAGAAATACCTCTTATTTGTATGCTATGGTGGGCTTATACAGTCTTCTAAAAACTACATAGGAAGTTTAAGGCAACATATTTTGTTCCTAATAAAAACCTCAAACCATCACCAAACCTGACTTTCGTAACTTGTTTTACGATAGAAATCTGGTTTTGAAGTTTCCTGTTCTTCTATTCCTGAGGAGTGTCCAAATCTTTTCAAGACTAAAATACAGTACATGTTTTTCAGCTGACATCATAACTTGTGTGGTGTGCATAAGCACCTGGATTTTACCTTTCACATACAAAAACAGATTTTTTTCTCCAAAGTTCTTCAAAATATGATTAAATACTTTTTAGATTTAGCTGCAACAGCCTATTATCTTGCAGGTGCAGTCGTTTAATCTTTATATATTTTTGTTTTTATTAACTAGAAATGTCATGCTTTAAACAGTCTTTCCAGTTAAAGTATCTCTTGTAAAAATGATTACTTTTTTCAAATTTAAAGAGATATTCCACTCCTAAGTTAACTCTATTCTGTTGAGATGTTCCCCAGAGTTAGGTAAGTGAGAAAAACTATTTGTAACAAAACCAGTTACTCTCCTAATCTGGCAGCAGTCTGTTTGATTTAGCTTTGCACAAACAATGTGAGTGAATTGTAACAGCTAATATTTCCCTGGCAAAAGTTGTGAATATTATTCCTGGTCACCTCAATAATCATAAAGATTGCAAAACAAAACAATATGTAACATGAAGGAAATACAGAAGTCAATGTATACTTGAGACTACATTAAGACTAGGGATGGGTACCAATATCCGGTGCCATTATAGCACCAGATCTGACATAAATGGTAATAACCAGACCAAAAAGCAGCACTCATTTCGGTGCCTTATTTTGATTATTTTTTCCCCCAGAAATGTCAAGCACTATAGATTCTAGGTATGCCATCAGCCAAGGACAATGCCTTTTATCACCAGAAAAGGTAAACATGGTAATCTTTTGCAAAAAAACCTGGTAAAAGTTAGTGCTGTTAAATTTAACGTACCAATAATAAATATCAATTTATTCCTAGAATTAACTCTTTATTTTTTCCCCCGCAATTAACTCATGCACAGAATACTGCACTGTAATAATTCAGCCCGCAACACATCAGTTCTCCTTCCTAACCAGCCAAACTGCAGATTGTTGTGCAGCAGCATGTGTTTGAGATCCTAAATGACATGTGAGTATATTATTATTGTTATGTTGGCTTTGTGTTGATAAGTTGTTTGTGGGAATTTTCAGTTGCTTTGGATGTCAGCTCGCTGTGCGGTGATTGTTTAAATGCTTCATATTTATGTTTATTTATGCATGTTGGCTCACTGTATAGCTTCAGTACATTTCATAGTCCTGAGCCCCGTAGGGGACATGGTGGAGAAAATATTTTAAGGTGAGAAAAAAATAAAATAAATGGATTTTGCGTTATCTCGAGAAAGTTTTGCGTTATCTCGAGAAAGTTTTGCGTTATCTCGAGAAAGTTTATGGTGGAGAAAATATTTTAAGGTGAGAAAAAAATAAAATAAATGGATTTTGCGAGATCTTGAGAAAGTTTTGCGTTATCTCGAGAAAGTTTATGGTGGAGAAAATATTTTAAGGTGAGAAAAAAATAAAATAAATGGATTTTGCGAGATCTTGAGAAAGTTTTGCGTTATCTCGAGAAAGTTTTGCGTTATCTCGAGAAAGTTTTGCGTTATCTTGAGAAAATCCGACTCTTTCAACACCAGCCATACATCCTCTTTTCTCACACATTGTCCATTTTCTCTGCATTTTGCACACATCCAACGATAGCCATGTAATTGTCCAGAGTATTGCAACTGGTGGGTAATGAACTCAACCAGATCCACTAGTTCAGAAGCTGTTTACGACGTGACAGTCCTTTTGTGCGCAAAATCCTGTGGGCAATGTCTTTCATTTATATGAAAAGCATGTCTAGAGCTAAGCACTGACTTTATGTCCTGATATTTGAGGCCAATCTCAAAATAAAACTCTATTAAGCTCTCCCGTCTGTGAGTGTCTTCCATCATAGCAGTGCACAAGGCTGCAGCAAACTGAGTCGGTAACACTGTAAATGCAGGAATGGCTTTTCGAAAAACGTTCGAGATATCGCAAAAGTTTCTCAAGATAACGCAAACATTTCTCAAGATAACACAAAACTTTCTAAAGATAACGCAAAAGAATCTCAAGATCTCGCAAAATCCATTTATTTTATTTTTTTTCTCACCTTAAAATATTTTCTCCACCATGTCCCCTGCGGGACTCAGTATCATAGTGAGTTACTGCCACATTAAAAATATGAAATTATTCAGTTCAAGTGATCTTTTCAGACTTAAATTAGTGCTAACTATTAGTGGAACCGGGATTTTATCTTCTGAGTGTTTACTTGTGGGAAAATGGTACATTGTGACATTTTATTACTAACTCTATATTATATTTGGTTTATGTAATGTTTAACACAGACTGCCAATATTGTAATGCTAAGTTTATTGATATATTTTGGTTAGTTATACCTCTAATTGTTACTATTTTTCATACGAGACGACACATACATTGTGAATGTAACTGTGGAGTTCAAAACAAAAAGTTAAGCGATTTCTACTATATTTAATTTAAAAAAAGAGCAACTGCATCTAGCTGTGTCCTTTATTTACAATGAAGATTGTAGTTTTTTTTTTGTCATGTTTAGGAATGGTGATTAATTCACAGCTACCCTGTTTTTAATTAAATAATTTGTTATAGTTTAACAGCCCTACTTAAAAAATAAATAAATATGAGGGTTATTGGACAAAGTTTGTATGTTTTTAATTCTTTAAGCACCATTTCGAGCACCGTTTAAGCACTGTTTCAGAAGTACCGGTTTGGCACCGGTATTGCATAAAATGTAAACAATACCCATCTCTAATTACAACGAAACACCGCTGGAAGTTGCCATCACAAGGACTTGACACAGTGCTTGCAAAAGACACCAACTTCCGTAAACACAAATGAGTGAGCTGCAATGAGCTTGAACTGCTGTAGTTTGAGTATGTCATAAGGCTAATGCAAAGAAACACTTCTTGCTTGTGTATTAAAGGATTGAGAAAACAACTGAATAAATACAGCAACACAAAGTTTCACATAATTTATTCATTGTGGAAAAAAGAAGACAATGGCCCCCTGACCAGGGAATTCCTAATAAAACAATCCTGGAGAAAATTTATAAATATCTGGTTTGCAAGGAGCACTTCATACCAGAGGACTACAAAAAAAATGCAGTATTCGACCAATAATTTGACAGTCCCATCCATTTCTTGTACAGATACAGAACAAAGTGTATCATCTCTAATTCCTTGGGCTATTATGACTTACTATAATGGTGATGTCTGGTTGATATTGATTGTTACGTAAAAAAAGAAAAAAAAAGAAAATTACTTTCAGGTCTATTTTGCATGCACGGTCATGTCCTTGCCCCATATGGCTTAAAGTGTTGCTTTGTCCTAATGTAGTCCCTGATCTAAACTAAAACCTGTTATTCTTTCTTGTTACCTGTAATTTTCATTTGCAATTAGTATGATTATTGAAGTCATCAGAAATAATTAGGATGGTTATTGAGTATTAATTATCATTTTTGGACAGAAAATGCTAACTGATAACATTCACATAGATTGCTTATGCTAAGCTAAAATAAACAGATGGCTTCCAGAGTAGGAAAATGAATGGGCTGGTTACAAAATACGTAGCAAATTTTGTATTGTTTTTCATCATCAGATGTGTCAGTATCCCTCACTGACTTGCTTCAAGGGTGTCAACTAATTTTGAATCCAAAGTGGGGATTCACCAAGATATGACATGACATAAAAGACATGAGACGACTGCCAGTCTGCAATTGACCTGTGGGCAGACAGAAACCCTGCTGAAGCAGCAGAGCTGACTATCTTTCTGAGCAGAAATGCAAGTAGGGTTTTAAAAAGTAAACAGCAGCTGCTGACCCAGGCTATACTCTCCAGTACTGCTTTGGTGGTACTGAAACATTGAGTTTATCCTTTTTTTTTCCTACACATATTAAATTAGATATGAGAAGAAATATCCAAGACAGTAAAACCCATTTTTTAAACTTCTGAGACACTGTCAAGCTTAAGATATAAGTTATAATTTGTATCTGCATATACAATATTCAGTTCAGTTTCAAATTCAAAAACCCTTTCTTAGTAGTACTTGAAGCAATTAAAATATTTGTTTATGTATTTGTTAGATCTTAATGTGATTAACGATTAAATGAATTCTTGATTAATTACGAGTTCCTAGTCTTATTCGTAGATTCCTGATGTTTGGTAAGTGGTGTTGAAAAGATCCACTCAGGCCCCATCCACACTACTGCGTTTTCATTTAAAAACAGAGACCTTTTGCTACGTTTGCACCTCCCATCCACACTAAAACGGCAAAAACGGAGACCCAAAACGGAGAAGTTTAGAAACGCTGTTGACCCCGTTTTTCGTTTTGAATCTCCGGAGGGCGTTTTGGTGTGGACGTCTCGAAACAGAGGACTTTAGAAATGATGACGCAGCAGATCACAATCTATGATTGGGTGTCATCGGTCATGGCGTATCCTTCCCTGATTCGTCAGCCACCCATCACATGACCCGTCCCTGGAAGATAACATACAAAAACCGCCTGGAGTACATTATGTTAGAAACTGCAAAATGGATAAGGAATTACAAGCGTTACTGGCTTTGATGTCTTTGTTAGCAGTTGAGGAATGGTCAATCTGTTTCCTGTTTATACCGGGGCACGCATGCCCAGTGTTGGAGAATGGTCACGTGATCCGCGTTTTCAGTCGTTTTAATGTGGATGGAGATCAATTCTAATACGCAGGGAAAACGCTAGTGTGGACGGAGATAGTTTTCGTTTTAGCTCTTCGTTTCTAAATGAAAACGCAGTAGTGTGGACGGGGGCCTCAGTGGGAAGAAAACTATTCATTGTCCAGAGTTTTGATACATTATGAATCTGATTGTGAGGTTTATTCAGTTATTTAGATTAATATTGTTTATGCCAGGTATCAAAATAAAAATTGCCACTATCTAATAATCTATAGACATTGGGGAAGCAGTGACTTTTTCCTGGTTTTGGACCAGACGTTCTCCCCATTCTGTTTTAAAGAAATAAGAAGCACTTTCAAAATGTCACACCTTTGGAAGAGAAAGTAAAAAATAGTATTTTTTTAAAACAAAGCCATGTTGAAAAATATGACTTAACACTAAATGAGCAGGTTATTATTTTTTCTGAATAAAACCTCATGATTGGACCATTATATGTCACTATGTGTCAGAGGGTTTCTTCTAAATAAATGAATCTCAAACTCCTTACTAAACCAAAATGGTCTTATTTATGAATGCATCGTCAAAGAAAGCCTTAAAACAAAGTTATTCAGTTTTGCAAAGATAATGCTCATGGCTGCAGTGCAAAAAAAAAAAATACCATGGACAAAATAAAGATGGACAGAGATTTACTCAATGACATTAGGAACATAGTTATAAAGATTTTTGATAATGAGATTTAAATTTTCTCAGGTTACAATGGCACACTTTAGTGTATTTTATTCGAAAGGCCAGATAAAAGTATTGCGCAATTATAAATCAGTATGAAAATGATGCATGGTTTTTAAAAAAATTCCAAACTAAATATGAATTGTATAGTGCCTTTCTATTCAGATTCCTTTAATAGCATACGAGTAGCCATTTTAGTTTCTGCTCTGATGTCCATCATTGCACACAAACATGATCAGGGTTAAGTGTCTACCACATTGTCTGCAAAAAGTTGGTGAAAAAAATGTATATCCTACTAATAACAATACATCTGGAAAATATTAGAGATTATTTGGAGTTACAGGACATGATTGTCACATTGTTTCTTTTAAAGGAGCATGGGACAGGATTTCTTAAAAAAACTAAACATGCATGTCCAGGTTTTTAAGTTAATGAGTAAGGAAGTGCTTTAAAGCAAAAGCAATTAGGCTGTTTACATATCGTTCTATTTTCTTAAGCAGGCTGTTTGCAGCAAAATATGCTGCGATTCGGCCCCCGAATTTCCTTCGCTGACCTAAGGGTGTGAAATAAGTTGAGCCGGCTAGCACGTTCCCAGCAGCGTCACCAGGAAGAAGATTGCGACTCGCGGCTCAATCAGCTGTGGGAATGGATTCTCCCGCAACCGGCAAACAACCAAACACGACTCAAAGCACGCTAAAAGTGGCACTAAGAAGCTTTTATTAGAAGATTCTCATGAGTCAAAAGCAAAATATGATAAAAGTTAGACAGACATATGTATATATATCTGATTCGGTTCCCACTTGGAATGTCTTTTCACCCTTAGAAATCTATGTGTGCCCAAAATATCAGTAGAGGCTTTTCTGCCCACCGGGACCAAAGGAAGACTTTACTTGCTTTGTCACTCAACATGGTGCTTGTTTTCATAATACCAGTATATATGCAGTGGTTTGGCAGTATGTCGCTGTGTTTCTTTTTTTTTCTAAGAATTTGTGCTCGCTCCCATGACGGTTGCTGCAGTTACTTCCAGCACCGGCCGTATCGCTCATGAGTTTTGTTTTTTTCATCCTGCCCCATGCTCCTTCAAAGGTCGCTAAGAGTAAAATATAACAAGACATATAATAACAGACTGATTTAGAGGTGAATGAGGTTGTGATGTTTCCTTTACAAGTTTAGTTTTAAGATCAAACACATATTCACACATTTTACAAAAGGAAACCAATTTGTAAAAAAAATAATCACATGTGTGTTTGTTGTGAGAAAAAGCTCACCCAGACTTCCAGGAATGCATCTGAAGTATAAAAAGTGCTTTTGCACTTTCTCATATTTTATGTTCTTTTTGTTGTCTCTGACACCTCCCTCCCACAGACAAGCTGGTAGATTTTTTTTTTTTTTCGGGTTTCCTCAAACGCGTCCATTTGCATTTTAAACATGTCAAGGAAATGGCTTCCGCCTCAGCTGCTGTCACCGTGTTTGGCAGACAAGCAAGGGGTGTCTGTTAATGTGACACAGACAAAATATACACCTCGCTGCAGATACCGCTGTGCAGCATGTGTTACAAGGCGCTGTTGCAAAAACGGTGTCACTGAAAGCCAGGTACGGTGTCAGTTTTAAAATTAGATGCAGTCATGCAGTAATTGCAAAGATGTTGTGGACTATTTGGGCAATTAGTAAACTGTTTTTAAGTGCGCATATCCAATATTCAAACCTTGCATAAACTTTTATGTTTCGATGCAAAAACAAGACAAAGAATATCTGGGAACTATGAATAAGATTTGATTAGCAGCAGGAGCTTTAGTCAATGTCTGGAAATGAGAAATAGTGGAGCTCTGGCATTTACACAAATCACTGTGCCACATTATGAATTATAATAGAAAATTCTCCCTTGTTTAGTTTAATAATATAGGGAACTAACTAGCTCATTTTGATTTGATTCTCCCTCTCACAGCGTACCTCTGCTTCTCTCATATTTCTCTGCCAGTAGCAGCAAATTGGAAGAGCTGCTGTGCAGTTTCACAAGAGTGCCGCCGAGTTTCTCTGCTTAATGAATTGCTGAATGTGTTTGCAATCCTTGCAGCCAAAGATCCACTGAGCCTAACTAAACCTTCTTGATTTCTCCTGTTACACTAAGGTTAAACATTTTCTTACTTGGGTCCTTTTTGCCAGAGTTAACTCCATTATGTAAATCCTGGCCCTTTGTCTGCTTATCCATCCCTTTAAGGAATACCTTGCAAACGCAAAACCTTTACTTCCTTGTTTTTATACTCTCAGAACAATCCAGTCTTTAAGTCGATGTTTAGCCCTAGGAAAATTGTATTTTACTAAAATATGGAGTGTGAATACTGTAAGCAAAAAGGATTAGCTCAAATATTAATAAAAATAAGTTTTCATTCAAAAACAAAAAAGCAAAATAAGTAAGGAAATTGAACAAAAAAGGAGTCAAATGAATAAATCTTCTTTAAAGATATCTCAAACTGCTAAGATTAGAAGAAGTTCTAAACCTAAAATAAACCAAAGTATAAAAGACCTACAAACAGTGGGCGTAGTTCTTATTTGCTTATTACACTGTTAATGAGGATACATTTCCCCTTTTTTTAGAAAAAAAGGTTTAAGGTGTAGCAGCAGGAAAAATTTTTTTTGCAATTAAAGATGGAGTTATATTCATACTGGTATTGGGGCTAATGTGCTCATATCAGTATTAGTCCATTAAATGATACCATGAACCGTTAAAATATGGAGACTGCAAAATTTTCACAAAAAAATATTTTCCACTTAAAATTTTTGTTTTGTGGTCATTTTTGTTGACAGCTTATGTTTATGTAATTCACAATCATTTGTTGTGACAATCAAAGAAGAAAATAAAAGCTGTCTTCTAATTCATTGTATGGATTTTGTGTGGTAGCAGTATTGGCATTGATACTCGGTATTGGCAACTACTCATATTAAAGTATCGGTATCTCATTGATTTGAAAAAGGTAGTATCATTGCATCCTTACTTGCAATACATATGAAAGGTAGGAGAGCAGCTGAGCCCCTCAGTGGGTGATATTATCAGTGTAAAAGGGATAAAAGTGCAATCATTTAATACAATCGTTTTGCGCAAATCTGTAAAAAATGATAAAACAGTGAATCATTTAGTGAAAGTCTAATGTCTTGTCACTTGCCTGAGGTTTGAAGAGGTGTTTGGATTAATTGAAAGCTTCCACATTCACTTTCTATGTGAAAAAAAGCTTTTTAAAAAAAATATATATTTTTTTATATATTATATAAAATATATATATATATATTTTTTGTATCTTTTAAGTATAAAAGATACAAACACCAGAATGGTGGCAAACATCTGCTTAATGTTGAAAATCTGAAATAACACAAAGTTTGCAGTGGGAGTTGGAGACCAAATAATTGGAAAAGGATCACAAAAATGATCAGTGTTTTACAGGTTAATACTACTATATGGTTGTACACTATTTGTTGCACAGTTATGAGTCAGGCTCTAAATTCCATTCACTGGGCTGTCCTCAGTGTTGAAAACGTTACACACACCAGATCTAGCGTAGCTTACAGCAGGAATTTGTCCAACATGTTTCTCAGTTTACCCTTTTTGTTCCAGCACTCAAAAAAGCTCTTAAGCAGGGACAGCGACTATGTTTCAGGGAGATACAGTACATGCAACGATGTTTTCCATCCTAAACTGCCAATCTTTGACAAGTCTCTGGCACCTATTCTTTTTTTTAAACAGCCGCTAGGTGACAACAGCCTTTGTCTGACATGTGAGACAGAGCCCTGCAGTTGTTCCTGACAGGTAAACGTCTTATGAAACAGTCAAGGGATGGAAATCAGGGAACCTGTCAGTTGAAAAGGCAGAAACTAGGAGCAGATAATGAAGAAGAGGTGGCGATGCAATGATTATAAGGTTTTTGAAAAGAGAAGCTGTGTTGGCTGCCATACCTTGTTGCATTAAGGAACCAACTCCAAACCAGAAGCTGTTGAGGAGCGTGAAGTTGTTCTCCACCACATCTGAGCCAGGGTTACAGGGGTGGGCATCGTACCACTCGTAGGGGCTAAACCTGGGATGGAGGAAGAACAGGTTGGAAAACTATTTAGCAAATTTTTTCATCTCGGAACCGATCTGACTGACTGTTTCAGAATTTTGGAACAAAGTTAATGAATGTCTAAAACTTTAGTTTTACAAGAGCATATTAGTATAAAGATGTGTAATAGTGGTCAAATTTTCACAACAAGCTAGCTTATTTTGGCATAAAAAACTACCTAAACATTTTCATTAGAATGTAGGTGAATTTGATGTTTCAGTCTCTCTTTATGGCTAATTTCCATGTATTATATTTAACAAAGTAAGGCTGATTATTTTATTTTTTTCCCCTTTGTAATCTTTTGGGATCAAAAACCGTTTTTTCCAAAGGGGACCTGGCCAAGGTAGGCATCGTAACATTAATACAACAATGGCAAAAGTTACCAATTTAAACATTACATTACGGTTATGAAAGTAAAAAATCACAGAGCAACACAGTGACACACGCACACCTAAGGACAATTTAGAGAGACCAATTAACCTGAAAGTCATGTTTTCGGACTGTGGGAGGAAAAATAACTAATAAATAAATAAAGCGACATAGTACCAAACCACTGCGTATATACCGGTATTATGAAAACAAGCACCATGTTGAGCAACAGAGTAAGTAAAATCTTCCTTTGGTCCCGATGGGCAGAAACGTCTACAGATATTTTGGACACACATAGATTTCGAAGGGTGAACAGGCATTCCAGTGGGGAACCGAATCAGGTATATATCTGGATGTCTGTCTGACTTTTATCATATTTTGCTTTTGACTAATGAGAAGCTGCTAATAAATTTTTCTTCTTCTTAGCACCACTTTTAGCGTGCTTTTAGTTATGTTTTGTTGTTTGCCGGTTGCAGGAGAATCCATTCCCACAGCTGATTGAGCCGCAAGTCGGAATGTTTTTCCTGTTGACGCTGCTGGGAACGCACTAGCAGGGTCGACTAACGTCACATTCTTAGGTCAGCGCAGGAAATTCAGGGTCCGTATTGCAGCATATTTTGCTGCACACAGCCTGCTTAAGAAAATAGAACGATATGTGATCAGCCTCATTCTTTTTGGGTTAAAATAATGTGTTGTACACAAAAGTACTTACAATAACATAATTGTCTACCAATAAAGGTTACCAATGTATTAAAGAGATCTTAGAGATTAATCCTTTAAGGAAAACTGAAATCAATCAGAAGCAGAAATCTCAGCGCTTTTCGAAACTAAATTGGTTATAGGTCTGTGAGAAAAGTTTAAGAAGCTGAAAGATATAATTTTGACAAAAAGGAAAAAACTGATGAAATCTGTAAGAAGATAAATATTTTTTCACAGCACTGTTGTTTAGTGAAAGCACAAAGATCAAACTTATTTTCACAAATGTCTTAGTCAGAAGGTTTCTTTCTCTTAACAAACAGCACAAAGACAAAACAATTGAAAAATGACGATTCGTGATTAGAATTTAATTAATGTAAGCAAACAACTTAAGTGGAATTTAACACAATTTCTACTTTGTTTTAAGCTGTAAAATTTACGTTACTGCTATTCAGATGTACTGTTTAAAATTCACAAATTATCTTAGTTAAAGACTGCATAATTTTGATGCATAGTTTTATGATTGTTTTATCTTGGTGCCAAACAGAGAACTACTCAAAGCTCTCATCCAAATGCCCATATTAGCAAACATTTTTTGTTTGTTTACAAAGGCAGCTTGCAGTGTGTGACCTTAATATTTTATAACCTTTCCACTTTAAAGACTGAGTGATGCCTGCCATTTATTTCAATATTACCCTTCAGCTGTTTTGCAGGGATATTTGTAATTATTGTGGTGCCATCGCAAGGCCATTGCCAGCAAATCCAAATATGTTTTTTTGGCTAAAGTAAGATCTTTTTTTATCTAATAAACATGACATCAAATACTTTAAAAACTCATTTGATCTGGTTTATAAGCATTGCCTTTGGTAATCCCTATACCTTTTCAAACATGTTTTGTGTTTAAAGGTGACCAATAAGCCACAGATATACACATTTTCAGAGGGCATTAAATGTCAAGTTTGAGAATGTGAGAAAATTTGCCATTTACCTTGCTATCTGCGCTAAACTGTGCCACACTGTTACTGTAAAAGTTGTTATTGAAGGCAGATGCTAAATTAAATGTCACTACTAAGCCGATTAAAAAGTTTCCTTAAAATCTGTAAAATATTGTTGTCTTGCTCTTCATTTTGACACAAATACCCCAAATGGGTTTTCTATTATATATAGTAAATTAAGTGAGTTTCATTCAAAACAATCATAGATTTCAAATTATTTGTTCAATCTTTTAATGCAATATATTTAGACATATTTTGAATATGTAAATCAGGTATATCTTATTTTTCTGAACCAAATTTTCTTTGTCGGTAATGTTTTGTGTTGATTGAGTTACATTCACTTTGCTATTGTTAATCTGGGTGGCATTTGCAGTCAGGTTTTGTGCAGCTGTTGAGACTTTTGCCATCATTTCTTTCAGTCCTTTCAGCCTTATTTTGTGTTACTTAAATGTTAAAATGGAAAGCCGATGCCAAATAATTATATGATGGTGTAGAGGCACAGAAGTTTAAAGACACTTTTTGTGCAGCTGAAAGACACATGAATAAGGCATAAAATGGCTACAAATGATTTGAGTGCATTTCTTGAATCGAGACAATATTGCAGGATTATTCCAGACATTTTTGGCCATAGCTTAATGGCAAAGTGCTTTCCAATTAGGATTTTGGGGGTCATTTTGTGCACATTTCCATGACTACGAACCAACTTGGATGAGATTACTTTAAATAAAGTCATAAAACCTGCACATCTACTGTGGACATGTATTTATTAGTAAGTCCTGTGTTGTAAGAAATGTCGTACCTATAAAATACTTAAATGGACCTATGTAAGATTAGACCACTTATTTCTGTTTTCTCTTCTAGCTCCTATAAAGATTATGATGTCAGTCAGATGCTTTGGCTTGCTTTAGATCACATACTTTAAGTCCTACAGCACACATAACCAGAAAGAGATCTAACTACAGCTTAGCATAGATTGATATCTACTGTTTGATATTTTGCCTTTAAATTATACCATCAACGATAATTTTAATAGAACATACAGAAGAATATGTTTAGCTAAAAACTTAGCTGATATCAACAGAAACCAGGGCGTAAAGAGGGAAATTGACTAACTATAATCAGATGCATATATTTTGTCATGCAATGTAATCATTATTGCATTCTGCTTCTCATGAAATGTTCTTTGTGAAATTCATACAGGCCAACAAATGATGTCCAAGACAAATCTTTAAAGTTAGATTTTTGCACATATTTAACAAAATAATTTACAGCACATAAATATAGATTCATTTCAAGGCAAGGTAAGACAATTTCATTTGTATAGCACACTTTAAGCAACAAGGCAATTCAATGTGCAACAATAAAACAGAAAAGAACAGCAACAACAAAGAATATTAAAACATAGTACTGTGATAACATTACAGCTATTATTATCTAATTTAGTAATTAATCAAAGAGATCACTCAAAATACTTTGGTGTTAAGCGATTCATTGATTTATTAAATAGTCCAATTATTTTTGAAGTCTATTCTCTGAGTTACAAGGAACCAATGTAAAGACTTTAGAACTGGAGTGATGTGCTCTAATTTCCTGGTTCTTGTGAGGGTGCGAGCAGCAGTGTTCTGGATCCACTGCAGCTCTCTGATTAACTTTTTTGGGTAGACCTGTGAGGACACTGTTATAGTATTCAAGCTGACCAAAGTCACAGTCCTGTTGTGACGTCAGTTCTTTAATCCTAGAAATATTCTTCAGGTGATAGAAGGCTGACTTTGTTATTGCCTTAATGTGGCCCTTAATGTTCATGTCTGAGTCCATTATTACTCTTAGATTTTAGACCTAATCAGTAGTTTCTAGCTATATTAACTGAAACTGGGATGACTTTGATCATTCTTCTTTAGGTCAAAATATAATTACGTCAGTTTTGTTTCAGTTCAGTTGAAGAAAGTTGGGCTACAATAATTCACTGATTATCTCAGGGCATATTTTAAGGCTTTTCACACATGTTTACTACTTAAAATAATTGTGTATGAAGCTATACAAATAAAGCAGTTATTCTGTCAATCTCAGACTTTTAATTGTTAAAACACTTTTTATATTGTATTTAAATGTGACTGGAACTTTTACATTTGACAAAAATGTTCAGTTTAGGTTAGATATTTTTAGGAACACTCTGAGGTGTGTATCATCCATTAAAACCTTCCCACTGTCAGCAAGAAGCCTGTAATTATCCTGCACATTAACTTTTATATATATTTGGGTATATTTAAGGTAATTTACTTCACCCAGACTTAGACAGCCCTCGAGCTGTCTGGGCTATCCTTTAGTGAATGATTGCAAAAATTTAAGAAGATTTTAAACTCATGTAAAGCCACTCCAAAAGTAGTTTAGTCTCACAGGAGCAAATGAGGATCAAGGAGTGCAGCTGTTTGCTCTCAAGCCCTTGAACTTCCTCCAGCGCCTGTTTTCTAGAACTTCCTCAAGCACCACTTTGCATGAGAAGCAGCAGGAAATGTAGACAGAGACACTAAAAGGATATTAATCGTATTCAGGACCAAAAAAAAAAAAAAAGATAATGCCTGTTAAAAAAAAAGTAGCTGACAACCTGAACTTCATATTTCATAAAATATGTAAATGCTGATGATCAACTATAAATAAACTCCTCAGATGTAATTTCACATCAGGAGTGTATGTTTTTTTAAGCGGTTGAATATGATAATTACACAAGATTTTCTTTTTTTACTTCTTTTTTGAAAGTCTTTTCAAACCCCCTCACAACTTACAAAGACATCATGCAGGAAACAAGAAATTACTCACTGAATGGGACTTTACAACTATACTTGAAGGTTTGTTTTTTTTATATTCGCCTTCACACTGCTGTGCTGTAGAGAGCCCATACAGACATAACTGTCTTGATCACTACCTAGCAGTTAACACAGTATGATAAACTGGTCTCATATACTCAAACCTCAGCCCGTAATGATAACAGAGTAAATTACTGTGACTCCTGAAAACCACATGGGGAGACGAGAGAAGGACTTAAAGGACAAACAGCTTAAAACGTCTGTACTTACCTTGCAATGACAAAAAGAACACAGCTAACACCCAGGTACGCCAGAAGAATGTACACCCAGATGTCTGGAGTCATGGGGTTCAGGAAGGAGAAGAAGCCGTTGTTTGTGGCATTGGGTCTGCGATACAGAATGCTGATGCCCATGCTAATGAAGGGCTTTGAGAAGTCAACGACTTTTTCACGCATATACGTAATGGTGAGAGGGGCCACTGCCAAGTCGGCTCTCTAAAAAGGAAAAAATAAAACAATTAATTTGAGCTTTCTTTATCTGAACCTGCCTTGTCATTTTTCCAAACTTGAGTTAACAGTATGCAAATATACATTTATCTGTTACTCTCAACTTTTGATTTATAATACTTTACAAAAGTATTACTTTTTGCACGATTTCACTTTTTATGAAAGCATTTACTTTGGATTTTGTGTGATGCACCCAAAGCAGCAACACATAATTCAGAAATGGAAGGAAAATGTTACATTGTGTTGTGCATTTACTTTACTCACTTTACTCTAGTATCTCTAAATGCAATCCAGTGATTCCAAATACCGTCAGAAGTCACCTAATCACTAAATTGAGTCAAATTGTGTTTAATTTAATCTCAATATATTTACAGCAGTTCTTTGAAGCCATTGGATGTTTGTTGGAGTACAATAGGGAACAAAAAGCATAACGATGACCAAGGAGCACATCTGGAAGGTCAGGGATAAAGTTGGAGGGAAATTTAATAAGGACATCTAAAAGCAACATTTGTTTGGCAGAGACAGAGAGGTTGGCAAGAGGAAAGTAATGTGGTTAAATCCTGTGAAAAAAAACACGAGTAGCAGGAAAACAAACATAAACATACGGCTGAGCCAAAACGGAAAAGCATAGATCACAAGATGTTAACGTAACCTATCAAAAGAGAATAAATGGCAAGACTTGAAAATGGTTTACCGATGCTCTCCATCCTATCTGACTGAGCTTCAGCTGTTTTGCTAAGAATTGGTAAAAATGTCAGTTTTGCTAATGTAACTGCAGCAAAAGGTGGTTAGGCTAAATAGAAATGCATGTCAGAATTCTTAGGATAACAACTATACAAAATCTAAATGTATGCATTGTTTTCCTTTCCTGTTATAAATATGCACCAATTTGTGTCGGTCTGTTACATACATTAACAATACCCCCCGCCCCCCCAATCTCACATTGTGAATAATTTAAATAAATCCAACTGATACAGAGAAAATATTGCTAAGGTGTAACTGCTACGCTGTGACTTTGTGGACATAAAGAACTATATCGAGTTGAGACATGAATGGCATGACAGAGTAAGCTGCAATCGCCACAAATTATGGAAGAAAGCCTGGACTGCAAATTCAGAAGGTCTTCAGTGTCCATGTCCCAAACACCCACGTTCGCAGTGCAACTCAAGAACCACCACCATCCTCTCCCCCTACATGATGACTAAGCAGGAGGTTAATGAAACCAGCTGCTTAGTTCACGCTCGGATACCCTTTTCCCTTCCAAGAAACGACACAACTCACAAAGGAAAGCTTTCTTTACTTCTTCAATGTTGAGCAATGTAAGAGTAACAGGGCTTGAATGGGTCACGGTACTGCATTTTCAACACATTAAAAGCATTTTTTGTGAACATAAAGCAAAATGTTGAGACATATTCTAAAAGGGTTTAGATAAATTATACACAGGCACAAAAATGCTCAAGTGCTAAACCAAATCTGTGTCTCTTCAAGTATTTTGTTGTAAATATCTATGTTTTCAGGTTGTTGCATTTGAGCATTGCACAGATAGTCTTCTTCTTTCCTGTATGATATATTATCCTTAATGTTAACCCTGGGGTTCTTCCTAGTTTGAATAAACTCTATTATTTTATACCATTCTTTGCCAAAATCTACATTTATACCCATGAGCCCAGGTCAGAAATGAAACATTTTCTCTTCACATGTGGCACCTTGAATTATGTGCTCCTGTGGTCTGCAGCATGGTGGTTTAGCAAACAGTTGATAAAAAGACAGAAAAAAGCCAGGGCATCCTGCCGTGCATTCGCTGTTTCTCCTAAGCTATTCAAATTCGCATATCACATCCTGCTTGCTGTATTCTCTGCTGCCAACTGCAGCTTTGAACCAACCTGCCACTCAGCCATAAGATCAGCCAGCATGCTATTCCAGAGATCCCTACGGTGGGTTAATATACATGCTGCACGTCCTTGTTCTGCTTTCTGCTTATGCACACAAACTGGGCCCAAGCAACACAGTCAGTGCCCTAGTATGTGCCACATGGTGCTGTGTTATCTGGGTTTGCAGATGGTAGGCTTAACATTGCTGTCCCCTAAGACCTACTCACCTGATAACAACCTTGAGAACATTTATTAACACTAACATGATCAACATATTCTCAAGAGGCGCTAATACATCGCACTGTTAGTTAGAGCTATATATTCTAAGGGCCCTGAACATGCAGTAATTAAATATTACCAGCACCAGTTTTTATTTTTTTTTATTATTTTTTTTTTATCAGCAGTACATGTACTTATACTGAATGTTGTGTTCCTGAAACATGTGATATGGATTAAATTATATATTCCCCTTAAGTATGTGTCTTCCACTAGAGGCCTGGGCTGGGAGCTTGAGGGTCCTGCGCAGTATCTTTGCTTTTCTGGACTGAGATGTCTGTAGCTCTTCCAGGGATCTGCTGGAGCCATTCCTCCAGTTTGGGGGTCATTCCTCCAAGTGCTCTAATTACTACTGGTACTACTGTCACCTTCAACTTCAAAGCCTTCTCTACTTCCTCTCTGAGCCGATGGTATTTCTCAAGTTTCACATGTTCCTTCTTCTTGATGTTACCATCACTTGGTATCGCCACATCCACTACAACGGCTTTCCTCTGCTCTTTATCAACCATCACAATGTCTGGTTGGTTCGCCATTAGCATCCTCTCTCTGGATCTGGAAGTCCCACAGGATCTTTGGTCGGTCATTCTCCACCACCTTTGGAGGTTTTTCCCACTTTGACCTTGGGGTTTCCAGCCAATTCTCCACACATATGTTTCTGTATATTATGCTGGCTACTTGGTTATAACTTTCCATGTATGCTTTCTCTTCCAGCATTTTACACCCTGCTGTTATGTGCTGGATTGTCTCAGATGACCATCCTACTATATATACTTAATGTTTACAGACTGGATAATGGGCCAGCACCTTGGGATTCCTCCCAAGGTGCTGGCCCAAGTAGCTGGGGAGAGAGAAGTCTGGGTCTCTCTGCTCTAAGCTGCTGCCCCTGTGACCCGACCCAGATAAAGTAGAAGACAATGGATGGATGGATGGTATAGCAATTGTAGGTCTGACAATATTTTAGGATAATTTTTCTGTTTTAAGGTTTTAAGGTTTAAGGTCTTTTCCAGCTTCTGAAAAGTTTTCTTCAAAAATGTCCCCAAATTTACGTAACTACATCCATTTACCCCATTAGCTCTGATCAGCTTTCGTGTTACTGCTAGAGATGCACATCCCATAGAATGATGCTGCCAGCAACATGTCTCTGCTTGACGTAGATGCGTTCAAAGTGGTGGGTTTTTTGTCATACACAGCATTTTGCATGGCAAGCCAAATGCTTCAGTTTTTCCACAATCTTCCCCATGTTTTCTGTGTCCCCGGTCTCTCTGATTAATTGATTTTCCTGTCTATCAGTTAAGATGGACAGTCATGTCTTTCCCATTTTAAGATGATGGACTGAGTGCTCTATGGGATGTTAAAGGCTTGGAATAATATATTATTACCTTTATAAAACCTCTGCTCTAAACTTTCTTCTAAACTTGATTCCCAACCTGTCTGGTATGTCTCTTCTTCTTTGTGATAGTGGTTATTCACATATTTTCTCAAATAAACCTCTGATGTCTCACCAGCAGTTGTATTTTGGACTTTATTAAGAATTCGATGACTTTTGAAGGCAGTTGGATGCACTGGCATTCAATTTGGGGTAAAATTATATGACAAACCAGATCTATATTTGTAAATAATCATTTTTAAACTATCAAGTTTTATACACAATTATTTGTTGCCATGTGTTGGACAAGCACATAAAATCCTTACAAATTACATTGTGTTATTTAGTAAATGAAAAAAAAGGGCATGAATAATTTTGCAAAGACTTATGACATATTACAAAAATTGAAGACAGTATAAAATCACATGTTTATGTAAATAGACAAATGATAAATTAGAACATTGAGCAAAGATTTGTGCAAATGGCTTTTGTCAATTGCATAGGTACATAAATAAAAAGATACATTTTGCGAGTCAGGCTCATCCAAGATCAAAAGCCGAGGAGAAATAATGAGTCTTTAAGAAAGATATAAAACTCTCAAGGGTTGAAGCTGAAATAATATGCATTGGCAGACTGTTCTAGACTCTAGGAGCAGCGCTATCAACTCAAGTGTTCAATTGAGTTTTAGGGACTTTAATTAGTAGCTAGCTACCCAATCTGAACATTCTTTCTGGATTGTAAATATTCAGCAATTCAGGGAAGAACATTTGAAAACCAACAAAATAATTTTTAACTCAACCATATAGTGCACTAGAAGCCAGTGAAGTGAAGCCAAAATAATCTATTCAGCTCCTACTCTTATAGTCTGTTTTTTTTTGTGTTTTTTTTTTGGGGGGGGGGGACTTGGACCCTGATGAGAATAGGTCAGAATAATTTTTTTGTTTAATTTTTAATAAGTTAAATGGGGATAGTGACTGCCTAACTTAGAAAAAAGAAACTTAAGCATGTTTGTGGGGTTCTGGGGCTTAAAGAATTAAACAGTTGCACAATAATAATAAAAAAAAAAAACAAACAAGAAACAAATAGGCAACATTTAGTTGTAAATTGAAGCGTATTTATAAAAGTGAGCTGGTAGGGAGCATAGACATCTTTTATCTGTTGTGGTAATTCAGCTAAAGGGTCTGCAGCACCAGTACAGGTCAGCCAAATAAAGTCACCCTGTAGTTTCTAATAACGTTTTTCAGACAAAAATACTGTTAAATCATTCTTAAAGAATGAGTTACTTTATGATTTTAGCATATATCTATTTGACAACCTGCAAAGACAAAGAGTAAGTGTGCTGGTTAAAACCTTTCAGTGTATCTGTCGTTGCAGAGATTAATTACCTTGAAACAAATGATGCGCTAGGAACGCTATTAACATTTGCATCAAAGCATGATTAACGTGATCATCTATTTTGACTAAATCAAGTTTAACAAGGCCTATTGCATCATTTAGCAACTTATAAACAATGCCCTTTGGCGGCGTAAGCACTGAGTTCCGTGACTACAACAAAATTAACCACTGCAAGTTGTACAGCTTCATCTGTAGCCCTTTGCAATGTTGCCTGAATTTGTCCTTGAAGTAGAGAAAATTATTTAATTTAATACTCATAGATACATTTGGCTTTCATAAAATTATGTTCTCAGTATGAAAAAGTGTAAAAAGTTTCATTTTATGTTTTGGGATTGTTTTATCAGTAACACCCTTATTTTCTGTTCTCTCCTGCCTTAATTATGTATACCCTCTAAGAAAACACACTTGAAAATAAAATATGGCTTATCTATTATATTTAAAAAGAAGGGTCAATGGGTTTTAGGTAGTTAACACAAAGTAATTACAAAAATAAAAGAAATACGTCCGTGTGTACTTGCATTATCTCTTGTATAACTGTTATCACTTTTCCTTTCAACAGATTTGTAGATATGATTCCTTTCAATGCCAGCGTTTCATGTCATCTCAGGGTCAAATCGACTTAGCTTGCCTTTTAGACCATGTTTCAGGTCTGCTGAATTATGATCAGCTTACTCTTATCAACAAAGCTAGAAAAGCACTGGACCAATAAATAGAACTGAATGCATATCTACAAAGTTATCTCCTTGCATCCATAATACTGGGATAAGAAAAAAGTAAAGGCAATGGACTGCAGTATAGATGCGGACCTTCAATTCAGCTGTTGAACTGGAAGCAATGAGTGCATTGATCATTCTGGTGTAGACGGCATCATGGGTGAGCCCCTCCACAATTTTACAGTTTGTTGCTTTCTAAAGCTTTAAACTGAAAGCAAATACACGAGTAGTTGAACCCTGATATTTATATGAACTGTATATACAATAAATCAGACTAAAATTTCTGGTTTTGGTAAGTTACCATAAGTATAATTTTTCTATTTACAAAATGTTTAAATAATGTGTAAAATAATATTTTATATATTTTTTAACTTTCGTCAAATACATAAATATACAAACACTAAGACTAATGTAACAGAAGTCAGTTTGCCCCACAGAAGAAGCTGGGAAGCTTGACAACACTATGCCAACTGTGAAGTACCAGGGTGGCGGTATCTTGTTGGGCAGGTATTATGCTATGGAAAATATCAGTGTACATTAAAAATTTTATGGCATCAGGCAATGTATGGGCTGGGCATATATGCTGTTTCTAAGTGGAAACACAGGTTGGACATGTGATGTCAAAGCAATTCTGCTCTAGACAGTTACGCTGCAAAACCTAAAGCCACAGTTATTTCTGTCCACAAGTATTTTCCAGATTATAAGATGCTATTTTTTCCCATGCTTTGAACCCTGTGGCCTATACAACAGTGCGGTTATTTTATGTATTTGTACAGCTAACGGCAACTAGGGGACCTCCTCGATTTATGGACTGTGCAGGTTACGTCCTCCACCTTAAAGGGAAATGTGCCTTTAAGAGGCAGTTTCCGGAAAAAGGTGTGAGAGAGGGAATTTGCGCAAACAATGAAAGCAAAAGTGGAACTGACAGACATTACGAGAGCCAGACAGTTAGCAAAAAACGTTTTCATTCATAAACCCTCATTAAGGAAAACAAGAAATAGATATGATTTCGAATTTTAAGTTAATGGCAGTCGATCTGGCTTTAAAGAAGGAAATAGAGCACCAGCGGCTTCCGATACCCTTGGCAGCAATGAATCGAGGGTGAGACATTGGCAACGCCAGTATGAAGAATTTTCTCAATGCAATAAGAGGAAAAACGCTTTTAGGGGTAATAAAATAATAAAGCATATATGCCCAGAACTTAAAGTCTTTCATGAAGATTGGCTGAACACACACAGAGAGAGGGGGTTTGAGATATTTCCATTGTGTTGAAATGCAAATAAAATCCAAACACCAATCACTTCCCTGACAATCCCTTCTGCACAAACCCTTATATATGGTAATTAAATGTTAAAACACCTGCAACTTATAAATGGGTGCAGCTTATATATGTACACATTTGTGTTTTTTTCTCTAAAATAGGCTGGTGGAGCTTATAATCAGGTGCGCCTTATACTCCGGAAATAGGGTAAATGCTTAAAACAGAGAATTCACAAATCTTCTTTTTGGTCAGAGTATTTTTTTCTAGAAATAATTATTTTTAATGCCATATTGTGTGGATGTCATGTCAAATCAGAGAAAAATATATTTGTTTTGTGAGATACCTGGCTACGTATGGACAAAGCCTCAAAAACAAAACAAAACACAAGTAAATGTATGCAAACCTATAAGACTGATAAAAAAGCAATACAAGGTTCTTAAAAACATTCTTTATAGTGGCCTTCAGCAAATAAAAATTACTTTTGTAATCCTGAGTTAAAACAGGAAAAAAAATATATTTAATTTAAAGTCAGATAGAGAAAAAATGTGTTGTGTATTTATATAGCGGATGTAAATATCTGTTTTAAACTCTAGATGCTACTACATACTCATGCTTTGCCTTCAACAGCTTGTATTTGAATATTTGCACAGCTCAGAAATGCAAAACATAATTCAACCTTATGCCATAGGCAACTATTTACCATCACCACAGACCGTATCTTTGCCTACAAACCAAAAACCTTATTCACTATGGCAACAAGGACCTTTTCACTCAGAAACCAAAAAAAAAACAAAAAAAACATGTGCTGTTAAATTATGGAGTCATGCATTTCCAGACTCTGCCTGACTTGTCTATCTCTGGTAATCCATTTGTTCCCTTAAAGGTTAAAGTTATCAATGTGGATCTGGCAAAAAAAGCCTGTGTGTAGATATAAAGTGCTGCAGTGGGAGTCCACCTTTTCCAACCCTTTCAGCACCAAGCCATTGACTCCTGCCACACAATTCCCTGCACTAAATGCCACTTACGCTATTACAAGTTTTCAGCTGAGTACAGCTCTGACCTGATGGGGCTGAGGACAAAGGGAGTGCACCGACAGGGACACTTATGAAATGCCAGCAGAGAAAAACCACCACCAACTGAAAACACGGCTGTTTTGTGACTGTCAAGGTATGGAGCTCGACACAGACTGCTGCGATCGCCTACTGTCCTGTGGAAAGATGATGGTCGACATGTTTGCTCAAATCCTTTCAACATATGCTTCATCACATGCTTTCTTCCAGACCCCTGTACATCTAGCAGTGGTAAGTGTTGCATTTTACCGATCAACATCAGCACACTCATAACTTTTAAGCAACCTTGACATAATTGTGCCATAAATGTAACTGACAGGCTGGCAGGCTCTTCCTGGCTTGTACTCAATCATAACTATATCACTGTCCACATGGAGGACACAACCTGCAGTTCAGCAGAAAGGCATGCCTTTGGAAAATGTTGTAACGATATAAAATTGTTCTAAAAAGTAAACAATAATGATGTCTGATATTAAAGAAAAAGTTTGACTCCTAATAATACTCTAAATATTGTTTTGTCTTTAGTTTTTAGACAGATAAAATCCCTGGGTGTTAAAAAATTTAGCTTACCAAAAAAGTTGAAACAGGTAATATGAAAAACTGTTAAATGGTAACAATGCTGTTGTTGTTACACTTAACAGCACCTACTGCTTATGAGAAGTGTAAAAACAACATAATCAGAGACAGTTTACATACATCCCTACATACCCCACTAACCCTAAAAACACTGGTCTTGGTTCGAATGAAGCAAACTATCCTTCGCTTTGATTGCATGTGTGAATGGCAAGCGTACCGAGACCGCAACAAAAGTAGGAAACGGACAATTGTACAGGGCATCCTGGGTAAATACAATCTAAACAGCAGCAAAGGCTGGATAGATATATAATAGATCTTGTACTTAACCTTGCTCAACGTTTGTATGTGGAAGCCATCTTTGCAAGAAGTTGTATGCTACTCATAGCACACTGTCTCATATGGAGCAGTCTTGTATAAAAACAAAAACAAAAAAAACATTCTCCATTGTCCTCTTCTATGGAATTCCAAAGTGTTCCAAATTAAAAATGCAATAAATACCAGCAAGATATGATATTAAATAAAAATATAATGTGACAATGAGATTATTAAAAACTGAAAACAGTTCAAATGAAACACCCATTTTTTGGAATATTTTTCATATTTTTTTATTTTAGATTATACATTTGTATAAACACTGTAGCAGCACTGGCTGGTTGGATTTAGATGGCCCCATTACAAAAGTGATACGATATTCTACCAGTAATAAGAATTATAAAGCCATACATTAAATCCTAAAGGAATTAAATTCAATAATAGTATAAAAAGACTTCAGACGGTCCTCGCTATTTTCCTCCTGCAAGAAGACCATGTTTAAGCAACAACCAATGTGTATCCAGATCCCAAAAGCTGATTCTGATTGGCTGGCCAAGACTTTTGGTTAAAGGCACAGTGTGTAATTTTTGGCCAGTAGGTGGCAGTGCATACCTAAATTATCACAAGCATTGGGTATCTGTGACTTTGAGTAAGAAACTCAACAACGGAGGTCCAACTAGTGCTGTTTTTCAAACGCTCAGTTCCCTGAGAATTATTTATTTGCAGCAACATGACGAATAAATCAGTCTCTCTTTCATCGCATTGAACTAGTCAAGAGGTAAAAATGTATTTATGGCGAAAAAAAATAGCATTTTTAGGGGAAATCAATGTTTTAATAGCAGGCTTGTTCCGTGCGCTTTGTCCGTCCGGGCTCTTGTAGAAGTAAAGACGTCATCTAATATGGTTTTCCCCTGAAAAGAGGACCCCACCTATGTATTTTAAAACAGATTTTTAAAGTCATATTTTAAAATATCACCAATATTTTTCAATTAATGTGCATTATGTAATTATTATTACATAATATTTTAATGGATATTTTCAAAGATGTACTGCAAAAACTACACACTGTCACTTTAAATGTCATTCTGAAATAAATAGACTATTATGAAAAAAAACAAAAACATTATGAAATACAAGCTACCTTTGGAAAAAAGAGAGTTTTGAATAAAAACTGATGGAATTAAATAAAAAAAACTCAAAATAAATTATACTATGAAAAAAAGGCAGTCGAATAAATATTTAACTATATATATATATATATATATATATATATATATATATCATAATACAAATATATAATCTAAAATTAAAATGTAAGGAAAAATATTTACAAATATTGGGTATTGCATTTAAACTGAATTCCTTTTTTTGACTATTTCATTGTCACATTATATATTTACTGAATATTAATTAATGCTTATATTTATTTCATAATGTTTTATTTATTTAATTTTGGACCATTCAGCATTCCATACTCTGCCTCATTCTATCTTCATCCTGAGTTACTGCTGCAGTATTTATCTGGCACATTTGCCAAACACAACAGATCAATCCTAAAACCGCTACAATCTGTTGCACCTCCATGTTTATTTACATTAACTGCACTGTGAAGCTTCCCCAGCAGCATGAGGAAGCACAGCTCTACAACAGTGCCATTACAGGCGGAAAGCTAACATTGTAGCTCAAAAAACATTAACATTACTCGGTCAACAGCCTATTGTCTAATTTACTAAGCAAACAGAGCAACATAAACATAGCAAACAAGAGAGCACCACCTGCAGACGAATACCAATGCAGCGTAATTGAATAATCTCGGATCAAACACTGTTTCCTGAAGGTTTTAAACCACCTGCAAAGCACAGCTAAGTAAGAAAAAATCTATTAAAAAAAGAATCATCCCTTCTCTATCGCTGTGTGGAGCAGCTGGGTCTGTCGTGAAGACATGGGGGAAGGGGGGGGGGGGGGGGGGGGGGGTGGGGACAGTCACAGCTGAACCAACTCGAACCGGTAAAGGGTGAAATCATGATGTCTTTTCTCCACCATTCACCAGAGGTAAAGGGAGGCTTTATGGAGCTCAGCGGCCCCACACCGTATCAGTTCAGGCAATTGGCTTGTGTTGCATGAAGCCAGAGCTGCTGCAGAGGGAGATAGGATCGGTTGAGCCTCTGAGTGGTAACACTAACTGACACTAACGTTCAAAACACCCCCCATAGCTCTCCAGCTATAGACTGCTGTAAATCTAGTCTGTTTGCTGTAACTACTTCTATGTTTTTCAGCTCACCACAGGGTGGGGCTCGTTTGTCAGAGATGGAGGGCGTCTCTGTGAGACCATGACTATGACGTAGACAATGAAAAAGATGTACCACTCTCAGTCAATTAAAAAATTCAAATGCAGTACCAAAGAATGACCATGAGTAGTACTAAGACCTATTAAGACCAAAAAATGTAGAATTTAACAAGTTTACACGAAAATGTGAAAAAATGCCCTGAAACTGAAAGATCGTATTGGTAAAGACCCATTTATGCAGTTTATAAGCAAAAAAAAGTTGTTTTGGAGTTTAGGTGCTCTTTACAAAAAACAAGTTATTTGTGCCATAGTATACCTGTACATGGCAATGCCTGACAACACTATGGACAGAACCAAGATGCAGGAAATGAGCTAAGCCAACAAATAAACTTCTGAAGTGACATATTGCTATATTCTTAATCAACTGTGCTGGTAAAGCACCTTATATATGAATACACGATGTAGAAAATTTGGATGGGGCACAATATCTGTCACTGTCAAGGTAATCAAATTGAAAATGCAGTGTCCAGAATATAATTAATATATTACGCAAGTGGGATAAAATCAAATTACTAATTTAGACACTGTAACATCGATAAAATCATTTTTATCATTCTACGGCATGCACATGTTATTGATATGATTAACAATGATGTAGTAGTATCAGATTGGAATTTGGGATCTGTAATTAACTACTCTTGCATAACAGAGTGTCAAGAACAAACCAACCTTAATGAGGACAACCAGATTTAAAACAATTGTATGGTATTAGATATTTAAAAGGTTTTCATTTACTCATATTTTCAAATGTAGTTAAGACCTTGCTCTACCCCTCACCCCTTATTTCCATTCTGACAAAAAAAAGTACAATTAGAAGATGTTAAATCTTAAAAAAAAAATCCCTTTGCGCTTTTTTGAACTCGAAGCGACCTTGAACTGTCTTTTTTTAGTACATGCACAATCTGGAAGGGACCTTGGATTAGCAGGGCTAATCCTAATCTGTATGTTATATGACTGAGAATACTCATACTACTGCCATATTTTCCATACAACCCTCCTGATTTTCTGAGGAGAGTCCCACATTTCAGTGCCCATCCTGAAAATTTCCCGAGGCCACCATTCTCCTAAATTTCTCCCGATATCTGACAGCGTTGCATATAATGTACACTCCCTCTTTCTTATGTGACAGGGATGGAGAAAAAAACACGTTATATTTGTATTTTGCCAAGGAATGTGCTATGGAGAACAGTTTCCTCATTCTGGACATGAAAATCCATCACCTTTTATATCTGTATACATGCATATTTGATGAGGAAAACAATCTGCTGTAATTAGTCATGTACAGCGCAACAGCGTGCAGCAAGTTTTCAGAACAGACTTTGTGTGATTGACAGCAGCTGTAGATTCAATTACTTTTTACATCCTCAGAGTTATTTAGGATTAAAAACTTTCAACCGACCCCTTAAGTCTAGTTCCGTTATATTATGGCTGCGCGATGGTAACTTCAGCAGTGCATAAAGGCTTTTTTTTCCCAGGTCTTTGAGCCCGAGTGTCCAGCTGATCCGGTTTTTGGTCCGGCAGAAAATAAAGCTACAGCGCCAAAATTAACATATTTAAAGCTGTGCTACGACCAAAGTAAAACAAAATACTTTCTCACTCTCTCCTGACACAGAGTCATATGAGTTTTAGAATGAACAATAAGTGATTATTCCTAAACTTTCAGTGCTGCTGAGCAGGGTGTATCCAGGAGGTTAGTAAAGTGGGGCTAGACCCAGGATGGGTCTTGGACTGTAGCACCAAAATAAAAGCAAAGATGTTCGTTTAGTGAGGACCCAATCTGAGCTGGTCACATTTTAAAGTTTTCATCTGTTAAAATTACATTTAAAATAATTTGATTTATGCTAAGGTTTATGTAACAATGTAATACAAAATAAAATCACAAATAAAAGCATTGCAACCTTTTTGTGGAGGGACTGTTTAATTTGTTAACTTATGTTATTGCGGTGGACTGTTATTTTGTGAAATAAATGAATACTGTAAAATTCAAATATTATTCTTTTTAACCCCCACTCCCTGAACCCCCACCCCACCCCCATAGCTCTTTTGAATGTCCCCTTAATTCTGGGGTCGGCAAGTATGTCTAATGCAGCACCCAAGCGGTGTTTGAAATACAAAAACATCTGACTACTCATATTCTCTGCTGTAGTGAGTGAATGTTTGTGTAAACATCTCAAAAACAGCTATAGTGTGTTAATTAGGGAGGGTTGCAGATGCTGACAGGTTTATTTTATTGCTATTATGCAAAAAATAGGGTGCTTTTTGTCAGAACAAGAAAAAGAAGCAAAAATATGAGATGAAGCAAAACTTACATGTTCCATAAGTTCTCTAATCATGCCATTCCACTGGCCTTTCTCATCCTGAGAGCCGTATTTCCCATCTGGCACCAGGCGGATCTCATACGTGAAGCCCAGGATTTTGGCCAGCTCTTTGAGTAAGTCGATGCAGAATCCTTCAAAACGGTCGTTCCCAACCAGTGCCTTGTCAGACTTCTTAAGCATGACATATGGCTCCTCCTGCACGGACCCAAAAGATCAAATGAAAAGCAATGGTGAGGTCAGCTTTTCCAATTTGTTTCAGCACATGCACCTAATTGAAGCAAAGTGATCTGAGCTGACGAGTTGCTGTAGCACTTAACAGATAGTGACAGCAGATTCAAGTTCGGTGTGTGGATACAGAGAGACTTTAAATATGAAGGGAGATTTTAGTTTTTCTTTTATAGAAACATGAATTAACAGAATCCTAAGCTTCATTAGGGCTGAACCAAAAATATATATATATTTAGATTTTTGTACATCCTTATCTCAAATAATATTTGTAAAATTATTAACATAGTACACAGAAGTTATTTTTGTTGAACTCTATCAATTTACTTCTGATGTTTGCCAAAAAAACTAATGGTTGTAAATAGGGATGTCTGATATTATCGGCCTAAAGTCATTATCGGCTGATATTGGCATTAAAATGTAATATCGGAAATTATCAGCATCGGTTTTTATTTTTTTAATAAGATGAGTTTTCAAACCATTCACATATTATATATCAAACTCTTCAGCTACTTCTTTTCTCTCTCAGAATGTAAAAATATGACAGATTTGAGGTTTAGTTTTTGAGATATTATTTGTTTGAGACAACTTTCAATGTATCAAAAGGTAGGTTAATTATTGGCCCTGCTTAAATGTTTGCGGTTTTTTTATTTTTTATTCTTGTTTCAGTTGTTTCGACTTTACCTCACTGCTATAAAAGTATAATGTTTTTTACATTTTCTAAAATTAGAAATTTGTCCTGAGTGGTGGGCCTTTGTCAGTATTCTTTGTGTGAGAAAATGTTCCAGCTACTTTTGAAGACAAAATAAAAATGGCACCTTTTTCAATTGCCTAACTAAAATTCTAGTACTTATTACATTTTCTAAATTTTTAAAGCTCAAGTATGCATGATACATGATATTTCATTGTGGTTACCTGAAAGGGTTTAGTAGTTTTTGTTTTTCATAAGGGAGGGTCCCCACATATCGGTATATATGTATATATATATATATATATATATATATATATATATATATATATATATATATATATATATATATCGGTTTATATCGGTATCGGAATTAAGAGTTAGGCTATATCGGTATATCTATATCGCTAAAAAAGCCAATATTGAACATCCCTAGTTGTAAAATAAACAGTGATGATTATTCATTCATTTAGCTGGTGGAAACATTGTAGGCCAGGCATTGACTTGTATAAAGGTTGAATACATAAAAATGCAGGCTAAAACATCTATTCAGTTTGTCTTTTAGTTATAGCTAAATTGTTATTATATTTTTCCTATCTATGATCTTATTTCTATCTTTGGCATTAACAATTTTAGAAAGTATATTTTTATTATTTGAGTTCTATTTAGCCATTATTTTGAAAACATTTTTTACATTTCCTATTATATTCTCAGTATTTGTCAATATTTATACTTTATCGGACCTACTACATTTTTACTTTTTTCTGTGTTGACTTTGTTGCAGTTCCTCTGCTAAAATGTTTATTTTTTTATCTACTTTTTTGTCCTCAATTGGTATGATAATTTCTGATATGCTCTTGTGTTTGGCAATTTCTTTTTAACCACTATGACATTTTTTATCCGCTTTCTTTTACTATTATTTTTTATGAAAATTGCTCTACAAATAAAGTTTAATTTGCTTGATTCTTTGTAATAACAATTGGCAGCTAATGCTACCACACTTTATCTTCACTTACACTGTAATAAATTGTTATAAAGTCTCTTAATTTAGAAACAAAAGTTCAGATCTTCCTTAAGTGAACATTAAGGTATGTCAATGCTGACAAACATAAAAAGATTTAGGGCAATTTAAAATAAAAAAAAATAAAAAAAAACACTGGAAAACACAAAACACACAAGTGGAGTTTAATGTATAAAATTGAATTTAACAAAAGGGAGTGGTCAGTTTTTACAGTGTACAAGAAATACATATCCAGGTGTTGGGAAAAACAGACAGGTAATGTATGGAACCTAATAGGCAGCGACTGCAGACTGGCTGCTTGAACGGACAGCCTTAACAATCCAGCTTGTTATACTTACAATACTCCATGAAGACTTGAAGCGCAAAAATATATTATTTGCATCATAAAAAATTTTAAAAAACCTACTCAATTTTGTAATTATTTATTCAATATTTTCCTGAAATATATTTATCAATATCAAAACAAAAATTATGTTAAGCCTAAAAGTAATAAAACTGTACCAACCAATATTATTTTATCAGAAATTGTAATAAGTGTTGTCTTCTATTTTTTGTCTATTCTGGTCAATCCTCTTGTATGATGGATACCGATATATCCGGGGCTCTGAAGAAGCTGTTCAACTTGCAAACTCTGCCATTTTTCCCAGTGCCATCCGCGCCGTGCCGACCATACTGTTTTACGATAGAAACCTTTTCTGTCAACCCGCAATGGTTGCCGCTACTGGTTGGCAGATGTAAACATAACATCACTGTTGTGCCTGTTAAAAGTTACAATTTGTTTTATTTTATAACGAATATTATTTTTTAAGGAAATCTCTTACTTTCATTATGCACCCTTCTAAATGTCATGCAGATGTATTTTTTTCTGTAACTTTATGAAAATGTTCCATATTCAGCCTTTAAATTAAAGGTTCCATTTATGTTAAAGTAAACAGGAATTTATTGAAGCCACAAACCATTTTGTAATTTTCTAACCAAGCTAGAAAGTAGCTTGGTTAGAAAATTTTCTCCAAATATATATAAATATATATATATACATACATTAAAGCTAAATTGTGAACATTTACACTGTTCATGTTTAAACCCGAATACATATGACAATGCATTTAAATAGCAAAATACTTGGCCAAAAACTTCGCTTAAGTTGTCCAATTAACTTGATCAAAAAGTTTGCCTGTTTAGCAAGAAGGCCATTACCATCTGTTTCTAGCCTTTGCTTTCTGCAATTCCCCAAGGTTTGGACTCAAATCAAAGTCTTTATACCGGCTCAAACCTTCCAGTCGCAGCGTGAGCATGCACAACAGAAAGAAAAAGAATGCTGGCTTGAAAATAGACATTACAAGCAATGGAGTGCAAACAATTATTGTAAGAGGAAAAACACATTAAGTGCCCTAATCTCTTCTCTGAAGTTATTAGTATAAAGCTGTCAGATGTCTCGCTCATGCATCACTGAAAATCAGTGTGATGCAATTTTATTACACTACGAGGGGAGATTGATATTAAAGTATAAGCTCCCCTTAACAGTTTGAAAGTTTTATGTTCCTAAACTAATGATTCCTGAAGAAACTGCAAATGAAGATGCCTGTCAGATTTTGGAAAAACATATTTAAGAAGAGAGACAGAGAAAAAAGCAACCTACTTAACACCACTCTAGCATAAAATCAGGGATTGGTACTTTCCAGTATCGTGGTTCAATATTAGACCACTTAAATCCTTGTTCATTTTCTCCATTCTGAGACAGAATTAATATAGATGGAACCTGATAGGCAATAATTATTCCCTACCACAATCCTACCCTTCATAATTATAGCTTTGTGGCTCAATATAGGCATAATAACAGTGTTTATCATTGTAACTTTAAGGGGTGTGAAGGGGAATGTCTGTTCCATCACCTCTGTGTTAGCTCCTCCACAGACACCAACAGGCGGTGACAGAGTTAAGGACAAACAACGACAAGTAAATGGTAATGTCGGTCTAAAAGAGGAATTTTCCTGTTATTTTGTCTGAACATGTAATTAATGCTTTCCTGAGGCTAGCTTATAGTCTCACTTACTGCATTGGTGTGTTTTTTCTTTACTGCTCTCCCCTTCCAGAGCTTAAATGTTCACTGAGCCAAATTTCAGTTCCTGCAATGGAGTGTTCAGTAAAATTGGGCATATTTTTTCTTCATCAGTTAAGACAGTAAAAATCTTCCCCGGTTCAAACTCAAAGCATTTAGTGGTAGTAGAGATCAATGTGACTGAATGTGGCAGAAATGTTTGCTAGAGTCAAACTTTTTACAGGGATTTTCACAAACAACCATTAGTGGTGTAACAGTACACAAAACTCACGGTCTGGTAAATTATTTAGGGATTTTAAAGTCATGGTTTGGTAATTTTTGGTACACTTTAATCAAGAAAAATAAATACAAATGTTCATGTGACTTCAACAAAGAACCCGAACTAATAACTTTTTTTCTTCGATTCCTCCCTTTCTGTTCCTGAAATTAATTAAATTGCATTATGTTCTCTAACTTAAAATAGTTAAATGTATAAAACTGACTATAGATTTGATTGGACCCCCCCCCTCCAAATAAATAAAAAAAGTACAAGCATACATAGCCAGAGTAGAAAACAATATAACCAGCTGAAAACAGTGTTAATTTTTAGAAATGCTTTAATAACTCTTTTTTTAGATTGCAATGTACCAAGTGTAAATTTTGGTGGGGTTGGTTAAGATTACGGGCCTATATTTAAAGCCACAGAATTGGCCCCGGAGTTCCATTGCAAGAAACTCTTTATGATGAAACATGCAAGATTTTTTTCTTTTTTTAGAATTTCATGCTCCCAAAAACATAGGAACTTAAATAGGATCATCCTATTCCAATTCCAAAAGGATTTTGCCCCAGTGCACAAAGTAAGGTCCATGAGCACATGAATGAGTGAGCTTGTTGTTTGAACCCAACAAAGCACCACCAGGATGAATTAGAGCAGTGACTGTGATCTAGGCCATCTTGTTCAATGTCAGTACTTGCCAACAAGTGCTCCAATTCTGAAAATTTCCGCTCTGAAGATCAAACGTTGTTATAGCCTATTTTTTTATATTAACTACTTGGTAAAATACATATATCATTCCTGCATTGAGCCCGGCAGAGATCAGGTGCATAAATCATTTTGAGGTGTAAGAATATGTACCCTCAGTTTATGTACCCTCAGTTTAATCCATTGGCACGTTTTATGTGCGCTCGGATTTGGGCATCGTACTGGACCTTTTCAGAGCTTTAAACTAAAAAAAAAGGCATTATTCTTTTAATTAACTTGTAAATAAGACAACTAAGCTATACTACTGAAAATCACTAGTGATCAGGTTTGCATTAACTTCATGAACAACAAATGCAGTATTTATTTTTATACGGCTTTGAAGACAAACCATGGAGCTGGTGGCACAGCATAATTAGAACATGTTGCATTAAAGAGATACGAGTTAATTAGTTAGCCTACCCGTTGAAACTAGCCACTTTTGAATACAAGTCTTTATTGAATGTAACATCAATCTCTACAAAGAATAATATAGGATTCACATAGAGAAACTGTATAAGATAGTGGAATATCAGTCAGATCAGATACTGATTATATAAAGATTGTGCTGGTGGATGCACTGTTTAAAAAAAAATCAGGGTTATAAGTGGTGGGGAGAAAACCAAAATTTATAAATAATGCCTGAGACATGTCCCCGGCTGAAATGAAAAGGCCCCGAAACCCTGCATACGGTATAATAAACTGAGGGTAGGGATTCTTACACCTGAAGAGTATGTCTACACATGATCCCGGCTGAGTTCGTTTGGTCCAGATGTGGACTTTTTCCCACAACGAAAAATATCAAGAGTGGTGGGTCTGAGAGGGGGGGGCAAGTTCTGGTAACGCTGCCATTGGGGAAAAAACAATCTCACCTGCTGTGACTGGATAAGTCAAGTGAATTCTTATCTTTAATTTTAATCATCTTAATTTATTTGAGCTTATCTTATTTTTTTAATGTCAACAACTATTTTATTTTTCACATTTTTATGTCAGATTTGAAAGGGTAAAAGTATGTGCAAGATGCCCTGCAACCAGCATACACAAACCTGTCGCTATTTTCATGAATAATAAAATAAAACTTTTTTCACTAATCGCACACTGTATATATACTGTATCTTACAACGATCTTAAAGCCTGAATTTTAGCATATATTTAGTAATAAAAGTGGAGAGATGTGTTGACAAAAAAGTGACTTACCAGAATGGTGGTGATAACAAGGGAACGGTTAGCCAGGGAATCAGTAATGTTCATCCCTTTTCGCTTCGGCACTTCTGTGATGTTAAGACCTCCTGACGCACTCCACTTCCCCACCTGTAGAAGACGAAAGGTGTCCGAGCTAAGTGTTCAGTGTCTGTTGACGAGCTATGACCTCCACAAGTTTCCCTGCCAACCGTTTCCCGCATTAGTGCCAGGTTGAAAACATTGCCAGTAGCATTAGATGATTGGCTGATTCACCTTTTATCAGCAGGCTAAGGTACTGTACTCTGCAAAGTATGGGGTAGTTAAGAATATACACTTATAGAGGAAAAAAGGGATGTTGGGTAAAATCACTCAATCACAGAATTATTTGGATAGCATTAAATTAGAGAGATTACAATTCTAGTGGGCTGATCATCAAAACTACTGATAAACTACTTAAATGACAATGCTTATTTTTGATCGTTTATATCAAATTTAAATAAAAGGCAGACTGATAAAGATTTGAGCATGGATTACATTATGAGAATATTTTTTTTTGCCGTCTCAGTTAGATAAACAAAGGGATTTGAGCAAAAAGAAGAAGTTACACATGCAAGGAGCCTTAAGGCTAATATCTCTGCGCATAGAAACACACTCTGGAAAATATCATTAGCACAAATAGTCCCGTGGCTGTCTATAACAATCTCTGTTAGCAGCTCAAGCTTTCCACCAAGCCCTCCTCTGTTTCCTCTATTACTACACTCTGAGCTTTTAATATTCACTGGGATTTGTGCTTGAGGTGAATCCATTTAAAGATGCTTGCCACCCAAGACACAGACACAAGCACACACAAAAGCATGGAAAAAGCCTGTTAATGTCCTCCCTTGCTAATCCAGGGAGAGGCATATGCTCTAATTTGAAAACCACATTAGTTACAGCTTGTCACACAACCGAAGAGGACTCCAGGAGAGAATTTTAAAATATCAGGATGTGTTACGCTTTGCAAAACTCCTTCTAATGGTACCCAATTACAATTAGTTCAATTCATTTAACATGATTAGCATGAATTAGTTGATTCAAAAGTTATTTGCTCATGCAAACACACAAAGAGCATTACACTTAATTCACCATCCTGAGCATGCTCTCTTCTACATAAAGTGACACACTGAGAACCTGTTCATGAACTTAGGCTAATATTCAATTACAAGGGATAAGTTCAGAATAAAAATAAAAAAAGTCGATATCTTAACAGGCTCACTCAGTTAAAGCCGATTTTGTGGATATACAAGAAAGGGGGGGGGGGGAATCCAGCAATCTGCAGCAGGCTGTGGATCAACGCTAACATGCCTGAGCAAAGGATTTGTCAGAAACACAATAATAATATGGCATCAAATAATTTTAGGAATACTTCGGTTTAAATGGCTGCGCGGAGGACAAGACACCAGTAAAACACGAGAAGAATTATTTAAAAGCTCCATTCTGGAGGCTACAAGCTGTAAAGTCTCTGCTATTATACTGTAAAGTCCTAAGCCTTTGGGGATGTTTTGAAGAAGTCATAATGGGGCTTATCTATACTTTATTCTTTTGTTCTGTATGAAAGCCATTTAGCAGATAATAGCTGTTATAGTTGCCCTCCAGGATAATAAAAGAAGTTCTACAATTCCAACCTTGTAGATGTTGTTTTTACCTTACAAAATGTGCTAATAGATTTCATTACCACCAAACACAGTTTTAAGCATCACCTCAAATTACCAATGAGAAAGGCTGCTATCAACACCCAATGCTGTACCCAAAACCACTTTACTATTACTCTATCTATTATATAGATAGAGCTTACTATCTATTAACACGTGTTTCTGTTGCAACTCCCAGTTTCCCTCTTTATCAGGAGGCAAATAATATTTCAATAATTTACGACATTTTTTTGACACAATTGCTAAAAAACATTGCTAAAGAATCAATGTCTCTTTTATACTTGCTTCTCTAGATAATCCATTATGGCTATTTGGTTTCAGTCGAAAAGGTATCTGTTTGTAATATATGCAAGGGCATTTGTATGGGTAGGTGATAAACACATTTTAAATGTCTTTACTTTACTTCACATGATGATATAAATGAACTGATATTTGACCAACATACAGTAAATTGGGGTCATTGGCAGGTGTTTCTTACGATCCTCCTCTGTGTAGCCAAACAAGCCGGTTAAACAAACAGGCATTCAACAAACAGTAAACCCACAAATTCTCACATTCTAACTTATTCTGAAACGGAGATAAAATAAAAATGATCAAGAGACAAAGAAACAGAGTTTTTTTTTTTTAAATAATGATTAATTATAGTTTGTTAAAGGAATTTGTAAAAAGCTGATTAGTTTTACTTATCTTGAGTAAGCATGGGGCATCTATGGAAAGGAACAGCGTTTCTTTAACAGGAAGAAACCTTCACCAGGATCCAATTTGGAAACTCAGCAAATAAGTCATTAATCACAGTTTTACACCAAATTTACCTTTTCAAGTCCATCCTCCTTTAGACTGACGATGTCCAGGTCAAAGTCTGTGCGTAATCCGGTTGTCTTGTTGAAGGACAATCTTCCAGTCAAACCATCCCAGTGCGACTGAAACATAAAAATGCTATATTTTTATGATAATAAACAATTTAAATTATATCAACAATATAGCAACCTAATTTTTTAACATGAAAACTCCGAGTACAAATATGAACCTCCGCCCTTCAGGTTTTAGCTAAATTGGAAAAAAAAAATCCAGCTTCACCTCAAGGTGAATCTCACACATATTTTTGTATTTTTGTCCTTGATATTATTGTAATATTATTTTTTGTTTAGCAAATACATTGATGGTTGAATCACATAAAAAGATGTATATTTCCTGCCAAAAATCAACTGCAATAAACTACACTTTATCTTCCATCTGAAAATAATTTCACTCCCACACATATGCACACCAAAAGCAGAAACACAAACTGTACAAACTGCATTTCCTTTTTTTAATTACATTTTACATATCAACGACTCCAACACATTTTCCCTCCAGACTATGTAGTTAATTAACAGCCATCTTCTTTTGCCTGATTCCCCACGAAGGGGAAAAACACAACTGCCCCCTATTATGATTCCTGTATACCTACGCCCTCCAGAAATGACTGCAGGTGCAAACACAACTGTATATGCTACTTAACTGTTCCTCTCAAGCCGCAAGACATCTGTAAGCTTGTATGATACTGATTATGTTGCCCCTAAATAAGCGTTTTTATTTTAAAACAAAAAATTTGCAGAAATGAACATTTTTGCGTAAAAAATGATTTCTAATTAGTGTCACTCTCGTTCCGCCACAGTCTTGAATGTGCACACACGAAATTTAGCAGGTCTTCACACAATAGGGTACTCAATCACTGTGTGTCGACCCATTGCACTTTACTGATATTGAAAACCCATTCTGTGACAACCTCACAACCACCTATCTGTACAGCCTGTAGCTCGTAAGAACTTGTTGTGCAAAGATTGAACCTTCAAGGAGAAATCTGTGACACTATTTTTCAAAACCCTCCCATTTCACATTCCCTCTGGCCTATTGCCATTGAGGTGGGAGGCATGTTCAAACAGCTTTAATTCAGAAAATGACATATACTATGCCTTAGCCATATCACAACCCGGAGGGCCAACTCAACCTTCACAACATGTCAGCCTCTGATCTTGAAGCAAGTGTAAATCAGTGGTGAGTTAATGTTTTATTACCAAACGCTGGATGTTTAACATTTCTTTTTTGCCTTCATCGGGATTTGTTACAGTTTCCAATATAAGAGCTAAAAATAAAGTGGCTTAGAAAGGCCAGGAATATTTTGATGTTTACTTTGAGCAATTGGAACAGATAAATGCCAGGGATTGTTTGTTGTACAAACATGTAATTATGATGTAAATAGTAAATTCCTGGCATATGTTTTGGCTAAAAATGTTGCATTGCTTCTACAGTTCAAAAAATTTTTTTTAATTATATCATTAGCATGTTAGGATATGAATGAGTCTCAGTTTTGTCTACACTTAGTAGGGTATGAGGGTTAAAATATAACCTTTTTCTGATTCATAAATGTTTAGCTACTCCCACTTTATTACATACAATCATCTTCTCTATTTGGTTAGCTTCATTGCAATATAGGAACTCTTTAACACATTGTTGTATATTGCCATTTAGACTTTAAAAAACCAAAGAAAGAGATCAGTAATTTTATTATGGATAAAGGACTCCTGAGAAGTTGCTCTCAATGGAGGAAAAGTGTGTATTCCTCAGATCCGTAGTGCCAACAAAACCAGGTTGTTGTCAGTGCACCCAGACAGTGTTAAGAAAAAAAGACGGTTTACATTTGCAAATTAAATATATTTGAGTTGCCAAAATGTCTATTTGTTAGGCCTTACCTATTTCAATATTAGAGAATTATAATATGTTTTATTCCAATTGTACTTTAGCTACATCATAAGGCAGGATTAACACACCAAATCATTTGTAGATTAACAAAATAATTTCCCACAGTTTCAGCCCACATTTTCACTGAATAAAGGATAAATTCTACCTTTTGTGACATTCTTGCCATTTTTCTGTGAAGTAAAATGTGAAGCAGGCTGCTTGTTTACCTTCAACTCAAACTTATCTCCAAACCATTATTTGCAACCACCTTGTAGAATATATTAGATAATTAGCAGTTACTATGTAGCACAAAAGAAACTTGTCTAAAGGAAATTGATGATCTTTTATCCTGGCTGTAATTATTATAAATATAAAAACATTTGTGCAGCTATTCAAATTAAATGCATCCATTTCCTCAATACAGAGCTGTTTGTGATGTTACACAGTCGAAAATTAATCGGCAATAGTTTGAGTTATTTAGCCTGTTATATGAGAAACTTTATATTTTAAAGTCATATTTTCACCATGTTTTTCATTCATTTATAAAGTTACAGTTTGTAATAAAATATCTAATTAGTAAGCTAAATATTTAGGGCCTGATTTGCAATATTGCCTGCTGCACAAAAATGTTGAGCTAATGATTTGTCCTTCATTTGTGAGTGATCCACTAAGATTATGGGCGCAATTCATGACAGGCACAGAAAATAATATTCAACTGAGGACATTGCATCATTTTGTGTGCCAGCCTTTCCATCCCAGGCACTGTGCCCAGTCAAAGCAAGGAGAAATAGGCATAGTGGGTTCATGATGCGTCTTCGACAAAAAAGGGGGAACAATGACATACATTTCAAGTTTATGCCTGTAAGAGAGGTAATTGCTATTACACTATAATGTCTGATTTATATTTTTTGAGTGGGGTGTACAAGCGCTACTTTCTAAACCATGCAGTCGCTGTATTCCAGTGTCAAACTTATTAAGCCCCAGCTTCTCCAAAGTGTCTGAAAATGTTCAAATACAACTAATGTTGAAATGCACTGCACATTATCATGGCCTCTATTCAATGTCTAGTTGCAGTACCACCTATTTATATTCATTAAACAGTCATTTTAACAGGTCAGCCAGAATAATTTTACAGAGAGTTAATTTACTCTGATCAGATACACGCCCATTGTAATAAATATGCTTGTGATACTAAATCAATCGTAAAACTTGCTAACACAATATACATAAATATGCTTGTGATACTAAATCAATCGTAAAACTTGCTAACACAAACTAGCTATTTACCAGCTATTTCCAGAGCATCTCACTAATGGAATAAATCATCTAAAAATATTAGACAACTGAAGGGTATATATATATCCTTTAAAACATATATTGTTATCTAATTTTAGCTTTGGGTCTACCTGCTTGTTTAAGGTATTTTATGGATGGTTGGAAATTGTACAATTTAATTACATCTGGCTTTTGTATGTAATCTCAAACTTAGGATTTTTTTTGGTAAAAAGTGATATAATTGGCATTAAGGTATAATAAATGCTTATTATATTTTGTTCATTGAACATTAATATTACCATTAGTGCATTAATTACTATTGGGTAAGAATGTGTGTAAATTATATTTTTCGTATGTCCGTAATGAATTTATGTTGAATCATGGTGGCACAAAGTTGAGTTAAGCCTTTAAGGGGCGGTAAAAATAGGCTCTAAAACAGCTGCTGCAAAAAGTTTAAGATTTGACAAATCACATTGCGCATGAAATGCCTACTTATGTTCTCCTCCCAACATTTTACGCCTTCTGTAAAAAACGCCCACATTGCATGTTCAAACTTGTCTGTGTCAGAAATCTGGGATATTTGTTTGTCTGTCTGCCTATCTATTTCCTGTTTTTCTCCATCATGCTGGAATTTCACCACCAGAGGTCTCGGTCAAGCTGAGGGTGGTGCCCACCTGTCTGCTGCTCCACCAGGTGCAGCTTAGCAACCTCATTACCATAGTGTATATCTAAGCTGGTAGCAAGAACCTCAACACCAAAGTATTTTTCACCATTTGGTATACCTCCAGTCCTCCGTATAAAAAATGTTGTAAAAAATTCCGAAAACTTGAAACTGGTCTAGTCTTTTGTGCTCTGTATGTGGGTCAAGAAGCTAAATAGAGGTACGGCAGTCTCTATGTTTTTGCGTTAGAACGACAGATGCAATTTTGCTCTTGTGCTAATTCCGCCATATTTACGATATAGCCATGTTAAAACATTCATTAATGTGCACTGTCCTAACTTAAAGGCAGGGTATGCGATTTGATTTTAAAACACTTTTTTTTTAAACTGTAAAAAATGCTCTTCGTATACCAGTTGCAACCTATAAGTTAGCAGTTCTTAAACTTGACCAAGTAATTGTTATTCTTTTTACAGCAAGAAACTTTGTTAAAACCTCATCCAATCAACTTCCATGGTCCGTTCAGGATAAGAGGCTTGTAAGCAAAGCTTCCGTGTTCCAGCACCTTCCCCTCTGCGCTTCCCTTTCGTGTGCACGCAATGCCCGTTCCAGCCTGTAAACAGGAAGTGAGCTTGTGCTACCTTACCCACAGATAAATTGATTGCGCCAGCTGCAGTAGCCAATGTGTTTTTTTGGTGAAGCATTTAGTTCGAAGTTAGTGCAGATTAGCTTCCCAAAATGAATCAAAAATGCAAAGCTGTTTTGGAAATAGCAACGAGAAAGAAGAAATCCAAGGAAGAGCGTGCCAAAAGCTGAATCTGCATCGGACCGGTGGTGTCAACTTAAGGAAGCTAAGGGCTTGCTAACCGATGCGTTGGTTGCTGATTTTCTCCTGGACAGGTAAGATCACGTTATATTTTTTGACCTTGGTTGAAATGGCTTGTGTCCTGCGAGTTGCTAACTGTGGCGGAGACCCAACGAGACCATGCTGGCTGTGCGTACCTGTGTTATTGAGGCGTGACTTAGGGGGAGAGCATGAAGCAAGGGGTGGGACTTTTTATTTTGCAATAACACTCTCTTGAGGAGTGCTCCCACATACCCTGCCTTTAAACAAAAAAAATATTTAGTAAGCAAGCTAAATATTTTTGATTGAAGTTAAAAATATAGCTAGTTAGATGTAGGTTATTTAGTTTTAGGCTAAATATGTAGTTTGTAAACAAAATATTTAATTTCCTAATAAATGTCTTAGTTATACACTGACATTTATGAATGAATAAATACCATGGTAAAAATATGACTAAAAAAAACAACTCAATTTTTTTTTCTCTTGGCAGGATAAATAACTCAAATTCTGCCTGTTAATTCTTGAATGTGTAAGTTTAAAGAAATAGCACTACATATTTTTATACCTGATTTTAAATTTGACCAAACTGCATTAGTGTGGAGATAGTTTATGTGCTTGGCTGTGCAGTTTGAAGGATATATCTACTTTTGAAATGGGCTTTTTGAAATAGATGTAAGTGAAACACCTGGTTATCTCAAGAATGCAGGTTCAGGTTATCATTAATGTTATATACATATATGTTTTTACAGGGAAAAGCACTGATTATTAGAAGTGTTCTAGGACGTGTTTCAATAAACATCAAACTGAACGGAACAACTGAACTTAATATTTTATATTGCCAAAAGTAATATAAGTCTGCCTCTCTCAATTGGCAAAGGTAGGCTGATTAAGCACACACATATGAGATATCAGAGTTCACACTAGCAAATACCTGAAAGGCTTTAGTGCCGCGTTCCAAAATCACAACTATCCTTCTAAAATCCTGACAGGTTTCTTTTAGTGTGATTCATAGAGCTGAGGAAAATCTTGAACATGTGTGCAAAAGGGTTGTTATCTTTGCTTGAGAACAGAGGGTGGATGAAAAAGCAGAAATGTCTTGAATCATCCCACCTAAGGTATCTTTGCAGGTCAGACACAAATGGTACTTTGCTTCATATTCACTGAAGCGAGAAGACGATTTGGGCTACAGCAATTTCAAGCACTGTATTACTTGAATGTATCTGAAGATACTGAGCAGGGATACCATATAGAAAGATCAGGCTTATCTCTGTCAAAGATATCTGGTGATAACAGGAAATTCTTGGAAGACCCAACAGCTGTATCTATTCAAAGTATTTATCTCAACTACACTTTCTGCTCCATATTAGAACCATGAAAAGTTAACAATGTTTTATCCTTGATCTTAACAGTACCAGACATCAGTCCAGGCTAATGTTTAGCTATATTTACCATTTTAATATTTAGGTCGGGAAGCGATGTAGTGTCTAAGTATGGATTCATGCAGCAGTACTTTAAGACAAGGGATACATTTCACAACACTTATCTGCACAAAAGATGCACAGAGAAAGTGCCTTGGAGACCAGTATTTTCTGTTGACCTTCCAGTCAGAAATTCAAATAATTAGATTTTTCTTTCAGTCAAAAGGTACATATCTGAGTAACAATGGACAAGAGTATTCATCAGTGTAGACGCTGATACTGAGTGAAGACCCTTTGTGACCTACTTTAAGTATTAGTAAAGTACTAAAGAAAAAATATATACATTGAACAGTTGTAACCTGCTGCTTGAAAGAATATTATATTTTTCTAGACTTTGCTGAAATTTGTCTGTGTTTAACTTAGGCTGTAAGCGAGCAAGACTTTTAGCAGTTAACAGAGGCAGAATGGAGTTCAGCTATAAACACTGTTTTATTAGTTCCAGCTTCTGCATATCATGGAAGATGTTGGATTTGGAAAGGTTGGCAGCCTTTAAAAAATTAAGGAAGGTAAGGGTATACATTCTATTAACTTTGTTTTAAAATGTGAGTAGATTTTTCAGCAACAGCTATCTTGGACAACATTACATCAGCTCTTAATGTCACAAAATTATGACCATACCTAGCTTTAACGATCGAACAAAATATTTTGGATGCTGTTCAGATCAACTAAAAACAGTAGTCAAGATACCTACAGAGACAATTTGCCTCGATTTCATCTCAATTAAGTTTGAGGGGGAAGCCTACAAGAAACAGCACCTGCAATGGGGGTTGTGGATTCTCAAAACATTTGGATTCTGATAACATGTGTTGTACCTGTAAATCTACAGAAAATATTTCTAGCAACATGTGATCAAAAGTGGTTGTCAGTCATTTTCCGTGACAAATAAAGAGTCCTATATAGAAACCGACAATAAAGTTTGTCTAAAAGGGGAATTATGTGATTTAATTATAAGTAAGTAGAATTCTTATCATTAAAAAAAAATCTCAAAGACAAACTCTGTTCTTTTTTTTTTAAACCCAATATATAAAAAACTCTGCACATCTCTAATTTGTCAGTTTACTAAGCCTTTCCTTGTTGTCTGATGTGCTGTCAGAGCCTCATGTTGAATATGATAAAAGTCAATTATACGAGAAATGCTCCAAAAGGTTATAGAACTTTCTATCTTGAAAAATAGGTCATGAGTACAGGGAAATCATAAAACTGACAAAAAAATGTTTTGATATGTGAGTCAAGCTTTGCTTCTCTTGGCTGTGGGTTTGACTGATTTGGCGAAATATCTATACAAGATAGGGCTACCAGGTTTTGTTCTCTGGTTATTCAGTTTATTTCAACATAAATAGCTGTAAGTAAAACACCAGCAGGCCAAAGGTGACCCATCACCTCTTTGATGAAACTCATAAAGCGGCCCCCGAATCTCCAGGGCTTGTGTCGGTGGCACTGCAGTGAGTTCACAGTCATCTGTGGAGCGTGCTGGTATGAGACGGATACAATGTGGACCGCATCATAGGTCAGAGCTGCATCTGTCTGGAATAAGGGGTGAACATTATTTCAGTTGGTGGCTGTAGAAAATATTTTTCATACATATATAACATTCAAAATGTCAACACAGACAAGAATATCAAAGGTAGAAATTAACAAGGGCCACTGGCCAAATGCAGGTAAATTCATCTGCAAGCAAATCAGGAAGATAAAAGTAATTATAAGAAATTTATAAGAAATTTCATTAAATTCAGACTATAAGCCGCTACTTTTTTCATAATCTTTTGAATCTGCTTCCTATACAACAATGTGGCTAATTTATAGAATTTTACTGGCTAATGGTCTCCAGTGGGTATTTGAGCAGGAGTCGCAAAAGTGAGACAGACTTGGGGAAAGATTATGCGCTGAAGAGACACAACTTGTTGTTTTCACGCTGACACCCTCATCATGGAAAACACACAAAGAGAGGCGTATAAAGCAGCTTTTACGTAAAAGGAGGAATCAGCATGAAGAACTAAGTCTGCGTAAAAAGAGGACAAAAGCTGCCCAAGTACATAAAGACACTGAAGAAGACTATTTCAGTGTCTTTAGTGCAAAAGAGGAATGACATTTCTGGTAGGTTGAAGTATGTTTTATCTTCTAACAGGGCATGTTGCTGTTTTTTGTGTTAATGCCATACTGCCAAATTTCAGGGAGAGCTTTAAAAATCAGAGCACTTCTTGAATAAAAAATGTTTACCATTTTTTTTCTTTTAAAATTTAGCTGGTGTGTCGTAAATTCAGGTCTGCTCAGTAGTTAAAAAAATACGGTAATATCTACCAGCAGATAAACCGTCTCTCATTTTGAGTTTCTGTAACTTCTACACAAAGCACAATTAAAAGGACAATTATATTTCAATGACTGTGTGACAGTGAATGTTTTAAAATAAAACCAGACTATGATTCTTGCACATTCACCATTTGAAGTGGGGAGTTTGAGAAAACTTTTAAAACAGTTCATGAAAAATGTATACTGCCAGAGGAAAAGCCTAAAGAGGTATTTACTATGGTGCATTGGCATACTATTGAAAGTATTGAAATGGCAAACATAAAAACTAGAAATGAAAGACAAACTCAACCTTTTTCTGGTTTTGTAACATTTGAAAATAATGTCAAAAATCTATATTTATACCGTCATGATGCCCTCCAGCAGGCCTGAATCCGGTTTAGGTGGGATTTGCCTTTCCATTGACCATTTCTCCACAATAGACGCAACTTGGGGATTGTCCACATTGAGGATGCGGAAGCCAGTCATGTTGACGCCACAAAAGCGATATGGCTCAAGATCAATGGCCATCAGGTCCTTTTTAAAAAAAAAAAAAAAAAAAAGAAGGTTGTTATTTTGTTTGGCATCACTGAACATCTTGTGCTTTAACTACGTATTCTGTAATATAAGTACTCAAATAAAGAAACTTGGACAGCGTTAAATTGAAATAAAGAAATAGCTATTTAATAACTTGGCTTTATAAATCAATTCAGACAGAAGTAGCATTGGAATTCAAATTTAACATGGTCACATTCAAATGAAAAATGGTAAAACAGCTCAAGCAATAAGCATCTCATCCATTTAGTCTTTTTTAATCAAAGTAAAAAAATAAAGGCCTTTTTTAAGGGTGGGAGATTATTAATTATTTGCTTGTAGCTTGGAAAATTAAAGAAAACGCCAAAACAAACCATTCTTTTGGATCATATTAATATTCAGCTCCTGTGTTGCCTTGGCATGTTCTACAAAAATAAAATGGAATTCAGTCTGAGCGTCTGTTCTTTCTGGGGCAGCATTTGTAGCTGATGTGTGATGTCACATGTTGACACATGTCTTGTAAAACTGGGCCGCGGGGCTTGGAAAATATATTTGGATGAACATAGATATTTCATTAGCACCCCGTTGGGTTAGTGCCGGGGGACAGAGAGCATGCAAGACATTCACTGAAGAACGGTCATTGTTACCCTCTGATAAAGCTCCTTCTTTTAGAGTGCACTACAATTCCTATTGTCTAAATTCAAAGAGTAACACAAAATACTACAGCTGAAAATGTTAAAAGTACAGATTTAAAGTTGAGAATGTAAACTAATGGTAACATTGTGTTTTGTGTAAAAATTTCCTTTTTTTCAGTTTTCTGTTGAAATTATGATATCAAGAGATAGTGGAGAAAATAAGTACTAAACAGCCAGCTATTCATTCAGTCATTTTTCTTCTGATTACCTGTGGTCGGGTTGCAGGTGCAGCAGCTTAGGCAGGGAGACATAGATTTCCTTCTCAGCAAAATATTTAAACCATATTGCCCAGTCCTACTTGGAAAAGTTCCTTGGGGGGAATCCCAAGCAAGCTGAGAAACATAGTCCCTCCAGCGTGTCCTGGGTCTTCCTCTGGGCCTTCTCATGGTGGGACATGCCAGGAACACCTCACCAGGGAGGCGTCCAGGAGGCATCCTGAGCAGATAAACGAGCCACCTCAACTGACTGCTCTCAATGTAGAGAAGCAGCGGCTCTACTCTGAGCCCCTCCCGGATGGTCAAGCTTTTCACCTTACCTCTAAGGGAGAGCCCAGACACCCTGGGGAGGAACTCATTTCAGCTGCTTGTATCCATGACAGACTGCTACGCTTGCATCCCTGTAGACACCACATCAATCCGCCTATCAATCTCCCATTAAATGTTTCCCTCATTCGTGAATGAGACCACTAGATACTTATACTCCCCCACTTGGGAAAGTAACATGTCCCCGACCCGGAGAAGGCACTCTCTAATTTTCAGGCTCCAATATACAAGTGGAATGGACCTATTTATATATTTTGATTTGTATTTCCAAAAAATCTAAACAAATAAAAAAAAAAGATAGTTAAGATAGCAATCCTGCATCATTACTGTATATTATTATGAACTGTTTATTTTAATTGACAGAATGTTATAATGTTTTTATTACCAAGGTATTAGATGAGACTTTGAAGTGCTAAAATAGCACTGAAAATACCATGCATAAAAAAAAAAACTGGCTCTGCACACTACTACTCATGCTCAATGGAATCTGGAGAGCAGCACATGTCATTCAGTTTAATTTAAGAAATAATTTGTGTGCATTCCTTTGATTTCTAGGAATAACACAGACCAATACTAGCATCTTGTGTGAATATCATATTAACTGGAAAAGTAAAATGTATTTTAACAGAGAAAAATTAAGAATTCAGAACTCGTGATTTCCATTATGCGAAGTGTGAAAATAAAACAAAAACGAAAAAATAAACATATTAAGTCTCACACACCAACTACAAATAAACTTAATATGATCCTACATTAGCCTTACACACAAATTTGTTCTGCAGGTTAAGAAGGTGCAAATCTTTGAGTGAATGCAAAAGTGTTAGAGTAGGGAAAAACATAGCTAAGTTCTTAGTTTAAAGCTCTCTAAGATTGCTGTGGTAAGACAGTAACTATGACAGTCTCATTTCAAAGGACAAGGAAGTTATTACCCCCATAGCTCTGTGCCTTTGCCTTTTCACGCTCTAATAAGTTGGCACTTCCCTCACCTCTGAAGATAAAACATAGACATCATTGAATTCCATCGAGAGGAAATTTTATTGCCATGTACACCATACAAGTATTCATTACTTACAATCAAATATAGTTACCAGGTATAATCTTCTTAACGGGATATCTATCAGTAAGACAGTATATTGCAGTTTTAGATAGGTGCAACACTAATCCTATCTAGATGTCCATGTCTTATGTGAAATATATTGTTAGGATATAGGATAAAATATGATAAAACAAATTAGTAAAATTGTAGCTGAATACCAAAAGATACTACAACTATATAAGTACATTTCACATTTCCATATTTAAGTAGAAGAGATGCTGCATGAAGATGACACACAGCATAACAATGTCAATGCTATGCTGTCAACTGTGAGAAATGACACACATCATATCTGGACCCCTGTGTCATAACATATTATCACAACAGACCGGCCATGCCTGCAGAGACAGTGAGTGTGAGTGCTCAAGAGAGTCAGGAGACAAAGACAGTAAAAGTGGGTGAAAGGAACAGCACAGAGCATGCTGGTATTTATTCCAGTTCAGTCTGCCCATTCACATTTAGGCAGGGTAACAGTAAAGAGCAATACTCTACAGACACTCCTACTGATCTTACACGGATTCTAATTTACACAAGGTGAGAAGGTCACTATCTTAAAAGCAGTTAGTTTGAGTAGTTTAAATTATTCGCAATAAAATATTTGATTTAAAATGTTTAGACTTTGAACCTAGCCATCGGGTGTTCACACAACAACATAGAAAGTGCCTTTTCAAATGCCTCTTGACAGTATGTATCCAAAACTTCGGTTTTAGTTTTACTGGATCTCAGTCAAGCGTTTCATTTGATTCAATGTACAATACTAAATAATAGACTGGACATGTTTTTGTGATTGTCTGCTGCTATGCTAAATGGGGTCAGATCTTTGGCCTGAGTGACAAGTACTACTTTCAATTATTTTGCAAACCGAGCAAACACATTTTCAATGCGGGGCTCTTCAAGGCCTTTATTCTTACCCATTAGTCAGATTATAGGGTTATAAAAGGGTTATAGGGTTTTAAAATGTCCCCTACCATGTATTTGCTAATGGAAACTTTTTTATCACTCTTGACTTTGGTCACCAAAGCTGAGCAGAATATAAATACTAATGGTTAAAGTCATATGATCTTAAATTGCATTTAGGTGACACATATCTATGTCTGATCTACAACCTTTGATAAGAGGAATATGCCAGCAACAATTTAGCTTTATATGAGACAATTAAAAGTAAATTAAAAGTAGCACGATAGTAGATCTTAAGGACTGAACTTAACCACCCCTGATCTAGGTATTTGTTTACACATAAAAAAACTTGTTTGTTTTTTTTGTTCTTTTTTTATTCTTTTGTAAATGTGCCCTCCCTGATGGTGTGGCACTTAGACTGGATGTCTGTGTGTCAAGGAGAAGTCCACCAGATTTATTTTCACATGTGTAGCATTACGACTATAACTATAATGATAAGTGCTATAATAACATATAATAAGGTGCTATAATACTTTGTGTATAGAAGTCGCTTTGGATTTATTTCAAATTTTATGGACACGGAAAGAAAAAAAGATGAAGAGAAGTGGTACAAAAAATGCAAGTGTATCACTGAAAATCACATCTTACCAATTAATACAATATGTATCAGTGGCAAAAGACTTGTGATTCGAAAAAGATGACTTCAAGTATTCTTTTTGTTGACTCTATTCACAACTAAGGGCATTATTTTAGAGCACTAATGGCATATGTTCATAGACTGGCCTGTAATTTATGTATTGTAATGTAACTTTTTTTCTTTTTTTAATTTCTCAGCTTTATCTTTACTTTTAATTTTATTTCCTCAAACATAACAGGTTTAATCTGCCTCTCTTTACTTTGAAGTTACACCCAATTTTTTATCTCAATTTGTTTTTTTGTGGTATTCCAAAGACATCCGCTAATGGTCCCATGAAGCAGTGTTTACAACTGCAAACCCGGGACTCCATTATGCATCTAGCTTGTCAAACAAAATTGATGTTATGGACTGGATCCAAACTCCACTGGCAATTAGCCACTATTCATCAAAAGCTAAAGCAGAGAAGAGATGAGAACAAAAGAGATTATTTGCATTAACAAGCATGGTACATTACCAGAGTTGTGAAGATATAGTGGTAATACTCTGTCATCATCCCCATGGTCTGGGCCTGGAAGGATACAGAGATAAAATACGGGAATTAAAGGTGTGAATGAAAAGAGCCCGGGTAGAGAAAATGATCATTTTGTCATTTGAGTGTGTTTAAGATTCCTAACTGCATCTTTAAAACAAGCGGTCCCACATGGAGCCATTAAAAGAGCCATCAGCGATGGAGAAAATACTTGTGTTTTAATGAGCTTATTGATTCAAATGATGATGGTTTTGCAAGTAAGATTCTGGTACCACCAACCAATGTTTTTAACCATAAGCAGTTTGCTGATTCACCAAATACTAACAGGTCCTTTATGCTTTTCTTTCATTTAAATGATTTACAAATGGCTCGGGGCATTTGATGCCATCCCAGCAGAGGAAACAGCCTTCAATCAGGAGCTATGTAATCTTTGCATCATATCCAAACACTCCATCACTGCTACTTGTTTCACGCTATCTACATTCAAAGACACAGCATTACCTAAGCTCTCCATTTAACTGTACCATATGTCATTAAAAAAATAACACACACAAAAAAAACGCAAGGTTATGCAAATAAGATTTTAGGCCTCTATGGATAAAATTCACCTCTATAGCTAAAGACCTCATGCTGAACACCAGGCATTTGAATATATGTTTAGTTCTTTTAGAGGTTCTTCATATTATTAATAGATATTTAGATAATTATGTTCGGACTCTAATAATGTTCTACTTATTTTTTGATATCTTCTCATCAGTAACAGGGATAAGTTGGGGGAAAAAGGTAAGTATTTTGTAAATAAGATGCAGAAATGCTTGTAATTTTCATCTCTATAAGCTGAAATCAAACATATTTGATAGGTGCATTAAGTGAAAAATAGTCTTTCATTTAATTTAGCGTCTTGGCATATTACACGAAACAAATCTAAGGACAGAACATTGTGAAAGAAAGGTGATCTTTAAAGCCTTTTAAATTAATTAGGCTTAGCAGTACTGCAGAATATATAATTATGTTAATCGTGTTTTTATACACGATCAACACATAGATTAGAAGTGATGTACACAAAGTTTACTTTTGGAATCTGGTTGTATAAAAAGCAGCAATTTCATGATTTGATCATTTGCAGAATTTGGGCAAGTTCAAAGAAGGGTAAAAATTCTGGTCCCATCAACAGAAACTACATTATTTTTAGTTTAGAAAAACTGAAATTATTTTAAACAGCTGCCAAGAAGTGTTTTCATAAGGGGAAGTGATAAAATTGAATACTAATACCTGATTAGGAACACCTGCTCAGTTGCTATTGAACCAGCCAATTACAATGCTGCCAATAGGTGTATTTAGGCATCTAGATGTGATGTATATGACATGCTGAAGTTCAAACTGAGGAACAGAATAGGGAAGAAATATTTTTCAACATATGATAGCTCCTGGTTTCAGACAGGCTGGTCTGAAGAACTGGGATTTTTCTGCACAACCATCTCTCTGCTTTACAGAGAATGGTCTATGAAGGATAAACATTCTGATAAGCAGCATTTATTTGCATGACAATGCTTTGCTGATGTTAGAAGTCAAAAGAGAATTGGATGACTCTAGTTTATAGACAGTTATATATACAGGTTAGAGAACAGCAATAATTGTTTAAATAATCACTTATTACAATCAGGGGATGTGGAATACCATCTCTGAAGGCTTAAGCTGTCAAGCCTCGAAGCAGATGGCCCACAGCAGCATAAGACCAGTAACAGTGTTACTCCAGTCTGCAAAGAACATGGGACTACAATTTCCACAGGTTCCCCAAAAATCTGATTATCCAACTCAAAAAGGTTTGCCTTGTTTGATTAATTTAAATTTCAGGTTTAATATTTAAATTATGGACTCAGAATTTGGTGTGAAGGGCATAAAAAAGCTCCATCCTGTCCTTGTAGGTACAGTGTAGTTCAGGCTATTGCTGCTCCTGGAGTAATAGAGATATGTCCTTGGCACATTTTGGGCCACTAAGTGGAAATCCAGCATTGTTTAAACAGAACAATCTACCAAAGTATTGTTACTGACCATATCTTCTAGTGCAGTGGGTCTCAATCTATGGTCCAGGAAACCTCAAAGTGGTCAGTAGAGACTGCAGGAGGTCTGCACAATTTTGTCTGTGCTGAGGTTGTGTTTGTCAAATTGCAATAGCACACCTTATAGTTTAATCAAAACTTTGCGTAGGAATTTTGATTATACTGTATTTAAAATGTATTTATACTACATTAAATATAAATATCACATATTTTATAAAACTATTAATACTGATCAAACTTAAAAATGATTAATTTCTTGTTCAGTTGTAATGAGGTAAACCTTTTTATATATGGCTGATACAGAGAGTAGGAAAGCCATTGTGGCGAATGTAGCAATGCTAAATTATGGTAGCATCAAGAAGAAGGATCATGAGTATGGAACGCCAAAGTGTTCAAAATTAAATAAATAAATAAAACATTTATGAAATGTTAAATGTTAAAATGCAATGCCCAATATTTATATATTTTAATTTGAGAATATTAGTATTATTTTATATACATTTTATTAAATATTAATTCCAATGTAATAAATTTGAGTTTTTTTATTTAATATAATCAGTTTTTATTCAAAAATCTCTTTTTTTTTTTACAAAGTTAGCTTCTATTTCATAATAGGGTTTTATCCATTATGGTGTATTTATTTCAAAATGCCATTTAACATAATGTCTTAGTCAGCCAATCAGAATTAGCTGTTGGGACCTGGATGCTGATTGGTTGGTGCTTAAACATGATGTTCCTGCAGGAGGAAAATGGTGAGGACCGGCTAAAGTCGTTTAATACGGTTATTGAATTTAATGCCTTTAGGATTTTATGTATGGCTTTATAATTCTTATAATACTGGCAGAATATTTGATCACTTTTGTAATGGGGATGTCTAATCCAAACAGCCGGTGCTGCTCCAGTGCTCTAGGTGTAAAGCTGCTCAGGGCGCCATGCCCGTGATTAGACTGGGGAAAGAGACTCAGGTCAGCTGTTTGGTACGATCATTAAAACATTTCAGAAATAACACAGAAAACGTTTAAATAATCTCCCTTTAACTGACTGTAGCTAACAACCAGCGAGGGCTTCCTCTCCCGTCTCCTCCTACTGTAGTTGTGCTGGACAAAACAGAAAAGATAACAGCATAAATCCGGTGCTACTGTCAGACAGCTGAGAGCTGAACCTGGAATCATTTCAGATTATATCATCCAGACGAATCAAGATGGGTCCCTGAAACGGTTCATGATAAGTTATTCCTCTCAATATGACCTGTTAAAGCAACCAGAGCTGAACAAAGTTCCTGTTGCTCCGATAAATACCATTATGAAAAACCTCATTATGAAATAAAACTTGACTTTGGGAAAAAGAGAGATTGGAATAAAAACTGATGGAATTAAATAAAAATGTCTTGAAATAATTTATATTATTATGAAGTAAATTGCAGTAAAATAAATATTTAATGAAATATATATATATATATATTATACAAATGTATAATTTAAAATAAAAAAAAAATATGAAAAATATTTCAAAAAATGGGTGTTGCATTTGAAATGATTTTAGTTTTTAATAATTTAATTGTCAGATTATATTTTTATTCAATATTTATTCATGCTGATATTTATTTCATAATGTTGTATTTATTTATTTAATTTCGGACACTTTGGTGTTCCATACATGAGAAACTTGAGAAATACCAAGGGCTCAAAGAGGAGCTAGAGAATCCTTGGAAGATGAAGGTGACAGTAGTACCCGTGGTAATCAGGGCACTGGGGACAATGACCCCCAAACTGGAGGAATGGCTTCAGCAGATTCCTTGTAGAACCTTCAGACATCTCAGTCCAGAAAAGTGCAGTACTTGGAACAGCAAATATACTGCACAGGACCCTAAAGCTCCCAGGCCTCTGGTAGAGGACCCAAGCTTGGAATTGATGGGAAACGGCACACAGTGGGCGAGAGGACGATTTTATTGATTTATTTATTTATTTATTGTGTGTATAATACACATGACCTAGAAAGAAACAAAACTATCAATAGCACCCAACAGTGTCAAACAAAAATGACAACAAAAACCTACAACTGCTGTATATATTTTGCTATATAAAGGTTTGTAATTAATCACTTTTAATACACGTAGGAACAACTTATAAAGACAAATTTAAGTGTCATATCAGAGAATAACACAACATTATCAGAAAGAAAATTCCTGCAGTTTGCTGTTACAACCATCAGAGCATCTAAATTTAATTTCTTTAAATCTTTTTATTTAATATCTATTTAACTGATTTAATAACAAGTCAGTTTTTATTGTTGTGTGGCATAAAAACAAGTTCTGGCCAACGTACTGATTAAACTTATCAGTTGGAAGTTAAACTTGATTGTACAACGTTTTTCTGCCTCAAAGCCTCAGCTTGCTAATCCTTTAAACAAGACCCTGACTTCTTTGCATTAGATATGAGCCCTGGCTAGAAGCAATCGAATGTCATCTTCTATCAAAGCAACAATAGAGGAATGAGCTATTTAAAAAAAAACTTTTTTTGGCAATGATGCCTTTGGTAAGCATGTAATAGAAGTTGACAGAAATATGTGGAAAGGAGAGGGATTCACCCACCTTTTCTTGACATCTACAAAACATCCGACCACCTACACATTCATCACTTAGTGTACAATACTGACAGTTCTGTGTTGACTGACATGTATATCAAACCAAATGTTCTGTTTTAATAAGTAAGCATAACATGGTATTAGGCTTGGAATATGCAAATATTATACTTTCGGATAACAACAGCAAAACTTTGCAGTTTTTGCAAGTATAAACAGTGTAAAAGAATGCATAAAAGTTTAAAATAAGCAAATGTAAACAGATTCTTTGGCCAAACATTTTTTGAAAAATCAGAATATTGATATATAAAGCAGGGAAATATGAAGATGGATTGGTTAAAATAAATTTAGTAAGCACTGTTTCTCAATTATTCAATTAAGACAATGCCAAAGAGATTGTGCCTTTCTAAAAGTATTTTCATACCTGTTGAACTTATTCTGAAAGACAATAACTTGACTTTTGGTAACAATGGTAAAACTTTTTACCAGTTGAATAATGAACTGAACTTCACACGATACACTTACTGTATATTTATGTATATATATTGAATGTTTCTTTGTAAAGGCCCTTTAGACAACAATGTTATGACTTGGTGCTATATAAAAAAATGTATAGAAATATTTTTAAATAATTTTTGAAGGCAAGTTGTGGAAGCAGATTTAATGGGGTATTGGACTTAATTGTGACTGAATATAAATGCATGTCGCTCCTACAAGTTTTATTTGTAGAAAATAAAATAGAAAACCACGTATGAGTTGTTTTCACTCCACAGTATTGCACTGCTTTATGTTGATATATTACATCAAGTAGATTGCAGTTTTTGACAAAACATAAAAATTTCCAAGTTCTTAACATGTTTAGCTCTAGTGTATAGTATCTGGTTTTTATACAAAGAAAAACAGTATCTCCTACAGTGTACCTGGAATAGTGCAGAAGAAAAGTGTGTTACAGATCACAGATCAATATAGCCATTGTCCAGGCTAATAAAGCTGGAACTGGTTAGATGGGAATCTAATGTCTTATTTTTAAGTTTGTCAAGCAGAGTATAAGCTCTCACCTGTTTGAGAATTTGTGCAGCCATGTGGTGACTGCAGTCAAAGATGATCCGGAACTCCCGACCTCTCTTCATTTCCTTAAGAAGAGGCCTTGTATCCTCCGTATCGAGAGGAAGCTGGCGGATCTTTAGTCGGATGTTGTACCTCGATGGGGCCATTATCAGCTCCTGCAACCTTATTAGACCTTGTAGAAACCAGCACAAAATGAAGGCATGGCTTTTCCAGTAATTTACAGGAATATAGCTGGGTTGTTTTTAACGTAAATTTGTGTTAAAAGTGTGCAGTAATTATTAGTCTCCTCACCTGTGCTGTCGTCATATACAACAGTGGCTGTTTTCCATTTGAGATACTGCACAAGGTCCAGAATGGCATAGCTTAATGATGAGTAATCCGGGTATAAATTGGCATAAAAACTGTCCCTGTTGTCCATTGGGTGATGTTTCCACCGCACCTGGATGTGTGGCACTTCCAGTGCATTGCAGATGGACTGCACAGCATTTGAAGATGAGCTATGTGAAGGCCCAAATATTGCAACCACACCTAACGACAACTGGTCACAGGCTAAAGGAAGGAAAGAGATGAGAGCTTGAGTAAGGGTTTGCTCTGCAGCAGTTAGAAAAATAAAATACATAAAACAAGCTTTTAAATGCAAGTTTTAGAATAGAGCAACTCAATAAATTATATATATATGAAAAAAAGTTATTTAATTTCAAAATAAACTTATATAATTTGAATTTATTACAAACAGTTATGTTTTTAATCTTAACAACTGTTATTATCTCTACCAGGGAGGTTATGTTTTCGCCCCACACTGTCAGGCATAGGGGTACGAAAGGGGTACATTAATGTACACCAAAGTAAAAAAAAAGGACATTAACACTGTCTAAGGACAAAATTTTGTCTTATATGTACTTTTTTCACTGTCTGAAAGGTATATACTTGTTCATCGGTACTAAGAAGGATATTTCAGTACCATTTCTTTGATTGGGTACAATTTCATGTGATAACCTTTTTCAACAAAAAAACAAACAAAAAAACATCAAATAGCAAATATACATTTATGTAAATGGACTTTAAATGGACTTTTGTTTTTAACAATTTTTAGTTTTTTTAAATCAAACAAATACTTTTAAAAGTATCTTTCTTTGCTTTAAAAATAGTGGACTGATTTTTAAAATGATTTTAACGAGAAATTTTGCTATGCAGCGTAAATATGTGGATAAATAGCAAAAATTGTTAGTACAAGATGAATTTACCCTTCTAGTGCAAAAAAGTTGTATTTGTGGGCAACTATTGGCTACATTGTGGTCAGGTGATGTGTAAAGCAAGAAAAATAATAAGAAAAAAAAAACTTGAAATTGCTGTTTATTTTTTGCAAAAAAGTTTATAGTTGATCACTTTTAATCCATGGATACAGGGAGGAGTTTTGTCCCTGGCTTATCTTGGTCATAGGTAAGGGGGTCTTCAAAGAAACACAAGTTGGGAACAACTGCTTTAGACTACATAACTGATCCCTTGTTGGGGGCATCGTGACATTAGGGTGATTCGGAGTGTGGGGCTCTGATATTGTTCCTCTAAACTTGGGCTGGGTGTTCTGGACTATAAAACCATAGGAAAAACCGCCAGCTAGGTTATTGTTTGTTTTTGTTAATGCATTTCTCAGACGCTTTTGCTCAAAAGGCAAGGCAAGGCAAAATGACTTCCAAATGATCATATAACAAAAGGTTGCAACTGTTGTTCAGAAAAAAATAAGTTCTAACCCGATTAGAAGGGTCAGCCACAAAGGCCATTGTTAAGTGTCACCTTGATTGTCTTAAGCCAGTCGTGAGCAAGAGATATCAAATAAAGGTTAATTTGGTTGGAGAAAAAAAAAGAATCTGGACTGTTGTGCAATGTTCCAAAGTTTTTTGTTGTTTTTTACATTAAGGTAAATGTTATTTTGAAATACAGTAATTGATGCAAAAAAATTCCAAAAGGTATTTATTTCAAATGACATGGGAAAATATTTATGATATTCAAATCTACAAAAATGAGAGTAATCTGATCCTTGTGCTCATTCTATAACATTAGCAAATTCTCAGATAAATACAGTCACTCACCTTTTCTTGATGCCTCAAAGCTGTCATATATATTAATCCTCTGTATGTCATATGTTAGTGTTGTGTTTGGCAACAAAGTCCTGTTTCTGTTTATGTTATTCACAGCAAATTTAAAGGCAAGCTCCTCTGCGCTAACAAGTGAAACAGGTCCGTCTGTCTGTTCGAAAATCCCACCTGTAAAACAAAAGACAAAAACCCACAAGGCGGCCATGAGAGCTGCTCTCAAACATAAACAGGCGAAAAAAGACAGACAGGCATAGTTTTGGATACTCCGAGAGAGGGAAATATTGAGAGACATTTGCACTTAGGAATTGCAGTAAATGCAGCAGTGCATATTACATGAAGTATTGAATTTGCTCTACAAACATCCAGCAACCCTCTCCATTTTCAGGGAACACTGAAAAAAACCAATATGAGCTTTGAAGTCTGAAGCCGTAATGGATTTAAGGAGTGTGTGTGTGTGTTTGTGTCTGTATGTCCACTCCATCAGAGCAGCATCAAATCTTAAGCTCTTGTCTCTCCATTAGGATATCCTTTCATTTCACCTGAATACCACATTGGTAGAGTAGTTAACTGGACTTCTGCACTGTTCTTTTACATAAAATTCAAAGAAAAGCCTCTTTTTTCCCTTCTTAAGATGGCATGGACTACTGCTCAAAACTTACAAAATATGTCCATATCAACATCAAAGTAAAGTGTTGCTTCAGATGGTGTCATGTGTCAGATCCTCAGTTCAGCTCTACACCATACAGTGTAGAGAAAGAAAAAAAGTTGTATTTTAATATTTCTCAAGTTTTCTTGAGCTGATCCATATAATGAGGACATGTAAAAATATTAAACTATGTTAAAGAAAAGCTATGTTACCCAATAAAAAAATTAGAAACTCCTACATTAAATAAACAGTCATAATAACAAGCTTCTGTAAGGTCTTCATCAGTATTAATGTTAAATTGAAAAGTATTTTAGATTTTAGTTTTTTCTGGGTAGACTAATAATATAAAACATAAATTCTATGATTTTAAGATAAATATCCCTTTGCAAGATACACAGATAAAAAATACAGCACATGTTTTGTAGCCATCAACAAGGTTTAGACTTTTAGGTTTAGAATTCTGTTTGGATGCTTGACCAACCCGCCTACCAGAAATTGTTCATTTAAATTAACAGGTTTCCTGGCACAAAAACAGGTTTTAGTCCATGAAATTCCAGTAGTGGTCAGATGCAATCTGAAAGGTTATCCTTAGCTTGCTTTCACAATTAATGTTTATCTGAGGAAAAAGTCTGAGGCTTTTCCAATATGGCACATACAAATTGATTTTTTTAAAGCTTTTATGTCTTTCTTGCTCAGTACCCTCTCAGTTCATGGTAATGTAAAATTTGCTTGAGTGAAGGGGAATCAGTGTTCCAGCATTGTCCAGTTCATGGTCTGGCATTCTGTTTAGTTGTAATACTGTCATGGAGGGGAACATTGACTGTGATGATGCTCCATCTACCTGAAAAGTCTCCCTCACCTGCTATGAACTAAAGTGTCTCTATTCCATCTTCCGAAACACCCAAACGGGTAAACAGTCTTTTAGTACTTTTTACGTCCGGTTGGCTGTACGAAACATACTAATCTGGGTCTAAAGCAAATATTCTTGAGATTCCAATGATTTAGACCAACCAATAATGCAATCATAATTGTAGACACAATGAACATTTAAGCCAAACCACTCAGAATGTAATATAATGTGCAACTCAGTTCAAAGCCACATATTGACAGAATAGACTTTTTACATCTACAAGGGTCCAATCAAAAAAACCACTAGTCCATAAATCCTACATCCACAATCCATCACAATCTGCCACTGAAAACCTTCATAATTCCTGTCATCATAGTCCCTGCTTGTGCTAACTTTGCTTTTGTTGTTTTTTCCAATATCTATTTTGGCTGTACAACCACCCTTTTAAATTATCTTATCTGCTGCCTCCAAAAGTCCAAATTAATAACCTACAGGACCATCTGCTGGTTGTCTTGGGTCAGCACATAGCATGGTTGTAACTTCATTTAGGATGGTGTAATCTATTTTCGGCGGGCCCAATACCTGAATGGTCAATTGGGGGCACACAGTCATTGCTAAGTATAGGGATTTCCTGATCAGGTTATTTTGCCCTTGAGTCCAGGTCCGTGTCATTTGATTTTGAGTATCTACCGATACCGAGTCGGCATCCGATACTTCTTTAGGTAATACATAAAGAAGAGCGATGGAACAGATCCTGGGTGTTCCTGATTCTATTAACCTTATGTTAACATTAAAAAATCTGTTATAAACAGGACACTTCTGTGAGGTAGCTTAAACAATCAAGTAATAAATAACAAATTATTCACTATTGGACTTTAGTGCAACATTAGCCTAAATAAAAAACAAAACAAATAGCACCTCAACTTAATTTTAATAACCTCATGTTATCTGTTTTTGACCGGTATATTAGAACGGTGATGAAAAAAAAAGCTGTCTATCATTTTTACAGATTAGTCAAAATGATTGATACTGACTACTGGTTACAAATGCTTTCAACTTTACGCAAGGATTCCAGGTAAATAAGTAAATTAAAGAAAATATTCCCAGACATTTTGATCAAGGCATGTTGCTGACCGGGAGCTGACTGCAAGTTAAAGATTCTGCTTTGAAACAGAGTTTTCTGATTGGTTTAATTGGATAAATGTTTCCTCATTTAAAAACTTTGGCAGAACGAGCGTAATTCCAGTCTCCAGTGCGGCAGTGTGTGGATACAGCATCCAGAACAATATCTAAACTCCCATGAGAAGTCATCTATCCGAGGCAAAAATCCTGAACCTGATGCCAAAAGCCTCTGCAGCAATCCCACTATTTGATTACAAACGGACGTGCATTTTAGTTTTGTCTGGAGCAGGAGCCACAGCACGTGTATTGTAAGCGCAACTGTTTATTTCACCTTAATAAATAGTTCTTTTTTCAGCTTGCTAGTATTTAATATTATTTAAAGAGAGTAAAAGATTAATACTATTGAGTTAACTTGTGGGACTAGAGATGAGCACTAGTCCCCGCCCGCATAGAATAAAAAGATTGATACGTACATACATCCGTGTCATGACCGGGAGTTAATGTCCAATTTTAATCAAGTCTGAAACAATGTGATCGGGGCCGATTTCCCATCACGTGATATGATGGGGACATCCCTAGCTAAGTACTGTATTTTTTATTGCATCCATAGGTGACGGTTAAGGTTGGCTCATAGAACTTGGATTCAGCTCTTTGCTCCAATAGAACAATAGTTCTAAATAAATACAAATGGTTTTGGAATAGATAAAGCATGTTAATAATCTTTCTGAATTATCTTCCCAAATTGCAAGGTTTAACCACATTGAAAATAAATGCACTACATTTGTTGCATGTTTCCCCCCTCCATGGATTCCCTCAAAGTAACCTGCCTTCTTGTTCTATACCCTATCTCCAGTAACTGGAGATGGAGTCACAACACAAATCCACCCACCACCCCATTCATTCTATTGTTGCTTGTTATTTACCATTTACAAATCAAACATCCAGACTGCTGAATATAATTGTAAATTTATTCTGGGATAACAATTGTAATTATGCAACTCTGTAATAAAAAATAAATAAACCCAATTCAATGCCTTTTAATAAAGCACCTGCTCTGTTTTAAACTAAAATATTTGAACAACCCAAACTGATTTGTTATTGGTGAGATAACAAATGTAGCATCTTCTGCCAAATGGAAGACAGCAAGTTCCCATGTGGCTTGGCAGCAGACTAAGAAGACAGCTCAGACAGCATCTTAAAAGATGTTTGCAGCTACATCAGTTTACGAAGAGAGACTCGCTTCTCAACCTCCACTCTCATCAAATTATATTTCTCTGTCAGAAAGCAAAATGTCTCTGCTCCTCTTCAGTCAACAAAGTTAAGGAAGACAATTTCCACTTTTATCAATGACTGAATGTCTGTCATCAGGTTTACTTTGACTTATCATTTAAGTCACAGAGAAAACCTTTCAAAACCTTCTCACATTTCAAACCATAAAACTATATATAACTGAGTGAAGTTAATAAGTGAAGTTACTCTTTTGGTTCCGGTATTTCTCCGGCTATAAATTATTTTTTTTTGACTGTGATGATTCATGTTTAATACAAAAAATAAAAAAAATAATTAAAATGTTTAATTATAGTTGTTGGTGGTGATGTTTGTACACAGCATTTTAAACTATACACTGACAAACCAAACAATAAAAAATAGCTTTTGAAATGGAAATTTAGAATCAAAAAGGAAGTGGCTGAGGTTCATATTAAGAGTAACAGGTAACGGTGAACATACTTTATCAGATGAGAAGGAAAATCCTTAAGATTTCTAAATGTCTAAATGAATTTAGTTTTGTTCTCTGTAGACATAAAGCCTCACTAATGCTGTGAAGGGGAACGTTACCCTTAAAAAAAGCCTGTGGGAGGATAGGAGCCAAAAGCTACTGAGCCGAGGTGAGAGGACAACCCGGGGTCCGAGCTAACAGTGGCCCAGGCTTTAATCGTCTATTCAACAGTAAGATTACTAAAAAAGCTGTTTGTTGTAAATCAAGTCGGCTGGAATAAAAACCTGTAAAATACCCCACATGACAACAACAAAGCCCCTCCAAAACGCTCCGAACTCACAGGGGAATAGTGTTAGCGATTAATAACAAAAAACTGTTACACTGCAGGAGGTTTTTTTCTTTGGCAGATAATGCCTTATTTAGAGGCTGCACTGTTTGTGGACTTCAAGTGGCCCCAACCGTGTCTGGGTGAGTAAATTTAATTCAGTTTATTAATATAGCATCAATTCACAACATATCTATTCTCAAGGAACTTTATACAAGTAATTTCAGTACAAACATTCAAATCAGTTAAGTTTTCCATGTAAGGACTCTTAGAAAATGAAAGTAATGCATGCTATAAATGATGTCCAGGTTGAAAAAACTGAATTTCCCCTTTAAGTCCTTACACTTGCTTGTGCTACACTTGTAGCACGGAAAATAGATTTCAAATTACATTTACTAGTTTATAAATCATTGAATAGCTTAGCAGCAAATTATGTCGACCATGTTTTGTCACTATACCAACCCCAGAGCCCTCAGGTCCTCTAATTCCAGTCTATTCAGCATCCCTAGAATTAGAACTAGGCATGGAGAGGAAGCGTTCAGCTTCTATGCTCTTCTTATCTGGAACCATATTCCAGAAGACTAAAGCTGCTAAAACACTGAGTTCTTTTAAATCAAGGCCAAAAAACCCATCCAAAAGCTCCATGTTTAGAGCTGCGGTCCTACTAGATAAACACCCACGAGACCTTCCTGCTGGAGATATTACACCTAAATTCCACTACATCCGCTCCGCCACGCACACTGCAACAAATCCGATCCCGTTGTAATGAAAAACAACTATTCCACTAGCGCCGCCGTGCGGCGCAGGGCGCCGGCCCCGTTTCGCACTCCGGCAAAAATAGGATTGAATCGAATTTTGCCGGACGCCGGAGCAAGTACGCAGTAAATCTACACAAATAAAAAAGTACCAGGCAGGATGCTGAAAATGCAGATCATCCGGTTTTTCAAAACAAATCAGTAAAGACAGATTTATTTATTTTTTAAGATAAAAAGTACGCAATAAATACAGCTCATCTGCCATAAATGTACTCAGCCATTGTTTAAGAAAGTCAGTGGAGATATCTTGACAAAGAATAATAGCAAATAGAAGTAGATCAGCTTTTCTTTTCTGTTTGTTTTCCTTGGAATGAATGATTTTTGTCTGACTTCCGTGTATATAGCATTGCTCTTTATCGCGATATCTCGCAATTCCCGCACAAGCTTCGTTGAGCACCTCTGGGCTCCGAAGTGGAGCGGAGGTGTGGCGCATGCAGTGTAATTTAACATCGACAGAGAACCGCTGCGGCGTGCGTGGCGGGGCAGAGCGCATGTAGTGGAATTGGCTTTCAAGATTCGTTCCAGTAAGATTGTGTCTGGGCAGAGATAAATTAGCTTAGGATAAACAATCTAAAGTTTGTTTTGATTGCCTATCTCACTGTGATTTGCTGCATTTGTTATATTCTTCACATTATTTCAATCAATCAATCAATCAATCAAACTTTATTTATAAAGTGCTTTTCCATCTACAAAATCTTCTCAAAGTGCTTTACAGGTCCAAATGACCCCATCCTTTCCAAACCCAAAATAAAGTCATCATTACAACTATATTTGGGTATGAAAAGGCAATTCAGCCTGTGGTAGTGTTTTTCAAAGGTTATTGATCAATAGAGTTATTTTAACAATACAACAAGAGTTATTCCGTCTTAACAGAGCTTTTCTTTGTTCTCTGGTGCTAAGCTATATCGAATGACCTGATGAACCTCATGAACATTGTTTATCTGTTTGCTTCTAGCATTCAAAAACTTTTAGGGTTGCTGTTTAGATTATTCAAAATACAGATTAGCTTTTAAAAAGATAGTTTAAAACCACATGTTAGTATGCTTCTTTACTAAAATGATAGAATTACCGTTTTTGATCCATTAAAAAGAATCATTTTCCAAAGGTCATTGATTTCTAATTCAGATAATTATTTAATTAAATATTTTTTCTTCCTAAGAATGTTTTGTCTTCACATCTACTTTGCATTGTGAACTGGTTGTCTGAACACAAATCAAATTGTACCAATTAGTCTTAAACTAAATTAACTAACTAACTAACTAATCAAAATTTGTTTAAACTAACTTAGCATCAATTTCACACTCATCAATACAAGCCTTGGTCTTCAAGCACACAGTCATACTGGACTGTGACATTACTATCAATTTACTGGTTATTGTCTATATTTCTATGCATATTGGTACATTTTTACTGTTTTATTTTTGGTAGTTAGTTTTATACTTAGCGGTTTAGTTGTGTGTTTCACTAGCTTAGTTTGTTGATTAAAGTATTTTGGCTGGAAGGTTGAATTCCTTTTGTTAATAAACTTGTATTTTTGGAAAGCTGTTATTTCATATACATGTGTAGGAATTTGCGGTTCAAAGAACACCAGGAGCTTACTACTTCATCAATTGTTTTGTTACCTGAACAATCAGGTGGAGCCCCTAACTTGGTAATTTTATCCTACATTAGTAATTTATATTTTTTATAAATTATAATTTTTTAGTAATAATTAATAATTATTCATAGCCAGAACAAACCTAGTGTTGCACAACTAATTACATGATCTTGGAGTATAAAAAAAAAAAAAAAACATTGTTTAGAATATATTTTGACAATGTCGTGAAGTTCCAGACAGCAACCAACTAAAACTCTTTAGGGTAATCTTTACTTTTCTCAAGCATTGAAGAAGTAATGGTGGCTCCAAAAATACTACTTTGGAACCAGTGTTTGTGTGCCTGCTAAGCTGTTTAAACAAAGTGGTGCTGCATGGCGGGCGTAGTTGAAAGAAAACATAAGCAGTCAGAGCAGCATAAAAAGGCTGTCATGAGGATTTCTGAGATTCTACACTAATCAAAACTTAATAATAGTGATAATCAATACAGAACATTCTGTATGTTTTTTCTGGGTTTTCATCCATATACTATAACAGAGAATTAATTATGGAAGTACACAGATTATGCATAACACGTCACAGGGGAAGTAAATAAAACCCTCATATGAATAACAACTTATGATTAAGATGCAGCAAATAAACATTTTGTCCTTAATATTAATGTTTTAGAACGAAAAATGGGCAAGCATTAATGTTTGATAAGGGCAAATATTTTTGTACTAGACAATCGGATCAAAACTGCCCATCTTGTGTGTTCCTAGGATGCAGTATCCAGTATCTATCAAAAGTGATCCAATGAGGAACCGGTGGTGCCAAGGTCAAGAGTGTGCTTTGATCTCCAGTAAAAAAAGTTAATGAAAAAGGTAATGCTAGTCCTGACAGAAATGTGTCAGAATACAAAGGGTTGCATAGTCACAGGCAAGTCAGGATGCCCAAGCTCCTCAGCATGTCATGCAATTTGTAGTGCCTGATAATGAACCATTATTTGATTTGGGTGTATTGAAGCAGGGACAGATGTAAAAGATGAGTGGATCTTGAGGGCTGACTTTGAACCATGCTAAAATAATGTGAACTCCTTTGCAAGCAATAAGTGTAACTTAATGGTTTTGGTCATAACATTCAGTCCAGTTTTTTAGCTTAAAACAATCTCACAGCACTCTAACATTAGGAGCTTTTTCTCTGTGAAATAATTTTCTTAAGTTGTACAACAACACCTTATATACTGTATATATACAGTGTATATATATATATATATATATATATATATATATATATATATATATATAGAGAGAGAGAGAGAGAGAGAGAGAGAGAGAGAGTTCACCCTCAGAATATTGGCATACAATCACAGTGATTGGCATACAATCACTTGAATCACAGTGACAGTCAGCTGGCTGATAAAAGGCAATTTTCATCCAGCCAGCCAATCAGCCGTCGCCTTATCTGTTCAGGGTACACCCATGTGACCGTGGACAGGACGTTGGTGTTTCGTATAGCAACACAGAGACACACAACCATTCTTGAACACACACACTTTTAAATACAATTTAGAGAGTCTAATTAACCTATTCTCTGTCATGTTTTTAGTCTGTAGGAGGAAGCTGGAGTACCCCAAAAGAACCCATGCATGCACAGGGAGAACATGGTGGCAATTACATATTTTCCTGAATTACTAGAGAAACAAATATAGGTGTTTGGAGACTGTCTGATAGAAAATAGCACGATAATTTTCAAGCTATAAACAACACAGACAGTGTTAAACAGATGACTGCAAGGTCTAATTCTGTTGACACCATTAACCATGATAGCTTCACTCAACATGATTATACCTGGAGAGTGTCACTCTGGTCCATGCAGTACAAAACAGTAAATATCTTGCATGAGTGCACTGCTAACTTTTAAACCAGTGGTTGCGTTAAATTAATATTTTCCATAACTGACCAGGCTCCGGGCTGTCCATCATTTTGACTGATTACAATTGAAACCCTTGACCGTTTAATGCAGTAGTGAAGACATTGTCAACTTCACAGATAGAGGACAGGGGTCTCATTTATAAAGCTTGCTTACGCACAAAACGGAGTCTGAAAACCACGTAAGCAACTTTATACGCCAAGTTTGGGATTCACAGGAAAAAAAGTGGTGGAAAAATGTGCGCAACTTTAAGCTCTATAAGGATCTTGCTTACGCACTTTTTGGGCACGGAGGGCACTGACAGCACAGCAGAAGGGATACCAAAATTGTGAGTGACTTGTAGAGCATTGCACACACAAACAAACACAACCAACACACAAACTTCTCCCCCATCTCGTCTATAGAAACTGAGAATAAAAAAGAGAATTTGATAAAAAATATGTTGCATTTAAGAATTATGTTCATATATATGTCTTCAGATTGTATAGCACTTGCACGTATTGGTGCAGGTGTGAAGAACAAATATAGTGCAGCACCCCCGGATAATTCTGCACAATTGATGTGCTGGCAAACATTGAATATTCTTTTTTTATGTCAACAGGCAAACATGAGGGTGATTGTTTGATGGACAAAATCAAGTTTTTGTGTACCTTATTCGAGGTCCAGACCCTAATCTGTGTTTTGCCTTGAGACATGAGGTAATTGTTAGAAAGCTGATATTGTGTTACTGAGGCTATCTTTGTCCGATCATCACATTTGTTTATCTGAAACATTTCAATCTGCTGTCCAGAGTATTTGAGGGAGAGAGATATTTTTTGAACCCCACTATCAATTCCCTACAAAAACATTCTTTCTCCCCACACCTCCCACTCCCTCTAACGCCACCTCAACAATTGTGCACCTGCATCACCTCTGCTGTGACAGCGGGTCAAAAAGGAAAGCAGCTATCAAGCATTACCCATTCGTAAGGTTATTACTAAAATAATTTTTGTATTTTAATTGCAATTATTTAACTTAATTGTTCATATGTAGTTCACTGTTAAGATTGTTCTGATTGAATATGAGTTAAAATGAATGGGAAAAATAACTACCATTGAAACAGTTTACAACCAAATTTTGTTGACCCCATCTGCCAAGATGACAGACAACAAAAAGCCTAGAGTAACTTCTGCTAAGGAGTAGAAAAACCTAACCGTGTTTATTCAGCAGTGAGAAGCAATACATTTACATTATCTTTGTGTTTTATTTGTGTGCTGGATTTTGCACTTCCATGGTCCATGACATAAACACTGCCTGTCAGCGTGGTATTATTTCACTAATCTGAGAAAATACCTGGTTGCAGAGAGCTAAGCTTGAAAATGGTGGCAGTGACCTGCTGACGCCCCTAAACAGATCCTCTGTGCCTGGATCACAGAATCATATACCTCTGTTGCTTTGGGGGAAATGGCAAATCTGGAAGCCAAGCTCATCTTACTATTTATGACTCAAAGCCTCCTCTGGATCGCAAGGGGGACGTGATGCATAAACCTGCCCAGTGGAATGCGTCACATTAAAATAAATGAATCCTTCCATTTCATGGGGAAATCTCATTAGAGTACATTAAGTAATTGCTGGCATATATAGTAATTTGACTGTTAAGAGGATAAAATGTGCATTGCTCAGAAGCACTCTAAAAAATTTAATAAACACTAGGAATCCCGTTTCTTGGGAGGAAAATCCTGCAGATAATTTGCTCTGCCTTTCTCCAGAAATCTGCCATAAGCACAAAGCCGAAGGCTTTATGCATTAGACCTCCTGCATCTCCATCAAATAAAGGACAAGCTGTTCCTTTTAGCATCACAGGAGACTCTGATCTAATGATGCAGAGATTGGATGTTTACTAGGCCCCGTTTAAGCTACTATGCTGAGTGTTCGTTATTGTAGTGGGCGTGCATGCATTGAGATGCATGAATTTCAGATTTTGTTCCTAGTGAATCGCAGTCAAAAGACTTTAAATTAGCATGTCTCCAACAGACAAGAACACAAAGGCCTTTAATTAGTCTCTAAGGTCCTACCACGATATATAAATCAGACACTAATTGCAACTGTTTCCATAATTTGTCCTTTGAGGACTTTTGGATCAACGGCATTCAAAAAACACAGAATGTGAATAGCAGATGATTAAACGTTAACAGCATGGATAACCTAAACTTAGTACAGCCCCGCGGACTATCACTAATATGTTTAATCTTTGCTACTAAGGTTCATTACCTTGGCCAGGTTTTAGTAAAATGTGCAGGGAAAAAAAATCTTTCACTATTAATTCTATGATTTACATTATTTTAGTAATAACCTTACGAAACTACTGCATTGAATGCTATACCCGTTGCCCCTTAGTGTCAGTCATGGAGAACTTGCTCACTTCTGGAATATCCATAACAAAAAATAACAAAAAAAATGGGTAATGCTTCATAGCTGCTTTCCTTTTTGACCCGCTGTGACAGCAGAGGTGATGCAGGTGCACAATTGTTGAGGTGGGGTTAGAGGGAGTGGGAGATGTGGGGAGAAAGAATGTTTTTTTAGGGAATTGATAGTGGGGTTCAAAAAAAATCTCTCTCCTTCAAAAACTCTGGATAGTAGATTGAAATGTTTCACCAAAACTTGATTTTGCCCATCAAAAAATCACCCTCATGTTTGCTTTTTAGATTTTTTCTTTCCACAAAATATTAACCTGCTTTGATTTAGACTTTTGATTCCTAATAATGATGGATTGCATTCACACAGCGCTTTTCAAGACACCCAAAGCACTTTACATTCCACTATTTATTCACAATTACATTCACCGGCTGGTGGAAGCAAGCTACGACTGTAGCCACAGCTGCCTTGCAGCAGACACAGCAGACTGACAGAAGCAAGGCTGCCATATTGCGCCATCAGCCCCTCCGGCAAAGAGAGGGTGTCTTGCCCAAGGACACAACAACCAAGACAGATTGATCAGGGGCTCAAACCGGCAACTTTCCAGTTATAATGCAAACTCTGAACCACTGAGCCACAGTCACTCGACTCCTGGGAAGGTATGATTGCATGTTCTTTCTATTGGTGTAAAATAGCTCTCACTGCGGTTTGCTGTATTCCCAAAGCTTTAAAAATAGTTTTCTATCCTTTTTCAAATTAATCAATGTTTTTTTTTATGAAATTGTTTCTTATCTTTTCTGGAATTTCTAGGACATGATGTGTTATTTTATTAGACCTTTTAAATTATGTAATGTGGACAGAAGGGGTTTATGTTAGTAATTTCCTGACTATGGAGGTCAGGCCAGAGTCTGGCCAGTTAAATTGAAAAAGGCTTTCGGAAAATGTGGTTATTCACAGTTCATTTGTGATTTAACAAGGGCTACAAATACTTTTTCACATAAGGCCAGGGTGATGAATATGATAAAGTATTATACATCGCTAACCATAAATTCCAAATGTATCAATTATAATACAAAATATGAGAAATCCAGGTTATATTTCAAAAGTTAAAATTATTCAATAAAGAGTTTGAAATTGATTGAATGTTTTGACAATTATTTATTCTGCTAGAGATACAGCCCTAGGGTTCCCTGTGTAAGGGAATTTATCAATTAAAATAATTAATTAATTGATCATTGTTATTATGTACCTGGCTATCTTAAGAATATTAACTAATAATTGTAAATTAGTAGTTCATTATCTTTTAAACCATTTAATTGGGGCACCATTCTAGCCTCTGGGCTAGGAACAAAATATTATATATAATGAAAAGGGGATTATCAACCAATAATCTCACTTTTAATTATTAGTGATTACACCAGAAAGATTCTATCTGAAGGAAATGAATTATTTGCAATAATTCACACACACACTCAGAATGAAAGAAAGCCGAGATTTGATTCAATTTAACAAATTTATTCTAAAAACACAACTAAAATAAAAACACTACTTATACCAAACAGTTGTGTCAAGACTACTGTATGCCTGAGTAATATGGCGGCCAGCGATGAGATCACTTAGGCACGTCACGGGGCGCCTCCTACTGACGTCGTACGCAGCCCCTCGCGTGCATGCGTGGAGGCGGTGTACGGGGGGAAGTTTTATTGCTTTATTGTTTAAACGGAGCAAGAAGCTGGTGGTTTCTTTCCAACAAAGAAACCTCGTGGCTCTTCTCAGTGAGTTAGCTTCTGCTAATAAAGACTCTGGTTGGGAAATATGTAAGAAAAGGGTTTAAAAATGTCCTTGCGTGCTGCGCGTTGCTGACAGGCACTCCGCGGGTGCTGACCCAAAATGCCTATGACACCAACACTTACTATCAAACTAACGGAGAGGAACCAAAATCTCTACAGACTATCAACTCTGCTCACTAATAAAAGACAAAACATACAGGAAACTCAAAATCAACAAGTACAAAACTCACAAATTTACCCGTAAGCAGAAACACAGCACAGAGGAATCACAGAGCGCTCAAGGAAGGCAAAACTTCACATCAATAATTAAGCATGCATACAGTCATACAGAAAACTTTCTAAACTCTCTCCACCCAGGTCACAGAATATAGAGATAAAAAGGAACGCTCTTACTTCTTTCGAAAGGAGAGGGGGCTCCCAGTTATGGAAGAAAAAGTTAGGAAAGCGAGATGTTCGGCTCGTCAGCCGTGCGAGAAAAAAACAAAAGGAGGGTAATTAAGTGGATCAAAAAGAGATTGTTCGGGCCAGCCCAACTATTGGGAAACTTGGTTGCAGAGATGGAAGGCAAAAATCCAGACACGTGTTGCAAAGGAGGATCTCCTCTCACAATTCAATGGACAGAACCAAACCCCACTAAAGCGAGTTTTGAAGAGTAAGTACAATGGCTTTTTTTGCACTTTTATGCTGATTGTGAGCGCTTCACCCCCCTTTCCCCGTATCTGTCTCCAATCAGGCTGCGGGCAGCAGCGGCAGTTTCGAGGGATTGACATTCTAGCCAATTGGTGCAGCAGCTCATTCAGCGCTCAGCGGGTTCGAAACGGGGAAGGAGCAGATAGTTCTGCTGTTGGTTAGAATGGCGTGGCTGGGGGAGAAGGGGCGTGCCGCCGAGGGGTAAAAAAAATTTGTCTGATTTTAACAATCAGATTGTCTTAGTTCCAAGATTTATGGGTCAGACCCAACACCTGCATCAGTCTACAGACATAGGTGCTGAATATGCCTAATTTGAACATGAATGCTGTCAAGCCATACCTCTAAATAATCAGCAGAGCCTGTTCTACAATGCTACGTAATTATTTTCCCCCTCCCTTAACCATAACTAAAACAACAACTAAATGAAATATTACATATAAGTATTAATACTCCCACAAACGTATGATGAGTTTGTGTTATACATGTGTTTAACATGACAGAACTTGTGTGACTGACTGAATGTATTGTGAAGCGCTTTGGGTTCCGTAGAGACTAAATAAAGCACTATACAAGTCCAAGCCATGTTTTTCCTTGGACGTTTGTTTTATCCAAACTTTAGGCATGAATTACTGTTAAAACTCATCTGAACAAGAGAAAGTAGACCTTAAAGAAAGAAACTAATTTAATTACAGACATGTCATTTTTGAGCAGATCTCTAAAATAACCTCAACACCTGCCATTAGGATTTTTAGATTTTTCATAATTATTGAAATTACATAAATAATTACTGGAACTGTATAACTGTGTGTAATGAATATATGCTACTTAACTAACCGACCAAAAATAACTATTATGGTATTCTAAATGTTTTAGATTCACTTATATACATTTATCTTTATTGAAAAAATAGAAAAAATAATCCTGAAATTTTATTTGTGCAGTTACTATAAAAAAAATATAAAAGTCACATTCGGGACAATAATAACCCTTTGTCTTATTCTCTAGGCTTTAATACAGTTTCCCTACCACGTATGATCACATTCTTAAAGTTTTATTATACTTTCAGCATTATCTACATCATTCCAACCATATCAACTAAGCTGTCTTGCAGCAGCCTGCTGCTACATAAAGAAGAGGGTGGGGGTTTATGCTTAAGTGTAAGCTTGTGTTGTTTGTGGCTACATGACATGTGGTGCTTTCATGCTGCTACATTAATTTTTGGGCGGGCATGTGCGTTTAAAATGTGAAACCTCTAATTCTGACTCTGCACAGCATGTCTCTGTCAGTTCCTTCAGGCCCAGCAGACCTCGCAGCACCCACCGGTTCTGTTTAAGATTAAAATTCTGCCTCATTTTTATTCATATCACAAGTTACCAAGGGCTTTAATTCTTACACAGACCACATGTTTTTAATGTATAATTTATTCCCTCAAATACCATCATTTTATCAAAATTACAGAGGCCTTACTCATATATTTAGTATGAGCTGTTTCAAAACGGCAGTAAATATATATATATATTAGTTATTCTATTACTAATAATTAGTTAACCATGTATGTGTTTTTTTACATTAGCTGCTTTTTGGCATTCTACCTTATCTTATTTTTCAAGGATTTTTTAACCCAAAAGGGCACTTTTTCAATACAAGCCGGACAGGAAGAATAACAGAGAAAGAAGGGGAAGATATGCAGCAAATGGTCTCAGGGTCGGGAATCAAACTGGCAACAACTGCATCAAAGAGTGCTGCTTCTCAATATGGTACATGTAACGCCTATATTAGCTGGTCTTAACATTTCATTTTTCTTCATGTGCATCATTCTGCAAATTTTAAACTATTATGTGAGTTCTTTGGGTAAATTTATGCCAACACATTCAGTTTCAGCTGTAATGGCATCAGCTCTAATGCATTCCTGGATTTTGTGACAATGCCCCATTGGTTCTCTGGAGAGTTTAAGCTAATCAACTACAGTGATACCATGATCATTAAAGCAATCATTTGTTCTTCTGGCAGTGTGGGCAGGTTCCATGATCTGCTGCAAGCAAAATTTGGTAATAAAGCATAAACAATGTATAGTCTATTTGAATAACTAAAATGCGGACTGACATACTTAATTTAAGGATTACAATAGTTTTAGTTCATGTTCTAGACATGTCCCCGAGAGGAAGCCCTTGAAGCACTGAAATAAATAGCCTTTACTTCACAAGCCCCTGTGGTTAACTCTGTTGCTTTTGTTCCCATTCCTCGCAAACTTTTTCATGCCAATTAACTTTTATTCATAATGCTTTTGGGTTTTCATCAGCTAGAACCAAACACCTGGAATATATTTGTCTGAGTAAAATAGGTTCATATGATTGTAATATTTAGAATTTATCTACCAAAATAGATTCACTTTTTTATCATGTTGAAATTAATCTGTAATCTTAAACCATTTACTTGAATTTCTTTTTATATACATAGTGGTTCTCACTCAACCAAAGACCTTTTACAGTAGACATTATAACCTTGAGTTAGCTGTCAATATACAGAAATGTCAATTCAAGGTAAAATGGATAGTGCATGCTTTGGATATTAAAAATATATATTTTTGTGGATTTTATTTTATGGGTTTGATTCAAATCAGAGAAAAATCACAAAACTTCTATCTGATCCTAAGTTCAGAAAAAAAGTTAGACAAATAAATAGAATTTGCATTTCTCATTTATTGCAAAATGCATACAGCCTGTTAGAACAAATTCCTTGCTTCCAGACGAACCAATTCAGCCGCCCAAACAATGTAACTCACTCATTATGCTCTTGGATGCACGTGTACTCGCCCACTGCATTTCTGAGTGTTGCTCTTTTGTAATTCTTCTCACTGGTGGGATTACCAATCTCCTTCTGAATAGCTTCCCGTCTCCCTGGATGTGTGCAACAACACAATGATGGCAGCAAACAATGACCGGTACAAAGCGCATACACAAATCACCATGAACATTCAGAAACACAGCCAATTTTGGAAAGAATACGTCCCTTCGTAATTATGGGTAACAACACAACACTGGGGACCAACAGTTATAAAATACAGAGGGCAGGGCTAGACTTAGCCTGTGTTTTATTTTGTATCAGACAAAGCAAAATCCAGCCAGGAATCTGTTCATTGAATCAATGATGAGTATCATGAGAGGAAATTAAGGTTGCTGGTTAATTAATGGTGTCTGGCAGCAAACTGGCTCATTAGTTAGTAAAGTAACCTCACAGCAAGACAGCTCAGAGTTTGATATATGGTATATCTGTTCATCTTACCTCCTACCTGACCCTGTGGATCTGTTTACTTCTTGCAGTCCAAACAAGTTCAGTTTAGGTGAATTTAAGTGACCAAATGGTGAAATATTTTATTGAAGTGTTCATGGATGAACATTCTGAACAAATAAACAACAAAATCTTAGCATCATGAGAAGTGAAAATAGATGTTTCATATCATAAGTTATATCTATAGTATGCTTCTGTTTCTGTTGTAGTTTTATTACTTCTGTACAGCACTTTGAAAACAATTGTTATAATAAAATTTGCTGTATAAATAAAAGTTGAACTTGAAGTACAGTTTCACTGTATTGAAGTTTTGTGACTACTAGAGAATAAACAGCAAATGTATCCAATGCAACAATCATTGCAATGTTTTGCAGAATCAATATGTATGCAACAGCTTTAAAAGTGAATCTCACAATTTGGCTTTAAAAGGCACAAATAATTTGGCCAGTGACTGAAGCTGTAAACTTTTAAAATTCTCCAGCTGAATCCACACTTTCTTGCCACACTGGAGACTGGAATTAAGAGTGTAACACAGTTTGAAAATGAGGGAACATTTCTCCATCTGTAGTGATCAGAATTTGGCAAGACTTTCTGAATGACGACTTTTCTAATTGCTTTAGTGGGAAGAAATCCCCACAACATGCGCTTTTTCTCTATCAGTAGTTCAGCTGGAGCGGTCCGTTACCGCCGGTCTTTGTATGGTGCAGTCATAGAAGTGCTCTGTCTACTTCAATGTGTTGTCAGCTCCCGGATAGCAAGATACATCGGGTACAGTGTCCTGGTCCTTAGATGATGCTCAGATACTCTTGTGTAGTATTGGGCAATATAAAAGGTAAAAGGTAGAAATGATTTACATTTTTCCAACGGTAGAGATTTTCACTATATTGGGTTACTGTGATTGTGGATTTTGATGATGTCATCAAGCTGTGCCAATGTACTTTGTACCAGGAAAGGAAAGATTAATAGCTTTGTGATGTTCAGTGTTTGTATTTACGTTAAATATTGCAAGTTTAAAATGTGTTGTTTTTTTATGGAAAATAAATATGTTGAAGTGTTCTTAATTCAAATATGTGCAGTTTTGTTTTTGTGCAATAGTAAATATATAAATTAATAATCAGGAAGCATAAATAAATGGCTTTTCTCTTTTTACATTTTGCACTTCATTTTAAACCCTTTTGAACTTGGTGTTTTCTTAGCATTTAGCTTTAATTTTGGATTTAAGATTCAGCATCATGTCTGTTTAAACACTCATGATCTCTACATGACACATTCCGTAGATGCGTTTACCAATGTGTAACAAATTAGTTAATTCAAATTACTCTAAAACATTCTCATAATATAAGCCGTTAATAGGTGGACTTGCTTGTGTATTTTGGATCCTTGTCCTACAGCATCTGCAGTAGATTCTTATTTCTTTCTTCTTTTTTTCATAAGAATTTAAATCAATTAAACACTGCATGTTGTGTCTACTTGTGTTATCTTAGTATGGTATTTTAATTTGTTTGATTATCAGAGACATCTATTCTTATGTGACAAATATAGAAAAAAAAATCACAAAGAGGGCAAACAATTTTCTTCACTACTGTTTGAATGTATTTCTATCCAACTTCTATGATGTCATTCAAACCAAAGATGAGAATACTTCCATGACATTTAGCTAAGTTCAGTTTTGAGAACCCAAAGCTGCCACTGGTTGTTTTAAGATGAGATACTGGACTGAAGCCATGGATCTACACTGAAAGACATTGCTGCTGCAGGTCAAGTTTTAACTGATTATACTATTAAAATGTAATTATAGCCCACTTAAATCCTAAAATATACAGCATAATATCATGCACTTACTTTGTTTAATTAAAATACTAATCTCCAATTTCATCTAGCTTTTTGGCATGATTTCACTCAATCTGTAATACATTTAGTTAATAAACATTTGTGACAGAAATTTTCTTAAATAACAGAATTAGCAAGTCATTTCGTTTCTTAATTTAGTTGCTTATTCTACTTTTTTTGTTATGATTTTTAGATGTTTTGTACCTTATGTTTCAATTGTGTTCTGGTGTCGATTGTTTATTTATTTAGACCTCATCATTCTTCTGTGTTAGTTCTATTGTGCTTTATTTTTCACAATTGGGGTTACTGTTTTCTCATACCCTTTGGTGTTTGAATTATTAGTTTCTGTGTTTTTCTTATTTACTTAGATCTTATCATTTTCTCTCTGTGTTAGTTCCCTACACTGGGGCAACGGTGGCTCACTAGATAGAGTTGGTGTCTTTCAATTGGAGAATTGTAGGTTCAATTCAAACTTCATCCCATCACATGTCAAAGGGCCCCTCGGCAAGGACCTTAATCCAAGAATGACCTCCTGAGCTCTATATGTGTGTGAATGAGTAAATTTGGCTCCAGTGTAAAGTGCTTTGAGTGGTCAGTGTAACCAGAAAAGTGCTAAATAGGTTCAGTCCCTTTATCTTTATGCATTCAATATAATTATTTTATAAGACCATCTTCTGTTTTATGTTTCAACTTCTATCCTCCTTCATTGTTCCTTTTAGTTACACCCTGCCATTCTGCTTCCCTTCCTAGCTGCAAGTCATCTACAATCTCCCTCTGCTCACTCACTCCTCCACCTGTGACAATTTCTCTCTGATTAGTTGTTCAGGTTCTTTTGTCACTTCCATTCCTCTTCACTATGTTTAAACTCTCTAGTTTGAATTGTTCTCCTATGACACCTTACTTTTTTTTTTCTGTTACATCCCCGAGTTTTCCTCAATTCCTCTGTAAGCTGCTGTTTTTCCTATTCTGATCCTTACTGTGTCAACAATGGTATTGTAAATGTGAATTGTTTTCTGACCGTTCCTCCCTTGCTAACTGATATTAGATTTTGCAAACCAGGCACTAAAAACCATAGTGAATTAAATGTTCTGTCTTGGAACATATCACTATCTTCATATATGTAATGTCAAAAATCAAAAATAGAAGTGGAGCATAATTTATTTAACTCATCTTTACTCATATTATGATCCTTGTTTCTAGAAAGAATCATGTTAGAGACCATAACAACACAACGATCACAGACCAGTGGATTGAATAAAACGGAATATACTTTCCAACCATCTTATTGAATCACAGTTAGTTCTAACAGTCTTTCAGACGACTGAGGACCAACAGTGTCAGAAGTGTGGTAATAATTTTGTGGCCAAATGCTATCAGACAGCCAGCTATCATTTAAGGTTTGATATGGAAAATGAACATGATAGCTGTAGAAGATTTTTATTCTTGCTAGGTTGTAGTTTTAACAATTCATTCCGCCCAGTGACAAGCCTGAACAGTGTCAAGTAAATAATGTATCGTATAGGAGTTTAACCTACCGCAAACGTTAACCAAATTAGCAAGTGAGTTGGCTTAAAAGACCCAGGAGGAAAGTAACCATTTCTGCGTGTGTTTAATGCCGTGGGAATGTTTTATGTGGGTCCATCTAGTGTAGGCTTCACCTAAAACTACTCTAGTTTCTGCTCTTCTCTGGCCACTCCTCTCCTCAGACAGATAACAATATCTCTGGGGCTCTGAAGCAGCTGCATGACGTGCCGACTGTCAGTTTTCCCAATGCCAGCCAAGCTGTGCCAACCATATTATTGGAACATAGAGACCATATCTTTCAACCCACAATGGCGGCCGCAACTGGCTGGTAGATGTAAACATAATGACCTTGTTATGTCTGTAAAAATTTACATTTTATTATATTTAAAATCAAAAATAATCTTTAAAGGAGATTTTGTGCTCTCATTCATCACCCCTAAAAATGCCCTGTGGAAGTATTTATTTTTATTTTTATTAAAGCTTGTTATGAAATTGTTCCACTTCAACATTTAATAGTAAACCTTCTATACTCATAATCAAAGATGAAAGTAGATTCTAATATTGGCATTAGCTTGATGAAGACTCTTTGGGTGTATTCATACCAGCCCTGTTTAGTCCGCTTCAATAAAAATCCAGTTTGTTTGGCCCGGAGAGCACGGTTTGTTTGGGCAGGTATAAATGCACTATTGAATTTTGATGCAGACCAAAAAAGCAAAATCTGGTCTGACTAAAAACCTAGGTCTCGACTTGGTTAAAGTGAACTCTGGTGCCGACTGATTGCATATGTGAATACCAACTGGGCCAGGGCCGCTCCAAAAGCAGGACAGGCACAAAAACTGTGCCTTGTTTCTTGCTCATGCTGAGCCCATTGCTTCAATGTATTTGTCTGGCATATTTGCCAATGACAATAGAGCAATCCTAAAACTGCTAAAATCTGATGCTACACTATGTTTGCTTACATTTTGCAGAACAGGAAGAAGCAGTGCTCCTTGGTGCAGCAGCATCACAGGCAAGGGGGTAAATATAATGCTCAAAAGGTCTGGTTTATTTGACAAATAGCAGTATGAAAACAAACCGCACAAGCTAAAAAAGCAGATTTAAAAACAGTGTGAAAACAACAGTAATCACTTTTCAAAATCAAGCAATAAACAATAAATGACAAAACGTTTTCTATAGGTTTTACATCTTTCATACATACATTCATTATGAAGGATTTACACAAAGAACGTTTTTTTCCTTTCAGATAAAGCCTGCCTTCTAACTTGTCTTTTCCCCACTATCTCTCTTCTAAGCGGTCTCGACTTAGAGCTTCAATTTGTCATTCAGACTGATTCGTTCAGGCCTCATTGTTGTCATAATGATGTATTTAACCCACTATTGTAAGCCCCAGGAACAAATAATTGTTTCCTCTAATCCCTCATCGCCCTCCGTTAACGTAGCATTAGCGTTAGTGCTGTGCAAACAGGGAAATGTATGTTTTATTTTATACAAACAAACTGTTATCTAATAACAATTAAAGGCATATGTTGTATCAATCAAGTATAATGTATGATAGGATCCAATTCTACCAATCTTACTGTTTAAATAATCTCAGTCCACACGTAATTTCCCAAGTATTATATCCCCCTCAAAAAATCTAGCAATATATGTAATTAAACTTTAAAATGTAGTTTTCTAAACGCTTATTTGAGAGCCGAACCACTGAGACAGATACAACGTATATTGCTCTCACACTGTATAATAAATTTACTATACTGTAGATTTAGGTTGGGAATTTAGATTTTGAGTCCATAATAAAAAAAATTTTTTAATTACGTCTTTCAACAGCTCGCTAACTGTCGCACTGAATCTCATTCAAGTCCATCACAGCCTAAAGGCGCCCCTATTTATTTGATACGATTAGTAGCACTCATGCAGCCCTGTAATGTTGTGATATCTCCACTGTCAGAGGACTGTCAGGTAACAACACAATTGTAAAATCTAATTTTATGCTCAAGTGGTTCAGCTTCTGCAATTTATCGCAGCTATCGCTCACCTTCTCCTTCTGCACGCTCACACTAAGTTTTCTCTCACTCCCTTCTCTTCTTCAGTCTTTACCCTCTCCTCCCAGCTGTGAGTGAGGTATTTTGATCTCATTATCACTCCCAAACATTCACACCGGATAATCTGTCAGGTCGCAAGCCTCTGCTCTGCACCATGCAGGGCACCCTGGTCATGATTAGGTGGTAGGGGTGTGCTTGCACTACAAATACTATTTTCCAACTTTAAGTAGTACTAAAGGGAATCTCCTTCTCACCCTACATGTTTTAACAATTGACCAAGTTCATTTGGTTTTTCTGTAGAGAGATTCTCCTATATACTGTGTCCGGACAACAGCAGGAGAAAGAAGAGTGCACAGGATTGATTGGCAGCTGGCCTCAGTTTTCCTTTTACTAAGCACAAATCCCTTTCCAGAAAGCTAAAACAATGCACAGTAAACCCTACATTACACAATACTGCTCCACAATGGATAACACAAACCACCACCTCCCAATTCTGCAGGCCTATTGTTGCTGTGGAGGTAAAACACTTCCTTTGCCAAATCCCCATCTCAGTGCCAGTTCAATCAAAAGCTTTGCCAGAAAAACAGGGGATGAGACAATGGTAAGTAACGCCAGGTGGATGGTGGCTCTGAGATCTGCCAAGCTACCTGTGTCTGCCACCATCCCTTACCCCATCCATCTCCTCACCTGCTGTCACCTTTCTTTGTCCACATGTGGTGGGAGGAATATGCAGACCTGCAGCCTTGGCCCTTTCTCTCAGTGGGACTCAAAAGCAGGGCAATAACACAAAAACCTCCACACTGAGATGTAAAAAAAAAAAAAAACACAAAAAAAACGGATTGGAAGCTGTGCCTTCTTATAATATCTGCAAGTAGGTGTGGTGTACCCTACATATGTGTATTTAGAAAAGCAAGTTTATATAAAGGAAAAAGTTACCAATAGTTTCACTCAGTTGTAGCATTTGTTACTGAAATTTAGTTTCAGACATGAGTTGAGTTATCCTTTCACTTAATAATCTATGGTATCATCTTTTAGAGCCATGAAACCTGTAAATCTTTAAATTATAACATTTAAAAATAAATAGTCATTAACATTTTATTGTTTTTCAGGCTGTATGAACATTGGTTTTATATACAGGAAGAAATGGAAAGACAGAAAAAGGACTGATGAAGATTCAGTGAGCAAGGAGCGATAGTTTGAGCAGCAGACATCCATAATACCAAGGCAACAGCAGCTGTTTGTGAGAAAAAGGTTAACTAGGAAAGAAAAACAAATCATATTAAAGCTTTTAGTTTTTGTTCAATGAAAAAGGTCTTGAGATCTTTACATATTTTGTAAAATTTTATTTGCTCAATTATCTTAACAACTGAGCTTTAGTTGAAATATTGAACATTCTTAGCGTCTGAGACTAATAAATGAAAGTGTTGAATAGAGCATGTTGTAGGGAAAGTAACTCTAAACAGAAATATTTTTGATAGGTATAAGACATTGGTTCCCACAGTAAAGTGCAGGACCTCAAAAGGGGTCCCCACAATTGTGTCTATGCTGACGTGAGGTTGCCAAATTAATAAGTGTAAATATTACATTTATTAAATCCAAAATACAAAAAAAATGTTTATAATGCATATGGTGTAACAAATGAATAATAACAAAACATACAACTGCTGTTTAAGTTTTGAAATTAAAAGTTTGTAATTAATCACTTTTAATGTTTGTATGCAGGCTGGAGTTGGGTGTTCTAGGCTAATCTGGGACACAGGCAAAGGGTCTTCAAGGAAAAAAGGAACCACTGGTGTAACAGATAGTGTCTTTACAATAAACTTTTACCAGTTAGATTACTGTAGCTAAAAAATCATGAGTAAAAGAGCCTCACTAGCTAGCTGTTTGGCTCTGTCAATCAAAGATGGCTCTTTTGGAAAGACTCCAGGGAGAAACATGTAGTGTATCCGTCATCGGGATGAATAATGATCAGAACTAGAACAGACATTTTATTGTGAGTTTAATTACAGAATTTTACTTTGAATTTATAGTTCTTAAAAGAAACAATATTACATCACATCAAAGGGTTCCAGTTTGTTAGAGCTGCAAGCTACTGAATACACAACCGTTCTCTAGACTTCTTTCCAACTGGGTAAAACGCTACAGAAAGATTAAATTCATAAATCCAGACTGGAGATTTTATTGTCCTTACTTTTGTTTTAGGTGGTTGTTTTATGCATTCATTGCCAAGATCAGTGTTCCAAATATAATGCCATCCCTATTTGACAACTCGTGAATTCTTTCCTTACTGGTCAAGGCCTAAACAACTAAAATACAATGCTGAAAAAGTTTATGTGCCCTTAAAAGTTATATTTTAACCTCTCTTTAACATGATATTGTCCCCAAGAGATGCAATTTAGCAGACAATCCAACTATTAAGCCCCAAACTTATTTTGCCTTTGGCCATGTATATCCTCCTTTTTTAACATATCTCTAGAATGTCAGCAGTATTTTTGCAACTCTGAAAACTCTTAAAACATTAATGCAAAGAGACTGTGTGTAACCTTGGACTTGTTCACTTTTAAATGGTAATTCTTTGTTAAGTAGCAGAGTAACAATGATACCTTGTTCTACATGTGCAATAGCTCCTCCTCAGTATTCAAAGTGGTTACAATGGGTGTTTTCCATCAGACAGAGGAGAAAAATGACTATCAAAGCCAAGCAGGTAATATAATTTTACAGCAATGTGTAACAAAGAAAAAAAAATGCTACTGACTAGATCATGAAAAGTATTTTATAAAGCTGCACGATTATTATTAATTTTTTTAGGTCTTTCCTTACAATACCAACCCACTTTTTGATTCAGGTTAAAAAATAAATTCACAGCCTTTCATATGTCAAGATTTTAACATCTTTGCAGGGCAGATAAGCAGCTCCATTGTTATTTCGATTGTTATTTCATAGCTTGCTGTTCTTAATATAAGTGAACCCAGGTGGCTTGATTATTTAAAGCAATGTACTCACACACTTAAGTAGATTCCTTCATTGCCATAAGTAAGCTGCTTAAATAAAGTTGTGAGTGGGTTCAGTATTCATTGTAAAAAACAGTGATTTTCCAAGTTCAAACAGACAAAATGTATGGGGAAAAAGTAATCTTCCTTAAAAGGTTAATTATTGGAGGGTTGCCAGTTTGAGATCTAGCCCCAACAGGCTGGTTCATGGTGTCCTTGGGCAAGACACATCGACCATTTTCTACTGGTGGTGGTCAGAGGGCCCAGTGGCACTGGTAACATGTACAAACATGTAGCGACAGTGGAGAGGAAAAACTCCCCTTTAACAGGAAGAAACCTCCGGCAGAACCTGGCTCAGTACAAGCACTCATCTGCCACAACCGTCTGGGGGTCTGAAAAGATAGAGAAGAGACAGCATGGAGGATGCTCGGTGACTTTGAGCATCATCTGGACCGATGTTCCCCATCCAGCAGAGGACTTTATAGTTGAACAGGTAAGGTTTGGATGAGATAATTTATACCCATTACAAATTTAAAACATATGTTAGTTTTATATGGTACTTTTCACATTCAGTAAAAATGTTTACATTCAATAAAATACACCTAGGCTCAGTAAATTGGAATATGTGGCACAAATAGGCTTTTCTTATTAAAATTGTTGTTATGTTATGTTATAATGTTTTGAAAATAACCTTTCTTCAGACATTGAACATATTTTTTACTAAGCTCACATTTTTGTAATAACTTTTTTTAATTATTATTGGTCTTGTGTTTTTTTTCCAATCTTGTAAGAAAGTAAATGTGTACCCAATACCTGTCAGCAGAAAAATAATGATAAAAAATAATTTCAAAAAAGGGTTGAAAGCATCAGTCTCTATATGATCAATATAATCTTTTACTTTGTGAATTGAATTACTATAACAAGTGAACTTTTAAAAAACAGTAACATTTATTGAAATGCAATTGTATCTGATTTTTTTTTTAGTCAGGGTGACATTCTGTCAAAAACTAAGTTAACAATTTATGTTTGGTTATCTAAACAATGGTATAGGGATAAATTGCAGAGGAAACTTTGAGAAAAAAACTAATATTTATGTGAAAACGCAATATCAGAACGTTATTGGAAAAACTAAAGCCAAACACCAGAATAAAGTATTAACAGATATTTTTTATTTATTTATGTGGCAGGCAGTTTAATGGTTACATTTACCATATTGATTTTACTATCATGGCTGAGAATATTAGCAAGGCCAAGGTGTATCCCCATGTTTACCTTAGTTGTCCAAGATACAATGGAAAGGCATTGTTTAGTTCAGGCCACATTATCATCATGTGGTTTTGACAGCCACTTAGTTGCTTTAATGTTTTACATAATTAGAACACGATTTTCAGCAACAGATTTAAGCCATTGACAGTGCTATTATGGTCACCCACCCTCAGACATTTGTGTTTTTTGCCAGAGGCTTAATGAAAATAGGACGCTAAGAATGTTTTATGATCTCTTGCTATACTTTACTAAAAGACAATAAACATCTCTGGCAGGCTTTGTATTATTTTCAGCCATGAGCAGAAAACACAATGCGGTTTGGCTGCATCCCAAACACTGACCAAGACAAATAGAAATGAATATCCTTTATAAACTTAAATATTGAAACTTAATGCAGGTTTAAAGTCTATAACAGAACAAATGCATTGAAATGCTGATTGAGGACACAACAGAATTAACCTGTTTTCAAAGTCCTTGTAGGTACTGCTAAAAATAAACCTTGCCCCGCTTATTATCGGACAGAACACACATCCAAAGTTAATGTAGACGAATGGGGGGAGCATTGGCCAGATCATATGGGGCACCTCTGGGTGGATTCTGGGAAATTAAACGGGTTGAAATTAGTGGACAACAGTGTGTGCAATTCCCAGAGTAAAGAGTGATTTTACAACATCTGGACCGAAAGTCCAAGGCAGCTATATCTTAACCGTGTTCTTCAACTTTTTTGGTGATGCTTGGAGGGAGTCAGAGAGATTATTCTCCCTCAGAGCAAGTGTAGAGGACCATGTACTCGAAAGGATTACAAAGGAGCAAAGAATGTAAAGGACCAATCAACCAACCAACATTAAACTTGGGTTGTGAGCCAAAATCTTTACTTATAAAAATCTATACTTAGGCAATTAGAAAAGGGCTTGATTTCATTGAAATGCATTATCTATTCCACATTAAGACACATAACTTAATTCTTGTGCTAATTTATTTTTATTTATTTGTGTAGATTCATGGATTGTTACCAAAATCTATTGCAAAATTAATTTCAGATGACCAATTTAAAATGTATTAACTTGGAAAACAGCTGTGTTCATTACTTACTTTCGCTACCGTTTTTGTAAAAAGTCTGAAAAATGATGATTATTTAGTTTAATTAAACAGCTGAAGAAAAAAATGCTCTTAATAGCAGAAGTTTTTTGTACCATTTCATGGTTTTACTTCAAAACAAGTGTTTTGAAAAAAAGAGTGTTTTGAAATTTAGCGGTCTACAGATACTAGGCACATCAGTGCTGCTTTGTCTCTGATGAGACAACATAAAATGATAAGGGATAAGATACTTTGTGACAAAACTCTTGCATTTATCTGATGAATTGAAGCCATTAATACTCAGTGTAGGGAACAAAATGTACAAAGCTCTTTCTACCCCCACCTTTTTTTTAAAACATGGCATGTCTATTGTAGCTTTATAATAAAGGCTGTCTGTTTTATCTCAGCACACAAGCATTATTCCTCAGCACTTTGCACCGTCTTTTCAAAGCCGATTAGGGGCACGGAAAAGGAGGCCAGCTCATCCTTGCGAAGGCTGGATATTTACATTTCAGTGCCTTGTGCAGAGAATTTTAATTTGGCCACAGCAGTTTAACACAACAGCTTCTTAGCAGTTTCACACTCGAGCGCTTAATGGCTTCGTTAACGTCCTGAGGGACTTTCCTCGTTACCTGATCTGGTCAGCTCTGACAGGTGTAGAGTCTCTTCACTCAACTGTGTTCACAGTGCCATTCCTTTGCCCCAACAAGAACAGTGAAGTTAACATCAAACAAAACATTTGTGAGTCAAAAAGCCAAATTGCAAAAAACAAGAGTTATTTGGTAGCGCTGGGGAATATTTCTAATTGGATCAGTGCCCTTGACAAAAACATACGGCCTAGAGTTAAATGTCTAAATTATTCCTGCATTGCCTTTCTGAGTATTTTGGACAGAGACCAAGAACACCATTAGGCCATTTTAAACAAACCCATTAAATGGGTGTTTTATTGCACCACTGCTAAAGTCCGAGGCAATACATATTTATATTTATATTTCCAAATAAATACACCAAAAACAAAACAAAAATAGCAGCTTGATTTCCTCTTTGGATAAAGAAGCTGTTTTGTATAGCTTATCTCCAGCAGTCCATACAGTGCGTTTATCCTGGCCTACAAAGGGAATTATTTTACTGTAGCTACATCTCATATCTTCAGCATATTGTAGTCTCTTCATGACTGTATGGTCACAAAATTTATGTGCAACTTTGCTATCTACTGGAACAATCTAAGTCAGTTGTCAATTACATGCTAAAATAATTTTGGAGAAACCTGTAGCTTATAATGTCATGTAACTTTCAACACTTTCGAAGTTATTGAGTTCTAGAGGCATCCTAAGTCTCCATCTGAAGAGTAGTGCAGTTTGTATGTTTTTTAAAGTAGCTTCGCTCTCACTAGCCCAGTGCTTAATGGTCACACATGCTGCAAAGCATAAACTATTTTCAGTTTGCTTTGATCCTTGATGTGTACATGGCATTCTGCTAAAGCAGCATCATGTTGACTCACTAGCAATCATTCAACACTGTTGTTCAAAGAGCACCAGATGTGTGCACCTTTTCAATGGCCCATAGAGCAGGTGTATATTTATCCTGTTTGACTGTTAAGATGACAGCAGTAGAAAAAATTGTAACCCAACTCTACCAGATCTATAAATTGTAACTCTGTATATAGAATATAAATTTGGAACATTTTAATAACATATTTTCCCATGTAAAACTGTAAATATAACTGACTGAGCTTTGCAAAATAATGCTTACTGAAATTTATATATCTTTAAAAACATTAATTCATTTTAACTTTTAGGTAAATGGAGCTAATATAGGGTGAAGCAATGTCCTTTTTTATGGACATTGCTACATTTCACATACTGTCTTGGGCAACTAGGGGGATTTTATTGATTGATAAAACTATCTGGGTTTTCATTGTTTTTAAAGGGACCAAAAGGCATACTTAAAATATGCAAAGCACAAAATTCAACATCTTTTCTCTCATCAGACGTCCTCCCCAAGCTGCTGCCTAATGGATTTTTCTGATCCGTTCATAGATGGAACAGACAGTAGTGCATCTGCGATGTTCTGTACCGCATTTCCCCACGCTGCACACACGGTTATGTGACTGTTCATAAGATATCAAAATGCAAATGTAGCTTTACAGATAAACGCAGCTGGCATAGCCGTCGTCTGTTATTCTGTATGTGACAAAAGGGACAAAGATCCAGTAGGTCCACATACAAAACAATAATAATAATACCGGGCAAAGTGAATGGACTATGACCATTATTATTGTATTTTTGAGACAGTTAATTTTTATTATTATATTGAAAAAAAAATCATAATATTATTTCAAATTTTGGTATAATTTTTGTCCAGCATGACCTAAAAAGTGAACTATTATTGTTACTGGTAGATGTTCTAATTCGGAGAGTATCCTATTATTAATGATTTTCCATAGATTTTAAAGTCATTTTTGTACTTGTGAAAGGCGATTTAAAGTTTGTTATTTAACTGTTCCTTCCAACCACAAGCAAAATGCACGCTTTAAATACAGTATGGAAAATCAGAAGTCGTGGCGCAGTGGAAAAGTGTCCTCTACTTTTTGGAAATCGATATGGTCACCCTACAATTACTCCTGCAATTAACATGTTTTCAAACATGTTTGCTTATTGCTGATATATTTTTCAGGATGAACTGAAAGCAAATGGGTTTTGGTCCATTGTGTTGTGTATCACACAATGCAAGTTTTGCTAAATAAAGTAACAGACAGAGCAGTGGTGTTCAAGTTGTGTTCATTGTAAGTGAATGTGTACACAATTCAACTTCATAGCCAGGGTATTTTGCTGATTTAGAAAATACAAAAAGGTTCAAAGAAGAGTAAAATTAGGTTCTGCATCTCATGTATTCAAGTTTCTTTTAGAACTGAGCATCCCATAAACTTAGCTACTTATTAATTATGAACCGCCTATTAAATCTCCCATGGGAAAGGGAAGATGAAGTGTCTGCAGCACTGTACTGGTCTTAGTACAGATTTTTCCCATCAAGAGATTTTTAAATAAGTATTAGAGTAACTGATTACAATTATCTCGAGATACATATAGATTCCAAACTGTTTTAAATTTTATGTCAGCCATATCATTTTAAAGCTATGTTTCACTGAGTTAGTTTTTGATAATTACAGGCTATTTTGTAACCGTGCACAAAGGCCTATAATTGTGAATTTAGGATATCGTTTAAATGTGTTCTTTAGTTTTTGTTATAATTGCCATTGGGAAAGAGTGACTGTATTTGCTGCTGCAACTGCTTGCATTTCTCTGACATGTGACTTGCTCTCCACTATGGTCTGACATCCCCAGACAGCTCTCAATATGTGAGAGAGAGCTGAGAGACCTGACATACTATATAAAATTGTTAAAATGCTAAAAAAAATATCAATTCAACAAGTCAAGGAATAGGTTAAACATCCTAATGTTAACTTCCTCTACAACTAACCACCTGTGCAAAAAATATATTTACATCATCAACATATCAGTATCAGTATAGACTATAACAAAGACTATAACTATATGGTCAAAAGCTATCCTGAAGGCAAGGCTATTTTATTTGTATAGAACACTTTCAACAAAAAGGTAATTCAATGTGCTTTACATGGAATTAAAAGCAGTAACAGAGCCTAAAACATACACAAAATATTTGATATATAAAAACTGGTTTTTAGCCTACATTTAAAAGAAGAAACTCTGGGTGGTACATACCATATGTTGCTGTGTACCACAAATTAAATGGTATTTTACTGTGCTTTACAGCTAATGGATTTTAAGAATACACAAGGTAATGATTTTTGTTTTGTTTTCACTTTTTGTGATGTCTCTGACTATTATTTTAGAATTGTGGACCAACCACTGGCAAGAAATGACCAAGACCCTGTCTTTTTGCTGGGGTAAAGTGTAATTCTTTAAAGTAGAATTAGGCTGTAGTTTTTACTAAAGGCATTTAGTTTGAGCATAATAATAATAATAATAATAATAATAATACCTTATTTATATAGCACCTTTCAAGAAATCTAAAACAAAGTGCTGTACAAAAATATAACATAATAAAATACAATTAAACAGAACAAAGTTTTTGAATAACAGCCAGTTTAAAAAAGTGAGTCTTAAGTTGTTTCCTAAAAAGCTCCTCAGAGACTGCAAGACGTAGCTGTAAAGGCAAGTTGTTCCAAAGAGTAGGTGCCACAATGCGAATGCTTTGTCTCCTTTGGTCTTCAAATTGCATTTGGGTACCAGTAGTAGTCCCTGATCGGAAGATCGCAGAGATCTTGAAGTGCGATACTGATGCAAGAGATCTGTGATGTATGTTGGAACAGTACCATTTAAAGCCTTGTACATCCAGACAAGTACTTTATATTCGATCATGTACTTAACAAGAAGCCAGTGCAGGGAGATGAGAATTGGGGTAAGTTGTGCAAATTTTGAAGACCGAGTAAGGAGTTTAGCAGCAGCGTTCTGAACAAGCTGTAATTGTTCCACTGAACCCTCATTCAGACAAGGAAAAATAGAGCTGATGAAATTTATCTCAAGATATATATCGATGGCATACTGTCTTAAATTTTATGTCACCCATATCCATTTGGTCAGACCTAGATGAAATAAAAGCATGGCTAATCATTTCCATTTTGGCCCTAGATAAACTTGATTTAAGCTATGTACTACTTAACAGGTGGAAGAAGCCAGAGCAAACAATCTTTTTTTACATGGTGTTCCAATCAACAGCTTATATCAAATGTAACCCCAAATTTTTTATCTGTGGTTTAATATAGGGCTTAAGGGGTCCTAAATGCATGGTGATTGAGGGTATATTTTTTTCTTGAGCACAGATCATGATGCAAGTATCTAAGTGCATTTATTGTGCCTAATCGTCTGTGTAAGCTTCAAGTCTGGTTTTGTTGAACTTTCTTTTGTTATGTCCAGATAATAATTGGGTACTCTATTATTAAATTCTCTTAAATAAATCTAATCTTTTAAATTTAGAAATAAAATATGTTTTTGTTGTTTGTTTCTACTCAAATAATGTCATGAATTATAGTGGTGTACAGTTATCTTCCTCAAGCTTAACTTATACTCTACAGTGCAGACTCAGTCACAAGCATTAACAAAAAAGCCAGCAGTCTGCTACCCGTACAGCAAAATGTGATCAGCATAAATTACTTCCTTGTTGACATATATCCAATGCGTGTCCTTTAGAATAATTTTGCTGACATTATCAATTGATTGCAAATGTTCTCATCCTAAATTAAAATTCTAACCTAACGGCAAGGGGTTTTTATTTGCAAAAAAGTTTTCTGTCAAGAGATAACACAGACTCATACACTTTCACATGCATTCTCCTTTATCAAGAAAGGAAACACATGATTAAACAATAAGTCGTGGATGATGCAGGTGGCAGTCCGTAGGAGGATGAGAATACTTACTCTGTCTGTAATGCAAATAATTTTTTTATGTGCCGTTTTACAGAGTAGGCACGGGCCTTTTTAACACCTAGCTACACATAGGTGGTAAAAAGTTATGGTTTCAAAACAATCAACATTTTGGCTTTTAATTAGATGCCAGAGAAAGAGCGAGATTCATCCAAGTTTTCTCCAGCTGTACAATATATGTAGTGAAGTGATGCCCTCTTCCACATGGTGCTGTCCCAGTCAGCTGGTTGAACAAAAGCTCATTTTCCCCGAATTTGGCTTTCAAAAACTAAAAAGTCATTGTATGGAGTACTTGAGGATTGCCACCCATAATTCCTAAGGACAACAACTGGCAAGGAATGAGCAACTTATGAGTTGGCTGTCTTTCAAAGTGAACATCTTGACTAATTAACCAGCTGAGTTCAGTATACTCTATAGTGCTACCCTATAAATAACAGAATTACAAAAAGGGATTATATTCATTGATGCAAGTATTTCCACTTAAAAATTACAATATTTTTGTCACATATCTCATTATTCAGGTTATAATGGTTGCCAGTCCATCGCAGGGCAACACAGAGACAGATAGGACAAAAAAACATGCACACACTCACTCATACCAAGGGGCAATTTAGAAAGACCAGTTAATCTAATAATCATGTTTTTGGACTGTGGGAGGAAGCTGGAGTAACCAAAGGGAACCCACGCATGCACAGGGAGAACATGTAGAAAGATCCTGGGCCAAGATTCAAACCAAGGACCTTCTTGCCTCAAGGCAGCAGTGCTACCGACTGTGCCACTGTGCAGTGATGTGTTTATCTAGCACTCATTTCTTTTGCATTAGTTGCATAGTTTTTTTCTTTTGTTTTTTTTACAAAAAAACAATAGGAAAATGACTAAAGCAGATAATTTAGTTTGAAATGGAGACAGTTACAGTGGGTACAAAAATATTCAGACCAATTTAAATTTTTCACTCTTTGTTTCATCGCAGCCATTTGCTAAAAATCAAAAAGTTCATATTATTTCTCCTTAATGGACACTCAGCACCCCATCTACACCTGGAATCGGGGATTCTCTGCCGGTCCTACTTGCAGATCCTCTCTAGTTCTGTCAGTTTGGATGGTGAACGTTGGATAGAAAGATAGTTTGAGTTCTATCCAGATATGCTCAATTGGCTTTAGATCAGGGCTCTGGCTGGGCCAGTCAAGAATGGTCACAGAGCTGTTCCAAAGACCTTTGTTGTTTTAGCTGTGTGGTTTGGGTCATTGTCCAGTTGAAAGGTGAAAGTTTGGCCCAGTCTGAGGTGCTCAACACTCTGGAAGTAGTTTACTTCCAGGATATCTCCGTAGTTGGCCACATTCATCTTTCCTTCAATTCTAGCCAGTTGCCCTGTCCCTGCAGCTAAATAACACCCCCACAGCATGGTGCTGCCACCACCATGTTTCACTGTAGCAATTGTATTGGGCAGGTAGATGAGCAGTGCCTTGTTTTCTCCCAACAAACCACTTAGAATTAACTCAAGTAAAGTTCAATCTTAGTCTCATCAGACCAGATAATCTTATTTAGCATAGTCTGGGAGTCATTCATGTGTTTTTTTTGTCAAATTCTATGCAAGCTTTCATATGTCTTGCACTGAGGAAAGGCTTCCGTTGGGCCATTCTACCTTAAAATCCAGGCTGGTGAAGGCTAATCATTCCCCATCATGGTAAAGACTCTCCATCCCCATCATGCTTGGTTTCTGTGTGAATATTGTTCCCAGGCGTGTCTAGTCTGCCCTAATTAGTTACCCGTGTATATATGTTCCCTGCTCCCCTTGTGTCCTTGTGGTTTTGTTGTTGTGTCTTTTCGTGACTTTGTGTCAGATTATGTCTGAAGTCAGACTGCTGTCTACTTGTGCCTGCTCTTGGTTACCTATGCTCGAGTGTCCTGCTCACCAGCAACCTAATAATAAAAGGGAGCTTTTTATCACATCCTGTCTAACCGCCCTCAGAACATGACACCAAGGGTCTTCTCCCACGATTGCTCAATTTGATGGTCAGATCTAGGAAGAGTTCTGATTGTTAAAAAACCATCCATTTGAGGATTATTGAGTCAATTTATCATATATGGGAGCCCAAACTCCCTTATAGTTATCATATAAGGAAGTCGGGGTTATAGGGGACGGTGCATGCCATGTTGGAAATACCCAGAGGTCGTAAACTGCCAAAAACACAGAGAAAGCTGAAGTAGGAAACATATGTATTGAATGCATTTAATTTTGTAGGCCACAGCCAGGTCGGGTTCAGTCTAAGCTTGAGCTATGTTGTCATTTTGGAGTGAGACCTTAAAATGGAGCCTACATAGTTAACCCTCTCCTTCCTCCTACCCATCAGCGTGCCCCTCATTTGCATTATTTTAATGACCATCTGGTACATGTGAAATATCACATCATGAGACAAAACTGCATTTAGAAAAAAGGGACAGAAAACAACTTTTTTTTTTCCCTCAAAATGTTTTGAATGGTCTGAAAAACTATAATAGAGTATGGTTATACACAGTGGTAATAGGTTATGACTCGTTTAATAAAAAATGATATGAAGTTTTTTATTTTATTTTAGCCAATGACTGCAATGTAATAAAAAATTTAAATGTAAAGTGGTCTGAATACTTTCCGTACAAACTGTAAATATTGTGAAAAGCTCAATTGTCTTAAAAGAGTGCACTATGAACAATTGAGACAAAGGTAGTAAACAGAAAAATCACAGAAAAAGAATAAAGCTAACAAACTCACAGTTGACAACTTCAATATCAGCTCAAATCATCAAGTTCACAGCTTTTTATGTACCTTCAACAGAAAAAGGCTACAAAAGAAAAAAACTGCACACTGTGTTTTCTATAAGACTACTACTAGTTTGGTGTCAACTCAAGGTCATCATTTTATTCTTGTGGTTTATGGTTTCTCTCACACACATTTTCTGCAACTGCTGCTGCATATCACACCAAGCATATTTATGTTTAATTCTTCAAAAGAAGGGAAATCAGACTGTCCATGTGCAGTAAGACAAACCCAGAACATACATTTTTAGTCCACAGGAGTGGAAGGGTTAAACAGACATTTAAATGTGCTTACATTATGCAAATGAATAAAAGACATACACACTTACAGAATCACTGCCAAAAGAGCCTTATTTTCTTTTCAATATAAATTATAAACTCTAAATCAGTTTCTTTAAGATGTTATTTATAAACACTAATATGCAAAATATTTTGTTAAAAAAGTTATATTATCCAGATTGATTCAAAGAATAAAAATGTCTTAACATATCTGCTATTTGCTAGAATGTGGACTGAATGTAAAGTCAAAGTAAAGCTGATTCTTATAAATTCAAATCATTCAACAGAAACTGAAGTATTTTAGGGTAAGGGTTTAGGCCCTTTGTACACAAAAGGAAATAGCTGAAATAGTTTTAAAGTGGAATTATCTAGCAACATTATGAGCATTCAGTTTCTTACCTTCAAAAAGCAGCTCTCCTAACTACTTTAGTTTGGGGGGGTTATTAATTGATAAAATAACATTTATTTGAATGGATGTCTCATATTTGGATTTTATTGTGCTTAAAAGGGAATTAGAACCTGTAGCCTCCTTAAGAAAAGAAAATAATACTCATGTTAGATATTATTATCTGTCAATTTGTTGAAACCTGTTTTCACTTCGACCTTAAACTGTTGTTGATTTTTGTCTGTCGAAACCAAATTATGTTCATGATGATCGATTTATAAAAGCAACAAACCAGGTCTGCTGGTTTCAGTACTACCGTAACCTAGCGGGTATTCTGATGATTAATCACGTAATCGGATTAACATTTTTTGCAGTTATTTATGTTTTACAACTTAAGCCGGTTTAAAGAGCAATAAAAGAAAAAAAAAAAGATTAAGTTACTTTTGAGGCATGCATATATTTACACACATTTATCCGTGCTTACAAAAAACTGATTTAGGACTTATGCTTTTGGAATGGTTAAACAACTAACCTCTCGATTCAAGGCATTGTTAGAGCATCAACAACATGATGCTGTAGAATGGTAAAGCTGCGTTCAAAACGGTCAGCGCATCCAGGCGTCAAATTGATCAAATGGACAAAAGTTGATGATTTAAAGTTAAAATCCAGCTTCTTCCACATATAGTCCATTTCAGGGTATCATGTCAGTTTGTCAGCGGGTGGGCAGGGATTTATTTTTTGTTTCTCTGTTATTTCTGCACTATCTCTCCCTCTGCTCCACTCTTCCTTGTCTTTTTCTCCTTTATCCTGTAATTGATATACGTATTCCTCTTCCACCACTTATTTGCAGATTTCCTCTAATACACAATGGGAAACTAGTAGTGCATATACTGTAGTTGACCTAACTGGGTTTGGCTAGCCTTAGCTAAGATAACAAGAAAGTGAAAAGAAAATATTTAACTGCTTAAATTAGCTCATTTCTTTCTTTACATGTTTTTTTCGCTTATCTGCTGCTTTGGATTTACTCTGGTTTCTAGATTGTGAACTTTCCTTATTAATAAAGCTGTCTCCTCTTTGAATCACCCTACCTCACGGACTTCCTGCTACTTACTGACACTCATGTAATATGCAAAATGAAAGTTTCCTAAATGGAGGCATAGGTTGCAGTGTGTGGCTAAGAACTCTTATGTCACCTTGCTGATTCCTTTGAACCTAAGATAGTCTTTGTTCTAAAAGTAAAATGAAGCCTATATGCCAGAGGCAGCTATTAAATCCTACTGGCAAATCTCAAGGGTGCTTCTTTGATTGAGAGCCTAAAGCAAGCACAACACCTGACCTAAAGAGAGGCAATAGTGCAGCTGCAGAAAAAGGTCAGTACACAGAAAAACCACCACAACAAACTTTCTTCCCTGAGGCCTTTCACACAATACTAGTTTAGTAATAGTCACTAGACATAACGTATGGCCAATGTGCATGTAAAGTCAAAGATCTATGATCTGCCATTCAAAGTAGACTCTACAGGAAGTAATTTGATTTTTAAAGAAAGATAACATGATTTCTTTATGGTTTTCTGTAGAAGAATGGCAGACTGTGGAAAATAAAGTTGTAGAGCACCAGAACTGATGCATGTTGCTAAGTACCTAACCCAAATAGCAAGGGAGACTCACTCAGCTTTTAAAGGACACTCCGATAAATCATTTTATGTGTCTTCTGGAATCAGGAAGGACGCTTCATGAGCCATTACATGCGATCCACGATGTTTCAGTAACTGTCATAATCCGCTAATGAACTTAATTAAAAAGCTGACTTACTAAGCAATCACAACCCGGTCCGCTGCCCAACCAATCTTTCCTGTTTGTTTATATAATGTAGATTCCAAGTGGGGACAGCCAGTCAAAATCAAGGCATCATTTGGTAATGCCCCTGTGAATGCAAAGTGTACCAACCAATGGCACATGAAATATGTTCCTCCGATCACAGGTTACATGCACATCATCAATCCTCAAGATTAATTTGGCCCTGGAGATGAGTTGCTCAATAATTCATTTTGTAATATTTGCCTGCAAATTAATCCTTATTCATAGTGACAAGGAAAATTAAATGATTGCTTACCAACTAATCTAGACATCATTTTTCTTCTTTCAAGCTATAGTCAGCAGCATGAATCTAAAGGGCTATTCTTTCTGCAGCTGCTGTTGTTAACACGTAAAAGAAATGTCTATGTATTGCTGTTTTTCTTTAAGTCCCTGAATGAGATTCATGACTGGCATGAGACTTAGGATAATAAATTATCAGGTTTGTGCTACTTGTCCAGATATTATCTAGTCTTAGCTTTTTTTGTAGCCTTGTTTGGCTTCAGTTAATGACAATCTTTGTTTTTTTCCTCGCAAACCTTAGGAGATGTAAGACAATTAAGCTTGCTCAGCTTCCATCTGTCTCCTACTAGTGACCCACATTTACCCTCTAAATCTGTCTGAATCTTTATCCAGAAATTTGACACAAACAAATTTTGATATTTGCGTTTGAGAGAGTTCACACAAAACAAAACTGCAAGAATTAGCAGTTTACATAATAGTAAGTTCATGACATGCTTTGTGTGGGAAAATCAAAGAGGAATTCATTTTGTATGTGTATCAAGTGATCAACCAATATTGTTATCACTTGAAAGAAAACTAAAAAGCTCTGTTGATTTTCATTGACAATATTTTAGAGATATTTATTACCAAAAGTTATTATCAAAAACAATTTTTTTAAAAGGTACAGTTTTTTTTCTGAATTAATGAGATAATATGTATTTTTTTTTTTATTAAGGTAATACTTCTCGAATGTTTTTACGAGATGATTCTCTATGCCTATCGGTATTATTAACTGGTTAAGTAAAATTCCTTCCTTCCTTCCTTCCTTCCTTCCTTCCTTCCTTCCTTTATCCCTCCCTCCCTCCCTCGCAGTCGTCAGGTGAAAGGCAGACAGGTCTCCATTCTAGGCATTCGCCTGTTCAAGTATAAGGCCTCTTTGGATTTTCTGCCCCCACAGTTTATCTTGTTAAGTCAGAAAAGCAGAGCTTTTTTTTTTTGTTTTCCAAGTGAATGCAATATGCTTAAAAAAAAAGCAATGTTACTGTATTCAGTGATGCTGTAGTTGTATTTTTTTATCTATTAGTGTGTTGTGGTTTTCTAGTTATCAGTTCACATATTTTGGTTTGTCATTATTTTTCTCTCTCTGTCATCCTGCTGGTGTGGAGGCAGACTAGGATGTTTCTTTGTTCCCCCTCCTCTCTTATATCTTTTAATCATCGTGTCACTCAATGTTTTTTTTTCCTACCTCTCTTTATCTTCTTTAATTTTACCCCACTATTTCAGTCTCTGTTTCCATAATATCAGAAAAAAGACCCACAGCAATTTCTAATAAAGTCAAAAAGATATTTCAATTGCAGTAATATTACAAAAGCTTCAATACTCCACTTTTGAAAGTAAATCGGTTCGGCTTCTACTTGATACTCAGATATTAATTCTGAATGCCACACTGTCAGACAGGACATGTTTTAAAAATACACGTAATAAGGAAAAGAAAAAACAAAATATATAAATTTCTTTACAAAAATGCACAAATAAGGAGAAATAAAATCTCTCTCTCTATACATATATGTATATATATATATATATATATATATATACGCTTTTATATTTAATTATGTCAGTTTTGGTCCTCCATATGGGGTTACATTTATCATGTAATAAAAAACAGTAATGTAATCACAAGTAGTTGACTTGATATTATTGACAGAAGTTGGCTGGTAGGTTTTAAATAATACAATTCCCAACATAACAAATAACCTGTTATTTTACAATTATTTAACTGACTCACTTCAGAAACCGAAGGTCAACTTCATTAAGAATGATTTGGCAGTAATAAATTTACACAGTGCTGTTAACGTCAGAGTAAAGTCTAATTACACAAAATGGAAACAGTAACACTTCAATAAGTTGACCTCAAAGGCAGCTTCTCATTCACCATGTTTTCCAGAACAGTTGAAAACGTGATTACTGCTAAACTAGAAGCCATTTCTTTGACATTTTAAAAGAGTAACTGGAATTCTACAAAGCACATCAGTAGAATGGAGGGAGCACATCGTTTTATAGCCATGTTAAATAAGTGGAGAAAGAGCTCACCACTCAGTCTATGCAGCTGAAATTCCCATTAACATCTTACCATATTTCTATATTTCAATAAAAAGGACAATATCAAAGACACAAAGATTGATGTAGCCCCTTTGCACAGGTAGAAGCATATCCTTTTTACACATTCCTGCTGTCTACCTGTCAACAGCCTTCAAAATACTTCTGGCTCCCTTCCTTTACTGCCAGGCCCCGCACATTACCTCAGCCTTTTTCAGGATTTTCAGGCCCCCTACTGCTGTCTGTCAGATAGCAGCCTCAGACATGTTGCACCATTGCGCAGGAGTCTCTAGAGTTAACTGTCACTTTTTTTCCCCGTGCTTTTCACAGGTAAGGAAGCAAAAAAGACGCAGAAAACCACTCAGGGAGGGAAGATATCGCCAAAACTGTCAGCGGACGATGGGAATCGTTAGGCTGGACACATGTTGGGAGGCATGTGGTATTAATATAGCCAATGATGCTGTTATAACATCTTAAGTGACAAGGCAGATATCTGAATGTGTTCCCCCCTTTATAGCTTACGTTGCATTTATGTGCCGTCAGAATATAATCATGAGCAGATTTTGATTTCCGATTTCAACATCTTCATGGTATAATATAGAGCCAGGAAGCGCAGTCGACAGATAAAATAGAGGGCAAATATTATAGGGGCAAGTGTGTGACAATGATAATGAAACTATGTTATAGGCTTGATTATCTAATTAATTTTGCAACATTAACTTCATTAAATTTTAATCCCTTACACTCCAGTAGCTTGCAGTCGAGCATAATTTTCCGAACAGCTATGGTTGTGTAAGTACTGGATCTTTTTGATTTACCATATTAGAAAACAGTTTAAATCAACACTTGCAACTTTTCGCCTGCATCATAGCCCATTTAACATTACCTGATATTATGTACGAAATAAAGGCCTGAATAATTATCAAAACTGTGGAATTCCTAATCCAGATATTTTAAATGCTGTTACATCCCTAAATTCCCACATACTTTTATTGCATTGTTTACTATTAGTAACACATAACACACATTTACTTTCTATTTTATCTAGTTCTCATTTCCACTCAGTCCCTTTGTTGATACCTCATCTGTCTTTTGTCTTTTATAGAAAAAACTCCAAAAGCTAACCAAAGAATTCACTGGAAAGTAATGTCTCCCTTTCTTCCATGGTGTATAGACTGAGCTCACCTCAAAAGACAAATAGCCATAAAATGTGTCAATTTTGCTTAGTTTCTTTCACGACATCATGATAGTCTTGCATAGCCAAACACACTTTGATATACTGGTTCATATATTATTATGTAAATTAATGTGAACCGATCAATATTTATTTATCCACTTGCTCAACAAGCCTAATCCTGTTTGGAAAAAAAAAAAACACTTTGACCCTCAACAGGTTGCTATTCCATCACACTGAAGTAATTTGAGTTGATGTGACAGTCATGATCTCAAGCCGCATGAAATTAGAGAAAGATTTGACTGCAGTATTATAGTTGAAAATAGAGATGACAGTGTTGTTTCTTTTTTCAATTATCATGAGTCTCCCCACCTCTATCTAAGCTTTGCCTCTCTGTCACAAAAATGTATATCAGGTGTTGGCATCAAGGCTGATGAAGATTAATCTAACTAGGTAAATAGAAGTTTAGCATGCAGAGGTTAACTGCATTGTAGTTAGAATGAAGTAGGTTTCCACATATAGATTCCATGTAGTCATTTGAGATTTTAGCATTGCATACATTAATATTGTGATGACGTAGCTGAAACAGCTTACAGTCTATGCCCTGGTAAATTAAGATTTTTTTTTCAGAAATATAAAATGGGATTCAGGAAAACTCTCTTTAAATTAAGTAAAATTTAAAAGGATGTTGGATCAATGTAAACTCAGTGGGAAGCACAATTACATTTTGATATGAAGCTATTAAGAAGTAGACATAATGAGAAAAGTTGAAATATTTTCAAAATTATATCTTCTTCGACTGCTGTAAACTACTGGTAGAGAGGCATCAATCTGCCGTATAGCTGCACTAAACTCCACTCCAGTTTCCAGCTACTTAAATCCGATTAACATTTTTACAATTTCTTTAAAGTGAATTGCTTAACCTATTAAGACCTGGTGTGACATATGGGTGCACCTATGCATGTGGAAACAGTAAGCTCCAACCATCTTTCAACTGTTCCCCATAAGTGAACCATGCACATGACTACATAGAAAAAAGCCATAGCTCCCAGAAAGATCTTAAGACCACTTTCCTGTTGGTATCCCTGTAGGTTTATGTGTGTGTTTTTAAAATCCCCATGTTTTCATCTGGATAAAAGTTTTGAACTCTTAAGGAAACTTCTGGCTTTTCTGTCATGCTGCCTTTTCAGACAAACCAATCAAATACTCTGAAACCGACCCCCTTGTAGCTGGGAAACTGTCAGGGTAGCAGTTGTAGCTGTGTTTGCATATCCTGAATTATATATGTCAGCCAGAAATTCATCTTTAGAAAAACATGACAGGGGAATTGTAACATCAGTTTGGCTGGACAGCAAATATTGAGTATTGTACTTTGCTCACGGTGTGGATTGGAAGCAATTTGAGCCATGTATCAATACTTGTCGTAATGTGAGTTGGTTTGATTTTGGAGCAGGATAAAATACTCCCATGTGGACAGCCAACTTGCATTTACCCAGAAAATGTAATAATTCATTGAAATAACCTTTTATTACTTTTTTGTGTGCCTTATTTTGGGTTTGTGCCACAATAAGTCAACCAGATAGCTGTTTGGATTTGTTCTCAGCTAATGAGTCCATCACACACACGGTGTGACCTTACTTATAATAAAAACAGTTTTTCTATTTATTTAATTTTATTGAGACCATTGTGTCATCCTGTTTTAATATTCAATCTTGTCCAACTCTTTCTTTAGAATTATTTTTAATAGACACATACTAATTCTGTCTTTTTTATTGAAAATAAAAACACACAGATAAAATATAAAAGATTGTTTTTTTAATCTAACTAAACCAGGTATAAACCAGAGGCTGCACTATATATTTTTGTTGTCTGTCATTTTGACCGATTTGCACAAAACTATCCATGGTCTATTTTTATCCATCAATATTTAAAATGTTAACATTTTTGTTTATTAATTTTAATATTTAATCCGAATAAGCTGAAGTGAAAACTACATAGAAAAATAAAATTAAACGACTGGATTCGAAATAGTTCACCTGCTCTGGCCCAAATGCACAATCTCACAAGTTCTTCCTGCAATACGCACCCATTTGTATGAAATCAACCAGTAGGATTGCTACAGAGGTCAGTAAAATTTGTCATTAGGTTTTGGAGTTTTGATAGATTACTTCTCCTGGGTGTTTAGATGTTGTTCTGGAGGCTGAATCCGTGTTCGGCTGCACAACTGGAAACTGGAATTTAGCCAGACTTTTGAAATGATGGAACATTTCTCCAACTGAAGTGATCAGAATTTGCAAAGACTCTCTAAATGACCCGTTATCTGACCCGCAAGATATTGCTTCAGTGGGAGGAAATCCCACAGCAATCACTATTTAGTTTGGTGTCCAGGTCTGACACAGAGCTCAGATGCTCTCGGGGGAATCTTTTTTTTTATACTGATTTAGTTAACTGTAGCCTACTCTGCGCGTCAAGCTGAACATGTCTTTACCAAGTGATCAGAGGTGTAAATACTAATCAGTCAAAAATAAAGACGGCCTTCTGATTTTTTTCCTGTCACCATTTCATATTTTTAAATAGTCTACACTTTGACTTACTTTTTTGATCATTTGTAAAGTTTTAATTTTCTGAGAAGCTGATTTAAGGTTATTAGCTGTAAGCAATAATCATCAAAACCTGCAGAAATACATATGACGCAATATTCACTATGTGGTGTTTCTGAAGTAAAATGCTGAAATAAATTAAATGATATCAGAATTTATCAAGATGCACGTGTAAATTAGCTGCATTCATGCACAACTAAGCATTAATGCAATACATACTTTCTTCATCATGTGTTCTCTTCCTCTTTTCGTACACTCTGGAGGTGATGCTTTTGTTGTACATGATATTGGATGAGTGTGGCCCAGCAGAGTTAATCTGTTTTCTGCATCAATGACTTGCAACAAGTCCACTTTCTTTTTCATTAAGTGAGTGAGGGCTCCTGCAGGCCAAGTGAGACAGAGAGCATAGCTGCTGTCAAAACAGCCAGCACAGTCAACGCACACATTAGCAGCCACCCATTTTAAGACATATTTGTGTTCATACATGGTAACACACAACCTAAGATTTATCTTTTATTCAGCCCTGCTATTCGTAAAAAGTTAGGTGGGGTTTATGCCATGGCATCACAGGCTGATATCTTTCCAAAAAGTCAGTTAGCTAGAGAAAAAAAAGATTGTCCCGAAGCAAAAGTATTCTGCTGTTTGTGTTGTATCTTTTCACTCAGGAAATAATTGTTTACAGCTACTCCATAAGAAAGTGAAAGGAACGGGAGAGATCAGGCTCCTAGGCCAATGAGGTGCCACCATCTACTCACTCCATCTGTTTGCCCAATCTTCCGGGGGCTAATTATCCCAATCCCTTGAATCCAGAACCTAGAGTGGTGGCACACGCCTTGGTCCCAGGACAGTAGCGTTTTGCCTCCAAGTTAAAATGTGGAAATTAATTACAGCCTGCCCTGCTGCCAGTGGGAGAGGGAAGAGAAAAGGGAATGGTAGGAAGGCCTGTCCCAGGCAGGTGTGGGAGGGTGCTGTAGGAACATCTCTGGAGAGCTTCATGTTGAGGCTCCCCCAGTTGGAGCTCAGCTTGGTAAAAACGGTTTGGTTCTGCAGGAGGTTTGCTAGTCATTGGAATTCACTGTGAGTATAAAAGAGATTTCACCACTTTGTATAATTACAAAAAATTAGAATTTAGTCAAGCTTCATTCTCATCAAAAATGAAATGGCACAGTTTCAAATTATTTATTTGAACTTTAATTTAAATTAACAAATACGCCAAGGTGAATTTTTGATACTTAGGGGAGCAATCTGAGTTCAGTAGTGCTCTTTTTCAGGAAATAAAACAAACATTAGAAACATGTCTGGATGCTTGTTTCCAAATATAATGTAGTCCTTTCAGTATTTCTTTGAAAATAATATTTTAAAAATGTAAACTTTAAATAAAAGAATCACAACCTCTTTACATTTACAATGATAGGACCCACTCAGTGTTATGGGAGATGACCCTTAACATGAACTACTTCTAAATGTAGTTCATCCAGGTTAATTGGACATACTTCATATTCATTTTTCACTATCGTGAACTAAATTTCCAACTCCAAGATGAACAAATTCTTGTTCATTCATTATATTACATCTGAAATAAGGTGTAAAAAATAGAAATAAAATAGACATCATTCACTATTTCCTACATTAAATATGTACATGTGCTTTATTTTCATTTCTTTTTGTAAACACAAATCATATTTCTTTAGCAAAATTCCACAAACAGCAGTTCTCATTCACATATTTAAATGCTTAAATAGCTATCAATATCTAAATATTCAGCTCTAAAATATTTTGTGTGGAGTAAAATATTTAATTTGTAAAATAAATAGGCTATTTAGCTATTGAGCTAAATATTGAGTTTATAAACTATGCCATAGCCATATTTTTCTTTTAGCCTTTCACAAAGCGAAACATGGACGTCCCATGCGTTCATATGAGGACGATATTCCGCTTCTGAAGAGGCTTGGGGTTAATGTCGGGAACACATATCATTCTCGAGAAGGGGGAAGCCGCCTCGTCCAGTGCATCGCACAGACAATAACTTCAGATTTGAGAGAAAAACTGCAAGCGGCTGAATTTTGGGGTGTGCTCTTCAATGGATCCGAAGATATAACAAAAACGGAACAGGAAATCGTGTACATTGTTTCTATTCCCAGCAACGGATATTACAGCTCAGATTTCCTTGGATTAATTAATCTGGGGGCCAATTGAACAGCACAGGATATAGTGGATGGACTTGTTCAACTGTTCCACGAGTGCAGTTTAACGGAGTGGAAGACAAAGCTGGTCTCGGTATGCACGGACAGAGCCGCCGTAAACGTTGGCATGTACAACGGTGTCGTTCCCAAATTACGTCAGATGGTGGACATCAGGGATTCCCTTGTGCATATTCTGTGCACCGCCCACACCCTGGAGAACTGCGCCAAGTCGGCTGATCGCGCAGTCCCATACTGTGAGTCATTTAATCAATCCATAGTCCAGTTGTTAAGATTTTATTTAAAGAAAGGGGGTGCAAAACAAATTGCACAGCTAAAGGTGATATGTGAGGAGAAAGGAATAGCTTTTGCCAAATTGGGAAAGTTTCACAATATCAGATGGTCAGCGTGGAGACAGGAGACTCTGTTGAAAATATGGAGAATGTTACCAGCCATCCAGATTCAAGTGGCAACAAGTGATGACATGAGCCTGCAACGTACAGAGCGTTTTTGTTGTTTCCTGGCCAACATTCTAGATATTGGAAACATTTTACAGATCACCTCCCTCAGGTTTCAGCAAGAGAAACTAACAATTGGTGAATGCAAAGATGAGCTCATGGTTGCTGTTGGACAGTTTACTCTACTGATGGAGAGTGAAGGCAAGTACAGGAAAGAGACAAGGTCACATGCTGATGCTGACAGGGACAAAATCAATGTATTGAGAGCTCTTAATCATGAGTTTGAATGCAGATATGAATCCCTAAAATCATGTGATCAGTTTTTGTTTTTTGATCCTACAACTTGACCTCTTGAAATGAAAGATCTCCACAGTTTTGTCAACACAACTCTCAGTAACATCTTTGAGAAATATGAGGCCAACTTGTTTGTTGACAGACATTCCACTTTAAGAGAGTAGATGCGTTTAAAGCAAGCTGGAAAACGTTTGGCAGCCTCTTCTGTGCATGACCTGGTGAATATAGTGAAAACAAGCAATCCTGACAGTCACTCCAACATTCAGAAGGTCCTTCTCTTGTCTCTTACACTACCCTTGAGCAGTGCAGCTTGTGAAAGGGGATTTTCACATTTGAATATCATAAAAAACAAGTACAGATCCCGTCTATCTGACTCCCGCCTCTCATCTCTAATGCACATTCTGTTCTCTAAGTTTACAACGAAGACATTTGACCCGAAAGCAGCTGTTGACTTGTGGATGCAAACAGCTAGTCGCAGGCTGAACCAGAGAGAAAGGAGTAGGCATGGTGCATCTACATCCTCTGCTGTTTGTGAAATAGAGGAAGACAGTCAGAACGAGACTGAAGATGAAGATGATGACATTCCGTAAGACAACGTAACCTTCAGTGCTTTAAGATAGTAACTCTTGTAAGCACTTTAAAGTTGTAATTTGTTTTGTTTTCAGAGTTAGAAAAGCAGATATTTGCACATTTAATTTCCAGAGCTTGAAACAGTTATGTTATTTGAAAGTTACATGGTTTTAAAGATCAGACATTCTGTTGCACTGCTTCTGTTAATTTTCAGTTGAAATTAAAGTTCATGTGAATCATGTCACATTATCCATGCATCCCTCTAATGTGTTCCTCCTGTTAAGTGGGTTCAGGAAAAAAATGCATATTAAAATGTGAGGACCAAGCATCAACCCCAGGTTCTCCCCTGAGAACAAGACCAAAAATGTTATGTGCACCCCTGGATATATACCTGAAAAATATCAATGTTTTTTTTTATTAATTTGTGTATGAGCTGTATAAATTACCTTTTCAATAATTCTCTAATGTACTTAACTGCATCTCTTTGTACTAGAAAAATCCTATTGTCTTTAGCACAACCATGACTTTCACTTGATTTTCAAGCAGTGAAATATGCCAGATGTGCATTTATAAATGAATAAACTATGGTCTAGGTTTTTCACTGTGCATGACATTAGTAATGAATATTAGACTAACACTGATGCCAAGCTAACTGAGTTACTAACTTTAGTTAAATTTGTTTGAGCATCGAGACACAATCATTTAGGCACTGCTTCCTTTTACACTTCAAGAACAACACAATTTGCAATGTATTGGAAGGCCATTCTCATCATATTTTAAAGGACAGAAACATAATAACTGACGGACCGCATATGTTTTTGCTATTTCCTTACCACAGTTGAGTGACCGAAAAAATAACCTACAAGATATGTGAAAGCTTGCCGTCTATTCCAGCACACCCACATGACCAAATGACAGACGTATTCAGACACGGTTCGACTTTGCCAGAGGAAGCGAGCTGAGAAAAAAATAAATAAAAAAAAATATTAAAATGATTACTGCTTCTGGCATCTATAAAATAACACTTTCTATTTTTCTCTGAGGAACTTGCACTCATTGAAGTTGTGGTTTCACAAATGAGGTGCCTGATACAGTGTTAAAATCTAGCAATGTTTTTTTTTGAGGGATTAATGGACTACATCTGCAACACACAGCAAAGGGTTGCAGAATCAGCGTTATCCAAAGCTGATTTGGGCAAACAAAAAAATTGATTTTGGGTTCACTTTGCTTTTCATAAAGATATTTTAAATATAATTAAATAGAAAGATTTTTTTAGAAAATATAAAGTTTCATAAATATGTATACATACAGTTTATGTTTTACAAAAGTGGGAGACAATTCTTAATAAAAGTGAAACATGTCCATATCAGATACAAAAGTATCAAAAGAGTCAGTTTTATGATTCACATAGACTTGGGCCAAGAACTTGGTTGTCTTTATTATTCCCAAAGAGGCCACACTTTCTGGAATTGCTTTTTTGAGATCTAAACATGAAAATCATTTTATTTTATTAGGGGAAAAAATATTTTTAATCATCAGACTATATTTTCTAAAAGCAATAATGTAAACTTAATTCAAATAAAACTTGCAAAACAGCACAGTGGATTTGCCATGGGATGCCCCACCCCCCCAAAAAAACTAAAATAATAACAATAGTACAAAACATAGTTTAACTCAGCTCATCTGCATCAATATCATTTAACATTACATCCTACAAAAAGCTGTCTGTTTAATAGCTTATGGAGTTGTTAATCAGTTAAGGCTAAACACAATTTACTTTCAGTCGACATTAAAATAAAAACAGATGTTGCTTTGTATTGTGATTTTTGACACATGCAGATAGTTGACGTTACACGACCACAACAGCAGAAGGCGCCAGAGTGGCCTCTGTCCGGTGATCTTGCACTCAAAAACCTGCTGTTTTTGAGCTTTGTAAATAGATCCTCCAGGGATGGGATGACGTAACACCAGAAAGCATCATCAATGGTTTTAAAAGGTGATGCATCTCAAATGAATTGAATGGTAGTGAGAATGATGTTCTGTGGGAGGAGACGGGACCGCAGCATGAGACGGACAGTGAGCATTTTGAGACAGAGGAAGTCTGTGAGTAAAAGCCACATTCAGACTATTGAGCTGTCATGTTGCATTAAATTTCTCAGAGTGGTTTGATTGTTGTTCAGACAAGCCATGTAAGCGAATTTAATAAACTATTTGTCATCCAACTCCTAAATTTTTTATTTATACGAGCAGATAAAAAAGTTTAAAGGTGTTTGGGTTTCATCTGCAATATCCCCATACAGTCACTTTAGAAAGAAATATTGAAAATACATTGTTGGAATCTCAACAAACAGACCTGTTGTTCTCAGTATTGTAATGTGTTAGATCACACTGCATGTTGGCATAAGTTGTATACATTTTATTTCCTTTTTTATGTGGATGCAGTTCATTGCAGCTTTTTGTAGCCTAACTTACAGAACCGATGCATTAATGTGTTTATTGTAAATAAAGCATTTTAAGCTTTACGTATGACCATTCTGGATGACCCCTAATCACTACACCTCCCCGTGAGTCAGACAGCTCAGCCCGTGGTGAATAATGCCCTGTAGCCTAAGTGTCCCTTATTTTAATTTATGAAAGTTGGCAACCCTAGGCCGGCTCGAGTCGAACTGAACTAGAGTTTCAGAAGCTCGACAAAGTTTGATGATGGGATTGGAATAGGACTTCTCTGAAACCAGCCCCCTGCCCACACTTGGGTACCCCCTCGGGAAGTTAGGAGAGGTGGAAATGCGACCCAGCAATAACAGTAGTGTTATAAGAGGCATATGGCGTCTAAGACAAACATAAGCGGCCAATCAGTGCAGGTTTGGATTTACAAAGAGGCGATGCGTTGCGACTGTGAATATCATGCTTTTAACTCCGTCTGCTTCACTCCCGCCAGCCTCAGTTTACTGCCTGAGTGCAGCTGGAAGCTAACCACTATAAGGCTAGGGGTGCATGTTGCCATCTATAATTTGGGAGTCAAACTTATTTAATTATTCGATTTTCTGAGTGATATGTAAACCGGGACTCTGCTCTCAACAGGGGCCAAGCCCTTAGTCCGATTTGACCAAAAAGCGCAATTTAGATATGCCCGTAAACGTACTAACTTACTCACATCATGCACTGTGTGTGTGCTGCTTTTTTGTCAGATGTTAAAAAATCACGTTTCAGTCTAAGTCAGACTCTCAGAAATAGAAAAAGTGGGAATCAAACCCTACATTAAAAGGCTGGTTAAGGCCTTTTATTTGAGAAGTTACATGGGCCTACTGCCTGTATTTTAAGAAAGATTTTTATGCTAAAAGTAGTGATATAAAAAAAGGAGTCAAACTCAAAATCAAGTCAAACCTTGAACAGTTCTACCCCAACCATGCAGCAATAAATGGTTTAGAAAAAAAAAAAATCTACAAAAAAAATAACACCCCTCTCTCCTACAGAATCAATTACATTTACATGCACAATATGATAGTTGTGCGATGATAGCTGGTATAGGAGGAAAAGACACCACAGCCCCATCTAGGGGGGAAAAAAGCTGGTGGGTTAGTTATCGTCCAATTATTTTTACAGAGGTGAACTGCTCAATATATCATTATATTGATTTGAGGCCATGCTGCCCAGCCCTAGCCAAAGGGTAATTATGAAAGATAGCAAGGTGAAATGACCAATTGGAAATGTGGGTAGAAAACTGATCTGATTGGAATATGGCTTTTAAAATCCCAGGCATCAGTTGCCCTGAGTGATGTAAATATGGATACATTTTGTTTAAATAGAAATACCTTTCAGTTTTCTCCAGTCATCTGGGTGGGATAATATGTTCACATGGAAATATTTCATTAAGCTTTATCATTCTAAAACATCCTTGTTCTGTATATCTGCATTCTTCTGCGGTTTTGTGAGTGAGATTGTCAGGAAATACATTTTATTTGATGTAGTACATGCCTGACCTGTGTGCCAGGGTGGTAATGGGGGTCAGCTGTGAGCAGGTTGCTAAGGAGATAATAAAACACCCTGAGGTGTGAGAGAGTTTTCAGTGTCATTGGTATCATGCTCTTTCCTGCCCAGACAATATTTCCCTCCTCTACACAGCAAGCTTCATCCTTCAAGGCTTATTTACTCATTTGATTCAGATATGAGCAAAGTTCTGGGTTTTGAAAGAATTTAAAGGTTGTACATGGAACGATTTCATAAAAAAGCTACATTTAAAAAAATAATGCACCCATGGGGCTGGACCCACATAAAACATTTCCACAGCATCAAACACACGCGGAAACGGCGACTTTAGCGACTTAGCTATCAGTTCACTGGACACGGTTCAGGCTGGTCAGAGGACTTATTGGTAGCGAACCAGGCAACCCAAAAGCTGGAATGATGTTTTAATTGTTTTAACTACAACCTAAATAAACTAGATATCGCTATCGTGCTCATGTTTCATAACCAACCTTTAACATTTTGAAAATCAATGTTTTTAACAAAAAATTTAAGCAACAAATTTAAATATGGATACATCAAGATATCATACATTTTATGTTTACATTTGATCATAGATACATCAATATAATTCTACAAGAATAAAAGCTTATCTTAGTGTCAGCTGTGTGATCGACACCAAACCTGACCAGCTACAGGCTGCAGCCCTCTGGCAACCCTGAACCGTATCAAGTGGGTAGTGGGTAGATAAATAGAATGAGTGAACTACTGTAAATGCACATATCTGCTACTTGTCCTTGTGTCCTCCAGCAAGTGATGGAGAGCAGTAAAGGCTGCTGGAAAAGAAAGCTAAGTGGAAACAATAAAACTATGTCTTTCTGACTTGACCGTCGCTGCAAGTGTTTAAGAGTCCTTGGTCAAGTTGCTGAATCCCCAAATAGCCACAGACATGCTCACAGGTGTGTGACTGCCGAGAAAAATTATAGTGTATTGTGCAAAACTCTCGATTCATATCAAGTAAAGACATGTCTGCATATTCGTCAACAAAGGAAGGAATTCTTGTAAACTTTTAAGGTGGTCTTAGACATGTTTTTCAGCCTTATTTAGAGTCATCTTAAGTCCAGTAATTTAAATAAAGTTTGTATGTCTTCTTTAGGCTTCGTGATGTAATAGATGAGTAAAGCTTAATCATTTAAAATGTATTCCCCTTGTAATGTGACGTAAAAAACAAGAACTGACATAAATCAAACAATGAACTCAAAGGAACCCTTGGTGCACCTAAACAATTAAACAAAGATAAGACAGAATATTAGATCTGATCTTTGTTATTAGCAGCAAGTCTGGGACCCAATGCAAGACAATTTTCAAATCCATTGCTATAAACATGACAATGTAGTCGTTGCTGCAAAATCTGGGTCTTTTAAAGCTTTCAGATGTCTTTATCGATTGTTATGCCTTCGTCTTCTTAACTTGTCCTATCCGAGTGCCATGGAGAAGCTTAACAGATTTACTTTACAAGTCGAGTATTACAGCATTTGGTATTATGCTCCACTGTATGAATGGATGGATGGATGGATGGATGGATGGATGGATAGATAGATTTTGGGATCTCTTTTTTCTAAAATGGAAAGTTGTAAAACTTTTATAACTCAGGAAATACAATAATTATCTCAAAACACAAGGTAAAAAGGTAGAATCTGAAACAAGTATAGTATAAACAAAAGAAAAGATGAGTCACACATAGCTTTAAGATATCAATAAACATAAAGCCAGAGGGCTTCTTTTCGCAATGATTGCTATATGGTCTTATATCTCATATTGTTTTTAAACTAGAGCTATATTTGAAGGATGTTAACTAATTATTGGAATCTCTATTCGACGTTAGATGGAAACATGCTGAGTTTATCGTCTAAAAATCTCACCGATAATGTGGGAATAAGCAACCGTGTGACAGATAATAGCCCAGAGTGTGCAAGTTTCAATTCCAGCCAAACACCACACAAAACGATTTCACTGATTAGCATGCCTTCTAGCTGACAGAGGGAACTAATTAGTGTAATCACCTGCTGTAATACAGTACATGGTTTCCAGACGCCACAATAAAGCGAGGTAAGTTTGTTTCCTGTAAAAACAATGCTAACTGAGTTGATTATAGCATCTAATGACCTTGATAGTGTGATGAGTGGGTCTGTGTGTCTCGATGGCTTTTAGCGTACTGCTGGAATCTTACGTCGCACTTGACTTCCAGAGATGTGTTCCCACCTTCACATATCCTCATTAGTAACCCTTTGCTGATCATTAGTGCCTTAAGTGTCTTTAATTGAAACTCATCGCTCACAGATAACTTGCCATTATTTGCTGACTAGCTCCTGCTCCTGTTGGGCCTAGAACTCCCCATCTCCCACATTTAGGCTCGAGACAAGATTGCATGATGAAGTATTGAAATCTCACCTATCATTTCAAGGAAATCAACATTTTGTGGGCTCTTTCGGATAATTTGCCATGCTATTTCGAGTTTTTTATTCTCTTTGTGCAGCAGTCAATTAGCATATGGTATGATGGTGACTATCCTTTGGAAGGGGTGTTGAATTAGAACATATTTTGTGTTACATTTCCAGCAAAAAGGTAGACAGACAAATGTCTTTTGGAACCTTCATATTCCTCATTTGAACTTAAAAAAACCTTTTCTCTCTTTGAAAACAATCTGCGTTTCTGCTATTTATCTCTGTCATGCCGTGTTGCAATCTAATTAAATAAATAAGCTTATTGTCCTCTTTTTCAAGTTAATGACAGCTTTATAATGGAACTATTATAAGAATGAGGGAGATGAGCATTATAAGTTTACGAGGAAGCAAAACCAATAAATGAAGCCGAACTCTCCATTAGCAACTCTCAAAATAAAAGATTCCCCTTGATTGATGCATTGGGCATCTTCAAGAGCCTCTCATCTTTTATCGACTCATATTTTTGCTCCAGCTCTAGCTGGCGACATTTTATCCTCTACTGTTTCCCCGCAAGTCAACTCCAGACTCAGGGCAGGAAAACTGATTTGTCATAAAAAAAAGAACTTCTGCTTTGGTTCAGGTAAATTATCTAATAACACAGTGAACATCTAACGTGTTTTTCTGTGAATTTTAACCTTAAAATTAAGTGATATGCATGTAGAGAAAACACCACAAAGTATGGGGAACTAAGGATTTGCCTCAGTGGATGAATTTACTCATATCTATATATGACTTGTTTTCCTTTTGCATTCCAACAAAACACTCTTTTGGTTTTGTCTATCACACAATATACCCAAAAATCCATGGAGGTTTGTGGTTGTAAAAGGAAAAAAAAAAATGTTGAAGCAATTCAAACAGTGTGAATACTTTTGCAAGGAGCTGAAGATAGCAGTGTTTGGGTTTGACATTAATTCTAAACTAATAAAAAATGGTTGGAACGGCATTGTTTTACTCATCATCTTTCCTAGACCCCTGGAATACATTTAGAGTATTGTGAAGAGATGTTCTCTGCCTTATCTGTTCTAAAATGACTGAGCAGCCATCTAGAGCCAGCTCTTCTTTTCCACGGCAGCAGGAATTTGGCAGCTAGTGTCTGACCTCCAGGCATGCTAACAGGCTAACGATACACTAATGTGTCCCATTACGCACGATTTGCCAGGAGGGGATTCTTTTTCTGGAGCATCATGCTGCTAGTAGATTTCATATGGGCACCCCATAATGATGCACGCCTTTCTTCCTGGCTCATAAAAGATATGAGGAGCCATCCTGCTGAGAGTCATTAGGAGGGACATTTACGCTGTGCTTTTCTTATTCACATACTTTTTTTTTCATAGTCTTTGAAGAGACCTACAAGGCTACTCAGACATGATAAAAATAATCAAGGAGCCACCACTAGCAGTGCAAGTAGTTTTCAGTGACAAATTAAAGCAAAATACATGCATTAACTCTTTTAGAATAACTAAATACATAATTATATACAGGAATAAATATGGTTCTCCAAAATGAAAAAAGAATGTTCAACACATAGGTTTGCTTTTCATTTTCAGAGCATGAAAACACAAATTAGAATGGTCTGATGCAAGCGAGTGGGGAAAATCACACACCATTTTCTGCCTTCACTCTCTGCCTTAGCTATTACCATTCCATCAACAAATTGAAACCAAGGCTGATTTGAATTGCAGCACTGTATAACCTCTTATTTATTCATTGCTTTCCCCTTTCCTACATACTATTAAAACTAATAATTCCTTTTTTTCTGCACAGAGGGTGCAAGAAACTGAACAGCAAAGAGAATCTCTACTTCTAAGCGCAAGCTTCTACATAAAAAGTAATAAAAGAATCCTGACAACTTTGGTAGGTGCCTTTTGAGATTGGCTTATTTACAACCACATATATCATTAGTTTCACCATTAAGTGAAATTAATTAAAGCTTCATGATTCTGGTATTAGTTCAGTTGGTTCAACGGGAGTGGATCTGAAACATCTGATGACAAGTACCACCTCAATACATACCAAACGCGTATTGCAAAACAACGTGGACTTGTGTGTGTGTGTGTCTGTTTGGTTTTTGTGGGGTTTTTTGGCAGGGAATGGGGGTTGATGAACTCATTTAGATTAATCAACAACACTTGATTGGTTGAAGGCAGTTGAACACAGTCTAATTCGGAATACAAGAAGTAACTATGACCAAGTTTGTAGTAAGAGGACATAAAAGAAAGACATTTGAAAGGTGAAGTTCTGAGTTGGACGATAAAAAGTTTTACACAAACCCCCACCTCAGAATTTGATATGGCCTACCTTGTATATTAAACTTGATGACAACTACAGCACAAAAAAAAAGTTAGCACCTATTACAAACTGTGTTTCATTTAGGCAATCACAAACACAGTACTTTAAAACCTACCTTAATAAACATTGCTTCAGAGTTTGAGAAACACCTTGTTTTAACTTTGATTGCCAACAGTGGTCACATAAAAATTGTAGAACTATCCATCCATCCATCCATCTTCTTAACCGCTTATCCAATTCAGGGTCACGGGGCAGCTGGAGCCTATCCCAGCAATTATCAGGCGTTAGGCAGGGTACACTCTGAACAGGACGCCAGTCTGTTGCAGGGCCAACACAGAGAGACAGACAACCATTCACACTCACATTCATTCCTAGGGACAATTTAGAGTGATCAATTCACCTATCATGCATGTTTTTGGACTGTGGGAGGAAGCCGGAGTACCCGGAGAGAACCCACGCATACACGGGGAGAACATGCAAACTCCATGCAGAAAGACCCTGGGCCGGGATACGAACCCACGACCTTCTTGCTGCAAGGCAACAGCGCTAACCACTGCGCCACCGTGCAGCCCTATTACAAACTGTGTTTCATTTAGGCAATCACAAACACAGTACTTTAAAACCTACCTTAATAAACATTGCTTCAGAGTTTGAGAAACACCTTGTTTTAACTTTGATTGCCAACAGTGGTCACATAAAAATTGTAGAACTATTGAATCAAAAAACAGAACTTCTGCTCTGGTACAGGTGGTTAATTTTACATGTTTTAATTAGAGTATACTTGGTGAAGGTTGGTTAGATGTAACAGGTTGTTCACACTAAAGCATCAGAAACACGCTGCACACTCCTAGTTGAACGCTTAAACATTTGATACGCGTGAAGCCAGAAATACGCAACTTGTTGGAGGAGCCTGACCGGGACCGCTACATAACAGTCCACTGGCCTCCTTCTCCTCCTACCCCGTCCTTCTCCTGACCCTCCAGGAACTGCCGTAGCTGCTGGTGGAGTTGACTCTGGTCTACGAGCTGACTGCTGGCCTCCTCCTCCTTCTCCCTACCCTCTGGGGCCAGTAGCAGGGCGCCAATTCCGTTGAGCCCTGCATGTGCTGCCGCGGCTGCCAGTGGACTATGGTCTCCAAGCTGACCGCGTTAAGTGTTCAGCCTAGCCTCCAATTGAGCTTGGTCTGCATCTGACAACCTTGCCTGCCTTCCAAGTCTCTGAGGAGCTGTTGTCCTGCATAGGTCCAAGCTTCACCCACCAATACACTAATTACTAAGTTGAGCGGCTGTCCATCTGTCTGTAGTTAATAAAAGTGTATAATATGTGAGTGGTGTGGGACAAGCCATTGCGAGGCCTGGGTCATGTTGCGGCTCCTCTCCTCCAGAGAGGCTTCCCGGGTGAGAGAGCTGTTCGTGGTTCACTTCTCGGCAGAGGGAGCTGTCCCTTAGCAGGCACAATGGCTTTTTTAAGAGCCACCAAAAACCTATTACAAGCTTTCCTGTCTCAATAGTTTTACCTCTTTATAATATTTATTGTTTTCATTCCAGTCTCTGTAAAGAAAACAGATTGTGTCAAATAGCTCAGGGTGATCATCCACGGTGTTAATCAGTATTTACTTCATGTCATGCTGATGCTGTGATTCCATGTCAGTCACAACATCACTGACACCCCATCACCAGGCTTCTGATTGGTTGATGTGGCGCGAATTGATGCCAAAGTTCAGATATTTCAACTTCAGTGGCAGGCGCAAAAGCACTGGTTATGCACAAATGCACAAAATGCACCACCTAAAATAATGGGGGTATTTTCTGATGAGCACCAAATTCCTCATTTACGCTAATCTGGTGTGCGAATGAGGCAAAAAAGAATTTTCCCGATGCAAATCAGCTTCCGACGTGATGCAGAACTTGTCTTTTTACCCGAATGAGTAACTCTGCTCATTTTTGAAATTCAGATGCTTATAACCATCAACTTGTCAACAAATAGACATTTCATAATTTGAGTACAGGAAACTATATCTATTTTCACTGGTGATACACCAGTAAAATGGTTTACAACTGTGGAGATTTTAATGTAACATTCAGGATAATAAAAAAAACTGTGCTGAAGGTGGATTTTGAAAAAGGCAATCATGTATAACATATTATAATCAAACCAACAGTGATTTATGACACTGTACAGTAAATGTGAGACTATTTCTTATTTTCCAATCATATCTTGACTAAATAGCAGAAAAAGACTATCAAATCTATGGCAGCATATAATCAGGAAACAGATTTTATTTTTTCCTGTGCTGTTCAGTGCTGTAATGAGGTCTGATATATTTGAGTGTACGTTATTACAAATACAATTTTCCCTCACAGAGTGGTAAAACATTAGTCATGTACTGCCTTCAGTTTTCAGTTCAAAAGGCTGGCGTAAGCAGCAACACCCACAGTGAACTCATTTGTTCAGCCACATGCAACAGGCGCTTACTGCAGATATGGCATTATATCAAAAGACTGATATTACTTGATCATAATCACATCAGCACAACTATTAACTAAACCACAAATGGTAATGTGTTGTATTAATCAACTCTTGTGATTTTGGTCTTGAACACATGCAAAACAGAAAGAAGATTCCTGAATAGAAAATTTTTTTTTTCTTTTTTTACCTAAGAAAGACATGACAAAATTAAAAATAAGGAAGTTGTACTTTCATATCAATTAAACAATACACAAAGAAATTGCAGCTCTTTGTGCAGAGGTTTTCAATAAAATTGTGATTTCCTTGAGATGTATCAAACAATCTGTAACAGCAGCAGAAGCTGTCTTTGGCCCCAAAGTGAGGAAATTGCCTTTGATTAAAGCAAGTGGTCAGCTTGGTTATATGGTCAGTAACTCATCTTTACTAGCCTGCATTCAGTCATGATGATAACTAGCTCTACATTGTGAAACTGTAAATACATTCTCCATTTTTTGTACTTGTATAATCAATAAATGTTCTATACTTTTGCCTTTCATAGCTTTAATAAAGATTAGGGGTGTAATGGTACACAAACATGATGGTTCTCTTATGTATTTGGGGTTTTAAAATCATAGTTTGGTACATTTTTGCTAAACTTAAAAAATATATATATAACTCAAATGTGCATATGATTTTTTTTTTTACTTTGATTAGCATTAAACAAATATTTTTTTTTCCTTAATTCCTTCCTTTCAATTTCAAATGACATACTACACCCAGGTCACCCAGTTGCAATGTGTTATGGCCAGCTGTTGGGAAAATCCCTTGTCTTCCACAGGGATTCCGAAGATCTGCATTTTATACAAAAATACTTTGGGCTGATTGGATGCTGTTAGCCGTATGATCAGCAGGTAATGTTTACATTCAGCTTGACATTGTTTCAGGTGAGTAAATTAGTTCAGTGACCTTATAGCTGTTGAAAAATGCATTCGCTGATGGTTCTGTCCATCTTTCATTCTCTACTGTAGCTGCATGAGAAACCATTAATGTTCCTAAATAACAGAGTTTAGTGATAGCTGGGAGTCCTTTTTGAATGATTCATTGCATTCAGCACATACATATCTCCATATGTTTAGGAAGAAAACAGCTGTATTTGTTTGGTACACGTTTGTACCAATGTTCTTTTTATACATAAAGGATATCATAAAGCAGTGGAAAGGACAGGGCAATCAAACCATTAGTCAAACTGATTCCAGTGCATGTCTCTATACCTTCATTCTTTAACCAATAAAAGGAAGGTAGAACATTTTAAGTTCTGCAAGAAAGACTTCACTGGCTTGCTGTGTTAGATTATTTTCCTTGTACAGTGATTCTAACACAAGACAGTGATGAAGTGGTAAGATAAACCAACATGTCATTTTTCACAGCACTCAGGGGATTCTTGAGGAAGCTTATACTTTCTCTGATGTCTTGTTTGAATGGCAAACACCTTGACTAATTTTTTTTGACTGAACTAATGTGTAATGTCACAACAATCCACTCAGCCTCTGCTTATGTAAGGGCTTGTCCTGAATTTGATGGCAGGTTTACTTTTCACAACAAGTTTCTTATAACACAATGAAGTATATCACCTTCTACAATGCTGGCATTGATTCCAATTTCATTCGAGAGCAGTGACAATCAAAAGAATGAGTGAATGTGCATCTGGCGGAATAACTGCGACTATTACAGACGAATAAAGCAAATTTGTCAACATAGATAGATTACATGGCAGAAGGAGCAAGGAAAGATGTCATAAAAGACGGTGAAAACTGCTTTTAAGAAATAAAAGAAGTAAAAGAGCACAACAAACAGCAGTTAGAGGCTTGATCCGAATGTCGACAAGAGTAAAAGCCTAATACTGCGTAAATGTTAGGGCAGGAACAAGCCTGTGGCTGCAGTCATCACATCATCAGTAGAAGATAAAATACAAACTGACATTCAAGTAAATGCAATTGCACACATCATAAGCTGGGCAAATTATTTTACCAAACATGTATGTTCACTTTAGGAGTTTCTGCACGATAGCACTGTTTTGGTCTTCAAAACTGGTGAAGGCGAGGGAAAGAATTAGTGTTTCTTGGTTGACCGATAAGCAGCTGCTGAACCATTCCAAACCATTTGATAATTGGAAAGCTTGGTGGTCCTTTGTGGGGCATAGCAGTCCTTCTAGACCTGTCCCCAAGATCATTCCTGATCACAGCCATCAGCAATTACAACAACTCTTTAAATAAACTTTAATAGCATTAACTACAACACCTAACCCTCTTAAAGTATATTTTAAAACAAATCTAAACTGCATTGCTTTACACTGCTGAGGTTCAAATACATAATCAAAATCACTTTGCTTTAGAAATACTAGTTAGGTTTGAAAGAAACAATCCACAGCATAGTTGCTACTTGCTTGAGTGCACTACTTGAGTTTTTATAGTTCCTTTGACAAACCTTTTAAAGGTTTTAAATATTCAAAAACTGGTGATTACAATAAACTTCCTAAGAGAAGTTATGTAAAATCAGTGTCCAAGTCTTAAAATCATTCTATACTTCTTTAGAGCCATAGTGCTCTACATATTCCACAGGATAAAAGGTAGTTGCTGCAAGGAATGTTGTTTCATGTGTCCCAAAGAGGAAAACATTGATTTGACCAGAAGCCCCCCCATCCCCCCATTTTATTGTAGGGCATTTTGGTGATCTGTGATATCTATCTTTAGATGTGCTTTACAAGTAACACAGCATTCTATGGTAACTTAGTTACTAGTAATAATGTTATGAGCTGCATAATTGAAACCTGCCCTTTAGTTTCAAGCCTTTTTAATTGGCAAAACTCTAAAATTTAGTGGTAGATTTAGTGTATTTCAGTTTTTCTGTTCCAACAGCCAGTTGATTTTTCATATGCTGGTTGTACAGATCCACGTCTTTAATGTTTCAGTGGGATGAAAAGAATAAAGTTCGTTTAAACTTGTTAAAAATGTCAGGAGGAATCTTTATCAATTAAAACCATGCCTGCTCTGTTTAAGAAGCCCCTTTGAGTCGCTCCAAATGCCTAACGGCTCTCAGATTTACTCTGTTCGGATATAAATATGTGGTATGAAATAGCTCGACAGCATCTCGACCACCTGCTTCATAGTCCAAAAAAACAGAATCCAAAATAAAAAGTCTATACACATAGAAGTTTTATCTTCTTTGGTGAAAGTAGCATTGGATCTGTGCTCTCAACTCTGCAAATTCAAAGCTTGTGGGATTACAAAAGATCCACACCACCCCAGCAACAAACTATTTCTGCCTCAGCAGTCAGGCAAAAGTGTTTGTAGCCGCAAGTCTAACAAAATGAAAAGCTTTTTTTCCCCAAGGCAAAGGGAACATTTACTTCTACTCCATAGAAATATATGTACCTCAAAATATGATATATGGTTCATTTCATATAAACAAGTGCTATCTATAGTTTACTATAATTCCCTATAATTAAAAATACATTTGAAAAAGATGATCTAGAAAGATTTAATCTGGAATCCAAACAAAATTACAAGTTAAACTTTGTGAACATTTTAATTTTTTAAAAATTTGGAAATTTTAACCTTAAATTTGCCAAGAGGATGTCAAGATTTCACAGCAACCACTACCTGGTCCAACAGGTAAAGTTGAGGTGCAGATTCCTAGATTCCTCATCTATCCAGAGACTGTATCTAATTTATCCGAAATCAAGTCATTGGAAAGCAAAACCAGGAACAATACAGACGTCCCTTTCCCAGAATCACTCGCTTATTCCAAAAGGCTTCTTTGATCAGAAGGGTTATAAAGTCCCATCCGCAGCTTCAGGGTCAACCAAAGAGTGTCCTCCCAGTGGGACATGCTCAGACATCCTCCAAAGGCAGGCATTCTGATTAGATGCCATGACAACCTTAACTGACTTCTTATGATGGCAAGGAGCAGCAGCTCTACTCCAAGATTCCACCAGATGAAAGCTCCTCACTTTAGGTTTAAAACATCAGTAATCCTGACAGATTTAGGTTTGAAGCTATCATATTTGAACCAAGAAGTGTGTCACTGATTGTAAATGACAGAGGCTCCTCACAAAATATAACTAGACAATGTACATGGAGTAACGTTTAGTTTTTTTAAGTATCTTTATTCAAATATGAACAAAGATGCGATGTCAAAAATGACTTCCTTTATTGGCAGAATCTCCCTTAAATCTAAATCTGTACAAGGGTATAAATAATTTTGATTCTAAACTGAGCCAGGCCACCCTAGTTAGGAACCTGATTTTAGCTTTCGTATCCTGGATTTCCTTTTTTTGCCATGGCATTAGGTAAGGTAAGAATGCAGATGGAACTTTAATTGTTTATTTTTCTCCTTACTGTTTTTTATAACTGTGACAGACCAGAGCAGCACAGACAAGGCCCTAATCTGTCTAACAAACACCTGCACCAGATTACTTGAATCAGAGGGAGCAGTCACACTTTTCTTTCAGGCAAGAAGCAATGCCTTTGACTCCTATCCCAGACAACATCCAAACTCAAAACACCTCCTCAGCAGTTCTCTGAGGATAAAGATCTGGTCCACTCTTTCAGGAGCAGGATGAAAGTTTCACTGCATCTCCAGGATTCAGTTGTAAACTTTCTCTGGAAGGCTGAGACCTATGATCCCAAAAATGGTTGGAAGAGACTCTCTGGTCCCCTTATTTAAAGAATTGATAACACCACCTCGGTCTTCCACTTCATTTATGTATTCTGTATTTGTTTGCGTTTATTTCTATTCATAAATCAATAAAAGGCTTGTCCTACCTGAAAACTGCCATCTGCAGTGTCTAAAGACTAACAAATGAATATAAGGCAGCCTGATGCAGTTTGATCACAGTAAGCAGTAAGATCAGTCTCAACTTGAAGAACCTCAAATGTCCCCTGAGGCTAATGCTGGGACATAAAAATAATTAATGCAGTCTATGATGAGTTCCTTATCTCAGGCAGTTCCCTCACTTGGACAATATTAATCAATAACAGGGGCTAGACAAGTTCTCGGCCCCCTTAATTTTCAATCTTGTCTTCCAGTTCAATAATTATACGGCAACGGCAATTCTTTTCCAATTGCCTTCCTAAAAAATATAAATTTCAGGCCCGTTTCAGCTGCTGGGGTTGGCAGACAAGACACATGGATTTAGGAAAAGAACAACTCCTTGTCAAAAATAGTGCCCTATTTTCCTGCAGCTCTGGAATCCATTGAAGCTTGCATTTGTTTAAATGCATGAGTATTTATAAAAATTTGCAAATTTTTTTATAAAAGTAGATTAGTATATCGCACTGTCTCAAAGAACAGCTCTTTTGTTGCTTTCAGCTAAGAAATTATATCACCAGGATGAAGAAACTTTTAATAATGTCTTATGTGGAAAATTGTAAAAATCTACAGGAAAAGTTAGGCATCATGTGGCTTGAAAATGAAATGGCAGTACGCTACGCACCAAAGCTGGACAGGGGACAATTATGAGGGATTGTGCAATCAAGTGAGTTCCTGACATTCTGAGCGGGGTCTGATGAGCCACTGTGTCACTCCAGTGCTACGGGGCTTCAAAGCTAATCAGCCACCATGGAGGGAGGGGCCGGAGGTGTGCGATTGTTCAAACCCTCTATCGCTGCGCCAGGAGGAAGGCAATCACCAGGCCATTTCCATGTGCTATTATTCCCACACCCCCCCACCCCAACCTTCGACTCTGAAATCAAGGTCTACAGAAGACCAGGGAAGCAATGGGTGAAAGAAAACTAGGCTGCTGGGTGCAATCAAACTAAGTACTTTAAAACATACAGAGAAAAGAACCAGAGAGAAAAATGTTGGTTCTGTAAATGCTGGCTCCCTTAATTTCTTTAAATAATCATAAATCTAGCAGGAACATAAGGAGAACAGATTGAATGAGACTCCATTGCTTTCCAACAAGCAGCTCATAAGATCCAGGTGATTGGGCTTGCAAATTGAAATGCACGACATGTAATAAAGTGTGTTAATGAGATAGAAGGTGTGTGGGTCAAGACAGGTGAGAGAGGAGAGTTCTCATTTTGCTCTGGCAGGGCATTAACACAATGAGCATATTTTAGGATGGGTAACTTTTTCTGTCTGAAAACAAAAGAGGAAGAACAGTGAATGGGGACAAAACAATATGGATGGGAAATAGAGAAAGGAGACAAAAAAGGCAGGAACAAGTAGCTCATTTTCAAAAGTGTAACAAAAACATCTACAGGTGGATAGTGCACATACTTCTCCAATGGCCCAAAGCACATAATTGGAGGTAATACCCTCCCAGTCCACAGTTTTAAGTCTGACGGTCGCTTAGAGAGCTTTCCTCGACTAATAGGCTCCACTCAGAAAAGCACAAACACTCTCATACCGCCCTCTCATCATTTTATCTCTTCCTTCAGTTGTGCAACATTAAAAAAAGCCTTTGATATGTCTTTAAACAACATAATAGAAATACAGATAATAGACCTTGCATATAGCTGAATAGTCATCAAATCCCCGCAACAGAAAAAAAAATGTAATAAAAGGTATAACTTAATGACCGTTTTCTTTTTTCTTATATTTATGTTATCATTTATTTTTATATTTTAGAATATTTTAAAATAATAATTGCCTTCTACTTACATAGTTTGAAGTCTCTGCAGTGTTCCAGTATTAATAAATTAGATACCATATTTTAGATTTTAGCTTTGAAGTAATGCTCAGTACATCTTTTTTCCCTTTCCTTTGTTGTAAAACTTTCATCAATATAAATGATTTCATCAAGTCTACATGTGGGTGTAGCCAGCATCTGGCCCTTGATTCATTAACCCTAAGAAGGAACAAGCAGGTAATAACAATGGATGGATGGATCATTGATTTGGTTGGATATCATTTTATTATTAGTAAAAGATCATGCTATCACTGAAAACAAACCATAAAACTGATCAAATCAAAAGAGGAACTTGAGAAGTCCCACCATGTTTTACATAAAAAACGAAAAAATTATTAATTTGTCAAAAATATTTTTGCAACTCTATCCATTATGGAAAAATAATAGTCACAACCACATTTAAGCAGTGCATAGATGCTTAAATCACTTTAGGTTAATGAATACGTCCTTTTTAATGTTTTTTTTTTACATCAATAAACCTTCAAGATTATTACCTATACGATTCTGATTCACAAATTTACAAACACTTACATAGCTAACATATTCACATAATAAACATCACAAACACTATAGAAAGAACCCACTTAACGTGTCTCCAGAGGAAATCTAATACTCCTATTTTATGGCATATCTCACTTAATTAGCATGCAGGGCAGCCATTCCAGAATGTTTTTTTTAAGCTGTGAAAATAATCAGCCTAATACATTGCAGATGCTTCATTAAAAATGCATGCGATTATTGTGGCATTATTTGAACGGATCCTTTTCATCAAAAACTGATAATACTTGGTGATTGCAGATTGCTTTGGCTTGCATGTGTTTTATGGCATATTGTTCTGTCTTGGTAAAAAAAACAGAAGCAATTACAGGGAGAGGTTGTTTTTTCTACCTAAGTCTAGAAATTGGATTCCATAAAAAAAAGTCTATTCTATTTATCAAGACAGGCAAAACATTGTTCTGAGCCTTAAATTAAATTTTTTTTAACTTGGCATGAAAACATTTTTTAATGAATGAAGGAGTAAAACAAATTTACAGTCTAAATTATCATTTTTTTTCCTTCTAAAATCGCAAATGTAACGAATGCTGGATTCGTCTTATGCAAGACATTCTTGGATCTGCTGCATGTCTGCCATTGCAGGCATAGCCTGAGCAGGACTGAGCAGAACTTCAATGGCGGACGGCAGCAACATAATTCAAATCACAGTTTGCTTTAAGTTGGAATCAGTTGCAATAAAAGCTTGTAAAAAGTCCCGGAAGACAACAATAAAGGACCTCCAAGATGCTTCAAAGTTACAGGGGAATAGTGCTAGTGATTAATAACAAAACATTGAAGGAGTTTTGCAGATAATTCCTTTGGTAGAGACTGCACTTTGGGTGCCTCATTAACTCCCATTATATGGATAAACGCTGATCGCAAATGGAAATAGGCAAGGCAAGGCAATTTTATTTATGCAGCACACTTTCAACACAAGGCAATTCAAGTTGCTTTACATGATTACAAGAATATTAAAATATTGAATCATTAAAAGAAAACATCAACGGACATTTATACCAATAACAGTAATTAAAAGAAAAAGAAAAACATTTAGTGATTAGAGCATAAGAGAACAGTTATGTAAATTTATGAAAATTAAAAAACATTTAACGATTGACATCAGTAATTGTAATTGATCATATTGGTAAGTCATAGTCAAGTCTAAATAAGTACATTTTTATTTTAGATTTAAAAGACTTCGTTGACTCTGCAGTTTTACATTTAACTGGTAGGTTGTTCTAGATGTGGGGAGCAAAGTAGCTTCCCCATGCTGCTATGCATGTCCCTAGAATGCCTAGAACCCCTACAATCAGTTGACTAGAGCTGGAGGACCTGATTGTTCTGGATGGTTTGTACCGCAATAATAGATTGTTAATATACTCTGGTGCTAACCCATTCAATGATTTACAGACTAGTAAAATCACTTTGAAATCTATTCTCTGAGCTACAGGGAGCCAATGTAAGGACTTTAGTCCTGGGATGAGTTTACTATTGTGATAAGATCCACCCTAATGGCTGGGAGGACTTTTTTTTAAACCTGTTGGTAAGATATCAAAGCAGCAGGTGGCAGAGCTTAGTTTCTCAATAATTTAATCAAAGCTCAATTTATTTACTGTGGGAAAATCAGTCAATTTCTCTGTGTGAGTGTTACATGGGGTTAACATTGGTATTGGGGTACTAATTGACCTTCTGATCTTCAAGATTTTTTCAGTAGAGAATCTGGCAAATGTACTGCAGGCCCTGGTGGTGTTTAGTCCGGCGGCTATTGTCACAAGAGGAGTAGTTAATCTCTCCACTCTAGCAAAATAATGTCCTTGCATTATTGTTGTTTCTGTGAATAATCTCAGCGAAGAATGATTCCCTTGCATCCTTTAAGGTTATTTGATATCTCTTCAGTCTTTCTTTATATAGCACATAATGAACCTGGAGTCAAATCTTCCGCCATTTTCTCTCCGTACATCGACACTCTTTTTTCATCACAAAGCAGTGGATCGCCTCTCCAATGAGACTTTTTTTCTACTGATGACAGTTTTAACCTTAAATGGCACAATCTTATCCAATATGTTTGAGATTTTGGATAGAAATTCATCTGTCATTTTGTTTACTGAATTTGTGTTGGTGGATGTTGGGGATTTGGATAGGGTAGGTGTGTACATCTTCCGAAGAACTTGAAGTGGCACCAGACTTGTCTGAGTGAGTAAAGAGTGAGAAAAACTTTGAGACTGAAAAACATGATTTAGAAACAATCAGAAGGCTGACTCTTCATTAACTCTCGGTGATAGAGAATTGATTTGACCAAAAAGAGCCTGCTGCTTAATTACAAGCTACAATCTTTCCTAATCAATTCCCCCCCACACACACGCACAAAGTGGTTACTATGACAGCCATCTGTATTTCTGGAGAGGCATGTCTAAAACAGTATTAAACCTACAGGACAGTTAACAGCATTTCTGGCTCTACATTAAAGGTCCTAATTCATACAAGCGTCACTAACAGCCTTACTACAATGTGCTGCCAGCCACAATCCGCCCACATTCTCTGCTTCCCTTCCCTGTCAACAATAATCTCCTGCTTGTTTCATATGTCTGAAAGTGGTTGCATGCCGTCAGCCTGTCCTCACATGAGTCACAGGGTAACATTTTGTGGTTAACCACACTACTCTCCAGAGGCAACCTGGACAGAAGACTGTCAGATGAAGAAACCCTCCCCTAGATGGGGGATGGACCCTCAAAGATTGCCTTGCTTCCATACAGCGTAGGTGTTGAGTGGAATCCTCTGGGTATTGGCTATGCTAACTAAATTGACTTTGGCTTCTAACCTCAAGGCTATCCATCAGTAAAGGGGCAAGCAGAGGGGCTGAGAGGTAACCCTCAAGTCTAATGCACTCCCTTTGATAGTCATGACATCTTTTTTTTACTGCCAGCATGAATAAGGTGGGGAAAAGGAAGATCTGTGTGAGGCAAAACAGGGAAAAAAGAAACCCTACACCCCTTTCCCTCTTCACGTTTTAGGTGATAGTCATTTATTTCTAGTGTTTTTGGCCCAAGGAGGTTTGTCTTATTTGTTCATTCTCTTTCTCTCAGCGGGGAAATAGAGGGCGAGTCTTCGCTAGTCTCCTCTCTCACAGTTGATTAGTAACTCCTGCTCTGCCCATACACTGCAGGGATCCTATGCCAGGTCTCCTTATACATCACCCAGTTATGCCATACTTTTTCTCCCCCACCCCTTCAACATACGCTACCGCACACAAATCTCCCTACAGTCATGGAACAGCAATTGGAGGGAATCACACAACCAAGACCTGACATTTGCGGTGTGCCTCTAACAATGGGAGCTTGATTAAAAGGGCAGAATGAAATGGTGTCACCCTCCACTCATTGTCCTTAGCCCAAGTTAAATAGGAGTTTAAACCTGTGCACTGCGGCTGATACCTCCACTGTCAAATTCTGATTGCTTTAAAGCAGCGAGAAGAAAAGAGACGGCTGTTGCAGTGCAGGTGTTTAACTGTATGTAAGCCAAGTATCTGAGGTAACCAAGTTTACACAGAGTGTCTAGGATGAGATAAACTGGACGCTTAACGCAGGGAGGCAAAGTAAAGCTCATATTGCTTCAGTGAATGCTACAGTGTTTGAAAGGCAGCCAAATAAAGCTGTTTTTATCAGGCATGGAGCAATACATAAAAGAAAGGCAAGCAAATGCAAGTTTAAAAATTGGGATCACAAAGTCTGAGCCAATTAGCCAGCTAAATAAAAGTCCCCCAGCATCATCCATGTACCCACCGCTGTTTTTTTCCCTCCGTTTTGCTGTACTACTTTGCGTGCCTATGGTGTCTGAAAGGTTTGCCAACATACACAATGGAAGGGTGTGTGTGGGAAAAGGTAAGACAAATTACTCTTTGTGCTGAAATGTAAAAAAATAAATAAATAACCAGATTATCGTGAAAAAAAATCCTTCTAATTAACCCTTTTACATTGCAAGGATTATCCTTTAAGCATAATGTCATTTCATTTACCTGTTGTTTTCTTCACAAACTGTTTTGAAATTATTTGAACTTTTCCAGTGGAGCTCCAAGGATGACTGAAGCAAGAGAGTCAAATAGAAAGGACAAGGGCATGTAATAAAGACAAATGGCTAGAGCATGAAATTTGATTCATTGGCTTGCTACAGTAATGTTCACAAGGAAATGGCCAACATTGACATGACATGAATTTCAAAATATTGTGAGACCAATCCCCAAAAAAAACCAAGCCAACTAAGATGACTTTGAATACCTTAAAGGCTGGGCGTTTAGCCCATTTAAGGCATCACATGAGTCAAACTGTGAATTAATGTCTTTAAGGTTACAAAGTTCCTTAAACATACAACACACTAGAGTTTTCAAGCTGTATCCTGAAGGACACAAGTTTTAGAAATGTTGAGATTTGTCTTGAGGCCATGCCTCGGTATCGAAAAGCCTAAAAGCCCTTTACAACTTCCAAGATGGCTTCTTAAAATCATTTGATTTTCTAGTTATGATCATTTTGCCTTATATAATACTGAGAAACGCACAACTTTCTATGAATTCAGAACATAGTTAACTACATTAACTACTTGTATGTACATTTGGTACTTCAGCCCCTGACACACATCTAAACTAATAAAAAGACTAAACGTTCTTGCATAGTTTACCTGAACAAGTTTTGGTTTTCCTTGAGTTTTCTCTGTATGAAAAGTAACTCAACCACTAGAAAATGTTACAACCAAACTCACCAACTGACTGGGACCAAAGCAAATAAACTCTAAGTGTGAAAAAGCCCTCAAGCTTTGGCTCCGTTTCCACCTTTATCAATCTGCTTAGATACATTTTACTCCAAATAAGGACAGCCGCAGCTCTCATGGCCTTACACTCCAAAGGTCTTCCAGCAAGTTATTAATTGACGATCAAATGTTTTATTAACTGTTTGTAAAACTAAAAGTAAAGAGCCACTGTTTTTGGCAAAATTATACAGGGATTCTTTTTTTATATCAACAGAGTGGAATGTATGTGCAACCTGGATGCAGAAAAAGATGCTGAACATTTACAAAGCTGTGGTACACATTATTATGTGTGGTTATCTTGCAGTTGCAGTGTTGGTAAGCAAAGTTAGCTTTTTTGTCAAGGTACACCTGAAATTAAATAATGCAGATAGTTACATTTGTAACTAGAAAAGGGTCACGTCTAAAATTCAATCACTTGTCCCTGGTCCCTCTGTAGACATTTTCAGACTAACAAACCCTGGCAAAACCATAATCTCATTGGCAGAGGTAATTGTCATTCCAATCTTCTGATAGCTTACAACCAAAGACACCTTTCGTAGAGTTATCTGCTTCCAATTTCTGTTTCTGTCCACTGACAATAACTCGTACAAATTTCTCTCTTTCAGAAAAGAATCAGAGTAATTGTGTGAAACTAAAGAAGTGCTTCCCATCATTTCAGTGTTGAGGTAACACTCTTTCGGGAAGCTAAGAGCAGCATTCTGCTCAGAAGATCACTGCAAGGTCACTACTTGAGAATATCCATTAACCAGCTATTATCAGCTTGTTGGACTCCCACTGTTATTCAAGCAGAAGGGCATAAAGGGATCACTCTGTGCAACAAGAATGTTTGCTTGTTTACTGTGAAGAAAACAGCTTCTAAATTCTGCAGTTGCGCATTCAACATTTTGCTCAAGTCCTCCTTTTTTGTGTATATTTGGTAAACAAAATAATACTCTATTTTTCTAAATTTCTTTAGGTGTATCTAAAATCAGGAGCTGTGCATTTACATATATAAATACAAATGATAAATTAACCCAAATACTATGAAATTGTGGTATTTTCATTTAAAGTCTTAATCTCATCTCCTATTAAGAAACATGACTAATAAACAATATGAAAACTATGATGAAATTGTAGTCTTATTTGGTATATTAGTTTACTTTGCAATACTGTTATATTGATATTTAATTTATAGATCAAACTATAACTTTAAAAACATGATTTTATTATTACTGTTAATGTTCAGTTATTATAGCAGCAGTAGCAATTAGATAATGGTTTGTTGTAGTTTTTCCTACAACATAAATGACCATTATGTCATATATGCATGGGCTGGGTACTGATATCAATATAGGCCAAGGTTTTTAAAAGTTAGTCTTTTTGTATAATTTAAAGTTGTGGCACTGAAATACCAGAGAAAGTACTAGAGTCCAGGTAATTCAGCCTCACAATTGCCCCAC